>OY282603.1:17260362-18728372 GCA_958298965.1 Chrysolina haemoptera | reverse complement strand
AGGGACAATTTTAATCTCAATGAAAATTATTAATTATAAAAAAAATTGTGAGGTATTCTAAATATAATAATAATACAACATGGAGTCGCAAGTTATAGTAATAAACCGTCTTCGACTCCAACTTAGCAAATTTCACAAATATGTAATAACTGGCCAAAAATGTTATAAACATAAACAATAAGAACACACGACCAATTTTTAAAGAGAGTTAAAAAACGGGTGTGGATAATTTGCTGACCAAAAAATAATTCGGTCTTCCAGAACCTTGGGATATATTTAACCGAACCAAAATCTAAAACTAAGTTGTATATGATGAGTTGTTCGTGCCACCATAGAAAAAATTCAAATCAACCCCCTTATAAGGGTAGTTTACACTTGTGATTTTTCGAAAAACTTTGCAGATGGGGGGTTTTCAGTAGAGATATTTCATTGAAACACCAGAATATGATTTATCAAAACGTGCCACCATGACAAAAAAATGGATCAGACCCCAAATAAGGGTAGTTTGTACTTAAGGTTTTTCGAAAAAGTTTGCTCACCAGAGGTTTCCAGAAGAGATATTCCATTGAAATAGTAGAATATGATTTCTCAAAACGTGCCTTTTTTGCCACCATAGAAAAAATTTGCATCAACCATCATATAAGGGTAGTTTATACTTATGATTTTTCTAAAAACTTTGCTGACCGATGGTTTCCAGTGAAGATATTTCATTGGAACTGTCAATAATGATTATCCAAAATGTACTTCTTGTGCCACCATACAAAAAATTGGGATCAGCCCCAACTTGAGGGTGGTTTATTCTAGTGATTTTTTAAAAAACTTTGCTGACCGATGATTTCCAGTGAACATATTTCATTTAAATAGTATATTGTGATTGCTGAAAACGTACTTCTTATGCCACCATACAAAAAATTGGGATCAGGTGCTGCATAGGGGTAGTTTATACTTGTGATGTTTCAAAAAACTTTGCTGATCGGGGGTTGCCAGTGAAGATATTCCATGAAACTGTAAATAATGATTACTCAAAGCGTACTTTTTATGCCATCATACAAAAAATTTGGAACAGCCCCCGCATAAGGGTACTTTATACTTGTGATTTTTTGTATGGTGGCATAAAAAGTACGTTCTGTGCAATCAATGAAATATCTTCACTGGAGACCATCGGTCAGCAAAGTTTTCCGAAAAGTCACCAGTATAAACTACCCTTATGTGGGGGCTGATCCAATTTTTTTCTATGGTGGTACAAGAATTGCGTTTTGAAAAATCATATTTTATTGTGTCAATGAAATATATTTATTTACTGGAAACCCTGGTCAGCAAATTTTTTCGAAAAATCACACGTATAAATTACCCTTATACGGGGGCTGATCCCAATTATTTGAATGATGGCACAAAAAGTACGTTTTGAATAATCATTATTTACTGTTTCAACGAAATATCTTCACTGGAAACCCCAGGTCAGCAAAGTTCTATGAAAAATTACAAGAATAAACTACCCCCAAATGGGGGTGGATTTCAATCTTGAAAATGGTGGCAGGAAGATATTTCTCAATAGATATCTTTTTTGCATTATCATTTTGATATTCGCAGTTCAAGACTGAAATCAATGAAATATTATATTCCGGTCAGCAAACTATTTTTTCCCTTAAAAAACCACCCATCAAATGTCATATTTCACATATTTTTTTAAGTTTTTAATGTTTTAGTGATTGACATTTCAGGGTGATTTTTCGAGTCTCGTTTAAAATTGGTCGAATGTGACTTGGCTGGTTTACACTTCAAGCGGAAGATGTAAAATATTTCTGTACATAGCAAATATAATCCATATTTCTACAATATGTAGAAAAAAACAGGAAGCAAATGAATATTTTAATAAAATACATATCAAATACCTATACATATACAAATCAAAAACAGAAACTCACTGTGTGGGCGGATTTATTGGATACACAAGTAAAAATAACACTAATCAACTAGGGGAAGTGAATTTCATTTTTTGAAATAATTATTATCCATTTAGTTATGTAATAACCAAACTTTTCTTTCTTTACTCACTAATGAATAAACACTATTTTCTTTGGTTAAAGCAAGAATGACATTTTTATTCGCTTCCTTTTCGTAATGCATCTCTGGGAACTGAAACCACGCCACAACACATTCCTTGAATTTTTCCAACAAAAATTGGGAAACTTCTGCTTTACCACATCTAAAAAAATCATCTTCATTTCGTAAAAAATACATACATGAACATTTTGTAGCTTACCTCGCTGTTACTATCATGTTTTGCTGGTGGAAGATACAAATAATTAGACAAAATCACTAATAAACAAATTTGAGCACTATGGACACAATGACACAATCCAATCCATCGACCAAAGACGAGAAATGAGAAGATTATGAAAATTGAGAATAACAAACCGCCATGTCCAGATAATCACAGATTACTAGTGCCACAGAACCGACAGAACGACAAAGATCTTAGAACCTCTATCCAGCATTTACTAACGAGTACGGTTAAGTGAATTTTGCTTTTGACTTTGTAACATTTCAGTTACATGTATTCCTTTATATTACTCTTGAAACTACTTCCTAATGTTTCGAGTGAAATATAGCAGGAACATTATTTAACAAACATTACATTTGATAGTTTATGTAATATTGTGGACACATTTGAAATAAATTTGACTAATGTTTCTCGACAAACATTCAATCAATATTACCGTTTTCAATCATTGATATTTTAATGTTGCAGTAACTTATATAAAATAATGTATCGTTTGTAATATTGCTTAAAGTTGAAAACAATTTTCCACAGACAAACTTGAACAGGCAAGCTGAAAACTATCTAGCTGCAATGTTAGGTAATGTTTCGTGTTTCGTGGGCTGTGCTCCCAAACCAAGACCAGTTCTGGTCCAGAATATTTTAGCCCCAAAACATGATAATCCCTTTCGTTTTATACGGAAAATATTAAAACTCTCAACATTTTTACTGACACGGAATACATTTCAAGTTAGAATTAAGACAAAAATATAGCAATGAAACAATTTCAAAAACATGACTGTTCATAATTATATGATGCACATTTCCGTTCATAGAAAAGACAGAAGATATCTGAGTTTTTCCTGTAATGTAGTAGTATATATATATAAATATATACAAAGCTCGGAAACTATTTGGGATAGCAGCAAAACGCAAGTGTACTTTTATAACATTATATTTCCAATATTTCGACAATGAATATTGTCATCATCAGGGAGAATGTCATTGAGATTGGTCGTTTTTAGATGTTGTGAGAAATGAACAAGACAACATTACAAGCATGTAACACATGGAGCAACAATAAAAGTTAATATTAATATGTTTAAAAGAAAACTACACTGGTTTACCGAAAAAGCATGGCAACAGGTAGTAGCAACGGCGTTGAAAAGAAAATGGTGGATTAAATTAAAAAAAAAAATTTAATACACCATTTTCTTTTCAACGCCGTTGCTACTACCTGTTGCCATGCTTTTTCGGTAAACCAGTGTAGTTTTCTTTTAAACATATTGATATTAACTTTTATTGTTGCTCCATGTGTTACATGCTTGTAATGTTGTCTTGTTCATTTCTCACAACATCTAAAAACGACCAATCTCAATGACATTCTCCCTGATGATGACAATATTCATTGTCGAAATATTGGAAATATAATGTTATAAGAGTACACTGGCGTTTTGCTGCTATCCCAAATAGTTTCCGAGCTTTGTTTCTAACAAGTCAGCGAATACTTCTGCTCCCTTTCTATATATATATATATATATATATATATATATATATATATATATACGCATCTGTCGGATGATACCCGCTATATGTGATAGGCTAGTCGAAGCCCGGGTTGAGGGGGTGACTTGCGGTTGTATAAGATATACCTTTCGGAAGTATATACCATCGATATTCCGAAGCCTCGTACATTCAACAGATTATACAAAGCCCAAATGAGTGAAAATATATGTTCTGTCGATCTAATCAAGCCATTGCGGTGTTGACCAGTAATTTACTCAGATATGGTTTGATCATTTATTCGTGCATCTTACACACAACAACTGCAGTTTCATTTTTGGTTCAACATACAATTGTCCGGGCTCTGGCGATGCCATTTTCAAAGCCTTTGTCAGTGTTGAAAATGTATTATTCAATTATCTAAACTCTCTAGTATTTTTGTTTGGATCAGCAAGAAGTATTACAGCATTGTCCAATTGGATACTGAATGAACATTTTTCTTTTATGGCCTCAAACAAATTAACAATAACGTATTTTTAGATTAAGTTTTCTCCAATTCACAAAACTTTCTGTCAGTAAATGTTACAAGTGATCTAATCAATCAATCGATATCTTTAGTGCTTTTGATGATAACAATGTCATGTAGGTTGCTAATATTTTATATAGAGTATTGCAGTACAATTATAAAGTCACTCTTAACTAGAGATAGGGTCATTTTAACCTTGAACAGCTTACAGAAATGAAAAATAAAATAAAAAAAACTTTTTATTATTATTACCCAACAATCCCCACATCATGTCGTATTAGCCTGCGACTTAGTACTACCAAATAGACTTGAGAGTATAAAATTTGATTTTATTGGTTTAAATAAGTACGTTGCTATTATTAACTGGGTTATATTCCTGAATTGTATTATTAAGTTATTTATCAAATTTTCAATAATGCTTTTCGAAGATTCAAATCCTCAAATAATCAATGCGGTTTAATTCGGTATTGAAATCACCAATTAGACGAAGTAAAACAGTTCATAAAAGATTCAAAGAGCCTTCTGATGTTAACGATTTTACTCTTTTATAGTAATTTGAGAACTGGATGCAAACACTACATAGTTATAATTGAAAACAATCTCAAATAATCTTAGATATTTTTGTAACTATACCAATTCTCCAAAAAAAAAGGTCATAGAATTTATAATATTACACACATTACACAATATTACACACAACAATTAAGTATCCAGCTGTGGCACACGATATTGTGAATTTTTTTGCTAAATATTTTGGAAGTGTATATAGCGAGATTGAGGTTGGTGCTGATTATGAAAATTTCAGTCCAGTTAGGTAATACTGCCCAGCAAACATTTTTCGATTTCAGAAATATTTCTGAAACATAATCTGTAAGCTTGAAACATTCCAACTTATGTTGTTATATTGTTTCAGGTATTTATTGAAAAATAAAGATGTCCGCCCTCAGAGACGTTTCAAGGAAACCTTTCATTAGTAATGTTTCGTAACTATTTCAGAAACATTCGGGTGACATTTCAAGTTAGTTGATGATGTGACAATAAATATTTTAAATATTTTATTGTTATTGAAAGGTGTCAGGATCCTGCTTACTTCTGTACAATTTGAAACATTCCACTGAATATTGCTTTGATGTTTCAGGGACATTTCTAAATCTAAAAATGTCTGACCTCAGAGAGGTTCCGAAGAAAACTTTGCATGAGTTCATATTTTGAAACATTCTTGGCATATTCCAGGTTTGTTTCATAATATACATTTTTCAAAATATAACAGCCATTTGAACGTTACAGATATATTTCTGAAGTAATTCTGCATTGCATTTAAGTGAAATATTTGAAAAACATACATAGAAACATCCAGGGAATGTTCTGGAAATGTTTCAGAAATAGTTGAATACAGAAGAAACACTGCGATTCAAACAAAACTGCTAACAGTTAACACACTCATTTCTAACAGAATAAAAAAAAGGGTGGGTCAATCTAGATAGCTTTGATGCCATCAGTTCCTCGTCCGAATACTCCGAATCGTTACAAATCACAACTCTCCAGTTATACTTGTTTACTCTGATCTCACACGATATAACGGAGTTTAGGCTGCTCCATCTTGTGACCAGAAGATGAAGTTTTCGAGGTTTAGAGATATATTCAGAGCTTTGTACGTAAAGGAAAGAGCGGTTTTTCAGCGAATAAATTTTGGCATATAAAGGAAATAATAAGTAGATATAATCATTATTCACGATGATGGTAAAAATTGTTACGATTATTCGCAATTGGAGTCGGTTTGGAATATTTCAATTATTGAGAGAGGGTGTTCTACTTTACTATTCAATATATCAATAATTTATTTTTATTTTTTCTTAAGATTCTAAAATGAAATGTTTCGGTAATTAGGTACCTAGCAGGTAAAGGTTTCGATTTTTTACGTACCTACATCAATATTCGGAATAAAAAGACTTACATTATTTCAGTTAGTCAATTTTAGCTCTTTGGAAATATTTCTTTAATTCATAACTGAGGATATTTTGGTAAATACATGATTCATAATTGAGAATATTTTGGCATACACATGATACAGGTACTAATTAATTTTTTTGATCATTTCTGAAATGATGCAAAATTGAAGGTTTCAGTTATTCACACTTAAAGTTATTTTGAAATGTTTCAAATATACACCATTTAATGTTCATTTGAAATGATTCCGAAGAGATCAATTGAACATTTTTTAAACGTTTCTATGTTACTTACTGCGAATATAATGTATCAAGTTATTTAAAATTTTGTTATATTAGATGTTTTCAATCAGTTACATTTGAAATGTTTCCAAAGAGGTTAATTCAACACATCTGATTTATGAAATACTTAGTAAAATATGTTTCTGTGTATCGAACTGATGTTTTTTGTGATGTTTCATTGAATCAGAATATGAAATGTTTCTGAATATATCAGAATAACCTGTCTTGAAATGTTTCAAAAATGTTTCGATAATTTTGAAACATTTCAGACATGTTTCTAATAAATGTTTCGATTATTCACAACTACAGTACTTTTGAAATGTTTCATAAACGTTTCATGTTTACTGGGTGGAACGATTCCCCAATTGAAAATTAGTCTTTTGGAAGTTTTCAATGAAATTGAAAGACAATTTGAGTTCTGGACCAGCTGGAATTTCTTCATATATACTGAAAAGTTGCGTATATTCTTTGAGTAAACCATTGAATATTTTGTTCAATTTCTCACTTGAAAATCAAATATTTTCTACCAGCTGACGCCATTTTCAAAACCGTTTCTAAGGGAGAAATCTAAAATTATAGACCAATAAGTAAACTTTCCACTACAAGAAAATTATTCGTACAACATACTCACTAAAACATATTTCTTTTTATTGTAAACATTTAATAATTGAACAGCAACACGATTCTGCAGGTGGTAGATCAACAGTAACTACTATATAATAATTTATATCAAAGCCATATTGTCAATGCACTAGAACAACATAGTCAAATCGACTCAGTTTATAGTGACTTTAGTAAAACTTTTAATAAAGTGAACCACGGACTTATTGATTAGCAAGTTGTTCGCCACTGAATTGCAAATCAAAAATTTTTAATTTTATTCCTATGTATAACTTGTGTTGTTATTTAAAAATAGTTCATAAAAATTTCCTTGTGAATTAATGACTTTATTTATGAAGAGAGAAACCTTCATTTTACTACGAACTTGAACAATGGGCTATATGGAGTAGGGCACTTATGATCATCGATACTATCTTTACACTAGGCAAGTTCCAGACTCTCGAATGCATCGATAAATATATGTTCATGAACCTGTCTAGTTGATTTTAAACTTGTGTCATCAAATCGCTAGTCGTGATCCAATGCATGTTGGACCATACCTAATTTTTCTGGTTTTGAAAATCAGATATGAGAAATATGCTTTTCGAACCGTGCTTTCATGGCATTTCTTGTCTGAATACTTTTTCTCGCAGTCCTTACAGTAAATTTCATTAATCCCTTACTTTCCTTTTTCTTCTGTCTCATATTTGGGAGTATTTTATATTTGTTGAAATTTATAGGAAGTTTTGTATATCACCTTCATATTCAGGATTCTGAAGGTAACTCGAGGTTCGTGAGGAATGACAACATATTTAGGAGGGTTTTTTTTTTTTGAGAAGTCGAAGAGATTCGAAGGGTTTTCTTAAATCAATGTTTCCCAATATTTCTGTCCACCAATAATCAATTTATCAGTTTCAAATCTCTCTTTGATGAGTGGAAAAGACAAAAGTTGATTCAACAATAAATTCAGTTCATCTATTTTGTACTGTGTGCAATGGGTGGCAACTTTCAGGGTTATATATGAGTGTACTAGTATCCTTCCTGTAGACATCGTATTTATGCTCTCCCTTGCTTCTATTTTAAATCCACAAACAAATTGGGTCTGGAGGGAGACAGGGTTACCCATGGCAGTTATTGAACTGAAAGAAATTCTGTCTTAGCCTCTCTATTTCGTTACTTAAACCGTTGTTCAGCAGTAACCTGCTCATATATCAAAAAGTTTCGTATAAACTATAACAAATGTTGAGTACCCTCAAAGATAAGACAGAATTTGCTGTAAGAACTGCGAGAAGGTGTACATGGGGTACTCTAGAAGGACCATGAAAGTACGGTCCAAAGAGCACATTGATCAAATCTGTTTTCAAGTCCAGAAAAATCGTGTACTTATGGCTCAACATGATTTGGATCACGACAATTTGATGACACAATTTTTAAATTAATTAGGCAGGTTCATGCCATAGACTTCTCGTTGCATTCGAGAGTCTGAAAATCGCCAAGTTTAAAACTAGTATATATTAAGTGAATGTAAGACAGAGAAGAAGCTACGACACACATGGTAAGAAGCATTCGGCAATAGTAGGACGAGCAGAACAACTGAAAATACGGACTTTGGCTACATGTTGGTAAATGCAAACCCATCTCAACAGCCGATTGAATCAAATCATAGTTAGAGCAACAATCACCTTATCATATTTCTGACGTTGTCAAACTAAAACTCAAATGGTAGGTTACTTTTATAACGAACTGATGCCAACAATGATTTTATAGAAGTTTTCAATGAATCCTCATACTGACCAGAAGGAGTACTCGTGAAACGGCTAACATTTCGGGATTACTCCCAACATTCTTATTTCATATGACCACCAAAAATTTTATTTCAAAATATTACGAAAACGAGAGCAAAATTATACATCTGAACTGTCAGTCCATTATAAATTATTAAGTATAAATAAGTGTGGCAACGGTGACTAGACAGCATAAATATAAAAATGACCTAATCAAAATATCACACGAATATAGCACTCGATATAGGACAAACTTCTCATATATTCCAAAACCTGAAAAAAACATTTTACAACATGTGTGTAGACACATGTAATAAAGGGAAGACAATAAAGGGAAGACAATGAATCTGTTGGAAGCCATGGAAATTAATAAATCAATTAAAAACCCGAAATTTAGAACCCTCAACGAGCAACTCGATTTGTGTAGGTCTCCACTTTTGAATTTATAAATTTGACAACCCAGATAATTTCCATCACCTCCAGGGTCTAAATTTATATTGTTTCACCCTTGTTCTCTTAATTACCTCTCCATCCAGCCTACCTGCAAACTCCTTATATAACTAGGCTTAGAGTTCAATTGTATTAGTTAGTTTTTATACTTGATAATGGGATAAAACCCGAAACCGGTAGTAACAATAAAAATCTAGTGGAAATAAGACAAAAGAGTGTTCTTTCGTTTCATCAAAGTGATATGTACATCCCACTTCAGGGTGTTATCAACGAATATTTCCAAGTATTTGATATTATCAACACTATTTATAGAGATGGTTTGATGTTCATCGATGTTAACCGTCAATGATTTATAGGTTGGTAAATATTTAGAATATGATGTGAATGGGAGGAAGTGTGTTTTGTCGAAATTAACTGTCAATAAGCGATCTTTGAACCAATGCAGAATTTTTTTCAGATCACTCTCTGCTTTATTTTTCAAAGAATCCCATTTGTTATCTTAGAAAATGATGGCCGTATCGTCGGCAAAACTCACAACTTCTCCATTTAGTGGTAGTTTGAACAGATCGTTTATGTATAAGTTGAATAATAATGGGCCTAGCACTGTCCCTTGAGGTACACCATATTCTACTAATCTCAAATCACTCTTAATATTATTTTTTTCAACTTGTTGTACTCTATCAGTTAAGTAATCTTTCATTAAATTAAACGCTTGTCCTCTAATTCCTATGCCTTCCAAGATCTTCAAAAGGTGATTATGGCTGACCGTATCAAATGCTTTCGCGAGGTCTACAAAAACACAAAGTGTTGAAGTCTTTTTATCAATGGCTTCACTGATTATTGACGTGAGATAGGTGATCGCATCATCTGTTGACCTATTTTCTCTCAAGCCGAATTGATTATATGCTAGAATTTTGAACTTATTTAGGAAGTTGAGAATGCGTGTTTTAATGATCATCTCGAAAATTTTGCCTAAGTTTGAAATCAATGAAATCGGGCGGTAGTACGTTATATGAAGTCTTCTTCCTTTCTTTCTTGAATAATGGTTTCACTAGAGCAGATTTAAAAGCACTGAAATTTACCTAATCTGATGCCCCAGTTTATAATAAATTCTATGGGATCTGTTACGTCATCTACAAGGCAATTCAATATTTCAGCAGTCAGCTTATCGTCACCGGGTGATTTTTTTTCCTTCAGTTTCAAAATGCAATCTTTTATTTCGTGTTTATTCGTTTCCAGAAAGACTATCGTGTTTGGGATGCGAGTCTCAGTAGTTGGTTCTATTGTCTGATTTTCTTTTATGTATCATTTTGTTTTTATTTAGAAAACTTCTATATATATAATTAATTTTTATATTTTTTTCTGTCTCAGGTACAATCATCTGCAGAGCGAGCGAGAAGTGGTCAGTTATCGTGGTTTCAAGAACAACTGGAGTGATATTGTCTACTATTTCATCACATTTAATAAATAAATGATCAATACATGTTTTTGTTTCCCCCTGTATTCTTGTGAATGCATTTATTGCCGATAGATATCCAAATTCTCCCATTAAATTCAGACACTTTCATTTTCATCATCCAGTATATTGATATTTATGTCACCTACTAAAATTTGAGTTTTTGAATCAATCCGATATTCCTCTAGATAGCTATGGAGATCTACAATAAATGAATCTATTAGGTTTGCTGGAGGTCTATACAATGCTGTTATTAATATATTTTCGTTTCCAAATTTAATTATAATTTGTATGGATTTTAATATTCCAATCTCTATAATTTTATATGAGTAACTCAAATTTTGCCTGATATATATTACAACACCATCATTTTGGTTAATGTCACTATTATTATACAAGAGATCGTATCCATCTAATTTGAACAGGGATATAGAAAGATAGTAGAAAGTTATCTCATAAATCATATTACTCATATTTTCAACTGTATAATAGAAACAAATGTTTTTCCTTCTGCATGAAAACAAGCAATTGTTCTGCCCCTAAAAAAATATGAAAATCCAACGGAACTATCCCACTTGAGACCCATTAGCAAATTACCCGTTTTATCCAAAGCATTCGAATTGATTTTGAAAGACCAGATGGACGCATTTGTTTACGGGAATAAAATAATAACTAATAATCAATCAGGATTTCGTGCATCTCATAGCACTAATACAGCCCTTATCACCTTCACTCAAGATATTTTCATGGCTACAATTAACAGCGATCTAACATTGATGGTACTGTTGGACTACAGTAAAGCCTTTAATTCACTAGACCACGATATACTATGTTCAAAATTAACTCATTTCGGATTCAGCAACGAAGCTTCCAAATTGATAAAAAATTATTTGAAAAATCGAACACAAATCGTATGTCTAGATGGAAAATATTCAAGGGCTTTACCTGTTGATTACGGAGTACCACAGGGTTCCATTCTTGGACCCCTTTTGTTTTCTTTGTATATTTGTGATTTTTATCGGGTAATAGACCACTGCACTATCCACCATTATGCCGACGACACCCAATTATATTACTCCTTTCCTCATAACAAGTGGCGAGTATCCATAAATAAAGTTAATAAGGATCTTCAAAATTTATTTGATATTTCGACAGCACATAACCTCAGACTCAATCCAAAGAAGTGTCAGTCTATTCTCTTTGGTCCCAAGCACAAACGGCTAGAATTGGAAGTGTTTATCCAAATCATATTAGATCGTGATATTCTACCAATAGCTACTGAGTGTAAGAACTTGGGTTTGTGGCTCGATTCTGACCTCAGATTCCACAAACATGTTAACTCACTCTGTCAAAGTTCCTATAACATTTTACGTCAGCTGTATCGAAGTAGGGATATTATGTCCTCCAAACTAAAACTGAAACTCTGTGAAACCCTTATACTATCAAAACTGTCATACTGTGATATCATTTATGGATTTGCTTTAATACGAGATGATGTGAAACGCCTACAAAAAATTCAAAACAACTGTATAAGACTTTCATATGGTATTCGAAAGTACGATCATATATCTACCAAGTTCGAGGAATCAAGTTGGTTGAGACTGGAGAAAATTTGGAAACTTCATCTTCTCGTGAATACACACAAGATTTTAATTAATAAAATGCCGGACTACCTTCACTTGAGATATACAACCTTTGAATCTCAAAGTAATTCGAGCACAATACTTTCGTCATACCTAGACATTCAACCGCTGGCTTCACACGTAGCTTTCTCTACAATTCTATCAAGCACTACAACTCTCTTCCAAATTATTTTAAGCCCTATATCATTCTCAACTTTAAGAAAAAGAAAAAGTCTGAGATCTGATGGTTGAGTTAAATGGATACGGATGACATGTTATATCTACCTGGTTTTGTTCACCTTGTTGCTACTGTCTGAATAACTTCAGACATGAGATTTTATTTTTATTTAAATATCATGTTTTATCATTATAAAATTTTATTATTTATCTATATGTTGATATTACCTAAAGGTTAAGTTGTAAAACAGTGTTAGCTGAACTTCGCCTGTTCATCGATGAGATTACCATTATTCATTCCCATATATGTATACATTCATTTTTAATCTCGGTGAATAAATACTATTTATTATTATTATTATTATATATCATTAATTTGCCACGTTTCAGACAACACTAAGAGATCAAAATCGAATTGGATAGTGCTTAGGAGAACTGTTAATTCATCTAAATTTTTATTTATTGATCGAATGTTTGTATGGAAAATTCGAAGTTTTTTAAATGCGTTTGATTTTCAAATAGTCTGGTGAGATGATTAATTGAATCAGCTTGTATTCTCTAATATATTTATCCATCATATTTCACTTTGGGAATGGGCAATACAAAAGTTAAGAACAGATTTAGTAAAATTAGGTAGTAGACATAAAAAATTTATAAGTTATAGTAATAAGTACATCGGTAAAATTTTCTGAAACATGGAAATAAGATTGAATGAAAGGGGGTTGAACACAGTACTATTTTTTGTATTGAGATCTAGTATTGACTTTCTGTTCTGATACTTTTCGTAGAGTGTTTTCTAATTTATTTATCTTCTCTTTTGGTTTACTGTCTATGTT
This sequence comes from Chrysolina haemoptera, assembly GCA_958298965.1. Lineage (NCBI taxonomy): Eukaryota > Metazoa > Arthropoda > Insecta > Coleoptera > Chrysomelidae > Chrysolina > Chrysolina haemoptera. The sequence goes on along the minus strand of OY282603.1, from coordinate 18,714,930 downwards.
GAATCTGCTAGCCTCAGTAGGGGTGCTTGGTTCACTTGGTACTTTTCGGTAACTTATTAATCTTGATTTATTTTTGGGACTTCAGGGGGAGAATCTAACTGCTTTAGTTTTTCATAAGAAAATACTTCTCCATTCACTACTGAATTGTTGTTTTTTATAAAAGCCGAATATTTTTTTTTCTCTAGCTGCTTTCAGATGGCCATAGAGAATTTTTTTTTCCAGTTCTTCTACTGTGTAATCTTGACTAATGTAGATTTTTTTTCTTTCAGTTTTTGAGAGTTCACTCTAGCCTGTATCAAAATATTCGTTTTCAGAAAGAAGCTATTGGTTTCGATGAGGACTGGCCGTATTTTTTCGCTATTTTTATTGCCTAATCTATATACGTCTCTGAAATTGGAGAGGTTACAGTTCACTTTTAATAGATTTTTCAAAATATTCCATGCTGTTTCTGGTAGATCATCTTCATTTTCTGCAATTCCATGTACTATCAAATTATACTTCTTCTGTCTTTTTTGTATGAATTCGATTTTTCAAATGTCTATTTTCAATTTCTGGTTTGTTATTTTTTTAATTAAAGAAATCTACATGCATTGTTCACAATAAGCTTGTCAAGAGAGAAACAAGATGTCCTGCACTACCAGGACTCGTCTATTTCTTTCACAATTTCGCTTCCTAATTTTTTGATTTCAGTTTTCAATTCGTTGTTACCTTCTTTGATTAAGTTGTAGGGTCCTGAAGAGATATTTCTCCCATATTCCACGTGATTTGGAAATGCAAACGGTCAAACTAACGATATACAGCTGTCGTGTCATGTACAAAACTGATCAACTGATTTGTTCGACCAGACTGAGCCGAAATGGTTTGTTGTGGGTGTGCGCACGAATTTGTTTTGTCGCCTTATCACTAGGTAGGTATGTGAAATTCAATTATGATCCTTACTTACAGTTTGTTGGAGATTCATTCAAAATGTCACTTTAGTTTTCAATGGACGTTTAACATATTTTTTCTACGTTCATGCAAAAAACAAAACTTTATTGAACTATATTTGGTGGAAAAACTGCACTCATCTGACATTCTACTATAGCGTTCTGTCATCATGACAAACATAAACTTTCAAATCGACGCCAAATTTAGCCCATTTTCTGTGAGATTGTATCACGTTTCAAATAGTTGCATGTTTCATCATATTCATTATACAGTGACCGCCAAAAAGTTTATTATTAGAGTATTAGAAAAAAGATTCTTGGGAAAAGTTTGTGCATGTCCCATAACTTAAAAATCGATTCTGACACATGTCACGTGATCGCTGGTATGGCGGCAAATTGAAAAAAATTTCTATGAGAACACAAAAAGTGGGGTAAAATGGCAAGATATCAAAAAAAGTAATTTGGAAAAGTTGCATAGAATTAAATTTCATACACATATACGAAGTTTGAAAAGATAATGACAGAAAATTGAAAATAGAATTTTTTTTTTTAAATATTTTTCTAGCTGTATAAATATATCAAATTATCATCATATGAATAGCTTGACCATGCTGAAACATTTGTATTTCAATGATAATGACAAAACTTTCTCATTTTCTCTACACCAGTAAGCACTAAATTAAAAAAATTGGATTTTGTTAAAACCCTGGGTGTTACATTGGTTCGTATCTAACACTTATATCAGAATTCCACAAGCATTGTGATGACATGACACTCCAGAAACATGATGTTTTCCAGATCATAATCAAGTTTCGATGATAATCGTGCCAGAGCGTTTCACTTCGCATGCAATGTTGAAAACTCAAGCCTCTTTAATTTGACGCACTATTTTTAAGATTATGTGCGAAGTGAAACGTTCGTGCACGATTATCATCAAAAATTGATTATAATCTGAAAAACACGATATTTTTGGATTTCCCTATCATCGCAATAATAGTGGAATTGTGATATATCTATTAGATACGAACCAATGTAACAGCAAGGGTTCTGACAAAATTCAATTTTTTCAATTTAGTGCTCTCTGGTGTGGAGAAAATGAGAAAGTTTTGTTATTTTCATCGGAATACGAATATTCCAGTATGGTCAAGCAATTCATAAGAAAATAATTTGATATTTTTCTACAGCTAGAAAACTATTTAAAAAAAATTGCTGTTTTCAATATTTCCACATAAGTTTCTCAAACTTTGTATATGTGTATAAAATTGAATTATTTTCGATATCTTGCCATTTTATCCGACTTTTTGACTATTCATGGTAATTTTTTTCAATTTGCCGCCATACCAGCGATCACGTGACATGTGTCAAAATCAATTTTTAGGTTATCGGACATGCACAAACTTTTCCCAAGAATCTTTTTTTCAATACTCTAATAATAAACTTTTTTCCCATATGGTACATACTTTTTGGCGGTCACTGTATAATAGACTATGAAATTACTAAAAAATGCAATTTGTTAAAAATAAAATTATTTCCTTCGAATATCATCTGAATTACACAAAATGTTTTTGAATTACTTTTAGCAGATAGATTTAAACAAACAATGTCTTCCTTACAGTTTAGTGCCACCTAAATAAAACATTTTCTGGTTTTTGCATGAACGTAGAAAAAATATTGTATGTAACTCGTGCAAAAAGAGTTTATTGCACTTGTTGCATAAATAACTATTGTACATAGGTAGTATGGTATTCACTGAACATATTTCACTACTTTTAATAGTTTTCCACTCACTTTCTTAGGTGTAGTTTGATGATTTGTACAGACGATGTCGATAAGCATCAACAAATCGAGCTACTATATGCTGTAGATGGAATTGAACTTCTTTTATAAAGTGATCGACAGATTTTTTCTGTATTTCCACACCTAAATCACACCTCAATGTAAATACAATTCAATTCCCAACCGACATATTGGCATCACACTTTTCCAGACAAAGTCACATACATGTTATATAAGAATAATGAATGGGCCCTTTGTCCCAGAATTGCGACACAAATCACAAACATTACATCAGCTTCTACGCAGTACCCAGAGGATATTCTACAGCAAGTTTCAAGGTCTTCGTGGTATAACAGGAACTACGCAGTATCCAGTCAGCATTCCCGACCTTATAAATTCAAGAACTTAAGAGGAGACGTCATTCAAGTCCTCCCAGTCTTCGAATCACTTATTATCATTATTTTATAAGTATTGTTCAATATTGTCATATTGTAACGTAATAAATAAAGTTCTTTTTTAAAAACACAAACCAGTGAAAACCGATTTAACAAATTGGCGCAGTCGTACGGATCTCGAAAACGCTGTGATCAAAGAAGAAACAGCGGTAGTCTCCAGACTTCCAACGAGTCAAAGAACCGCAAGCAGAACCCAGTGACGAGACGGTCTCTTCAACAACAAGAAACCCGCATAAGTCGAACGTTCCTCACCAGGTTGTGAAGAAATCACCTCTTGGAACTCGCGTAAGTCGTCGAACGCTGCTCATCCTGTTGGAGCCAGAGCCTTATGAAGTAGGATTTCATCTTGCCACACCCCGGAGACAAACAGCAAGAAACGAAGAAACGAAACCAAGAGGAAACAAGCACAAAGAAGAAACAAGCACACGAAGTAAGAAGTAAGAAACAAGAAGAAAGAAACAAGAAGAAAGAAGACAACACCACAGTCCCAGAAGCCTGCAAAGCTTTAGGAGTAGGAAAAAATTGTAAGTACTACATTGAATCATTTATCTGTACATTGTGAAATTAAAAATTTGATTTGACCCTGTTATCCCGAAACTATCCAAGATGTCGTCACATAACAGTTCATTTGAAAATTTACACAATGAACCGGAAGTTCCACTCGAACCATACAAACTTTCTGAAATTTTCTCGATAATTCCAGAATACGATGGTGATTCAATTTCGCTAGGCAATTTTCTAAACGCTTGCGACCATGCACAAGCTATGGCCGTAGATCAACAAAAATTATTGCTGACAATTCATATAAGAAATAAACTAAGAGGAAAAGCTGCTCAATTGATAAATTCCAGAAATCCAGGAAATTATCAAGAGATCAGAATGTTATTAAATTCTCACTTTGGTGATCCGCGATTTAACATCTTTAATCCAGGACCTCCAGAGAATTAGACAAGCAAATGGGGAAAATGCACTGACGTTTTTCTCAGGATTACAAAGTCATAGCGCGAAAATGTATTCATGTATTCAAAGATCAATGTTAACAAATGCCCAGAAAAATGCACAAACACAACTAATTGAAAATATGGTTTTGAATACTTTACTAACAGGCCTAGAACCAAAAATCGGACAAATTATTCGTGCAAGTAATCCGCTTTCTATGCTAGAAGCGTCTATCAGAATAAACCGTGAGATACAGCTCTCATACTTTGAAAATAAAAAATCATTTAATAGTCCAACACAACCTCAAAGCACTAAAACAAATCAGAATACAAAACAAGGCCAAATGAGACCAAATAATTTCCAAAGAAATTATTTTCAACCCCAATCTAGTCAACTCCAGATGAGACAACCACAAATGAGACCAAATATTTATCAAAATATGAATCAAAATTCTCAAAGACAGAATCCAAATCCTAATTATCAAAATTTTAATAGGAATGGTACACAACAACCTTTTCAACCAAATCCCAATCCAAATTCATTTCGCCCACAAAATCAAATGAATAGATCTACAGTTATTCAAAGAAATCCTCAATGGAATTTTAATGCAAACAGAACCCATATTTTAGATCATGATTATGATTCATTATATACAAACGCATATTCAAATACTGATTTTGAATATCAAAATAAAAACTTTTATGACTAAGGAAACGAGTCATTCTACCATGAGAATGATTATTTTCCAGAAGAACAACAAAATTTTGAACAACTTCAATATGAACAATTTGATTATGAACCTTATAACGAAAATTTTGACTATGAAGTAGAACAACTTCAATCGGATTTTCACAATACCCTGTCATTAAACAACCCCCCTATCAACGAGAATACCAACCAATCTATCGACCAAATCAGTCCAGAGTCTCAACAAACCCTGTATTCAGACAATCTAATTTTAGAACCTCAATGTGCGAAGCGACAAATTCTTCCTGCAATCGAAATGAAATCGAATCTTGCAGCTATAATCAAAACTCGCGAATTCAAAACGAAAATGAATCTCGCAGATACAATGAAAGTGAAACCGAAGATAACAGCGGACAATCGCAAGACAGATCAGCAATTCATATAAATTCTAACTCAAGTGATTTATATTATTTAATCAGTCCAGCCAATTTTAGAATACTAATTGAGGAGGCGCAGATATCTCAATTTTTGAAAGGAAAACAGCTGAAAATTATACTCAAAGATTTAAAGAAAATATACCAGTTACTGTTACTGAGTTACTGATGGAAAAGTAATGGTAAAAGAATCAGTTCTAATACCGTTTGGAACTAAAGAAAAACCAGTTTGGCATAAAGTTTACGTACATGACTTAGATATTGAATTTGACGGAATTTTAGGTACTGACTTTTAGAAACTATTTGATGGAATAGTAGATATTGGAAATAGAGTGTTAATATTAAATTATCAAACCTTCCCTTTATATTCAGCAAGAAAAACACTTGTAGGACATCAGCCAGAAGTCAAAATAAATTCGGAAGAAAATTTTCAGGAAAATTTTGAAAATAATTTTGAAAATAATTTTGAGAAAAATTTTGAAAATAAAATTACTATTGAACCACGAGTTGAACAAGTTTTTAAATTAAAATCAAAATTATAAAACACAGAAGCTATACTGTTAGCTACTGAGAAAGAAAAAGTTAGACTTCCAAATGCTTTAGTCAGGATAAATGAAAAAGGAGAATTTTTAGTAACTATTGCAAATATAAATGCTATTGAAAAAACTATCTACTTTAATGACTTACAATTTGAAGAATTTACCGAAAATGAAACAGAAATTTTACAAAAAAGTCGTCCAGAGGAAATTAAAAAATTACTTCGTTTAGAACATCTTAACGAGGAAGAGAAAGAACTTATTGAAAATTTATGTTCAGAATTCTCAGACATCTTTTATTTAGAAGGTGATCCTTTAACGTTTACAAGTGAAATAAAACATACAGTAAAATTGAAAGAAGGAGCGCAACCAGTTTCAACAAAATCGTATAGATACCCACACGTACATAAGGAAGAAGTTAAATACCAAATTTCAAAATTATTACAACAAAACAATTTCACCATGGTCAGCCCCAGTTTGGGTCGTTCCGAAAAAACTTGATGCATCCGGAAAACAAGAATGGCGCATAGTCATTGATTATCGAAAATAAAATGAGTTAACCGTTGATGACAAATACCCTTTGCCCAACATTTCAGATCTATTAGACCAACTTGGAAAATGTCAATATTTTACCACCCTTGACTTAGCCATCAAGTTGAAATGCACCCTGATGATATAGAAAAAACTGCTTTTTCTGTTGAAAATGACTTATACGAATTTTTAAGAATGCTTTTCGGAATGAACCTAACCGGACTCAGGAACGAGAGATGTTTAGTATATAAGGATGACATAATTATTTATTCCCCGACTATAGATGAACACATATTAAACTTAAAACTTGTTTTTCAAAGATTAAGAAAGTCAAATTTGAAAATACAACCCGACAAATGTGAATTTTTAAGACAAGAAGTCGCCTATCTTGGACATGTCATAACTAAAGATTGGGGTAAAACCAAATCCCGCGAAAGTTGATTGTATAATTAATTTTCCAGAGCCAGCTAACCCAAAAGAAATAAAACAATTTCTAGGACTAGCAGGTTATTATAGAAAATTCATTCCCAATTTTTCAAAAATTTCCAAACGAGGTTATTACAAAAAGATATATCCTTCCATTTTGATGAAGAATGTAAAAAATCTTTTGAAGAATTAAAGAAAGCTTTAACTTCAACCCCTATTTTAATTTATCCAAATTTTGATGAACCCTTTATCTTGACAACCGACGCAAGCTCATTTGCAATTGGATCTGTATTATCTCAAGGACCAATAGGAAAAGACTTACCTATTGCTTATGTATCTAGAACATTATGTCCCGCAGAAACTAAATATTCAACGATAGAAAGAGAACTTTTATAGATGGTATGGTCAGTTAAACACTTTAGGCCCTATCTTTCCGGTAGAAAGTTTAAATTTATAGTAGACCACCGACCCCTTACATGGTTATTTTCAATTTAGGACCCTGGCAGCAGACTAGCCAGATGGCGTTTAAAATTGGAAGAATATCAATTTGAAGTAATTTATAGACCAGGTAAAATCCATAAAAATGCAGATGCTATATCTAGAATACGAATAAATCATTTTTAGAGAAAGTAGTAAAGTTTTATCAAAAATTTTAATGGCTGATGACAACCCTGAAGAACCCGAAGTTTCAGATACAGAGACTGAAATAGGTCCAGAAACTATATTAGAAGAATTAAAGAATTTTTCTAGACTTTTCAAAATTAAATCATTAATTGACTATTCAAAGTTTACATTTTCTAAAGACCAACTGCTAGACAAAAGTCATAAAGACATCGTTGTTTTTCCACAAAACCACAAACTAGCACCGATACATGAGGAAATATTCGATGACATATTTGAGGAAGATATAGACTTTTACGGAAACCAAATAAATATTGTTAATAGTAGAACTGTTAAAAACCGAAAGTACTATTTGATATTATTACCTTTTGATCCCGAAGATGCAATAGAATACATGTTCACTTCTTTCTAGAGAGGACAAGACACGTTTGAACCTTCAAAAACGTACTATGTTGAAAATAATATTGATTTACCTATACAAGAAATGCTTTCTTACATCTTAGCAGATAAAGAAGACATAAAATTTGAAATATGTCAAAACGTTGTTCAAATCCCAGAAAAAGACCAAATACCAATAATTTTAGATCAATACCACTGTGGAAAAAAGAATTTGCATCGTGGAATAAATGAAACACTAAGACGTATCAGAGAAAAATATAATTGGACTGGCATCACAAGAGATGTTGAAGATTTCATAAAATCTTGTGAAACTTATCACAAATCAAAAATATGTAGACAAAATTTAGAGAATCCCCTTGTATTAACTGAAACTCCAAAAACAGCTTTTGAGAGAGTTAATATTGATATTTTAGAAATCCCTGTACCAAATTATTTTCTTACATTTAGATGTGAATTAACAAAATTCACTCAAGCTTATTCAATACCTAATAAAACCGCAAAATCAGTAGCAAGTTCATTACTCATATTTTTCCAACACTATGGAACCCCACTCCGAATCCATGTAGATTCTGGAAAAGAGTTTAACAACCACATAGTTAAAGACATCTGTGCCCTTTATGATATTAAAATGACATTTTCTAGTGTAGACCATCCACAATCGAATGGTTCCCTAGAAAGATTTCATGCCACTTTTACTGAAATGCTACGCGTTCATAAGATAGAAAATCCTAATGAACATCCCCATCAATTTTGCCCCTTGCTGTTATAGCATATAATAATAGTAAAAGTAAAACTCACGGATTTAGTCCTTATGAGTTAATTTTTGGACACACTTCAAGTAGACCCCCTGAAACCACGTATAATCAAAAAGATCTTTTGACAAAGTATATCAAAGATCTTAATAATAGAATGGAATATTACTACAAAGTAGCTCTTCTATAAAACAAATTGAAACGTCCATTTATGAACTTTCCGACCATTTAGCAATGGTTGATGCGAAGTTGAAAACTATTGAAATCTGTGAACAACTATTAGAAAGTTATACATTTTTGGAAAATTATTTGAATGATATTCTGAATGCAATTACGTTTGCCAGATTATCTATTATTCATACTTCAATTGTTAAACCCAATGACTTATCATCTCTTCAAGAAATTTCGCAAACAATTCAAAAGAATTATCTACCCTTACCAGCGAAACTTTCATCAGTTTCCAAATATTTAGATATTATTGAATTACAAGCATTTCAAGCTGATTCAAGAATAGTTTTCGTTTTGAAAATTCCTTTAGTTGAACCGGAAACCTATACTGTTTACCGATTATACCCTATTCCTATCCTATCCAGGGTTACATCACATTTTACCAACGAATAAAATTATTGAAAAGGGGGAACATTCTCCATGAAAATTGAAAAATGTGACTTATTTGTAATATCTAACAGAAAACAACTACTTCCCCGGCACAAGCCACGCTGGACATTGAACTACATCTGATAGATATTGTGAAAAGACTCTAACTGAAAAGGAAAGAAAAAATCTGAAAGTGAAAATTTGCATTTTCATTCAGATGGCTGACTTTTTTGATTCTTTCTAGTTTTCCTTGAACAAATCATTAAATAAATTAGATAAGGAGAATGTTATTAAAAAAAAAAAAAAAAAAAAAACATATCACTTACAGAAATCGTTCATTTCAGTGAAGCAAGGTTCGCTTCTCTCGCATTTAATCCCCAATACATTTTGGTCGACAAAAATCTATTTCGCTTTGCCAAGCTCTTCAGGAGGATTGATATAGGATTGAAATAAGACAGGCTCTTCAGAAGCATACATATCAGGGATGGATATGAGAAGAGAAACATTTCTTCTGCGGTGACACTTTGAAAATTATTTTTTGACATAGACCTGTCATGAGCATTTTGATTTTAGTTCGAAAATATGAATAGGAAATTCATAAAATATTTTGTGGAATCATCTGCGACTGAAAGACAAACTTTAGTCGCTATTTTCCATCGTTCAAGATAACCTCTTGGGAGGTATTCATGTTGAAAAGGGGGAACATTCTCCATGAAAATTGAAAAATGTGACTAATTTCCCACCAAACATGTTATATTACAAAAATATAACGTGATATTTTTTCAAAGTCACTTTTGTTACATATTTGAAGATATATCTCTGTAATATTACAAATATGATAAAACTCGGAACATAACTTCTCCATATAACTGTTACATTTAAACCATATTACCTCCCTATCACAAAAAACTACGTATTCACATTATATGGATGTTAGTGTTATATGTATCATTAACAATAAATATAATATAGTTTTTGCAATATTTCAGTAACATGCATTATTTGATATGGAATTTTTTTTCAAATTAACAAATTACGATAGTGGATACAACTGGGATAATTGTTCTGATAAATAAAGTCACAATAGGGCATAATCCGCAAAACCGGCAAAACTACGTACTCCCATTCGAAAATTCAAGTTATATTTAATGCAAATCTTTCTGAAAAACGACTGTTTGTACCGATTATACCGTTTACATTATTTGACAACAATTGATGAAATGCATCTCGGTTTCATATAAAGCTCTTATTTAAACCGAGTTGTATACGGCAGAAAACCGCCAAAGTTTAAATAGACGCTTAATGTCATTGGATGAAAACAAAAGTGAATTTCAACAATTATTCGCGCACGCGCCCATCAGTCATCGCCCAAGGCCCAAGCTCATGCTCCATGCTCATCAAGTCATCACACGAAGTGACTAACGGCAAATGGCGGTCGGCTTATTGTGTTCAAGCTTTGTTTTCAATTATAACCGGTTTAGTTTGAGTAGCAGCAGTATAAGTTCTCTTCTATTTTTCATTGCAAGTGACTGAAATCGAAATGAGTGCTCTGTAGGCTACCGTAAAAAGTAAGGTAAGTAAATCGAAGTTTCAGCCTAACATTTTCTTGGTCGTTCCTCGTTCATTCAACATTAGAGGCGACAGGACGAAGCAGACATATTTGTTGTTGTTAAGCGACGTTTCTTTTCGTACCTACCATATTAGTCTTTCGTATATATTATTCTGATTTTTACCTATTTGATGAAATGAACTCGTCTAGAACAAGTTTAAGAGTTTTTTTTAGAATTTCAGGTAATTTCATTCTGCCTACCTCTGCGGAGTCCGCTTCTCGCTTCTATGAATGACAATTTGCAGTTCCCTCTGAAATATGCATTTCAGTCTTTTGGAGTAATTGCAGTTTAGGGTAGTAACCCCAATTTTGACGAATACCGTTCCAGTTTTTATCATTATGACAGTTTATGGTGGCTTTATATTATACAAGATGGTATCTGAAGGCCAATGCAATATTATCACTTCAAATTTCAGTAGCTACACCCATACCTGTTGTGAGAAGGGTAGTTGTAAATGATACACCTTTATAAATCAGGTTTAATCTCAGAATTGTTCTTATGGCACTTCTACCCCATTTCCAAATTCCTGTATGTATTAATTTCAATTAGTTCTCATAAGTTTATTTTTTACCTTTCAGTTGCAAAAACTTTCAATTATTGGTGGATCTGATTTTAAGAATAATACCAGAAGGATAATGACAGCGTTATTTACTAATGACGTGGGGATGTTGGTTTCCTGGACTGGACAGAAAGACAACCTCAAAATTGGAGATTTCACTATAATGGAAATTGTCAGAAGTGAGTACATTTGGCCTAAAACACAACAAATATATTGAAAAGAGAAACATTCTCAATTAAATATTGAAAAAACATGATTCCCGTGGAAATGGAAACAAACATACAATACAAATTTATTTATGTTTTTGTAATATCTAACAGAAAACAACTACTTCTCCGGCTAGTATCACGCTGGACATTGAACCACATCTGATAGATATTGTGAAAAGACCCTCTAACTTGAAAGAAAAATCTGAAAGTGAAAATTTGCATTTTCATTCAGATAGTTTTTTTAAATAATTCTGTTTCCATTTGGGATTCAAATAGAATGAGAAAACGTGGATTCATTTATGTGGAAATAGCATCTACGCCTCTAATAAATTTATTGGAGGCCTAGTGAAAGAGATGCGGATATTTTCTTTCAAGTTGGGGTCTTTTCACGATATCTATCAGAGGTAGTTCAATGTCCAGCGTGGCACTAGCCGGGGAAGTAGTTGTTTTCTGTTAGATATTACAAAAATAAATTCATTTTTATCGTAGGATTGTTTCCATTTCCACGAGAATCGTGTTTCTTTAATTTTTAATTGAGAATGTTTCTCTTTTCCATATGAATACCTTCCAAGAGGTTACCTTGAACGATGGAAAATAGCGACTAAAGTTTATCTTTCAGTCGCAGATGATTCCCCAACTGATTTTATGAACATCCTGTTCATATTTTCGAATAAAAATCAAAACACCAAAAATACTTGGACATATGGAACATACGTACAGTACGATGCAAATGTATGGACTAAATTCATTATTTCTGAATACAAAGATATTTCGGAAAAATCCTCACAGGTCGATTTTCTTTTCAGATTGCCCAATTTTTGAACCCCACCCAAAATATATAGGGTTATCCACATTTGAGTAAAAATGACTTTGGTGATATTTTTAAATAGGACACCCAGTATATTTTTCCATATTTGGTTAGGGATCGTCATTACGAATCCAGTGATACCAGGTTTGGTGGGATTATGTCAAACGGTTGCGGAGATGTGGGCAAAAAACATCCTCGTATGTCTAACGAGTATGACTGCGACCCCCAAATGATTCAGAAGGTTAAAAGTCTCTGTCGCACTCATTGGGCATATGGAGAAGTTATTTGCCCATATCTCTGCAGCCGTTTGACATAATGCCATCAAACTTGGTATCACTGGATTTGTAATGACGATCCCTAACCAAATAAGGAAAAATATACTAGGTGTCCCATTTAAAAATATCACCAAAGTCATTTTTACTTTAATGCGGATAACCCTATATATTTTGGGTGTGGTTCAAAAATTGGCCCATCGGAAAAGAAAATCGACCTGTCTGAGGATTTTTCCGAAATATCTTTTTATTCAAAAATAATGAATTTATTCCATACATTTGCATCGTACTATATATTTCAAATGCTGGGCAATGATTTTAATTTTTGATTTTAAATTAAACTTTTGACATATTATTTGAATGACGTTACTGTATCTGTTCATATCTTTAAGAAAAAATGTGCTGTTTATCTACTGTTTTGTATTTTTCTCTAATTTATCACGAGAAGTGAATCACGACTTGATTTTCCCCATAAAGATATACCTATATAGCTGGTTTCAATAGCTGGTTTCATACTTTTGTCTAGTCTTATAGCTTTATTTACTTTCTACCATTATGCTCAATTGATTGATGATGTCTTCTTGCAGAAGCGGTGAAAAAGGGATACACCACAGCCACAGACAGAGAATTTGAATTGGCAGTCAGTGAATGGCTAAGGTATTCAAGACAAAGAAAAGGAAGAGAAAAGCGAATTGATGGTCATTTATTGCAGTAGTGTTTAAATAAATATTATTTTTTAGTACATATTTCACTAAATTAGCTATTTTAGTAGTACGGAAATAAATATTATTTAATTCAATATTCATATTTTAATGAATAACCCTTTCAATGTACTTTTTTTTGAATAGTAGGTACTTCAATACTAGATTATGTCAACTAGTAAAAGTTTTGTTTCAACCAATTGGAAACCCTTGCATTATATGATCATACTTGTGTGTGATAAATAAAACCTTGTGTGTCTTTATTGTGTACAAGTATGCATTACACACTATATGGTTTTTTGAATGATTGGAAAAAAATTATACAGGTTGTTTTTAAATTCAATACAAATATTTCAAGGTGGTATTTCTGGGGTCAAAATAAGACTTTTTTTTTCCTATAAACATGTGTCCTCAACTGCGTGTTTCTGAAATACAGGATGTTGAAATTTAACAAAAAAGTCATTTCTTTCTCAATATCTCTAAAACTGCTTTGGCTTTTTTTTCAATTTTGATACATGCAATAAAGTACACATAAAAATACATTTTTCCGTGATGAAGGTTTTATTAATTTCCATTAGTGGCGTCCCTGTAAACATGCCCTGTTATATTTTTGATCAAAATAATACGCTACTGTTTTTTTGTCAAATAAGTAATATTTTTATAATATAATTGTCTTCTATCTTTCCATGAACATGGTCACTTTTGATTTTTTTTGTCCGACGGACGGTTTCCGATGTAAAAAAATAAAATGTCTTCATTTTTGCTTGTACCTATGCGATTTTTTGTTAGTCTCGATGAAATGCATAAATGCATTTTGTTTTTTAAATCGAAATCTGGCGTATGAAAAAAAGTCAAGAGGACCATTTTTATGAATAGATAGAGGACCATCATAAATATAATATTCATTTGAAAAAAAAACACAGTGGCGTATCATTATCATTTTTCTTCCTCAGAAATAAAGCGGTTGCGGACCCATGTCTTATTTTGACCGCTGGCATACGCCCTTGAAATATCTGTATTGAATTTGGAAACTCCCTGTACAGTTGACACGAATGTTGCATCAGTAATGTTACTGAATTAATATTCAGCAATGTGAATGCTGTCATATTTCTTCAATATCACAAAAGCAATATGCTTTTCATATATAACTACAATGTAGTGGCGATACTATGAAAAAAACATTGAGAAAATATTATACATATGTAGGGTGTGTTATATTTACAACATAACATTTATGTGATGTTACAATATGATATAATATGTACGTTGCTGCAATATGAATGCAACATCCTGTGACATTCAATGTCACATTGTGATGTTGTAACTCGGGACATAATCTATCACATACATATTACATCAGCATCACCACCACATATCAACTAATGTCACATTATCACAGTGTCATATAAAAACAATATTGAAGTAACAAAATTTTGTTTGGTGGGTTGTAATATCTAACAGAAAACAACTACTTCCCCGGCACAAGCCACGCTGGACATTGAACTACATCTGATAGATATTGTGAAAAGACTCTAACTGAAAAGGGAAGAAAAAATCTGAAAGTGAAAATTTGCATTTTCATTCAGATGGCTGACTTTTTTGATTCTTTCTAGTTTTCCTTGAACAAATCATTAAATAAATTAGATAAGGAGAATGTTATTAAAAAAACATATCACTCACAGAAATCGTTCATTTCAGTGAAGCAAGGTTCGCTTCTCTCGCATTTAATCCCCAATACATTTTGGTCGACAAAAATCTATTTCGCTTTGCCAAGCTCTTCAGGAGGATTGATATAGGATTGAAATAAAACAGGCTCTTCAGAAGCATACATATTAGGGATGGATATGAGAGAAACATTTCTTCTGCGATGACACTTTGAAAATTATTTTTTGACATAGACCTGTCATGAGCATTTTGATTTTAGTTCGAAAATATGAATAGGAAATTCATAAAATATTTTGTGGAATCATCTGCGACTGAAAGACAAACTTTAGTCGCTATTTTCCATCGTTCAAGATAACCTCTTGGGAGGTATTCATGTTGAAAAGGGGGAACATTCTCCATGAAAATTGAAAAATGTGACTTATTTGTAATATCTAACAGAAAACAACTACTTCCCCGGCACAAGCCACGCTGGACATTGAACTACATCTGATAGATATTGTGAAAAGACTCTAACTGAAAAGGGAAGAAAAAATCTGAAAGTGAAAATTTGCATTTTCATTCAGATGGCTGACTTTTTTGATTCTTTCTAGTTTTCCTTGAACAAATCATTAAATAAATTAGATAAGGAGAATGTTATTAAAAAAACATATCACTCACAGAAATCGTTCATTTCAGTGAAGCAAGGTTCGCTTCTCTCGCATTTAATCCCCAATACATTTTGGTCGACAAAAATCTATTTCGCTTTGCCAAGCTCTTCAGGAGGATTGATATAGGATTGAAATAAAACAGGCTCTTCAGAAGCATACATATTTGGGATGGATATGAGAGAAACATTTCTTCTGCGGTGACACTTTGAAAATTATTTTTTGACATAGACCTGTCATGAGCATTTTGATTTTAGTTCGAAAATATGAATAGGAAATTCATAAAATATTTTGTGGAATCATCTGCGACTGAAAGACAAACTTTAGTCGCTATTTTCCATCGTTCAAGATAACCTCTTGGGAGGTATTCATGTTGAAAAGGGGGAACATTCTCCATGAAAATTGAAAAATGTGACTTATTTGTAATATCTAACAGAAAACAACTACTTCCCCGGCACAAGCCACGCTGGACATTGAACTACATCTGATAGATATTGTGAAAAGACTCTAACTGAAAAGGGAAGAAAAAATCTGAAAGTGAAAATTTGCATTTTCATTCAGATGGCTGACTTTTTTGATTCTTTCTAGTTTTCCTTGTACAAATCATTAAATAAATTAGATAAGGAGAATGTTATTAAAAAACATATCACTCACAGAAATCGTTCATTTCAGTGAAGCAAGGTTCGCTTCTCTCGCATTTAATCCCCAATACATTTTGGTCGACAAAAATCTATTTCGCTTTGCCAAGCTCTTCAGGAGGATTGATATAGGATTGAAATAAAACAGGCTCTTCAGAAGCATACATATCAGGGATGGATATGAGAGAAACATTTCTTCTGCGGTGACACTTTGAAAATTATTTTTTGACATAGACCTGTCATGAGCATTTTGATTTTAATTCGAAAATATGAATAGGAAATTCATAAAATATTTTGTGGAATCATCTGCGACTGAAAGACAAACTTTAGTCGCTATTTTCCATCGTTCAAGATAACCTCTTGGGAGGTATTCATGTTGAAAAGGGGGAACATTCTCCATGAAAATTGAAAAATGTGACTTATTTGTAATATCTAACAGAAAACAACTACTTCCCCGGCACAAGCCACGCTGGACATTGAACTACATCTGATAGATATTGTGAAAAGACTCTAACTGAAAAGGAAAGAAAAAATCTGAAAGTGAAAATTTGCATTTTCATTCAGATGGCTGACTTTTTTGATTCTTTCCAGTTTTCCTTGAACAAATCATTAAATAAATTAGATAAGGAGAATGTTATTAAAAAAAAAAAACATATCACTCACAGAAATCGTTCATTTCAGTGAAGCAAGGTTCGCTTCTCTCGCATTTAATCCCCAATACATTTTGGTCGACAAAAATCTATTTCGCTTTGCCAAGCTCTTCAGGTGGATTGATATAGGATTGAAATAAAACAGGCTCTTCAGAAGCATACATATCAGGGATGGATATGAGAGAAACATTTCTTCTGCGGTGACACTTTGAAAATTATTTTTTGACATAGACCTGTCATGAGCATTTTGATTTTAGTTCAAAAATATGAATAGGAAATTCATAAAATATTTTGTGGAATCATCTGCGACTGAAAGACAAACTTTAGTCGCTATTTTCCATCGTTCAAGATAACCTCTTGGGAGGTATTCATGTTGAAAAGGGGGGAACATTCTCCATGAAAATTGAAAAATGTGACTTATTTGTAATATCTAACAGAAAACAACTACTTCCCCGGCACAAGCCACGCTGGACATTGAACTACATCTGATAGATATTGTGAAAAGACTCTAACTGAAAAGGAAAGAAAAAATCTGAAAGTGAAAATTTGCATTTTCATTCAGATGGCTGACTTTTTTGATTCTTTCCAGTTTTCCTTGAACAAATCATTAAATAAATTAGATAAGGAGAATGTTATTAAAAAAAAAAAAACATATCACTCACAGAAATCGTTCATTTCAGTGAAGCAAGGTTCGCTTCTCTCGCATTTAATCCCCAATACATTTTGGTCGACAAAAATCTATTTCGCTTTGCCAAGCTCTTCAGGTGGATTGATATAGGATTGAAATAAAACAGGCTCTTCAGAAGCATACATATCAGGGATGGATATGAGAGAAACATTTCTTCTGCGGTGACACTTTGAAAATTATTTTTTGACATAGACCTGTCATGAGCATTTTGATTTTAGTTCAAAAATATGAATAGGAAATTCATAAAATATTTTGTGGAATCATCTGCGACTGAAAGACAAACTTTAGTCGCTATTTTCCATCGTTCAAGATAACCTCTTGGGAGGTATTCATGTTGAAAAGGGGGAACATTCTCCATGAAAATTGAAAAATGTGACTTATTTGTAATATCTTGTGCCGGGGAAGTAGTTGTTTTCTGTTAGATATTACAAATAAGTCACATTTTTCAATTTTCATGGAGAATGTTCCCCCTTTTCAACATGAATACCTCCCAAGAGGTTATCTTGAACGATGGAAAATAGCGACTAAAGTTTGTCTTTCAGTCGCAGATGATTCCACAAAATATTTTATGAATTTCCTATTCATATTTTCGAACTAAAATCAAAATGCTCATGACAGGTCTATGTCAAAAAATAATTTTCAAAGTGTCACCGCAGAAGAAATGTTTCTCTCATATCCATCCCTGATATGTATGCTTCTGAAGAGCCTGTTTTATTTCAATCCTATATCAATCCTCCTGAAGAGCTTGGCAAAGCGAAATAGATTTTTGTCGACCAAAATGTATTGGGGATTAAATGCGAGAGAAGCGAACCTTGCTTCACTGAAATGAACGATTTCTGTGAGTGATATGTTTTTTAATAACATTCTCCTTATCTAATTTATTTAATGATTTGTTCAAGGAAAACTAGAAAGAATAAAAAAAGTCAGCCATCTGAATGAAAATGCAAATTTTCACTTTCAGATTTTTTCTTCCCTTTTCAGTTAGAGTCTTTTCACAATATCTATCAGATGTAGTTCAATGTCCAGCGTGGCTTGTGCCGGGGAAGTAGTTGTTTTCTGTTAGATATTACAAATAAGTCACATTTTTCAATTTTCATGGAGAATGTTCCCCCTTTTCAACATGAATACCTCCCAAGAGGTTATCTTGAACGATTGAAAATAGCGACTAAAGTTTGTCTTTCAGTCGCAGATGATTCCACAAAATATTTTATTAATTTCCTATTCATATTTTCGAACTAAAATCAAAATGCTCATGACAGGGCTATGTCAAAAAATAATTTTCAAAGTGTCACCGCAGAAGAAATGTTTCTCTCATATCCATCCCTGATATGTATGCTTCTGAAGAGCCTGTTTTATTTCAATCCTATATCAATCCTCCTGAAGAGCTTGGCAAAGCGAAATAGATTTTTGTCGACCAAAATGTATTGGGGATTAAATGCGAGAGAAGCGAACCTTGCTTCACTGAAATGAACGATTTCTGTGAGTGATATGTTTTTTAATAACATTCTCCTTATCTAATTTATTTAATGATTTGTTCAAGGAAAACTAGAAAGAATAAAAAAAGTCAGCCATCTGAATGAAAATGCAAATTTTCACTTTCAGATTTTTTCTTCCCTTTTCAGTTAGAGTCTTTTCACAATATCTATCAGATGTAGTTCAATGTCCAGCGTGGCTTGTGCCGGAGAAGTAGTTGTTTTCTGTTAGATATTACAAATAAGTCACATTTTTCAATTTTCATGGAAAATGTTCCCCCTTTTCAACATGAATACCTCCCAAGAGGTTATCTTGAACGATGGAAAATAGCGACTAAAGTTTGTCTTTCAGTCGCAGATGATTCCACAAAATATTTTATGAATTTCCTATTCATATTTTCGAACTAGAATAAAATTATATTGCAAAAGATGATGATTCTATGTTGTACGCCGCTTTTCAAAATTTAGACAAATGCAAACCTTTATATTATAATTTTCAAATATGTGAAAATGTTATTTCATATCCAATTGATAGTAATGCAATTTGTGAAGCTCAAATTTTAAGACCATTACTAGAACTTCCTAGAATGTGTTTAATTTCTTTATTATTTGCAAAAGACTATAATGTTTTTGAAATTGAAACAAATACTTGGCTAATAACTTTATCTGATCCTTTAGCTGTTACAATAAATTGTCAAAAACAAGATATTGTTACGAAAATAATTACAACAAATTCAATTTTGAAACTACAACCGAATTGTAATTCATTTATTGGAAATACGAGGGTATACGCAAAGTACTTAGTTACTCGAGAAAAAAATATTACTTATAAAAGTTATCCAATTTTGATTCCATATCAATGTTGCAAAGATATACCGAATAGAGAAAAACTTCCAGAATTGAAACCTTTAAAATTGAGCAAATTAAGTGTTGATGACTTGAACATTGCTCAACATAAGCTGAATCAATACTCAGATCAACTTGACCAAATTATAAATGAACCTTTTGTAAGAAAACATGTTTCATGGTTTACTATTTTTACAATTGTCATAATTGTCTTTGTGATTTTACTTAACATTATTCTGTAAGTATAAAAATAGACGTTCAGTGAAAATTGGAATTATGACACCAAGAAATGATCCACCTCCACCACCACCAAGAACTGGAAGAACCTTTGCATCCCTTAGAAGACTCTTACCCTCAAGAAGAAGACCAAGTATTCACTTAGATGAAAGAGGAGAAGAAGAAATGGAATTGAATTCCAATAAATCATTAGCTTGATGTGAAAGTTGCCGCACCGCATCAACTTTCTTTTCAAGGAGGGAGTTGTTATATCAGAATAATGAATGGGCCCTTTGTCCCAGAATTGCGACACAAATCACAAACATTACATCAGCTTCTACGCAGTAAGTACCCAGAGGATCTTCTACAGCAAGTTTCAAGGTCTTCGTGGAATAACAGGAACTACGCAGTATCCAGTCAGCATTCCCGACCTTATAAATTCAAGAACTTAAGAGGAGACGTCATTCAAGTCCACCCAGTCTTCGAATCACTTATTATAATAATTTTATAAGTATTGTTCAATATTGTCATATTGTAACGTAATAAATAAAGTTCTTTTTTAAAAACACAAACCAGTGAAAACTGATTTAACATACATGTTGGCGTTTCGATGTTAATACAGAAACGCATTTTGTTCAAAGTTGTTACGTCTATAGATGATTTGTCCAAATAAATGCACTTTGAATGTTGTGTAATAAGCATCAATCAATGTTGAAAACATAATATTTTATATTTTTATTATATACCGACCTAGTAGCTCTATTGAATTCTTCATGAATATACTCTCCTCAGCTTTGGTCTTTTATGAAAAATAATTTGACTACGTGATTTTATGCAGTGATTAGAATGTGAATTACTCAATGAATAATTATGAAGAGCCATAACTTGAGTATGAAAAACACTTAGGACAACTAGAATATTCAAACACAAATGGTAGATGAAGTAATACTAATATCGATAATTGGATTTGCAAAAATTGAGAGCATTCACTATGACGGAACATTTGAACTCACGGGACCATCTTGGTACTCATGGTATAACCAATAACCCGACAAATGTTATGGCAAGTGTGAGAACGTTTATTTCAGAGACACATGTGATGAAAATTGAC
Source organism: Chrysolina haemoptera (assembly GCA_958298965.1). Taxonomy (NCBI): domain Eukaryota; kingdom Metazoa; phylum Arthropoda; class Insecta; order Coleoptera; family Chrysomelidae; genus Chrysolina; species Chrysolina haemoptera. Next base: position 18,693,762 of record OY282603.1, on the reverse strand, counting down.
TAAACCTACAGCCTTTTATATCATTGGAAAATGTTTCTTCAGTATTTCTAGATTTTCATGACATCAACTCTGTCTATGAAAGATTCGTTTGTAACGAAGCGTTTTGTTTTGCCCTGGTAGACATTCCACACCACACCGTATATAGCCGCTTCCCGCATATCCGTATCGTACTCACCCGGTATATCGACGACGACATGGTTTTGAAGACACCGCTCAGGGGCATAACCCTGAGGCAGCCAGGAAACATTTCCTTACTTTATTTGGGATGGTAACATTTGTCCCTTTCTTTACCCCGACGTATCGTTTTTGCTGGTCATTTGTTTTTATTGAAAATAAATCTACTTTTATATAGGTTTCCAACTCCACTTTTTAGGAGTCATGTTTTTGGTGTGTTAAAAAGTCAGGACAGACTTTTTGCCGTTTTTCATTCATATTGCTACGCTGTGCTCTCTCAATTCTTGAGAGTGCAGTCCGTTGGTAGTGGATTATCAATCTAATTAATTCCAAGTTAAGATTTCAGTCAGAGTTAGGCTTTAGATAGAGTGATCCGTAAGCAGTGAGGTGCCCGTGAGTGAAGTGAGAGTCAACCGGCATTCCACCGAAGAAGTTCCACCAGTCCTAAAGGCCGAGATTCGTTCACCGTAAAACGTAAGCCAGAAACTTTATTACCTTAGACTCGAGCCTGGAAATCTCAGTTCCGAAAATTAAGTTAGTTCTAGCATATCACCAAGAGAGTATTTTTTTTTCCTGTTATCTGATCACCACTAGAGTATTGGTAATTTAAACATTCGTTTCACAGGGGGAGTAGTAAAAGTCTGTTGGGGTTAGTAGTCGTATTAATTATTAGTTAGAAGTGGCCTCTACCTACCTTCCGCGTATCTGGTTCTACGGCTTGGACAACCTTTCGGCTGTCGAACCAGTTGTGTGTTTGTCCTGTTCGACTTCCAGGGCTACTTTTCGGTTGTCGAACAGCGTTCAGTAGAAATAACATAGGCGGTAGACGCCCTCCTCGCGTCGCGTCCATAAAACTCTGTTGGAAAGACTGCCGGGGCATAAAGTTGAGCTGGAAAAGATCTGGTTCGACGGCTTGGACTACCTTTCGGCTATCGACCCAGTTTTACCCGGTTGCACGCTCTCCGCTTCGTTCCACTTCCAGGACTACTTTTCGGTTGTTGAACGAAGGTTTTCCGCAAGAAAATTTGATTTCCAAAGTTCCACAGGATTCCGTTCTCTACCCCTCAACCTGAAAATAATAATAATAATGTAAAGGCTCGGACAATCTTTCGGCTGTCGATCCAGTTTCCCCATTTGGGAGCTCACAACTTCGTTCCACTTCCCGGACTACTTTTCGGTTGTCGAACGAAGGTTTTCCGTATAAAATTTGATTTTTAGGAGGGTCCACAAGGATCCGTTCTCTATCCCTTAACGCGAAAATTTTTGTATCGCTTCCGGATTTCCTACAGAGGGATCGCCTTCGTGTAACAACCTAGTGCCCTGAAGTCTGCGGGTCAGACTATCCGGGACTAGCCGTCACCAAACGTTATCGGTAGGGGGATACCGTGAAAAGAGTTATCAATACGTTCAGCTCATTTCCTCTCGATTCTTTAATATTGTTTAATTCAGTATTCTCCATCTTGGTGATAGGCCTTGAACTAGCCTCCGTGGAGCTTGGCATTCCCGTTGCCCGTTTCGTTGGTACCCGAGAAGCCTTCCGAAGCTGACTACGACGCGGAGTTGAATTCACTACCCGGATTCGTAGAGTATAAGTTTATCAGCTACTAGTCCCTGTGTTTATTAAAAAAATTAATAAAAATTGGTTTGGTCTACCTACATTGGATGTGTTCTTTCTTCCGTATAATATAGAGCTATCAATAAAGCAGCCGGTATTCCTGCTGAACAGGTGATTGCAATTAAAGCCTGCAGTCTCTTGAGGAAACCAGTATAGAGTCATAAAAACTGACCCCTGGGATACCGTATCTCCATCTGTAGCTGCCCTGGGCCTCCCACCTTGCTCTAGATTGGGAGAGTGGAGCATATCACTATAAAATAACTAGCGCCCGAGGCTTTGTTGAGTTTTGATAGATTCCCGGTGTTAGGGAATTGTCAAGATACAACAACCGAAAGCGTCATAGTAACGTCCGCCGTTCGACACCGAAAGCACGTTACAAATTGGCGCCCCAGCAGGGACTTTTGTTTTTTTGCATACCGAGGACACCGATAACCAACTCTGGTAGACAAACCAATTGTTAGGGAAAATAAAATCTTGCCGCTTAAGAGTACCGAAACCGATTAAACCCAAGTCCCGACACAGTAACCGATCGGAATTTGTCGGAATCCGCCGACCTGTCAGTTTGACAGATTGTTGATTTTGACTCAAAAACCTTCTGCCACCTCGTTTAATACGTTTTCGAGGGGGTAGAAGCGTTTCTCGTCAACCGTTTCCCAATATCTCCTGCCGTTTGCAAGATACGACCCGTACAGGAGGAAACGCAAGCACTGAGCATACGACCAACTGTCACGTCGCTTTGAAACCGCTGAAAGATTCAAACAGAAAATCTCCCAAAACTCGAAGAGATCCCCAACACCGCTGCAGACCCTCCCGCAATACAGAATACCCCACCAGGAGGTACACCCAACGACACTCGAGTCGGATGGATATACCTCCTGCGCAAGGATGAACTGGACGTCGAATTATCTAAGTTTCATCTAGCTACTACCGGCACTGTCGATGACAAGCGACGACGCCTCAGTAAGTTCATTCGAGAGGGCCGTGCTACCCCTTTACCGACGACTACAATTTCCTTTTTGTCGACGGTGACCACAGCCGCCGTTTCGTTACCCACCATCACCTTGACGAGGAGTGCAGGAGGGCCATTAGTAAGCAATGCTCTCTCCGGCACACTAGTAGGTGTGCAAACCACCCCGTACTAGCCTGGGGCGTTTGAGACACCAGTGACGAGACTTTTGAAGGTCAAGGACTGGGGTATTGCTTTTGATGGAACCGAAGACCCTGCTACCTTTCTGGAAAGGCTCGAAGAGATTCGAGCATCACAAGGCATCCACCCTGATCGGCTGCTGCAAGTGATGCCTGAGTTATTACGGGGAATGCCCGCACTAGGTTAGGTTAGGTTTAAATGTGAGTGAGCCCATATCAGGCCCTTCACTGCGACCAATGGCCTATTGTGGCTCATGCCCGCACTATGGTTCAGAAACAACTGGATGCATTGGAGGAACTGGCAAGAGTTCTGTATCTGCTTCCAGGATTTTTTCTTTTCGGTGAACTATCGCATTGACTTGGAGGTGGCCATCAGTAGAAGGGTACACCAACTACATGAATGTAGCTCGGGGTACATAACTGATTTACAAACCCTCATCCGTCGCCACGGAGGAATCCCACCGGACCAGGAATTGAACTGGCTCTACAGGAACCTCCACCCGGAATTCAGACGTCAGATTCGAAGATTTGATTTTGAGGACATCCACGGCTTCGCCAAAGCCGTCAGAGACTACGAATTGTTGCGCACCGAGATTGAGCAATACCAGGCTTTCACGACATACCCCTGTATCGCCCGTCCGTCCGCCCCACCGTTAACCGTCCCCGCCAACCGCCCCCAAACAACAGGATGTCAGTACACAGAAGTATCCGCAACCCCCTCCTCCTCTTTCAGGCCGTATTCTCTGATTGGAACACCCCCCGCACACACTGTAGAGCGAACCATACAGCGGAATGCCACTCCCCGCCCCACTCATGCAGTGACCAGCCCGCCACGAGATGCACAGGGTCCCCCCATCCAGGACAGACCGATGCCCCCGTCAAGAACTATGCAGAGTTGTCCGCCGCCATCTAATCAGGAGGGCACTACCTGTTGGAGGTGTGGGGAGAGAGGGCACATGAGGAGTGACTGCCGAAACCCGCCAAAAATCTGTTCACGTTGTGGTCGAAATGGGGTACTTTCCCGAGACTGTGGGTGTAACCAGTCGGGAAACGGGCGGGAGGCTCGGCAGCATCAAGAACTGTTGAGCCTCCGCCGGTAGTTACCTCCACTCATGTCGCCGCCGTCCACTCGTCAGATAATAGACCGTTCGTGAAAGTGACCATAGAGAACAGCATGTTTTTGGCTCTCATAGACACCGGAGCGACTCGAACATGGATGTACGTTGTTGCCCAATACCGTCCGACAGTCTCGTCAGGATGATGGATCACTCATCCCCGTGAACAGCAGTTACAAACCGACAATCACCCTCGGCCGAGAACAGATTTCCGCCGAGCTTCTGATTGTGCCTCAAATCACGGTGGATATTGTAATAGGCATGGACGTTCTAAGAGCACACAATTTCCGAATGAACTTAGATCAGGAGGTGGACAAGATGTTGGAGGATCAAATTGAACCATCCAGCAGCCCCTGGAGCTCTCCCGTGGTCATCGTCCGAAAGAAAGATGGCAAAAAGGGAAAACTATTCCGCCATTTCTGGAACGCCAGTGACCTGACTGAGCTTGAAATGACAGATCCCTGGAAACTTTGTGTGCCCAAACCCCTACGAGCGGAAGTGCTGAAGGAGAACCACGATGTGGTAACGGCAGGACACATGGGGATGGCTAAGACTACCGCCCGTATATCTCGACGGTATTATTGGCCAGGAATATTCCGTGACATTTCGCAATATGTCCGAAGTTGTCTACACCAACAGTACAAGATATCCCAGCAGCAACCTCCAGGGAAAATGCAACCGTCTACAAATGTGACACCGTGGAGTATCGTTTCCACCGACTTAGTAGGCCCGTTAGTAGGCCCAGCAAGGGTAACAACTACTTATGTGTCTTCCAGGACAGGTTCACAAAATGGGTACAAGTCCGTCCCCTGCGAAAAGCTATCAAGCGTTGTACGAAGACATTGTATTACGTTTTGGCCGTCCCGATACCGTCATCAGTGTCAATGGCACACAGTACACCGGTCATGTGTTTACCGAGCTGCTAACCAAGTTAAAAATTCATCATCGCCGCACACCGCCCTATACCCCGCAGACTAACCCAGTGGAGAGGACCAACAAAACCCTCAAAACCATGATTTCGCAGTACTGCTTAAACGACCACCGGAAGTGGGATCAATATCTTCCGGAACTGCAGTTTGCTGTGAACACCGCTCGCCAGGAGTCGACTGGATTCAGCCCCGCTTTCCTGAACATTGGGAGGGAATTGAACCCTCCAAAAACCGTCTTCCCAACTGAGACGCCCGATGAAGGACCTGAGACCTCGTCACCGATCCTGTGGACGCAGCACCTGGCAAAACTGCAGGAAGTCCATGAACTGGTGCGCATAAGTCTGGCCCGCGCGTTCACCAGTCAGAGCCACTATTATAATCTCCGTCGCCGAGAGTGGAGATGTCACTTGGGCGACCGAGTAATGGAGAAAGAACATTCCCTTTCCTCCAAGGTACAAGGAGACGCTGCCAAGTTGGCCCCGAAATACTCCGGCCCTAACACCATCGCCCGAGTACATTCTCAGGTAGTATACGACTCAAAGGCCCTCATGGTGAACGGGTACCGCGAATCCACATGAAAGATTTGAAGCCTTACCATGATGTAAACGAGTATCAACAGTAATGTGCTTTCAGGAAGATGACCGACAGTCCGACCGCCATACGCCCCCGCCGCCTCGAAGAGGTCTATGACTTGACCATTTCCCCCACTCCCTCCGTTGTCTCCATCTAGCCCTCCGAACCCGACGCTCCCACCGTTGAGGGGATACAGCCCTTATCGGAATGCCGCAGCCTTTTCACCCTTCCGGGTAATTCCGATGACCGAGCTACTCACCCTCAACACCTCCCCGCTGCCCGAGAACTGGTGCGTCGTGAGTCAGTCCGACGATTCTACACCAACACCGGACTCAAACCCTGCTGAACTTCCGGTACCATCCACCGATCGACGGGAAGAAGATAGGAAACACGAAAAGGACCCCTTCGTTGAGAATGCCTACTTTGCCGTGCCTAGTACGCGTCCCGAACCTCCGTCGGGATCGTCACCAATCCGGACATCAGAAGAAACGTATGATGCAACACTCGAGACGCCGAGATCCTCGATACCAGTTCCGGTTCCTTTAAACCCGGATAGTGTCGCTCACATGTTACACACCAGCCACAACCATAGAGTCCATACCAGTTCCAACCACGGAAACGCCCTACGGAAGCATGCTACCATTTACCTCCCGGTCGAACGCAACTTGTGCTGGCGATGTGGATATCCGGGACACACTAGAGAGACCTGCTCGAAGCCCCGTCGATTCTTTTGTTCCCGATGCGGCCGTTATGGCCCGATGTCTCGAGAGTGCCCTTGTCGGCCAGAAGTTAACCCGGACCGTGCCACTCCCCGGAGAGCCTCCGTTGACACACGGACGACAACTCGCCGGGTCGCTGATCCAGCCACCAAGTGTCATATATGTGGATGGTCGTCGTTATTAGCCCGTCAACCCAACCGTACAGTTAAGAAAGATCAACTGAACATACCAGCACTCGCCGAAGCAGGGACGACCGAGTCACCTCCAATTCCCCACAAACCCTCACACAAGATCTGTCTGTCCAGAAAATAAAAAAAAAATGCAAACAAAGCGTTTTATTTTGCCCTGGTAGACATTCCACACCACACCGTATATAGCCGCTTCCCGCATATCCGTCCCGTACTCACCCGGTATATCGACGACGACATGGTTTTGAAGACACCGCTCAGGGGCATAACCCTGAGGTAGCCAGGAAACATTTCCTTACTTTATTTGGGATGGTAACATTTGTCCCTTTCCCCGACGTATCGTTTTTGCTGGTCATTTGTTTTTATTGAAAATAAATCTACTTTTATATAGGTTTCCAAATCCACTTTTTAGGAGTCATGTTTTTGGTGTGTTAAAAAGTCAGGACATACTTTTTGCCGTTTTTCATTCATATTGCTACGCTGTGCTACGAAGGCCACAGGTTCCCTATAAATACCGGCTCCACCGTTCCTGAGGAGAATTCTTGAGAGTGCTGTCCGTTGGTAGTGGATTACCAATCCAATTAATTCCAAGTTAAGATTTAAGTCAGAGTTAGGCTTTAGATAGAGTGATCCGTAAGCAGTGAGGTGCCCGTGAGTGAAGTGAGAGTCAACCGAAGAAGTTTCACCAGTCCTAAGGCCGAGATTCGTTCACCGTAAAACGTAAGCCAGAAACTTTATTACCCTAGACTCGAGCCTGGAAATCTCAGTTCCGAAAATTAAGTCAGTACTAGCATATCACCAAGAGAGTATTTTTTTTCCTGTTATCTGATCCCACTAGAGTATTGGTAATTTAAACATTCGTTTCACAGGGGGAGTAGTAAAAGTCTGTCGGGGTTAGCAGTCGTATTCATAATTAGTTAGAAGTGGTCTCTACCTACATTCCGCGTATCTGGTTCTACGGCTTGGACAACTTTTCGGCTGTCGAACCAGTTGTCTGTTTGTCCTGTTCGACTTCCAGGACTACTTTTCGGTTGTCGAACAGCGTTCAGTAGAAATTAATTCCGCAACATAGGTGGTAGACGCCCTCCTCGCGCCGCGTCCATAAAAGTCTGGTTCGACGGCTTGGACTACCTTTCGGCTATCGACCCAGTTTTTCCCGGTTGCACGCTCACCGCTTCGTTCCACTTCCAGGACTACTTTTCGGTTGTCGAACGAAGGTTTTCCGCAAGAAAATTTGATTTCAAAAGTTCCACAGGGTTCCGTTCTCTACCCCTCAACCTGAAAATTTTTGTGCCACGTCCGGACCCTTTCTACAGGAACCGCCTTCGCGTACCTACCCGAGCTGGAAAAGTCCTGGTTCGACGGCTCGGACAATCTTTCAGCTGTCGATCCAGTTTCCCCATTTGGGAGCTCACAACTTCGTTCCACTTCCCGGAATACTTTTCGGTTGTCGAACGAAGGTTTTCCGTATAAAATTTGATTTTTAGGAGGTTCTACAAGGATCCGTTCTCTATCCCTTTACCCGAAAATTTTTGTATCGCTTCCGGATTTCCTACAGAGGATCGCCTTCGTGTAACAACCTAGTGCCCTCGTGAGGGTGAGGGCACTAGGTTAGCCGTCACCAAACGTTATCGGTAGGGGGATACCGTGTAAAGAGTTATCAATACGTTCAGCTCATTTCATCTCAATTCTTTAGTATTGTTTAATTCAGTATTCTCTATCTTGGTGATAGGCCTTGAACTACTAGCCTCCGTGGAGCTTGGCATTCCCGTTGCCCGTTTCGTTGGTACCCGAGAAGCCTTCCGAAGCTGACTACGACGCGGAGTTGAATTCACTACCCGGATTCGTATAAGTTTATCAGCTACTAGTCCCTGTGTTCATTAAAAAAATTAATAAAAATTGGTTTGGTCTACCTACATTGGTTGTGTTCTTTCTTCCGTATAATATAGAGCTATCAATATAGCAGCCGGTATTCCTGCTAAACAGGTGATTGCAATTAAAGCCTGCAGTCTCTTGAGGAAACCAGTATAGAGTCATAAAAACTGACCCCTGGGATACCGTATCTCCATCTGTAGCTGCCCTGGGCCTCCCACCTTGCTCTAGATTGGGAGAGTGGAGCATATCACTATAAAATAACTGGCGCCCGAGGCATTGTTGGGTTTTGAAAGATTCCCGGTGTTAGGGAATTGTCAAGATACAACAACCGAAAGCGTCATAGTAACGTCCGCCGTTCATAACACCGAAAGCACGGTACAAATTGGCGCCCAAGCAGGGACTTTTGTTTTTTTTCATACCGAGGACACCGATAACCAACTCTGGTAGACAAACCAATTGTTAGTGAAAATAAAATCTTGCCGCTTAAGAGTACCGAAACCGATTAAACCCAAGTCCCGACACAGTAACCAATCGGAATTTGTCGGAATCCGCCGACCTGTCAGTTTGACAGATTGTTGATTTTGACTCAAAAATCTTCTGCCACCTCGTTTAATACGTTTTCGAGGGGGTAGAAGCGTTTCTCGTCAACCGTTTCCCGATATCTCCTGCCGTTTGCAAGATACGACCCGTACAGGTGGAAAGGCAAGCACTGAGCATACGACCAACTGTCACGTCGCTTTGAAACCGCTGAAAGATGCAAACAGAAAATCTCCCAAAACTCGAAGAGATCCCCAACACCGCTGCAGACCCTCCCGCAATACAGAATACCCCACCAGGAGGTACACCCCCCGACACTCGAGTCGGATGGATATACCTCCTGCGCAAGGATGAACTGGACGTCGAATTATCTAAGTTTCATCTAACTACTACCGGCACTGTCGATGACAAGGTTAACTTTGTGGTATTCCCGCATTTTCTTTATTGAACTTAAAGTTTATGAAAAGGGCAGTTCGATTTTGATGTCTCTTATTATCGTGATGTTATTTTGCCAAATAATTGATTTTTTTTCCACATTTCTTGTTTGAAGTATGTAATCAGACAGAAATATTTCCAAAATATTTTCGGGCAGATAGTTTTTTTTTTAATCAGTAAATCGAAATCCCATACGTACAAACTCGAGAATAGCACCCCTGGATCTGTATCTTTTACGTTTCATTTTTTCATACAATTGCAAACTTGTTCGGATTGACTTGCATTCGCGCAAAACAAAAGATTGAACTTAGGTTAGCAATTAGCATAGAGCCACAGACACGACGGTACAGAGATGGGTGCGTTTTGTTTGCCTGAAGCGACACGGTTGCTTTAAAAATTTGCGTGTTCAAACGGAAAACAAGGGGTACTACATTTGATCATTGAGAACAAGGCGTGAAATATAATCATATCCTGACGATTTTCCGATACATTTAAATTTGTCAGATACAAAAACAACATTCATCGGTTGTCTTTGTTTAGAAATATTGGCAACATTGTATAAAATTAATGGTAAATGAGAACGATACGTGTGGACGGTAGCACAACTATAATTTGGATTCCATTTCTTTCCAGCAGAAGCAGCATCTACTGGGATATTGATTTTTTTTCGGTCCAAAGCTTCAAAAAATTAAGAATTTAAATGAATTGTTTCCATGTCTGAAAAATGGTAGAAATGATTCCTTCATGTTCAATCTCATCAAATTTATTAAAAAATGCAATTTTTCCGATTTGTATTGATTTTACAGCTAGTTTTAATTATTTTCCCCCTTTATAAAAAAAACTGTACATACGAAAAAAAATTTGAAGTATGGGTGATGTACGTTAACATATAATAAAATTGAAATTCTATAGGACTTGATGATGTGATCTGTCGAATACTTTTTGAGTTGATCCAAAAAAATATCTAAAAACTACGTTTTTAATTTTTTGCTCGAAAACTATTGGTTAGATTGTTTTCGAAATCTCAGGAATTTTTTGATTTGGAATCCCAAAGCACTCAGATTTTTTGTTAAAATACAATCCAGAGATTTCGATCATCATTTTAAGTTATACGTTAGGACGGGAGTGTAGACACTCCGAAAGTGTGGTTTTCACTTGCAATTCTAGTCTGCGTGTCTTGTCGCTATCTTTCATTAAAATTTAGCTCAAAATAAAGTATTTCACGAACTAAAATGCCGTGTTTCACTGCATAACTCATCAGGTTATGGGCCCAGAAGTGAATTAACGGTGGAACCTTAGTTTGGAAGACAGGGAGACGAAATCACGTATTTTGAGGTTAAGATGAGTACCCGCCAGGAAAACTTCACTGTGGAAAAGTATGGAATTGGTCAATTTGATGGCAAGGACTTTGACCATTGGAAATTTCGCATGGAAACAATTCTTGACCAAAACGGGGTACTTTCTACCATCGAGACGGAAGTAGAGTTTCCGGATGAGCAACAGGTCAAACAAGACAAGAAGAGCAAGGCAATTATTGTGCAATGCATTGCTAACTCACATCTCGAGTATATTAAAGATAAAAAGACAGCATACCAAATGTGGAAGGCTCTTGAAAATGTTTTTCAGAGAAAGGGCATAGCTAGCCAACTCTACTTAAGAAGAAAATTACTCACTATGAAGTTAGAAAGAGGTGAAACTTTGGAAAAGCATTTTGTAAGGTTTGAAGAGACAGTACGGGAACTAAAGTCTGTTGGAGCGAGTCTTGAAGAGATAGATATAGTGTGTCACTTGTTGTTGACACTACCTACTTCGTACGACACCATTGTTACAGCTCTGGAAACATTGGAGCAGGAAAAACTAACACTACAGTTTGTGAAGGGCAAGTTGCTAGACCATTAAATGAAAAGGAAGGGTAGTGCACAAGCAGAGACAGGGTCACACACAAATACAGTGGCGTACAGCGGTTTTAACAAAAACTGGAAAAATAAAAGGGAATCATTTAACGTGCTGACAGTGCTAGAGGAAACATCTGTATTCCTGAGCTTCTTTGCATAGTACAGGACTTTAGTGCAAAAGTGATAATGTCTAGTGAAAGTGACGGTAGTTATTCCGAAATGGAACTGGATGATGATGGTGAATGGAAGAAAGTGAGGCTTAAAAGAAAATCTAAATCAAAGGCTGAAAATGACCCAAAAAGAAATAAAACTTTCTCCACAAGTGAAATCAACAATATTATTATGGGCACCAGCTCCAGTACTATAAGCCAAACAGCAAAAAGTCCACATATAAATACTTCCTCAAAAAAACAACCAACATACAAAAACCATGAAATAAGAAATTACTCTCCCAAAATGAATGAGATACAAAGGAAAAAATTCAAACTCTTTTTTCATTTGAATGGCGATACAGCGTGTACAAGAATAGCATTATGCAACCTCTGGGAAAAACTATTTCCTGAGGTAGACGACGAGATTCTCCAGACAAAAACTGGTATACTATTGAAGACAAATCAAGAAAAAACTCCTCTGGTTGAAACTCTTAAGAAATTAGTAACCCTGAAGAGGATAAATAGCTTCAAAGAAAATACCACAAAAAACAAACCCCCAACTTTCTCCCATTCTACCAGCTTCTCAGTTGTCATAGCCTCAGTTGAGTTGGAAATCAATGATGATGTAGTCAGCCAACATCTCACCAAGATGAACATGGAACACCGTTTCTGCTAAGAGACCTACAGCACCGATCGAGGGAGTTCCTAATGTGAGAATCAAATCTCTAAACAAGAAATCCCACGAAATCGATCCAGCTAAGAAGCAGTCAAGAATTCATAGCCCAGTCACATCCATGATATGATTATAAATACATACATTGACGAGCTGAATAATCCAGCAAACGGAAATAGAAATGAGCTACTACAAAAACTTAGGCGTAGATTTGTAGACAATTACAATGTTGACTCACAAGCAGTCTTTTCTGGAAGTCGAGTTTACATCTTGATCTTCGAACTTGACTCAGAAGAACCATCCCCTACCGAACCAATCAACAATGAAAGTAACATACAGTATGCCCAGTCCAATGCCAGTTAAAATTCTCTACTGTAACATAAACAGCTACCCCAGGAGAAAACAAATTATAAATCATTATATCGAAAATAACGACATTGATTGCACTCTGTTTGTGGAAGCGAAAACAAAACTTGATAGCAACACTTCATATAGAAACTGGTCCGTCATTCAAACGAATGGTCATCAAATCCATAATAAAACTAGAGGGGGTTCGATGGTCCAAGCAAAGCCAAATATCAAAATTGGTAAAGCAAACTCTCCAGCAATCAACAATCAGCTCAATGAACGTATACACTTCACTATACCTTTCCTGAAGGACAAACTTCATATATTTCTAGTGTACTTTCATCCAAACTCTAGACTTGAAGAAACCGTCTTTACTCAGGCATGCTTACATGCCTACTCAATTATCATTGGAGATTTCAAAGCAAACAACAGGTATAAAAAAAGACAGCTAAGCAATTTTCTACAAAATTCTAACTTCAAAAGATTTGAAACGGCTCCGACTTTCATAATGCCTAATAACCAAGACTCAACACCCGATGTTATTCTTTACTCACAGAATCTCTCATCAAACATTTTACGAGTTGAGGAAATCCCAGACCTGAGATCAGACCATCTCGGACTAAAACTCACAATTGACTGCAACAAACGAGTTGAAAACGATGAAATCTGGAAATATAATTTTCATAAAACTAATCTTGAGAAAGTTAATGAAAACATGGAAAACTACTTAGAAGCATTAGAGAGGCAAGAAATGACCGAACTGATAACTAACTTCAATGAAAGGCTCGCTGGACTTATATTGGAAAACACTCCAAAAACTAAACAGATATACTATACACACGAATTACCACCTTTCATCATTAGACTCATTAAGAACAAAAGAAAAATGTATCGTGACTACAAGCTTACAGGTAATCAAAAAAAAAGTGGATTAATACCTGTGAAGCCATACACGAGAAAAAAGGACAGACTTACTGGCACGAAATCAGAAAACTGTCAAAATACAAAAGCAATTCAATGTGTAACAGTTAACCACTTGAAATCAATGGTGATATATTTGAAACCCCAGAGGAAAAAGCAAATGCTTTTGGCGAGTATTTTGAAACCACATACACTAAAACTCAAGATATAAAGTTTGACGTCAACCACTATCAAAATGTGAACTCTTGGTTTGAAAGATACTTTTCAGCAGAAACCCCACGAGAAGAACATCATATTGAAGAGGACGAATACTTTGACATCATCAATCAAGGCAAAAGTACGAGTCCAGGCCATGACCTTTTAACCAAGAAGATGTTGAGAAAATTAGATGTAGGAATACACAGATTCATTATAAAAATATATGAACACTGCTTAAAATACCACCATATCCCTACAGAATGGAAAACAGGAATTATTGTAACAATACCCAAAAATGGTAAAGACCACAGCAAACCCCAAAACTTTAGACCTATCACACTGTTGCCTGTGTTAGCTAAAAATCTGGAAAAGATTATAAAAGATGATCGGTTGGAAACGACCATGGAAAGCAATATACCTGGCTATCAATTTGGATTCAACACTCGACAGCACATCCCCTGACAATATTAACCAACAATATAGAAACAACTAAATTGAATAGGAAGAAAACAGGAGCTTTATTTATGGATATAAATAAGGCTTTCGACAGTGTCTGGCACAGGGGCTTATTGTACAAGTTATTCCAGATGAATTGTCCATCATATTTAATATTTATCCTCAGAGACCTGTTGAAAAACAGAATTCTGAAAGTAAGAATTTCCAACGCCACATCCAACGAATTTGTTCCTCAGCAAGGACTTCCTCAAGGATCACCTCTGTCCCCAATATTATACAACCTATACTGTGCAGATATTTATAGTCACCAACATCAGGACCCAGAATATTTCAATAGCTCCTCATACCTACTACAATATGCTGATGACACCGCATTAATAGCTCACGAAGAAACAATAGAGAGAGTTGCTGAGAACCTGCAAGAATTAATAGACTCCACCTCTTCTTGGTTTAACAGATGGAGACTCAAACCCAATCCCGAAAAATCCCATTTTGTCCTCTTCAACCACCACCCAACCCCATCATCACCCAGTCTCACGATGTATCAACACAATATTCAAGCAGAGACAACTATCGACTATTTGGGCTTAAGGTTCGATTACAAACTGAACTTTAATGCACACACTCAACTCAGGAAGAAAAATACAATTGCAAGAGCTGGACACTTTCGTAATCTTACCTACAGAGGAAACAGTATCAACATCAATACCGCAAGCCACATATATAAGATGATATGCCGACCAATGATCGAGTATGGACACATGATATTCCTTAATTGTAAGAACAGAGTTCTAAACAACCTCAGAGTAGCTGAAACATCATCACTACGCAAAATTACTAAAATGTGTCACCCCAATAACCCCCCCCCCCCACAATCCATCCAACGCAACACTATATCAGAGGACAAAAGTTATGCCAATTGATGAACGTCTAAGACAACTGAACTTTAAATTCTTCAACATAACTGAAAACTTGCAAATCCTGGAAAAATATGCCATAAGAAGAATGCCAGGCATCATTCCACATCATAGACACCCTCAACAAACAATTCTTGAACACGTCTATGACATCCTCCACTAAATTAAGTTACTTTTTTTTTATGTACACATTTTTTTTTTGTTTTTATTTCGAATTTGTGAAAACTTATTTGTTTATAACATGTATTTATATTTTAAGGTATTGATTATGTAAAATAACAATGGGCTGAAGGACTTAGGTCAATGGCCGATTGGATCAATGTAATTGGTTCAATAAAGTTCATTCATTATTATTATTAAAAGGGAATCTAGAAATGCTGGAAGTTCGGCTGGATCCTTCAGAGAAGTTAAGACGTTTGCTTGTCATCAGTGTGGTAAAGTCGGACATTTTAGAAAAGATTGTTGGCTAAATAAGAACGATAGAAGACAAGCAAACGAAGCTAGCACTGAAAAAGAAGGAAGTATTGCTTTTATCGCAACAGTTGGAAGTGCTATGAACTGCAATGTGTCAAACACCATGAACAGTAATGTTGTAAGATTTGTCGTGGATTCTGTGGCAACAGACCATATGGTGAACGATGATAGCTGAGGTTAGGAATTTGGAAGGTGAACTTCAAATCGCCGTAGCTTAAGAAAATGAGAGTCTACAAGCAAGTAAAGTAGGACTAATTAAGGTAAAACTACCGGGAATGAAGACAGGGGAGATTAAAAGTATCCTTTTTATAAAAAATTTGAGACAGAACCTGTTATCTGTGCAAAAGTTGCAAAAAGCTAATTTAAGAGTTGTCTTTGAAAATCAGTGTGTATATATTTTTTGTAAAGATAAAGTTAATTGTTAAAGGTAAAAAGGAAAATAACTTGCACATTGTAGAATTTGAAGTTGTTTATGACAAGTCAGCTAATGTTTGTGAAGTAAATAAGAATTCTAAACTATGGCATGCTAGACTAGGGCACATAGGAAAACAAAATTTTGAAAAGCTTGTTAAAAGTAATATGGTTGATGGAATTAATGTTAATTTAAATGATAAAGAACTGGAAACTTGTTCTATCTGTAGTCAATCTAAAATTACTCGTAAACCGTTTCAAACTTCATATAAGAAAGTAACAAGGCGTCCATTGGAAATTGTGCACAGCGACATCTGTGGTCCCGTGACACCAGTAACACATGACAATAAAAGGTATTTTGTTACTTTTTTGGATGATTTCACTCATTTTAGTATTGTTCACCTTATCGAACATAAAAGTGACACTATAGAATGTTTTAAAGAGTATGAAGCTATGGTCACAAATATTACAGGGTATAAAATTGGGTCGATACAATGCGATAACGGCTCGGAATATTGCTCAAATCGGTTTGTTGGTTTTTGTAAAGCCAGAGGCATCCGGATCAGATACTCTGTCCCTTATAACCCGGAAATGAGCGGAAGTGCTGAGCGTTTGAGCAGGACACTCTTGGAAAAAGGTAGGTCGTTGTTGTTGCAATCAAAGTTGCCTAAGTTTATGTGGGGGGAATCAATACTTTGTTCAGTATATTTACTTAATCGTACACCCACTGTTTCTTTAAAATAAGTCACTCCTGCTGAAATGTTTTATAAGAAGAAACCCGATTTAAAACATTTGAAAGTTTTTGGTAGTTTAGCTTATTGACACATTCCCAAAGAAAAACAAAAACTTAAATTTGACCCGAAAGGAGAAATAAAGATAATGATAGGTTATTCGAATGGCTATAGGGTTTGGGATCCAATAAAACAAAATATTTGTACCGTAAGAAACGTTTCATTTGATGAAACCAAAAATATAACTAATCTAAGTAATTCACTTGTAAGTATTGAAAATTCTGAGATTCTTGAAGTTCTTACAACAGATGATAAAAATACTACAGAGGAAAATCCAAAAGATCAAGAGCTAGGAGAGGATTTAGTTACAGGTAGGGACATAGATCAGGATATTGAGGAAACAAAGGTTAGGACAAGTAGTAGGGTAAAAAGAGTTCCTGCATACTAAAATGATTATGTCTTAGATAATGAGATGGAGCATATGGCGTTAAACGTTTCAAGTTTTGTTGATAATGTACCGGAAAATTTAGAAAAAGCAAAAGAGTCATCTGATTATAGGTTTTGGAAATAAACCGGATAACGTAACCTTAATTGACTGTAAGTGGGTTTTTAAAATAAAAACTAATGATGTTGGTAACAAAGTTAAATATAAAGCGCATTGATTGCTAAAGGTTTTATGCAGAAAGCCGGATTTGATTTCCAAGAAACCTATGCGCCTGTAGCAAGGTTAAGTACTGTAAGAACTTTGTTAGCTGTTGCTAATTTTAAAAATTTGGAAATTCAGCAAATGGATGTAAAATCCGCCTTTCTACATGGAAAAATTGAAGGGGACATCTATATGTCAATACCCGAGGGTTTTCCTATTAATGATGAAAATAAAGTGAGTAAGCTTAACAAAGCACTTTATGGGCTTAAACAAGCGCCATATTACTGGAACAAAAGGTTTAACGAATTTGCAGGAAAAGAAAATTTTGTAAGGTCACAAAATTATCCTTGTCTCTATGTTAAACGTTTTAATGGTAACATATCATATATTTTATTGTATGGAGACGACATTCTGTTGACAAGTAATGTGAGATCTGAAATTGGATTAAAAGTTAAATTAAAAGACGAATTTGAAATGCAAGATTTTGGAATCTTAAAAACTTTTTTGGGTATAAATGTAAGAACTGAAGATTGCATTTATTTAAACCAAAAGAATTACATTAATAATTTACTGAAGCGATTTAACATGTCAGATTATAAGCCAGTTAATACACCTTTGGAAGTTGGAAATTTAAAATTTGGTGATGGTAGTAAAATAATTTCAGATAAACCGGTTCGAGAACTTGTAGGATGCTTGATGTATCTGATGTTGGCTACTAGGCCTGATTTAAGTATTTCAGTCAATCTATGTAGTAGGTATCAAAGTAATCCAACCGAAAAGCTTTGGCAAAGTTTGAAGCGTATACTGAGATATCTTAAAGGTACTGTAGATCATGAACTTTGTTTTTCATTAAATAGTGTTTGTCTTGTTGGATACGCGGATGCAGATTGGGCTGGTGACGAGTGCGACAGGAAGTCAACCAGTGGTTATTTATTTAAAGTATTTGGTGGTACAGTCTGATGGTCTACGAAAAAGCAATCTACTGTAGCCACTTCTTCACTGAAGCGGAGTATGTAGCTCTGGCTGAAGCAGCTAAAGAGGGGATTTGGTTGTCTGGTCTGTTAGTTGATCTTGGTTTTGCAAAAACTAACCTTACTATTTACGAGGATAATCAATCCTGTATTAAATTATCAAAAAGGTTTGATCATAAAAGATTAAAACATGTAGATGTTAAGTTTAATTTTATTAAAGACTTGGTTAATGATGGAACTGTTACTGTAGAATACATTAGCACAAAGGAGCAAATCGCTGATATTTTAACTAAAAATTTGTCTGGTGATTTGTTTCATGCTCATAAACTAGGTTTAGGTTTGTTGTGTGGCTAATGTTTAATATTTGATAAATATTTCATATATTTTGAGATGATGCTTAAGTTTAGCTGTATGTGGAAATCTTTGGTTTGAGAGGGAGTGTTAAAATACAATCCAGAGATTTCGATCATCATTTTAAGTTGTACGTTAAGACGGGAGTGCAGACACTCCGAAAGTGTGGTTTTCACTTGCAATTCTAGGCTGCGGGTCTTGTCGCTATCTTTCATTAAAATTTAGCTTAAAATAAAGTATTTCACGAACTAAAATGCCGTGTTTCACTGCATAACTCATCATTTTTTTTATGATTTTTGCACGAACATTTTTTTTTTTCACGGGTATATATGAACCTTAAAGCAAGCAGAACCTAGGATTAAAAAAAAACGCATTAAAAAAAAATCGGCAATAGGTGCAAACGTGAGCCTAAAATGAGCTTGAAATTATGACGTGTTTAGATTATACATAACGATTCGGTTAGCCTCTAGGTACAGCCGGCTCAGTGTTGAGCTTACAGAACCTATGATTGCCACTCTAATTGAAGAGCAAAAAATTTAAAGTCGAGTAATAAATTAGCCTGAATAGAGCCTAAAATTATTGTCCAACTGAATTTGTTCTGAGTTGTTTTATTGAGGTGGGGTTCTGCTATCTTAACGGTAAAGCTAGCAGAACAGGATTTTTTTTAACGCATTTCTAAAAAATCGGCAATATGTGCGAACGTGATCCTAAAATGAACCTGAAATTATGAAGTGATTAGATTTTTCATAACGATTCGGTTAGCCTTTAGGTACAGCCAGCTCAGTGTTGACTTACAGAACCAATTATTTCAACTCCAAGTAGAGCAAACAAATTTTTAATTGGGTAATAAATCAGCCTGAATAGAGCTTAATTAATGTCTAACTGGATTTGTTCAGAGTTGTTTTTTTTTATGGTGGGGTTCTGCTAGCTTAACAGTAAAGCTGGCAGAACCCAGGATTTTTTACAAAACGCGTTCCACAAGAATTGACAATAGGTTCAAACGTGAGCCTGAAATGAGCCCAAAATTATGACGTGATCAAATTTTTAATAACGATTCGGTTAGCCTTTTGGGACAGCCAGCTCAATCTTGAGCTTACAGAACCTATGATTGCCACTTCAACTGAAGAGCAAAAAATATATGATTGGGTAATAAATTAGCCTGAATAAAGCCTAAAATGTCCAACTGGATTTGTTCTGAATTGTTTCTATATGGTGGGGTTCTGCTAGCTTAACGATAAAGCTAATAGAACCCAGAATTTTTTTAAAAAACGCATTCCAAAAAAATCGGTAATTGGTTCAAACGTGAGCCTAAAATTATGACGTGATCAGATTTTTCATAAACATTCGTTTAGCGTTTTGGTTCTGTAAGCTCAACTTTAAGCTAGCAGAACACAGAATTTTTTTAAAAACCACATTCCAAAACAATCGGCAATAGGTTCAAACGTGGGCCAAAAGTTATGAAGTGATCAGATTTTTCATAAACATTCGTTTAGCGATTTGGTTTTGCCAGCTTAACGTTAAGCTAGCAGAACCCACGATATCTCCCACAATTGACGAGAAAAAAAATCGAAAATAGGGTAATAAATCAAAAGAGTGTCGACTACAGGGCTTCAATCTGCCTACTCCTCAAGTCGATGTCTGACGAGTTATCAGCGTCACTATCTGTCCACTTCTTGACCTGTGTATATCAACGTATTATCGAAATTATATGAGGTAACTTGATTCAATTGGACGTTACAATAGATTGAAAAAAATAAATATGGAAACTCTCCTGTAGCTTCTGTCATTTTCGAAGTGTAATAAAATATACACTGCACGCCAGCAGCACTGAAATTTCAAAAAATTACAGTAGGAAGCAAAATGGATCAGTACAGTCTTCGGATTCGTCATCAGAATATCCATTTTACTGCTAATTCTTTTTGTTCCTGAATTTTCTTTTGAATAATTATTAACATGTGAATATTCGATTTTTTAAATCTCACAATTCAAAAATTACGGAAGATGAAACAAATTTGGATTTTTAGGAACTGAATTTTTCTCAGGAACAAAGTAAATTAGTAAGTATTTCCATGAGATACTGTACAGATTTCCCAGATAAAAAATAAGAATGAAGTTGTGCAAGAAATTATAATATGTAAGAAATCCTATTCTACTATTTATAACAATGAAATTGAAAAACTATATATATATATAAATTATAAAATTTATAAACTAACTTGGAATTATTTAACAAAAAAATTATATCTCGATATATACAAAAAAATTACATTGACTGTTTAAACTAGTGATATTTCAATATATACACAACTATTTACAGATATGATAAAAATTATCTTCACGTATCTCATGATAGCAACTGCTGAACTGGCACACATGTTAACGGTTGAGAAATCATTCAATAAAAATTCCTGGTAAGATTTTTCATTTGAAAACATCATCTTGCAACATATTAAAGCATGCATTTGATTTTTGGCAATAATGTAACAACTATTCTAATCCTTGGTTTCATTAAAAAAATCCAACCAATGATTTCTCGAACCCGATTTTCAAAACTCAAGTTCCAAAGTTAGTAGAAGTAATTACATTATTTCTCCTTCATATTTCACAAATTAAAAATATAAAAATCTTGGTCATTTTGAAAATGATTTAATTCTTAGAAACATGTATAAAACTGAAGAAAAATATTTTGAACCCATAGTTCATAACAAAATCATTGAAACAATCATACATATGTAAATTTTTTGCAAACTAAATAAAACAAGTAAAGTTCCGAAGTCATTCAAAATGTAAAATATCTCTTCTTTGATTCACTTATTTTTTATCTTGAAATATAACAAACCAGGGATATAATAAAAACAATAAAAAACAACCCACAAGCTTTAAGACTAACGCCACAATTAATTTTGGATAGTAGGTATATTTCCAACCTGCTACCCTTTCACAAGAAGTCTTCATAAGAATTAAACGAAAACAACTGAGATAACTCCCGGATATCAACAGCACTTGAATTTTCCACTACATAACATTACTCCCACGATTTCCATACAACACTTCTCAGCTAGTCAAAGTAATTTTTCCAGACGTGCTGCCGGCAAAACTCTAATAATTATGAGTGGTAAATAATGAAAAATTAAGCAAGGAAGGCTGGATGTTTAATACATGTTACAATGTCACAATAGCAAATATTCTTGAACTAGAAAATCAAAGAAGTAAAGCACTCAGTTCGATATTTTAAATTCCATAACTTTGAGATTCATTGCTTTAAATTGAAAACAATGGTAAATCAAGTCGTTGACAATTTTTACATTAAAAGTTTGCTCAAGGAGACGAAATTAACGTTTTGCAAGGCCAGGACTAAAATCAGAATTTTACTCCAAGGATGCTATGGTAATTAAACGTTTTGCTTCAAGTGTATTATTGCTTCAGGAAGTTACATAGTTTTGAAAGTAATTCGGTTGATTTTGGTATAACTTACAACCAATTAACCAAGAAGTCTTGTAGAAACTGTCCAAATTTGACCAATCACTCGGGTCCCTTTTTATTAAGGTTTACGAATCCATATCCAACCAAAAATTAAAACTGAATTTAATTTTACATGTTTCATCCATCCTTTGTCAAACCTAATATAATTTTGATAAATCCTTTGAGAATATGTTATTTACTTTTAAGTAAACAATTATGTACAAAAAGTATAAATATAAAATATTCCTCTAATACTAGATTGTATCTGACAAGTCCTGGACTTTCACAAAGAAGTTAGGAGCTAGAAATATAGATTTGTGTTTCACAATGTACTAGTTTAATTCATTGTCACTAGAGAGGTCTGATTCAGCTTCTTCATCTGAAAAATCCTGTATACCTGGAGAAAGTGGATCACAACTTGATGATTGACGAGAATTTTCTTCATCCAAAGTGGTTTCTACGAATTCCTCTGCATTGAGCATTGAGAGTGAGCTTGAACTTGTGGCGGCAGCTGCGAGGATAGAGTCCAGAGAGTTGGGCTTGCCTGTTGCTATTTCTGAAAATGAATCGTTTTTGCTTATAAATTGGTTTTGTGCACAATTGACAGTCCTGGAGGCAAAACAACCTAACCTAAGATGTCTGACAACCCACCAAACTGCTTTATTTACGTTGGAGATTTCAACATTGGAACATTTTTAACCATTTCGGATTTTCGTTGTTGAATACTTGTGTTATTTGGAATTATTAAAAGATCATGCCCTCATATTGTGTTGTCATGAAATGCAACAATGCAGCAAAAGACGCCAGAATAATTTTTTAGGTGGATTTTAGTGTTCATATGTGAATGTGTTTATTTTCGTATTTGACCCTTTTATTAGTATTCCATCTGCCATTGGAAGTAACAAAAAAGTTTGTGAACTCTCCCAGAGAAGACAAGAAGGTTGTTCTGACAAATCACCAAATATGGTAGAGTTTGTTCCAGATATTTTCATCCTCGCAAATAAAACATGTTGAATGTATTCAAATCAATTTACAAATTTGAGTGCTCAATGGATATAATATTTTATTAGGTATATTTCTATAAATACGACTTCCTAATATTGTAGGAGAGCCAGTTTCTTTCAGGTATGAAACCCATCCAGATTGGATAACACATCTTCATATGGAATATGAAATGAATCATGACAATCATACTTTTTCTGCTGCGGATGGATCTCTTTACCCAAAGATGGATGATGTTGAAAAGGGGAACATTATCCATGAAAATTGAAAAAATGTGATTTTTTGTAATGTCTAACAAAAAACAACTACTTCCATCCTGAGAGCCTAGGAAAAGTAGTCATGAATTGGTATTCTTCTTGAATTTCTGCAGGCTATATGCCTCAGGGAACTCTTCCCGAGGCAGTGAGTTCCAAAGCTTTACCTTTCGTTGGATGAATGAGCCCTGGGAAAGAGATATTCGGTATGTCTCCAAAGTGACGGCATATGGATGTGGATATGGATTAAGCTCAACGGGTCAGTCTCGATGGTACCGCTAACGGTGGAATGATTGATGCGATTTCAGAAAATATGTATAGAACAGAGCCATATCATCATCATGCGGTGTTCCAGAGAAGTGAGCGAGTTTGTAAGCGAGACAAATGGCTATTTTTTTTTAGACAGAATCTCAAAGTTGCGATGTGTGTTTACATATATTGGACCAGGACAGGTCGGATTCACGACATATACAACAATCACTTTTTTAATTTCTGGTTCCCACGAAAAGGAAACTCATTTATTGTTCATAGAAGATCGTAAGAACTGAGGGAATGTAGGTAGGAATTGGTGTTCTTGAATTTCTGAAAGATGTATACCTCAGGGAATACCTTCCGAGGCAGCGAGTTTCAAAGATTCGCCAAAGAGATATTCGGCATGTTTCCAAAGTGACGGCATATGGATGTGAGGACTGAGCTCGACGGTTCAGTCTCGATGT
Source organism: Chrysolina haemoptera (assembly GCA_958298965.1). Lineage (NCBI taxonomy): Eukaryota > Metazoa > Arthropoda > Insecta > Coleoptera > Chrysomelidae > Chrysolina > Chrysolina haemoptera. The sequence goes on along the minus strand of OY282603.1, from coordinate 18,669,878 downwards.
AACCGCTAAGTGTGTAACGATTGATGTTATTGATATTGACGGAAAGCGAAATACTTCTTAGCACGAAACAGAAATCCAAAGTTTTGGATGGGACTTGCATGGTTTTCCCATAAAATGGTACTGCTGATAGTTATAACTATCATTGGAATGGAAGATTTCATTGGTATGGATATATAGTACCAACATTGTTAAGTTGGCCTCTGTGAGATCGGTCTTTCAAGAGAAAATACTTGCTTGGGATTTGTTCGCATTGAATTTTACCAAGTTTATTGGATCCCATTCTAAGATTTCCGTATTTACATCGGTCACGATTCTATCACATTCAATTCTGCATTGACTGGCTAATTTCAAAACTTTGGAAGGGAAAGTGGTATACCTAAAGGGTACTATCATCCTCAAAGTTGTACACTGGACATGAAGTAGCTCCCAGAAATCATTGATACGATGAAGAAACAGTGTATATGTATATAGTGTGACCCATTTAAGATGGAAACACCCTTAAAAAACTTACATTTTTCAACAGACTGGAATGAGTTTTTTTTGTTTTTCGTAAGAAAGATAGACATTCAAAAAGTCTACTAAGACAACAAATGTCATAAATAAATCTCCATTTCCAGGGCCAACTAATCTTATTTTTCAAGGTAAAAAATATGCTTGCGATTTTTTTTAGAAAAAATCTGATTACACCACTGGATTCGCGAGATTTTCAAATATTTGAATAACGTTGAAATGCATTAATCGATAAAAAAGTTATGAGGAAATGATATTTGAAAATTGTGCCGTTTAACAACCGCTGTATTCAAGAGGTCTCGATATATCACTGGTCAAAATTTTATCGAAATCTGGTCATAAATAAGAAAATCATAAGATAATAAAATTGAAAAACATGCATAAATGGAATTATAATTTAAATTTTTTTTATTCATCAACAGATTTCGATGAAATTAATGGTCAGTGATATTTTGAAACTCCCTGAAGCCAGTGGTGTAGTCAATGTTCAGAAAACGGTTTTTAAATTTTAAGTGGTGGGTTGATTAAACGGCATATTTCGCATATTTCTCATATTTCATTCCCCTATAACTTTTTTATTGATCGACATATTTCAACGCAATTTACATATGAACCATTTGAAAATGTAGCAAATCCAGTGGTGTAGCCAGATTTTTCAAAAAAAAAATCGTTAGTTAATTTTTTTTAGATTTTTGACCTTGAAAAATAAGATCAGTTGGCCCTGGAAATGGAGATTTAGCCAAGAAATTTGGTGTTCTAGTGGACTTTTTGAATGTCTACCGAAATTTAAAAAAATCATTCGCTGAAAAGTGTAATATATAATACTGTAATAGACATTTCCGTAAATAAATAAATGAACCTCATGAAAACTACAATATTTAAATCCACCGAAGAAAAGTACTGGAAAGGCTAAGGTCATCAATTCGCAATGGGATAGAAATTGTTTGCACCAAAGGTAATAAATACTTAGGGAGTTATCTTCGACCATAAGCTAACATGGAATTAATACATACAACCTTTCAATCTGTGCATGATCAAGTTTTTTTAACAAATTATCTGAGTATCAAAATCTATGAAAGCCTCAACAATTTAAAAAACTTAAGGATTTCCTAATTAGTTTAGATTCTATTCATGAATATTTTGATGTCTGAATCATTTACCTTGTACACATTGTGTTGACGTTTCGTTTTGTGTTTTCTTTCTTATTTTCTGTAATTAATTATTTCCAAAATATATATTATTATTATTATTATTATTTTTAATCCGGTTGGATTATACTAGTCGGCTCCTGTCTCCGGAGCTCCGACACATCCGGAGGGCGCACTGGTGACATTTACCCAGATAGCCACTCCCCACGTCCGCGGGGTGAGCAACTACTGGGTCCGAGAATCATGTGCCCTGAGCAGACGGAGTGAACCAAGGATGACGGCCTTCTGCATTCGTCCGGCTAAGATTTCTGCCAAAATCGTCTTACTTTGATGGTCGAGGAGGACTACATCAAGCTTATTGGCTTGTATTTGCCTGAGGGTGGGGAACGAGTAGTTCCAATATATTCGGCACTTCTCATTCTCCACAACAGACTCAATATCCCCCGGAGCATAAGGCAACACCGGTGTCTCGTCTATACCGTACGAGTGTCGTAGATGCTAGAACAACACTCGTAGAGCCGCGTTATGCCTGTGGATATAGGCTGAGACCGCATATGCTGGACATGCTGACAGCAAATGCATAAGGGTCTCGGGCGCCCCACGACACGCTCTGCATCTAGTGTCGAGGATCTCTATACCCATCACGCGGCTACGGTAGACCAGGGTGTTGAAGACACCATCCTGGCAAGCCATTATGAATCCCTCGGTCTCCAACTTCAGCTCACTTGACCTGAGGAAAGCAAAGATCAGGTTTTTTGATAACTCAAGGTCTTCAATGTTCTTGAAGAAGACCCCATGAATTGGCTTATCCTTGTGAGCTTTTTGCTGAACAGGTTTTCAACTCGGTGACAGAGTTTGGGTTCGCCCGTTGAGTGTCGAATACGAGACCAAGTTCATCAGCTGCCGGATTGCTGCCCTGAAAATAAATGCTCCAATCCCTGCTTTTTCATGGTCGCGGACCATGCAGAGAAGGGGGTCTGATGACTTTACAGGCTCCATCCAGCACCATTCTGTTATGTGGACACTCCAAACTCAAAAGTCCCCGGCCTCCCTGTTGTCTGGGGAAGTATAACCGTGGAACGGACGATTTAGGATGCAAGCTCCTATGAAGATTCATAATTTTTCGAGTTTTAACGTCGAGTTGTCGCAGCTCTTCTTGAGTCCATTTCACTACTCCAAAAGAGTGTAGTATCGGAACGGCAAGCATATTAGTCGCAGCAACTTTGTTCTTCCCCGACAGTTCTGATGACCAGATCTGTCAGAGTTTGTGCTGATACTTGTCGCGGAGAGAGTTTTTAGATGTGTTTACCTCTTGGGAGCGGCATTGCTCCACTCCCAAGTAGGTATACGTCTCTCCGGCATCAAAATGATGTAGGATGCTTCCGTCTACTAGCTGGATATCCTCTCCGTATCCCTCGCATCGTCCTCTTTTGAGATGAACCGTGGCACATTTGTCAATCCCGAACTCCATTCCGACAGCACGCGTGTACTCTTGCACCACCCTTAAGGACTGATGTAGGTCCCTTTCTCCAGAGGCATACAGTTTGAGGTCATCCATATAAAATAAATGGGTGACCTTATGCCTCCGGTTGTTGGGGGTGCCGCAGTTGTATCCACGGGTTATCCTGAGTGCAACGGACGATAAATATTATTATTATTATTATTATTATTATATTATTATTATTATTATTATTATTATTTTATTATTATTATAGGTCAATAATATGGTGGCCAAATACTGAAATAATACGATGCTTAGTGGCATGCAAAGGCAAGCTTGCCGGAGTACCATCCGCGCCAGCTTAGTTCACATCGGCAAAAATTTTACTGCCACCGTTTTCACCTATGACTTTTTTGTTTCGGGGACGTGTTTTATACGTTTCCCTCGTGTTTCCTAACTACGGCACGAAACTACAGAGGGTGACTCGTTGCTTTGTTTCTGAGATACAGGGCGTTAAAAAAAACTTAACGACCTGTATCTCAGAAACGAAGTAACTCCGAACATATGATCATGGAAACTTTTTTCTTAAAACGACCTAACGAGTCACCCTCTGTAGATTCGTTCCGTAGTTAGGAAACACTAGGGAAACACATAAAAAAAAATCGGATTATTTTTTTTTTGAACTCCCCCGAAACAAAAAAGTCAGATGAAAACGGCGGCAAACTAGGTCCAATGAAGCCATACAGAAAGTTTGGAGAGAGTATCTATCAGCAAAATTTTTGGCGATGGGCACTCTAACTAAATTGTTCAGAGAACAAGCACCCGTAAGGAATATGCACGAGGGGAATGCAAGCTACATGAAGAGTTGGAAAATGATCCTGTCATATGAATGTCATCAGATGGCATACTTTTCAGATGTAGCATTGAAAAGACAAGTATAATGGATAGGGATGCGTGGAAGGAAGAACCTCCTATCAACGCTGAAATCGCTGTCTACACCGATGATTTGGAAACTGAAGAAGGTAGGGCCAAATTAAATCCTAAAATCTAATTGAGCCTAACAAATATGCAATGGTACTTTAAGCGGATATCGTTGCAATACACAATGGCATAAAGGAGTTAGTTAATAAACCAAGAGTGTTTGATTTTGATTCGAAAATATGATTAGGATATTCATAAAATCTGTTGTGGAATCATACGGGGAAGTAGTGGTTTTCTGTTAGATATTACAAAAAAAATCACATTTTATTTTTATGGAGAATGTTCCCCTTTCCAAAAGCAGTCAGCTTAATGCAAGTTGATTAAAGAATTGACTGAAACTGCCGTAGCGTAGCATGGATACCAGCACATATATGTCATAAGGGTAATGAAGAAGCTGATTCACTAGCCCAAGAAGAAACAAGTAAGGCTCTAGATGAACCAGAACCGTTTTGTATGTAAAGGTATATCAGAAGCTGTACCAAAGCATTATTAATTAATTTCTTTATTTATCACATAAAGCAAATTTTTAGTCATGGGTAAATAAATTATGTATTTTTATATATAATTTGATTACTGTCACAAGTTTAACAAATACAATACTACAATTTATAGTTAAAAGAAGATGTGCTCTGCACTATTAAAGAAGATCATTTCAAAGAAAAAGTTTTTAATGATATCAAACAAAGACTAGCAGAACATAGTTTGTGTGAAATGTGGTAACATCTTCCCCCAATCCTATGTCATGAAAAAGAATCAAATGTAGGGAAATCTAGTGAATCTAGGATTATATGTTGTGAACCAGATACAAAACCTGATGAGATAAGAAAGTTAGAAGTTGAAAATGAATTGCTCAAAAAACTCCTGTGTTACGTTCCTTGTTCTCTGAATGAAATTATTCTGATTTTGAACGTATAAATAATATCGCCCAATATCCGAGTCGTTTCAGACTAACCCAATTTGTATTGTATTTGTATTATTACTATTATTGTTAAGATTATTGCTTGTGAGTATCAATTAGGAATTATTGAGTCTAGATGGTAGTGTCCTGTGTTTGTAGGTAATTTAGAATGAATAAGCATCTCAGTAATATTGTGGCAAATTTTAAACGTAAATATTGTCATGCTAGTGACATCTTGTTATAAGCAGAAATAGCTCCCATCAGTTGCCAGTTTCTCTAGGTAGTACCAATTAAGAGCGCAGTACTAGTTTCGGGTGCAAATAATAAGAATTAAAAAATAAATGAACACCAACGGCAGGAAAGAAAAGGCAACGTTGCCGAGTCACTCACAGAATAGGAAAAGTCCATATTTTCCAACAACCGCCATAGAAGAGATTGAAAATGTTCAATACGACATGATGGAACTGATAACACTAGAACAAGACGGAATAGCGGAAATAATGACATACTTAGTAGGGAATGGAAAACAATGACTAAGAAAAGAAGTAAAAAAGTTAAACTATAAGCAATGCAGTAGTTGATCGGTCAAATGGCCAATTGATCGAATCTGGAGATACGCCAATCAATAGAGCATAAAATGAGCGATTTTTTAACAAAAATACAAATAAGATACAGACTGTGCCATCACATAGAAGACAGTCAGTAGTTATATTTTGCTATGTTTTGGACTCGCAACTGTTATTTATTAATTTATTATAAGCCTTTAAAAACAAAAAACATATTTTTTTTAGTGTTCTGCTTATGAAATGAAAACTAATACAGCAATCTGCTTACTCCAATGAGTAGAATTGTAGAGAATTGAAATACGAACAAAATGAGACGTTGTACGACCGGATCATTAGTAACGGAGAAAAACTGGAAAACTCGTAAAATTTTGCGATTTTTTTAAAAATTCACAACTCCGCCATTTTTCAGTTTATAGAGTCGACCCTTTTCATGAAAATAGGGAATCATCTGTACTTCATTTGTGCACAAAACAGGAGCTGTCGGATTAATAATTTCGGCACAATTGCAATTTGAATATTATTTTTGCACTATCTTGCAGCGTGCCTGGATGCTCTAGTGAAAGTCGAATTTCAATTTCTCTAGCAGATTTTGAAAGTTATAGAATAATACTACAAAACTTATATTCTCGCTACAATTCCGCGAAACGAGTGAAAAAAGCTTGCAATCACGACCTATGAGTAGTAGCAGTCGTCGGGAAATGAAGGGACGGGATAATCCCTTTACAATACGTTTCCCCTCACCTCGCGGTTTCTCCATTTATTCGACCGCTTGAGCGGACTCGGCCGTGTTCAGTCGTGTTTGCAAGATTTTTTCACCTATTTTCCGGCATTGTAGCAAGAAATGAGAATATACGTTTTGTAGCACTATACTTTAACTTTCAAAATCTGTTAGAGAAATTGAAATTGGATTATCACTGGAGCATCCAGGCATGCTGCAAAAGAGTTCAAAACAAAATCAAATTGAAATTGTGCCAAAACTAATAATCAGACAGTACCTGTTTTGTGCACAAATGACGTACACATGATTCCATCATTCCAGTTTTTTTTTCGTTACTAATGATCCGATCGAGTCGTAATTCTTCTCATTGGAGTAACCAGATTGCTGTATTAGTTTTCATTTTATGAGCAAAATCTAAAAAAATGCGTTTTTTTGTTTTTAAATGTTTATAACAAATTCATAAATGACAGTGGCGAGTCCAAAACATATCAATCAAAATATAACTACGGACTGTCTTCCATGTGATGACATAGTCGGTTTCCTAATCGTATTTTTGTTACGAAAAATTCCTCTACTGATTGGCCTAAGAGTCCAAAAAGGCATGGTTCTATGAAAAAAAAGTGAAATACAAGGAAGCCACCTCCGAAATGTGGATAAACTGGTAGAAAGAGGATGACAAAGAAAACAGTGACTTCGTAGTAGGGAAAATGAATAATGTCGGACACTGTGCATCCTTCAAAATTTGAGCCCCAATAAATCTAATGGAAAAATTAAGCGATACTCACTATTGGCCTAGAGAAGTAGAAGTGAGACGTTTTAATTTTAGTATGAAAAATTTAACAAAATGTCCCTTTTTTTAGAGGAGAAATAGCCCAATATCAATCATACAATACTCACGCGAACAGGTCCTCTAGTCTTTTCTATCAAAATGTTCGGGGTTTGCGAACAAAACTATCTTCCTTTTGTAAAAACCTGATTACCCAAAACTATGATATTTTAGCAGTTAGTGAAACTTAGCTGAATGACTCTTTGTATATGGTTCCAGGCATGTAGTATTCCGCAAGGATCAAGAGTATGATAATATGGATGTTACCAGAGAAGGTGATTAATGATCATGGTGAACAAAAAATATAGCCCATATTTAGTGGCCCAAAATAAGGATAGTCAATATGAAAGAATTATTGTAGGCGCAAGTATTCATAGGGTTAAAATTGGAGTATGCTGTATATACAGGGTGTCCCAAACTCGATGGCCTATTAGACGTTTCTGGAGAACGGAACATAAGGATTGTGTTGAAAATTGGGTTGGTGATTTTTTGTGCGAAACATAGCTTTAATTATTTGTTTATTACTACAGTGTTTGGATTCGTAGAAAGCCTAAATTTAAGATGTAGTTTGACAAAGTCCTGTGTATTAGTTATGTCTAAGGGAATTTGTCCTCCATTATACAGAGTCCTTCAAAATTTTTGATTTTTCCGATAGATACAAAAGTGGTGAAAAGTGCAGTTTTTCAAATGGAACACCCTATATATTATCGAATATCCTAATAAACAATTAAATTTGCTTTCAAATGATGTATATGTTCCTATACCTAAAAAGTCAGGTTTTCGAAATAAAAGCAAGTTTTTATAAAATTGGATTATTTTGCCATATTTTGTATCAGGTAGCTATAAAATGAATGAAATGAAACATGTCAATATGAAAATTCGACAATCAACGATAAAACGTTTGAATTTAATTAGAAAAGAATCAAAATTAATGACTATTAAATAAAGTTTTGATGAAACTGTTTATTCTTCACGGTCAGAGTGATGAAATTACTTATAGGAAGAACATGTAAAAGGTTCTGTAATATATTGAAGTGTGTGACTGATAAGTTGATGAACTGCTTGTACAAAGAATGATTAATATACAGGGTATTCCAAACTCGATAACCTCTAGCTATTTTACGTTTCTGGAGACCTAGGAGATAAATATTTGAAATATTGTATTACACAATAAGAGATTGCTCTTAAATATATTTTCGAGCTTGCAGTGTTGCCACCTCTACTTAGAACTCATATAGACTTTCTAATTTCAAATGGGGAACACCCAGTATTTCATTCCGTCTTTGAATTCTATTGATAAATACAAACAACTTTAACTATTTATCGATTATTTTGAAATTGTTTTTCTACTTCGAATTCAAATACCTCGTTATCTGTTACCCACACAAGACTCACATCGATGAATGATTTAATCAATATTTTATACACGGTGTCTGAAAAACATTTTCTTTTATAATCATGTATTTTATGTTTTTTTCTAATTCTCCATATCGAACTTCGGAGCATACCTAAATCCACAACGGCTCTTCGTACCAACACAAGAGAGTAGGCGTAGAAATACCCCAAGACGTTAATTTCGTTCACTTCGTCGCCAGTTAATAACTGGTGACATAACAGTTATCGGCCTAATTTGATTTCTTAGCGCTCCAACTTTACCAAACGGCACAATTCCGTTCAATGTGTTAGGAGACATCACGTATCGGGTGATACCCTGTATCCTACCTAACGAAGTCACAGTTGATGATTCATTGAAGTTATGGAATGACTGTTATACTTTAAGTTGGGAATTGATTTGTTAGTCAGTCGATGAGTTGAGTTCGACAATAAACGTTCGGTGTTCAGTATTATCAAGTGTATCAGTGTCTTCTACCTACCCTACCTAACATCAGAAGTGGTTACGACTCACGTTGAAATGGGAAGACGTAGGAAATACTCTTCTTCTAGTAGCAGTTCGAGTTCTTCCAGTTCAAGTTCCGACCAAAGGAGTAAGAGACGTAAATTAAAATCAAAAAGAACAAAACGAAGTTCTAGAGAAGCGAGGGTAAGCCATTCTTCAATTCCTTTGTTGCATGAGAAAGTGATGAGTACATCTAACGCGATACCGGAGTTTAACCCATTGTCAGACAACGTCAGTGATTGGATTAAAATTATAGTACACCATGCAAAGATATTCGATTGGACTGAACATCAAATCATTCATCAAACATTAAATAAACTACAGGGTACAGCAAAAGTCTGGTACGAAAGTTTAGTAAGAAATGATAAAGAATGGCCTAAGTATCGCTGGAAAGAGTGGAAAGTTAAATTAATAGATACGTTTCACTCCAAAAGAGACATGTACACTCTTTTGCAAGACGTAGCAAAACACAAACCTTCAGAAGGTTGCTCGTTGTATGAATTTTTTTTTCTGCATTTAGCAAAGATTGATGCACTGAAGTTGAATTTCTCGAGTGAAGACAAAATTTCCTTAGTTTTGGGTGCTATAGGGGACAAGAATATCATTTCAGCTGCAGAGGCATCAGATATTACGGATCTGAATACATTAGGCTCTTATTTGCGCAATAAAGTGTCCTCTTCGTCAAAAGGGGCTAGCTTACATAAATATCCAGATGACTCGCACTATAATAAACCTAGTTGTAGTAAAGATTTCAGTCACACCGATCTCCCAGTCAAAACCAAAAAAGTAAAACATTTTGAAAAACTAAATACATTTGCAATGGGTACAAAGAAAAATAGCAATTATTGCAGCAGGTGCGGTATCACAGGCAGCCACAGTAGCGATAATTGTCCTCATCGATATAAAATTTGTAACAATTGCAAAACAAAAGGGCATATTAGCAGAGCTTGTAAGTCACATATAAAATCGGAGAGAGCGAAAACCAAAATAATAAAATGAAAAATGAAAATGTCAATATGATAGTCAATCACGATTCAAAAAAATTCTTCAAATCAGTTATTATAAATAATCAATACCTACAAGCATTTGTAGATTTTGGCAGCGACCGTTCTTTGATAGAAAAAAAGTTAGCAGTTCGCCTCAATCTACACATCATGAAGTTACAAGAAAAGGTGCGTCTTTCAGGGTTCACGGGTAACGTAAGAGTTGTTACCGAATACGTACAAACTGAAGTGTCACTAGAGGGGTGTACCTTAGATATCGTACTGTACGTAATCGATAACGCCCTCAAAGATACAGAAATTCTAATAGGGTGCAATTTTACAGAAAATCCTTAAGATTTCTTATTATCGCATTGGCAATGAGTTAACTTTCAAGTATTCTGAGAATGTACAACTATTTCAATTTCAAGTTAGTCACGGAGACTTGTGTGAGTCAAATAAAATTGAACTACACAATATCCTTGAAAAATTCCACTGTTGCTTGTACGCATCAATGAAAAAGTTAAGCAAAGCACATTCTGTCATTATGAAAATAGACACTACTACGCCAAAACCCGTAACATTCCGGCCCTATAGATTATCACAGTCGGACAAAAGTATTATGAGGAAACATATTGATGAGTTCCTTACTGCAAACATAATAAAAAAGAGTAATTCAGAGTATGCCAGTCCGACAATGTTAGTAAGTAAGAAAGATGGCAATAAAAGACTAGTAGTTGACTATAGGGCCCTGAATAGAATTACAGAAAAAATTAAGTTTCCCTTACCCATTATAGAAGACCTGATTGATTCCCTTGGGGGTTACAAATTTTTTTCGACGATGGATCTAGCTGCGGGTTACCCTGTACCCTGATCATACGCACAAAACGGCTTTTGTAACGCCAAAAGGGCATTTTGAATATTTAAGAGTTCCATTTGGATTTTGCAACGCTCCTGCTATGTTTCAAAAATTCATGTCCGAAATATTTGAGCCTCTCAGAGCTGACGGAATCACTCCGTATTTAGATGATATTATCATTCCGTCAAATTCAATAAGTGAAGGTATGGAGAAACTACAACGTGTTTTCAAAATTATTAAAGAACATGGATTAACTGTTAAGTTATCCAAGTCCCAATTTTTTCAAACTAAAATTACTTATCTTGGGTATGTTATTTCGAATAATAACATATCCATCAGTGACGAAAAAACGAAAGCCGTTGAAAAATTTCCATTACCAAAGACTATCCACCAGGTGAGACAATTCCCTAGGGCTCACCGGATTTTTTCGAAAATTTGTAAAAAATTACGCATCCAAAACTAGCATTTTAACAGATTTGCTAAAAAAAGATTCAAAGTGGGGTGGACTACTAAACACACAGACTTAGTCAATTACTTGAAGGAAATTATTTGCTCAGTACCAGTGTTAGCCATATTCAACCCAAAACTGGAAACACACGTGTACACGGATGCAAGCCAGGATGGAATCGGAGGCATACTTACACAAATGAATGGCAACGTAGAGAAACCTATTGCTTATTGTAGCAAAAAAACATCAGTTGACGAAAGGAAGCTCCATTCATTTGAATTAGAACTACTCGCTATTTTGAGGACCTTGGAACGCTTCAGACATTACCTACTCGGAATTACATTCACTATATTCACTGACTGTAATGCAGTCAAGAACGCTATGTCCAGTCAATTATTCCTAGAATAGCAAGGTGGATGTTATCGCTACAAGAGTACAACTTCCATATACTACACAAACCAGGTAAATTGATGCAACACGTGGATGCTTTGAGTAGAAACCCAGAGGAAACCCAGGAGGATCATGAAAAAACGGTGAGGATAATAAACGAGGAAGACTGGTTGAAGGAGGCACAGGAGCAAGACGAAAGTATAAGAAAAATAAAGGAAATACTATTGTCCGGAGATATACAAAGCAACAAGCAGATATTTAGGGAGTATGACTTACGAGGCAACAGAATATTCAAACTTACAGAGAGAGGACGACGCTGGTTGGTTCCAAAAAAGGTCAGGTGGCAAATAGTTAAATTAAACCACGATGATATTGGCCACTTCGCAATAGAAAAGACACTAGAAAGGATTAAACAACGTTATTGGTTCCCCAAAATGAAATAGTTCGTACGAAAATATATCAAGTCATGTCTTAACTGCTTATACATAAATCAGTTGGGGGACAAAACCCGGGTTATCTACATTCAATCCCAAAGCACGCAATGCCATTTCATACCCTACATGTTGACCATTTAGGCCCTTTTGTAACGAGCCTAAAAGGAAACACCCATCTCCTAGTAATAGTTGATGCGTTCACAAAATTCGTGTTTCCCAGAGCAGTCCCCAACACAAAAACCGCCAACGTCATAAAAGAATTGTCAAGCATCTTTTCCATCTTCGGTAATCCAAGAAGAATTGTAGCCGATGCGGGTACACCATTTACGTCCAAAGACTTCAAGAATATTGCGAAAGCAGGGGAATTCGACTACATGTGACAGTTGTTGGGATGCCTAGAGGAAACGGGCAAGCCGAAAGAACTAATAGAACGCTATTAGATGCTTTAGCCACAATGGGAGCTAATACTTCTACTGACAATTGGGACGCCAACTTAGAAGCGATACAACAAGGATTGAATAGCACAAAACACAAGACAACTGAGGCTACCCCCGCGGAACTAATGTTTGGTATAACTCTCAGAAGCCAGGCTGACCGATACGAAAAGGATGTGAACAATTTTCCAGATGTCACAGAATTAAGAAGAATGGCTAAAGAAAAAATGAAAGTGAAAGGAGAGAAACAAACGGAACGATTCAACAAAAAGAGAAGAGTAGCGAAGCAGTTTGCAGTAGGAGATTTAGTACTAACGCGAATATCAAGCACGCCTACTAACAACAACCAGAGTAAAAAATTGGTAGAAAAGTATAAAGGACCTTTAAAAATAATAGAAGTTCTTCCAAACGACCGCTATAGGGTGAAAGAAGATATTCACGCGACTAGAGACAAGAGAAATGTTTCTTATGAAGGAATTTATTGTGTAGAAGACATCAAGCCGTTTGTTTTCCGCAAATGAGAATAAGGTAAATGCAAAGTAACTATAAGTATCAAGGCTTATAGTAAAGTCAACTAACTATAAGTATTAAGGCTTCTAATGAAGTGAACTAACTATAAGTATCAAGGCTTATATGTGAAATGATCTAACTATAAGTATTAAGGCTTATAGTGAAGTGAAGTAACTATAAGTATCAAAATTTATAGTAAAATGAACGAACTATAAGTATAAAGGCTTATAGCAACTATAAAAATAATAATAATACTGTAGGTATAAAGGCCAGCAGTGATTATCAGTGGAAAATGTTGTTTGCAACATTTGAGTATTAAGACTGACCTATTTCAAGAGAACGCAAGACAACGGAAAACTCAACTGCATTTTATTGTTACAGGTTATTTCAACCACTCGTTCAGGGGCGAACAAGACGTAGGATAGCCGTGTTAGGAGACATCACGTATCGGGTGATACCCTGTATCCTACCTAACGAAGTCACAGTTGATGATTCATTGAAGTTATGGAATGACTGTTATACTTTAAGTTGGGAATTGATTTGTTAGTCAGTCGATGAGTTGAGTTCGACAATAAACGTTCGGTGTTCAGTATTATCAAGTGTATCAGTGTCTTCTACCTACCCTACCTAACAAATGCTTCGGAAGATTTTTCTATGAAGTAAATTGTAGTAAATGATGAAGTTCATTGAATATCCTGCATGTTCTTAAAACAATTCTCACCGTGAATATAAAACAAATTCACGGGGGGAAACAACTGGAAATGGAATAATATACAGGGTGTCCTATTTGAAATATCGAAGTTGTTGCTACTTTTCAATAGAAGTGGCAACACCGCAGTGCTGAACATATTTTAGATCGATAGAACAAAACCAATTATCTAAGAAACTCCATTTTCAAAATGATCCTACGTTCCGTTCTCTAGAAACGTCTAATAGGCCATCGAGTTTGGGACACCCTGTATATTCAACCTAACTAATTGTTTTTAATGAGTTTCAACAGTTCTCAGATAGCATTGAAAACTTAGATATTTTTAATTAATTTTTTACTTTTTTATTGTAGGAGATTTTAACTTGTCAGAGATTGATGGGGCTGCAACAAGGTTGAGCAGTGGCTCTGCTAGAGTAAAAATCGTTGATGAGATAATGTCTCACTCAGCTGGATTAGTCTAAGAGCCGAAGAGACGTCGACCCTCACCGTTGTGTTTAACGGATGAAACATACTTCTTATGAAGTTTCATGAATAGATGAATATGCCTAAAATCAGTTGCCTATCACAATGTGGTCCAGACTATATACAGTGAGTTTCAAAGATTTGCACCATATTGAAAACTTTTACATTATCGATTTGATAGAAAGTTTTATCTTGATATGATAAAAATTAGTGCATTGCAGAATACTTGCATATGAGTTGTCAAAATTATTTCCAAACGGTGTACAAGAGGAACAAAAAATATGAATATGAATATGAAACTACCCCTTATTATCGACATTATCAAAAAGTTCATTCAAGAAGGTTGTTCAGAATTGAAAACAATACTCAAATTTGGGATCACAGCCAGCATAGTTTACTCTGGATCAAAATTCTACTTTTTGTTTCCCCCTGTATATCCTTTGGAAATTTGAAATTTTGACAACTCACATGTAAGTATTCTGCAATGAACTAATTTTTATAAACAATAAAATTTTCTGACAAATCGATAAAAATGTTTTCCATATTGTGTAAATTTTTGAAACTCACTATATAGTTTGGCTTCCATTTGATAGGCAACCCATTTTAGGCATATTCATCTATTCATGAAACTTCATAAGAAAAATGTTTCATCCGTTAAACAGAACGGTCGACCTCTCTTCGGCTCCTTTACTAGATCTCTTCTCCATTAATAATTTTGATAATGTTAATGAAAAATCACTAGATCTGGTTCTAACCAACACGGTACAAGTTCACATAAGTGATATAAGCCTAGTAGATAAGGAGGATGCTATCATCCACCTCTAGAAATTAGCAACAACTTTGGAAACTGTGAAAGTAACCAAACACTGGAACATGATGCAAACAACAGTGCCTATAATTTTAGAAAATGTTACTTCAACAAATTGTACACATTGCTTAACCAGACTAAATAGGAGGAAATTATTATTTATGAGACGCCCACACAAAACTAGGTTTTATACTACGAAATTCCAATAAATTTAAATGGAACACTGGTTCTATATAATATTATGTAAGATCTAAACTAGAATATGCCACAACCATTCAGAATCCCAATACTCTGAGATGATAGAAAAAGTCCAAAAGAAATTTTTAAGATGTTTGTATTATAGGAAAAACTTAACTTCTCCATCCATGATATCCTACAATAATCTGATCAAATTGTATTTCTACCAAGAAAGATCTGGGGTAGTTTTGATTACTTCCATTCTCAATATTTTTTTGGGTGCTAAATCCGAATCTGAGGTTTGCTAACAAATTTTCGTGACGGAACATTGAAAAAAATGCAAAAAACCTAAAAAAATTTCTTTTATCTGCGGTTTATGGCTTATAAGTTGAAAACTTCAAATTTTTCATTGATAACCTTCCTTTTAGGAATGAGAAAGCATACATTTTTTTACAAATTTCACTATACAAGTTTTTTTCTACGACGAACTGTTCGGGCTCAAGGATTACTTGTAAATTGGCATATTTTAGCTAACTGGGGAAAATCCCACTTTTTCACTACAAAAGTCTAATTTTGACAGTAAGGTAAAACACGATTAAAATTTCCACAAAATTTATTGTCTTTGCGATATGTTTCGATACACAGTATCTTTGTCAAGCGAATGTAGTACATATATGTACTACGTGTGTACTACATTCACTTGAAAAAGATACTGTGAATCGAAACATGTCGCAAAGACAATACATTTTTTGGAAATTTTAATCGTATTTTACCTTAGTGGATTTCCATCAAGTAACGGCCACGTCAATCTAAAACTCTAATTTATTATTGAAGTTAATTAGTGGATTCCCCCAGTTTTCTGCGCATACCTTATTTAGATCATATAATAAGGGTCAAGTAGCTCAGTGGTTGAGAATGAAGCGTTCAAAACCATTTACTGCTGGTCGGCTAGGTTCGAGTCCTCAGCGACTTCAGATTTTTATCTGATGGCCCGAGAAAGTGCTAGGAATCGCACGTTAAAAGGTAAGACCTCATTAATCCTTGGCTCGCACAAGTTTCGACTTTTGAGGGCTGCCGTTCGTAAGGGGACGACAGCTGGTTAACGGAAAAAACTATTTTAACAATTTTTTTAACAATAAAGGTACAGGTCACTTATTCAAAAATTACATACAAGTAATTTAATGAGGTCCGAAATCGAAAAAATATTTCACATGATTATATTATTATATGTTATATATTATACAATCAACCCACCGCGTACTTTAGTCAAATATAGAAACCTAAGAAAGACCAACTGGGAAAGATACTAAGCGTCAATCAGTGAGTCTGTAGTTAGGCCCGCGACTGAAATACGAGACAATGAGAGCTTTGAGAGGGCAGTAGACGAAGTGGGCAAGGCAGTAGACGAAGTGGGCAAGGCAATAGTCGACGCCTATGAAGGAAGCTGTCCTGAGCTTAAAGTAACAAAACGGTCTGGTGGAATGAGCATCTAGAAATTCTTAGAGGTAGGGTGCAGAAGCTTTTCAACAGATTAAAATACAACCAAGACTGGACCACAGACAATGCTAAACTCACGCAGTACAGCAAAGAAATTAGAAGGCCAGAAGACAATCATGGAAGAAATTCTGAGGAGAGGTAACAGATACCCATATGTGCTCAAGAATCCATAAGGTTTCAGCCAAAGGAGGTACTGTAAACCAAATAGGTTTCTTGAAAAAGAACGCCAATGCCTATACTAAAACGTTCGAGGAAAGTCTAAGTCAGAAGCACACTTTCCAGCCTCAGTAAAAATTCTCAATGGCCAAACAACAGTAGACAGCACCAGAGGCAGGCCAAACAGGCAAACAGCTTTGGAATGGAGGCTTGCTACGGAAATATCGAGACCAGATAGAATCAGGTGGGCTATCAGTAAATTGAAACCATACAAATCCCCTGGAGTAGATGGAATGTAGCCAATATTTATCCAAAAGGGACAGAAAATACTTATTCCACACCTGTCGTATATTCAAGGCTTACATAGCACTATGACATATACCTACGATGTGGCAAGAGGTGAGAGTCATATATCTCCCAAAAGTAGGGAGAATAGGCGACAAGACACCCAAGGCATATCATTCCATAAGTGTAATGTCTTTTCCGCTCAAAACATTCGAAAGGCTGATAGATAGATACATAAGAGATGAAGTACTACAAACAAGCTCACTCACGAACGCCAATATGCGTATACACAGGCAAGTAAACAGACTTAGCACTGGACGACCTCAACAGGCTACTAATGAAGTCCTTGGAAAAGATAGCCATGTCAACATTTATAGACGAATGGACGAACTAATTGAAAGGCTATCTTCCAGAAGCTTTCATTGCCTAGGATATGCTGACGACCCCGCGAAAGGCAAATTCGCAAGAACAGACTCGGAGCTTACATAGGCAGCACTTGATATAATCGACAGGTGGTGCAAAGAGGAGGAGCTGACAGTGAACCCTCATAAAACCAGAATAGTCCCAAAAAATATTACTGGAAGGACTTAGGTCACCTGTACAAAATGGGATAGAAATTCCATTTGCCCAAGAGGCAAAATACTTAGGAGTTATCTTCGACCATGAGTTAACTGGGGACCAACACCTACAAAAAGTTATTGAAAAAGTACAGTGGACTTCAATCTGTGCAGAAGAATGTGCGGAAAAAATGACTACATGGCTCTATGCCATAGTTATCAGAACCATGATAATGTATGGGTCGGTGGTATAGTGGCCACAGACCAAACAGGTAGGAATGGTTCAACGGCTTGGAGGACTTCAAAAACAAGCATGTCTGAGTGCCACTAGGGCCATGAGAACCACCCCAACAGCCGCCTTAGAGGTCTTGCTCAACCTGCTTCCCCTACACATATACATACAAGGCGAAGACAGGTCAGTCATGAGCAAACTGCTTAGAGGACAAGCACCCGTAAGCAATATGCACGGGAGAGACTACAACAAGCTATACGAGTTGGAAAAAGACCTGGTTACAAGAATGCCATCAGGTGACATACTTCCCAGATATAGTTTTGACAAAACTTTCAAGACAAGTATAATTGACAGGGATACGTGGAAGGAGGGACCTCCCATCAATGCGGAAATCGCTGTCTACACTGATGGCTCAAAAACTGATGAAGGTTTAGGAGCCGGCATTTACGGAACCAAGCCGAAGATAAAAATCTCATTGAGCCTGGGCAAACACCCGACAACATTTCTTGAGGAAATCGTCGCAAAAAAACTATTGTGCACAAGAGCCAATAAGGCATGAGTTTTTAGAAAAAACATTATCATATACTCAATAGCCAAGCTGCAATAAAAGCAGTCAACTCAATGCAAGTTACCTCAATACTTGTTTGGGGCTGCATAGAAGCCCTAAAAGAGCTCGGCAGTCAGAGCAGACTGACCCTAGCGTGGGTACCAGTACGCACAGGTTATAGAGGCAATGAACAGGCTGATACATTAGCCCGAGAAGGAGCAAGTAAGGCCGTGAATGGCCCAGAACCGTTTCGCGTTGTGTTAGGCTCTCAACACTCCTTCTTATAGCACTGTCATTATCAGACATCGACATAACCTCAAACTAGACTGTCAGATGAGTCCTTTGAATGAAACTGATCCAACAACACGCAAGAGTAAAAATACTTTTCTTACTTTTACTATTATTATAATATAATTCCTTGAGAAATTCACTAAAAATTTCATTAAATAGTCAATAATAGTTTTGGAGTAAAAAGAAGTGGGTGTTTGCCGAGTCAGCAGAAATACGCAATACTCAAAAAAACACAGATATTGCAGTTTGACATTGATACATTATCAACGATTTTTAAATGATATAATATTCATTATCAAGGTTCTGAACAGACAATTGAATGTAACTGAAATTCTTTCGAATATATCAGTTTTTGTTCCAAACGTTGCCCTAAGGAAACATGATGTATTATTTTATGTAGATAATTCCAAATGCCCTCTCAATCGATGTTTGAGGAATGATAACATTTTTACTAAGATATTCAAAGCTGAGAGAAGAAAAACCAAGAGCTCCCAGATAGATGGGAGATTTAAAAACTAGCCTATGGAGTCTTGGAAGACAAGACTAGATAAAGAACTCTAAATGATTTCAAGTGAGTACAAAATAGGTCTAAAAAGGTTGCGATCGCCCAAAAATCAAAAATCACAAGGATGGTTTCAGACCCTCAATTATTAGGTTTATTCGTTGCATCGAGGTGTAGCACTTTTCTACAGCTGGTGTAATTTACACTCGATTTTAGTATTTGTTTGCAGATTTATTTGACATATTCCTTTGTTTGAACTGCACTCATCGATTCAAAATGTGGTGTAAATTACACTACACTACACTACACCTTGATGCAAACGAATAAACCTATTGGAAACGAAAATTCGATATCAAATCAAACAAATACATCATCTGTAAGATCTCATATACATTCCTATTTGCAGATTTCAAAATAAAAGAAACATATTTTTCATGTGTTATATTTTGCAAGCTGCAAGTATTTCAGATAAAAAAATTGTTCTTCACACCCATCAGAAAGTTGAGGGTGACATGTACTTTTTAAAGTTATTATATTACTTACTGTCAAGGTATGGCCACAAAGACTCTGGTATTAGATTCCTCATTTTCTCCAAGTTTTCAACGGTACAATTTCCAGTTTCTAGACCTGAAAATAAAGATGTTAAATTAAATGCAATTTACCACTATGATGAACAATTGATCAAAACGTCAACTCAACTTTCCTAGTAAAGATATTTCTAAAAAACATAATAAACTTGGGCGTATATTTTCTGAAAACTACTGCAAATTTCAAAATGCCTGTGAGCAGATCAGCTGGAACAGAATCACACATCTAAACACATATCACACTTAGTAATATTTTTGAAAGAACAGTCCCATTTACCAGAATCCGAAAAAAGGTAACTAAACCATGGATAACGAAGGGCATTAAAACATCGGCCAAAAATATGCGTTCATTGATGTTTATTGAAATGTTTCTCAAATCTACTAAATGATTTCAATGAGTACCGAAGTTTATATAACAGTGTCATAAAACAGGCTAAGACTTCTTATCATAATAGGATTACTATTGCCTCCAATAAAGTAAAGGAGAGCTGGACTATTGTAACTGATATAATATGTGGAAAGAGCAAAAAACAAATTGATAAAATTATTATAAAATCTGACTGTATCAATGAAATTAATTTTTGTCAGTAACGTACCCTACACTGAATTTGCCTATCTGAAAAAATGAGATCGAATTAACAAAGAATACTTCTCTTTTTTTTTAAATTAATTTCTTTCAAGACAGCAGTCTTGTGAACGCAGTAACTTATCGGGCAAATTAATTAATTTACCCTTCTACACTTGTACAGATTTATTTGGATTAAAATTTTTTAATTTTCAGATTGTGGAAGGTCATAAACCCAAAAAATCATGTCAAGAATATGACGGTGTTCATGCAGCATCAATTTAACGAAATTAAGAAAGTACTAGACATGCGCATATCGTTCCAACTGTCAATTTTTGAAACGTCTTAGGGTATTCTTTGATCAGAAAACAGAAGGTGAACCCTAACCTGAGATTATCGTGGTTTGTTGTTTTTTGTTTTATCTATTCTGGTCTGGTGTTTACAGTACAGCATGAAAACTATCACTAAGAGAAGTGAGTATGGTTTAGTACTGAGTACATTAATGCTTCTGCGGGAGCCTCTGGTGTTGTGAAGAATAAGAGATATAGAAAATATGGCGTCAAACCTATGCTGAAATTGCGAACATAAACAACCTCTTTCCTCTTTGAAAGCAATCAGCCGTGAGTAAAGAGACTACGCATGCGTCGTTTTTAATTTATGGAAAAAATTAAGTTATCAGTTGAAAGTTGGCCATCATTCTTAGTTTTAATGTTAATTTTAATTGCTTAATTTTTTGCGTGAACACCTCCATTTCATTACATTGTTTTTATTCTTAATTTTAGTTTTAAATTCATTCAAGTTTAGATTTATGCTTGCATGATTCCATCTTTTTAATTGTTCCATTTCCATTATCACCTGCTTATTTTAAGCAGTTACGATTTATTGTAATTTTATTATTTTTAGAGGCTTTGTCAATGAGAATTCTAATCTTTAGATAATACAGCATGCTTTGATTTGACTTTGAGTAACGTTAGATAAAATTAAACTGTAAAACTGGTCACTGAAAGTAACTCTAAAATACTCAAAGAATGAAAACATGTTGGAGCTGCTAATAAATACAGTACAGCATATTGATCGTTCAAGATGAAAAGTGAAGATACCAAGGGAAGCTAGAGTGAAGTGGTATTGGACGACGCTGACAATGAGCATGGCATAAGACCAGTTCAAAGAGAAAGTTACCATGACCTTTGATCCAGAAGAGGACGGTGGTCGAGTCAGATCACAACAAAACTTGGTGGATTTCAATTTCGAGCGTGTTTCTTATAGTTTTCGATAGATGAAGGTTTTGTGTTTTATGGGTGCCACTCTTGCTCTAGACATGACAAGTGCTACATCTACAGAAGTTGAAGTTCTCAAATAAGCTGCAGTGGAGAATGCTTTTGAACTCGCATTGCAGAAAACGTATAACTCTTTTTTACATGATTCGGAAATTTTCAAAGAATGAATAACATCTGGGTACGGAAATCTGTCCTATATGTCTCAGATCGTTTTGCCATTGTATCCAAGTTCGGTAGAGGTTCGCATCAATGCTGTCATCCTAACCTATCCCAGAACGCCAATGTCTTGAATCAAAATTCGTCCTTTTAGGAAGAAATTTTATACTGGTCCTAAAGGGTCAAAAATTGACATCATCATTTTCAAGATTTGTCGTTTTGACCGTCTATTGTCTTCAGAAGGGTCTTCGAATCTATTATCAATTTTAATACAGAAGATGTCTGATTTTGGGTTCCCAAAAAATCCCAGGACGAATTGCATTGCTGCATCTGAATTCAAGCAAAATTCCTTGCTTGATAATTTCTTGGCCAAGAGTTTCTCCATGATTTCTTCAGAGTTACATATTCAGTTGACTACCTCAAAAACACACAATTTTTGTATTAGAGTTACTTCTGAGATTGTTTCCCAAGCTTCTTCCAGAGAATCAGTACAGTCAAGGTTTTTTTTTGTTATAGCGTCAACAATATTTTTTCTGTTTAGATAACTCCTCAGCATTGAGATTTTTAATGAACCGACCACATGTTGGAGAGCAAGTAGCTCCAAAGATTATAACCTGCATCTCGTGTACATCCCATTGTCGATTAGTATCTCCCTCATGCCACAAAAATCATTGGGAGTTTTTTGGTCTTCCTTTCTGATAAACACTTGTTGAAACATTTCCCTGACGTCAGTACAAAATCCAATTTTTCTTTGGCGAAATTTCACCACTTAGCAAGGTTTCATTTATTCGTGTTCCATATGACTTAGAAGCTGCATCAAAAACTAATCGGAGTTTACAGGGCTTGTTGGGGTTAATGAAACGCGGCAAATACCAACAAAGAGGACCTTCTTTTTCGGACTCTGCGTATCCTTCCTAAACGTAGCTGGTAATTTTCTCAGAAAATAGCTTCGCAAAATTTCTTTCTTTCTTCATTTGCTTTTCCACACACTTTGGCGCTGAATGGCTATAGATTTGCTCTCTGGTAAACTGATGTTGTATTCTTTCCAGAGAAGCCTAATTTCAAATTTATTACCAATTACTGCCGTCCTAAGCAGAAAGGGCGTATCTGCAAATATATGAATATGGAGATATTGAATATACTGGGGTTTTATCCCAACACCAAATCGCTATTTTTAACACCCCAACACGTTTCAATCACCAAGTGATCATCTTCAAGAGGAAGATTAAACTAAATTGAGATATTGGTTTATGTAGTGATAAAACCAAATAAATTTAACTTCCTACCAAGAACAAAATTACGTAAACTAGATTTGAGTAGCAAAAGTTGATCAATCATTTTGCCGTTAGTACACAATTTTGAGACTTTTCGTACTTAAAAACACGTACTTAGGAACACGCTTCCAGACGTCCGAATGATTTGAAATTTAGCAAGTGTTCATAGTTCCGGTGACAATGCAATATGACATTTTTGTTAAAGAAAAAAAGTGGCGGCTCCAATATGGCGGGCGAAATTTGTGATAACTGTCCGATTCGATTCAAAATTGGTAAGGGTTTTCGGGGTCATTATGAATTTTTTGTCAAAATTCATAAATTCAAGATGGCGTCTCCAATATGGCGGACGAGAGTTGTGATTCAAAATTAGTGTGTAAGGATTTTCGTGATCAGAGATTATGAATTCTCAAAATTCATGAATTCAAGATGGCGGCCCGAAATGGTGGACGAGCTCTGTAATTATGATTAGATTCGATTCAAAATTGGTATGTGGGGTTTTCGGGTTCATATATTTCGATTTTTTTGTAAAAAAAATTAAAAATAATAGTTTAAAAAAAACAACAAGCTTTACTTCCAAGATGGACAAAAAGTAAAAAATAATTAGCTATGTAGTAACTAAAATGTAAAAAGGCGTGCTTTGCTACAAATCTATCTTGTTTTGAAGTAGTTGGCACTGACTTAATAGCATCACTGATAGTATGGTACAGTTGTGTTTGATTTAATTACTGAATGCCAATCATTTACCCATTGTCTGATATTTTCAAATGAACGAGAATCGTCATCATAAAGATCGTTTTCCTGTTCAGATACTAATAAAAGTGACTTCTGAACTTTTGTAATTTCAGTTTCTCGGACTCCATTTTCAAGTTCTAAATTTTTAAAATTATTTTTCAATTTCTTCATTTAAACTGCTTGCCGGGCTTTTTCTATTTCAAATGCGTGTTTTTTTCTCTGTAGAGCAATACTTTCTGTTTTAGAATGTGTACATTGCAAATGAACGAACAGATGGAGTTCCTGGTAAATATTTACCGACACTTTTGGATCCTAGGTGTGGACTCAGCTTGTCGGTCTGCTTTGAGTTCGCCTTGGTCAATGAAACTTCATCGTAGTTATCCAATGTCTCCATTTCTATTCTCGAATTTGGATTTATATTTCGTCCGGAATATTTTGATCTGAAACTAACTGTTCTGCCCTGTAGTAATCCAAAAGTAGGTGGCCATATGTAACTGGGGTCTAGTTTATTATTTGTACCAGCAGTAGGTCTTGTATTTGGCATTTCAAATTTTGTCTTCAACTTCTGTTTTTCCAAAGAACTGGTTATCTACTCGAAGGAACGATGTTGAGTCATCATTGGGTCAATAAATTTAATCAGTAGTCTCAATTTCAAACTTTTAATTACTTGGAACAACTTGTATATAAGTGACAGAGACGTAATCATTCAACGTCAAAAACAAATCGAACTTTTCCTACTATGATCATATCAGTATAAAGAAAAAAATTTACAATGAATAAACATCTGCAAGAATCAAAACACAAGATAAATAAAGATAATGAATGAAATTAATTGTTGGCAACCCTGGTAATTTATGAAGACCCCACTCTTGAATTTATTCATTTGGCACCCCTTTACAATAATTACCCCTCCAAATGGTTCACCATTAAGCTCCTTATACAGGGTGTAATCTAACCTCTTGCACTCCCGTGAAGGACGAATGTATAATGACAACTTATAACGAATGGCAGATGTAATAAATTCGAAAAAAAATTGTGGAAAGTGTAAATTGTGTTGGAAAATTCGTCTAAATTTTGGGAACCGCTGTCCGCGGAACGTCAACTGACCGGAACAGAGCCGCAATAATACTGAAACTACCGGATGGAAGAAACTGTGTGATTTCGAACAGCGGTTTCCAAGATTTTCCGAATTTTCCAACATAATTTAACATTTCCACGATTTTTTTCGAATTTTTCACACCTGCCATTTGTTATAAAATGGCATTATACACCCGTCCGTGCAAGAGGTTAGATTATACCCTGTATAAACCTGTTTTAAATTTTAATGTGTTGTCAGTTATTATACTTGACAATGGGATTAAACCCGAAAGCGGTTGTAGCAATAAAGTACCTAGTGGAAATAAGACAATGTTTTGATTTTCGTTCGAAAATATGAATAGGATATTCATAAAGTCTATTGTGGAATCATCTGCGGCTGAAAGACAAACTTTAGTCGCTATTTTCCATTGTTCAAGAAAACCTCTTAGGAGGTATTCATGTTGAAAAGGGGAACATTCTCTACGAAAATTGAAAAATGTGATTTATTTGTAATATCTAACAGAAAACAACTACTTTCCCAGCAAAAGCCACGCTGGACATTGAACTACATCTGATAGATATTGTGAAAAGACTCTAACTGAAAAGGAAAGAAAAAATCTGGAAGTGAAAATTTGCATTTTCATTCAGATAGCTGACTTTTTTAATTCTTTCTAGTTTTCCTTGAACAAATCATTAAATAAATGCTCATGACAGGTCTATGTCAAAAAATAATTTTCAAAGTGTCACCGCAGAAGAAATGTTTCTCTCATATCCATCCCTGATGTGTATGCTTCTGAAGAGCCTGTAACTGAAAAGCAAAAATGTGAAAGTTAAAATTGCTTTAATGAAATGAACGATTTCTGTGATTGATATTTTTTAATAACATTCTCCCTATCTAATTTACTTAATGAATTTTCAATGAAAACTAGAGAAAATAAAAAAATCAACTATCTGAATGAAAATGCGTATTTTTACTTTCAGATTTTTTATTTTCAGTTAGAGTCTTTTCACAATATCTATCAGATGTAGTTCAATGTCCAGCGTGGCTTTTGCCAGGGAAGTAGTTGTTTTCTGTTACATATTACATATATCACATTTTTCAATTTTCATGGAGGATATTCCCCTTTTTAGACAGTTTTTTTGTTTATTCCATTAAAGTAATCTTTGCTATATTGAGGTAAGAACATTATTTACACTTTTATATTTTACAACTGTTGAGTAATGAATCTACTTGTCGCTGATTGGCCAGAGCCTGTGTGTCATGATTTATTACACACAGGGAGTGGCTGGTCGTGTCAGTTCGACAGAAAGAGGGGGGTAGGATTGGAGAGAAGGGTGTTTTGACATTATCGAAATTATTCGTATCATTAACTTTATGAGAATAACAAAATAAAATCTAAGTGATATAAAAAAGTCGTTAACAACTGAAAAAAATAAAAATAAAAAGTTCAAACTTACCTGCTAGCATTCCTATCGACTTCAAAATTTCTACGTCATCATTAATTTCAAACCTGTCATTGAATTGAAAGAGATATTCCATCC
This sequence comes from Chrysolina haemoptera, assembly GCA_958298965.1. NCBI lineage: Eukaryota > Metazoa > Arthropoda > Insecta > Coleoptera > Chrysomelidae > Chrysolina > Chrysolina haemoptera. Next base: position 18,643,405 of record OY282603.1, on the reverse strand, counting down.
TGTAAAAGAGATTGGTTGATTACAAAATGAAGATTACATTTTCATAATCAGTAATATTAGCAATTAAATTCGCACTGCCTACCAAACCTAATATTGGAGATGACATGATCTATTTGTTCTTCGTGATTACCAAAGTTTCATATAAATGTTAACTTTGAAGCCTCAGACAAAGACCTAACAATTTCATAAGTATAAATTTGAATCTCCACAAATTAAACCACATACTTAGCCCAAAATAATACTATGATGTAGATAAGTGTTTGACAGTTTTCGCTGCGAATTCTTTCGGAGTTAACCGATTGACGTGAAAATTGCACAACGAAAAACGAGTAAGGAATGGCAGAAGGAAGGAAAGTTATGGTGCCGACCGACGTGTGCTCTCACCATGGGGGTGGATGCCACCCTTTCTCAGGGGTCGAAGTTAATGAACTCATAAAAATATTTTTCGAGTTACTCGCGGTTGACTTGTATTTAGGTTTTATAAAAAAATCAATTGATTTATTTTTCCTTTCTGCATATTCAATACTAACCGAGTTATGGTTCGTTGAATGAGACTGTTCGCCAATTGGAACTGAACTGAATTGGAACATTTCAACGTTGAATAACGAAAAAAAAAAAAATATTTTCAGGAAAACTCATCAGTTATTATTAATGGTTATTTAACGAACAAGTGTATTAATAAGGGCGATTAACAATCGAGCGCGTTAATGTTTGAGATTGTTAATCGCCATTTTAATTCACGAGTTTGTTACAAAACTTTTCCGTCGACAGTAGTTTTCGAAAATAGAGATATCTCACTTTCAATGTTTATTTATCTAACGTTACGATAAAAAACAATCACTATTTCCTATTTATATTAACTCTACTCAAAGATAGTTTAATTTTTCTTAGTGGTAGTTTTGTATAATTTTTTATTATTTATTTTCAAATTGAAATAAAAAAAAAAAAATTACCCTCGGTGGGTTTTGAACTCTCAACCTTAGTGTTGCATGACAGGTGAACTTTACCGTTACGCCACGGGACCATATATGGTTATGAGTGACAACTGGTGTAATGAACATTTTCTGAAATTTTATTTGAAAATTGACAAATAAATAATGACAGATAGTACTAACCAATATAAAATGTATAAGAGCAATGTATGTTGGGTTGCATATAAACAAATCGTTGATTAATAGAAAATCATTCATTAACAGGGGTCATTAATCAACGATTTTGAGTGCGTTAAAATGCATCATAAATGAACGGTCGACGGAAATGGTTATTTAACGAACAAGTGTATTAATAAGTGCGATTAGCAATCGAGATAATTTAACGCCTGAGCGGAGCGAGCGCGTTAATGTTCGAGATTGTTGATAGCCATTTTAATTCAAGAGTTTGTTACAAAACTTTTCCGTCGACCGTAGTTTTCAAAAATAGAGATATCTTACATTCAACGTTTATTCAACGATACAATAAAAATCAATCATAACAAGTTAGAAACTTGATGTCCTGCCATTTTCCTATACACTATAGGAATACATTTGGGTCAAAAATCCATCAGAAAACAACTACTTTCCTAGCTTATACTCCGACGACATTGAATTATATCCAATGAATTTCCGTGCAGATTTCCTACAAGGCTATCTCCGCAATTGCTAGTTGCATGGAAAATGTTAATTGAACCATTTGGACCACCAATAGATCGATTTCTGGGTTCTTGCCCTCATGAGTATAAGGTAGGTCTCTGCAGGTAATTGTATAGGAAAATTCAGTGAGAATCCTAGTATGGTAGGATATTTAGTTTCTAACTTGATAAGCTCACTATTAAATAATAGATTACTTCCTGTTATGATATGTTCGTCCTTTGCAAACAAGTGGGTATTGTGTCTCAGCTTTTGCCTTGACATGGATTGATAATTGAACCATTTGTTGCAGACATTAGTTATTGTCTGTAGAGACCTATCCTACATTGATGAGGGCAAGAACCCAGAAATCGATCTATAGGTGGTCCAAATATTTCAATTAACATTTTCCATGCAACTAGCAATTGCCGAGATAGCCTTGTAGGAACTCTGCACGGAAATTCATTGGATGTAATTCAACGTTCGTCGTGGTATTAGCCAGGAAAGTAGTTGTTTCTGATGGATTTTTGACCCAAATATATTCCTATATTGTATAGGAAACTTGCAGTGGGCATCCTGGTATGGCACGATGATAGTGTAATTTTCCCTATTGGTAGTTTTATTTTATTTTTTCAAATCGAAAAAAAAAATTAAAAAGGGCTCTTGGATTTGAACTGTCGACCTCAGCGTCACCTCTCTCGTGGCAACTAATAGCCCATAAATATATGACATACAAATGTTATACTGATAATATTCATAGCGTTTTGAATATAAAGTGTTATCGAACAATGTTGTGGTGGGCAACCATATTCACAGCAATAACTAAGGAAATACTGGATGTATTCATTCACACTAGGCATTCGAAGGTAGCTGTGGCTGTTTGGCCTTGACAATAATAATTATTAAATTTAGTGAAATTGTGCACCACTCCAACAAATAATTGATAACTATGACACTAATAAAAGTAAAAAATGGAAAGTGATGAAGGCTGGATAAAGGAAATGGGAAAAGTAAATTTCTATGTTTTTGTACCACTTTATATTTATAACCTTTCAACTCCTAATTATATCCTTATACCTGAAGGAAATGTGTTTATGCTCGACAATGTGGAAGGGCTGCATTAAATACAGGCGAATATACTACGAGGTAGATTTAGTCCTGATTTCCATCAGGTATAAGGATATAATTAGGGGTTAAATTGTTATTTGTAAGAGATGCCAGGTATAAAAGTCGTGTATTGATATAGTCAATTATCAGTTTGAATCATAGTTTTGAAAATGTCCATATAGGACGAAACTGCAGTAACTAAAGGTTATAAATATAAAGTGGTACAAAAACATAGAAATTTACTTTTCCCATTTTTCATGATTACCACATAGTAACGGCTACATCCATCAATTTATTGAAATGGTGGATAGTGCAAATATGAGTTTTTCTTGCCATAGCGTAGAGAAGAAGGCATTAATTGATTTAAATATTATTGTTAGCTAATTTTGAGGAAAAATCTAAGAAAATGAAAAGTTCCTCCCAATGAACTAGTTATTAGAAAGTTAACCTATTTCCTACCGAGGTTAGAAATTAAACTGAAATGTGAATAAAACCCTATGCCTAGTCATCAGAATTATTTAATGAAAATATTACAAAAATAACAATGACTAAAAAAATTCACAAAAAAATATGGGGGGGTTCGTAAATGAAACACTGGGAAGAAACATGAAATTGATACATGAAAGTCTATCATACGTCACATTTTTCTCATAAAAATACATAGAATTAAAATGAGCTCTCAGGATTGTACTCATATTATAAAAATAAAACGGCAAATAAATTTAAAATCCATAAATTATTAAGGTATTAAAGTATTTTATTGATTATATCCTTATCAATACTGTTGTAAAAATACTCTTTGCTTTGTTTAAATAATTTATCTGAACACGAAATATTAAAATATAACTGAAAATATTTATTTGAATAAATATCTACACTGATACTGTCTCTAATTTATTTTGTACTACTGCCAGTTTTATGACCAGGATCACTTCAACGGACATTGACGACGATTTCTTTATCTAGAGTAGTGAACAGTTTCCCGAACGTCTGGAAGTTCTAGTCGTGACGAGATGGAGCAAGAGGAAACGACTTACTCTGTTAGTTGTATCGGAGTTCATAGGTAATTGAAAATTGTCAAGCTGTGTGCACGTTCCAATGTAATTGGATGAAAAAAAGTTTGTATTTCGTGCAGAAATTTATTTATAAAATCATAGCAAAGCGCTTTCGACTATCAAGTCATCATCAGTGCGTACCTGTAAGTAAGTGACATTGAAATGAATTTAAGAAATTTTGATAATATGAATTTTGAAAAATTGAAAAAATTACTTACTCGTCAGGTGTACAAGAGCCATACCATAAAAATATCATGTGTCCATAGGACCATGTAACAAGTTAAAACGGGACATCATATGATTAACATTTTAAAAAATCCTTATTCCAGGATTGAGTTTGATAAAAGTTTCAACAGACAGAGTAACACATGTCTGCTGAACTTAGTATACTGTCAAACCAAATGAAATATGAATGAAATTGACATTGTGTCAAAAGTTGACAATGACAATTGGCTTCGAACATGAACTTCTGGAAACACTGATCTATGTTTTGAAAATTGTTGAATGACCAATTAGTCAAATTGGTCTGTAAGTCTATTTATAGTTCTGTTCATCCAAACCCAAGGAAATATAACAAACCGGGAAAGGTCTAATGAGAACCTCCACCCGAAGTGCATAGAACCAGGCTTAAGACACAGTCCCTTGGTAATTTGTGAAACCAATTCCATGCTCAGGATCATGAGATAGGTCTAATGAGAACCTTCACACTCCCCAAAGCGACAAAAGGGTATCCCAAAACCAAGAGGTACCATAAACAGAAATGATTTAAGAAAGTTTCAACAGGCAGAGTAACACATGTCTGTTGAAGCTTAGTCTATTGTCTTAACTAAATGAATAAAAATTGACATTGTATCAAAAGTTAACAATGACAATGAAGTTATAGCATAGAAAATTACCTATAAATATAATGATATGAGCTTTTGAAATTGATAAAAAATGACAAGTTAGTCAAATTTTGTGATTTAATCATGAAAATGTTTCAAGGTGACAGAACCAAAGTTAAAGAAACTTTTATAGTCTAATGAGAACTAAAAATTCTTCAAACCGTCAGCTCTAGGATTACCAAGGAAACACATAATTACTTCATATTATTATTATTGGTTCAGCATCCTTGGAAACCAGATTAGAACATAAGATCTTGAGATAGGTCTGATGAAAACTTTCCCAATCTCAAAAGTAGCAAATATGGTAACCAAACTGATGAACCCATACCAGAAAATGTTTAAGAAATTTTCCAATAATTGATCTGGAAGTCTATTTATAGTTCTGTTGTTCCAAACCCAAGGAAATATGACAAACCGAGTGGAAAGTCTAATGAGAACTTCAACCCGATGTGTATAAAACCCGGCTTAAGACACAATCTCTTGGGGGTTTGTGACACCAATTCAATGCTATGGACCATGGGGCAAGTCTAATGAGAACCTTCCCAATCTCAAAGCGCTAAAAAAAGGTAGCACAGAACCAAGAGGCACTACAAACAGTAGGGATTTAAGAAATTTTCAAATTGTTTCAGAAATACTCAATTCAGTATTTCTATTAATCAAAACAAAGGAAATTACTGTACCAAGAGAAAGTCTAATGAGAACTTGACATGGCACAAGCAAAAGCCCAAGCTCAAGAAAAACAGAACCTGAAGTTGAAATTATAAGTTATACAATGAAAGCAGTAGTTTATGTTCTGAGAATTGAAAGGACAGTCGAGAGGGAGGGAACTAAGCAAACTGCAGAATGGGTTCAAGCGATATCATCATCGAGAAAGAATTTAAGAGCAATTAAATGAGTAAATAATTTAAATGTATGAGTTTTTTTAATTTTATTTTTATTTTAAACGTCTATGAAGAGGAATGTAAGCTCTGTTTAAATTGACTTGAGTATTGAGACAAAGATCATTATTCAGTAATTCCTTGTTAATATGTAAATCTTCAAGAAAATCTAATCTATTGTAATTTTTGGAACTCACCTCCTGTAAAATTTTTGAATTCCTATTTGGACTAAAGTTGTGGTTGTTAAACCTCAAATGTTGAACAAAGGCTGAAATTTTGTTAGGATTTAAATGTTCGGTTATACGGGCTTTCAAAGGTCTGCAAGTTCTTCCATTGTAGGCTGCATCACAATCATCACAATTTAGCTTGTATATGCCACTTTTTGAAAGTTTATCAATTTTATCTTTTGTGTTGACAAGGTATCTGTTGAGGCTATGGTTAGTTTTAAAAGAAATTTTAATGTTGTCTATGTTGCTTTTGATGCAACCTGATATTTTATTAGAAATATTGTCATTTAAAAAAGGAAGTGAAACAAATTGTGCTATTGAATCTACTTTAGGGTAGGCAGCATTATGTGCTTTTTTGTTTTTGATGTTTTGGATCAAACTATTAATAATATTTGGGTTATAATGGTTATTTGAAGCTATTTGTTTAATGATATTCAATTCATTTTGATAACCAACTGTGGAAAGAGGCATATTCAAAAGTCTATGAATGTAACAATTGAAGGCTGCCATTTTGTGTTGATGGGGGTGATTGGAGAAGCTAGGTATAACGTGATCGGTTTGTGTGGGTTTCCTGAATATGCTAAAATTTAAAAGATTATTGTTTTTATTGATTGTAAAGTCTAAGAAATTTAATTTATTATTAGATTCTAATTCAAGTGTGAATTTGATACTAGGGTGTACTTGGTTTATTTTTGTCAGAAGATTGCTGACAATGCCAATGTCACCATTCACAAATACCAAACAATCATCAACATATCTAAACCAATGTAAAATTTCTGGGTTATTTGCAGTGATAATGAATTTAGTTTCTAAATTATTCATGAAAATATCTGCTAAAAAAGGAGATAAACAACTACCCATGGCAAGTCCATCTGGTTGTTTATAAAATTTGTCATTAAAAACAAAAAAATCCTGTGAAAGGCAAAAGTTTAACAAGGTCAAAATGTAGGTTATGGAATTTGTATCAACTTGAGCAAGGCTTAAGGCCTCACTTACAAGTGGTAAGGTTTCTATTTTCGGGACTGAAGTGAAAAGATTACTTACATCAAAGGAAATCATCAAGCTTTCTTGAGGTAAATTTAAATCATTCAATTTGTTTATTAAATCTAAAGAGTTACTTACTGCATATTTTGGAGTGAAGTGTGTCAGGTCTTTAATAAGCCTGTAAATAAATGAAGCTAAAATTGAGACAGGAGTGTTAGTGAAGCTAACTACTGGTCTTATTGGTATGTCGATCTTGTGGATCTTTGGAAGTCCATACAAGCGAGGAATGACTGGGTTGCTGCTAATGAGAGAATAAGGGGCTGAATGTTTGATGAAAAAATCTTTATGGATATTCAACTGTTTTCAATTTTCTAATAAAATTGGTAAATGGATTTGATGATAAAAGTTTGAAGTTATATTCAGAAAGGAAATTTTCTACTTTATCAATGTAATCTAACTTGTTTAAAATGACTAAACAATTACCTTTGTCTGCTTTTGAAAATATGAGGTTATGGTCTTTGATTTTAATTTTGATTTTCTTAAGAATAAAATGAAAATGTTTATGAGGATGAATCTTAAAGTGTTGTTTACTACGTTTAATTTTGTATAGAAAGTTATGAATATCATTACGAATGATCTTTTTAACATTATAGTCCTTAGAGAGCTGTTCAATAACAACATCAACTTCCACTGCAAACTCCAATAGGTTTCTCTCAGAAACTTGAGAGCCCAAAGCAAATTTGAGTCCCAACTTCAACAGGTCCATTTCGTCATCATCGAACACAATGTTAGAAAGATTTTTGACTCTATCATGAAAAGTGAAATCTGAAAATTTCTTATTGTTTCTTTGTTTATTTTTCCAAAAATCATGTTTTTGTTTAATCAAATATTTGAGCTTTTTATCAACTTTTTCAAATTTAATCTTCTTGGCTATGTCAACTTCAGTATTTACTTCATTAAAGAAATCTTGTAAAAATGTAACGTTGATTGATCTGACTAAATTATCATAAATGTTTTTAAGTTCACAATTAATTAGGTTGAGTTTAGAATAGTGTTTACAGATAGTTTGCTTAAGTAATCTTAATTCCATTTCTGATTTAATGCTGTGGCTGACATTCCTAGACGTTTTAATAGTAGCAAAGGTGGGGGTCACCTGTTCCTTTATGCAGTTGTTCACAAACCAAATGTCCAGTTGAATCATCGATCTCTTTATGGAAAGCTTCTTGTATTTAACAGCCATGTCTACCATACTGTAGTCACTTAAGTGAAAATTGTCAAGCTGTGTGCACGTTCCAATGTAATTGGATGAAAAAAAGTTTGTATCTCGTGCAGAAATTTATTTATAAAATCATAGCAAAGCGCTTTCGACTATCAAGGCATCATCAGTGCGTACCTGTAAGTAAGTGACATTGAAATGAATTTAAGAAATTTTGATAATATGAATTTTGAAAAATTGAAAAAATTACTTACTCGTCAGGTGTACAAGAGCCATACCATAAAAATATCATGTGTCCATAGGACCATGTAACAAGTTAAAACGGGACATCATATGATTAACATTTTAAAAAATCCTTATTCCAGGATTGAGTTTGATAAAAGTTTCAACAGACAGAGTAACAGGAATGTCAGCCACAGCATTAAATCAGAAATGGAATTAAGATTACTTAAGCAAACTATCTGTAAACACTATTCTAAACTCAACCTAATTAATTGTGAACTTAAAAACATTTATGATAATTTAGTCAGATCAATCAACGTTACATTTTTACAAGATTTCTTTAATGAAGTAAATACTGAAGTTGACATAGCCAAGAAGATTAAATTTGAAAAAGTTGATAAAAAGCTCAAATATTTGATTAAACAAAAACATGATTTTTGGAAAAACAACAAACAACAACAAAGAAACAATAAGAAATTTTCAGATTTCACTTTTCATGATAGAGTCAAAAATCTTTCTAACATTGTGTTCGATGATGACGAAATGGACCTGTTGAAGTTGGGACTCAAATTTGCTTTGGGCTCTCAAGTTTCTGAGAGAAACCTATTGGAGTTTGCAGTGGAAGTTGATGTTGTTATTGAACAGCTCTCTAAGGACTATAATGTTAAAAAGATCATTCGTAATGATATTCATAACTTTCTATACAAAATTAAACGTAGTAAACAACACTTTAAGATTCATCCTCATAAACATTTTCATTTTATTCTTAAGAAAATCAAAATTAAAATCAAAGACCATAACCTCATATTTTCAAAAGCAGACAAAGGTAATTGTTTAGTCATTTTAAACAAGTTAGATTACATTGATAAAGTAGAAAATTTCCTTTCTGAACATAACTTCAAACTTTTATCATCAAATCCATTTACCAATTTTATTAGAAAATTGAAAACTCAGTTGAATATCCATAAAGATTTTTTCATCAAACATTCAGCCCCTTATTCTCTCATTAGCAGCAACCCAGTCATTCCTCGCTTGTATGGACTTCCAAAGATCCACAAGATCGACATACCAATAAGACCAGTAGTTAGCTTCACTAACACTCCTGTCTCAATTTTAGCTTCATTTATTTACAGGCTTATTAAAGACCTGACACACTTCACTCCAAAATATGCAGTAAGTAACTCTTTAGATTTAATAAACAAATTGAATGATTTAAATTTACCTCAAGAAAGCTTGATGATTTCCTTTGATGTAAGTAATCTTTTCACTTCAGTCCCGAAAATAGAAACCTTACCACTTGTAAGTGAGGCCTTAAGCCTTGCTCAAGTTGATACAAATTCCATAACCTACATTTTGACCTTGTTAAACTTTTGCCTTTCACAGGATTTTTTTGTTTTTAATGACAAATTTTATAAACAACCAGATGGACTTGCCATGGGTAGTTGTTTATCTCCTTTTTTAGCAGATATTTTCATGAATAATTTAGAAACTAAATTCATTATCACTGCAAATAACCCAGAAATTTTACATTGGTTTAGATATGTTGATGATTGTTTGGTATTTGTGAATGGTGACATTGGCATTGTCAGCAATCTTCTGACAAAAATAAACCAAGTACACCCTAGTATCAAATTCACACTTGAATTAGAATCTAATAATAAATTAAATTTCTTAGACTTTACAATCAATAAAAACAATAATCTTTTAAATTTTAGCATATTCAGGAAACCCACACAAACCGATCACGTTATACCTAGCTTCTCCAATCACCCCCATCAACACAAAATGGCAGCCTTCAATTGTTACATTCATAGACTTTTGAATATGCCCCTTTCCACAGTTGGTTATCAAAATGAATTGAATATCATTAAACAAATAGCTTCAAATAACCATTATAACCCAAATATTATTAATAGTTTGATCCAAAACATCAAAAACAAAAAAGCACATAATGCTGCCTACCCTAAAGTAGATTCAATAGCACAATTTGTTTCACTTCCTTTTTTAAATGACAATATTTCTAATAAAATATCAGGTTGCATCAAAAGCAACATAGACAACATTAAAATTTCTTTTAAAACTAACCATAGCCTCAACAGATACCTTGTCAACACAAAAGATAAAATTGATAAACTTTCAAAAAGAGGCATATACAAGCTAAATTGTGATGATTGTGATGCAGCCTACATTGGAAGAACTTGCAGACCTTTGAAAGCCCGTATAACCGAACATTTAAATCCTAACAAAATTTCAGCCTTTGGTCAACATTTGAGGTTTAACAACCACAACTTTAGTCCAAATAGGAATTCAAAAATTTTACAGGAGGTGAGTTCCAAAAATTACAATAGATTAGATTTTCTTGAAGATTTACATATTAACAAGGAATTACTGAATAATGATCTTTGTCTCAATACTCAAGTCAATTTAAACAGAGCTTACATTCCTCTTCATAGACGTTTAAAATAAAAATAAAATTAAAAAAACTCATACATTTAAATTATTTACTCATTTAATTGCTCTTAAATTCTTTCTCGATGATGATATCGCTTGAACCCATTCTGCAGTTTGCTTAGTTCCCTCCCTCTCGACTGTCCTTTCAATTCTCAGAACATAAACTACTGCTTTCATTGTATAACTTATAATTTCAACTTCAGGTTCTGTTTTTCTTGAGCTTGGGCTTTTGCTTGTGCCATGTCAAGTTCTCATTAGACTTTCTCTTGGTACAGTAATTTCCTTTGTTTTGATTAATAGAAATACTGAATTGAGTATTTCTGAAACAATTTGAAAATTTCTTAAATCCCTACTGTTTGTAGTGCCTCTTGGTTCTGTGCTACCTTTTTTTAGCGCTTTGAGATTGGGAAGGTTCTCATTAGACTTGCCCCATGGTCCATAGCATTGAATTGTTGTCACAAACCCCCAAGAGATTGTGTCTTAAGCCGGGTTTTATACACATCGGGTTGAAGTTCTCATTAGACTTTCCACTCGGTTTGTCATATTTCCTTGGGTTTGGAAGAACAGAACTATAAATAGACTTACAGATCAATTATTGGAAAATTTCTTAAAAATTTTCTGGTATGGGTTCATCAGTTTGGTTACCATATTTGCTACTTTTGAGATTGGGAAAGTTCTCATCAGACCTATCTCAAGATCTTATGTTCTAATCTGGTTTCCAAGGATGCTGAACCAATAATAATAATATGAAGTAATTATGTGTGTTTCCTTGGTAATCCTAGAGCTGACGGTTTGAAGAATTTTTAGTTCTCATTAGACTATAAAAGTTTCTTCAACTTTGGTTCTGTCACCTTGAAACATTTTCATGATTAAATCACAAAATTTGACTAACTTGTCATTTTTTATCAATTTCAAAAGCTCATATCATTATATTTATAGGTAATTTTCTATGCTATAACTTCATTGTCATTGTTAACTTTTGATACAATGTCAATTTTTATTCATTTAGTTAGACAATAGACTAAGCTTCAACAGACATGTGTTACTCTGCCTGTTGAAACTTTCTTAAATCATTTCTGTTTATGGTACCTCTTGGTTTTGGGATACCCTTTTGTCGCTTTGGGGAGTGTGAAGGTTCTCATTAGACCTATCTCATGATCCTGAGCATGGAATTGGTTTCACAAATTACCAAGGGACTGTGTCTTAAGCCTGGTTCTATGCACTTCGGGTGGAGGTTCTCATTAGACCTTTCCCGGTTTGTTATATTTCCTTGGGTTTGGATGAACAGAACTATAAATAGACTTACAGATCAATTTGACTAATTGGTCATTCAACAATTTTCAAACCATAGATCAGTGTTTCCAGAAGTTCATGTTCGAAGCCAATTGTCATTGTCAACTTTTGACACAATGTCAATTTCATTCATATTTCATTTAGTTTGACAGTATACTAAGTTCAGCAGACATGTGTTACTCTGTCTGTTGAAACTTTTATCAAACTCAATCCTGGAATAAGGATTTTTTAAAATGTTAATCATATGATGTCCCGTTTTAACTTGTTACATGGTCCTATGGACACATGATATTTTTATGGTATGGCTCTTGTACACCTGACGAGTAAGTAATTTTTTCAATTTTTCAAAATTCATATTATCAAAATTTCTTAAATTCATTTCAATGTCACTTACTTACAGGTACGCACTGATGATGACTTGATAGTCGAAAGCGCTTTGCTATGATTTTATAAATAAATTTCTGCACGAAATACAAACTTTTTTTCATCCAATTTCATAGGTAATGACACCAAATCGGAATGTGGTCAGTGGCGGACAAGATGATTTTTTACCGAGACTGGTCAGGACCTGCTTCGAATCATCACACTGCCCCCTTTCTAGAGATATTCCGTCCCGAAATGTCACCCTAGGAGTGTGTCGATACCTGCAAGATTCTTCATATGTGCACCTTGCCGTTTGATGGAAGTAGCACTCCACCGTCTTCAGGTTCAGTAGTGGACGATGATTACAGCATACCAAAATCATGACGCCAGTGGATTGGAATATCGTCTCCAACATGCTCCTTATAACTCTCCAGTACAGTCTGTTGAACCCTCAGGATAATTCTGGGATTGCCAGGTCCACGAGATTCTGCTCTACCATCATTTCCCTTAATTTCGCAAGGCTCTACCATACGTCTTCATAGGACGGTTTGTTTCGGGATTGCTTCTTGGTGACTAGGTAGAAGATGTTTCTCTGGCCTTTTTGCAACTGTAGCACCCCTTCAACTCCCGGGTTTTGTTGCCGTAGTTCATAGAGTCGACCGAACTTCTTGGAGAACACCACAGCGATATATCTGGACATTCGGAGATCTGCCACACAGTGTGCTAGCGCGTGGGCAACTTAAAAATGTCTCGTGGTGCCTTTCGAGTACCCATGGTGAACTTTCTGTCCGTTTGAGTATAAGGACATGAATATCTGGAACGTCATCGCATCCTCCGGTGGTCTGAGGGTGCGGACTTGGTCGTGGTTTCCAGTGTAAGGAACCAACCTATTGAAATAAACGACTCTGGGTTTTTCTCTAGGTGGCTTTTGAATTCGGTGTACCACGTCATTTATCCTCTTGTAATGACCTTCCCACGAGTTCCGCAACTTTGGTGATAGGCCACGACAACGTTTGGGGTTGTACAGCCAAACCAGATCCCCAACCAACCTGAAATCCTCCGGCATCGGACTTGATGTCCAACGGACTCTTTCGTTGATGTCGGCCTATAATACGAGCAGGAGTTTTGCCGTTCGACTCGTGTACTGCAGAACGATAGGCCATCAAGAACAAATGGAGGTACTGGTTCCAATCTCTTTGGTGGTCAGAGGCTACCTTGGATAAGTAGCGTTTTATCGCTCTGTTCATCCCCTCCACCATTCCATCGGACTGCAGATGTAAGGCCGTAGTTCGCGTCTTTCGGATGTTTAGCATTTAGCACATTTCCTGGAACAAGATGGACTCGAAATTTTTGCCTTGGTCTGAATGCAGTTTCAATGGCACACTAAATTGACAAATCCACTCCTTTACCAAGACGTCGGCGATGGTGATGGTTTCTTGGTTTGGCCCACTTGAAGTAGTCTATTGCCACAAGGATGTATTTGTTCCCGTGGTCAGATTATGAAAGCGGTCCAGCGATATCAATGGCGATCACTCCCAGATGTCCTCTGGCGACCCTATCATGAATTATTCGAAGCACTTCCGGTCTTCTGCTTCTGGTTACAACTGTCTAAAGTCTTTCTTCCCCACCATCCTCGGACTCCAATACACGCTTCAGAACTCCGTTGTCCAGGGTAAGGGAGTTCCATTGGGCCCAGTAGGACTTCACGGCTGGCGAATATCCTGAAACTTCCTGCCTTATCGGACTTCGATTACTCTTCTTCCAGTCGATAACTAAGCGAAGATCTGGATCTTTCTCTTGGTCTTTCTGGATCTTGTTATCTTTCCAGTTATCACCTACCGCCGTTGGTCGACTCTTTCTCCCCTGTTGGTACAATGTGAGCAGTCATCTGGACATGGCCTTCGCGACAAGGTATCTGCATTCTTTTGGGTGGTCCCTGCTCGACGTTCCATTTTCAAATTGAGTTCTTGTAGTCTCTCAATCCAACGTGCCACTTGACCCTCGGGAATATTTGATCTGTAAAAGCCACTTAAGGGCGGCGTGGTTAGTTCTCAACAGGAATTTTCTGCCATACACGTACTTGTAGAAAAGTGTTCTACTCCTTTTACAACAGCTAGCAGCTCCCGTCGAGTGAAACAGTAATTTCTCTCCGGTTTACTGAAGGTCTTGCTGAACTTGATGACTTTTTCCTGTCCATCCCGGATCTGAGACAGGACAGCTGCAAGTCCCATGTTGCTGGCGTCCGTGCCCAGAATGAATTTTCCGTTGGGAAGGAGATAGATTAATACTCCCTTCAGCTTTCTGAACGAATCTTGTCATTCCTCGGACCACTGGAACTTTGTTTGTCCTTCTGTGAGCCTGGTCAATGGTGAGCAAACCCTAAAACGTATCGACGGAACTAGGTACACAGGCCAAGAAAACTCCGGACTTCCCTCTGATACAGGTGGTATTTCTTACGGTTCAGTTTCAATCCGGAGTTCCTCCTTCAAATTTCTCACGTGATCTTCGAATGATCTGCCCACTATGATGATGTGATCGAGGTATACCAAGCACGTCTTCCAGGAGATCCTTTCAACATCGTCTCCATTAATCTCTCAAAAGAGGCTGGGGCATTACAAAGTCCGAATGGCATAACGGAAAATTGCCAGAGCTCTCTCTCTCGATCTTCGGGAGCCAGATCTACCTGCCAATATCCGCTCTTCAAGTCTAAGGTCGAGCATTTGTGCTGGTCCACTTTCGTTCTACCCCCTTTTCTCACTAAGTCTTTTCTACGGGTAGATGGTTGGCTTGGCTAGTTGTACCGCGTACACTGACCACAGAGAAAATTGGCGAGCAGGGGCCTAAAGTTGTGCCTTCATGACCCTTACTGGTATAAGTTTATCAACGCGCAGTAAGGTCTTCCCAAGTACAATTCCTCGTCCAATTTCCTCATCATGGAGCTCGGGCTCGAACGAACATCATCACGCTTCCGCTACTCGCTTCGCCATCCATCCCAGAATGGTTTCAGCCCTCTCGGGTATGCTCATGCCTTCAGCCAACAGGACCCAGATCATTTCTTCACCTCTCCCGTGAAGCACCAGTTCGTCTCCGTTAACACGTAGGACGCCGTCTTTTAGGTTCAGCTCGAATCCTCTGGAATTCATTATGTCCATCCAAATGATTGCATCGTCCTCGATGTCCGCGCCCAGTGCCCGGTATTTTAGTTTTGTGCTGCCTAAAATCAAATCGATCGTTAACTCGCCGTATACAGTAGCTGCTTCCCCTGTTGCTGTGCGTAATTTCCAGTTTGACGGTTCAATTCTTGCTGGTGTTTTGGCAGAAGTAAGTCCAAGAATTGTTCTTGTCGTACCTGTATCTAGCAGTATGGTGCGAGGTTCATTGTTAATGAGACCATCCACGAATACGCCTTTGTTTTATCGTTGAAGAACAGCGGCATATGCATTATTACTTGGAGCTTGCTGGAAACAGGCCGACCACCGCCCCTTCTGATTGATCTTTGTCGGTGTCGATTTTTTAAATGTTGGGCATTTGCCACGCACGTGACCAAGTTTCTCCTCTCCGGAATCACTTCCCTTATCGCTTTTCTTATCGTGGCTTCCAGGACAGCTGGATCCTGTGGATCATCCTCAATACATCGAACTTTGCCCTAACTTTTGCACAATTGTTTTGCCGCCTCAAGCTCCAGAGCGTGAGCCAGTGCATCTACGAGGTGAGTTGGACGAGCTGGTATCAATGCTTACCGGATTTCTTGGTCACGAAGTCCATCCAAGAATTCCTGAACAGCTAATCACTCCAAAACATTTTCTGGCGTAGCTGGATAAGCAAGATGAACCAAGCGTGTAATATCAGCCTCGATTCCTTGTAGGGATTCGTTTGATTTCTGGAAGGGGTTTTTCAGCTGTTAATAGTATACGTGTTCTAAGTGGCCCTGGCTATACCGTAGTTCCAGATGTTTTATCAGCTGTTCATCGTCCTCCTGTTCTGGGGAGGTTAGGGTTTGTAAAATATACGTTGCTTCTCACAACGCCAGTGTTAGTGCTACAGCTTTTTCTCCTGCATTCCATCCGTTCGCTTTGGCCGAAGCTTCTAACTGTCGGCGGTAATTTGTCCGTGGAGTTTTTCTATCGAACTGTGGCGGCTTCATGCAAAGTTTTTCTGCTACACGGCTGATCTTGAAGTCTTTTTTTTTTTTTTGTGGGCGTCATCCAGATTTAAGCTTATGTCCAGCAACGAATTTTGGTTCACAGTTTCTGTGGTGTGAACGGTTTCAATTTGGTTTTCTAACTTACTGATTTTTTCTCTTATTTTGTTGATTACTGCCTCAACTACGCCTTTCAATTTTCCCATTTCCCCTTCGATTTCATCCTTGATTTTCTCCATCTCTGTCTCGACGGTTCCCATCCTTCCTTCCAATCGGTTCGCCACACCGCGAAGTTCTCTTTTTATGCCTTCTGGGTTTTCTAGTAATTTGTCTTCCAGAATCTTCAAATTTTCTAAAAGCTCTTCTCTCAAACTCTTCGAATTTTCTAGAAGCATTTCCTCCAGACCCCTCGAGTTTTCCTGATGGTTTTTCGAATTTTCTCAAGTTCTTTCAAATAATTCGAATTTTCTTGAATATTTTCTTGAAGTCCTTCTTTCAAATTATTCGAATTTTCTTGGAGCATTTCTTGTAGTTCTTCTTTCAAATTATTACTCACCGAATTTTGATGAAGTTTATCTTGCAGACTCACCGAATTTTGTTGAAATTAATCTTCCAGACTTTTCAAGCTTGACGAACTTTCTACAAGTTTACCTTCCAAGGACTTCGTAGCTTCCCCAAGCTTATTCATAATCGAACTTAAATCGATTCCAGAAACTTCGAACAAAAATGTTTCGGGGTATTCACCTTCTGCGAGTCTTTTCTGAAGCGTGGCTTTTTTATCAGTCGTTTCCAACACCCTTTCTTCGAGCTCTTGCTTCAATTTCGATACCTTCAACTCAGCTAAGAGAACTCTCTTCGGAAACATTTTATATTTCAATATCTTTAAATAGGATATTAGTCTATTTCACAAACAGTTTTTCAATTTAATTTCCCGTAGTGAGCAAAACTATCCACTTTGCACACTTATTAAATAATTTATCTGAACACAAAATATTAAAATACAGGGTGGCCCGCGAGGTTTTGGACAGGGAATATCTCGGAATTCGAGAGTAGTAGAGAATTATATTTTTGGGGTTGTAAATTAAAGCAATTAGTGCAGCTTTTTTGATATTATGTCACCCAGAGCTTTTTGTTTTCAGTCCGTTACATCAGATTCAAAGTTATTAATGGGACAACCTGCATTTTTGACACCATTTGCTTCAATTTACAACCCCAAAATTACAATTCTCTACTACTCTCGAGTTCCGAGATATTCTCTGTCTAGACCTTCGGGCCACCCTGTATAACTGAAAATAGTTATGTGAGTAACTATCTACACTGATACTGTCTCTAATTTCTTTCGTACTGTCAGTTATATGACCAGAATTACTTCAACGCGCATTAACCTCTATTCAGAATTCTCGTTCTTAATATAGCGTAGTGGACGGTCTCCCGAACGATCTGGACCAAATCGGGATGTGGTCGGTGTCAATCGACCGGGGTCCTTCAGTCAGTAAATAATTATATTTTGTACGTTTTTCGTAAGTTTTAAGTAAGATCAAACGAAAACGTTGTATTAATCATATTAATGTCTTTCCGTCAGCTCTTTCAGAATGGTTATAAGCTGCTTTGCTGGTAATTTATGATGGGGCCTAGCATTGTTCCTCTTCAGTATTATTGGGTCCATTTTTTCCATATCTATAGGTTTGGAGATTTTTTTTGTAAGTTTTTGCACTTTAGTTCTGGTAGAGTGAGCTGTTGAAAGGATTATGCAGTGGGTTATTTGGGTGCCGTATTTTGGTTATGGAACGAAGTGCAGATGTTTATGCGACGTGTAAGTTCTTCTTTGTCGTATCGGAAAGTTTTCATTTTTGGTATGGTGGTTTCATGAGAGCGTAAAGAATAGCTTGCTAAATGTTGAGAAAGCATTCCAATTTCTTCTCGACTCGCTCAAAGAAGGGATATCGACGTATAATGTGTGCGCTCTGTCGCGTTGCCACGTGGTCCGTTAATGCGTCAGGTAGGGTAACAGAAGAGGCGCACAGTAGTGCCTCTCTCTTGTTTATGTGGTATTATCATATTAATGCGTTCCTTTTCCTTGTTGCTCGCGTAGATTTCTGTCTATACTCCAGATAAAAAGTTTCCAATACTGTATCGGATGTCAATATTCAAAAATTGGTCTGCATATTGATTTGTGTATTTTGCTTGCAGTTGTAACATTGATTTCCTGGTTCTTATTAGTTAGGGTTCTGGAATGTTTTGCTCTTGACTTTCTTTTTGCTAATGCTGTGTTATGATTGAATTAAGCTTGTGATCAAGATATATTTCCAAGTATTTTACTGAAGTGCGCGGCTGGATTTGATCATAATGTTGGGAGAATTGTCTGATGGAATGTTGTTGAAAATTATGAAGTCGTGAAAACAGAATCTGCAATTTTTAACAATGAGCTTGTCAAGAAAGAAACAAGGTGTCCTGTCCTACCAGGACGGTCTCATTGCCATAATCCTATAGGATTATGTTGGGAGAATTGTCTGATGGAATGTTGTTGAACATTATGAATTCGTGTGAAAAGAACCTGCAATTTTTAACGCAAGTTTGTTTATATGTTGAGGTGTACCTCATAGTCGAGTTATTTTAGTATTGTCGATAGTACGTTATCAAATACAGGAGCGGAGTTTCTTTGGTGTGTAAGATTTCAAAGTATTCTTCTTCATCTGTTTCAATTATGAAACGATATTGAAAAATTCTTCATACTATCTGTTGACTAATTCGAAGTTATTCCAATCATAATTGGTGTCGTCTAACTCAGTAAAGTTCTCTTCAGCAAATACGTTGGACTTATCATTGTCAATGCTCCATTGGATTGATAAGTAGTCGGGGCCCAGATCTGGCAGGATTTTGACTTTTGTTATACTATTTTCTAGATTGTTTGTGTACAATATTTTATCTGCGGTGCTGTCTGTATTGTTCTGCATCAGAAAAGTACTGATAAAGGATTGCCAAGTGGTCGGAGCCCAGATCTGGCAAAGTTTTGACTTTTGTTATACTATTTTCCAGATTGTTTGTGGACAATATTTCATGTGGGGTGCTGTCTGGATTGTTTTGCATCAGAAAGGTACTTAGGTGGCACTACTACCTTTTTGTTTCTGAATTCTGAATGAAACTTTTTTATCTGCTATTGCGTTTTGTATTCACGTTGAAATCACCTATTATCAGAGCATATTTGTACATTGCTGCTGTATTGAAAAACGTATTATTTTTTTCAAAATAATCTCTGAAAATGGGCTTATTTGTTAGAATTTCAAGAAATTTTAAGGAGAACAGTTGTTCCTATTTCTATTTCACCCATCTGTGCCAAATTTGAACTTTCTGTTTCAATTTTTTTTAATATTCACAAAATTTCTGATATTAAAAAAATATAAGGTCTACAAAACTGTTTTATACCACATGCTATCAAGTTTTTATAACTGAATATCGATGAGACCATGTTTATCTTTAATGAAATGAGAAAACACTTTTCAAATTTCTGTTTTGTTTGATGCAAAGTTGATGTATCTTCAAGCATATACAATAGACAGTTATTTTAATCCATTTTTGTCAGCATTATAATTATACCAAACTCAGACATTAAAGAAATTATCGAATCACTCAACGTATCTTACCAAATTTCAGGACCTTTTACACAACAAATTTGAGGTGATTAAATTTTATCAAAATAATCACTTAATTTGTTGCGTCAAGGTCTTGAAATTTGGTTAGACACGTAAAGAAGTTCGATGATTTTTTGGTAAATGAGTTTGGTATCATTTTATTACCGAGAAAAATCGGTTAAAATAAATTTCTATCGTATATGCTTGGAGGTTCATCAACTAACTTTGCATCCAATAAAACAGAAATTTGAAATGGTTTTCTCATTTTCTTGAAGAAAAACATTGTTTCATCGATATTCGGTTATTAAAACCTGATAGCATGATGATGCTAGTGGAATAAAATAGTTTCGTAGGAGCTACAATTTTTTTGATTTATCAAAAAATTTCGCAAATATAAAAAAAATTGCGAAAATTAAAAGTAGCGGAAGTAACAGAACGTTCAAATTTGACACAGATGTGTAAAATCGAAATGGAAACAACTTTTATCTTTAAAATTTCTCGAAATTTCAACAAATAAGCCCATTTATAGCGATTATTTTAAAAAAAATCAACTTTTGACAGATAGCAAAAGTCACGTGATACCCTCCGAGTAGGCCATTTTTCATTTTTTTCGAAGCACGACTTATCGCCCAAGACGAATTTCGAATAAAGTATTATTGAGTTTTTCCCATATGATGCCAACTATTTGAAGGACACTGTATACTAGGAATATGTGAAGTTTGTCTTCTTTGTATGGTGTGGAAAAATGCGATGCTTCACTATGTGGGTTGTTCATACAGGGTGCATTTTCTTTTTTCATCTGTAGCATAGGGCAGACTTTTCTTGTATCAGACTTCTTCTCCTAGCATTATCAATTGAATAATTGTTTTTTTTTATAATATGCCAGTTACTATAGCTAGTGTTAGTACTCTCTTCAGTTTTGTTTCGACAAATAGGAAGCTGTTTAATTTTTTTTTCTATGATGTGGTTAATTGGATGTTTTTTCGAGAAATAGCTGTTTATATTTGCATACGAAATATTAAAGAGCTTGAATGTTGAGGGTTCAGTCGGAGATGCGGAGTTGGGAACGTACAGGTCAAACATGAAGATGAATGCTCTGTTCCCTCCGGGAAAAGTAACTTGTGTGTCAATGGGTCATATGAATAAACCTTGAGCAAATGCTTTTACTCGGATTTCTTGAAATAGACCTATTAATTTTGTCTGGTTATGAGAGAGACAAACTTATAGTATAAGCATTTGCTAGCTTTTATTCATACCACCCATTGTTGCATTCCATAATAAATCTACAGTTCAGTTTTTGAAAAAGTTCTTGTCTATTGATGTTTTTTGTTTTGTTGAGTTTGTGAATGTACGTTTATTCAACGGGTTGATTAAGGCATAGCAGACTCCTTCAATAGGTCTTCTAGGACGTTTGGGAAGTTGCATGAATGCTGCAATTCTGGACTGGAGGCAACGGTTACATGGTATTGGCGTTGGAGGGGGAATGCTGCTGACATAGATTAAATAGAGTTATTTTTTGAAATAGAGGTCTTCATTCAGCAGTTTCTCATACACTTGAATGTTCGAAGATGATGATTCCGATTTCAATTAATGCAGAATAGGATTCTAGAGTTGGTTGGATCTAGTATCATGTACATGTGTTTCTATGTAGTTTTCTATTTTTAATTTTTGTTTCAAATTATCTGAGTGAATACTAAATAATCTTACTGTTGGTTTTTAGCGAATTTTTTTTGTATGTATTTGGTTGCTCCATTTACCAAATATCTGCTAACTGAATCCATGTTATACTTTTTGAGAAGCAGTTTATATTTCTTTTTTGCCATTTTTTGCATTTTTCGAGAGAAATTCCGGTGTTGGTTTTTATGGTTTGTTTTTGTGTGATTGTTTCACTGTAGGGATTTCTTTCATTTGGGTTTATATAGGGTATGCTAATTATTGGAGTTATAGTATTGGATCCTGCTCCTATTTTGTTTGAAATGTCCTATTTTGTTTGAAATGAGTGTAACTTGTAGGGATTTTCTTCGAGACATTTTCTAATTTTTGTTTTGATTTCCGTTTGTCTTTTTTTTTTCACCCTCCTTATATATTTTCATTAACAACATTGAAAAATTTCCAAGCATTCACCGTGCTGTCCAAATAATTCAAAAAATGGGCGACTACAATTTTTTACCTATTGCTTTACATCTATAATTGGCAATGCCATTATTATGGAGAACAACACCACCCATATATTCATTATATTGGAATCCTATCTCGTTGAGAAACTTGTACACATTTCTTCTCCTTCCAGGTGTATCTCCTGACTTGATGTAATGGTTTGACTCCAAGAACATTACTGTCTATGGTCAAAACTAAACTGTCATTCATACGAAAGAAGTTTTGGATTTTCTATCATATTCAGCATCATATACGCCCCTTCCGTTTTTTGAGAACAATTTACAACTAGGCAAAGGGCAATTACTCATAATTTTTTCTTGTATAGTTCGACAGCAAACAATCCATTTTCTTTCAAATGAAGAAATAATTTGAAAGAGGAAAAAAAATTTCTCAAATTCCTGAACAACTGACAGTAAGTTCATGACAACATCCTCTCCAAGAGCCGAATCTGATTTCTTATCATAAGAAGCACAGTTCAGAAGAGAATAGAACTAATATCGACTTGACGAACAAATACACCGTTTGAAATAAAATCTAACTGGATTACCTTTCAAAACATTTTGCAAGAATGTCGACCGAAGTATGGTACCATTTCTCCGTATAGATAAATTATGTTGAAAAATAGCACACTGCAATTTTTTGTTTGTTAATTTCATCCAAATATGGTCTTACTTATGAATATTTAACTGCTATGTCCTATTTATCATTGTCTGATAGGCGCAAATTTCTTTTTGTTCCTTGAAATCGATTTTTACTCATGCATTTTTCATGCAGACTGAACTAAACAACCCCTACTACAACCATCGCCAACTTGCCTCGACTTGTTTATTCGTCAGACTCCAGTTGGATTTAAATTTTTTATGATGGTACCTACCAGTGGTTCGCGAACGAACCATTGCCATTGCTCATTTTTGTATCAACATGAGGAACATTTCATGTGGCGAGTAGATGATAATAACCTCGTGAATATTTGATTGTATGTTGAAAAAAATCATCAAAAATATAATTGAACTCACAAGAGTCAATAAAAAATATGACGAAAATTGAAATAAAAAGTCTCCTTATTTGTAAAGCCAAAACTCTCTCAAAAAGAAAACAACTACCTCCCTGGCTAATACCAAGACGGACATTGAATTATATCTGACATATTTGTGCAACGTTCTTCAAAAAAGACCCAATTGCAAATGCTTATTGTAAATATACAGCTAAATATCCTTCATTTGGCTGGGGAAGACCACCTGCGAACTCGTTTCGCGGTTCTTGCCTCTCGTCATTGACAGGGTAGGTCGGACAACATTAAAGCCGTCCTGCCCCAGCTCAATGAATTGAAATCCACTGTATAACTAATATTTCCTCACACATGAAGCAGCGACTTACAGTAAAAGTCGGTCGCAGCACCACCCGCAGGGAAACAACAAGCATTCCTCAGTAGCAAAGACACTGTTCACTTCCTGGTGCAATTCCTGAGGAACGCTTGTTGGATGTTTCCCCGCGGGTGGCGCTGCAACTGACTTTTACTGTAAGTCGCTGCTTCATTTGGGAGGAAATATTAGTTATACAGTGGATTATAAATCATTGGGCTGGGGCAGGACGACTCCAATGTTGTCCGACCTACCCTGTCACTGACTAGCAGCAAGAACCGCGAAACGCGTCTGCAGGTGGTCTTCCCCAGCCAAATGAAGGATAATTTGCTGTATAACTGGAATTGCGTGGTATTAGCCATGGAAGTAGTTGTTTTCTGTCAGATGTTTGCCTCATATTTTTGACATGATGGAAATATTTGGAAAGAAGGGTACTTCGATATTGTCGATTTTACTATTTCACTCAAGAGCTTTCATCGTTTTTAGAAACGGCTAATTCTATCATAGCTACATACTGGGATCCGACACTTGAAAATATTAAATGTGTTCAAAAGGCAGACAGAAGGCACACATTTGAATGTGTTGAGACCATCCAGCGTTCTAACATTGTAGTCCGCGTTATCAATCACAAATTGTTGAAAAGAAGTATCGGTATCAGGTTGAATGTGATTAATTGCTGACATTTTCAGCTGCTGTGCGCTGTGATATGAAGCACTGAACCCTAAACACCTCGGTCATGTTAGCTCCCGGCCGGCCAGCTCCAAGCTCGATTATTCCATCACGGTCACAAGGGAGTTTGTTTTTTTTTTTATCTGGTTAAAGTTGATTGTGTTTATTCGGTAGCCACCAAATGAAAATTACGATTACGGAATGGAGTATTCGAATCTCGCAATATTTAAACCATAACACTCGATTATTTTCAACATGAAAAAGTGGCCGGACTCGAACGGCAATGCCTCTGGGAGAAAATAAAATGGTTTTTAATGCCAAAATTACTTCTTGAACGACTTCAATCAAAGAAAAGGTGCCAGCTCCATGCATATGAGGTAGCAGTTCATGACATATTTCGCTATATTTTCACAACAACATTCTATCAAACTCAGTGATAGTTCTGAAATCAGATCTAACATCCTTTGGAGTACGTAATTCACGCCCAAAAGTTAGGTAGGCGACTGTTTTCCCTGTAGCCTCACTCCATACGGAATTCATTGCAAACCGTATCATAGCGAGTTTTTCTGGCCACGAACGATGTTTTTTTCCAACTGAGATTGCTAGACGAGGCTTAAGGTCACGGTTCTTTCTTTCGACCATATTAGCAGATGGATAATACAAAGAAGTGAATGTTTCCCTGATCTTAAGAGTGAAACAGACTTGTTGCATGACGGCAGATACAAGCTGTACCCCATTATCACTGATGATTCTACGGGGTAACCCATAACGGAAAAATACTTCATTCACTAGTGTGCGAGCACATTCTTCTGCAGTAGCATACTGCAGTGCAAACAACAACAAAAATCCATCTTTCACCATTGAATCCCTCTGTTAGAGGTCCAAAGAGATCTATTGCAAGTATTCCGAATCTCTGAGCATATACAGGCAGAAATCCACCTGGTTTCTGATTCGTTGCTTTATATCTCTGACACTGAACATTTCCCAATATAATCTGTAGTATATCAGCGCATTCCTGTGAAATAGTATCTTTTGGCTAAACGCTGGAACGTGCGTTCAATGCCATAGTGACCAGCTTCGGGAGTGTCGTGATATTCCTTGAGCACCCTTTCACGCTCGTGTACAGGCACCACTAATTGGGCTTCTTCTTCATCTTCCTCAGATGAATAGCGATATAATACACCTTGTGATAGAAGATAACTACGGTCTGTTCATTTTGTAATATCATTGTCCGAAGAGTTTTCGAAGCATTGGATGATTTTATTAAGATCAGGATCTTTGAGCTGTTCCTGTCTTCTTTCATCGGCCTTTCGATGGGGAAGCTCTATAACTTCACATATTTCACAAGCTTGTTTATCATGATTACAAGGTGGCCGTGATAACGTATCAGCGACGACGTTTCTTCTACCTGGTAGGTATTCTATTTTTACATCGTACCCTTGCCAACCTTCCAGTGGGGAATTTCAGGCTCAGTAACCATCGAAGTGATTGATGATCACTTTGTACAGTCACCTTGCAACCTTCGATGTAACCCCTGAATTTCTGAGGTTGAGTAATTCCTTTCAGCAAAATTGAGCAAGCGACTAGCATACTCAACCGGATGTTCATCTTCCCCCTCTCCTTGTAGGAGGACAGCCCCAAGGTCATAATTATTAGCATCTGTACGTATGATGTATGGCTTAGTTTCGTCGCTCTGTCGAAGTATTGGTGCAGTAACCAAAAACCTTCTCAATTCATCGAAAGCTGCCTGCTGTTCCGGAGTCCATTTCCAAACTTATTTAAAGTGCTAGGAATCGCACGTTAAAAGGTAAGACCTCGTAAGCCTCGCACAAGTTTCGACTTTTGAGGGCTGCCGTTCGTAAGGGGACGACAGCTGGTTAACGGAAAAAACAATTTTAACAATTTTTAACAAAAACTGCATTTTTCTTCATTAGTTCACTAAGCGGTCGTGACACTTGGACGAAATTTTCGATTAATCGTCTATATCAACTAGCAGTTTGTGAAAAGGATTGTACTTCCTTCACATTACGCGGTGGCAAACGATCCGCAATTGCTGATGTCTTTTCTAGGTCAACCGAAATACCATCCGGGGTAATAAAATGTCCAATATACTTTACTCTCGCGCAAGCAAACACGCACTTCTTTCGATTTGCACGTTATTTGAATTGGTCAAGTCTATCAAATACGAGTTTTAAATCCTCAAGATGTTCATCGAATGTGCAAGAAAGAATAATCAAATCGTCTAGATAGCATAATGCAACTACACTACCAAGACCTCGACGGAACTGATCCATAAGTCGTTGGAATGGTGTAACAAAGGCTGTTTTATCTCGATCACATTCAGCAACACGGACTTGATGGTATCTTGATCTCAAATCGATGGTAGTCATGAAAAATGTTCTTTTAGCAGCGTGAAGTAAATCGTCCATTCGCGGCAGCGGGTACGAATCACTTACTGTTATTGCGTTCAGCCGTTGATAATCTACGCACAACCGGACACCTCCATCTTTCATTGGAACGAGCACTACTGGGGCAGCCCATGGACTTTCGCACTCTTCTATTATCCCCTCTTCTAAAAGTCGATCCAATTCGGCTTTCAATAAAAGTTTCTTAGTCGGAGACATACGGTAAGGCGGTAAAGCAATCGGTTGATGATCACCTGTATTAATGTGATGTTTTGCCAGACTGAACGTACTCTCTTGTTTATTCAAAAAGCCTTGAGGCGACTACGTTGATCGTCAGTAAGCATGATTCCCTCATCAGAACGAAAATTTTCAACGCTGGAAACTCTAACGTCTCACTTGGAATTGACTCAAAAAAAGTTCAAAACACAAGGATGGCTCATTAGAAAAACACCATCGTTTGTTAGAAACCTCCAAAATGATTTCAGCATCTTGGATGAAATCAATACCATAAAGCGTTTTATGGGGTGCATCAGGAAAAAATGAATTTTCTAGGTACGGTCCTGTCCTTAATTTTGACATCGACACGTGTAACTAGTACCTTTTCCATTTTCTCCTGATTATCTGCAAATTTGACCATAAAACACTCCTGAGAAAACGTTTGGCATTCCTTCTTCAGAAGAGCATACAGCATTCTACCGGCGACACTCTGCTTTGCCGCTGTATCAATAAGACCTTGATCACGATGACCTAAAATGTCGACATGCATTATGGGTCGTGGACGAGGTGAAACAAGAGTATCCAAACTCAAAAACTCCATATATGAGCTTTCGACGGCAGAACATGTTGGACAATTCGAATGAATTTAACCTGGCTTGCCACACCCGTAACATAACAATGGAGAGCCCACGTTTCTAGATACACTACTAGATGGCGTAGAATTTATTTTAGTATTATGTTTACTAGGAATATTAGTCTCCCGTATAATTTCTTGATCGTGTGCAGTCCCAGAGTTCTACAGCGAATCCGTTTTTGACCGTCTTTCACTACAACGGTTTCACTCTGTTCGAAAGTCTCTTCTGTTATTTTATATTTTAATAATAATTAAAATAACTTATAACTCTTAGTTGATGAGAATGAGAAGTTTATTAATTAAATTATCCCTGGTAATCAACCTTTCTATAGGGTGATCTATATACATATAACACCTTCCTTTTTATAACGATCAATAATAAATAACAAAAATGTACTACATAATCAAACATGATATCAGTTTATAGATCCAGTCTCTGGGGAGGTTTGACTATTCGACCACGTGAAGTCATTTTATTTACAAGAATATATGCATCTACAGAGACTGCTCCGTGCGAATTACTGTTTTCTGAACAAGGTTTCGTATTTTCAATAACAGAATCATGTGAACCATTAGAACTAAGCCTACCATTATCTCTAATAATACATGGACTATCACTTTCATTAGACTCGCGACAACAATAACTTTCGGGAGACTTAACGTCATCAGAACGGTTTGTTTCTAAAAAATATTTCACATTTTCTTCTTTGGAAGTTGATGGGTAACTAGCAAAACTTTGATTTTTACATTGAGCAGGTTTAATGGACTTTCCGTTCCTGACAATTTCCGATACATTATTCATTTTGATTTTATAACATCTCTCCCTCATTTGTGCAATTATTTTACCAGGTGTCCAATATGAATTTGGTTTCAGTTGTACATAAACATTTGTTCCAACTTCTATAGGTTTTAAATACTTACACGTATCATTATAGTATGATTCACTAGTTTTATGTCTCTTTTCTAGAAATGCATGATATTCCTTATTATTTATAACTTTTGGTTTGAGAACATTTGAATCATGAGGTATAATTGATCTCAATTCTATCTATCTATCTATCTATCTATCTGAGCAAGTGAGTAAATATTAAACATGATATCAGTTTATAGATCCAGTCTCTGGGGAGGTTTGACTATTCGACCACGTGAAGTCATTTTGTTTGTTAGAAGTTCTGTGAAAGTCTTTATCACGGGGAATCTTTTCTCGAAATTTCCGATTCAACAATCCGTGCACCATATCGAGTTGGATTTCCTCAGATAACAGTTTTTTTTGTAATTGTACTAAAATTGAGCACGCTTTACATACGAAAATGTCTGTAGGTGTGTTCAAATCCTGCTCGATTGCAAACAACTCGCGATAGACACGATAAGCTGGTTTTTGTGAGACAAAAATGGTTCTCAAGATAGCTAGGGCATCATTCCACGTAGTTACCGTATTTTTGACACCTTGATACCACTGTGTCGCGAAACCGTCGAACAACATCGAAAGTCCTTTATAAATAGTGATAGCATCAATAAAAGCGTTCGCATCTAAGGCTTTCGAACCATTGAAACGTGATAAACACTTCGAAAAATGTCCACCCTCTGCATTGGAAACAGTAGTGATCGTTGAGGTTTGATCGGTTTGATTTTGGATACTTGTCACTTTTCTCAAAGGTTCCTCGAACTGTTAGTTAAGACGTTATTCATGGCAGTACTTATTTGTTCAATAGACTGACTTCAAGAACGTAAAAAATACTGACAACTTACTACTGGTTTATCCGTGTTTGCGCAAAATTCCAAAACAGAGCCAATCAAAATGGTAAAAAGTAAATTGAACTTACAGTCACTAATTTAGTTTACCAAATCTCAGATGCTAAATCGTTGAGAATTTCAATACAAAGGAACCAGGAAACAGTTCAGAAAGTTCAAAAATTAAACCACTCAAGTCTTTTTTATTTTATAAGCAAATGTCCTGTTATATCCTTTTCGAATGAAACTCAAATTTTCATTGTGCTCTTGCCACGAGCTGGAGTAATGGGGTATTAAAGAGTTTTGGGTTGAATTACAAAACACTTGCGGAAAATTATAGCTTTACTGAGAATAAACTGGAAACATTTATGCAATCTTGTGAAAATATCAAAAAATTATATATGACGGACTTGTCAGAATACGAAAAATGATTCGGGATGGTCAGGATAGGATCCAGGAATAATCTGTTACAAAACTCTTGTGGCTGCATCCCAGTCTCTTTGACTTGGCTGACTCACGTGCCTGCATAAATATTCAACAGCTAAAGCTATGTCAGGACGAGTTGTAGTAGAAACATAGAGCATCGCCCCCACTGCTTTTCTGTAATCATTATTTGCTAAAATGCATTGATCAGCAGGTAATTTCGGTTACTCAGTATCCATAGGAGTTTCTGCACATTTTCCAGCCCAAAATTTCTGAGGAGGACTTCTATTTTTGATTTCTGCTCCAACAGAAAACTCATATCTTCAAGGCATTGAATTCTTATTCCGAGAAATGATGTCATATTTCTCAAATCAGCGGTCTCGAAGTGTTCATCAAGTTTACTAGCAATATATTGGATCACTAGTTCACTTTTATGGCAAATACACAAATCATCGACATATAACAAGAGATATAACAAGGGTCATTCATGCTTTGGTTGAATCCCAATTCATTTAAAATATTATTCGTAGCATCATCATTCCATGGTTTTGCAGAATGTTTGAGACCATGCACTGCTTTATGAAGTTTGTATAAATGATTAGGTTCGTTTTCATTAACAAAACCCTCTGGTTGATCTATATAGATTTCATACTCTATATCACCATTCAGATAAGCAGTTTTTATGTCATAATGTCTGAGGTGCATTTCAATATTACGTCCGACGTACAACCTTTGTGTTCTTTTCGTATATTAGATATCTATATATATAACGTGGGGCGTCGTCGGAAGTAATATTGAAACGTACCTCTGATATTCAATTTTCTGACAGCTGCAATTGATAATAGGATACGAAATGTACTCTGTTTCATTACTGGGACAAAAGAACTATCATAGTCGCCCCGTACTTTTGAGTGTAACCTTTGGCTACTAAAAGAGCTTTATACTTGATTTTGTTACCACTTGAACCTCTTTTAGTTTTGAATATCCACTGAATCAACAACTCGCTTATCTAGAGGTACATGTCCATACTTCTTTCTTTTGGAATGATTCCTTTTCGTCTTTTATCGCAGTCAACCATTTTATTTTCTCACTTCAGGTAATTTCATAATATCATTCCATGATTCAGGATCTTGAACTGTTCTTTCTACAGCTGAATATGAAAGTTTTTCAGGTTGTTTTCCTAAATTTTTCCTTGAAGATCTGGCGCTCTGAATTTCACCTGATTGATCGAAATTTTCGACTGATTCTTCTTCTTTTGACTTTTTGTATTCATTATCGTCCACATCTGTTCCTTTTTCATTTTGTTTTACATCTTCAATTTGTTTTACATCTTCAATTTGTTTTTGGAATATATCCACTTCAACAGGCTGGGTTTGGTCAACAACAGATTTTGCTTTTACTTTTTCGAACAAATTCTGATTTTTAAAAAAATTTACAGTTCTGCTTATCACAATTTTATTGTTTTCAGGATTCAGGGCTCTGTACCCGTTTGAAGTTTCATGGTATCCGACTAGAATTCCTAATTTGACTCGTGCATCCCACTTCGTTCTTGTCTCACTTGGAACATATGCATACGCAACACTACCAAAGGCCTTTAGATAATCTAGTTTTGGTGTTTCTTGATACCAGAGTTCATATTGCGTACGATCAATAACTCTTGATGGTAGTCGGATTTGCAGATAATTTGCTGTTAGAACAGCCTCTCCCCAATATTTATTCGACAACTCTGCATCAAATAACATACATCTAGCTGACTCGCACAAGGATCGGTTTTTACGTTCCGTTCTTTTTCAGAATATTTTGAACTGCTGACCCACAATACTCGCCTCCATTATCGAATATGAACATCTTGGGAAGTTTTTCGAATTTATTTTCAACAAAAGCTATGTATTCTTCAAACTTTTGAGAAACTTCATCTATGGAATGCAGAAGAAAAATTAAGTATAACGTGAAAAATCATCAATGAATGTCAAGAAATATCGCTTCCTTCCCGGGGTTTCAGTTTTCATCCGCCCACAAACATCCGAATGGATCAAATCAAGGCATTAATTGAACGTTTGTCACATTATTTTGAAAATGGTTTCTTCGTGAGTTTTCCTCGTACACAACTAATGCAGTTCATAATTTCGTAGCAATTTTCGATTTTTATTCCTGTGGCTAGATCATTGAAAACGAGTCTTTATATCAACAATATTCCTGTGACCTAGTCGCTTATGCCATGCATAAATGCAGTTTTCATGATTTCTAGTGTCAGTTGTGATATTTGCTTCATTTTCTAACTTTGAATTATTTCGTTTTTTTTTTTTTTCGAATATATAGGCGATATGTTCTGTTTTGCAAAGAATTGGTAGACTGCATGACTTCATATAATCATTTTAGTGTTTCTGTGACTGTGTATTGAATTGTGACTGTTGACTTCAAAGAATATCGTGATATATACCGAGTTATATTATGAGAATATTTATTAGGTAATAAAGGTTACCTTTATCTTCAAGGGAATTATAGAAGAAAATCCTTGAAGATGTTGTTTATGAATTGCAGAAGGGACGATTGAACGTCTATGTACCTGAAGAATCAATCGACTTTAACAAGTAGCGTCCAAATTCAAACTATTATTGTCAGTAATGCGCTTTTAATATGTTTCTAGTGCAATTAGAGCAATGCAATGCAATTAGTGCAATATGCCTTGTACGACTTTCTTATGAACACAACTGTACTTCCTCACGATTTGAATCACGAATAATGGTAAAAAGTCAATGATATGAAAGAAACAGTTGCACAGTAAATAAATTTTATTTTGAGTGATAGTTGAAACTGGGCCATGAGTAATGCAATCTAATTAATTAATAAAATATTGAAAGTAACGATTGACTTACTTGCATTTGCATAACAGAACAGTTCAAGTTCATCGTCTAAAATAACGTGAATATAATAGTAAACAAATTTGATTACAATGGAATTTTTTGAAAACGCATAATAGTCTATTGCTGACTAAGATCTGGCCTATATAGCCAAATTGAATAAAATATTCTAAATTGGTTATGAATAGTCCACACTGGGGAGGACGGATTATTATTATTTTTTAATGGATGGATTAGTTTTGAGTATTTATTTATTTTACAAATTGTTGGTTGAAATCCGATTTCTCATTAGAAATAATAATGATAGTAATAATAATAGACAGTTGCCTTATTTGTTGTAGTAACTAGTGATTGATTGAATAATGGGCATATATAATATTTTAGAGTAAATTTATTGTGTGTATAGGATATCTTCTTATATATATATTTCTTGTTCTTGTTTTCGGTGATGATACACACACACACACCCCAGGAGAGGAGAAACCAGGACAATCGAGTACCTAACCAAGAGTAGACATCCAGCCTGGCATTTCGAGGAAAATATTTGCGAAGTTCAATTGGTGACAAAGGAGGTTGGAAGGCTGAGTGATCCAGAGGCTTCCTTCCTGAGAAAATCATTGACTATGCCGAACATAAATCAAGAGGCTACGCAAAGAGTTGGAATATTGGGCGAACCGAGTAATTCAAGTGCTTCCTTCCCGAGAAGTTAAACGAAAATATGAAAATTGAGCCCAGTGAGGATACCAGACATGATCCAGGCCACAAAACAACCAAATCAACGCAGGAATTATGTCACTCAGAGATGAAGTTTTCCGGACCAACTGTGACAGGAAGAGACTCAGGAATCATCATACCGAAACCGTTGCTGTTCGAGTGGGCAATCCTGAAGACGTTCCGGAAGTTTCAGTTATGAAAACCTGTAGATCCAGGATGCTGTGGTCCGAAGTAAGACCTACCGGAGTTGCTAGTCAAGCCGATGAAAGCATGTCGACAGCCAATTATCCAGGGTATCAAATGAACCAAATGTCCCGTCCCAATCCAAGCTGTGTTACCGCATGCAGGACAATACAGAAAGGCCAGAGCTGAACCGAGTCATGATTCCAACAGCAGAGGATCCCAGCCACGGTGTGTGTACCACGGAAGAGGTTCCAAACAAACACTTCTTTCTTGTTATTTTAGTATTTATGTCATGTATATGTAGAGTAGGGATTTTTGCATTATATAGATATGTAGTAGGTTTATATTTCGTATTTTAAAGCTGGGGGCCTTTCTCTAAGAGGAGGCATATATCAAGAATCTCAAGAACCGCCAAACTCAAACACCCACTATAATTATGAATCCAAATAACGACAAATCGACAAATTGTATTTATGTTTTCGATCACTGTGATAGGTGATTCGTCAATGAGTTTGATGACTAGCAAGGTTGTCGGTCGATTTAAATAAACATTTTGGTTTGGTATAAATAATTATATATTCGTTGAGAAAGTCATTCAAAATTCAGCCAAGATTCATGTCAGTTTGTTGATTAATGTATTGAAGTTCAAAGCCAGTATGGCTAAGGGCCTGGCCCTTTTGGCCGTGCCACAGTAGTATTATTATTGTAGGGTAAGAAATGTATTTTATATTAATATTTATGTCCTTGTGTATATAACTTCATATCCCAATGCACCAATTGTTGTTCAAATAAAACATTTGTATTTTGTTCTAACGAGTTTCTCGTCAGTGCTACTATCTGTAGCTACAAACCCTAGTCACAGAGTAGCAAAGGGTAGCAACACTAGTTGCGGCTTATAGTGTAACCAAAAGGGTCAAAACAGAAAGCCAAAATAATATCAAAACGTAACGAAAATCGAGAAGACCCTCCAAATTTTGAACCCGGAACCACTGGATACATGAAAGCACTCGAAAGACAAACAAAAACTGCTTCCCTCTACAAACCCGAACATATTCTCAGAAGCACTGATCTTACTCGGAATCGGTTTCAGAGATTCTTGTCGTGAATCATTATCAACCATGAAATTATGACGGTACCTTCTATGTATATTTATTCAAGTCTATTGGATATTCACAAAAGGGCTCCCTCGTTTCCCAAGCAATCCAGTTTACATAATCATAATACACGTAACAGCAATCTTATTAGACCTCAACGTTTCAAACTGACGAAATCGCAAAAAAATTCCTATGATTTCAGATTGTATAATGCTTTACCTGCCAATATTAAAACTATGAATATGTTTTGTTTCAAACAAGTCATAAAAAAATATTTAAAAAAAAACTGTTTCTATTCCACTAAAGAATATTTAGAACATGTTCGTAAACACACTTTTGAAGCAAGGAACATGCTTGCCGAACCTCCACACTTAATTTGAATGTATGTTGTAACTTTTGTTTTTGATTGTTTTTTGTTCTTTCTCGAAAGAACTTATGACATGCTACAAATGTTTTTTCTTAGACATAACGTAGTCAATAAAGATTTCTTTCTTTCTTTCTTTCTTTCTTTCTTTCTTTCTTTCTTTCTTTCTTTCTTTCTTTCTTTCTTTCTTTCTTTCTTTCTTACTGTGACAACCCCGTAAAATACATACCACAAACAATCCTTTAACCACATAGGAAAATGACAGATCAAAATATCTTACAAGTCGATGACAATTCATCAGACAACGACTCAGAAAGTTCGAATTTAGAACCTACAGATGAAACCAAGAATCATCCCCTTCAAAATAGGAACCCCACGACTCAAAGTAGGTTCCCATTACTTCCTAGATTATATTTGACTTAGTCCTCTAAAAAAACAAATTGAGTTGATCACCAATCAAAATAAGTTACTAGAAGCCACTATAAACAATACAACCCCTGTCAATAGAATCGCATTATTCAATGCATACACGCGCAAAAAGAGCCATCACTGCTCCTCTCGGTTCCCTCTTAAAATTTATAAGCGGAAATCTAGATGAGCAAGATGCGAAAAAAATCCATAGCATAGCCGAACTCGAATCAAACCAAAATCGAATTATAAAGAAAACCAATAAACAAATTTCAATCACTTCAAAATTAAAAGAAAATATTAACGAAACAATTTCATCAGTTTCCAATAATCAAAAATTGATTGCAGATAAAATTAACGAATTGCACTTAACGAGATAAAATTCAACTATGCACATTTTTCTGGAAATTCATAAGATACTAAATCAAATAAAAATCAATCTCGATTCTATACAGGATTTTCCAACAGAAAATGCTATGGGATTTGTAAAATTGAAAAATTTACATCGTAGTATCACCTCTCCTGAGGATTTTAAAGCAATAATAGATGAACTTTCTCTATCACATAGACATTCTCAATTACTTTTCGGTACTGATGAATACCTCAAATACTATGATGTTGAAACAAGAGTTTTCATCATTGAGGACCAAATTATATTTTTATTAGATTTTCCACTAGTTCATACTCAAACTTTCGATCACTATTACCTATATTCAATTCCAAATCAAAACCAATCGATTATCATCCCACCTGCCTCACTCTAAGCAACGAAATATACCAAAACGAAGAGTGCGTTCTACAACCGAATTTCCTCTGCGAGAACCACCACCTCTTGCCCATCCAGGACAATTCAGACTGTGTGACTACTTTCATCGAATTCCAGTCAAAATCAATCAGAAAATAATCGAAGACATCAATGATGCCCACTATATTATCTTTCCGGAAAGTAGAAAATTCCAAACATAGCGCGTGAAAAACGATTTTGCCTTGTTGAAAGGAGTATTCCTATTTGTTGTTCCACTAAAATGCTCCCTCATATACCTACCGGAACGATAAAGGATCAACCATGGGACACCCCCTCACACCAACCCTGCAAGTCCAGAAACTCAACTTGGAAAAAGTTTCCCTGGACAAACTACACAAACTTCAGCTAGATGATCCCCATGGAGCGTCGCGACGTTGACCGCCTTCGCAGTGGCATATCTTGTGGTGATTCGAAAGCGAGACATCCCTTGCCTGCTCAGCCCACACCACCAACTACTACAAACAAATCAGGCCATCAACGCAAAAATATTCAGAAGAAAAATAAATCAAAGGCAAAAAACTATCAATGTACCAATATTGAAAATACAAAGCGGTTAGTGACATTGGTACATATTTTCAGTCTTTTAATTATTTCTAGTGTCTATTGGTAGTGGACACAATTTGAGCACAGAACATTTCACAATGATTCTGGAATTTTTCACGTTGACAACACGAACAATGTCATCCTTCCCTGGAAAAAGCTCAACAATTCTGCAAAGCGGCCACTTCAAAAGAGGAGTGAAGAAGATCGCCCTTTTCAATGGTCTTCAAACCATTGGATTTCCATTTCGTTCGTTACTGGAGATTTGATAAATATAACGTATACCATCGCGTCCAAAAATGTTGTAAGACTCGGGTGAGTAAGTGATATGGAATTTTCATTGCGCAAATCTTTTTTTGGTAACGACCCTAATGAGTCACCAATAAGGAAATGGCCAGGGGTTAAGGCACAAAGGTCATTGGGATTATCGGGCAAAGGACAAAGTGGACGGGAGTTTGGGCAACATTCCACTTGTGTACTTAATAATGGTTCCAAATTCTTCGTAAGTCAATACTCTATTTCCAATGACACATTTGATATGAAATTGGGCTGAATTCCACAAACCTCCAAAATGTGGGGATCTCGAAGGTATGAATAGCCAATTTATAGATTCTTGGGCTAAATATTTTGATATAACTTCACTAGTGCTCTTCAGTGTATTTCATTAGCAGCTCCTATAAAATGACTTCCGTTATCACTGTAATCCAGTAACGAGAGACAAACTCGAGCCAAAAGTGAAGAATGAATTGTAGCACTCTGAAACTCGGCATATGACATCTCGACATCATGTATTATTAGAAAACAAATTTTTTGCCAAAAAATCAGGGGTGGAACCTAAAAAATTTTTCATTTAAAAAAAATTATTATTTTTTATTTCAGAAAATATAAGATTTATCAAAAAACGTTTTTGATAGGTTGAGAGATAATTCAATTTTCCACAAGAATGATTTTTAGTAATACCTTATGAAATACGCTCGTTTTCTCAGAAAACGTGGTTTAACGCCGACATCACATTTCAGGCTCGCGCTAACCCGCAACTGCACGTTCAGGCGGAGTAGAACATTATATTGGTCATAACTTTGATAGCAATCATCAGAGAAGGCAAAGTAAAAGTGCATTACGTTCCTGGAGACTTTTTCCTTCTCATGTAAATATAACATGTGGGTATATGAATACCTGAAAGGTTTTTTTTTCTAATTCACGGAGGTTCCGAAAATCATGGATATTTTAGTTAATATGGAATAATTATAGTGAAGCAGGAACCAGGCCCATCTTTGGACTGTATGCAACGATTTGAGACTAGTGAGACAGGTCTCACTTATACATACCAAATAAACCTGGGTTTAATCCTGCCTCATTTATTAAAGCACCCATAATCCCGGTATTTTCTTCAGTAGATGTTGAAAATAATCACTTATACACATCCTGCATGTAAAACAAAATACGCAATTTCAAGCATGAGGTTTGCACTTCACATACGTGTTGTTAATCATAAAAAAAGAACCCTAAATCAATTTACAATTTCAAAAATTCAAAGGCCGTACAAAAACTCATGTTTTTTACGATGAAGTATTTTGTCAAACAGCGAGATTTTCAGAAATCCCTGACTATCAGAAACAAGAGAAGATGAGTTTATCTATTCATTTCATGTCAATATAGTCCAGGATTACCCACCATGATATAAAAGCCAACAATGGACCTCTGTTTTGTATAAACTCTGTCTGTTTGTTTCTAATTCAAATCATGAGTTGCGTGTGCGGTGTGTCTCAAATCCCAGCGTCTGGCTTATATACACGTGTCATAATTTACTGTCATGCATTGTTGTTTTTTTTTTTTTTCTTTTCAAGAAGTTTTTCAGTGAACGAGACTAAGTAGGGCTAAAAGAGATCCAACTGAGTTTGTTCGTCTAAATTTATTGTAGGTGAAGCTGTCAAAACCTCCAAAAGTTGTTGGTAATTGGAGATGTTCCTATTCAATATTGTGGTTTCATCTTTCACAAATGGCATTCCCACTTCCAGATCAAGTTTTTCTTGGGTTGCTTGGAATGTTATATTGAAATGAATGCTGGTCTGCTAAGAGGAAAAGTAGGTCCAAATTCAAACCCTTCGACCTATTGAATTTTTGTGCATTGTAAATTTTTATACTACGATCTTTAGAGAAGTAGTATTCCTACGGTCTTTCGGACAGAGGGAGCCTAACTTTTTTATTTGGATAGATAGAACTTTGAATCCAACGGGACCTTGATCCTTAATAAAAAATAGAAAAAAATCAAGAAAATAATAATAATAATAATAATAACTTCGACCTGTAGGGGTGTCTAACTTTTTTATTCGAAAAGATAGAGAGATGGTTCAAACGGGTTAATGATCCATATCTGACACTATAAAGGATGAAAAAATTTAAAAAAATTAAAAAAAAAAAAAAAAAATTTTTGTGTGTCGAAAATTTTTAAAACGCTATATTTCCCAAAATATCGAAGATATCGCACGGGACTTTCAGTCATTTTATCAACGCGATGACGGTATTTGTCACGTGATTTTTTTTGGCGATCGGAAAATCCGGAAAAATTTTACGATGATTTTCCGATTTTTTTTTTCAAGTTCCTACTTTTCTCGATACCGGTTCAAGAATTGATTCGAATCCTTTCAAATTTCTTCTAGATATACTTCAATATGTCTTACAGAAGGCTGTGAGTTTTGAGAATGATCGGAAAATGATGACCGGGTTTTTCGGGAAATTTTCCGAAAAATTCCGATATTGTAAAATACAAAAAACAACGAAACCAATAATCGAAACTGAATTCCGAAAAATGTTTTTGGTAGAGCACAAATATACCAACAAATCACATCTTCGATATTTTCTCTAGGATGATCGGAAAACTGGGAAAATTTCAAATATATGAAAAAAAACATTTGAATTTCGGATAATACGAAATTACTCGGAAATGGTCGATATTTTTCCGAATCACCGAGACAGCTTTTGACTGCCTTTGGAAAATCTACAATTTTGTTTTTTAATTTTTTTCCCAAAATTAATAGTCCGGGAGATATCTGAAAAAATTGGAAAATCGAAATATTGACCGTACTAATAGAGGTAATGAAAAAAATAAAAGTGCATCGTATCCGCAACACATGCCTCAGTAATACCTCCAAACAGTTTTTCTCCAACTACATAAAAAGATGGGAAAAATACGAAACAAATGAAAAAAAAAAAATAAAAAATTTGTACTCCCCCTCCCAAATTGCCCAAAACTCGAAAACCAAACGAGATATCGAAAAATTTTATATAAACAATTTTGTTCCCCTTGAATAGACCTACAAAAAAGTCACGTAAAAATTTTTGCGATACCCTATAAATAAACGAAAAAACAGCTGATTTTCGTGAAAAAATGATTAAAATTATGAAATAGGCCGAGAATATAGAGGAGGGCTATTTTTTTTAATTGAGTAGATAGAGCCACGGTTCAAAAAAGAAATTGATCATTGTAAAAAATTAGGAAGAAACCAAAAAAAAAAATAAAAATAATAATAATAATAATTTACAGGTGGGGCACTAACTTTTTTATTTTAAGAGATAGAACAATTTTTCATAAGGCAAAAATGTTCCCCATAAAAAAATAAATATAGACATGATAAAATGAAAAATTAAAAAAAAATAAAAAAAAATTGGTATTTTTTTGGGAATTTTCTGTATGTCCGTCGTCTCCAGAAACCACCTTATATTTCCGGAACCGTTGAAGATATCGAGTTGAAATTTTAATCACGTCAATAACAAAAAAACAGTACCTCAAAACTAAATTTTTTTTGCTATCGGAAAACCCGGAAAATTTTTAAGGGGTTTTTCATGGTTTTCGCGCGGAACTCGATAGCGGTCCAGGTATTTATTTTTTTCCTTCTAGATTTTTTGGTAATATGCGCCTATATGCTCTTCTAAGGTGTATAGTTTTTGAGAAGGATCGGAAAATAATAACGGGTTTTCCGGTCGATTTTCCGAAAAAATTTCTTTTTTTTGAGCCTCTATTGTGGTGAAACCGATTAAGGAAACCAAGATATCAAATATGCATTAAATAGAACTTGAACAAACGAACAAATCTCCCCATGAACATTTTCCGAAGAAACGACCGGAAAAATGTGAAAATCCCATTTTTCCGAAAATGGAAGTTCTCATTTTTTAAAATATCGAATATTTTGAAAACGGATACAAAATTGAAAATTTCACACGATATCTTAAGTGTCTTTGGGAAACCTACAAAAAATGTTATTACATTTTTTCGATGCAGGAAATATTTGAAAAAAACGGGAAAATTGATATATCTCACAAACTAAGAAAAAACTTGAGAATTTATTTTTTGCAAAAAATACCTTTCAATGAACTCTATCGATCCTCCAAATTTGGTTTTTTCGAATTCAATAACAGAGCGGGGAAAAAATAAAATCCAAAAAAAAGGCTGGACTTAGAAATAATTTTTATAAAAGCATTAGAATCTCAAAAACTAAACAAGATATGGAAAAGTGTGTACAAACAATTGTATTGTACTCCATTAGTACTCCAAAAAGTTATTGATGAAATTTTTTCCAATTCCAAAAATTCAAAAATTTGTCGGGACTTAGAAAAA
This sequence comes from Chrysolina haemoptera, assembly GCA_958298965.1. Taxonomy (NCBI): domain Eukaryota; kingdom Metazoa; phylum Arthropoda; class Insecta; order Coleoptera; family Chrysomelidae; genus Chrysolina; species Chrysolina haemoptera. Next base: position 18,602,171 of record OY282603.1, on the reverse strand, counting down.
ATTTTCGACAATTTTGAATAAATCCAAATATTTCCCAAACGGCTGCATATTTCCCAATTTTTCATAAAACCTTTTATGATTGCCTTTGGAAAGTCTACAAAAAATGTGGATGAATTGTTTCTTCAAAATCAATAGTACGGGAAATATTCGAAAAAAAATCGGAAAAATCGATATATCTCCAGAACCAATAAAAAATGAGGAATGATTTTTTTGTCAAAAATACCTCTCAATGAACTCTATCAACCCATCCCAATTCGGTTTCTTCGAATTCATTACCACAGCGGAAAAAAAATTAAATCCAAAAAAATTCGTCGGGACTTAGAAAAAAATTTCGTTTCGTCGATTTGAATAATAATAATAAAAAATGAGAAATGATTTTTTATATATATATACCTCTCAATTAACTCTATCAACATATCCCAATTTGGTTTCTTCGAATTCATTACCAGAGCAGACAAAAAATAAAACCCAAAAAAATTCGTCGGGACTTAGAAAAAAATTTCGACAATTTTGAATAATTCTAAATATTTCCCAAACGGCTGCATATTTCTCAATTTTTCATAGAACCTTTTCTGATTGCCTTTGGGAAGTCTACAAAAAATGTAAATGAATTGTTTCTTCAAAATCAATAGTCCAAGAAATATTCGAAAAAAAATCGGAATAATCGATATATCTCCAGAACTAATAAAAAATGAGAAATGATTTTTTATATATATATACCTCTCAATTAACTCTATCAACATATCCCAATTTGGTTTCTTCGAATTCATTACCAGAGCGCGAAAAAAATAAAACCCAAAAAAATTCGTCGGGACTTAGAAAAAAATTTCGACAATTTTGAATAATTCTAAATATTTCCCAAACGGCTGCATATTTCTCAATTTTTCATAGAACTTTTTATGATTGCCTTTGGGAAGTCTACAAAAAATGTAAATGAATTGTTTCTTCAAAATCAATAGTCCAAGAAATATTCGAAAAAAAATCGGAATAATCGATATATCTCCAGAACTAATAAAAAATGAGAAATGATATTTTTGGCAAAAATACCTCTCAATGAACTCTATCAACATATCCCAATTTGGTTTCTTCGAATTCATTACCAGAGCGCGAAAAAAATAAAACCTAAAAAAATTCGTCGGGACTTAGAGAAAAATTTCGTTTCGTCGATTTTGAATAATTCCAAATATTTCCCAAACGGCTGCATATTTCCAAATTTTTCATAGAACCTTTTATGATTGCCTTTAGAAAGTATACAAAAAATGTAAATCAATTGTTTCTTCAAAATCACGGGAAATATTAGAAAAAAATTCGGAAAAATCGATATATCTCCAGAACTAATCAAAAATGAGGAATGATTTTTTTGTCAAAAATACCTCTCAATGAACTTCATCAAACCCTTCCAATTTGGTTTCTTCGAATTTATTATCAGAGCAAGAAAAAAATAAAACCCAAAAAAATTCGTCGGGACTTGGAAAAAATTTTCGTCGATATATCATTCACATTGATCGTAGTATTCACATTATTGGTGTCCAATTATAATTTTAAACGGATTTAATGAGGGAGACAGACACGCATTTATCGTAGTATTCACATTATTGGTGTCCAATTATAGTTTCAAACTGACTCAATGATGAAGACAGACCGCATTGATCGTAGTATTCACATTATTGGTGTCCAATAATAGTTTTAAACGGATTTAATGATGGAGACAGACACGCATAGATCGTAGTATTCACATTATTGGTGTTCAATTATAGTTTCAAACGGACTCAATGATGAAGACAGACACGCATTGATCGTAGTATTCACATTATTGGTTTCCAATTATAGTTTCAAACGGATTCATTGATAAAGACAGACTTGCATTGATCGTAGTATTCACATTATTGGTGTCCAATTATAGTATCAAACGGATTCAATGATAAAGACAGACACGCATTGATCGTAGTATTCACATTATTGGTGTCCAATTATAGTTTTTAATCATTTTGACAATGAACGTTTAAAATAAGAACAACGCCTTAAGATCGTAGTATTCAAATAATTGGTGATCAATTATAGTTTAAACCATTTTCAACAACTTTTAGGGTATATACGTGTACACGGAAAGGATATACGTGTACATGGAAAGGATATAAGTGTACACGGAAATGGTATACGTGTACACGGAAAGGATATACGTGTACACGGAAAGGATATACGTGTACACGGAAAGGATATACGTGTACACGGGGGGCTAGGATCGTCGCGCGAAGCGCGATAGTTAAGCCGCCGGCAGGCCAAGTGTGGGCGCAAGGCGGATGCTAGCGTAGACGAATCCCGCGCCCAAACTTGTTTATATTACAGCTTTGTAAAAAGTGTTTGATTTCAGGATGTTCCAAGAGGAAGGAAGATATTTTATTTACAATACAGATACATTGGTGTCATATCAATCCTGCAGGCTTGGAAACATTAATTTATGTAAGCAGAGAAAGGGGGTTCAGTTCCTACAGAAATCAAAGTTAACATCATCAGGACATGAAAGCATACCTGAGTGGTTATTTGCACTCATTATCTCCACCTACCTCTGATGTTATCTCAATTATAATTTTGGAATTTAACTGCTAATTAGCCCCCGTTTACATTACTTATTGTTAGTATAGTAACTTTGATGGCGAAACGCGCATCGAGTAGATTTGACGAAGGTTTGGTTTTTGGGTAGTTTCTTTCTTTTGAATTGTATTCACACCAAATAATGCAATTGAAACATATTCTTTCGTGTGGATACGACTATTCTGAATACACATCCAAATAAGTGCATGTGTTTATTGCAATATATATTATGTAATACATAACTAGGTTAGTTAAATATCAATGAAACCTATTTGCCACTGAAAAATATCGCAGATTGCAGACTCCATGCATTTAGTACGGTGCAGTGTGAGGTAAGTTCATAACAAAGAAAACAATTTCACAGCTACATTTTATTTTTATTTTTTTTATAAAAATAAAAACATATTTTGTAATTATGTCACATGAAGTTTTGTCTTCAGTAAGGAGATTAAATATGTGAGAAACATGTGTTTTTGAATATAACCATATATAATACAATTATGGGGAAGAATTATGGAAAACTAACAAAAAATTATCACTTCCACAGTGTATGCAGAACTGACTGGAGATTCTGAACCCACGTTTTTTTTGCTATGAATCGTGGTAACTTCCTCTGAAATAAAAACCACAATAGGTGAATTTTAGCAAAAAAAAAATGCTTTTGTTGACTGAATTTGCCAATTTTTGAATTATTATAGTCAAGGTACAGGTATTTTTACACAACTAATTACTTACTTTTTGAGCTAGATGTAGGATTTTATGTGAAGCTGTATGTCGTTCAGTTGGAAATAAAAATTAAACTGTCATCTGTCGAAATTATTGATATAACTTCCTTTTGTTAATGGAACACCCTCTATATCATTAAATATTTGAAATTTACTTTACATAATATCAGAAATTACATATATTATATTATTTTGTATTAAGAGGCCATGAGCGCGATCACATTTTGGCCGTTTTTTAGGGTTAAAGCTCGTTAACTCAAAAACGGTTCGTCGTATCGGTTTCAAACAAGGATAGGCTTCTAGAAGAAGTTTGATTTTATGTAACTATGTCTGCGGCAGCACCTCAAGATTATTTTCATGGATAGTCGAAGTAGCTGCACTGGTATTTCTCTTCCATTAAAATTTGAAGCAATCTTTATCCGATCGAAATGAATTCGGTATAACAAGAAAGGTTAAACGTTGATCTATGTAGGTGCTGTAATGTTTTTTTGAAATTATTTGTTCATCTACCCGAAAAATTGCTTCAAAGTAACTGCATTTTTGGGACATTTTTGATATTTTTTTTTTGTGGAATACGTGGAATACGTAGAATCAAACTTCCTCTAGAAGCCTGCCCTTGTTTGAAATCGATAAGAAATGAATTCGGTATAAAAAGAAAGGTTAAACGTTGATCTATGTACGTACTGTAATGTTTTTTTGAAATTATTTGTTCATCTACCCGAAAAATTGCTTCAAAGTAACTGCATTTTTGGGACATTTTTGAGATTTTTTTTGTGGAATACGTGGAATACGTAGAATCAAACTTCCTCTAGAAGCCTGCCCTTGTTTGAAATCGATAAGACGAACCGTTTTTGAGTTATCAATCGACTCTTTTACCCTAAAGCTAAACAATGCCTTCCCGAGGATAACTCCATAATCAAAACTGATCCGCTTTGTTCTAAACCGTCTACCTGCATAGATCAAACTGTCTGTACTAGGACCACACCTCGTGGTAACATACGCACTCACGGCTACTATGATTTTGATTTTTATAATGCAACTGTTGGTATAGAAACGTCAGTCAAAAATTAATTCTAACAATTACAGAATTGAAAGTTTTAAAATGAGTATTATTAATGGAAAAATAGATGATAGTGATCTGTTTCAATGCAAATCGATAGTAATAATTAGTCATTTAAGTTGCCCTTTTCATTTTCCTACACCTAGTGCCGCATCTTAATAAATAATTTTTTGCTTCTTGCGTGAACCTAGAAAAAATGTTGTATGCAACTCGTGCAAAAATTGTTTATTGCACTCGGCCTAACGGCCTCGTCGGACAATTTCACGTCAGTGCAATAAACACTTTCTTTTTGCACTTCTTGCATAATAACTATTGAAGCCATGTAAAAGTGGGAGAAATTAAAAAAGAATGCACAGGTTATACTTTTTAATTTCATCTAGTCTCAAAAATCCTACACAAGACTAATCCAATTTAGGAACTACTATCATAAGAGTTGATCAGAAACATATACCTATTGTCCTGAATAATCTAGAAAATGTATACTAGTAGGTGTTGACTATAATTGTGATCTGTGTTGACTATATTTGTGATCTATGTTGTTCTGTGAGTACTGTCAAATGTCACGTTAGGTCAAACCCCCTCCATTATTATTCGAGATTATTCTAGACGATTGGTTGTTGTTGATATAAAAGTCTTGTCTATGTATATTGTTAAAAGGTATAACAATAAAATCTAGTTTGGGTGTACTTCAATCATATCCCATTCAATCATTAGGTTATGGGCCCAGGCACAAGCACAGGGCAGAAGATACGAGAGTAGAAATTGAAATTTGAGAATAAGTAGTATTTACCTTCCTTCAGTGAAAATTTGCTTGCAAAAGTGGCTGAAACAAAACCAAATATGGATGCTGCAGTAGTGTTCCCTCAGTTAAATTCTGATAATTTTAATAATTGGAAATTCAGAGTTCAAGCACTCTTAGAAGAAAGACAAATAAAATAAGCTTTAGAGAAAACCGAGGAAGACTTTACTGACGCAAGAGAGAAGGAAAATTTTAGGCAGAAAGATGCAAAAGCTGGACATTGTGAAGGATGCTAAAACAGCAAAGCAAATGATGGAATCGCTACAAAATGTTTTTGAGCGCAAGAGTGTCTTCACAAAGTTAACCCTTAAAAAGAAGTTATTGACCATGAAGTGTGGCAAAAATGATAAGCTTGAGGATCATTTTATGAGGTTTGACTCGATCATCAGAGAGTTGGATGGTACAGGTTCGAAAATTGAAGAAACCGACAAAGTTTGTCACTTGCTGTTGTCTCTTAGTGATGAATATGATCCTGTAATCACAGCTATAGAGACATTAAATACTGAAGTAACAATGGAACTCGTCAAAGCCAGGCTTTTGGATGAAGAAATGAAGTTGAAGACAAAGAATGTAAAACCAGGTTCTAGTGATGGGGAAATTGCCTTCAAAGCTTTTCCATATAACTGCTTTCGGTGTGGAAAAGGAGGTCACAGAATGGTAGATTGTAAAGAATATAACAAACCAGAGTCATGCAGTAAGTAGAGGTAGAAGAGGCTTTCGAGGAAAAGGCAGATGCCATTATAGACAAGGTCCGCCAGGTAGAGGTAGGCGTGAAAATCATGACGCTGCACATCAGGGAAAAACAGAAATTTCTTTCATTGCTTTGAGTTGTTGTGTGAACAAAATGAATATTTTTATATTAGATTCAGGTGCTACTCAAAATTTAGTGTCTACAAAACTTGAAAAGTTCATGTATAATATAGAATATTTACAACATGAAATATATATTTGTGTTGCAAATGGTAATAAGTTAGTAGCCAAGAAACAGGGAAAATTTACTGGTTTTAGCCAAGGTTATAAAATAACTATAACTGCTTTAATAGTTGAGAATATTCAGAATAATCTCATTTCTGTTTCACAATTAATAAATAAAGGTATTATAGTAATTTACGTAACAAGTCCGGAAAACACTGTTTTCGGACGTGTTGCGTACACAATTTTTTCGGCAACCGTTTAGAATAACAAATTGAGACACATTTATTTTTTTTATTTCTTTGTAGAAGAAAATTTCGAACATTTTAATTCTTATTTGTATTAAATATCTAAATGCGAACAGAAGATAGGTACTAACAGAAACATTCTAATTCTTATTTATATAAATATTTATATTGAAATTCGAGCATTTCCCGGACTAGTCCGGAAAGTACATAAATGATACTTTCTCAAAGAAAAATAGTCCGGGAAGTACCTACTTCCCGAAAAAAGTAATTTTTGATTCAAAATCATGTATTATAAAAGGCAAAAATGTTACAATAATGTGCGAAAATGTCAAAAACCTATACACCATTGATATTGATTTTAAGTTTCAGAACAATTCTTGTAATGTTGCAAATGTAAGTAATGAGCTATCGTAGGCTAGGTCACCTAAATAGGTATGACTTAAAATTACTAGGTCTTCCTTAGTCAAACGAAGAATGTTCTGAATGTATAAAAGGTAAAGCAACAATAAAACCGTTTTCTATAAGTTCAAGCAGAACTACTGAAATAGGAGAACTAATCCATACCGACGTATGTGGCCCTATATCGATACAGTTATTTGAGGAACACAGGTATTTTCAAGTACTAATGGATGACTTCTCTCACTTCGTAGTTGTACGATTATTGAAATCAAAAGATGAAGCCTCCCAGAATGTTATAGACTTTATAAAGTTAATCAAGACTCAACATGGTAAAAGAACAAGAAGGATTAGGTGTGACAATGGGGGCAAATTCATCACAAAAGCATTCAAGAATTTTTGTAGAAATAAAGGAATACAAATTGAGTATACCTGTCCCTATAGCCCTTCACAAAATGGTAAATCGGAAAGACTGAACCGAACATTGATAAATAAAGTGAAACCAAAGTTTGCTGAGACTAATTTACCAAAGGAATTGCAGTGTTATGTTCGGCATACGAATTAAATAGATGCCCTACTAGCGCAAACAATGGAACTCCACCGGCTAAGATATGGTATGGTAATAATGATCTGTCAAAGCTTCGGATATTTGGTTGCGAATCATGGGCTGTAAATTTACCCAAACCAAACAAATTAAAACAACGTGCTGAATTATGCATCATGGTAGGATACTGTGGAGCAGGTTACAGGTTGTGGAATATGAAGGAAAATAAGATAGTAAATTCGAGAGATGTAAAATTCAACGAAAAATTAACAAACTATCATGAAATTAGACAAAAACTTGAAAAAGGAGATAAGATAGAAAAACTTCAACAGAAGAGGAAACACACAAAGAACAAAGAGACGTGGAAGAATTATGTGAGGAAAATGGAGACAGTGGAAGTGAAGTTTCAGAAGAAGACGAAGAAGAAAATAGAGAGAAAAGTAGAGAACATAGTGAAATAAAAACGAAGACAGGACGAAGAGTGAAAACACCTTCATACCTTAGTGAGTATGAAGTTTATACAGCCTATTGCCTGTTAGCAACAGATGAACACCCGAAGACATTCTCAGAAGCATATAAGATAATGGAATGGAGAGAAGCAATTCAGAAGGAGTTGAAGTCACATGAAAACCAACAAGCATGGGAAGAGACTAGGTTATCAAATGGGAAAATGTCCATAGAAACCAAAAGGGTATTTAGGACGAAGGAGGATGGTACTAAGAAAGCAAGGATTGTAGCCAAAGGCTTTCAAATCAAAGAAGACAACATGTTTGAGCCAATGTATGCACCAGTTGCAAGAATGAGTACTGTGAGGACAATGTTGTCTCAAGCAATTCAGAATAAATGGGAGATAAAACAGATGTATATTCCAACAGCTTTTTTAAATGGGACCATAGAATCCGAAGTATACATATATCCTCCTGAAGGTTTCAAAACAAAGGCAGAATTCCTAAAATTGAAACGAGCACTATATGGACTGAAAGAATCACCAAAAGTTTGGAATAACCGATTGAATGATTTTTTACTGGAACATGACTTCAGACTATCAAGCCAAGATTACTGTTTGTACTGTGGTAGCGAGGTATGGCTATTAATCTATGTGGACGATATCTTGTTAGTAGAATCAAAAAGAAAAATAAAAGAAGTAATTATTTTATTAGAAAAAGAGTTTTGTGCAAAAAATATGGGAGATGTTCATGAAATCCTGGGTATGACAATAAACCATGAAGAAGACAAACTATGTATATCACAGTCCAGAATGATTCAAAAGGTTTTGAAAAGATTCAACATGGAAAATTGCAATGGTTGTGCAACACCCATGGAAACAGGATTCCAGATCGACACTGGAGGAGACATAATTGACGTACCATTTCGTCAGTTGATTGGAAATTTGATGTATTTATGTATGACATCCAGACCAGACGTTACATTTGCTGTGTCATACTTAAGTAGAGTACTTGACAAGCCAAAAGCATGGACAGCGGGTAAAATAATCTTACGTTACTTGAATTCGACAAAGAACTTGGGACTTTTATATAAGAGAGGAGAAAATAGCTTAAAAGGTTTTTCTAATGCAGACTGGGCAATGGATAAGAGATATAGAAAGAGTCTCAGTGGATCTGCTACATTTCATAATGGTAATCCAGTAAATTGGGCTTCAAGAAAACAATCATGTGTTGCTTTATCTATCTCTGAAGTGGAATACATTGCCGCTGCAGCCACAGCTCAAGAAATAGTTAATGTTAGTGGTGTGTTGAGGGATTTGAATTTTGAATGTAGTCCTATTTTGTGTTGTCATAATAGGAGTGCCATTCTAATGTCAAAATCATTCGAAAATTCCAAAAGAAGTAAACATATCGACATACGAAATCATTATTTGAAAGATCTTATCAATAAAAAAGTATTAACTATGGAACCTATAAGTACATACTGTAACATTGCAGATATGTTTACTAAACCCTTAGGAACAGAGGTTTTCACAAAATTTAGAAATATGTCTAGTATTATGTAAAAAGTGTAGTTATTGACATTTTACTAAAAGCAAAAGCAATTTATGTTTTACTTAAAGAAAACTAAAAATTGAGAAGGAGTGTTGACTATAATTGTGATTTGTGTTGATTATATTTGTGATCTATGTTGTTCTGTGAGTACTGTCAAATGTCACGTTAGGTCAAACCCCCTCCATTATTATTCGAGATTATTCTAGACGCTTGGTTGTTGTTGATATAAAAGTCTTGTCTATGTATATTGTTAAAAGGTATAACAATAAAATCTAGTTTGAGTGTACTTCAATCATATCCCATTCATAGTAGGTACAGTGCATAGTCAACAAAGAAATTCTCTTATATGAGGTTCTCCAGTTTCAACCAAATAAATATGCTTTTATTGAAATAAATCATTGCAATTGAGCGATATGATATAAAATATATGTGTACTTAGTGGAAATTGAGATCATAACCACAAACATATCATTTTCAATATTAAGACATCTACACCAATTACTGGTAGGTACATACTGGAATTTTCTTGTCCTGTCATTTTGCGAAAGAGAATGAAATAACTTTATAGTTTTATAATGTTTTAGAGATGACTTATTTACTTCACTGCAAACATATTTAGGTTTCTGAAACACAAAATACTATTTTTGTCTACCAGAAAAGAAAACATGTATTGTTGATCATAGGCATAATTGATTAATACCACTTATTTCTTGTGCAATACTAATCATTTGATAATCACCTTAAAATTTTTCATTAAATACTGCCTCTACCTGCGACGTCTCCATTTCACTGAGTGCACTAGGTATTAGACTGAAAAATATGTAATTTGAAACACTTGTTTCTTCATATGGAAGTTTACTTCCATTCTTCACAATATATATAAAAAAATGCGAATACGAGTTTCATAGTAATACAATTCATACTTCACTTTTGCCTCAAATTTTTCTGTGTTTACAGAACTACAACCCATAATTATTTGAATTAATAATGCAGAAAAATCTATAAATCTAGGAAGTTCTTGTGAGGCCGCATATCCTGTACAACACCAGTACAATCTATTTTTCTGTTTTTCTTGGCCAGTACTCATTCCTATATTACATTGTCTCCAAGCAACCCAAGAAAATTATATATCGTTATGTACTAAAATATATTAAAAACCTAAAATTCTATCACGTAATCTCCCTGGGGAACAGGAAAGTCTTATTGTAAAAGATTATCGCCAATACTTTCATAGGAATCACAGCATTCAATAGAATTGTTGAAATCTTGCCTGCTATACAATAAATATCTATACCCACTTTCAGAAGAACAAACTCTGTTGGATCTCTATTATTCCTTGCTTAGTTTCTTTCACTGAAGAAGATCTTGATTCATTGAACAAACTCCAACTTTCACAGCAGGAACAACAACAATGCATGACAGTAAGTTGACACGTGTATATAAGCCAGACGCCGGGATTTGACACACCGCACACGCAGCTCATGATTTGAATTGGAAAGATACCGGGGGTCCATTGTTGGCTTTTATATCGTGGTGAGGTAATCCTGGACGGTATTGACTATATGATATAAAAAGATAAATTAATCTTCTTTCGTTTCTGATAGTCAGGGCTTTCTGAAAATCCCGCTGTTTGACAAAATACTTTATCGTAAAAAACATGAGTTTTTGGACGGCCTTTGATTTTTTGAAATTGTGAATTGCTTTACGATTCTTTTTTATGACTAACAAGACAGATGTAAAGTGCAAACCTCATGCTTGAAATTGCGTATTTTATTTTTTTGCAGGATGTGCATAAGCGATTATTTTCAACATTTACTAAAGAAAATGCCGGGATAATTGGTACATTGAAAAATGAGGAAGGAGCATAGATTATTTAATCAATGGGCAGGAGTTAAATCCAGTTTTCTTTGGCATGTATAAGTGAGACCTGTCTCACTACTCTTAAATCGTTGCATATAGTCCAAAGATGGACCTGGTTTCGGGCTCGAGTATAATTATTCCATATTAACCAAAATATCCATAATTTTTGGATCCTCCACAAACCGCGCAGAATGGTTATGTGAATTAGGAAAAAAAAATCTTTCTGGTGCTCATATACTCACATGTTATATTTTGCATAAGAAGGAAAAGGTCTTCAGGAACGTAATGAACTTTTACTTGTCCTTTTTTGATAACGTTTAGGAAAGTTATGACGAATATAATGTTCTGCCCCGTCGGAACTCAGTGGCGGTGAGCGCGAGCATGAAATTTGATGTCGGCGTCCATACACTTTTTCTGGGGAAACGGGAGCATTTTCGAAGGGATGACTGAGAATCATTCTTGTAGGAATTGAATTATCTTTTACACTGTTGAAACCGTTTTTTGATGAACCATACACTTTTCAAGATTACAGCAAAAAACTATTTATTTATTTTAAAATTAAAAAATCCACCCATGGAATTTTGGTAAACTATTTTTTTTTTCTTGTTTGGCATGGTTTCAACTACTAGCATGCCGAATTTGGTGGTGCTACAATCGATTCTCGTCTCAAAACCTAATTATACATTACATCTACCACGTCTTGCAATAAATCGTTTGAAACAGTTTAAAAATGAGTTGGTACACTACTCATATCAGATACGATTTCTAAGTGTACTGCTCGCGTGATAAAACAAATGAAAACACACATATAATGCCACCAGAGAAGAATCACTCAACTCGCTAGAACTGGTTCCTCTGCTTATGATATCTGCTGGATTGAGGTTACTTCTGCAATGGCGCCACTTGTTGATATCACATAGTGATTGTATTTCTGATATTAGATTTCCCCCAGTACGGTTGTCGAATCCGTGTTATGAAAAATATCGTCAATGATAACTGTCGCCTCATCGACTAAATGAGACAGAAGAAATGAATCACGTAGCTCTAGACTAGTAATCAAAATTTGCTTTAATGATGCTATTTCATAATAATCGTTTATAAACTCATATTTTTTCCTGAACACTTTCCTCAAGTAAGTTAATAAGTATATATTAAGTAGGCAAACCTAATATACAAAAAAAATATTTTCTCTAAAAGTTCAAAACGTCGCTTTGCTATGTTGTAGGAGTCGCCAAGTTCGTTAAAATTTTGTTTCGTGTAAAAATAGAAAATCTTCCATCCCTTTCACGAAATATAGTATTGATAAAATATTCTTCACGTTCTTGTTCAATCTTATTGAATCGCTGCTCTTGATCATAATTCTCTGTTGTCCAAAACCTTTCAAGTTGTTGACCAATAGAGACAAATTGTTACTTCTTCTGGAACCATGGCCTTGAGGAGTAGTGATCCCGAAAGGATCCATCCCATTTTGTTTTTTGCAGGATAGGTTGACCCCGACGAAGTTGTATTTTACACACGCACAACAAGTCATAAAATACTTTTGTTTGAAACGTTTAGACAATGTTGTGAATTGATCACTCTCATTGCGGACCTCCATTGTTGTTAACACTTGATAACAATCGGAGATACCGTACCGATTAAAACTTCGTGCTAATAAAAACACTAAAGACAATGGGCGTCCGCAATGAGAGTATTCATAAAATACTGTTGCTCTGAGTAACATGTCAATAGGACCCGGTAAATTAAATGTAGTCGGCTAAAAACTTACTGATCGGTAACATTTCGGTTATTTTTTCACCAAGAAAGACGTGGTGATCTTAAAAGCATTGCATTTTGATTTTATTGTACCTTGACATATATATGATGCATTGGGTTTGATTCATGCCAGCTATAGATGAGTTGACTTTGTATTTGACCAATTTCAAAACATCACACATGAGACGTTATGAAATTTTTCATACAACGGTTATCAAGAACACGAATTTCATGATGTGGATTATTGAATTTTTCGATTAGATAAACCAAAGCTGTTGAAAGCACAATTGTGTAGTTATTGGGGATTCTATACTCAAAACTTGCTTGTCATTTGTTTGTGTATTTCTGATAAAACGTATGATTGACTGTTGATTGATTGTTGATTTGAATGATCGATTTGATTGTTCGAGCGATTTTCAGAAAATGGATCTACATGCAACATTGTGTTGGTTTTTACCGAGCTTTTTGCAGCCGCTAGAATAACAATTCTGAACTGTATGATTTAAACGGAGACAATTCAAACAAAATTTGAGTTGTCTCAGTTCATTCAATTTAGTTTTTGTTGGTAACCCAGTAAACTTCCCACATTGATATAAAAAATGTATTTACTTGCAAAAAGGACAAATGCTAGAATGATCTGATTTGAGAATGATTTTGACGAGGATGTGCTTTTGTTAAAACGGAATTTGTTGTTATTTTCGGTTGAATTCGTGTTTATTTTCGATGGATTTTTGGATTTTTGCATTTTTGGACGAACGATTTTCAATAATTGACATCGTTTCACAAGAATGTCAGTTCAATTGTTCTAATGTTGGTAATTCGTTCAAAAAATTTTTTTTCCATTCCATTTTGGTGATAGGATCAAACTTATTCGAAACAATATAAATGATCAATGACAGATAATGAATCCTTCATTAGAGGTTCTAACTCGAAAAGTGCTCTTACATGATTGTGAACGATTAAACGTTTATCTAACGGAGGCGATCGATTACATACAGTGGAAAGATTTTCAAAATTATTTCTTTCATCAGACTGAAGGTCGGTTTCATCTGAATTCTCGTTTTTCGATTGCACTGTGTCGAATATGTACCACAGTTCCTCACATTTTGCTAATCTGTTGAGTATTTCATGTTTTTGGCATAGGAAATTTGTAAAATGGATGACTGAAACCGTGTGAGTAAGGCCTTTATAACACCGCGCCTAGCCTTCAGAACAGAAATCGTTTTGATTTTAGTTCGAAAATATGAATAGGAAATTCATAAAATCTTTTGTGGAATCATCTGCGACTGAAAGACAAACTTTAGTCGCTATATTCTTGGGAGGTATTCATGTTGAAAAGGGGGAACATTCTCCATGAAAATTGAAAAATGAAAAATGTGACTTATTTGTAATATCTAACAGAAAACAACTACTTCCCCGGCACAAGCCACGCTGGACATTGAACTACATCTGATATGCATTCAGTTCACCTCCAATTGCTCCCGCGCTGACCGATGATATTCTGACGTTGAGAGAATTCAAAAAATGTCGGCTTGAATACCTTCTGTGCTTCGTTGATATTGATTGAATAAATGCGATTTGGTTTGATGTATTGATGATTAAAATATGGACTGTAACTTTACAATGCGTCATCAATGACATTCGAAAAAAAACTTGTCAACATTTCAAAATAGAGCACCGTCAGTGACGTAATTTGACAGTTGTCAAACATTCGATGGGGGGGACAAACAAAGCCATTTTCCATAAGACTACGCGTGTCCTTTTTGTAGATTTTCTGCGAAAAAATTTCTGAAAACACGTTCTTGGCATTTTAGTGATTATTAATTCATTGTAGTCGGAATTGAATGCAAACGTCTGTAGAGGTGTTATAAACATGGATTTTCCAATTCAAAAATACGCTGTTATGGTGATAGGTATCATACAAACAGTTTTCTCTTTTAGATTTTAGGACTTAAATCATGAAGATTTGTGCTGTTATGTATTATTATAACCGATCCGATCCAGACCAGCACGTGAAATTTCCAAATTTACTTCTATACAAGGCAAAAACAGTCAGAACGTTGTGAACAATCGGACCATGTACGTACCCAAAATATGTAGAACAAAAAAAACGCTGGGAATTTATAGTTAACATTGAAGTCATAAGGATGGGATTTTGCAGTTAAAATTGAAGTCAACATTGGGGGATGTTATGAAAGACAGAAAATGTTTGGTATTACTAGTAGATAATTATTGTCAAAAATCGCAAAACAATAGCGAAGTTACTAGTAAAGTTAAACTAATTCTTATCTGAAACAAGAGTATTTCAAAATATTATCAAATAATAGGATCATTAAAGTTTAAAAAAATCACAATTAACCACTAACCATCGCAAAAAACAATTTTCTTTTCAAACTCAAATTCTTGGATTGTTCCCCATCAGCTGATCACCGCCATGTTGTGACGTTAGCTAACAGTGCTCTATTGTGTGGTAACTCATACAAGGTGATAATATTTCGGCGAATAGCACCTATAACCCCCCAAACAGGATCATATGATTGGGCTGGTAAAATGGGTTCATACAATTGTTTTGAACACCGGGCTTGTACCCTAAAGCCCGTTACGGTTTATATTTAAGATTGTCAATTCTCAAATAGATTCTGAATATTTAATGAGTCACATTTCCTGTCTGTGCCAATAAACAGCAAACGATCTTATAAAGTAATTTTCACAATTTTTTACCTGGACCTTTAAATGATAGGCATTCTTAACTTAATACATAGAATGAAAAGATAAGTTCCAGTATATTTAATGTTTCTGTGCACTGTGTATGAATTTAAGCATTGCCTCAATAACATATTTTGAAAATACAAATACCTGGTAGGTTTCTTTGAAGGTATTTTTGTTATCATAATTGGTGTATTCCTTGATACATCTATACTAGTATTTATTAAGATAAAACAAAAACATGTAATTAGGTAAAGCCTGTTTTTTCTTCATAAATAAATAAATGCATCCTCAGGCTAATTGTGATTCTGCTCAAAACTGCCGATTCTATTCAATTTTACAATTTCCTCAACACATTGGCGCCGCGTGTTGCCATTCGGCAACGCCATACACGTCACATTTCAAACAACTGGTTCAGAGGGTGAGACAGGGTTTAGAAGAGTTATGGAAATATTATTCGGTGCACAATATTGTATCCATTGAATGTTTAGCGGTATTGACAGTTTGAATGCAGTTAATTTGGTTTGTGTGTGGGTATCATTGGTGGATTTGTAAATATGATCCCTAACTGAAAATGGAAAACAATACTAAGTATTGCATCAAAACATATCACCAAACTCATTTTCGCTCAAATGCCGATAACACTATATATTCCAAAATATCTTTATATCCAAAAATAATGAATTATTTATTCCACACTTTATGGGAGCATGGTAGATGAAAATCACATTTTATTTTAATATTTTTTTTTTGTTCCCTTTGTTAGTCAACTTAATTTAGAGTACTTTGTTTATTGAAAGTTGAAAAAGTGAAAGAAAAAAGTTCTTTGTATAGGTGTTCCTTAAAATTTTACCAGTTGCGCTCACTGTATTAGTATATCTCCCAGTAATTAAGAGAATCGTGAAAAAAATATGTTCTCATGGTAAAGTACTTACTTATCATTAGATATACTACAATTAATGACGGTCTTTTTATTTGTGTTAACCACAATAAAAGGCAACTGAATATACGAATTCGGCGGTGGTACTCCATGCAACCTTTCAGCTTCCTTGTTTCTCTGGGCCAAATTCTTGAACGCAACTTGATTCAAAATCAAATCATCCAATTGTTTTTCCTTTTCTCTTATAGTCATAATCTTACTCTGCATTTCTTTTTCAAGTTGATGACATTCTTGTAGAGAATTTGTTGGTAAACCTATCCATTTAATTTCTTTTTTCTCTTTGGATATTATATTCATAGCCATAAGAACGTTTAGTGCATCATATACTCTTCTTCTGATATTTTTTTGGTCATATTGGTCAGCCAAACTATTATTACTTGCAGCATTAGTGAATTCACCTACCAATTCGTCTGCAACTTCATTATAGGTTGTAACACCCTTTTGTTTGACCTTTTCACAAACTTTCATTGAAAAATGACGAAGTCCTTTACCAACTTTTTCAGATTTTCTACATCTCTTTCTGGAAAAAAAAAAAATGTTCAATGCAATGCTATTGACATTCTACAATCATATCACAATATTTGTGAGATTTCCGACTGATTCGGCCGTTACTTGATGAAGATCTATAGTGATTGTATAAACAAGAGACGATTTGATCAAATCAAATCAAATCATGGGCAACTACGGTGTCTCTGACCCTCGGCTGTGCAACCAGAAAGATGCAATAGTGGGCCTAACATTTGGTATACAACTGTGTACGTATTCATGATAATTTGTCAACGTGAGTTTAAATTTTATGTTCACGATGAAATGTGTCTGGTGATAACACAAGCAAATATTCTCCGAGTCGATATTTAGTATTAGTTGGAAAATAGACTAGCTGTTGTCTTAGTTAACCGGAAGTGTCATCCGGGTTGAGCTTGATAACAAACCATACATTTTATGATAAGCGATAAATATCTGTTTGCGACAATTTATTCAGAGTTATCAATTAGTAGAAACAAATGAAGACCGACGTGCTCGCTGTGTTGCTGGTTTTAAAATTAAGCATTGGGTTAGGGAGAGAGTGTTGTCGTTTGGTGAAATTTATCTTGAAGACTGGACTTAGATGGAATTTCGTAGAAAGTATAGACGAGGTCCTTACATTTTAACGTGTAATATCATATACAGAGTGTATCGAAAAAAAATCATTAGAAACATGGCGACGTCATCGAGAGAGAGAAATATATATCACCGCAAATAGAAAGACGATGGCTAGTCGTTTAGAGAGAGAAAAAAAACATGGTCGCCATGTGACATCAAGAAGGAATAATACATCAGATCCATCTGTCGTTAAGGTGTGCAATATACGCATTAACGATATTTTGGATCTGTACGAATTATCAAAAAAAAATCACTTCAGGTATAAAAAAAATTGAGATAAATGAAAACTAATACTAAATTCGGATTGCTCATATCGAGGAGATGCCGAATCTGCAATAAAATGACCATTTCCGGTTTCCACTATCGGTCGTCCGATTTCGATGATTTTGACATCGTTGTGTCGATGCCAAGAAACATTTAAGCATTTTTCGAAGCCAAAAGGAAATAGGGGGCTAACTTCGTTATTAGCAAAGACACAACAGTGTGCTAGTACTCTAATAAGACAACTTTTATTGGAGATGTAGAAAAACATATCCGTTTCCATATTTGAAACGAATACATCTACCCACTCACACTCTCCTTTTGGGAAAACTTTTGGGGCGCCCTTTACCTTCGTTTGCAGTAGAAATCAGTCAGTCACCTAGTGCTACAGCGTTAACAACCAGTTATTCAGAGTCGTGTGGTGTATCCAAAAACATCTCAGTTTTATAAACTTATTGAAGTCAAATACTTTGAATATTGTACTGTGAAACAAGTATAGTAGCACAGTGATAAAACATGAGTCTAACGAAGCAAACGTACAAAGTTGATGGAAGTGAGTTGTCATTTTCAACATGTCTTTCTACATCCTGAAACGTTGGATATTTGGTTTGCGGGAACAGAAACTGCAAGAGCTATGGGATATACTCAGCCAAAGGGAGCCGTTAAGCCGTTGAGTGATTTTTGGATGGTGGCAGTCCCCACCACCATCGAAGTTCCAGTATATGAGAAGCCTGAGATGGTTATGCTAAATGAAGCAGGGTTGTGGAAGTTGGTATTTTCATCAAAATTACCGATAGTTGAGAAGTTTACCGATAGCTGAAAAGTTTACCGATTGGTTAGCCGAAGAAGTAATCCTAAGAGAAAAGTTGGAGACAAACGATATGGTTGGTTAAAAGGCGCTGAAAATTTCTTCAAGTGAAATGTCCAAATCCCATCAGTTTGTGGAACAAGATCAGAGATTTATATCCCCATGAGTGTTATGGCTTAAAATTTGTCAATCATACCAGGACCGAGATAGAGTTTTTAAGCGAAGATCTGAGAAAGAATATAGAAGTGATTGTGAGCTTGCCGCACAAAAATATAAATATGCGAAAAGTGCTGAAACATTCAAATATTGAAAATTTGAAATTAGTTATTGTATAGACAAGAGACGATTTGATCTTCACAAACTTTTATTTAATCACGACATGTTTCGCTATCACAGTAGCTTCCTCAAGTGATTATATAATAAGTTACGTACATCCATTTATATACCCCTAAAGCTAATTACAACTAAATACACCCCTAACCAGACTGTTAATAATTACATTTAAAGTGCTCATTTCTGATGATTCGTACAGATGCGAAATATCGTATATTGGACATTTGACAAGCATCACCATGGTCCGAGTCTAATGCCCCACTGATTCAGTCAAATGCCCCACTGATTCAGTCAAATGCCCCACTGATTCAGTCAAATGCCCCACTGATTCAGTCAACTGGCTTTTTTGCAATAAGTTTGGGACATCCTGTATAGAATTTGTCATATTCCTTCAACGTATGGTAGTCATCATGTTTCTTCCTTTAAAGATTTATTTTGAGACACCCTATATACCTACTGTTAGGATTATTTTGAAACACTCGGTTGATGTATCCATTTGTCATTATCACAAATGCAAATGGCATTTTCAAAACGTAAACATTCGCCTCGTGGCAATTTATGCATTAATTATTCCTTATCAATGTCAACATGAAATTACTTTCTTATATACACGGTCCCAACGAATGTCACATTATCGAATTGGAAAATTGAAAGCAATTTCATGTTGTCATGAATATGAACACAATGAACTAATCAACGAATGACTTGTAACTTTTTCAACTGTGGCAGTTGGATACAAAAATTTTACTCGTTTTCTTGGAGACAGAATTTTGGTGAACCAGACTTTGAAATTTAACAGGTGGGAAATCTCAACAGAATTTTGGTGGGCCAGCGAATTTCATAGGTAGGCTAGTTTGTAACTGTTTCAACTGTAGCAGTTAGCAGTTGGAGACTTTGCTGAACTTGGAGGCTTTGTCAAATTTTTAGTACACTAAAATTGCGTTCACACTTAGAAAAATTCCACTGTGCTAGAAATATCAACACTTAGATTTTAGTGTACCAGCGAATGTCATAGGTGGGCTCGTTTATAACAGTTGGGGCAGTTGTGCTCGTCGAACGCAACGAGGACTTTGCCTTCGTGCTCGCTGGGGCTTTGAATACTGCCGGCGGCACACATTTTTGGTGCGCCAGAGCTACCCGATGCTGAGACAGTCGCTTCTGGGACACTTTGGGATGTCCTAGTATTCTTATAGCCCTTCTACTCAAATAGATAAGCAACTATCGTCTATCCACGCATTGTTGATAAACCCAGTATTTACATTGTGGTTGACTGACCAGCTTTCATCGAAATTCAGCTGATTGACTGTCATAACTTCAACTTATATGCAATAAGGTATTTCTTAAACAATTATCATCCTTGGAAAATTCATGTTATTACCTCGCTAGGTATGACAACGTTAATAGTGTACCTGATGAAACACAAATTTTCAGTTTCCCTTGACTGACCACATTATGTTTGTGTAAACAACTACTGTTATCAACTGTTAAAAAAAAAAGAGTTAATTCAGAGAAATTATTTGCCTCTGGCTCTTGTACTATGACTGGTTCGTCCGACTTGTCTCTCAGAATGTAACAATTGCTAAGTTGCCAGCTTTCTTGGAAGGCTGAGATACTTGATTATATGGGTACATATGAGTGCACAATGGGTAGAAACGACTGACTTTACAGATACAGGAAATTCGCGCAGACAATTAAAAAACTTTTGAATCCGAAGGTTAGGGAAGTACTACCTTAATACTTCGATTCGTATATACTTGAATCATACTAGAAAAGGCCTATAAAATTTCAGTAAATTCAACCAGAAAATTGGTTGCGGAAACACTAATTGAGGGTACTGGAATGGTCAATTGCGTCAAAACTGCCAATAGGTGGGAACTGTTGGCTGTTGTCAATGTGTTGTAACCATATTCCATGACCATGAAAACTGTCGAACTTCACGGTTAGATATTGAGAATCTTGCAGATATCGATACACTTCAAGCATAGCATAAGCGGTCTCTCTCGTCTTCTCTGGAGATTTGAGATCGATCCAGGAAGAAATCTACTGGGATATATGAACAAGGAACGGGAAAATCAAAGCATATTTTCAGTTTTTGGCTCTTATCACTGGGTATAAGTCACAAAGTTCTTGAGTGTGGCAAAAAAACACAGCACACTTAGCACAGCTCAATAAACACAAGCTTTTCCAATAGGTCCCTGGTACTGAATCTTGTTGCTGTTGGCTATCCTCCCTCTTGTTTTGCCAGTTTCAATTTGCGCCATTGGTTTGGACCCAGGTGGGTTTTTGACGACGCTCAATTTGAAATTACTGCTTGTGGAATATTCTTAACAGTTTTTCAGTTGTCGGCAAGATATACTCCTTACAACAACGTATCTGATGATTGATTTTTAGAAACTTTTTGTATTGTCTTGTTGAGATGGGGGTATATAAAGAATTTTGGATGGTTTGAGGAATTGAGGACAATGGCACTAAGAAAGTGTCCTGTGTAACACCTTCTCTGTCCTTGCTGTTTAGGACCTCTAATAAAGCAGTTCCGAAGACACTGATATGTTTACATGGAGTAGAGTGAATATCTGCAAGGAAACTTTTTTTTTCCTCTGAAGCTGAGAGTATTTCCATTACTCACTTCTAGGTGCAACCTTGGGGCTTGTAATGTTTCAGAATTTTACGGAAAAGTTAAGCTTTTTTGTTGAAGAAACAAGTATATTCTAATACATCAACTCAGAAGTATTTTGTTGACCCTGTATAATTATTGATTGTAGCAGTTGTTATATAATTGTCATTCAAAAAAAGTATTTTCAACTTATTATATCAAGTATAATTTTCTTTCTTTACTGTCTTTCAATTCTTCATATCCATTGGCACTCTCAAATATCTAACAATGGTTATGGACCCAGAATGATCACAAGAAGATTTGTTCTCTAAAAAGCTGAATTGAAAGGATAGAAAGAATAATAAGCAATTTTTTGACAAGCAAGAAAATTTTTCCTGTCAGATTGAAAAGTTTTTTCAACAAAAAGGCATTTTTGCGCTAATTTTCAATTATGTCTAGTGCTACAAGTTATTCAGAGAGTTCCTGTTCAATACCTTTCTTTGAAAAATTAAGAGGTAGTGAAAATTATTGTGACTGGTCATTTGCCATGAAGGTGTTACTTCGTCATGAAGATCTTTGGCTATCTATCGATGGTTATCCAGAAGATGATACTACGACCGAAGCAGTAAAGAACACGAAAGATCAAAGAACATTAACTAAAATATGCTTGATGATCCAACCTTGCTGTTATCCACCTGTGAGAGAGTATGAAAAAGCTATTGATGCTTGAAATAATTTGAGAGCGACTTACGAGGATAAAGGTCTCAATTAGATTGCTACGAACCTTATGCAGCATCAGGTTAGAAATTTTTTCGAAAATAGAAGATTTTGTAAACGAATTCATCATAGTTCCACAAAAGCCTGTTACCAAGGGTTACCAGAAAGCTATAATCCAATGGTCTTGGTAATTGAACATTCAGGTGCAAAAATTACGAGTGATTTGATCAATCAGGGAGAATGACAGACAAAACTCTAATGAAGCTTTGTGGTCAATGCAAGAAAATATAAAAAATGCAAGAGGTAAAAAACTGCCCTAATAAAAAGTCTAGTGACCCTTCGTTTTCTAAATCAAATAAGAAAAATGATCAGAACAAGTAAAATAACCAGAAGAAAGCATTTTTACCCTAGGCTACCACGTGAATCAACAAAAATGGTACGTTTAGAAGTATCAATTGCAAACAATCAGGTTTTATATAGTAAAGAAATTGGTGATATACCTGTCAACCTAAGAGCAGATTCACAAATTGAGCTGATATCAGGAGTGACATATATTCCAAACCTAGCTTCAAACTTACTATCTGTGAGTCATATGGTTTCCAAAGGTTTTTTAACTATATTTGATGAAACTGGATGCGGAATATTTTAAAACTGTGTGGTTGAAGGCGATACAGTGGCCACCAATTGATGGAGTTTTTTGTCTAGATGTAAACACTCAGCAAGCTTATCTTTCAAACACAAAAATGTCCCAAGACATTTGGCATAAAAGACTTGGACATTTGAACCGTATCAGTATGAGACTTCTTCGAGATAAAATGGCACAGGTATTGATTTTTCAAACAAAGACATTAGTGATGCATGTGAATCCTGCATTAGAGGAAATCATTTTCGAAAACCGTTCAAAAGGCATCGAATAGGAGTTTCTACGCACGAAAAGTTGGAACTCATACATTTGGATTTGTGTGGACCAATGCCTGCGGAATCCTGGGGAGGAAATTTGTACTACTTTTGTCTAATCGATGACTTCACAAGAAAAGTTTTCTATCTATTTTCTTAGACAAAAAAGTGAAGTTACGGAAGTATTCAAAGAATTCAAACAAGAAGTTGAAAATGAAAACTTAAAAATCAAAAAGATACGATATGACAATGGCAAAGAATTCTCAAATCATTCTTTATCAAATTTCCTTAAAGTAAGTGGCATCAAGTTCCAGATCACTGTTCCCTACACACCTGAAGAAAACGGTATTGTAGAACGAATGAATAGGACCATCATGGATAAAACTAGATCAATGATGTAAGGAGCATACTGTGATCATCGTTTTTGGGCTGAAGCTGTCAACACTTCGGTATATTTGGAATACGGACTTTTCAACCCTACAACACATGAAACATCCAGAGCTAGAGATGTTATATCTTTGGAAAGAGAATTTTCAGCAGATCAAATGAAAAACAAAAACGAACTATCTTTTTCAAAAGTATTTGCCCCAATTATGTCATTGTACGAGACTGAAAAAGAGTTAAAAACTCATGAACAAGAAGGAAATGAATTTTTACCAAACGATGAAGAGGAAGCAGAATAAATGAGAGATGATTTTGAAAACCAAGAAAACATATCTCAACAAGGAAACCTTTCAGATCCAGATTCACCAGACCACTCACAGAAAGATATCCAGTGCGTGAAAGAAAACCAAGAGAGTTTTCAGATTTTGTGCTGTATCAAACTGTTTGTGACATTGGTGAGCCCAAAACCTACAAAGTAGCAATTTCTAGTGATCTTTCTTCAGAATGGAAAGCTGCTATGCAAGATGAAATCGATACTCTTTATGAAACTGGTACTTGGACATTAGTAGAAAAGCCAAGTAACGTAAACGTTGTCAAATCAGTATTGGTAGCGAAAGGTTTCACTCAAGAATACGGCATAGACTACTTTGACACTTTTTCTCCAGTTATGAGACACTCATTGATACGTTTACTTTTTGCACTGGCTGTCCAATACAACCTTGATATGGAACAACTGGATGTTGTTACTGCTTTTCTGCACGGGAATCTGGATGAAGCAATCTACATGTATCAACCAAAAGGTTTCGTCGTTGAGGGAAGGAAAATAAAGTATGCCTTCTTCATAATGTTCTATATGGTCTGAAACAGGCTGCGAGATCATGGAATAAAAAAAGTCGATGAAGTATTGAAAGAACTGAACTTCAAGCAGTCCAGACATGAAAGCTGTACTTACATTCTAGAAAAGAAGATAAGTATAGTTATCATTGCACTTTACGTCGATGATTTCTTTTTATTCCACAACGATCTGATGGAGATTACGAAACTAAAGAAACAGTTATCCCAAAACTTCAGAATAAAAGACCTCGGAACAACATATAACTGTTTAGGCATGAAAATACAGAAAAAATCAGATGGAATTATCGCTATTAGTCAGAAAAAGTATATTCTTGATGTCCTATCCAAATTAGGCATGTCAGACTGTAAGCCAGTTTCTACGCTGATAGAACCGAAAAACAAACTTCCATTGGATGAAAGCGAAGAATGTATTGAGGTACCTTATCAGCAACTAATTGGATGCTTGATGCATTTAAGCATCACGTCTAGACCTGACATCTCTTATGCATGTTATTATCTGAGTCAGTTCAATTCAAAGTATAACTTGTGTAATTGATGACTTGTTTATTTTGTGGAAATTCATGATCACTTTGATGAAACGAAAGAACACTCTTTTGTCTTATTTCCACTAGATTTTTTATTGTTACGACCGGTTTCGGGTTTTATCCCATTATCAAGTATAAAAACTAACTCAGTTAGAAATAAGACAAAAGAGTGTTCTTTCGTTTCATCAAAGTCAAAGTATAACGAAAGACACTGGCAAGCTGCAAAACGCGTTCTTAGATATTTAAAAAGAACTGCAGACAGAGCTCTGATTTATCAAAAGTCGAATGAAGAAATAACTGGCTACACCGATGCAGATTATGCTAGTGATGCAACCAACCGAAAATCATACACAGGTTTTTGTTTCATATATGCAAATGCGGTGGTATCTTGGGAATGTCGCAAACAGACTACTATTGTAATGTCATGTGGGGCAGAATACATGACACTCAGCGAATCTGCTAAAGAAGCGGTTCATTCAAGAGGGTTACTGTCAGAACTAATAAATTTTTCAAATGCCATAAAGATATATAACGACAATCAAAGTGCTCAGAAAATTGCCAACAATCCTATACTGAACAGGAGAACTAAACACCTTGATGTTGATTATTTGTGCTTCGGACTTCCATCGTCTTAATGGTCTTAAAGTCCGAAGCACAAGTAATCAAGTTACTACATCGTCTACAACCTTCAAAACAAACACCTTGATGTTCGATTCCACTTCATTCGAGAAAAGATTGCAAATGGTGGAGTTAGCTTAGCGTATCTACCAACAAATAAAATGATAGCTGACATTACAGTACAAAGCCATTTCCGAAACCGAAATTCCAATTCTGCGTTGAAGCTAAGGGTGTGCTATACGGGGTGTAATCTAACCC
Organism: Chrysolina haemoptera; assembly: GCA_958298965.1. Taxonomy (NCBI): domain Eukaryota; kingdom Metazoa; phylum Arthropoda; class Insecta; order Coleoptera; family Chrysomelidae; genus Chrysolina; species Chrysolina haemoptera. The sequence continues at coordinate 18,576,243 of OY282603.1, read as the reverse complement.
CCGTGAAGGACGGGTGTATAATGACATTTTATAACGAATAGCACGTGTGAAAAATTCGAAAAAAAATTGTGGAAATTTTAAATTTTGTTGGAAAATTTGGAAAATCTTGAAAATGGCTGTTCAAAATTACACAGTTTCCTCCATCTATGGTTTGAATTACAAGTCTACACAGCTAAACTCAATACAGGTTCAGTGACCCAGTTCAATGAATGCACGTGTATTCCCTGGAATTCGATAACATCCGGTAACATGTCTACACAGCTAAACTCAATACAGGGTCAGTGACCCAGTTCAAGGTCAATAAGTGCATGTGTATCATATTACCTGGAATTCGATAACATCCGGTAACAGGTGTAGATCAGCAAAATTTGAAACGGGTTCACAGATCAGCGAAATTCGATACGGGTTCAGTGACCTCATTCAATGAATGCACGTGTAACACCTGAAATTTGCTGACGTCCGGTTACAGGTGTACATCAGCGGAATTTGAAACAGGTTCAAAGATCAGCGAAATTCAATACGGGTTCAGTGACCTCATTCAATGAATGCACGTGTCAGGAATCATATTACCTGGAATTTGCTGACGTCTGGTTACAGGTGTACATCAGTGGAATTCGATACGGGTTCAAAGATCAGCGAAATTCGATACGGGTTCAAAGACAAGCGAAATTCGATACGGGTTCAACGACCTATTTGAAGGTCAAAACCTACGAGAGAGCAAAAGGAGTCAAGGTCAAAACCTATGAGAGAGCAAAAGGAGTAGTGCACGTTTCAGATATCAGATTACCTGGAATTTGCTCACTTCCGGAAACAAACAAGTTTCAACAAGTTTGAGGAAATTCGGGATGGGTTCATCGATGTTTTTCAGAAGAACAGACTTTTGTGTCGAAGCCAATATTACCTGAATTATGTAGATAACAAATGAATGATTTTTAAATATTTACAGCCTTCCCTTCTACAACTTTCTCATATATATTTTAAAGGATTGTCCTTTCAAGTTCAGTTTGTGTGGCGTTCAATATGTTCACAAATCTTATAATTTTACAAGCCATTTGGCATAGTGTTCTACTCATACACCAACCCAATGATGTTGGAGAAATTTTCATTTTCTTCGATAGCAAAGGTACGTGGAATGAAACTTGGCCATCTAAGTGGGTGAAAATGATACCACTTGAAATTAATAATGTACGAATCGTCAAAACTTCAGTACCCACCAATAGTACAAAGTATGAGTTATTAATAAGAAAACATAATTCCACTGAACAAACAGACATAATCGAGCTATATCCCTCCCCACCATTAGCTCATATAAAAGATGATTCAGAGTCTAGAACAGTTCACTGTTTAATTTACTACATAGCTGTGTGCTCCTCAGTGATCCTTCTTTCTTCACTGGTGGAAATATTTCAGAAAATATGGATGGTATTTACTGCATAATTGATGTTATCACCAAACATGAGAAGCACTGCAATCCCTAAGTTCACTGAAGATGAATTGCGACAATTTCCACTACAATATTTGATTCGCAACATGTAGATAGTCCGCCACCTCCACAATCAAAATGTTATTCATGCTCAAGTATTTAAATAAAAAACATTATTCAATATCTTCGTTTTATTAACCAATTAAAGATCCAAAATTCATTTATCTATCAAGTTTTCTGACATCAATAGTAGGAGATCCAACATTGCGTCTTCATCTTTAGGATTCAACTAATGGTGACCCCAGGCTAATGTTTGTACATTATTGGATAAAACAAATCTTTTGTCATCACTAGATGATAACGCAGTTTTGTTTCTCATCTCTGTATATATGGTATGTAAATAAGAACTAAAAACATACATTTTGCGTAAAATAGAGCCACCTCTTTCAACAATTTGAATGTAATCTGAAATTTGAAGTGAATCTAGTACATTTTTAGAAACTCCTTTAGCTTTTTTCATCACTGTCGATGCCTTAACACAGTATGCCTTCGCGCCTGTACCATAAAAACATTCTATTGGTGATCCAAAAAATTCATCTTTCATCTTACCGACAACTGCTACAGTTTTAGGAATTTTGTGGATAGTCAATTTTGAAATTAGAAGTGTCAAAGAATTCTATATTTTCCCTAATATCATCGTATACATTTTCCGTGAATATCTCCAAAATCAATGAATCGGTATCTGTGTAACAGAGGTTTGCTTTGTCATTATATTATGTTTTGATATAGCCATACAAAAAATCATGGGTGCTAGTGGAGAGACCACTGCACCTCGAGCAATATGCCTACAGGACTGGCGGTTCAACGGAGACAGCACTCCACCAACTCGTAAAGAGGGCGGAGAATACGCTGGAAAACAAAGAGGTGATGTTAGCGGCCTTTCTTGACATAGAGGGGGCCTTCGACAATACCTCTATAAACTCAATCACCAGAGCTCTTAGACACAGAGAAGTCGAGGAACCATGTGTGGCCTGGATAGACTCGATGCTAAGGAGCCGGTTGATACACATTACTGTATTAGATCAAACCGTAGTAGCCTGGGCGACCAGAAGATGCCCGCAGAGTGGAGTACTGTCCCCGCTTCTGTGGAATCTGATCGCGGACTCGCTGCTGCGGGCTCTGAACGACGCAGGACATCGAACCCTTGGCTATGCTGATGACATAGTAGTTTTAGCACAAGGAAAATACAACACAACGGTTAGAGATCGCATGCAGCAGGCTCTTAACCTAGTTACGAGATGGACGGACTTGGAAGGGCTGAATGTCAACCCCAACAAGGCAACCATAGTAGCATTCACCCGAAGACGAAAGACAGAGGGCCTGGGACCTACACGACTTTGAGGAGAAGACATACAGATAAAGGGGGAAGTCAAATATCTTGGAGTAGTCCTTGACTCTAAGCTGACCTGGAACCAGCATTTAGACAAGATTACCAAAAAAGCGGTGACATCACTAGTGATTGTTTTTTCAAATATGGAGTTTATGATAAATTTGAATAAGTCACGTTCAAATTCATTCCTGGCAGAATTTCGGAGATTGGTATTCAAATCAATACATTGTTTCAACCACGCTGACTGTGTGAACTCTAAAACTCTATGAATCCTCGTCAATTTTAATCCATATTTCAAACACTGTTTAAATTTTTTATAGTGTATAATATATCTTTTCTTGGTCATTAAATTTGGAGTCAACTTGGAATACTTGCTTTCTGGAGGCTTGATATTCTCTGGATAGAAAGGATAGTCATTATGATCATCATGTAAGTTTGGTAGATAGTCCAAATCAACTTCCAATACATATCCTTTCGACGATGTATCCCCAATTTTGAAGACGTCGAAATTTACTAGTTCATATTGCTCAAGCCATCTGAAATCGCCCTTTGGAAGATATTCACCCATAGCAGCTGCATACAAATTCGTTGCATCAAGATATAAAATATATGAATGTGGCTTGGAAGGATCATAAGACGATATAAATGGATTATTAGCTATAGCTTTCCTTTTACTACATTGGCTTACTCCACCACGAATTCCTCTTTTGAAAAAGTGAACCATATCTATATCAGTTAGGAGCTCTAGTTCGACCTTAGTTAAACGTAGCATAGCATCCCAGCTGAGTGAAGGAGCTGTTACATACTGGGCAGGATCAAGTTTATATTTTTCCAAGCACACATCTCTGAAATTTTCGAAGACATCTACTAATAGTAGAACATCTGATTTCAAGTAAACATCTGAGTAATCTCCTAGAGTTGAACATCCGAATTGCCGCCATACTTCACAAGCTCGATTATAATCCTCTTCGGAAATATTTTTGGCATTCAGAATATCGAGGAATTCAAATGGAGTTGGTAATGTAGGTTGATTCAGTTTTTCATAGGAGTCAACATATGAATATGGAAAAACACCTTTGCGTCTTATCATATTAAATTTCCTATCATCTTGAAAATATTTCCTAACCTCCCGACATTGCGATTTTTTTAACGTTTTACTCAGATTTTCTAGAGATTTGGATAAGAAGCGGAAAGAGTCGACAAATGTCAGAGTGATGAATTAGTCCCTAATTTTGGGGTTATCTGATTTTTAAGTATGTTTTGGAAAATGAAATATACTTCTCTTTATTTTGGGCAATCACTGAGATATTCTCTTCATTCGAAGCCAATTTTTTTATGAATAATAATTTGTCAAGTGACAATGATCTCGAACTTTTATGTCATCAGGTTTATAGGAGTCACCACAAATATGACATTCCGTAGAATTCTGAAATTCACTACTGAAAGTGGCAGCATTTCTTTTACGTGTTTCAAATGTTTGTTATATAACTTCAAAACAAGTTCATCCAGCATTTTAACAAAAACCTCGGCACAATCATTTCCACGATATCGTACAAATTTTGAGTATTTGTCATCAAAATTACACTTCAAATAGAAAGCAAACAAATATGGCTCGTGTTCATACGCTTTCAATGTGAATAAATGCTCATCTGATATTTCACTATGATGAATAGGTTTCAAAATCGGCATATATCACAAAAGGAACTGGGGGTTGTTTTTCAAGATTGGTAAATTTCAGAATGTTGCCAGGCACGATCTCACCATACTTGTTGATGATCTTTTCGGGTTTTGGGAGTAACACACATAGATGATTACAGTCATAATGTTGATGATCCGTCAGTTTTTCACTACTAGGGAAATATTGGAAGCACCCATCAAAAATATATACACGACCATTAGCTTAGATTTTTGCCTTGAAACCAGCTTTGACAAATCTGTAATAAGGCAATAGTGATTATTTCCATCCAAATCAGTTATCAGTAGAAGATTCACATGTGTTGCAGATTGATGTGTTCTGAAATGTAGGGGTCCCACTATGTTGGTTACCACTTTTCCTTCCTTAAATTTTGTATCTACACCAAATACATTGATGGATATACTATTCATTCTTTCAAATTTGGAAATATCCTTCAATTTCACTGAAAAACCAATGGCTTGAAAATTGAGTAATGTATTATAATGTGGGTACGAAGATGGGCTCGCTGGATCTCCATTCGAAGTAAAAAATCGCTGCCATAATGGACCAAGCGAAGCAAGCATTATCCAAGTTCTTCACATTTAAAACTGCTCGTTTTATATTAATTGCTTTGGGCAACACAATATATGAGGAAGCTGATAGTGGATTGTATTTGTTTATATTCATATCTAGATACCAAATCTTCTGTAATGACCAGCCTGAGTCTCTTTCCTGGAACTCTGAAGCCTTTGAATTCATCTCGTTTCTGAATTCCGCATACAGCAAATCCAAGTCAGTGAAAGAAATTGATTTGATTTTTTGTGTTGAAGGATTTCATATCACTTAATTCTTTTTCAGGTATAATATAATGTCCAAACAGTTCAAAATTAATTTTCAAGCTCGTGTGTTCCTGTATATATTCAGAGATGATGTTCAGAACTTTCGGTTTAACATCTTCCATAAAGTTGACGTAATCAATATGATGATTGTTGCTTTTGAATCGATAACTTGCTATTCTATTCTTGGAGGCGTGTTGCAGTTTTTCAATACCGTTTCCCAGTTCCGATGAAATATTCACATGCAACCTTTTTCTCGACTGTGGAACACTGGTGGATGGAACACTGAGTCTTTTCGACTGCGGAGCACTGGTGGATGGATCCAATTTGACTGTTTTCAATTGTGGAGCGCTGGTGGATGGATCACCCAATTTGACTCTTTTTAGTAATACACTATCAGCTCTTCTGAAAGGACAGCTTTTCTGTAAGACACCTGCAATTAATCAGATTGATGACTCGACAGTTATTTCACCTCAAAGCATCCGGTAGATACCAGATGTTTCCCTCAAGGCCATCGACCGTAATAATTAATATTGCGCAAGCGCTTATCAATCTATTTAATCGGAGTTGTTGTGACAAATGTATAATGTATAATGTTTACCAGAGTGAAAAATAAAATAGGTTTCTTTGGAAAATATTTATTTAGATGTATCCATTATATACATTTGTCACAACAACTCCGATTAAATAGATTGATAAGCGCTTGCGCAATATTAATTATTACGGTCGATGGCCTTGAGGGAAACATCTGGTATCTACCGGATGCTTTGAGGTGAAATAACTGTCGAGTCATCAATCTGATTAATTGCAGGTGTTGCAAGGTCAATGACCTTCTGGGAAACATCTGGTGTCTAGACAACCGGAAGCTATAAGGTGAATGAATTGTCGAGTCATCAATCTGATTAATTGTACTTAAGTGCTCATTCACTCGATATATTCATATAATCAAAGAGTTTTGTTTTTGTTTAACAGAGTGAAAAATAAAATAGGTTTCTTTGGAAAATATTTATTTAGATGTATCCATTATATACATTTGATATAGAAAATGAACATTTGAAAGTGCACATATACAATTATCTTTATTATGACGAAAACAACTTGCTTCAGAGGCTCGTAAACCGGGTTGCTCTCCAAATTCTATGACTGGTTGATGGGTAAATTTTTTTATATATTCAGCTTTCTCCTTTCCTTTAACATAAATAGTGTCAACTCCCTCAGTGAGCTTCTTAATTATAGTTCCGAATTGATGCAATGGTGTGAACCCATCATTCCAATCTATACAGTGGTGATTATGCATCAACCAAGTGGCTTGACTGTGAAATTTTGGTGGGATCATGTCTAATGGAAATGGAGGTTTGAACACGTAGTGAGAAACTCTACTTCCATCGAAGGCGGCCAAATTCTTGGTTAAAAATGTATCGTTCTCGACCTTTAAACCTTGTACATCTATCACCAATATCATATTTTCAAATTGATAAATTTTCTTATCAATAATCGCTTCAAATTGTATGACTAAATCAATTGTTTGAGTAATTTTAGGTTCTTATGGTGCTGCTTCAATCTTATTCGATACTCTGATATCATCTTCGAACTGATGTTTTAAACATGAAAATCTTTATATATAACAACAAGTTGAGCATGCGCATTAAAATTGCTTAACAATTTTCGTCAATGGATTATATGAAAATTCTTTCTCGTGTAGAATAAGGCAATAAGCTGTTACATTCTTGGGTGTAACTTCAGCAGTCTCAATCTCAATTCTGAGTACTATGGAACCGGTCTGAATCACTTCTTTTTGACGTGAGCAGTCGATGTGGACCAGCGGTGCCTTCACTTTAAATTCATTGGGATTGAAAATAGATTGATTTGATTTAAGAAGATAGTAGCTCTCTTGAAAGTTGGCATACATTTCATAGAGTTTTGCAAACTTGTTATTCTTGAAATCAAGAATCAAGTCATTGTAAGGAAATCGTTTGGAATTCAGAAATACTCTTAAATTACTCAGATTACAATGGTCGAATGTACTCATATCGGTGGCGAGCTTTTCTTTTTTAGCATGTTGAAATGCAATAATAACATGTCGAGGAGTTTCAACCTTCCTAGTTGTTTTCACTGCCCAAGTGTGTATTGTTGTTTCATTTAAAGAAGGATATTCGATCAATTCCCACCTTCTGAATTTCAAAGGTAGCTCAACATTGCTATATATGATTTTATTCAATCGTAGTTGTTCCTGAATACTCGGTGTCACATGAGGGATGCACCAACTCAGCTTGTTTATGCCTACTTTGGGTTTTTCAGAATCATCTATACTAATCACAGCATCCAAATCATGACTTTCACGAATCAAAACTAGTTCTTGTCTCATATTTATCATTATTTTTCGAAAGTCTTCAAAAAAGCCAGCCCATAACTTCAGCGGAATACATACGTTGAAATTCCTTTCGTCATCAACTAATATTTTATCAGTCGCATCAAGTTTAGGAAACCAACCAGCATTTTGCATTGAAATACTTTCATTTTCATTCATAGACAAATAATTTTTTATCATTGATACTAGTCCAATGTTTCTGACAGAGTCTACCACCACACCATTCAACTCATATCGTAGCTCACAGAATAAGAAAGATATTGCGTTGTTGACGAATTTTATTTTCGAAATTGGATCCCCATCCGGCCTTGTGAGCTTTCCCTACATGTATATGCATGAGTTACAAGGTAATGTATAAGCATCCAAGTCCTGAATTGGAATTTTTATTTCATCATATTTGATTTCATTGGAAATATACGGCTGATATGTATGAAACTGATAATCTTCGATTGTGTTGTCAATGAAAGGCTCACTCGTTATTTGTAGCAGTTTCATTATATTAAGAGTTCTAATCCCAAAGATTTCAAGTACTGTTTGTTTTCTGGTGTTAGTAATTCGGCAGTTGCTTCCAAACTGTCTTTCAAAGCTCGCTTCGTCTTCTTTTTATAGGGTTGTTGGAATGCTGAGTTATCAAATCTCCACACCATTATTCAGAAAGTCTTCCTTCTCAGGTGCAATCTAACAGAAACTTCCTCGTTTCGAAAAGCAATTAAATTGAAATTTTGATCCACAACTCTCACAGTGATGTTGTTGATTGTCTTGATAGTGACGGAAAAATGCAAAATGTTCAATGGAGTTTCAACTATTTTAAACCCTCTTGGCACGGTTGGAAAAAACTGATGAATCATATGCACTGGATTACCATTCAGAAATGAAGCCATCGCAATATTGCAATCAATGCAAATTGTATTGATTGAAAGAATTTTCACTTCATGGTCTGATTTGTAGATCCCGTTTGCATTGAGTATTTTCTTCTCGAATTCCAATAAATGACCAATGGAATTTTGTACTGAAAAATTGATTGTAGTGTTTGTCCGGATAAACACTTTTGAAGTTGTCCAGTGTGGGTCAATGGATATCACATCTTCATTGTTGCTAGTCATCTGTTTAATGATTAGATCAATAGTATCTGTTACATCATAAAACCCTTCAGGAATGATATAACTGAATTCATCGTGTTCACCCCATACCAAAACGTTGTTCAATTTTGTTACGTTTGGAATAACATTGAACGAATCAAAATTTGCCAAGCCTATCTCATATTCCACATTATCGTCCAGATAAATTGGAGGGTTGAAATTATAACTCAACACTGAGGATGTGAAAGTGGTAGTGGTAGTTTATTGATTAATGAAGGAAATACATCAGAGATATTATTATATAAAAACAAAAGGCAGTATTGTTCACACTGATAAGAGTTGAACTTCTGCATAGAATCATACTTGTATTTTATATTATTCACGTCACCAGCGCTGATGAAGTATTTTATCAATTCCTTAGGTGGTTTAAGATTTCCATAACTATCGAAATATATAACTTCGGCATTATCCTTGGAATATGCAGTCCAATGAGCCCCTTCTCCTAAATCAGAATCCAGATTGATAATACCGCACTCCTTGCTTCCAATTTTTCTGGGAAGTTTATCTCTCATGAAAACACCTCAAAAGTAAGGAATCCCCAAACGCTCTACATTTTTCATCACATCGATATTGGTTAAGGCTCGGCATGGTAACTTCAACGGTTTTATTGATATGGCTGGGCAAACATTCCATAACCTTTACGAGGTCTCAAATATAAACCTTTTCCTTTTGGTTCCATCGCTAAATCATGTCTCTTTTGTTCAGCAAGTCTTTGTTTCTCAGATTTTGCCTTATTGACTGCTGAAGCGATAGATGCTGCCCCTCCTCCTACAGCACCTAACGCCCCTAAAACTGGTAGTAAAAATGGCAGAAATCCACCCTTCTTCGGAATTGGTATGATTCTTTTTCTCTGCTTATTCTTTCGTTTCCTGGCAACTTTCAATTCACTACCCTTCTTCTTCTTAACTGTTTTATTTTTTCGTCCTAATCCCATCCCCAACTTGCTTTTGAGATTCATAATATTACCCCAAATGCTGTCACTTTTTCCCCCAATTTTGCGTCAGAAGATTTCAAACGTTCGGAAGCAAACTTTGCCAGTTTCTTGTCAGCAATATTCCTTGCTTCTAAATCTTCACTGTTGGAGTAAGCAATGTCGTGTCGCTTACAAGCCTCGTCCAGAGGATTCACGCCTACGTCTCCCCTCAATAATCTCTTTTCCAACTTGGTGCCAGGCCCACAGTAATTATATCCAGGGACATGTAGTTCTACAGGAAGTTTGTTGATCAAGGTATTCAGAAAACCTCGACCTTTCTTTCTTGTGTTTCGGCTCGTACTAACGACTGATTTCCTTCGCTGTCCCATTATATTAGGTTTCGAACAACTTGGACACGCGTATTTATACCTATTACATCCGCACTAATGTCAGTTTAATAACTATTCCGATATGATGAAGACTGAAAAACAAAAGGTGTTGCTTCCAGTTCTCAATCATGATGAGATCAATTTGGAGAATACCGTTAGAAAACATGGTGTATTATTTGGAGGTCAATCTAAAAGAGGGTTACTTGTTGGAGCAAGTGGATCAGGAAAAACTAATGTGAAGTTGTCTCTACTGGAACAACCTAACGGCCTTCGTTTAACATATGCATACTTATTTTCCAAATCATTATATCAACCTTAATATAATTATTTGAGGATTTTGCTAGCGCCTACGAACGAAATTGGATTTCATGAATATAAAGATTCTGTTGAAGTTATTCTCCCAGAAAATATAAATGATCATTCAGTCATAATGATGTTGCCACATGTGATCAAAACATAATCAAGAATTATTTCTGTTTCGGCCGTCACAGACACACAGACTGTTTCTATTTATGTCAAACCTATTCGGCCATTTCCAAACAACTCATTAGAGACAATGCTAATTCGCTTATAATTTTCCAACAAGACCTAACAAATCTGAAGCATATATATGAGGATCATGTCAGTACAGATATTTACTTGCAGAATTTCAAAGAAATCTGCTCTTATTGTTGGAAAGATAAATTTGGTTTTCTCGTTATCGATAAAGATTGTTCTATAAACGAGGGACGATACAGGAAGGGTTTCGATACATTTATTCATATATAAACTTTAAGATTGCGGAATGATTGTCAGTCATCATGAACAGTCATTTACAAGAACAACTATTGAGTGCAAGGAAGGCGTTGAGACGAAAATATAAAACTTTAAAATCTGATATCGCAGAATCTCAATCACATTTAGAAAAAACCTATGAACCAATCACTCAACCATTGAAACAATTCAACAACCCCCAACGACTCAGTTCAAGCAAGAATTGAAACAAGAATTGAAACATCAAACTAAATCACCTCTTTCAAGTTATCAATCGACTCCCAAAAAAATACACCAACCAACACCCCATGAATTTCATAAACCTCAAGAATTTTATCACATCACTCCTGATGAAGAGACATTTCAATATGATTCAACCATTCCACAATCCGACTTCGAAGGGAGTTATTTTGAGGAAAGTATGCAACCTGTGATGAACGCACAGCAACAATACTTACTACAATCCGCGAAGCCGTTGCCTCGTGCATATATAGAAGACAAAATTTCAGATACGAAAAATGTATTTAACGATATTTTTGGAGTATATTTTAATGCATCTACGGAAAAATTTGCCATAGGTAACGCAACTGTTGGTTTTGATGGTGCCGATATTGTAATAAATAATAAGTTCAGATACACTGGAACTCCAGTAATGCACAATATCTCCGTCATGATCCTACAAGGGGTCTGTCAACATCAAACGGGTCAAAGTTTGTTAATATAATAAAACCACGAATTACAACACTTATACTCTTTGGCTAAAGAACGTGAACTTGAAAAGACTCAAAAACTCACGGAACCCAACTTATCTCTTCCCAAGCCCAAACCAAGAATCAGTTCGGCTCCAGGCACCACAACGAGAAGTAAAAGGGGTTCAGGACTAACTATGCTTGATTTCATCAATATTCCTATTGAATATAAATATTTTGATGACTTCAAGGAGCTAGTGGAGCGATTAAAACTGTTGATTGCATCGCAATGTGCTGGAAACACCGGTGTGAATAACGAAATCATAAGCATAATTGAGGAACTTCGTGAGGCAGGGATAATAAAATAAAAACCTATATGATTTAATTCAATTTGGTGTTTAACCGTGACAACATGCCCATCGATAAATTTAGAAGACATTTCCTGAGAACATCTCAAACGCCATATTATGAACCAGAAATACTTCCGAAAGCCTCCTCAAACACACCTTTCCATCTTCGTGTCATACCAAATGTGTTCTTCATTTGAGGGCATTCAAGGATATCAGGAAGAGTATTAGTTTCTTTGTATTTGAAAATGGTACAACTTCGTATGAGTTTCCTGTTTCCGGAAAAATTGAAAGCATCAACTCCCAGCTAGAAGATATATCTATATCACTAGGAGAGGAGTATGCAGATATTGGTTCACTGATTAGTCTGATAGGAAAGTTTTAAAATAAAGATGATAAGATCATTTTCTTAGTCGATCAGCAGCAGCATAATCAACTGTTTGTCGAAATTGTACTTCAGTGTCCTATAACTGAAAATGGATAAAATCAAGGAAGACATTGTAGGAGAGTTACATAGAAATTCACGAAAAATATGTCAAAGGAGGCGTGTTATTATTAAAGGTTTGAATGATCTCATTCAAGCTGATTTGGTTGAAATGATTCCCTATTCAAAAACTAACAAAGGATTTAAATACATCTTGGTTATTATAAACGTATTTTCCAAATATGTTTGGTGTGAACCCGTTAAAGCTAAAAGTGGGGAAGATGTTGTCGTGAGATGCAAAAAATATTGAAAGATATGAAAGTTACAACAAAAAATCTACAAACGAATATGGGAAAAGAGTTCTACAATAGTAAATTCAGACAGTTGATGAATGATTGGAAATCATTATAGCACTTTCTCCTATTTGAAAGCTAGCATAGTTGAACGAGTAAACAGAACTTTGAAAAATAGAATGTGGAAACAATTCAGCCTGCAAGGAAGCTACAAATGGTTGGATATACTACCAGAAATAGTTTCTAACTACAACAATTCCGTACACAGTACAATAGGAATGAAACCCAAATATGTAAAAAAATGTCATGGAAAGTATTTACTGAAAAACGCGTATAGTCACCTCAAAACAGTGGATCCAAGGAAACGAAAATTTAAAATCAATGATCATGTAAGAATAAGCAAGTACCGAGAGGCATTTGCTAAAGGGTATACACCAAACTGGTCCAATGAAATTTTCACTGTAAGAAAAGTCTATCAGTCGAATCCTGCAGTGTATTTTCTTAAAGATCAAAATGAAGTTGATATACAAGGTGGATTTTATGCAGAAGAACTTCAAAAAGTTAAACATCCTGATGTGTTCCTGGTTGAAACAATTAAGAAAAAAAGGAGACAAACTGTACATCAAATGGTTAGGTTTAAGCAACGAGTATAATTCGTGGATATCGAAAAATGATTTTGTATGATACTTTTTCAACAAAACAATATAATATTTACATAAAAGTTTTATTAATATGATATTACAAATTAATCACAAAATCTATTATTGAATATTATTTCTCTATGTGTTGAATCCAAAATGGGGGCGACGATCCTTGAGGTTTCTGCTATTCGCCTCTTGAAGCGCATTCTATCGATTGCTGCATACATCCAATACATTTTCCGAGAATCCTTGTAAGCGAATTTCCATGTGTACATATAAAAAAATTTGTTTTGACTTTCATCAATTGTCACCGCCTTATTCATGGTTCAGTTCTGAAACCTTTCGGGTAAAGATGGATTAATTCCAGAGTTAGACTTATATTTTCACTACTGCGATTCACTTCTGGCTGGAGCAAATCTAAAGCATTTTGCAACAGATCACCGCTCAGCTTACAGAGTCCGTTTTTCAAAACTTGGAAATATTGTCCATAATGCTGTCTTATCAAAATATCTACCCTATATTCAATTAAGGGTTGGAGTTCCCATAGCTTGCAGACTGTTTCAAACCCCAAGTACACCGAGGAGTAATCTTTTTTTATTTTGACTACTCGTCCGTTTGTAAATTGAACTCAATGGTAAATCTATCGTCTTCAATAGCCTCTACTTCATTGGATGAGTAAAAATAATTGGTAATGATTCCTTGGTATGTGAAGAACTTTTTCCACTCATGTTCTGTGAAAATCACTCGATCTCCCTTATTTCCGGCAATTTCAATACATGGAGTGAAATTCAAATCATATGAAAGATTCACAACAACAAATTTACTTCTAGATTTGTTTAATGGGAATTTTCTTTCACTCAACTCTACCTTTGGATTTTTCTTTACATAGACCAAGAGCCCGTGTAACCATTTTTGGTAGTGATAAGTTTACGCCCATCGACCATTGAAACTTGTATTATCGATGTCGACGATGCTACAGAGATTCTCGCCATACATGATTTCCGGGGCGAAGTTAGGGTAGGGGGCTTACCGATTTGTTTCAAAAAAGTGAGCAAAATTTTTCATGAGTTTACGGCAGAGTATTGGGAAAGCAAAGATTTCAGGAAAATAATTCGACGCTCGCTGATTGTCAGTCGCTTATGTCGTGGCGTTCACCCGCTGCAATCCTCGAAATATGTAAAAAAAAAGAACAACAAAAAAAATTCAGTTTACAACTGACAATGGGGGGATCTTACCATTAGCATTTCAATAACACAAATTTCGTACGCCAGCCTTTTTCAATGGGGCGGAAGGGTGCTTGGCCCACCTGTTCCGGAAAAATGTCCAAGTATTTTTTTATGATAAGCTCACGATTGATTTCTGCAGAATTATGTTCAATTCCAACTGTCCAATTGAAAAATGCAATTAACAGCCATCAAACATGTGTTTCAAATATTGCCATTCTTAAAAACAAGTTCGTGAAATGGGGCTCTATAAAGCACGGCTATATTTTTATCATAAATATTAGATGTTTATTACTGATAATCGAACATTTAGGTACAACGTAAGCACGAGAAAATGCAAACACCTTTTTCTGCTGTTTATAGAATGGATACTGCTCAGTTAGTATAACTAAACTAAAAGTTTCCTGCATTTGCGACGTGCAGGTATAATATCACTATTATTGAAACATAGCCCCTTAATTTGTCAATACTATAATTCGACGGCTGACACTACAAAACATACCTAAAGTAGACTTGCTGGATCGATTAATTCTTGTGTCAGTCTTCTCATGTATCGGTGGAATACTATCAGTCAACAAATGCAGTGTCGCGCGAAGCGCCCTAATCTGTATATCAGAGATGACTTACAATTTCCGAATGTCCGTACCCTCATCTATGAAATGTTTATATCTGACAAATATTAATGGAGTTACAACGTAAGCATGTGGATGTGAAAATACATCTCTCAGTTGTTTTTAGTAGGAATAAAGACCTGTCAATCGCTAAAATAGGACGCATGCCACAACATCATATAGTATTGAAAAGGGGAACATTCTTCATGAAAATTGAAAATTGAAAAATGTGATTTCTTTGCAATATCTAACAGAAAGTAACTACTCCCCCGGCTAAAGCCACGGTGGTCATTAGCTATTGTGAAAAGACTGTAACTGAAAAGAAAAAATCTGAAAGTGAAAATTCTATCTTGAACGATAGAAAATAGCGACTAAAGTTTGTCTTTCAGCAGCAGATGATTCCACAACAGATTTTATGAATATCCTATTCATATTTTCGAACAAAAATCATAATCATATAGTATATTTTTCAAAGAACATGGAATTATTATCATTTCATACTGTCGCAAATAATACGAGTTAGAAATGAGCATTTCGGGTGAGTTATACACTGTGCTTTTTCTATACTTTACTATCACAAAAAGTGGCGAAATCATTCTACAACGGAAACTTGACTTTCAATGATCTTTCAGTTTGACATCAAGTCATAATGAATCAACGTCAGCGTAGAACGCGCAGTCAGCTCAGTGTGTACAGGGTGGATCGGTGTCTATATGGCGATGTGCATATGAACTCCTATCCGAGCAGGGACGCAGGAGATGAGACGCTTGCATTCACTGGTAAGTAATTGTACATACAAAAATGGTAGATTCCTCACTTCAAAATATTACGATTTGACCCAACTTGCTCATATGAAATTTTGCTAATGAGGGAGATAAAGGTTAAATTTTGAGATTTTTTTTTTCAATAATTCTCAACGTTTATGGATATTAATACATAAAAATTTGGAATATGGGGTTTTTGGGTACGAGACATCATAATCTGGGACCTACTCCAATGCAATTTGTAGAGGGCACCACATTTGTGGCATAAATGTGGGTACGCTTAAGTTTTTTGCTGTTCAAGTTAGCGCTATTTTCGTAAAATAATACCAATGAATCAAGCATTAGTTTTGTTAGTCTGGATGAGATGTATAACCATGCAGTTCAAAATGTCAATGTGGGTTAAACGGGCAGGGAGTACAGTTCAAACCACCTCAACTTTTTTGCATGTATCTTATTTAGGGTTTTTATACCACAATAATAAATTCTAGAGTTTTCTACACGAAAAAGGTACTCTTGTTGAATATAGATAGGACGCACATTTTTGGAGTTAAATCGATTTGAAGCGCGATTGTAGCGCATTCCCACTGAAATGACGGGTTTTGCCTTTGCCACACTTTACATGATTATAGGCGATAAATTCTTGATTAAGGTGGTACAACTAACGTTGTGTGAATTTTTTGAGCATAAACTTATAATATTGAAGTGTACCTGAATATTTGTGTTCCTTTCCAAGGGCCCAATACCTTTTTGCCACGTAGTACGTAACTGACGGTAATAGATCCTCAATTTATGCATTAAAGATAACTTGCCCCTAAATTTTGAAATACAAACTTATCATAAAAAAATACTTGGACATTTTTCCGGAACAGGTGGGCCCAGCGCCCTTCCGCCCCATTGATAAAGGCTGGCGTACGAAATTTGTGTTATTGAAATGCTAATGGTAAGATCTCCCCCATTGTCAGTTGTAAACTGGATTTTTTTTGTTGTTCTTTTGTTCTTACATATTTCGAGGATTGCAGCGGGTGAACGCCACGACGTAGGCGACTGACAATCAGCGAGCGTCTAATTATTTTCTTGAAATCTTTGGTTTCCCAATACTCTCTGTCGTAAACTCATGAAAAATTTTGGTCACTTTTTTGAAACAGATCGGTAAGCCCCCTACCCTAACTTCGCCCCGGAAATCATGTATGGCGAGAATCTCTGTAGCATCGTCGACATCGATAATACAAGTTTCAATGGTCGATGGGCGTAAACTTATCACTACCAAAAATGGTTACACGGGCTCTTGGTCTAACAGAACTAGTCACTTGATGACAAGTTGAATTTGAACTCGGTAATACTCATTATGATAATGGAATGTCTGGTGTGATATCGTTCTCGGTTTATATCGGTGTATATATTATCAGTAATAGTGGGGGAATATTTCAGTTTAACTTCATATTGAATTAATATTCTGGATAACTGACAACTATGTATTGACCTTGAAAACGGTCATTGAACCCTTTTAAAATTTTTCCAACTTGTTGAGACTTGTTTGTAATCGATAGTTAGGAAATTTCAGGTAATTTGATACACATGCACTTATTGACCCTGAACTGGGTCACTGAACCTGTATTGAGTTTAGCTGTGTAGACTTGTAATTCAAACCATGGCGTCAGCAAATTCCAGGTAACCCAATATCTAACACGTGCACATATAACTTTGCACTGGGCCATTGAACCCGTATCGAATTTCGCTGACCTTTGCACTCCTCCCATTGCTCTCTCATTGCTTTTTACTGACTGAGCATATTGCCGAGTCCCTCCTCCCGTTGCTCTCTCATATCCTCTACTTACAGGGTGACAAATATCTTCAATATAACAAACCGAAGTAACAAGTAACATTTCATCGGTTGATAACGGAAGGAAGATAAAACGATATGAAGGAGAAATATCATCCTCTAAGCTGTATACTAAAAATGAATTTGTTTCCAGTAAATTGTTAGTGTGAAATGAAGTAAATAAGCTATATATTAAAATGAGTTTGTTTCCAGTAAATTGTTAGTGTGAAATGAAGTAAATAACTTGATTTCAATGTCCCAAATCAACAACAGTAATTTTGAATCTTGTAGCCAATACTTGATGAAAATCTATGTTAACGTTTATAATAAAACTTGAATGTTGACTTTCACAATTTTTGGCTTAAGTATTTTTCGCCAATACAATGGCTTCTTCAAGCAGAAGTATACTGAGTTACTAACACAAGGTCCTTATATTCCAAAAACGTTAATTAATTTGGGAACTCGCAGAAAATCATACTCTTGAACACAATTTTAAATTACTACATGTGGAAGGAAAATGACTTACGATTCTGGTACATAATCTAGCTCAACACTGTCCTGTCTTTTTCTTGTGAGTATTGGAGGAGATATATTTTTCACATGTTGTGTGGCTTGGGATGTAAACACAGGTACCGTAGGAGTTTGCGGAGAAATTTGATATTTTGTGGTCCCAGTTGCGGCAAACTTAATATTTTGCTAAAATAAATAGATAAATTAATTGAAAAAAATAGTGATTTTCAAAACAAAATTTACCATTTGTGATGGTGTCAGCTTTATTGTTTTTATACCAGGCATCTTGTTGACGTTTATTGGAATAGTTTCTGGAAAAAGAATCAAAAATCCTTGATAATTCAAGAAATATTTGTTTTGGTGTTTGAGAGAAATATATAGTTATTTAACACAGTTTTAGTTTTGTTTTATGCATACAAAAGTAAGTACATCTACTCTTGAATCATCTTTATGATGATAATAAATTTACTTAGTAATATGATGAATGTGTCTCTAGTTTTCCAAAACCCTTTATTTCATGTCTGTGCCGTCGGCTTGACCCTTAATGAGATAACACCTCTCCCTCGCACCAGTGCTACTACGTATTCTCCTTCCATTCCCGCGTCGTCTAGGTTGCTCCGTCCGCTCCCCTCTACCGCGCCTCTCATCGGCCGTCGGACGCTAGCATGTTTCTTCAGTACGCTTTAACTTCGCGTTGGTGCTACACGCGTAATCTCAAACAACGGAGTGTTCCGTTTGAAATTGTGTTATATTTTGTGCGTGACCTGTTAAGAAGTTTCAGGTAAGTTAAGTATTTGCTTTCAGCCTCGAGCACGAGTATGGTTATAGAAACGGCGCCCCTCAGCACGCTTGTTTTTATTCCTCACGAACTCCTGTCCTTACATTGACAGAACACTGAGCAAATACCATATTCACGATCCTAGCATCTGTATGGCTTTCTCAGTAGTGCTATCCTCAGAAGAACTGAGACCTTCGCACCACAGCAAGTCTCAATTCGAGCAGCTTTACATCTCGATCCGATCAGATGTAAAGCTCGATCTAAGCAGCCGTACGGCTCGCCCTGAGCAGCCGTGCGGCTCGTTCTGAGCAGCCGTACGGCTCGTTCTGAGCGGCCGTACGGCTCGATCAGCGCAGCCGTACGGCTCGATCAGCGCAGCCGTACGGCTCGATCAGAGCAGCCGTACGGCTCGATCAGCGCAGCCGTACGGCTCGTTAGCCGCAGCCGTAAGGCTCGATTCAAGCAGCCGCGCGGCTCGACCCGGCGGGCATGCGGCTCAATGGAGGAGCCGTACGGCTCGATTCAGTGCGATCCTGACATGCATTTATGCGGCCAGATCGGAGCAGAGGCTCAAGATTATCAGTCTTGAGTGCCCATTATGCCAAGTCGGAAGGATGGCACGCGTGCTTATGAGGGACGCTAATTGTCACTATTCTGATGACCGTTTTCTTTTGTCAGGCGAATCATGGTTAATCCCAACATCAAAACGCTCGCAGAGCTAGCTGAGCTGCGAGCAGATAACCCAGCCGACAATATAATACTGGAGAGGGTGAAGTCTTTGGCAGCATCCCACTTACCCATTGGATGGCAAGACTGGAGAGCTATGCGGTTTACCAGAGATGATCTTCTAGGTGAGGAAATGGATCCACAGATCCTCAATAAAATCAGGTTCGCTTTACCGACAGTGGAACTTGCTCAAGCCTTCAATCCTGGCGCAACAAGCTTACCAGAAAAAGTATTCAGAGACATGAAAGTGAAGCTCTTGGATTGGCCCTTCTGTATAGGTTTGATTATTGGCCCTCCCAGCCTAGCTTCCCGCATCAGAGGTTCAGCAGTTCAAAACGAACTAATCGTTGCTGCCCTAGATGACTTAAAGCCTTTGCTGATTTCTCGTAGAGAAGCATCACTACAGTTATCCGCTGACCTCTCGGAAGCTGAGAGCACAAATACGCTCAGCTCTCGGAAGTCAAAGAAAGAGTCTCGTCTAGACAAGCTAGAGGAGAGTAGTAAGGAGATGAAAGGCATGCTGGAGGCGCTGATGAAACGGTTAGAGCATTCGGGAAAGGTGCCTGAGGAGGAGTGGGATGAAGGTGAATATGAGGACGACGAGGAAAATTTTCCGCCGGATATGGAATGGGAGGAAGAGGAACCCGCAAATGAATCAATTTGGGAGGCTCCTGAGCTAGTCAATATACCGGAGTCAATGACGCATTTGGACTTTACCCCAGCCACCAAGGAGTTGGAACCTCTAATAGCCGCTCCAAAGGAGCAAATAAAAATCCAAGGTATCGAATGTCAGAGATTAGGAAAGGATTCTTTCAATAAAATCCGATATATAGAGGCACAGAAGAAGCTGCAAGCAACACCGGTCTTCAGTGCCCTTCGGGTCAACCCCCAACTCTCGCACATGATCCTGGCTAACCAACATCATGACTGTTTAACAAGAACGGATACCACTCTCGCCACGATCAGCCATGGTCTTCTTTTGCAAAGAGAAGCCTTCGCCAAAGCTATTAACAATTTGATTACCAAGTATCCGGATATTAAACAAGGTGTTCAAACAGAATTGTTAGGACCAGAGGCGAACTTCCGGAAATTGTCGGATGACATTCTACAATATACCTGCGGCCGTAGGGCTGAATCTATCGAACAGAGGAGGAAGGGATTCAAACCTCACAATGAAATGGTATCGAGTCTCTTAGAGGCTATACCTCCTTCGGAATCGTATCTTTTCGACGAGCAGCCATTAGCAGAGTTATTCAAACAATATGGAGGGTTTTTTCGAGGCGCCGCCCATCGCCGAGCAGACGCTGCACTCAAGCCAACAACATCAAGGGATAATACCTCTAGATTTTCGGCAAGACCGGAATATTCTCGAAATAGGCCCACCCCCTTCAAAACGAAGGCGCTATCAGGAGGGAACAGAAAATATACGCCGAGAGCATCCCGTTTCAAGAAAGCTACTGCAATGCCTACAGGGGACAAAGCTTTCAGGAAAAGCAATGATATCAACCGAACAAGAAGAAAATGACTCCCTGCTACCATCATTCAAAGGGGGTCGTTTAACAAGCTTTGTCAGAGAATGGAGGAATGCTGGAGCCCCCGCCAGCATTCTTTCAATTGTAGAAGGGTACTCGATTCCGTTCATAAAGAAGCCGCCTCTAACACGTTTCTCGGAGGATATTCTAGATCGCTTTTCTACCATAGGAATGGATCAAGAGATAAAACATATGCTCAAGCTCGGAATCTTGGAAAAATCCAAGGGAACCACAGGGTATCTATCGAGAATGTTCTCTATCCCAAAACGCGATGGAGGCAGCAGACCAATATTCAATTTGCGGGGGCTGAACGAGTTCCTGAGACCCAGAAATTTCCGTTTGATGAACCATTTCAAAGTTCCGAATTTTCTGCAGAAAGGAGACTTCATGACAAAGGTGGACATCACCCAAGCATACTTCCACATTTCAATAAGAAACCATCATCGGAGATTCTTATCCTTAGTCCAGGCAGGCGAAGTATACCAAATGACATGCCTCCCCTTTGGCCTCTCAACGGCTCCGTTAACCTTCGCCAAAATAACGAATTGGATAGCAAGTCAACTCCGGGATATGGGCTTGAGAATCATAGTCTACCTCGACGATTTTTTATTGGCGAACCAGAATCCCAGTATTCTGAGCTATCAAATGGAACTAGCCATAAGCTTCTTGGAAAGGTTGGGCTGGATCATAAATCTAAAAAAGTCCCGAAACGCTCCACAGACATCCATAGAGTACCTCGGAATAATGTGGGACACAGCGGAATGCAAAGTATCTCTACCAAAAACGAAGGTAGACTCATTAGAAAAAGATTTGCTGAGGATAACAGAAAGACGACAATGGAACTGGGTTGCGGCGAAGAGTCTCCTGGGAAAACTGAATTTTGCGGCATTCGTAGTGCCCCTTGGAAGACTTCATTCTCGTCAGATACAGCGAGCAAGCCTAATTCTACCTCAGACTCATCCAAAAACGTATTTTCCTGTACCAAATATTGTGGTCGAGGAATGTCTATGGTGGATAAGAAACTTGAGAGGAACATCTCCACTGTTTCCGAAGAACCCCGAAATGTTTCTGATAACGGATGCATCCAACCTGGGATGGGGAGCTCAACTGCAGAAATGGTCAGTGAGCCGGAAGTGGTCCCACACACAAATGTCGTGGCACATCAACAAGAAGGAGCTCTATGCAATATATGCGACAATTCGGATGTTCACGAATCAGTTGAGGGGAAAAAGCCTCCTAATACAATCAGACAACAAAACGGTAGTGTCTTACCTGAAAAACCAGGGTGGTACAAAGTCCCAGGCTCTATTGCAACTGACGTCGAGGGTGTTGAAAATCGCACAGAAATTCAATATCGAGATATCAATCCACTACATCCCAGGCATGTGCAACGACATTGCGGACAGTTTGTCGCGCAACAAGGCGCTATCGGACTGGCATCTATCGAAAGAAGTAACTTCTCAAATCTTTCTCAAATGGGGAACACCTCAGATAGATTTATTTGCGACAGACAGATCGAGGGTAGTGCCAGTTTATGTGTCGAGAGATGTCAGAGACCACCAAGCCTTTTTCACCAATGCATTCAGCAGACAATGGGACTTTCGCTTGGCATGGATATTCCCTCCTCCCTCACTGATCCCTCGGGTCCTCAGACATCTGAATCTGGCAAAGGGAATATACATCCTAGTGGTGCCAAGGTGGGAAAAGGTATTTTGGAGAGCGGACTTGAAGTCACGAGCACTTGCACCACCGTTCAAAATCCAGAATCTTCAGCACCATCTGGTAGACGCAAGGGACTGGACGACCATACCTCGAGCCCAGGAGCTTCGTTTGGAGGTTTGGAAGGTACGGGGTGGTCCCATTGTACAGAGAAATGGTCAGAGGATGACATGAAATTATTGGAGAAGTCATGGCGCAAATCTTCCTTCAAGACTTATTCGTCCCCTTGGAGGAATTGGGTAGCTTGGGCAAGAGCTAAGGAATTATCGCCCAACAACCCTGACCCTGAAGTTGTAGCCCAGTACCTTGGGTACCTTCACAGGGTGAAAAAACTGGCGCCGAGTACTATTAAGGTACATAAATCGGTTATTGCTACCTTAGCCAACCCAGTCCGATCGGAATTGATTTCATCACACCCCCTGGTGAAGCACATGTTACGAGCCATAGAAGTTTGCAAACCGCCGTCGAGCAAGAAAGTTATATGGGATGTTGGAAAACTCATATCATGGATGAGAGACGATACCGTGAATAAAGATAGTTTATTTCAAGTCTCTAGACGTGTAGCTTTAATCCTATTACTTGCATCAGGGCGTAGAATACATGACCTCACTCTCCTAAGGATTGACCAGAATAGTATTGATATAGATGAAACTTCGGTGTCCCTTTGGCCGGCATTTGGATCAAAAACTGATAAAGGTTCACACCGTCAATCTGGATGGAAGCTATTGTATAATCAAGAAGAAGCTGTGGATCCAATTTTCTGGCTGAAGCGCTTGATAGCATTATCATCCGAAAGGAGGAAAGCCAAAGAGAACCTTCATCACCTTTTTATCTCAACAAGGGGGCAAGTGGCACCGGCATCCAGATCCGTAATCGCGGGGTGGTTGAAAACGGCTTTCAAGGCAGCTGGAATATGTTCATCTCCTGGAAGCATAAGATCAGCAGTAGCCTCATCCAGGTGGGAAAATGAGGTGCCATTAGATACAATCCTCAAGAACGGTAACTGGAAAGCAGAGGATAACTTTTTCAAGTTTTACTATAAAAAAGTAGAGAAAACCCAACATGGGCAACGCTCTAAGGATATAACTGAGCACGGTTTTGTTCCTTTATAAAGCGGCTCTTTCATGCTACGGCATACGAAAGTACAAATGAACAAGAGTGGTAGTGTTTATATTTCAAAATCTTTATTTTATGGAGTTGCTAGTTTCATTTTTGTTTTTTTTATGAATAATGTTTATTTCCATTTGGAACGAGAGTGCGATCCTCCCTGATCCTTTGTGGGATTTGTGACTTACTCGTATTGCTCATTATAATGCTGGTTGTATTTTGAACTGTGTTTTATTCTTACAATTATTGCTATCACAGTACGCTTTATTCCGCGTCGTCAGAATGCAAACACTTCTCATTAAGGGTCAAGCCGACGGCACAGACATGAAATATACAACGTTTTTCCCCCGAAGGGATAAAAACGATTTATTTCAGGTCTTGCCTAGGCTTGACCCGTTGAATGTCTTGACGACTTACCATGAAAAGGTACTGAAGAAACATGCTAGCGTCCGTCGGCCGATGAGAGGCGCGGTAGAGGGGAGCGGACGGAGCAACCTAGACGACGCGGGAATGGAAGGAGAATACGTAGTAGCACTGGTGCGAGGGAGAGGTGTTATCTCATTAAGGGTCAAGCCTAGGCAAGACCTGAAATAAATCGTTTTTATCCCTTCGGGGGAAAAACGTTGTATATTATTAGATACGACGCACGTTTCGCTAACGACGCTAACAACGTTGGAATGACCAGTAGGTCCATATTGCTCCTGATACTGCTAACTTTGTTAGCAAAATGTAAGTTGAGTAATAAAGTTTTTTGGTGAGTTGGAGGCACAGTCTTCAAATTAATAAGGAAACCTAAGGTTCCAAAATTCCACAACTTAATTAAATTTAGTAATTTTCGATACTTTGAAAATAATTCCTGCACTTTAGCAACCCTATCCTCCGCACTAATCATATGATAAAGTGACATCAGATCCAAAGTCATTGACTTTTGCATCGTTAATGATTAATTTTATATAAAATCAACTATAACAGACAATTTAAATCAATTCCATGCCTTGCGGAAAACAACTAAGGCTATATTTTGATTAAACTTCATAGAACTAAATCTAGGACTATTTGTTTCGTACTCTACATGGAAATTGTATATCTATCTCTTCTATATGTGTTTACATATTTACGCAGTATGGTCATAATTTTGATAAAAATCAGGTCGATATCAACTGAAAAATTGTCCAAGTTATATTGAAATAACCTATGATGATCGAAAAACTACAATATAATGATACGGTCAAAATACAAAAACAAGTTAACGCAAACAAGAAAGAAAATATCTTTTTACAAAAGGAGCCGAATACCAACATGATTATTGATTGAAAGTTTGATTTTGTGGAAGAAATTCGATTCTTGACCTGATTTGTTTGGGTATTTTACCTTCCACAATCTGAAAATGAAAAAACGTTGATCCAAGGAAATCTGTACAGGTGTAGAAGGGCAAATTAATTGATTTGCCTGATAAGTTACTGCGTTCACAAGACTGCTGTCCTAAATGAAATTATAAATTTTGTCAATAACTTACACTGACTTCGCCCATCTCAAAAATTGTGTTCAAATTAATCAAAAAAATACTTCTCTTTTACAAAACTTGCTGAAAAAAACGCTGAAAACTGTTTAGAAATCATAAGATCTTTCTTTGAGAGTCGAATGAAATCTGCCATACATTCTCTTAGGTGACATTTGCTATCTTGATAGATAGGGTGTTTAGTATCAATCAATCACCATTTTATTAGTTAAATGAAATAGTAAAATCGACAATGTCGAAGTAACCTTCTCTCCAAATATTTCCACCATGTGGACAATATGAGGCAAAAGTCTGACAGAAAACAACTACTTCCCTGGCTAATACCACGACGGACATTGAATTACATCTGACAGATATTTGTGCAACGTTCTTCCAAGAAAACCCAGTTGCAATTGCTTATTGTAATTATACACAAATTATCCTTCATTTGGCTGGAAAAGACGACCACCTGCAGACGCGTTTCGCGGTTCTTGCCGCTAGTCAGTGACAGGGTAGGTCGGACAACATTAAAGTCGTCCTGCCCTAGCCCAACGAATTATAATCCGCTGTATAACTAATATTTCCTCACAAATGAAACAGCGACTTACAATAAAAGTCAGTCGCAGCGCCCCCCGCAGTGAAACCAATAAGTAATCCCCGAAGCAAAGACACCAAAAATGCTCGAATTCTATTAGTTCTCATTTCGTCTCTAAGGAGAGGTAACCAGGTGCGGTCCATTTCGATGGAATTTGTTGAAAACCAGTTGTTTGATTAAAGAATGCAGACAGTTTCCTTCTACTTTCTCTTTTCTTGATTTCCTTCTCTCATTAAAATTTTGGTATTATTCCATTCCATCATCTGACCGCCATCAGATGTTAGAATATGTTCGGATATTTTCGAACATGTTATTTGTCGATTTCTAATGTAACTTTTATGTTCTTCCTGACGCACAATCAATAGTCTTGATGTTTCTTCACCTATATAACTTTTACTACACGAACAATGTCTGTTGTGAACAATTTTTTGAACATTCATCAGTGTTTTTTGGTTTCATATGTGTAAGTATTGATCTCAATGTATTGGTTGTTTTAAATGTCGTTCTTACATCATACCTATGGCCAATCCGTGTTGTGTAGTTTCATTGTTAGGTGTATTACTATTTTCAATTTAATTAATGGTTATTTCCACGAATTGATTTGGATAACCATTTTCCTTGAGAATGGACTTTATAAAATTCAATTCTTTTTTCAGATCATGTGTTGAATTGCAAACCACTTGTGCTCTGTTGTAAAGACATTTCACAATTCCCTTCTTCACCACTAGTGTGGTGATTAGAATTATAGTGGAGATATCTGTTGGTATGCGTTTTCTTTCTATAAACAGTTCTATTGACTCGAGATGTTGATTTTTTTATCAAAACATCTAAGAAAGGCAGTTGATCATCTTTTTTGATTCTAATGTGAATGTTATTGTTGGTTCTCGTTTATTGATGTAATCTAAGAAAACGTTCAAGTCATCTTTACTCTGATTCCGAACAGCAAACACATTATTAACATACCTCCACCATACCCTGGGACCATTCTGGTAAGTTTCAACGAAACATTCTTCAAAATGTTCCATGAATATATTACTCAAAATGGGCGATAATGGAGAACCCATTGCCATACCAAATTCTTGTTGATAAAATTCATTTTTAAATTGGAAATGTTTTTTCACTACAGAGTTATATGAGTTCAATGATAGTATTCAATGAAATGTCTCTTTCTAATTTAGTTTTGACATTTTCTAGAGTTTTTTCAATCGGTACGTTTGTGAATAAGCATTCAACATCAAAACTAACCAAAATATCGTTAAGATATCGGTTTCAAAATCTTAAGTAGGTATCTGGCACGTTTTTGGCACGGAGAACCAATGGGACTTACAATGGGTCTTAGAAAAACTAAGTTCTTAAATTAATCGTTTTAGACCACAAGTTTTGTTGAAATTGTTTTATTGGGAGGAACATATAAATGCCAAAATATAAAGGTTGTCCCATTAATAATTTTGATTCCGATGTCACGTGACCAAGAACAAAAAGCTCATTGGGTAACATAATGTCAGAAAAAGCTGCCTCAATTGCTTTAATTTACAACCCCAAAGTTTCAATTATCTACTACTATCCGAGATATTCACTGGCCAAAACCTTGTGGGCCACTCTGTACACAGTGTCCTTCAAGTGGACATTATAGAAAAACGTTCAATAATAGTATATTATGCAACGATCACATAATAACCATTACATGAGAGTTGGATACGCTATTTTTTCTAAATCCAGTAAATAATGAATTATAAATATTATATTTATATTTGTATTGAACAAAATAACAGTAATTACTCGTATTTCTAGAAAAAATTCTAGAAAATTGTAACTATGGTACCAAGGATATAGGAAAACTATAAACATTCTATTTATATTTATATTGAACATAATAATTGTAATTAATTACGAATTCTTTAAAATATTAAAGATTATTTATTGGGCAGTTTGAAAAGTTCCAGGTCCCACTGATCAGGAAGTAGGAATATTTACATGTATTTCATTATTGCTAGTCTCAATAGAGTTCGATACTGTATTGATTTTATTCAAATTTTCAATGTAGCTTTCCGCCACTTAATTGGATTTCCAGCCACCATGACATTTTAATGCAGTAATATCACCACCGGCACCAACTAATACGATTGTAGATGTCCTTCGAAAACAATGCCTTGTATATAAATTCGGGTCAGGCAGATTCAAATATGAGGCTGAATGACGTCTACCGGATTTTCAGTTCTTTGGGGGTTGGATGATGGACGTAGACTTCCTATTACTTGGAAACCACTCATTTCTCGTCTCCCGACACCTGGCAACAGCGCAATCTTCGCACCACATCGCGCAAGTCCAGACTCCGAATCACAACGCACGCCCAATATGGCCGCCATGACAAGTATAAATGCAGCTGCACAACCGACAAATGTTCAGTTCTCTCGACGGAGTAGGCAGATTGAGACCCCGGCGTCAAGTTACAAAATCCTGATAATAATAATAATGGAATAGGCAGATTGAGACCTAACTTTCAATCATTTCATCCTTTTTCTTGAAAATGGCTCCAAAATCGGAGCCGAAACGTCGAATTTCAACAAATTCTAGACGCGGTTCAACCCGAACTTCCAGTTTTCAAATATCTGACCGCGGAAACCTATCCGAACACATATATATATATATATATATATATATATATATATATATATATATATATATATATATATTGTTGTGTTTTTATAAGTTTTTATTTTATATTGTGTTTGTGTTGTGTTGTTCGAGTATTTGACTTGAAATGTAAATTTGATTTATAATGTAGAAAATATAGAATGAACTTCTTTTATGTAAATGACTTTTAAAATGCCCTAGCTCAAACCTTTATTTTACCCGCTTTACCTTTCCTTACTTATATCTCCTTCCTTTTTCAGCTCAGTCGGTGAAACAAAAAAAAACTCCTGCTCTCAGTAGGATTCAGGAACGTGGACTGCCCTGTATATTTGTGAAATAATATGCAATATTGAAAAATTGACAAAAATGATGGCCAAAATAGATTAATAAATTTTAATAATTTAATTTTGTAATTTATTCTTCAAATAAAAACTTGTCAAAAACTGAAATTCGTAGTTTTCATTTAAAAAAAAAACATGAAATAATCTCCTAATAACAAATCTATGACCTATTATACTCTAAATAATGTTTCCAAAATAAATCGAACGCCCTCTATTATTCTATCCCAAAAACTATTGAGAATCGTGCCTTATTCATTAGTCCAATTAAAGTCCGTTAGATGGCTTTGTTGGGGCTCAGTTACTAACAGAATTAGGTTATAAACAATAGACAAATCTATTGTTCATTGTTCATAATATCCTAATACTAAATAAAAAGTTCGATTTAAAAATGGAAATAAAGTCAGTGAATTGATTCAAAACAGTTCCGCACGGTTAGAATTGTTTGTGGGTGTTTATATGCAAACTGCTGCGCTGCTTGGCTCCAAAAAACTGGATGGATGGTACCAAAGGAAAGGTGATGGTTATAAATACCTTTATTTTACCAGTTTCCAGTGGTCTCGGTTAATCTTTCAGGGATATTTATGGTCGTCAGGTACGTAATCTTTATTTTTTCGTCTCAGCTTACTTATTTGATTTCTGCTACTGTTATTTTGTGTTCAATTGATGACTTTCGTTGATTTGTCTGTAAATTTGGGGTTCTTCTTATCAGTATTTCCAATAATTTTCGCAAGTGTCTCTTTCTCCCGTTATTTTTCTCCTGGGCAACCTCATTTCAAATTTTCTTTCTTTTCTCCACCAATCACATCTTTTATTTCGCGTCACTGGTCTTTTTATAATTTTATTCAACTCCCTCACTGTTTTTATGTACATTTCTTACTTCTGACATTTTCTACACATTTACAAAGTTACTCATTTTAGTTTTCATTCTTATTAGGGTTTTTATTCTCTCACAGTTATTAATTTTATATTTTTCATGAAACTGTCATTCTTGAGAGTTGTCTTCGTACTTCCCAGATGATATACAGGACGTTAAATGTGAAATTTTGATCTGAGACAAAAGTGTTTCTATTATTCAGGATGAATTAATAGGATTAAAATTCAATATAACCAAAGAAAGGGGTTAAGTGGAAGAACATTTTCTGTTATGCGTAGCATTGCAGAAAATTAACTTCGCCCTTTATTTCTTGATTTCGTTGTTACAAAATGAAAAGAATTATGTATCTATTTTTTTTCTCAAGAAATAATAAAGTCGGTATTATTATTATTATTATTAAATAAAACAGGCAAAGTATTGGGTATTTAGTTAATCCTTGGCTCGCACAAGTTTCGACTTTTGAGGGCTGCCGTTCGTAAGGAAACGACAGCTGGTTAACGAAAAACAATTTCAATTTCAACAACAATTTTGGAGTTTTTCATTTTCCATAAAATTCATTCTATCTTTTCATAACAATTTCCCAAAATATTTATTCTACATTTTTTTATCCCATAGAAAAATTAGAATACCAAATTTTTTATTTTGTGTTTTTTTTGTTTCAGATTTGCTGTTTTATTTGGACTCTTACTTGCTGTCCAGAAGATTATAATTTCAAAAGAGCTACTTTTGTACTAGGTATTTGTTAGTTTTATTATTTTTGCACGTTAGTAGTGTTTTAGTTTGCTTCGTAGTTAATGGTCATACTTTAAACGGATACACACCCTGTATATTAAATACTCCCATTTATTCTCCATTTACTGGATTTTGTAATCTATAACTGTTTACTGGATTCTCATTCATTACCTCATAAGGCCCTTCAGATGGAAGTAAAAACTTTACACACAATCCATTCCTCTCATTCTGTACTCTTAAATTTTTGATTATCACTAGATCTCCCTTTTTAAATTTTCTTCTTTTCACACATATTTCACTCTCCTTTTTTATGTATTTTCTTGCGCATTCTTGATAATTCTCATGTTTACCTTTTCTAATGTCTCTTCCAATACTTTATTCTCATTCACCCATTCTCTTTCTGGAATTTTTCCAGTCATCACATACTTAGGACTTCCTTCTGTTATTGTGTTTGGTATGCCTATGGTTTTCTAATACTATTAATCTTAAATACTTTATAACTTCCCTAACATACCTTTCTGTTGGATTAGCTGATGGATGCCTAATGCTAGTAAACCTTAATTGAATTCCTAAGTTTTCACTTTATCTTTTCATTCTATCGTTGCTGAAATATGTTGCGTTATAAACAACTTCCGCCATTTCCACCCTTCATCAGTAAGTATACATCATAATTGGCCGCTTTTTTGTTGCTAATTAGTTTTAGAGGAAAAAAAATGTTAGAACGGTCATTATTGTAACATAGGAATGCAGAGTTTGGTTTGATTTTGATCCCTAGATCTTCAAAAAATGTGATCCAAATATGGCTTATTTTTGAAACTATGAAGTTATCAACTATCACTTTGTTCTCATATTTCAAAATTGCGTTGACAATTTGATTATTATCAATCGATTCTGGTCGTCCTCGGATCATTTCTGGTGGTTGTTGATTCAGTAGTAGGTACTTCACTAACAAAACTATAATACACTTGTACAGTAATACACGAGTGAGACTGATATTTCCATATATTCAAATTATTCACACCTACTAATTACTAATTAATTATCTACCCTATGCCGGTACTGATATAACATAAAATCGGAGCTAATGAATATTTTAGATTTGATGGAAGAGAAATATTACGAAAGTTTTAATTTTTGTTCGAAAATATGAATAGAATATTCATAAAATCTGCTGAGGAATCATCTGCGGCTGAAAGACAAACTTTACTCACTATTTTCCATAGTTCAAGATAACCTCTTGGGAGGTATTTATTTTGAAAAGGAGAACATTCTCTATGAAAATTGAAAAATGAAAAGTAAAGCCACGCTGGACATTGAACTACATCTGATAGATATTGCGAAAAGACTAACTGAAAAGAAAAAATCTCAAAGTGAAAATTCGGATTTTCATTCGAATAGTTGATTTTTTAATTTGTTTTAATTATCTCTTGTTTTCATTGACAGATGTGTAATATGGATCTCCCTAAGCCCAACACTACACAACTTAAGAACTCACTGATTTATAACTCAAAAAAGTTTTCAATCATCTACCTCGGAACATCAAAACTCTAAATTCAGAAAGAAAAATCAGGGAAAAGTTTCAAAGAGTTACTGTTGGATAAGGCATACTACACTTTGGACGAGTTTTATAACGATACGCTTTGTGTAAAACTCATGCGATGACTTTGTAGTCTCTTAAGTGTACCTTAGTATTGTATATTAGGCAGGTGCAGCGCATATAGACGCATGTTTTTACTTTTTACTATTTTGTGATGTATTTGTTTATACACATTAATTTTATCTCATGTAATTTTCCTCGACTAACTTTTATATTTTCACTTTTATACTTCACTTGCATATTTGCACTTTTATATTGTTTAAAAGATTAATTATTTATGACGCTTTGTCAATGAGAATTCATTAAATAAATTTATATAGGGAGAATGTTATTTAAAAATATCACTCACAGAAATCGTTCATTGAAGCAAGGTTCTCTTCTCTCGCATTTAATCCCCAATACATTTTTGTCGACGAAAATCTATTTCGCTTTGCCAAGCTCATCAGGGAGATTGGAAGAATTGGAAAGCAGGCTCTTCAGAAGCAATTATACACATCAAGGATGGAAATGATGGAAATATTCCTTTTGCGGTAACACTTTGAAAGTTATTTTTTGCCATAAACCTGTCATGGGCATTGCCTTTTGATTTTTGTTCGAAAATATGAATGGAATATCCATAAAATCTGAGGCAAACTTTAGTCGCTATTTTCCATTGATCAAGATTTTTTCTTCTCAGAGTATTTCACAATATCTATCAGAACTGACTTTCCCCCAAATACCAATATTATGTTAGCTGGAGATTTCAATATAAACTTCGATGACAATGAATTATTGGCCACAAAAACACTGAAAAACTTTTTAACATCATTCAACCTAAAAATGCTTATCAATCAACCAACACGTATTACACTCTCACTGAGAACATTAGGAGCTCTGTAATGCCAGTTGGTTTCTCAGATCATGAAGCGAGAACATGAGTATAATCGAGTATAAACATGCAAACGAAAGAAAATTTGGTAGAATTTATAGCCAGAAAAAATTCAATAAATTTAAACAATTGTCCAATGAAGTGGAGTGGAGCACAGTGTTGAGTTCTGACAACCCTCTGAGCTCATTTCATGAGAAGTTGATAAGACACCCTATATAAGCTTCCCAATTTGCAGAATTTGTAAGAGACATAAACCTAAAAAAATCTTTGATCACGAAAGGTATAAAAAATTCCGCAAAAAATCTGAGATCTTTACTAATCTTAAAAAAATGTACAAAAAATAAATCATTCCTAAACTATGTTAATAAATATAGAACAATTTATAGAAAAGTCATACAATCTTCTAAAAAAATATATTACAGAAAGGCTTTCAGAAGCAAAAAATCAGAGAAGAGAAAACTGGAAATAGTCAGAGAGGTAAATCTGTTCATACTTCCACTCAACCACATGTGGATCCAAATATGCTAAATGATTACTATTGCTCAGTAGCTGAAAAAATAACGTATACCTTGGAACCACAAAATGACCCAATGTCGTATATGTCAGGAATGTTCAATCCTGAAACATTTTGCTTACTACCGATAAATCGGCATGATTTATATGATGTCTTCAAATAAATCAGAAAGAAAAAATCGTGTGGTGAAGATGGAATATCAATAAATACACTGATAAATCTCTCGGATGAGGCTCTTGACATCTTATCAGAGGCAATGAATATTTCATTTGCTACAGGCAGGGAGACCCTTCAAATCCGGCAAACTTTCGCCCTATTTCTCTTTTATCCAAATTATCAAAAATATTCGAAAAATTAGTGAAAAACCAGATATGCAGCTTTCTAAACAAATATAAAATTTTGTCACCAAGCCAATTTGGCTTTCAGAATTCTAAAAATACAAGTGATGCTCTCTTCACATTTTTTGAAAATCTTTACTTGAAGCTTAATACTGAGGATGTCGAAGCTGCAGTCTTTTGTAATTTTTCAAAAGCATTTGACTGCGTCAATCATGAACTGTTTTTGAAAAAATGAACAGGTATGGTTTCAGAGCGATTGCTTGGGATTGGTTCGATTCATATTTGTCAGGACGTCATCAAACTGTACGCAGCGATGGAAAATACTCGGAGACTGGAAGCATAATCCATTGAGTACCCCAGGGTTCAGTTTTAGGCCAAGTTTTGTTTTTTACTTTACATAAATGACTTATCCACTATAAATATTCATGGCAAGTTTACTATTTTTGCAGACGACACTACTTTGTTGTTGGGTGGGAAGGATATAGAAATTTTTAAATAGCATCAGGCTGCTTTGCCGTTCGAGTGGTATTTCACGACTAGGTCATGACCTAGCAAAAATAACATATTCGACACTTGTTGAGTCCCATATAAGATATGGTATCGCATTTTGGGGATTCTGAAGCTCTCAGCTCTTGAATTCAGTTTTTGTTCTACAAAAAAGAGCACTCCGTCATATGTGTAGTGCAAAACTAAGAGATCACTGTGGATTATTGTTCAATACTTGCCTTTTTATACTGGAAAAAATTTAAAAATACTGCAAATGTCAATAGATACAACACTCGAAATGGTTTACATCTGCGCTTACCTATTCCAAGAACATGACTTGTAAAAAATTCTGTAATATATGAAAACCTGAAGATATATAATCATCTACCGGCTAAGATAAAAAATGTCAAACAATTTAGGAAAGCCTTGAAAAGTATGCTTGCTACTAAAACATATTATAATTTGAGTGAATT
Source organism: Chrysolina haemoptera (assembly GCA_958298965.1). NCBI lineage: Eukaryota > Metazoa > Arthropoda > Insecta > Coleoptera > Chrysomelidae > Chrysolina > Chrysolina haemoptera. The sequence continues at coordinate 18,541,224 of OY282603.1, read as the reverse complement.
TTAGTGTGATAGTTTATAGCTCCTAAATTTCTTTTTTCTTGTTATGTCCTTGTTGGCCTTGATATGATATTTAACTCTTACATAAAATATTGACCCTTTATGAAATTTGTATAAAATTTAAATTTTAACTAAATTTAATGAGAGTTTAATTTAATCTGCTTTTATTATGTGACAGTAGGTATACCTACATCTACATGTGTGTTTCTATTGTGTGACTAATTTAATCACATTAATTGTGATTGCAAATGCTCATTCCGCCCTTTGTTTGTGTTTATATAATGCGTGTATATGGAGTTTAATCTTTATACTTTATATTCTATATATTTTATATTATTTATTTACACTGCTTTGTCAATAAGAATTATTTTCTTCGATAATAAAGCATATTTGATTTTATTTGATTTAGTTCAATGTCCAGCGTCACTTTAGCCGGGGAAGTAGTTATTACAAAAAATTACACTTTTCATTTTTCAATTTTCATGGAGAATGTTCCTCTTTTCAACATGAATACCTCCCAAGAGGTTATCTTGAACAATGGAAAATAGCGACTAAAGTTTGTCTTTCAGCCGCAGATTTCCACAACAAAAATAACTTACGGCAGAAGAAATATTTCAATCATAACCATCCTTGGTGTATATAATTGCTTCTGAAGAGCCTGCTTTCCAATTCTTCCAAACTCCCTGACGAGCTTGGCAAAGCGAAATAGATTTTCGTCGACAAAAATATATTAGGGATTGAATGCGAGAGAAGCAAACCCTACTTCAATGAAATGAACGATTTCTGTGAGTGATATTTTTGAATAATATTCTCATCTAAATTATTTAATGAATTTTCAATGAAAACTAGAAATAATTTTTAAAAAATGAACTGTCTGAATGAAAATGCGAAGTTTCACTTTCAGATTTCTTCTTTTCAGTTAGAGTCTTTTCACAATATGTATCAGATGTAGTTCAATGTCCAGCGTGGCTTTAGCCGGGAAAGTTGTTGTTTTCTGTTAGATTTTACAAAAAATCACATTTTTCATTTTTCAATTTTCATGAAGAATGTTCCCCTTTTAATTACGAAAGTTGTTTCTCATCCTTCATGTGTAGTTATTGTTGTGTTTTCGATAAAAAGCGGACTGTTTTTTGGAGATTCAGGAGTTTGAAAATTATCTGGTTCAAGTCAAAAGATTTTGAGTTGAATTCAATTGATATGTTCAATGAACAATTAAAGAAAAATAAGAGAAAAATCATGAAATGAAACTAATAACAAATTCAGACAAAACAAAACACAGAGAAAAGTGAAGACGGAACAGTTATTAAACTTCACCATATTTTTTGAAAAATGCATCCATCCACAAATATTAAGATACTACAAAACTAAAAATTAAGGATGCATCGAAATTGATCAAATATTATGGAATTTGCTTCGCATATGTACTTTAAGTACAAAGTGAATAAAATATATATATTTTTTAATATTCTTTTATTTTTTCTGTAATTATCTTCAAATTGTACACATTTGTACTTCCAAAAAAAAATGAAGTTTACGTGACGGGTTTTGCCAAATGAAAAAGAAGAATATTTCTCAACAAGAAAAAGCGTCCATATTTTTCTCTTCACAACTAATCAGAAACACAAAAGTACGACAAATTATAAATAACGATTTGTATGAAGTTAGAGAAACGTCGTATAAATAAAGGAAAGAACAACCAATTTTTTCTTTCCACAAATAATGAGGGAAAAAAATATGTATGCTTCAAAATTAGGAGAAGAAAATATAAAGTTAGCAACAAAAAAGTGGCAAATTATGGATACTTCAAAACTGATAAAAGGTAGAAATTGTGTAAGAAACATCGTATATTTTTCAAAAGAAGAGAGCGACAGATTTTTTTTTTTTCTCCGCAACTAATTAGCGACAAAAAAGCGGCAAATTATGGATCAATCCGTTTTTACATTTTTTTTAAGTTGTTTTGCTAATTTCATATAGGTTCCTTATCCGTTAACCACACAGGACACGGACTCAACTTTCGTCCAGAAAATATTGAGTAATTTCAGTAGCATTCAATGATTTTACCATATTTTATACGGCTCTCTGAAAACATCTTCTTGTAGGTGATAAGGAAAAACGGCCATAAGTCATTTTATTTGAATATAATACCCTGTATATTATGCCATGTATATTATATTTTCAATTGATTTCACAATGAAGTGTTCCATGACATTTCATAGTTACCTGATACAATGTTTACTGAAACTTGTTTTATTTCGGAAACCAGACTATTTAGGTATAGGAACATGATACATCATTCGAAAGAAACTTGAAATTGTTTTTCAGGATATCCGATAAAATGCAGGGTGTTCCATTTGCACTTTTCACCACTTTTGTATATATCGATAAAATCAGAAATATTGAACTACCCTGTATATGGAAAACGATCCTTAGACCTAATACACAGGACATTGTCAAACTACATCAAAAATTTCAGCTTTCCGCGAATCTAAATACTGCAGTAATAAACATTCAATTGAAGCTATGTTTCGCACAAAAAATAAGGTAGTCAACGAATTTCTCGAAAATCACTGGAGATATGCATAGGGAAGTATCATACAAAAGTAATCGAAAAGCAATAGTGGTGCGAAAAATGTATTTATATGGTGTCCCATTTAAAATATCAAAGTTGTTGTTTTTTTTTTCGATATAAGCGGCAACGGCAGTGCTGAAAATACACGGTCACTTCGCTTCCATACCAGTCATTGTTCCAGTCATTCAATATTTATACGAGTCTCTATCAACTAGAATAATGGTATTATGTGTGTAAACTTTTTTGATTTCATGCCAGCAATTTTTTTCCGACTGAATATTAATTTCTTCACATACTTCTGTGAGTTTCCCCATTCAAAATATAGATATGGTATTCACTGATGAAATATTCGTTTTCCATGTATTATTTCATGGGCAGTGTTAGTCTCCGCCGCTAGACTTTCAGTTAGCATTTGGCACGAGTTTGAATTGATATATGTCCGTCTCATTAAGTGCTTTATTAAAGGTGTGATTTATGCTAATCCTGGTATTCTTATGCCTGCCTGAATTACAAACCATACTGTATTCCGGCTATTCCCACAGCTGAAAACTGAAGGCCCCACCAACAATCCGTAAGTGATCCAGAATCGAAGGGGTGAATGATAATAATTTTCCTTTATCCGCACAGGCTATGGCATTGGTCACACATTGGTAAGTGTTCATGATGATAATAATAATTAATCAAAAAGTGAGGTGTGTTAAACAACTGATGCCGCTCTTGAGAACTCGCTTTACCATAAGATCGGGTCAAGTCATAGTCCAAACAGAGCAGGTAATCTTCAGAAAAGGTGTATTTCAGGAAGACTCTTTTTGCCCTCCTCTTTTCTGCATCTCACTATTGCCATTATCGGTTGAACTCAGAAACAACCGTGGATACAACTGCGGAACTTCCAGCAACCGGAGGCACAAGATGACCCATTTATTTACATAGATGACCTAAAAATATATGCCTACGGAGAAAAGGATCTACATCCGTCTTTAAGGGTTGCGCAAGAGTATAAGCATGCTTTTGGAATGGAATTTGGTATCTACAAATGTGCCACGGACACGATGTTCCGTTCGTACACGGAAGCATCCTACATCATCTTGATGCCGGAGAGACGTATACTTATCTAGATAAACAATGCTGCTCCCAAGAGGTAACCACAATTAAAAACTCTCTCCGCGGCAAGTATCATCATAAACCCCGACAGATCTAGTCATCAGAACTGTCGGGGAAGAACAAAGTTGCTGCAAATAATATGCTTGCCGTTCAGATCTCACTCTACTCCTGTGGAGTGGTGAAATAGACTCAAGAGGATCTGCGACAAATAGAAGTAAATACTCGCAAAATGACGCATCTTTATAGGAGCTGGTATCTTAAATCATCCGTTCCACGGTGTTGTACTTTCCCAGACAACAGGGAGGTCGTGGACTTTTGAGTTTAGAGTGTCTACAAAAGAGAATGGGACTGTATGGAGACTGTAAAGTTATCAGGAGTTCAGATCCGATTCTCTGTTTGGTCTGTGACCATGAGGATCAGATTATCATTTCTTTTGAAGGCAGCAGCCTGTGCAGCCAATGAACTTGGTCACGTATTCGACTTTGAACAAGAACCCCAAATTCTGTCACTGAGTTGGAACCCATTCAACAGAAACCTCACAGTAGTTGTGGAGACTGCAGTACTCCTGCAGCTATATAAGGATTTCTTCAAGAACATCGAAGACCTTGGCTTATCAAAAAATGTTACCTTTGCTTTCCTCAGGTCAAGTGGGAGACCGAGGGATTCATAATGGACTACCAGGATGATTTCTTCAATATCCTGGTCTACCGTGGTCACCTGATGGGTATAGAGGTCCCGGACACTAGATACATAGGAGGATAAAAGAAAAAGAAAAACGGACTAAATATCGAGAAACTCCGCCGGCTCTACCTAAACCATTCTGTCTAATCTGAATATCATACCGGCTTGCCGTGACGCGGCAAATATCATAGCCGGACGAATGTAGACGGCCATCATCCTTGGTTCACTACATCTACTCAGGACACGTGATTCTCGGACCCAATAATCCCTCACCCCACGAACGTGGGAGTAACTATCTGGGTGAATGACACTAGCGCGCCCTCCGGATGTATTGTATGTAAAAAAACAAATTATTATATAAACGTTCACTTTTTTAATGGTCTTATTACATCCTCATCTGGAAGGTATAATTATAGAGAAAGGTCAATTTATGTGTTGCGAATTCGGTTCAGTTTGAAATAGCATATGTATACGGCTACATATTTATATGTCACGGTTGACAGAGCGATCCAGGCAACGCCACATCACACTCATATTGAACAAAGAATTTGGGTGACCACCCATTAAAACCCATACACCTGAGAAAAATTATCTATCCGCATCGGTGAATATGTTTCGTGAATTTATGTATTTATGGTGCATAAATTTCATCTCCATTTTCTCTTGCAATGTAAACAGAAAGCACAAGCGTTGTTGCCATTATTTATTGTTATTTATATGTTTACTCTTATTTTAATTGTATGTATATAGGAATTATTTTGCTTCAGTACAAGCAATTACTCTAGGTTCATTTATACGACCTATTGTAACAAAAATATTGCGGCACTCGAGACATACAGTTCAAAAAACTTACTTGCCACCACTCTTGGCGTTCCTATGGTTCTCAAAACTTGATTTGATGATTTTCCTGTAGTGAACACCTGAAAAAAAAAACTTTTCAATAATGTTTGTACTTCACGACGCATTTCAGAATTAGGACTTCACTGAATTCAAATTCAGAAGTAAAACTGCACCAAAACCTTATATAATTTTCAAGCTTGATACCAATGATGGTGATTTCTTATTGGTTGAATATTTTTATATAATGGTCAAAAAGGGGAACATTCTCCATGAAAATTGAAAAATGTGATTTATTTGTAATATCTAACAGAAAGCAACGCTGGACATTGAACTACATCTGATAGATATTGTGAAGACTCTAACTGAAAAGGAAAGAAAAAATCTGAAAGTGAAAATTTCACACCTCACTTTTTCAGCCAATTAAAAAATTGGTTTTTATTTAGTTGCCATGGCAACCCAAAAAATTTCCGGAAATTTTTATCCTCCTGGGTACCCTGGGCGAAATTAATAAGTGGAAATTTTTCTGTCAAATATTTGACATGTGATAGTTAACATTTTGCTTTTATGTACAAATGGAATGTTCTTTTTCATATGAAAGGAGGTAATATTTCATAATTATATATTCACTAAATATTTCGAATGTCTGAAAATATTTTGAGAACTTGCATTTCAACGATGAATACGTCCATCGGTAAAAAATGTATATCAATCAAATCTATCTATGCTTGACTTGATGAACTTAATATTTGAAACAATTTTATTCAACTTATCTTTTCGTGAATACTCGGCTGAAATTTGCAAGAATTCCTTTCCACATCACTTCCCAATAGACAATCCGCATGGACCAGTCAAAACTATTTTAGTTCTGCGTGATGTGCAATGTAATTTTAGGTTGAAAATGTCGCAAAATGAATTTTCCTTTCTCACATACAAACACCGTCACTAATACCAACGCGTAACTGTCATTATATCAACAAAAACCATTCATGGCCCACTGATGTTACAACTTGTTTTCTCTCAGAATAATCTACAAGTCAGTTGAATTAACTGCGCGACTCGGGTAATTTTCAAAAAATTCATGTAAAAATTCGCATTTTCATTCAGATAACTGATTTTTTAATGCTCTCTAGTTTTCATTGAAAAAATCATTAAATAAATTAGATAAGGAGAATGTTATTAAAAAAATATCACTCACAGAAATCGTTCATGTCATTGAAGCAAGGTTCGCTTCTCTCGCATTTAATCCCCAATACATTTTGGTCGACAAAAATCTATTTCGTTTTGCCAAGCTCTTCAGGAGGATTGATATAGGATTGGAATAAAACAGGCTCTTCAGAAGCATACACATCAGGGATTTTTTGACATAGACCTGTCATAAGCATTTTGATTTTAGTTCGAAAATATGAATAGGACATTCATAAAATCTGTTGTGGAATCATCTGCGACTGAAAGACAAACTTTAGTCGCTATTTTCCATCGTTCAAGATAACCTCTTGGGAGGTATTCATGTTGAAAATAACATTCTCCTTATCTAATTTATTAAATGATTTTTTCAATGAAAACTAGAAAGAATTTAAAAAAAAACAGTTATCTCAATGAAAATGCGAATTTTCACTTTCAGATTTTTTCTTTTCTTTTCAGTTAGAGTCTTTTCACAATATCTATCAGATGTAGTTCAATGTCCAGCGTGGCTTCTGCCGGGGAAGTAGTCGTTTTCTGTTAGATATTACAAATAAATCACATTTTTCATTTTTCAATTTTCATGGAGAATGTTCCCCTTTTCAACATGAATACCTCCCAAGAGGTTATTTTGAACGATGGAAAATAGCGACTAAAGTTTGTCTTTCAGTCGCAGATGATTCCACAACAGATTTTATGAATGTCCTATTCATATTTTCTAAAGAAACAATTCTAAAAATAATAGTTTAAAAAAACTAAAGAAAACGGTTTACTTCCAACATGAACTAAAAAGTAAAAAATCTTTGCACTTGATTTTACCGTAGTGAAGAGCACTTAAGTACAAAACAAAACACATGTCTACTGTAAAGCAATTTTCTAAGGTATTCGAATTGAAAATGTCAAAGTCTAGCGTGGCTTTAGCATGGGGAAGTAGTTGTTTTCTGTTAGATATACCAAAAAAAATCACATTTTTCAATTTTAATGGAGAATGTTCCCATTTTCAACATGAATACCTCCCAGAGGTTATCTTGAACGATGGAAAATAGCGATCTGTTTGTCTTTCGCCGCAGATGATTCCACAACTGATTTTATGAACATACTATGTTCATATTTTCAAACAAAAATAATACCCTCTTTTTAGACCGTCAGATAATGACAGATTTTGCTGACTCATTTTCTCATTTCTAGGATTTTAACCACTGAAAATTAAGTCAGTGTTAAGCTCAAAAAATGAAAATTGAGCGATCGGACGTGTGCTAGGCATATTGAATTTTTTTGTTAAAAAAATAGTATATTGTGCAACAAGTGGGGAAAGTTCCACTTTTCTCACGAGTGTGGAGGTTTGTGGCAGGAGCCTGAAGGGTGAGTGCCGCAAACACACGAGTGAGAAAGTAACTTTCCCCACATGTTGGACACTATACTTTTTCTACAACTGCACAAATTTAACGAATACAAGTATTGTAACTCAATATTTATTATTATTGTTAGAAAAACTAAAGTAGCAAAAAAGTGTCCTACCTCTTAACAGTTGAATAATATATTTAAAATTGACTCAATAAAAATATCAAGATGTAAATGAAAAAAAAAATAGACTTGCCCGGGTGTAGAACCCGGACCGCCTGCATGACAGGCTGATTGACAATCCATTACGCCATGGAGCCCTTGCTATTTTCTATTTGTTCAACAATAAATAAACGTATTTAACAGAATTTGAAATTGAATCTTTAAACCGACTACAAAAAGCTTATGTTATTTCGAGGAAAAAAGAGAAAGAAATTCTGAAAATAGTTTACTTCTTTATCAAAACACGAATAAAAACTACCATAAGAATTTAAAAAGGTAATCTGACAGTTCCTGACAGCTGTGAAAACTAAAGTTGAACAGCAGCCAACTAGTTTTTGTCGATATTTGTTGATTGTGGTGTGGGCAAAGTGACGTGAGAAATAATATTTCTCACAATATGAACAAAACATGGTTTTGAACGTAAATAAGCCATGAGAAATACGCTACTTTTCATAGCAGTTGTAGAAAATAATATATTGTGCAACAAGTGGGGAAACCTCCACACTCGTGAGAAAGTAACTTTCCCCATATGTTGGACACTGTTAGAAAAACTAGAATAGCAATAAAGTATTCTACCTCTTAACAGTTGAATAATTTATTTAAAATTGACTTGATAAAAATATCAAGATGTAAATTAAAATGAAAAAAAAAAAAATTGCTTGGCCCGGGTGCAGAACCCGGATCGCCTGCGTGACAGGCTGATTGACAATCCATTACGCCATGCAGCCCTTGGTACTTCTCATTTGTTCAATGGTACATATACGTATCTAACAGAATTTGAAATAGAATCTTCATGAGAATGAGAATTTAAAAAACTTCTATAGGTAATCTGACAGTTCTTGACAGCTATGACAACTATTTAAAGCCGAACTGCAGCCAACTAGTTTTTGTCGATATTTGTTGATTCTCCATATAACTGTATGTGGTGTGGGCAAAGTGCCGTGAGAAATAATATTTCTCACAGTACGAACAAAACATGGTTTTGAAAGTAAGTAGGCCATGAGAAATACGCTACTTTTCATAGCAGTTGTAGAAAAATATACTTTCTGGACACAAAAACCATGCTATGCTCGTGATAATGTTTTTCCTCCAGATAAATTAATTGAAACTCCATCTGAACATACAAGTAGTAAATATACATATTTGAATGAGTTTGAAACTTCAAAATCAGAAATGGGTGAAAAGTTGGTTTATCTGCAGGAACCTAATGATGAAAAAATATCCCAACAATCTATAGACCAAGAAGAAGTCCATGTTCCTGTTAACCTCGAAGATTTACAAGATGATTTTGAAGATAAGCTGAACAGGCACCCCAGTCCAAACCGAAGTGCCTTCACTGTGGAGGTGGGCCGAGTCAGGACAATTTCCTGCTGGCAATGGCACTGAACAACATGCAAAGCCAGATTACTGAGCTCCGCACCCTTATTATGAGGATAGGAGACTCCCTAAAGGAGGTCTGTCTGTCGGGGGCGTCGGGCGGGGCGGGGGGGGGGGGCGCCTAGCGGGCCCCCCCCCGTCTCCGCTCGGGGCCCTCGGCGGGGATGGCCGACGGAGGGGAGGGTAATCTGGTGACTATACAACATTGTAACTCACACACATAACACTTCAAATAAATAGGGTGCGGTGCGAACCCCCGGCCTGGGAAACCAGGCCATTCAGTGCGGGACGGATCTCCCCCCCCCCCCCCGCACATCAATTATCACAAAACAGGTTTTTTTCTAGATTTTCCTGTTAAACACACACAAACATAACACACAGAACAAACCATCACTTACATTTCTGTATAATACATACATTACATTTAAAATGCCAACATAAGCTATGCAGGAGGTTGGCTTGAAACGTTCCGCCACACAGTGAAGGTGAAAAACTGAGCTATAAGCCAGAACATCGGCGACCCGGGAAAGCCTTTTCCTGCAAGGGAGAAGAAGAACCCGGGATATTTTTATTGGCAAGACGTCTTGCTCCTGATATGTAGATGTCAAATTGAAATATCAATAAAAACCCTTTATTATTATTATTATGATTATTTTGAAGATAAGCTTATATCAGAGAGAAGAGTTTTGAGAAGAAGGGATCAAATAAAGCCACCACAACGAATGGGTGATTTTGAATATAATTTTCTTGGAATGGTTGAGCCAATGACTTACAGTGAAGCAGTTGAAGGATCCGATAAACTGAGATGGATGGAAGCAATACATGAGGAAATGGAAAGTTTGGAGAAGAATAGCACTTGGATATTAGTGGATAAGTCAGAAGCGATTGGAACGAACGTAATAAGTTGTATGTGGATCTTCAAAATAAAGGATGATGGTAGGTATAAAGCTAGGTTGGTTATTCGAGGTTGTGAACAACGTTATGCCATGGACTATAACGAAACTTTCAGTCCTGTCGTGAGTAGTGCCCCACTTCGAACTTTGATAGTTTTAGCCGCAAATTTTTAAAGAAAAATTATTAAATTTGACTTTAAAACTGCCTTTCTTTATGGTAATCTTGATGAAATTATTTACATGTATCCTCCAGAAGGATTTAATTCAGGTGATAAAGTCTGTAAACTCAACAAAGCATTGTATGCGCTCAAACAGGCACCACTCAAATAATGGAACCAAAGGTTTACATCATATTTGAAATATATTGGCATTATACAGTCATACTGAAAAATGTATATTCAAAAATATTGATGGGACCATAACTTTGGGAGTAGATAAACTAAGACAGCCAAACCCCAAGCATAGGGCAAACCGTGTGTAAGAGAGATAGCGTCCGAGCGTGTGAGAGAGAAAGAGTGCGACGGCACGAGTGTTGGACGTAGGGTGGTAGATCCGTTTTAAAGATAAGAGTCGAGAGCGTCATCACATGTGAGCCGCCATCTTGCATCCACGGAACACCACCTATCACGGAATAGTGCCTTTCAGGCGTTGTCTGTCATATGTCGATCCACGGGCGCGCGAAATTTCATATTTTCTGATAGCGGATTTTAATGTAAAAAAAGATAGATGCCAGTCGCGGGGATCGAACCGGCTAACTCCAGATTATGTAGCAGACGCTGAACACACTAGAACACGGAGCTCGTTGTAGATGTAGCTGGGAATGTGTTATACACGTGGAGAGAGTGGCGTGCAGTGTTTTTTTTTTTGTTGATTTGTTAACACTGTATACACAGCAGAGGTTGAGACATTTAGAAAAAACATACTCACGGTGTAGTTGAAAAATGTATCGGAGCAAAACTGTATCATTGGGGATATGGGGATTCAAAATGATGCATTTGTGGTTGGAAAATTTGTCGCAGAAAATGAACCACTGGGGATGCCTACTTGGGGAATTGCAAAATGACCCATGTGTCATCTGTCAACTGACATGTAACGTTTGAACGTGCGATTCCAATGACGAAGGTATACAGATTGTTTCATAATACATAATTTAAGAGAAAAAATTACAGGGTGTCTCAAAATACTTCATTTAAGAAAAAAAACATGGCGGTTACTTGTCAACGTGATATACCAGGTGTACCAACATATCGTTTAAGAGAAAAAAACATGGAATTTTGGTTGGGGAAAATGAATCATCGCATCATTGAGAGTATGGGGATTCAGAAGTTTTTGTTTCACCGAGCGTCTCAAAAATGGTATCATGATGAGGCCCGTCATTTTTAATGTGCGATACCCATTACATCATAGTTGGGACGTCTCATGGAGGTATATGGGGGATTCTTAACAACTACTTACCCTTACAGAGAGATTGAATTACATCCGACATCGGGGGATGTTTAGATGATACTCGTTTGTATTTAATTTTAACATGCGATACCCCGCCAACTTTCAGAGTCACTTCAGTCACCTATCATCAGCCATTTGAGAAAACCAGGGCGGCGTTTGATAGGTCAGCGCACAGCATAGCTCATTGTATAAGGTGTCTCAAATACTTCCTCACAAAAAACAAAGCGACCGCCATACCAGGTGTACCAACATATCATTTAAAAGAAAAAACTACTGCTTGTCAAATGTGAGGTGGAAAAATTAGTCAAAGAAAAAATCGCATCTGATCTAACCAGAACGAATTAACCTTACGTTAGCGTATAGCGGTCAACAATAAATTCCGTCTGATCTAAAAAAACGTAATAAATTCCGTCCGATCTAACCAGATCAAACTGATCTTACATAGGCATAGCGTCCCCCGATAAATTTTGTGTGATCCAACCAGAACGAATTAACCTTACGTAGGCATAGCATAACCCAGTACGTTTCGGACTTATACAGTCCACGTCAGTAACACATTTCGAACTTTTACAGTCATCATCGGTATCGCGATTAAGACTTGTGCTATAATCATCAGTACCACGTTTCGAAAGTTTTGGACTTGTATAGTTTCCATCAGTAATACGTTTCGAAAGTTTCGGACTTGTATAGTCCTCAACAGTACCACACGTTTCGATATGGTCCAGACCGAGTCAAAATTTTGGCCGTCGTCAGTCGATTTCGTCGATACCTTTCCGTCGACGCGAAGAGTCCTTCCATCAGTAAAACGTTTCAGGCTTGTACAGTCAGTCATCAGTACACTTTTTTAAATCTTTGTTCCCATAACACCCCATCAGCACAACGTTTCGGATTTATACAGTCCACATCAGTAACACGTTTCGGACTTGTACAGTCATCATCGGTATCACGTTTCGGACTTGTACAATCATCATCAGTGCCACGTTTCGAAAGTTTCGTTCTTGTACAGTCATCATTAGTACACTTTTCAAAATGTCTTGTTTTTATAGTCCTCCATCAGTACAATGTTTCGGATTTATACAGTGCTCATATCGGTACCACATTTCCGGCATCAATGCACTGCAACCATCATTTATCGAATATCAGGTGGTAACCAGCAATTGATTGCATCGCCAGATTCAAAGTTAAGCAGTGGGTTAGGGAAAGAGAGAGTGTTGTCAGTTGATGAAATTTAAGTTGGAGTTAAGGAAATTTTGGGGAAAGAATAGACGGGGTCCATACATTTTAACATGTAATATCATATATTAAAGAATAATCATTGAAAAAAGAAAAAAATCATAAATTTTGCTGTTCATTTATTTTTGTAAATTTCAAAGTTATGTTGCTCTCATATTATGTGAAATCATGATCAGTTCCAGGAATATCACATGAGGCAACAGGAATATCACATGAGGCAACAGGAATATCACATGAGGCAACAGGAATATCACATGAGGCAACAGGAATATCAGCATCAGAATAATTGTTGTGAAATGATGATAATGAAGTTCCAGGAATATCACATATGGAAACATGAATATCAGCATCTTCGGTTTCGCCAGATGGAAAACGTGTTAGTGGTATGTTATTCGTCATTTTTATATGTTTAGCTGTTTTAATATGTTTGCTTAACGATATCGTGGATACATGCAAGTAGAACAATATAGTTTTCTTCTCAATTTTTTTATGTTGAATACGTCATCACCATCGATGATACAACAATGATTCACATTTAGCAAAATACCACACCTTGAATGGCATGTTAAAAGTGCGATAAAAAATGTGTCGCAGAAAGATGAGCCATTGTAAGAAATCATTATGACGCCTATGGTTTCGACGAGCTCATCACTGAAACAAGGGCTTATTCATGGGGAATAAGATGTTTACTCAGCAGATGAGTGAATGTGAGGCGACCGAGAAAAATAGGGACAGTATTTGTTTAGAGCTGGCGTGGCTTTGACTATTTTGTGTTCCCGAATATATGGTGTTTACAAATTAATTTTTTTTATTATTCATCTCTTTCTCAACGTTAGTTAAATATTCTACAGCTTGCAGCGGAGGGATCTGCCTCCGCGCCAGTGAACCGATTTGTGCTACGATAACCGATAAACTATAGTTATTCTTAAGTGCTGTCGCTGATCGACTTATAGTTGTGTCCACTTGAACATTAAGTGATACACCCTTTACTGGATTCACAAGGTCTGTTTATTTTTGTTACGTTTCACAAAAACAAAGGAACACGAGGGTTTTTTCTTATCGCTCAACGTAGAGATGCTTTAGAAATAACTGGCTCTTGTTTTATCCGACGATATAGGGTGGCAAACTATTAAACCGTGTAGGTTTTGACTGATTCCCGTTTTACGTTCAAGTATTTTTTTTTAGTCCCATCAGTCAGTTGATTAACGTATAAATCGACTTTTTGGTACCTCTAGCGACTCTTATGGAGGTCATTGCTATAAACGGACGAAACGACATTGTTCAAGTAAGGAACGTAAGGAAATTCACAATACGGCTGTCTCACACGATGAGCCAACCCCATCGACGAGTTTTACCGCTAATGCTTCCTACACACCACCATGACCTTTGCGGTCCCGCAACAGGGATGACAAGGTTGAACGCTTGGAAAATTTAGTAGAACGATTGATAACCCATCAGGCACTGCCCAAACGTAAGGAACACACTTTCGTGAAACCTGAATGCATCCCGGAATTTACCCCAGGCAATCCAAATTTGAGTTCCTCTAAATGTCTAGGTATCATAAATTGGGATGAATCGATTATGGCATTTCACATGGAAAGCCGATTATCAGGTTTGGCACAAAAGTGGTATGATAACTTGAAAACATACCAATTGAGTTGGCCTGAATGGAAAGAGCTGATTATGAAAACTTTTCCTGAACACCGAGACTACGCAACGACCTTGAGAAAACTTTTGGACAGGGTTAAGTTGTCCAACGAAAGATGGGAACAATATATAATTTTTGAAAAAATGGATTTGATCAGTTCTTGCGATCTTGTTGGAAAAAAAGCCGTGTTTTGTTTGATTGACGGCATAAAAGACACGAGTTTACAGGCAGGAGCTGGCCGATATTCCACACCAGATGCTTTGTACGGGGAATGATTTTCCACATTGAGGTCAGAAGTCGTGTGTGAGTTATCTTCATTTCCACGGTCAGCAAGCAAGCAATTCCATAATGTCAATCGGGGAAAAATAAAACGGTTTACTCTTAAGTCAGATCTATTTTTTTTAAATGAACAAAGTTGTTACAATTGTAAGGAAAGGGGACATCATGCTCACAAATGTACAAAGCCTAGAGTAGAGTGTACAATTTGCAAGCGTTTGGGTCATTTGTCAAAGGATTGTCGAAGAAATTCTATAAGTAATCAGATAGTTGACAGCATACCCGAATCTGAAGACCTAAATGCCAGTTATTTTTTTGACTGCACTATTAATGGAAACTCCACAAGAGCATACGTTGACTCTGGCTGTGGAGGAGTTCTCATCAAAGATGAGGATGTCAAAATACGGAACCTCAAGTACAAAGCAACCAAGTTTACAATTTCTTGATACGGAGGTGCACTTGCTCATGTTTTGGGAGAGGCCAAAGTATTTGTTAAAATTGATCGTTCTGAAGGCACCGTGAATGCACTTATAGTACCCAATATTGCACAACAAGTTTCAGTGATGATTGGGCAATCATTCCTGAATCAACCACAAGTTTTAATGTTAGTATCAGGAAAGAAAGTTCGTCTATTGTCCAGAGATGACCTCTGCACCTCGTTAGACATCCAACTCAGAAGGATACCTCTGTGGGCAAAAAGTACCACCGTCATACCTGCCAGAACGTTGGCACTAGTGCCTGTGAGCTCTCATGGCGAAACTATTGGAAACGTTTACGTTCATGGGGGACTGAGAGCTATTCCAGGCAGCAAATTTTATGTAGATAAATGCGTCACCAAGGGCGAAAATGGATTTGTTGCCGTTCGAAACATTTCGCAACAGGAAATCACAGTGAGTTATTTGAGACTAATAGCCAGATCTGTTGATCGTTATGAAAGTCAGAGTCTAGTACCAAATGTAACTGTACCCTCAACAAACATTGTGATACTTTTCTTTTTCTTTTTCCCAATGATATCATTTGGAACGCCAACCTAGCCCCGACAGAGATTAATCAATTAATGGAACTATTGAATGAATTCAAAAGCTGTTTCTCTCGAAATACCAGTGAGTTGGGGAAAACTGATATTTTAAAAATGCAAATTCATTTAAATGACAATACCCCTGATGTTTATCGACCTTACCGTTTGTCTCACAATGAACGAAAAGTAGTGCGAGACATAGTGGGCGATTTATTGGACAACAATATAATACGTGAATCAAATTCCCCATATTCAAGTCCAATTATGCTGGTTGTGAAAAAAAAATGGCGAACAGCGCATGTGCGTAGACTTCAGAGCTTTAAATGCCAAGACAGTCAAGGACAGATTTCCACTGCCTCGCATTGACGACTTTCTGGAACACTTAAAGGACTGTAAATATTTTACCAGACTTGACCTGGCTAGCGGATATCACCAAATTCAAATGGAAGAATCTTCTATCGAAAAAACTGCTTTTATTACACCTGAAGGACATTATGAATATCTGAGAATGTCTTTTGGTTTGGCCAATGCTCCGGCATTGTTTCAACGGGCAATTTACAAGGTTTTAGGCAATCTCCCATATGGTAAGGCACTTACGTATATGGATGACGTTCTCATTCCATCAGCTAATTTGAAATGTGGTCTGAACATTTTGAGGGAGGTTCTGCAGTCTTTCAAGATAGCTGGACTCACTTTACGTCTGGCTAAGTGTCAGTTTTTCATGGAAAGAGTTGACTACCTGGGACATGAAATAAGCAGCCAGGGTATACAACCAGGAAGTAGAAAAACTGAAGCTGTTGAGAAGTTTCCAACACCTACTGATGGTCGTTCTGTACGACAATTTTTGGGACTTGCTAGTTATTTCCGAAAGTACATATAAGGTTTTGCTGAAATCACCAGGCCATTGACTAGTTTGACCAGAAAAGACGTCATTTTCACTTGGGATATCGAACAAAGTATAGCCTTCGAAACTCTCAAGGAAAAACTAATTACCCGTCCAGTACTGGCCATCTACGATCCTGAAATGAAAACAGAACTCCATACAGATACTTCAAAGTTAGGTATTGGTGGTATTCTACTACAACAGAAGGATGCCTCCATCAAACCAATCATGTACTACTCCAGACAGACCACGAAAAAAGAGCAAAAATATTACTCCTACGAATTGGAGACCCTAGCAGTGGTCAATTCTTTGAAACATTTTAGGGTGTATCTCATTGGAATACGTGTCAAAGTAGTCACTGATTGTAATGCAGTAAGAACAACATTATGCAAACGAGATTTGATTCCAAGGATCGGCAGATGGTGGCTTTCTATACAAGAATTCACGTTTGACATTGAGTATCGTCCAGGACAGAAAATGGCACATGCAGATGCACTCAGTAGAAATCCAATAAGTCATTTATCAGCAACAAATGAGATACCTATGAACCAAATCAACGACGACTGGGTCTTGCATGCGCAGCTGAACGATGAAAGATGCAAGACACTGATAGGAATACTATCCAAGACACCGGAAGACTACGAAGAGAGAGAAGTTGATAAAAACTACAATCTCACGAATAACCGTCTATATAAAATCACAGCCGAAGGAAAAAAATGGGTAGTACCGAGAGCTGCTCGAAGACAGATTGTTCTACATTTTCATGATGGTACAGGACACCTACCAGTAGAAAAGACTTTGTCAGCTATATCAAAACTGTATTGGTTTTCAGGTATGGATATGGATATTTGCATCCTATAGAAAAGGTGCCTGAACCATCTGATACCCTACACATTGATCATTTGGGCCCATTCGTCAAATCAAAGAAAAATCCTATTTGGTAGGTATCGTTGAAGCCTTCACGAAATTCATTTTTAAGAAAGCTGTTCCTTTCACTAAAACCCGACCACTTATTATTTTTGATGAGAGTGTGATTGAGAATTTTGGAGTTCCGAGAAGAATCATAAGTGACAAAGGTAGCTGTTAAACAAGCAAAACATTCGAAACATTTTGTCAGAAACTAAAAATAAAACACGTGTTGAATGCCACTGCCACACCTAGGGCGAACAGGTCGAAAGGTATAACAGGACGATTCTGGCATCACTTTCTGCATGTATGGACGTCGAAGAAAAATGGGACACCTTTTTATCGAAAGTTCGTTGGGGGTTGAATTCTAAGGTGAATTCATTCACAGCAAAGACACCTATGGGACACCTTTTTATCGAAAGTTCGTTGGGGGTTGAATTCTAAGGTGAATTCATTCACAGCAAAGACACCTTATGAACTTCTTTTTGGTTATACGTAACCCTCTTCCTCTCCTTTTCCTCTTCGTACGCCAAGAGGAATCACAGATAGCGTTCTGTCCAACGAAGTATACCTGCCCGCTATTCAGGGTTTCGAGCAAAATGTTAACCTTCGAAACATTAGAGACGAAGTAAAACGACTGACTGACAAGCATCCAGCTAAACGAAAAGCAGAATATGACAAGAAGCACACCAAAGGAAGGGTGTTCGAAGTTGGGGAACATGTGCTTTTCCGATCGTCGCTAACGAGCAATCAAGGTCAAAGTCGAAAGCTTCTTCCCAAGTTTAGTGGCCCGTACGTTATAAAAAAGATTCTAGATAACGATCGATATGTGATTAAAGACGTTGAGGGCTCTTCCCGGTCGCAGAGGAAGTACGAGGGCATCGTGTCTCTCGACGAGTTGAAACTATATGGGTTGGTCGTTAGTTCAGAGTCCGACGTGGACTCTGATTCAAACGAAACGAATCCGCATGATGACCAGAACTCATTAGATTCTAACGGAAAGTATCACTCGGAACGGAATTCAAACGTAAAGAATTCCAAGAGTTCAAAGTCCGACGTGGAGTCGGATTCAAACGAAACTAATCTGCGTAATAACCAGAACTCATTAGATTCAAACGGAAAGAATTACTCGAAAGGGAATTCAAACGTAACGAATTCCAAGAAGTCAGAATCCGACGTGGGACCTGACATGAGTTCAAAAGAGATCTCAAATACGGCAGATTCAACGGAGAGAATCTTGCAACAGGAAAGTCCTGAGGTGATCACCAACTCGTCACACTCAACGAAAAGAGCCTTGAGGAAAAGAATTCTAAAGTAATGAATTCTAGGGGCATGTCAAATACGACGAATTCTAACGAAATGAATTCGTAAACTTTTGTTGTTTTCAGCATTTAAATTTGTATAATTTCATTCAACGTACCTACTAACGACAATGCATTGTTTATTCCTCTTTCAGAAAGGCGTGCCAACTGATGAAGCAGCTAATTATAATTTTTCAGTTTAAAACTGACCAATGACTTGTCACACTGCCACTTTGCCAATGAAAGTGAATTAAGTAAAATTTCACTTCACAGGTGGAACCCAAACTGAAATTCCACGAGGACGTGGATTTCGGTAGCGTGGTCGACTGTAAGAAATCATTATGACGCCTATGGTTTCGACGAGCTCATCACTGAAATAAGGGCTTATTCGTGGGGAATAAGATGTTTACTCAGCAGATGAGTGAATGTGAGGCGACCGAGAAAAATAGTGACAGTATTCGTTTAGCGCTGGTGTGGCTTTGACTATTTTGTGTTCCCGAATATATGGTGTTTACAAATTAATCTTTTTTATTATTCATCTTTCTCAACGTTAGTTAAATATTATACACCATTTAGACACATCTGTGAAAAATTATTTAAAAAACTACATTGTTTAAGCAAAAACAAACAAAAAACTTGTATTATGGTATCTCACGCATGATCTTTTTTGAAATATTGAACTCTGTAAGACAAAATGCAAATAAAAAACACAGAAAAAAAAAATTGGTTGGAGCCACTATTTATGTACGTTGTTTCGTATGTGTCTGAGTACCGACATTTTATTACAAAATGATTTTTGGCACAAATAACAATTTACCATTTTGCAAGTTTTAATGTAAGTAGTTAATAGCGAGATGGAAATCAATTTTTTATAGCAACGTGAACATGTTCGTAAATTTACAGTCAATTATGTTTCTTTGTCTTATTAAGACATATTTGTTTCGGATTCTTCGTGCTGCATATCATGGGTGTCGCTTTTTTCAGGTTGTCCAATGTTAATGATTGAAGTCGATGACTGTTGTATGGATATATTCGTAGATTGCTTATCTCCTATAAAAAAAAACGATAGTTAGTTCTTTGACATTTTGTAATGAAAAAAATACCTTTGTTGTGAAATGATGAAGTTCCAGGAATATCACATATGGCAACAGAAATATCAGCATCTTCGGTTTCGCCAGATGGAAAACGTGTTCGTGGTGTTTTTCGTAATTTTTATGTGTTTAGCGGTTTTAGTATGTTTGCTCAACGATAAAACGAATACATCGCAAGTAGAACAATAAAGTTTTCTTCTCAATTTTTTATGTTGAATGCATCATCACCATCGATGATACAACAATGGTTACTTCGACCAGCGGATTGCTTCCAGCATTTATTACATCGATCACAAACAAAAGGTTTTATTATATGATGCTCCTGCTGCATATGTACACCCCACGCTTTTAAATTCAAAAATGAATGTGGACAATCATTTACCGTACAGTCGTGTAGTTTGGTAGGCACCGATGCAACTACTTGAATGTTTGTAGGATTTTCTAGTATTTCAGCATATTTTGTTTGTTCACAATTGCAAGAAGATATCATTTTCCTTGAAACATTCCATTCGGCACTCCCATAATTTATTGCCTCTGCGAAATTCGGTGTTATATTTACAACTTGGTGAAAAACGGAAGTCTTTAGATAAACAATATTGCTTGGGTATTGTAATATGAAAAAATAATAAATGTTATGTTGATCAAGAAAATCGCATGACACATACGTATCTTTATGTAACAGTGAATGCGAGCATGTTCCACCCATAATCGTCATCAGACTCTGTTTTTCTGGTATAATCAACCACAATTTGGAAGACGGCTCTTTTTTGTTTTCGCGAATGATTTGTAGCATGCTGTCATCACGGTATATGCTGTGACGAACAATATTGATGATGGGCAAATCATAGTCTTCTAGGTAATTCTGACATGGAATTATTGGTACCCAAATAATACATGGATTAATTAATTCCAACCATTGTCCCCACAGTAGGATTATTTGTCGGATGAATATTTGATAACTGTGCAGTTATGCTGTTTAAAACTGAATTTTGTGGAGAAAGTACTAAATTGCTCCAAGTGTCATAATCTGCCAATAAACACAATTATTGGACTGATTTTCGTTCCAAAAACTCTTGGAGAGTACAAAACTCAACAAGGGATTTTTGAGAATCATTATTATTAAAGAATATTGATATTTCTCTACAATCATTCTTTGTCCAGTCTGAAGACGGACATCAATCTGTGAAAAGGGTGTCTCGGAAAGAATTTCCGTTAGGCTCCTCCCATTCGAATCAGCAGCGCTGATTGTGGTTTCCGACCAGCGAAGTTCGCTTGGCGGGCCACGCCCTCGCGATCTCATTGCGCGAAAGATATTCGCGGACGCGAATATTCTCGCGGAATAGGGAAAATGTTCTTTTGTATAAAAGAAGTGGCTTTTCCATGAAATATTCATTCCGTTTTACTTATTGGTCTGAGCTAAATCAATTAGTAGTGCTCTAGTGGTTTAAACTTTAAAAATATTTTATTAACTCTGCTTTTATTAAAGCCACATTGTTTTGCAACTCAGGTCACATTTTCGGTTGAAACATACCGTTGGCACTGCAGTTCTTAATATTCTAGCCAGTAAAATTCTCCGGCGAATGAGCTTTAGTTACACAACAAAGCTTCTTTTCTTCAACGTCCTGAACAACGAGCTCGGCTGTTTGGCTGTAGGCGTTGGAGTTTTTGGTACTTCATATTTGGGGAAATCTACAGCTAGCACTCTGAGTATTGTGGCACCTTTCATCTGCATCGGGGGTTGAATTACCCTGAATCTTCAAGTTTTCTTCCACGACCTATCCTGTTCTACATTTCAGCAGTGAGAAGCAGTGAAGAAAGAAACAGTGTGTTATTTGTGGATAAGAGTACAATTCTGATAGTCACTACATAGTGAACTCATATTTTCCAGTGCCTGAGTCTATGATAAAGCTCATAGCTCCTCAAGTACTTTTGTTTTAAAGTGAATAAAGTGGACTTGATATTTCTTTATTTCATTTTTGTGATGTCTAGCCTATGATAAAGCTCATACGTCTCAGACATCGTAACGATTTTGATATTATTATATTTCACATCATTTTTAGTAATTTATTGTGTGCTGCTACTTGTTGTTCTACATATCGAATACCTGGGCTAACGTCCCGTGACAGTATTTCACCTTCCACCGTGATACTCCTGTTTACTTCGACTTTGTGCCTAGTTCCTGTCTGCCTCCGGGCAAGCTCTTTCTAGAGCCCGTTCTTTTTAGAACAAACCAATCTGAAAGTATTCGTCTTCGAAAGGCACAGGTCAAGTATACAGACAGTTCACATTAAATGTTGCGCATACATATGTGCTTTCTATCGGTGTACATTGACACCTGTTATATGCTGGAACCAACCGACTTTTGTGATAATATATAAATATTAGGTTATTTCGAAACTTGCTAAATTCATGGTTTAGATATTTCCTTTTGTCATTAATATTCAGAAACTTGCATTAACTTCAATCTTGTTGGGAAAGTAAGGTGTATTTTTGAGAGCATTCTTGATTCTATTTTTACTAATCATTTTCATACTAAACTGGGATATATTTCCGGAAGTAGATCCGGAGATTTTCCAATATAAACAATTTTAAATTCAAAGCTTTTTCAGAGTAATAAAAATTCGTGTAATATTCTATTTTTACATCCTCATTAGAAGTCTCTTTTCTTCGTAAGAGAAGATGGAGCACGGACGTTGAAAACCCCGAATCCCAAAGAGCTAGCCGGTTAGGGTTCAGAAATGAACCGAATTTCATAAATCTATTCAACCTGGACGACACAAGTGTAGCACGAAGTTTTTATGTTATTTATTATATTTGAACAATACACATTGGTCTACGTTCTAGCGATATTGTTCTCATTATTAGTGGTGAAATCGTCTATATTCAAACATTTGGAAGTCGTATGTCTGGTAATGTGGTACACATTCGATCCAAATTGTTCCTGTGGATTCAACAATATTTGTGTTCGTGTCAACTTAAGTCTTTACGTCAATGTCTTCTAAATTGGCAAACAGACTTGCTCACCGATTTCGGCTCAATTATATTTTTTCCCAAAACAGCACGACTCCGCAATAATCGCTTGTCTCTTTTCGTATACCTATCAATTCGTGTTATGAAAGATTTAATGTTCATACCGTTCATAACGTATAACAAATCACTGTACACTTCCATTATCAATTACTTTGATGAATACTTAATAAAATTCAAAAGGGAATAAGAAATTACTTTACAGGGCGATGTGCAACAACTGCCGATACCGGTCGAATGGCATTGGTTTAGAGCGGACGGCGCACTTATATGCCGATCTTCAAAGAGCGGGATTTTTTAGCCGGGTCGTGCGGGGCACGATTGTATTATCAGTAGTAATACTATAAGTACTTCAAAATAATCAGGTTATACATCGATAACTTGTTGCATAATTATAAAGAGTGTCAGTTTGACAGTTTAAATAATCCGACCGCGAAGCGGGAAGCGGGAGGATTATTCTGTCAAACTGTCTAATTCTTTTCGTTTGACTTAATTCAATTTGTTGCAACGGTATTTTTGTTTAAAATAAAGTTATGCTTTTTTCGGAATGGGCATTTTTCCTCATTTTTATAATTTTTTTCTAAATGTAGCGCAATGAACAAATGTTATGATAATTTTTTTAACCATACAGGGTGTTTGAAAGTTCTTCATTGATAATAATAATTTGTCCCAAATACGGACATGTCCTCTCGTTTTTCAATAAGGTTGGGGATCCAGGAATCAGGAGAATAAGAAATAGATGAAGATTTCATGGATTGAAGCTGGAAAAGTACCACTTGGGGAAGAAATTTTATTTTTTTAAATTTTGTGGCACCTCATTATCGAAACATCTAGATTTGACTCAAGTTAATAAGTAATAAAGTTGTATGCGGAAACACCAAATACTTTTAGTCTTACTTATTTTTTCCTGCTTTTTCCAAATTTGTAAATAAAATTTTAAAATATTGATATACAGAATGTTGTTTCGACTCGAAACCTACTTATTAATTTTTTTAAGGCCGGACTGGAATAAGACTTTTTCTTATTATGTTAATCGACACTACTGTGGACAAAGAACATACAAACCAAATATCACAAAAATGTATAGGGTGGTTCATAAGTTATGATTAGTTGGTTATGAAGAACGATAGACCCATAAAATATAGGTTATTTAGAAGGATCTCGGTTCCCTAACTGTATGCGCATTTCCCAATGAATAACCCTGTATGATGGTTGCAAATATTTTGTTTCGTTTATAGATGATTATTCAAACTTCAGTGTTGTATATTTAATCACGAAAAAGGCTGAAGTATTCGATAAATTCCAAGAATACATTAATATGGTAGAATCAAAATTCAATCAAAAAATGTCAAAACTAAGATGCGACAACGGAGGAGAATATATTTCGAAAGAATTCAAACTGTTTTGTAGGAATAAAGGAATCACTTTGGATTATACTGTCCCATACACCCCAGAACAGAATAGGAAAGCAGAAAGGAAGAATAGGAGTTTAGAAGAGAGGAGTAGAGCAATTATTGCTAATATGCCAAAGGAATTTTGGGGAGAGGCCATCAGAACAGTCAATTATGTAATGAACAGAGGGACGTCAGCGAGCTTGAATGTTGTCACACCAGCTAAAATTTGGTATGGTAACAAACCAGACGTGAGTAATTTACGAGTATTTGGATGTGTAGCATACAATCACATTCCAAAAGATTTCAAACACAAATTTGATTCAAAAACTGATAAGTGTATAATGATGAGCTATGCAACGACAGGACTTTGGAATATTGAAAAATGGAAAATAATATTCGCAAGAGATGTGGAATTCAATGAAAATACATATTGGTTCAAAAATAATTGTATTGAAGTAAAACAAGACGAAGTAGATGAAAACTTAGATATTGAAAAAGTTGCTGAGAATGAATTAGATAAAGACGAAAAATATGAAATGACAAATGAGAATGAGGTTCAAGTAGGCAAAAATCCAAAAGAATTTTGAAAGTACCATGTAAATATAATGATTATGAATTATACATGGCTTTTGATGCCTGTAGTTTTGTAGAAAAGGTTCCAACTAGTTTTGATGATTTAATGATTAGTTCAGATAAAGATAAGTGGTTAAAAGCCGTTAAAAACGAATTGGAATCAATTGAACTGAACAATACACGGAAACAATTTTAGTTCGAAAATATGAATATGAAATTCATAAAATCTTTTGTGGAATCATCTGCGACTGAAAGACAAACTTTAGTCGCTATTTTCCATCGTTCAAGATAACCTCTTGGGAGGTATTCATGTTGAAAAGGGGAACATTCTCCATAAAAATTGATAAATGAAAAATGTGACTTATTTGTAATATCTAACAGAAAACAACTACTTCCCCGGCACAAGCCACGTTGGACATTGAACTACATCTGATAGATATTGTGAAAAGACTCTAACTGAAAAGGAAAGAAAAAATCTGGAAGTGAAAATTTGCATTTTCATTCAGATAGCTGACTTTTTTAATTCTTTCTAGTTTTCCTTGAACAAATCATTAAATAAATTAGATAAGGAGAATGTTATTAAAGAAATATCACTCACAGAAATCGTTCATTTCATTGAAGCAAGGTTCGCTTCTCTCGCATTTAATCCCCAATACATTTTGGTCGACAAAAATCTATTTCGCTTTGCCAAGCTCTTCAGGAGGATTGATATAGGATTGAAATAAAACAGGCTCTTCAGAAGCATACACATCAGGGATGGATATGAGAGAAACATTTCTTCTGCGGTGACACTTTGAAAATTATTTTTTGACATAGACCTGTCATGAGCATTTATTTAATGATTTGTTCAAGGAAAACTAGAAAGAATTAAAAAAGTCAGCTATCTGAATGAAAATGCAAATTTTCACTTCCAGATTTTTTCTTTCCTTTTCAGTTAGAGTCTTTTCACAATATCTATCAGATGTAGTTCAATGTCCAGCGTGGCTTGTGCCGGGGAAGTAGTTGTTTTCTGTTAGATATTACAAATAAGTCACATTTTTCATTTATCAATTTTTATGGAGAATGTTCCCCTTTTCAACATGAATACCTCCCAAGAGGTTATCTTGAACGATGGAAAATAGCGACTAAAGTTTGTCTTTCAGTCGCAGATGATTCCACAAAAGATTTTATGAATTTCATATTCATATTTTCGAACTAAAATCAAAATGCTCATGACAGGTCTATGTCAAAAAATAATTTTCAAAGTGTCACCGCAGAAGAAATGTTTCTCTTATATCCATCCCTGATGTGTATGCTTCTGAAGAGCCTGTTTTATTTCAATCCTATATCAATCCTCCTGAAGAGCAAAGCGAAATAGATTTTTGTCGACCAAAATGTATTGGGGATTAAATGCGAGAGAAGCGAACCTTGCTTCAATGAAATGAACGATTTCTGTGAGTGATATTTCTTTAATAACATTCTCCTTATCTAATTTATTTAATGATTTGTTCAAGGAAAACTAGAAAGAATTAAAAAAGTCAGCTATCTGAATGAAAATGCAAATTTTCACTTCCAGATTTTTTCTTTCCTTTTCAGTTAGAGTCTTTTCACAATATCTATCAGATGTAGTTCAATGTCCAGCGTGGCTTGTGCCGGGGAAGTAGTTGTTTTCTGTTAGATATTACAAATAAGTCACATTTTTCATTTATCAATTTTTATGGAGAATGTTCCCCTTTTCAACACGGAAACAAGTTGTGAGACCCACTGATGTAAATATTTTAGACACAAAATAGATTTTTACATATAAAACGTTAGAAAAAAAAGAGACAGATAAATTCAAAGCTAGATTAGTAGTGAGGGGATTTGCTCAAGAAAAAGTTAAGAGTTATGACAATATATATGCACCTGTGGCAAAAATGACTACAATCTATTGATTACAGGGAATCATTGAGTATCACTTCCAGCAGGTGGACGTAAAAACCGCATCTTTAAATGGCACAATAGATGAAAATGTTTATATTTATCCACCAAAGGGTATAAAATGTGAACATGATAAAGTCCTCAAATTAAAAAAATCTTTATATGGTCTAAAACAAGCGTCAAAGTGTTTCATGAAAATTGGGTTCGAAAGATCTGAGAATAATTACTGCTTATATATAATGAATTCAGAATTTGGAAAAAAATTTTTATTGATAGATGTTGACGATATAATTTTCGCTGAAAAAACCTAATGAATTTGAATGAACTGAAGAATAAGCTTATGAATTAATTTCAAATGAAAGACAAAGGTGCTTTGAAACATTTTCTTGGACTTGAAATTAATTATGAAAAAGAAAGAAAGAGGAATTTTGAGAATAAACCAGTCAAAGTACACTGAAAATATTTTAAAACGTTTTAACATGTTTGATTGTAAAGGTTCGATTATTCCAATAGATCCAAAATTTAAAGTACAGTTATGTAATGATAAAAATAAAGTAACTAATAAACCTTTTAGGGAACTAGTAGGCTGCCTTATGTACTTAATGTTAGGAACTAGGCCTGATATTAGTTTTTCAGTGAGTTTCTTTAGTCGATTTCAGGATAAAGCCTCAAATGAAACTTGGGACTATTTAAAACGAGTTTTAAGATATTTAAAAGATACTATTTACGTAGGACTAGAATATAAGAGAAACAATATTGACAAAATGTTATGTTGCTATGTAGATGCAGATTGGGGTAGTGACACACTAGATAGAAAATCCGTCACTGGATATACTTTCAAGGTGTTTGGAAACACTTTAAATTGGACAACAAGAAAACAAACTTGTGTGTCGCTGTCCACCACTGAAGCTGAGTTAGTAGCATTATGTTCATCTGTTTGTGAAGGATTATGGTTGAAAAATTTATTTATTGATTTTGATGTTGATTTCAACCAAATCAGATTTTTTGAGGATAATCAAGGATGTTTAGCATTGATAAGAAACCCAGCTAATAATCGTAGGATTAAACATCTAGATTTAAAATTCAACTTTATATGTGAGCATGTTGGTAAAGGATTAATTCATTTGGTTTATATAGAGACATATAACCAACAAGCTGACATATTGACCAAAGGTTTACCAGGACCAGCATTTGTAAAATTTAAGAGACTTTTGGGTTTAGAGGATTTTAGCGAGAGGGGGTGATAAAATATAGGTACGCTAAAAACCTTTTCTATATTTTTATGTTCTTTGGTGATTATAGTTTTGTGGTGTTTTATGATTTAACAAAGACTTTACAACGATGTAACACTTGTATGTCAGGTGTCAAAAAAGAATTGATTTTCAATTTTCGCTATTTATCTCTCTCTTGTATTTCGAACTGTTGAAGATTATGGGAGTTGTAAGAGATGTACAAAGTTGTATGCATTTTTCAAGTAATCTAATAAATTGTTGAGTTTAAAGTCATCGTGGTATTAATAACAACAACATGTCTTTAGTGAGTTTCTGATTTGGATCTCCAGATGTATTAACTGGGTTACAGTCCAATATGTTGAATTTGGTCAACATTTTGGTGATGTGTTTCGTTTGACCTAGGAAAATTTGACCTGTTTGACGATTTCTCGTTATTTCTAAACCACACAATTATTTGCTTCACCCAGGTTTTTCATCTTGAAAAGTTTAGATAGCCTGTTCTTCAAATAATGTCTCTTGTGTCCGTTATTAGAAAATATGACTAAATCGTCTACGTAAAGTGCAGTAAAAATCATTCCCTTATCAGAAATGTCGAAATATACACAGGGATCAATTCGAGATTGATTAAATCCAATTTGTTTCAGTGCAGTATCTGATTTTTAGTTCCAATGTCTGCTGGCTTGTTTCAAACCATAGATAGCTTTATTGAGTTTACAGACTTTAAACTCGTTCGTTTTTGAAACAAATTCATTTGGCTGGACCATAAACACCTCTTCTTCGAGATTACCCTGTAGAAAAGCTGTCACTGCATCCATCTGCTCTAATAATACCAAGATGGCGGTTTCTGGCGGCAACAAGAAAAATTTTAGTGAAAAAACGTTTAAATGTTGTCAAACCAAACAAAGTAAATCCATAATGTGTGTAGAATGTGGAAATGTTTTCCACCTGTCATGTGCGGCACAAAAGAAACTCAAATATCTGCGACTCGAGAATCAAGTGTTGTGGATTTAACAGTATTGTACCCAACCAAGGTGATAACCAAATCAAATTTGAAGAAATATAGAAATTACAAAGCGAGAACGATCTTTTGAGACAACTTCTAAAGGAAAAGGACGAGAAAAATAGTGTTTTATTGGATAACATAAATTTGAGGAAACAGAACAATCAAATATTCCAAAAAATGGACTTGCTAGAAAAAGAAAGCAAAAACTTGGCAGATAAACTGAAGATAAAAACATATAATGAAGTAATAAAAACATCTCACCAGTTCCTTGAAGATACAAAAACTAACACACCACAAAAAGTTTACACCAGCCGACAGAAAAACGACGAACCCAGTTCTAGTAAAAAAAATATGACTAACACCAAAAGAAAACAATTGGATGTAGAAACCCAATATCAACACAAATTAATGAATAGATTAGAATATTTTTATTTGACTATATTATACACAGATGTATATTCATAGCACGTCACAAAAAAGAAATTGTATATAGTTAGAATTTAGGATACAAATAGCAATGCACACAGTAATTATAACAGTTAGTATAAATAAAAACAATCAAAATAGTCAACACATTAAAAATTATTGGAATTGGTAAAAGTGAGAAGTCAAACCACCTTCTTCAACACATTTCAGATATTCCTCTATGTAGTAGAAAGAATTGTGCAACAGATATTATTTTATAGCTTTTTTGAACCAGTTCATGGTTAACTTCTTCAATGATTTAGGTAGAATATTGTAGAGATGGTAATTCAAAGAATTATTCATGGATGGAATAATAAATCTGAATAAGGATCAAGACGAAAAAAACGACGTAAACAAAAATTATGGGTTTACTGAGGTTAAAAGAAGGAAAACCACTAGAAGGAACACACCAGACTTCAAGAAAAGAACCATGGATATAAATGAAAATGAGGACTTCGGAGTGGAAAAAAAAGTTTGGTTATATTTATACAGGCTGAAAAGACATGTTACCGAGGAAAAGATACTGAAATACCTTAAGGAACTACCACAATTCAAAGAGGTGGAAATCAACATCAAAGAATTACAAACACCTGTTACACAAAACAAATGTTTCATGCTGAGCGCTGACTTTAGTCTGAAAGACGAAGTGTATAACCCGAACAATTGGTCCAAAAGTGTAGCTATAAGGCGTTTCGACTTCAAGAAATACCACTCACACCAGCAGCATTCAAATAACTTCAGCCATATGAGGGAGGATTTTTGAAAACAAGAAACATTATTACCTGCCTATCGAAAGGCTCTGAACGGTAGAAGAAAATATCGAAAAAGCATCAAGTCAACCAAAAGATGATTGGACAGGTATGGAGACATCTCTGACCATCATGCACCTTAATATTCAGGGCATGACAGCAAGAAAAATACAATAACTAGTTCTAATGGATGGAAATAAACCAGACATTTTATGCTTATCAGAACATTGGCTTACAGCACCAGAAATCAAAGTTCTAAATATATCTAATTACAACTTAGTAAATAATTACTGTAGGGAAATATATGGACATGGTGGGGTTTGTATCCTTTCAAAGAAAAGTTGAGTTCTTAAATCTCTTGCCCTTGACAAATGTATTGAAAAAAATTTCGAAGTAACAATAGGTACCTATGAAACCACAAAAAATCCCTATTATACATTATAACAGTATACAGAACACCAAATAGTGATTTTAACACATTTTCGGAGGAAATCTATGATCTGATGTGTAACATCTATAAAAAAAAACAACTATTATATTCTATGTGGTGATATAAACGTAGATCTACTAAATGATCATTTGGAATCGCGAATCTTTTGTGAATTCAATATGAATAATCAGATCACTACCCCCACACGTCTCACTAAGGGCATAGATGTTGTAATCAGCAATATTCCTGCTACAGGTGTACTTGTTGAGGACACTCACCTGTCAGATCACATATTTCAACTATGTAAATTTGCTTTACCAACACTCTATATACTCATTTACTCAGATAATAACCTGATAACTTTTAGAAATTTATTAATAAATGAAGAATGGGAACATGTGTACAAATCCACAGATGTAAATCAATCTTTTGATACGTTTTATACAACATTTAAATTTCACTATTATAATGCATTTCCACTTAGAAAAGCTAGGGGCAACAATAGTAAAAATTGGGAACAACCATGGATAACTAGAGACATCAAAGAACTACATCAAATGGTATGTGATATGTGTAAAATCGTTAAGTCTACAAATAACGACGTCATAAAAAATAACCAACTCAGAATTATTTATGAAGAGCTGGTGAGGAAAACCAAAACGGAGTATAATAATAATAATCGTATTTTAAATGTAAGTAATATAAGCAGGAGAGCTGGAAAATTATTAACGAAACTAGAAATGTCACAAAAACTAAAAACATAAGAGAACTTACTATTAACAATGATACAATCACAGATAAGGAAATAATTGGTAATCACTTCATTGATTTTTTTATGAATATTGAGAAAGTCGAGCCAACCAACAATATAAAATTAGCACCATTTTCGATCAATACTCTATTTCTGTACCCAACAACCCCAATTGAGGTTAAAGAGATTATTAAAAAAACAACAAAAACTCCAACTCCAGGTGTAGATGAAATACACGGAAAAACACTGAGAACTGTCAGTGACCTTATATGTCACCCCCTTTCTTCAATCATAGATAAATCGTTCGGAGAAGGAATGTATCCGGATGCGATAAAAATGTCAAAATCTGTTCCTATCTATAAAAATAAAGGATCAAAAAACGAAGTAAATAACTATAGAAATGTATGTTTGCAATCACAATTAGCAAAAATAATTGATTATATATAGCTACTATATGAGATTAAGTAAATTTACCGAACATCACAAACTTATTCCTGATTGTCAGCATGGCTTCAGGCAGCAAAGATCAACATCTACTGCTATAAATCACCTATACATGGATCTTAACGAGAAGCAATTTCCAATCTGCTTATTTTGTGACCTTACTAGGGCGTTCGACATGGTTAACCATGAACTACTTCTAGAAAAACTTTGCCGAATGGGAATTAGGGGGGTAGCCAATGACTGGGTCGCCTCGTATTTAAAAAACAGGATGCAGGTAGTAGTTATCGATTTGGTAAAATCAGAACCTGCCCTCGTCACAATGGGGGTTCCACAAGGCTCAACACTGGCTCCATTACTTTTCATAATTTTTATGAGTGACATAAGACTCACAGCTATGTCACCAAACAAAACTATAATATATGCAGATGATACAAGCCAAATAGTAGCAAAAAATAACCTATGTTCGATAGAAGCTGCAAACAAAACTGCCAAAGAATTCTCACACTGATGTAAAAATAATGGCCTACTAGTCAATTCTAGCAAAAAAAGATTTCATATTATTTTAGTCCCCTCATAAGAATCGATCAACAATCTATAGAGCAGGTCAGACATATTAAATACCTTGGACTTGCAATTGACCAAAAACTGACTCGGGAAATACACACAGATAATCTTTCCTCAATAATGAGCAGCTTGTGCTTTGTACTGAGACAATTACGGGGAATTGTTTCACTATAAGTACTAAAATTGACCTACTTTGGACTCGTACAATCTGCCATGTCTTATGGGCTCGCTTTCTGGGGAAATTCTGCCCATATGACAAAAGTATTCGCAGTTCAAAAACGGATAATAAGATGTATGGCAGGTCTACTCTCTCTCTTAACATTGCCTTCATTGTATATCTTTATCATAATAATGAACATTAAGAAAAATGAATCGAGCTACATTAAAAATAATATGATACATGAACATAATACTCGAAATTGTAATGAACTGTGATTACCTTACTCTCGACTGGCTCTTGGTCAGGGTTCCTCAAGTTATCAGGGTATTATCTGTTACAAAAAACATACATAGTCTACGTAAATTCAAAAATACTTTACTTGATTACCTTACCATGAATTCATTCTTTTCTATTGAAGAATTTTTAGAACTGTAGGTGCCATTGTATAATAATTCTATTTTACTTGTGTAAATATTTAATTTTATATGAAGATTTTATGATTTTAACTTATTTAACTCACTGATATTTTATTATTGTGCTTACCCTATTTAATATTCACTTAAAATCGATAAGTATAGGTTTTACGCTCTAGCTATAGATAAGTATACTTGCTTTATATGTTCTGACTA
Organism: Chrysolina haemoptera; assembly: GCA_958298965.1. Classification (NCBI taxonomy): domain Eukaryota; kingdom Metazoa; phylum Arthropoda; class Insecta; order Coleoptera; family Chrysomelidae; genus Chrysolina; species Chrysolina haemoptera. The sequence continues at coordinate 18,507,902 of OY282603.1, read as the reverse complement.
GTCTGATAAAGTTTTATATCTGTATTGTAAAAACATATGAAATTTTTAATGATGAATAAATTTCTATTCTATTCTATGTTTAAAACAAATTTAGCAGCCAGAGCTATCAAATAGCGGATGGATGTGTAACGTACTACTGGTGAAAAAGTCTCCTCGTAGTCGATACCTTTCTTCTGATTGCATCCTTTTATAACAAGACAAGCTTTGTAACGTAATATTTTCCCATCAGAATCCTTTTTGGTTGTGAACACCCATTAATAATTCAAGAGTTTTCTGTTTGGTGGTAAATCAGTCAGAACCATGTGTGATTTTGTTCCAAACTCTTGAATTCTTCTAACATAGCTTCCTTCCAAAATTAGCTGTCATCTCCCCGTTTTTTGAAGATCTGTGGTTAGAAATTAGACTACCACAAAAACTTTTCTTATATGTGCTGTATGTATCAAACCTGACTCAAGTACTGAAATTTATCAGAGGTTCATAGAAAACGTACAGAGTGTCAAGCACAATTATGTTGGAAAAAAAAATTTTATTGTCGGTGATTTTAATCTACCGCAAATATCTTGGACATATGAGGAAAATGTTCTAATACCCAACTATCATCCAGAACAACGCGTAGAAGCTGTCCTTGATGAATTTTCTTTGATGAATTTCCAGCAATACAATGATGTTAACAACAACAACGGAAAAATTCTAGACTTAGTTTTCTCAGATGATGTACGAATCAATGTCAAACACACCTCTTATAATCTGCTTAGCAATCACATCATCCTACTTTAGACTTTGAATTAGATTACATAAGTGTAGGTTTATCTACTCATAGCGTAAAGGAAAAAGTATATTTTTTTCTATAAAGCTGATTATGCTGGATTGAATAACTTTTTACAAAATATTGACTGGTCTTTTTTATCCATAATCAATTGCATTGATGAAGCTGTTGTAGCTTTTTATGAATTTTTATCAGTAGAAAGTTTGTCCCGCAGAAATTCAAATCTCTATCTAAATATCCTAAATGGTATAGCGGTCATTTGATTAAGTTAATAAAACTGAAAAACAAAATTCACAAGAAATTCAAGAACACTGGCACCAATGAAGATTACCTAGAATTTTCAAGGTTACGAAAAGAAACAAAGTACTATATTGATATGTGCTATCATCTATATTTATCAAATACAGAACACATGATGACTACAAATATTAAATATTTTTGGTCTTACGTAAATTCCTTGAAGAAAGAATTTGGTTTTCCAAAAATAATGGAAATAAATGGCAAGTGCTTGGAAACCCTTCAGGATATTGCAAACGCTTTTGCTGAACACTTTCAGTCTTGTTTTAAAGAATACAGGTAAATAGGAAAAACACTTATGTTGGCCAACACGCAATTTTACTTTCCAATCATATTTTTACAGAAAACGAAATTCAAAATAAACTAATTAGCCTAGATAAAAATAAAAGTGCTGGTCCTGATGGGATTCCGCCTATTTTATTGAGCAGCTGTAGTAACTCTCTATCTCTACCCTGGAGAATTTTTTTTCAAAAATCATTCATCCAGAAAGTATTCCCCAGTGCTTGGAAAAAATCATTTCTTTCACCTATTTTCAAATCAGGTGGTAAAAGTGACAAAGAATTATAGAGATATTTCTAAGATTTCAAGCATTCCTAAAATTTATGAATCAATACTCACGGATGAACTTTTTGAGACTTACAAAAATATTATTTCTAATCAACAATATGGTTTTTATAAAGATCGAACAACAGCTACAAATTTAGGCGAAGGGGTTCCAGGTGGATGTCATATACACTGATCTTGACAAAGCTTTTGACTCTGTCAATCATAAGCTTTTGATAGCTAAATTGGAGGGACTTGGTGTGGTTGGCAACTACCTGGCTATTATTGGATCATATTTGAGCAATCGAACACAATACGTAAAAATTGCTAACAGTTTATCAAAAGAAATAAAAGTGACTTCTGGTGTTCCTGAAGGTTCTCATATTGGTCCAATTCTATTTCTCTTATTTATAAATGATATTGTTGACTCATTTCAAAACACGAAAGTTTCACTATATGCTGACGATCTCAAATTTTATAGTGAAGTTACTCCTCAAATGATTGCCAACTTATTCAAAAAGACTTGGTGAATTTTTGTAATTATTGTGAATTCAATCTACTTGATATAAATGTTGAAAAATGTAAAGTGATGCGTTTCTATAAAATACAGAATCCCATCATATGTGATTACTTCATCAATAATGTCAATGTGAAATCAGTTGAGAATATATGTGATTTGGAAGTGGTGATAGGCAAACTTGCCTTGGTTTTTTTCCTTCACAAAATTTAAATAATGCCATAAACTGCTCGGAAATTCTAGCTAAATTGTTCATACATGCAAATCCCCGGAACACCAGAAAGAGACATATTTTCTACTCGCAAAATCACAGAACTAAATATGGTAGCACTGCATTTGCATCAAGACTCCAAAACAATTATAATAAAACATTTTATTTCAATTGACATTCTGAACCTTTCTTTAAATTGTTTTAAATCACAAGCAACCTCAATATTGCAGCACACTTCCTGACTTGTTATTAAAATGATTATTTCTTATACTGAGTTATATGGTGTATGTATGTATATATATTTTTTTGTGTGTATTATTTAGATTTTATGTTTTTTTATGTAATTTATTGTATTTTTAGCTTTTTACCTATGTACCATTTGGAATTTTATGTCATTCTGTAGTATACTATATCAAGAATAAAGAATAAAGAACAACCAAATATCCTGTGACTTAAAGTCCACATTTCTTCTGGAGTTTTTTCTGGTAATCCTCTATTTGGTTAACAATTGATTATATAAACAGTTGTTTACTTACTTATTTAGTTATTCATTTACGGGCAAGCCCAATAAAGGTATAAATTACAATATTAAAATTATAATTAAAATAAAATTAAATGTAAGGTGCTGAAATACAAATTACAACTAATAATGAGTTTGAAGGTTAATTTAAAGTTTGAAGGGGTTAATTTAAAGTTTAAAGGGGTTAATTTAGAATTTAAAAACGGAAGAATTACAACATTAAAACATTAGAACATCATTAAAACATTAAAGTTCTGTATTCCGTAATTGAGTTTTGAAATGATGCAAGGAGGTGTTGAATATCTCAAGATCATTGTTACTATTGGCTAATCGTAAAGTTCTTGGAATGCAGGTGTTGGATGTGTGGTTTAAACGATAAAATGGTATATAAAATATTTGTTGTTGTCGAATTGAGCGGTTTGGAACATGGAGATTGATTTTTTCTAGGAGTTCAGAACAACTGCATTTGCCATTGATGATATTGAAAAGTAGTGTCAGGTCTCTGTTTCCTTCTAGTTTCCAAAGAGGACATATTCAAGAGCCGCTGTAACAATTCATACTCGCAAAGAACTCCGAATTTATATGCTATGTATCTGAGAAAGTTATGTTGGACATTTTCGATGTTCCTGATATAACTTTTATAATGTGGAGACCAGACAGAAGAACAATACTCAAGGTGTGGGCGGACCAGTGAGCAATAAAGGACTTTGACAGTAGTTGGGTCAGTGAATTCATGGGTTAGCCTTTTGATAAACCCTAACATTTTCATGGCTTTATGGATAGCCGTAGGTATGTGTTGGTTGAAGCTTAAGGTAGGGTCTAGAATAACAGCCTCCAAGACATGGCCATTTAAGTTGTAATCAAAAGTGGTAGTAGGTACATGGGATCGGTAAAAGCGCATAACATGGCACTTTGTAGCATTCATGTCCATGCCATTTAAGGAGCACCAATTTGATAGATTGTCAAGGTCTGACTGAAGCCTGTGAGACTGCTTCAGCCCAAAATTGTTTGCTCAACTCTGATATTGAAGCATACTTCTAGACTTTTCAACAATGGTCCTGTTCATGCGTTCGGCTAAACCGTTTTGTTCTGGAGTGTACGGTGCTGTCGTTTGATGTTAAATTCCGGATTTGCGCAAAAATGTATCAAATTCATGATTGCAATATTCAGAACCATTATCTGTCCGCAAAATTTGTATATGACAGCCGTTTGCATTTTCAACCATACTCTTGAAACTTTCAAAAGATTTCTTAACCTCCGTTTTGCTTTTCAAAAAATAAACGAGTTTTCCGAAAATAGTCATCAATTAGGGTGAGGAAATATCGGGCAGCCCAAGTGATTCTACCTCCTTGGGATAGATCACTATGAATGATTTATAGAAAATTCTCAGCTCGGCTTCCAATGTGATCAAAAGATCTGATTTGTTTACCTTTCAAACAATCGATACAAGTATCAGTCTTGGTGTTCATAAAATCAATTCCTGTTTTACTTTTCAGCTTATTCAGATCTTGAAAATTTACATGAGCAAGTCTTCTGTGCCATAATAATTCATCGGATTTCATCGAAACCATGAAAATGAATTCATTTTCTGATGACACATCAAGTCTTTACATATTGTCCACCAACACCAGCTATCAACATATTTCGGCTATTCGTGATCTGATCCTTGCAAAATGTTTCTGAGTAGTCAAAAGATCTGGTACAAAAAGAACTTTTTTGATTTGAATACTTTCGTTTCCATTCTATAATATCTTCAAATTAATGGATCCCATAACTGTAATTCGAAGCTTTGAACTATTGGCAATGGTTATTTCACTGAAGGTACCTTATTTTGGAGCCAGTCATCACGATTCGCCATATGCATGGATGCTCCTGAATCTACGTACCAATTGGTTTTATCACTAATACCATTCGAAAAAGTTGCACAAAATCCATTTTCAAATTTTTCTTTGGATGTAGTGGATTTCTCATTTTTAACACCTTTTGTGCACTGTGGAGATTTATGACCGTATTGATTGCATCAGAAACAAAGTGGACCTTTCTTGAAAGATTTCTTCCTTTACTGTAAAATGCTGTATACATCTTGAAAAAGTTTTGTCTTGATACTATCCCCTGTGATTTGGATACCAGAACTTTCTATGCCATTATCATGAGTTTGTAATCATCGGGCAAACCAGCAAGTAAAAGACTACCAACCCATTCATCACTAACTGTGAAACCAACACCAGACAGTTTGTGAGCAGTGGTTATTACTTTCTTTACATAGTCTTCTCTACAGAAACACAATTTTCAAGATGTGTTGTTATCAAAGTGCGAAGCAAACCAACTTTTCTAGTCAATCCAGAGTCATCAAACGCTTCTCTCAACTTATCCCAGACTTCTTTGGCTGTCTTAGCTTGTTGGACGTGTACGTAATTGATAGGATCGATGAGTAAGATTATTTAATACCACAGCTCATCATGTTGGAGATAAGTCTGTAATGCAAACTGCCAGGTGTTATAAGTTTCTCTACCCTGAAGCCTCTCTATGAATGGAAGATTGCTACTGCTCGCCATTGGACTTTGGTAAATTACAGAAAATATTCAATTCAAAACTGAAGTTTTAAAAATTCTGTCACGGATTTGTCAAAAGTTTGAGCTTTCCAAAAAATGTGGAAAATATCACTCACAATCCAATTCCTTATTGCTCAGCACGTTCTGGGCCCATAACCTGATGGAATTGTATAGAGGATTCCCAAATCTTTGGTATACTTTGCAGTAAATACTAATAGCTCAGCAGAGACAAATTAACATAAACTCTTTATTAACAATTGACTTATTAACTCTTTACATCAGATATGATAAAATACAATATACAGAGTATATAGAATATTCTTCATATTCCAACAAAGGACCACGCACAAACCTTATGGGAAATGGCTTTCGGTGAATTCTTCTGATTTTTTGGTATGATGAACTTTTCAATGTCCTGATCAAAAGGCTCCACGGGCACAACGAAAAATAATGGACAGTTTTTGAGAAAAAAATTGCGCGAAGTCGGCAAAATGGGGAATTTGGTATAGTAAAACGGGAGAAATAGACCGTGTTATTTTGCAACTTTATGCCTCTTGGAAATTGTAGCATGAGCTTTAGCAATTTTTTCATAGGTCTTGTGTCGTTGCAGCACCGTTTGCCAATAATTGCAGAATATACAGGGTGATGCATAAGGCCATATTCCGAGGAATGATAAAATAATGTTTATAACATTACGAAAACAACAGATTGTGAGAAAATTGCTCAATGGATATGGATATGGTTCTATAGAAGATGACTCAATTGATATATAGGGGGTAATACAGGGGACAATAATGGAAGTCAATCGTATTACAGAATATATACGAAAAAATGTGTTGCAAGATTTATTGAAGAATAACATATTTTAGAATTTTAATACAACAAATAATATATATTGAAACAACAATTAATCAACACAACACCATGAAAGACTTTGTTGCATTTCCATTTCGATTTCCCGCATCGGTAATGTAGTCCAACAAGTTTGTTGATGGATACTTGACATTTGAGTCATGTCTGGCGTAACCAAAGAACACTTGATGTATGAGCACATGTGCCCAGTGTTCTGGCACCTGCCTTACAAGTACAATAATAAACTGTTATATGATTATCATTTTCATTTGTGTACTGTATCCACATTTTATATTTTGTGTCGTTGCGATGACGGGAAAAAACTCTGAAACACAGTAATTCGGGATATTGAAGTGAGGTATCGAAATGAAGTTCATTTGGTGCTTCCCTCTGATTTGAATCGTGTATATAAGATGGAGCCAGTCTCAATTGATATGTACCGACAGTCGAATCTCGTAATTAGTCCAGACTCAGCCTAAGAATATAAGAAAAATGATGATGGACCAATGGTATCCATCTTCCACGTCTTCTCCTGATATTTTCTTCCTCTATTATGTTCTGTACCCTATTTATCTGGCGAGATCTTTCCAGAATCAGTTGGGCTAATTCTGCATCTACTCCTCTCATTTCGATCACTGAGTGGTATTTGTTAATAATTGTGCTCCACCAATAAGAAGAAAGTCTCTTGAATGATAAACATGATGGGTTGATATTATGGTCAAAAACAACTTGAAGATTGATTTCATGTGTCCATTGCGCGCTTCAATTATCCACCGGGTTTTGGTCACGAGGCGAGAGGCATTAGCCTCTTCCGTAGTAGGTTGCTGTTCAGTCTGTTCACTTTAGGGCATCTTATGTACAATACCTAATTCTTGCAGAAGAGGAATGGCGTTTCTATGACCACGATCTACAACAAAAATGTCATCCTCAACAAACCAGTTTCTTATACCATTAATATCTCGCTGAAAATCATTTCGCAAAGTTGACGCGTCGTTGTTTCTGGGGTCAGAGAAGTAAGGTCCTTGAATTAACAAAATATAACCGTTGGGAGCAACAATTAATGTTGGCTTCAATAAATGGTAATTTTTGTGTCTACAGTAAGACTGACGGAGAACTTTAAAATTCTTGCTTTTCTCCACTTCACAATACGACCCATCTATGTATGCTTTACGTTGTTCAGGACTTGGATTATATAATATACTTAATGTGAAATCATTTACATGGCGTTGAATGTATTGTTACCGAGTGATTGATCCAAAACCAAGATTTTCTGGGACAAATCTTTGAGCCTTTTTTTCGAAGACTGTCCATTATTTTTCGTTGTGCCTATCGAGACATTCGATCAGGACGGTGAAAAGTAGTTTCAACAAGGTTATTCTTCAATAAATCTTGCGACACGTTTTTTCGTAAATATTTATAATAATTTTAATAATAATAATATTTATTGATCCTTAAGACATTCCAAGAATGTGTGGATAAGTCGAACATTACAATTTACAGAATATCACATATACACATACATAAATATAGACGTATACTTTTTTTAAAAGTGGTCAGTCAGATATTCATTAATATAGTATATAGTATAATATAGTATAATATAGTGTTGTATAACATGTAACCTTATCAATATTCCCATTGTTTTTTACTTTCATTATTGTTTCTTGTATCAGACCCTATATATCAATTGAATCATTTTCTTTATAACCTTATCCATATCCATTACTAATTTTCACACAATCTGTTGTTTTCGTAATGTTATAAACATTATTTTATCATTCCTCGGAATATGGCCTTATGCATCACCCTGTATAATCAGAAGAATTCACCGAAAGCCATTTCCCATAAGGTTTGTGCGTGGTCCTTTCCATACTCAGTCATTACAAAAATATGTTCAACATTGTTGTCCACAGTTATAAGAATTGATTTGATACCTGAATGAATATCAATTAGTACACCTCCTCCACATTACTTCCAGTAGATTCTCTGTCGCTTCTGAATATATTATAGTGCTCAATTCCTAATTCTCCATCAGATATTTGATCATCTAACCATGTTTCTGACAGTAATATAGCTTCATAATCTGAACAGTTAATAGCATGTTATAGCGTTGTGGTAAAACAACTCAAATTGAGTAAATTTTTTTAATAGAAGTAGGTAGAATAGGGCCATCCTAATTTGAACAGTTTTTTTTGATTTGTTTGAACTATGGTGGGCACATTGTTAATATATTTAATGGTGATGTTTGAATATATCTTATCTTTTCATCTCCCTAGCAAATTCATAGGAAAATATTTCACCAACACAGATAAAAGTAAACATGATAAAATGAAAATCCATATGATGCCACGATACCAAGCAAGACTTTATCGAAGCATAGCTCACTCCGGTGGAAATTTAATTGTTTTACCTTAGTGTCAGGTGATTTATTGTTAATATTTGGGTTAAGTGATTAGAGATGGCTAGATCTACCACCTTGAATCTCACAGTTCTTCAAATATATTGTCCAAAGGTTCCCCTTTGTTTAGTTACTCTTGTAGCCTCAAAAACAAGTTGTGTGAGGTTGTTACTCAGAATAACATCTAGGAAACTATTTGTTCTAGAGTTTTTAGAAAGAGAAAGACATTCACCACATACTATATATGATATAATATAAATATATAATGTATATATAAATATCAAGTTTAATGTTGAATAAAATATTTAGCTTGTGAATGTAGTACAATATGAATATGAAACATACACATAATAAGAATGGTACCTAATATACGTAAATTTTTAATGAAGAAATATGTATCATTTACTGATAGTCATCAATAAATTTGAAATATTGCAAATATATTTGTTGTCCCATATGATATTATTGAATTTTACACCAAAAATTATAATGAAAATGTAGTCACAAGCCATCTGAATATCATACTATTGATTTAAATCTTACCTGTGGGGAATCAACTGCATTATTTGTTGAAGGCGATGATTTAAATATTTTTACTGGTTGTCCAGTCATTGCAGAAGTCATTATACCACTCAGCGCTTTTCCAGAAGGTTGAACAAACTTTATCATTTGTGGTTGGCCTGTTGATGTAAAGAACACTAATCAATTCCAAAAAAAACAGTTTTTGTATTCGATAATAGGCTTTAGAGCATATTATGTAAAAAATTATGAAAACTGATGTCTGACAAGACATGAAAATAATGGGAATATAAATATTTATAAAAATTTGTTAGGTATTCAGAACCAAAGAAAATAAAATTTACCATTGGATCCTTGTATCAGCCAGTTCGTTGTATTCATTTGATGGGTCATCTTAACACTCGTGGATCAATGGAGAATTGAAGAAATATCAAGAAAAAACTTAGGAATACTATTTATCCTAAAAATGCTGGCAAATACCATTACTAGAAGAATTTGAAGTTCAAAATGGCGACTAGCGTAATGCCATAATTAAAACGCTAAATACACGGACACCTCTAAAGTTAAATTCGATTTCAATGCTTCTTTAACTTCACCAACAATTACACTCTCAAATTTTGCAAACAGTAAATGATTTAAATAAATCTTAACTCGTACAAGAGGTGCCAAAAACAGCTTAATTCCTGCAAATACATCCTAAAATCATCTTGGCGGCGGGTACAAAGAATTCGATTTCATTGGATGAAAACTTTCACGTGGGAAATGCATAGTTAGTGTTGCCAATCCATGCATGAATCCAATTTTGGTGGTTACTCTTTTTTTTTAATGTCAGGCAAAAACGATTTTGCTCCCGCCAGAGGCGCTATTGTAAGTGGGGGTCCTGAGTATCAAGTAAATACTAGCATATCACTTAAATTATTTGCTAATATGGAAAAATACGGTCATCTGAGTATGAGAAGCTTTTTATTGGAATCGAAATAGAAAGGAGCAAAAAGATTCGGCTTCAAAGAGCCGTTGATTCGAAGGAATCCACTTTGAAATATCGGTTTTTAGGTTACCTTGTCCATATTTTTTATATTTCTTCTACTCTTTTCATTAAAAGTGATAAAGGAGCTCCACTTTAGTAATGGCTTTGCTTAAAGCAAATAAACTCTCATCAATAATTATAGGTTAGGTATTTTGTTTATTCTCTGAATTTACTCTAAAACAAAATTATTCTGAGGCATGATTATAAATGAAAACTATACGTTCTTAAGTTCCTATAAGCACCAACATACACTTTTCAACAATAGACTACCTATAAGTGTGACGTCAAAGTGGCTGAAACTTGGTGATCCTTTCCAAACATTGAAATTGGTTTTTTCGGCATAAGGTTTCAACTAACTCAGTCTAATAATTTCTTATATGGGCTTTTAACACGTTTACAAGTTTGTTTGGAAAGATTTTATAAGCTCCGCCCACTTACGTCAGGGCTTAGGTAGTCTGTTAGGGACTTTCAATGAATGAGCATTGTATCCTTATTTAACTAATGGAAAATGATAATGACAGCACGAATGCGTATTATCCATCGATGAATTTAAAAACTTGCCCTATTTGTTTAGTCTGTTATTCAGGTGATAAAAAAAAACAGAAGGACTTAACTTTTTGCTAGTCTTATCAAAATGGATATCGCATAGTCTCAACTTTTCAACTTTATTTTCATCCGGAATTTCGATGTTAACGATCGAACACCACTTCTCCACTAGATTTTGATTTGAGGAAAACTAATGAAAACTCAAATTTGGGCTAACAACTATCCTATTTTTGCAATAGAGCACAGAACACTTTGCCTCTGGATGTCTTTAGGGACCATTTGGGAAGTATCATGCAATAAAACCAAAAAACGTAAATAAGTAACAAGAATTTGACATTGAGAATTAACTGATGACATTAAATTGACAGCAAGTTATACCAACTACATAAAAACAAATCCCCCATCTTTTTTAGGTGAAATATGGTTAATTCACCACATTTGCCACAGTGGTGTGATTCCGTGTACCATAGAATTCTATTGTAGACATTTTTGTCTCTGTCTCCTCCATTTTTTCTACTCTATATTGTCATCTCACTTTTTCTATCGACAATATAGAATTCTATGGTATCCATAGAATCCCACCCCAGGTGCATTCTCAAGTGCTACTAGGACTACTAGGTTTGTTCTGGTTTAAAAAACCAGAACACTATTTTGAAGAGACTGTGCCATCTTACGTAATAGTTTTTATCTGACCAGCAGGCAGCTTGAAAATATAATATTCATAATTTGATTTGGCTTTGGTTGCCACTAAAAAGTTTCCTGAGCGTCAAGAGAGGTTTCAAAGTGGGACACGAGGGCACGTGCCCCCCCCCCAGATGGTATTGTGTACTGTGGAGATTCAATCATAGTACATACTTAGAAGCAAATCAAATAATCAGAGTTGTTAAAATATATGAATAAAATAACAAGATGTGCGGACATGGGAGAGGGCGAGGACGCGGGACTAGTCGGGAGTCTCAGCGTATCTCAGGATTCTCAGGTCACGACAGGTCTCTTTGTACTGTAGCCTACTCAGTTCAGTTCAGTGTTCAGTGTAATTTTAGCAAGTTATAGATTTATTCGTTTGCACCGAGGTGTAGCACTTTCTGATGTAATTTACACTTCTCTCTCTCTCTCTCGCCATTAAACGAAAGAGAGAAATAAAAGTGTGAATTACACGAGAAAGTGCTACACCCACGAGCATAAGTGCGTTTTTCTTTAGGTACCAAAAAACAAAAAACCGACGATGCACTTGCAGATACAGGGTAAGTGATTGTATTTGGTGGTGTTCCATGTGCATCCACGCATGCGGTAATAACTACACCAATGCCAACACACCCATCAACATCAACCTCTACTAGTTACATGTTGCAGGAACGAGATAGGTATCTTGCCAAGATAATCTAGGTATCTAAATAGTTGATTATTTACTTTTAATTTCATGTACACTACTAATCAACCAGGAAGACGGGTTGGTTCTCACCAGACGAAGAAAGATACTAGTGGTTGAAATATACTTGGCAACCTACAACAGACTTTAACCCAGATAGCACACAATGTCCTCAGGAATTTTAAGTTTGTTCATATACATCTCTTCGACAGGATATCCCGAATATTTATCCCAACAATGCTCGTGGGACAATGTAAAGTCTCCCAACTGGATCCGCAGGACATTCTGAAACTGTGTCTAGATGACATCCCTAGAATATCCTCAATTCATCATGGTGGAGTATGGTGAGACATCCTCAGGAATACGATCCTAAGCATGTCCTCAGGACTTACTTCCTCAGGACTTATCGATTATAGTACCCATCAATGTCCAAGGGTGAACATGTCTCATTTTTAGTTGGCACCACTGCACGAAATGTCGTCACCACAGAACTCATAATTATATCTTATGACTAGAATGCGTTTCAAATATGGCGGATGAACAAATCATGCATAACCTGCAACACTGTAATGTCCTCTTCACAGTAGCGGCTCATAAAATAATGGGCGTATCATAGGGATGGAAAATGGATTGGTTTTCTTAAAAATGAGAAATTGCAAATTTGTCTTTGCCTTTCTGCAGGAATTACCACAATCCTTAACAAAACCCTTCATCATATAGAACGGCGAACGGCTAATAACACTATATAATCAATAAATAAACATTTACTTGTCGTCCAAAACACTCGTGTTGAAAAAATAAAGAATCAACATTCAGCAGTGACGTGACAACGCCGTTCTGTTTACAAACAAACTGGCAAGCTTAACCGACAGACGTCCTAGATTCTACTCGTTTCCTCTTGGAACTACAAGAAATGACGTATGTGTTTACTTTTAGTAAAAGTTGTCCTCTTTGCGGATGCCCACGATTTGTTCAAGTTTAGGGCCGGTTTTTCAAAGTCTATGCTACGTGACTAATGGTTAGAATGTGACTTTATTCCTTTATGTGAACAGATGTAACGTTCATTCTAACCACTAGTCAAATTTAGCCGTCAGTCAAACTACGCTAACAGGATATTGAAAAACCGGCCCTTAGGGTAGCCGACGATACATGAAGCGCGTTCTAGTCATAAGATATAATAATGAGTTCTGTGGTCGTCACTCGTAATGAACACGAAACAAAACGAAATATTTCGATGTAAGAACTACGCGGAACGCTATTTTGGTAGGAAGTTGTGAGTGAGTTTGTATCGAGTGTTTATTCGTTTAGGACTCATTTTTGAGATGAGTTGAATTTATTTATCAGGATTGACTAACGAATGATGTACCTATGCCTGAGAAAAGTGCATAAAGCATTCTTCATAAGAGTTGAGAAAAAAAAGCGGAACAGACATGATGGTTGGCATGAGGTCGATAGACAAATACACATACGAACTCCTACATACACACCCATTCATACATACATAAGTTTATTTGAAATATTTTTTTCTTTCAGAAGGCGTCAAGACAAATACTTAATAATGAAACCGAGGTAAACCTCTATTTAGAGTAGGCTGCCTTTCTAAAAAAAGAAAATGATCGTTCAAAATTTATTTATTTTTTTTAATTCAAGCAGAAATTTGCATTTACTATTTGTTTCATGGAAAAAATTTGAGGAAATATATGTATTTTTTCTGTAAAGAGAAATTTTTTTGACATTTTATCTCTGTTGACAGGTACACGTACTAAAATATGACTTTTCATGGAATTAAAAAGTGAAAGTACTTTTTTCCGGGATATATACATAGGAAAATGTGATGTTCCGCTCGAGGCTCTAACTCAACCTCCTACCTTCATCACTCAACCTGCACACCACTAACCTAACAGGCGTTCATTCCTAAGTTCGAAAAAAGCTGATAAAATGAAAAAAAGATGTCTAACAATCGCTTCGAACCATGTACCTATGGTGTAGTAAGCCGCAATCCTATCGATACGGCTATGAACCGTGTTTGTATATATAGATGAAGTGGTTGTTCATAAGAGAAAATGTAGAATGTAAACAAAATTTCCTACTATCCAAAATGAAAAAGCACATTTCTTGTTTAGTTTAGTACAGAAGGCCAAATTTTCGAAAAACAAATAAAGGAATTTTCATTGAAAAAGAATTAAATGGCTGAAACAATTAAGTGATAGAGAATGTGTGTGGTGGATGGTTTAAAGAAAAAATAATTTTGTCTTTTTAGTGTCCGAAATAGGTGAGTGAGTATTACCATATTTGGTTAAATCCGAAGGATGTATTTTTTAAAGGAATCGAGACTGCCAACAAAAAATTGGTGATCTCCCGATTATCCCTAAACTGCATTTTCAACCATAAAGATAATTGTGGGATTTTCTTAAGACATCATTGATCAGAGACATGATATCCCATCGTTGTCATAAGACATGCATCCTGAGGACATCATAAGCATAAGGATGCAGGGTTTAGTAACATTTCCATCTCCCAGGGACAAGTTTGAGATACCTACCTCATTCTCATTCCTGGGACGTGTCCCAATCATGCAGAAATTGATCCTAGTCATAACCTAGTTGTATCCCTGTTTCATCCCTATGACTTGCATGGGACATCCTGAGGACATCCTAACAAATAATAATAATATAATAATTCGTTAATAGCGTTGCTAAATAAAATACAGTAACAGAGTTAATTACGGGTATAAAATACATTCATATAACTCAAAACTTGAAAAAGCTTGAAAAAGTAAAAGACATATTTCTGTTCAATAATATAAACTATAAATAAATATATAATAACTTCTTGTTTTGAGATAAGTTATCACATTTTGTTTAAATACATTTACTGTTAAAGAAGATTTTATTGCTTGTGGGAGATTATTATATGTGCAAATTCCTGCATCAAAAATACTTTTTTTTATGTTCATTAGGTTTGTTGGAGCTATATGTATGTGGTTCTTTTGTCGAGTGTTATATATAATTATGTATGTTATGCCTAAATTGTAGGTTGACAGATAAGTATTCTGGGAGCTTATTGTGCAGTAGTTTATATATGAACATTAATGTCTTGAGAGTTATATATTTTTTGATACATAGCAATAGTTCAACTATTCTTACATATAGGATATGCTCACGTATATATTACATCCCAGTAGTAAACGCATACATCTGTTTTGAAGAATTTGTAATTCATTCATTTCTCTTGGCACATGAATAAAATTGATGAACAATATTCGAAATGTAGCTTGATGATGCAATTATATACAGTATCGGAAACTTTTGATCTGGGTTATCGACAGAAATCTACGCGAGCAACAAGGAACGCAATGATATGATAATACCACACTACCATGCGCCTCTCCTGTTGCCTCACCCGACGAATTAGCAGCTCAGTTGATATCCCTTCCTCGAGTGAGTAGAGGAGAAATTGTAATGCTCTCTCAACATTATAGCAAGCTATTCTTCACGCTCTCATAAAACCACCATACCCCAGATGAAAACTTTCCGATACTGGTATAAGGTGTTTTGTAGGTTGACTTACATTTCTGCTAATTCTATACATGAATCCGATTTTCTTGGAATTTTTTTTTTGGATATATAATCAACATGTTCACTGAAATTAAGTTTCTCATCATCTATGATTATACCCAAATATTTTATGTTGCTAACTTGTTCCAAATCATAATTGTTATATATCGAACATTATTTATGATTTGTTGGTTCAGATGTTTTTTACTTTTCAATATCATAATTTTGATTTCTGCGGATTAGTTATCAATTTATTATTAGTGAACCAATTTTGAATCTTGATAAGAGTTTTGTTCATTTCAGAGATTAATGTGTTGATGTTTTCACCTGAAATATATACAACTGTATCATCTGCAAATAGATGATGTATTTTACATTTATCATCCTTCATATGTAGTAGGTCATTCACATAACGGATGAAAAGCACGGGACCCAGTACACTACCCTGTGGGACCCCATTATGGTTGTTCTTTATATTTGAATTTTCTTTATTGACTTTGGTTTGTTGCGTTGTCTACGAGTGAGATATAATTCAAACCACCCTAACGTATCTTCACGAATACCAAAATAAAGGCTGAGTAGTAACTCTCTATTCACTACTGTGGCGCGTTGGCACACACATATTTCACCCAGTATAAAGACAAGCAAGAGAATGCATTTTTTATCAATGTCATGACGATGATTTTGTAATTTTGAAATATAGATAAATAGGTAATTCAACCAACCAATATTTCTGATATTTTCAAATCGTAGAATTACGATAAATTCTGATATTGTGGTATAAAGATACCACAAATTGGTGACCCCGACGATTGAAAACGTACATCATCCCTTCACCCAGTTTTCAACGACAATAGTTAGAACTGACTGTTATCAAAGAAGCTGATAGAATCAACCATTTGTAACAGCTGCTACAATTCTATTTCCGACCGACAATCAGGATAATTCTTCCATTGAAGTTGTCCAGTTCAACATCAAGCCAAGAGTTGCCGCAACCAAATAGATTCAGGCTCTAAGGAATACGTGAGTGTCACAATATCAACCACTGTAAACAATTTCAATAATAATAACTGTAAGAAATGCAAGATAATATTCAGACAGGAAATATTTCATCTCAAAATCCTATTCAACCATATATTTCGGCCTATAAAATTAAATTACCACCATTTTGGACTACTAAACCTGAAATTGGTTCTATCAAGCTGAATCACAATTTTCATTAGCTAGAATAACTTGAGATCGCACAAAATATGATTATGTAGTAGCAAGTCTCCCAATTGAAATAATTTCCAATATTTACGATGTTATTGAACATCCACCATCTGATAATATGTACAACAACCTTAAAACAAAACTAATTCAAAGATTAACAGCTATAGTGAAGAAAAACGACTGGATGTTTTACTTTCTACGATTGAAATGGGAAATCAAAAGCCATCAGATTTTTATAGAAATATGATATCCATTGTGGGTGGCTCTTCTATGGTTACTCAAGAACTGTTACTTAAACTATGGAAGAGACACTTACCATAAACCATCTCAATTGCAATAACAACTTCTGGAAAAACGAATATTGATGAAATTTTAGAAATTGCAGATAAAATTAGAGACACTTATAAAGATTTCCAACATTTCCATTGTGAATAAATTACCAGAGTACTACAGTTCACCAAACAAATCCATCATCTGACTACGTTAACTCCTCCGCTAATCAAACAATATTGCAAGCTTTTAATGAATAATGATCTATCTATTAAATGTACTCAGACGTTAGATTTGTTAACACAAAAACAACAATCAGTTGATAATCAATTAAGTGTTTTACAAAATCAAATATTTCAAATTCAACAAAAAAAATTTCAATCTCAAAATACTGAATGCAGTTCGTGTAGAACTCATTATTGTAGCAAGAGTAGATCACCCTCCAGATTCAATTTTGATAGAAATTCGTCAGTCTGTTACTACCACCAAAGATTCAATGATAGAGCCAACAAATGTGGTGGAACTTGGTGTCCACTCAACCATACTTTGACAGATCGTTCAAAAAACTAAATAAAACCATTTTTAGCGCGACAGAAAATGGTCAGAATAATTATAATCGTCGCTTATTCATTTTTGATCCCAGGAACAAATTGAATTTTCTAGTTGACACAGGAGCCGATTGTATCCATTGTTCCACAGGACGTATTTTTTGATTTTAACAAAGACAGCGGTACTTTCCTTACAGCAGCTAATGGTACATCGATAAGTACATACGGAAAAAAAATTTCTTAATATAAATTTAGGATTACATCGAGATTTTCCATTTATATTCACAGTAGCTTCAATTTGCCGTCCTATCATTGGGGCAGATTTTTTATCACATTTTGGCCTACTAGTTGACCTCAAACACAAAAGACTAATTGACACAAAAACTACCTTATCTGTGAATGCCTTTTGTCTTAAAGCGTTTTCACCATCTCCCAAATAATAATTTAATATTATATAATATTAATAACAAATATAATATTAATAACAAATATTTAGAACTTCTAAAACAATACCCTTCATTAACTTCCGAACCAGACTTTTCAGCTCCTCTCAAACATTCATCAGTTAAGCACCACATATCACTAATGGCCGATTGCCATACATGAAACTACGGCGAGTAGATTCCACAAAACACAAAATTGCCAAAGCATAATTTGAACACATGATGCAACTAGGAATATGTCGTCCTTCTTCTTCACCAGTGTCATCACCTCTTCACATGGTACCAAAAAAAGACCCAAATGATTGGAGACCACGTGGAGACTATCGTCATCTAAATACGGTGACAGTTCCTGATAGATACCCGTTATCCCATATTCATAATTTCAATCTACATGTGCAGCAATGCACTATTTTTTCTAAGATTGATTTGGTTAGGGCATACCACCAGATACCAGTAGCAGAGGAAGATATTTATAAAACCGCAGTGACCACTCCTTTCGGATTATTTGAATTCTCAAGAATGACATTTGGTTTAAGAAATTCCGCCCAAACTTTCCAACGATTCATAAACGAAATACTCAATGATTTCAGTTTCATTTTCATATATATTGATGATATTCTCATTTCGAGTAAAAATGAAGACGAACATTTGTTTCACCTAAAATTAGTATTTGAACGAATAAATTTGAAACCATCAAAATGCGAATTCGGGAAATCCAAATTAGATTTTCTGAGTCATACAATTTCATCTGAAGGAAAACAGAATTAAGGCAATTCGTGAATTTCCAAAACCCCGTACACTGGAAGAACTGCAACGTTTTGTTGGTATTTTAAATTATTATTACCGGTTTCTTTCAAAACTTTCTCAAACCCTTGTACCAATTTACGCCCTTCTAACTGATCTACAAAGAAATAAAAACAAGAATATAACTTTTTGGTCTATGGACTGTGAAAAAAGCTTCACAGAAGTTAAACATAAATTAGCAAATGCTGTACTTTAGGTCACCCAGTGGAAAATGAACATCTTTTCCTCACGGTAGACGCTTCAAGTATTGCACTTGGAGCTACGATAGAACAAAGTAATGAACAGTTTTTTAAACTGCTAGCATTTTACTCGAGAAAGTTAAGTGACACGGAGAAGCGATATTCTGCATTCGATCGTGAACTTCTTGCTATTTATGCATCGGTCAAACATTTTAGACATTTTTTAGAAGGTAGAAATTTTACTAATTTTACCGACCACAAGCCACTAACTACAGCACTAAACTCTAGCACTGATAGAAGTCCTCGTCAAATTCGACAAATGGAGTACATTGCCCAGTTTTCCACTGACATCAGACACATTCAAGGAAAACTCAACGTAGTTGCTGATACCTTGTCCAGAACTACCAGTCACATCGACACAATTTCAAATGAAGAGTTTTCTGAATTGAATATCACCGAATTAATCATAGCTCAAAGTAAAGACTCACAGTTAAAAGAATTATTACGAAATACTAAAGCTAACTTTTCCATTAAAGAAGTAGAAATACCATTCATAAATATGAAAATTTGGTGTGATATTTCTAATTGTCTAAAGACCTTACATTCCAAAGAGTTTTCGTCGAGCCATTTTCGATAAAATACACGGAGTTTCACACCCCGGTATCCGTGCAACACGAAAATTAATGAATAGCAAATATTTCTGGCCACATATGAACACTGACGTTAATTCATGGACTAAATCATGCATACATTGTCGAAGTACCAAAATCAATAAACATACCAAATCACCAATTAAATCTTTTTCGATTCCAGAATGTAGATTTGAACATATTCATATGGATATAGTAGGACCTTTACCAGTCTCAGATGGCTATCGGTATATTTCTAACAATCGTAGATCGTTTTATCCACTGGCCAGAAGTTTTCCCTGTTAAAAATATCATGGCGCATACTATAGCTAAAATTTCAACTCAACTCAATGCAAGTTACCTCAAAACTTGTTTGGGACTAGAAGCCCTAAAAGGGCTGGGCAGTCAGAACAGACTGACACTATCCTGGGTACCAGCACACACAGGTTATAGAGGCAATGAAGAGGCCGATACACTAGCCCGAGAAGGAACAAGTAAGGCCCTGAATGGCCGAACCGTATTGCGGTATAGCAAAAGCTGTACTAAAAACAAACACCAAATCATGGATTCAACAGAAGTCTCAAGAATGGTGGAACAATGCACCAGGGATGAGACAGGCCAAAGAGTTTATCAAACAACCGCAGCCAACATTCTCAGACTATCTACTAAGCCAGAAGAGGAACACTACTGGAATAGTAGTAGGACTTTTCACAGGGCACTGTAGGCTCAACAAACATATGAGTACAATAGGCCTGGCAGAAGAAATGCTATGCAGGTTCTGTCAGGAAGAAGAGGAAACATCAGAACACATACTATGCCACTGCGAGGGCTTGTCAAGGCAAAGGTTTCTAACGCTGGGAGAAGAAAAACCAAAAGCTCCCAGATTCATGGGAGTTCTAAAAACTAGCCTGTGGAGTCTCGTAAAGAAGACACAGGGCTAGACAAAGAACTCTAAATGATCTCGAGGACAAACACAATAGATCTGAAAAGGTTGCGGTGTAGAGGCTTGTAGCACGAAAGTCCCTAATATATAATCTATAATCTATATAGCTAAAATTTTCTTTCAAAATTATATTTGTAGATTTGGAGTACCACATACAATTACTACAGATCAAGGAGTGCAGTTCGAGTCTAGAATTCTCAATAAACTTGTTGGTTTCCTAGGTGCTCACAGAATTCATACATCTACCTATCACCCACGAAGCAATGGTATGGTAGAACGTTTTCGCAGAAGTTTGAAAACAGCACTGAAAGCGAGATGTAATACAAACTACTGGATAGATGACATTCCAATTATACTTTTAGGGCTATGCAATGCTGTAAAACAAGATTTAGGTTGTTCTTCCGCTGAGCTAGTTTATGGCCAGCCATTGCGTCTCCCTGCTGAGTTTTTTGTTAGTTCAAACGTTGATAACAATCTTGATGCCTTTTTTGTATTGACACAGATCAGAGAAACTTTTTCTTCATTAAAGACTTCATCTTGTCACAGACATAATTCACAACGAACTTTCGTTCCTGTTGATTTGAGAACTTGCGATAACGTATTCATAAGAGTTGAAGGAAAACGTTCTAGCTTATCCCCTCCTTATGAAGGGCCATATAAAGTTCTAGACCGCACTGACAAATTAATTACTATACAAAAAATAAAAAAATAAAAGTAACGATCAGCATTGATAGAACAAAACCTGGTTTTATATTCAATGAAGAAGATAATGGCGTTCTTGATCAATTTGGTAGACCAGGATTTAAAAAAGTTTCTTTTGTAATTAATTAATCAATTAGTGCAGTTATTGTTATGAATTTTCTTTGCCGTGGGGGAGTATTGTGGCGCGTTGGCACATACATATTTCACCCAGTATAAAGACAAGCAAGATAATGCATTTTTTATCAATGTCATGACGATGATTTTGTAATTTTGAAATATAGATGAATAAATCAAATTTTGACAACCAATATTTCTGATATTTTCAAGTCGTAGAATTACGATAAATTCTGATATTGTGGTATAAAGATACCACAACTACCTCATAATGCTCGCCGTAGATCTAGAAATACTACAACAATAGATTTACCTGAATCAATTGAATATTTGAAATCATTTATGACTTTTTGCAAGACTGATTTAGGTATAATAATTTTTGTTCATCTCAAAATTCCTATTAGTTGGTTATAGGTAAATAATTCCAATATTTTTTCTAGACAAGGTAGTGTATTAATCGGTCTGTTCTTCAATCTTTTTGTATTTGGAACCTTCTGAACTGGTATAACTATATGTAGACATTTTAAAATTTGAGGGAAAGTTGCCATTACTTAAAGATGTATTTATATGCAATGCAGCAATGGATATCCAATAACATCAAATGTGCTTTTTATTGATTTAAAATCAATTTCATCTTCTGAAAACTTATTTTGTTTTTTGAAAATCGACTATCTCAGTTCAGTTATTGTCACATTCGTAAATTTGTTGAAAACTTTTAAAGGGTTATTTGCTCTAATTTCGAATTAAGAAATTTTGCACACAATATATTCATTATTGGGCCGAATTTTGATAATATCCGTGATACTCAAAATGAAATCATTAAAAATATTCTCAATATTATCTTGTTCTTCTATGCCATTCACTCCGTTCTTTGTTCAGTTGTTTATATTCAAATTAAAACGTTCAATACTACATTTTTGTTTATTTTCTTCAAAATTTTTGGAACCATGTCAGGCAAACATTGAGTAAAAAAGTAAAGTAAAAAAGATATGAATCAATTTCCAATTTTTTATGCTTCATTACCTTTCATAAAAGAAATAACACCTAAACTGACCAGAATTTTTCAACCTTTTGAAAACATCAAAATTTCAAAAAGAACATGTTATTTCAATAAGACAAATATATTCAAAAATAAAAGAAAAAATTCCAATTTTTTTACTCTAAAATTTTGTTTATAGTATTCCTTGTCATGATTTCAAAAAGAATTAGGCATATCGGCCAAACAAAAATGTTGTTAAATGACAGTATCACTACTCATAAAAAATAGCTAGTAGACTGCATCCTGATTCCTGAGCTAAACATGTTAATGATTTTGACCACCGAATGAACTACCTTCCAACATCTGTTATGGCAAGAGAATATTAACCACATCTTTCAAAAATATATCTTTCTTAGAAATGATCTTTATCTCCCAAGAGAATGACTCCGTCAATAAAAAAAAATAGATAGAAGCCATTTTGAGTGAAATATATTCCTTTTCATTTTCACTTGACATAAAACACCAAAAAATCGTAGTAACCGACTGTAGTGCTTCTAACCTACACCCTACACTGAATTTGATTTATTCCGAACGAAATAATGTCACTTGTCAAATTAATAACTGTCATGTTTTGGAAATAAACAAATAAGAGATGTCATATCTCGTCTCAAGTTCCGGTGCAATCGTGGTAGAGGCCGGCATACTTTTTCATCAGGCCTCGAAGATCGTATAGACCAAGAGCTCTTGTCTACCATTTTTGGTATTCCTTCGACCACTGAAACGACGATGCTACACAAATTCTCGCTATACATGATTTCCGGGGCGAAGTTAGGGTAGGGAGCTTACCGATCTGTTTAAAAAAAGTTAACAAAATTTTTCGTAAGTATGCGACTGAGAGTATTGGGAAAGCAAAGATTTCAGGAAAATAATTCGACCTTCGCTGATTGTCAGTCGCCTACATCGTGGCGTTCACCCGCTGTAACCCTCGAAATATGTAAGAAAAAAAACCACAAAAAAAAATCCAGTTTACAACTGACAATGGGGGGATCTTACCATTAACCAGCCTCAAAGGGGCGAAAGACCGCTGGATCCACCTGTTTCGGAAAAATGTCTAAGTATTTTTTTATGATACGCTTTTATTTCAAAATTTAGGGACAGGTTATCTAGATATAATGCATAAATTGAGAATCTCTTACCGTCAGTCACGTACTACGGGTCAAAAAGGTGATACATTTCGACTGTCGTTTATTGATTTTTAACTGAGCACTATTATAGTGAAGTCAAAGTTTAGTAGATGACACCCGAAATGTAAGTTTTTAGCAGATATAGTTCAAGGTCATAGCCGTTAAGATAATCCACAAGCTCTAACGAACGATACTTTATGATTAACTTGACATTCCGCTATTTTTGAACGTTTTGGACATAAAATTGACATGCGTCATTAGTTCAAACGTTGGATCAAACCTTACCTAATTTATTATATGTGGGTTATTTTTGAACTAGTAGATTCTTTCCATTAACCGTTCTCCCGTAAGAAGGCCAAATCCTTCTAGGATCCAGTTACCCTAGCGTAATATTTTCCTGAAACTGTCAACATTACTCCATATTTCGGAAACAAGCACAAAGAGTGCTAGTGTTTGGGGAAAGTTATTCGACGTCGAAGTAAAATATTGTGTTTACATCGAAGGACAATTTCAAACCTTATAATTTCGGAGAAAATGAGATTTTAGTGATACTGAAAATGATTTTTGAGACCTGAATTGATGCAGAAAACCCAAAAAATTAAATAGTGCGTGTTCCCTAATTATTCTACGAAGCGAAAATATCCTTGGACACGGAAGCCCAGATGTGGGACTTCGTTTCGCTTCGCTTCGCCATATCGCTACCCACCCCAGCTCTGGATTCTCTGCTCAAACTAAAGAAGAAAAAGAAAAATAAAAGAAGAAGCGAAGCGAAGAAGAGTTTTCTGTAGTTATGATTTGTTTTGTTTAATGTTTTTGACTTCTATGACTCCATTGTTTTTAGTTCTGAGGTTTTTACGTATTCATTCCAACTTCCAAGTCGTTTAAAAAATGAAACCAGCGATAGTCGCTGACGAAATGTTCCCGGAAGGTGCAGGCCCGTATATGGATCTTGAAGAGGTGAATAATTTTGATATACTAGGGGTATAATTATTGTTTTGACTCGATCTTCCTGACTGTCTCATAATTCCACTTGAAATTGTTTTTAAAAACAATTTTATTTTACAAACAAAAATAAACTTTAATGGCCGATTTATGCACCCCTACCTAAGACTAATAACTAGAACTGAGAGAGAAACAATGCAAAATGTTCTCATTGTTCCCTATTGATGAACTCAGTGCTTAGTCCTGAGTTCAGGTTTAGTTCTTAGAAGGTGCATAAATCTGCTATAATTGTTATTGTTGTCAAAATTGTTATTTCTATCAACCTGCTGCCACCTTATGAGCAACCCTCAGGAGTCTTCGAGAGACTTGTGCGAGCTAGGAAAGATACAGCCCTTACCTTTTAATGTGTGATGCCATGCACGAGGTCGGTGGGTGCAGCGATTCGAACCCACGTAACTTGTCATAGCAAGCGAGAACACAACCTGTGCACCACCAAGACCCATCAATACAACTATATTTTACGTAGTCTTGATCGAGTGGATCGGACTAGGACTTCTGCAGCAATGAAAGTTTCACTGATCTAAGGTGCCTTAAAGCCTGCTTGATCCGGAGAGTTGCTTCCGATTAAAGTGCTCAGCTTGCCCAAAAAATCAAGAAAACCACGTATAATATGTGACGTAACTAATGTAATTTCAGTGATCCAGCTATATTTATCTATTGAACTCAAAAGATCACTGAGCAAACCATAATCTAATCCATTCATAGTTTGGTGAAGCTGTCAGCTGCTGTTCTACCATTTATCACTATCGTGTGATGTGATTTTTCTGCTCTCTGAAAATGGTGAAAGCAGATCTTGCTTAATAACCGCTTTCTTTTTGAGAGTTTCAAGCCCCGGGGCTTCTTATTCTAGGCTTATTACTATTGGTGGATTTTGACATATAACATTTTTCAGCCAATAATTGAACTAGAATAAGAAACCACGGGCTTGAAACTCTCGAAAAGAAACCTGTGTGAAAACAAAAGATAGCAACTAATTTTCCGAAGATTGCCGATCTGTCAGTGGCGTCGGACTGACAATTTATTTGGGGTTCTGCGCATATACAGTGTGACCCATTTAAGATGGAAGCACCCTTCTAAAACTTAAATTTTTCAACCGATTGGAATGATTTTTTTTTCGTTAGGTAGACATTCAAAAAGTCCACCAGGACACCAAATTTCATGAATAAATCTCCATTTCCAGGGTCAACTTATCTTATTTTTCAAGGTAAAAAATCTAAAAAATTACTAGCGATTTTTTTATAAAAAATCTGACTACACCACTGGATTCGCGACATTTGGTTCATATGTAAATTACGTTGAAATGAGTCAATCAATAAAAAAGTTATAAGGGAATGAAATTTGAGAAATATGCCGTTTAATCAACCCACCAATTCAATTTCAGAACTTTTATCGAAATTCGGAATACATCACTGTATTCGGGAGGTCTCAATATATCACTGGTAAAAATTTCATCGAGATCTGTTCGTAAATAAAAAAATCATAAGATAATAAAATTTGAGAAATATGTAAATGGAATTTCACGAAAATGTAATTTTATCTCATAATTTTTATTTATCAAAAAATTTCAATGAAATTATAGTTAGTGATATTTCGAGACTCCCTTAATCCGTTTAGTCAAAGTTTTGATAAAAGTTCTGAAATTGAATTGTGGGTTGTTAAACGGCATATTTTTCAAATTTCATCCCTTGTAACTTTTTTATTGATTGACGCATTTCAACGTAATTTACATATGAACCATTTGAAAATGTCGCGAATCCAGTGGTGTAGTCAGATTTTTTATAAAAAAATCGCTAGTAATTTTTTTAGATTTTTTACTTTGAAAAATAAGATAAGTTGGCCCTGGAAATGGAGATAATAATTTCCATTATAATAAAAAAAAATCTATTGGATATTGTAATGAAAAAAACTATTGAATGAGGAATGGCAATCCATGAACCAGAATGATGGAAAAAATGAATTTGAGATCGAAACGTCAACCAAAACTAGGTTTTTTAATTCTCTCGGTGCAGGGAATGTCATGTAGAGAAAAACTTTTGCAGCACTTGCGAAGAGGGTGGATGAGTACCAACCACATTTGGAAAAAATGCGATTTCAGGGATTGAACCAAAAACTGTCTCATCCAAAAAGGGGTCATATCATTACTATGGGTGCAGAGAATCATTTCCTGTTGAAAAAAGTTTTTGCGACACTTGCAGAGGGGGTGGAAAACCAACCCAATTTTAAAAATATGTGATTTTAGGGATTAAACCAAAAACTGTCTCAATCAAAATTGCTTCATTTCGTTATTACTGGTAGGGAGAATTATTTCCTGTTGAAAAAAATTCTTGCAACATTTGCAGAGGGGGTGGAGTACCCTATTTAAAAATAAATCGATTTGAGGTATTAAATCAGAAACTGTCTCAACCAAAGTAGGCTCATATCATTGCTATGCGTGCAGAGAATCATTTCCCGTTGAGAAAAATCCTTGCAACACTTGCAGAGGGGATGGAAAACCAACCCCATTTCAATAAAAATCGATATGAGGGATGAAACCAGTGTAATAAACTCACTTCAGGTTCCTTTATAAGAAGTGGAAATGAAACGAGTTCGTAAAAAAGCTCTATCTATTCAGACTAATCAACATGATCTGCCCGTGCTCGGTACATGATTATGAGACCTAACCTAGCCCACTATATTTGTCCTAGATCTAATTACATGATTGTTTATAATAATAAATAACATAAGATCGACATACATCGAAGAGAGCTGTCCTGGCACGTATTCGGTGCCCCAATTAGAATATTGTTTGTTACTCAATTTGTTATTGTTCCACATTATTTGCTATACCAGTACACCAGCAACTGTACCAACCAAAGTGGGTTCATATCATTACTATGGGTGTAGAGATCATATCATTACTATGGGTGCAGAGGATCATTTCCTGTTGTAAAAAATTCTTGCAACACTTGCAGAGGGGGTGGAGTACCCTATTTAAAAATAAATCGATTTGAGGTACCGAACCAGAAACTCTCCCAACCAAAGTAGGCTCATATCATTACTATGGGTGCAGAGAATCATTTCCCGTTGAGAAAAGTCCTTGTAACACTTGCAGAGAGGATGGAAAACCAACCCCATTTCAATAAAAATCGATATGAGGGATTAAACCAGAAACTGCCCCAACCAAAGTGGGTTCATATCATCACTATGGATGCAGAGAATCATTTCTTGTTGAAAGAAATACTTGCAACATTTGCAGAGGGGGTGGAAAACCAACCCCATTTAAAAAAAATTGATTTGAGGGATTAAACCAGAAACTGTCTCAACCAAAGTGGGTTCGTATCATTACTATGGGTGCAGAGAATCATTTCCTGTTGAAAAAAAAAATTTTGCAACACTTGCAGAGGGGGTGGAGTACCTCATTTAAAAATAAATCGATTTGAGGAATTAAACCAGAAACTGTCCCAACCAAAGTAGGCTCATATCATTACTATGGGTGCAGAGAATCATTTCCCGTTGAGAAAAATCCTTGCAACACTTGCAGATGGGATGGAAAACCAACCCCATTTCAATAAAAATCGATATGAGGGATTAAACCAGAAACTGTCCCAACTAATCAGAGAATAATTTCCTGTTGAAAAAAGTTCTTGCATGACTTGCAGAGGGGATGGAAAATCAACCCCATTTTAAAAATATGCGATTTTAGGGATTAAACCAAAAACTGTCTTATTCAAAATTGCTTCATTTCGTTATTACTGGTAGGAAGAAATAATTCCTGTTGAAAAATTCTTTCAACACTGGTATAGAGGTGGTGGATTACCCCATTGAAAAAAAAAATCTCTGTACCCATAGTAATGATATGAGCCCACTTTGGTTGAGACAGTTTCTGGTGTGATACCTCAAATCTATTTATTTTTAAATGGGGTACTCCACCCCCTCTGCAAGTGTTGCAAGAATTTTTTTCAACAGGAATCAATTCTTAATAACGAATGAAGCAATTTTTAATTCCTAAAATCGCATATTTTTAAAATGGGGTTGATTTTCCATCCCCTCTCCAAGTGTTGCAAGGATTTTATTCCACAGGAAATGATTCTCTGCATAGTAATAATATGAGCCCACTTTGGTTGAGACAGTTCTTGGTTTAATACCTCAAATCGATTTTTTTTGAATGGGGTAGTCCACCCCCTCTGCAAGTGTTGCAAGAACTTTTTTTGAACAGGAAATGATTCTCTGTACCCATAGTAATGATATGAACTCACTTTGGTTGAGACAGTTTCTGTTATAATCCCTAAAATCGCATTTTTCTTAAATGGGGTTGGTTTTCCACTCACGCTGCAAATGTTGCAAGTATTTCTTTCAACAGAAAATGATGTTCTGCACCCATAGTAATGATATTGTAGCGCGACAAAAGACTCTGTGTCGTTTGTTAGCCTTTGAACTAAGATATTCAGTTAATTTTATTCGAACTGTACTCTGTACTGCCATTGGTTATTATCATATCATATTTATAATTAGATCTCATCCAAGATCCAAGGTTTGGCAACCCGCCTGTCCATCGCGTCAATGTTGGGTTGCATACCCCACAGGCTGCCGGACTGGCGGTTTCTACATTTAAACCTTTTGCGGCATTCCACTACGGTTTTTTGCTTTCGCAAGAAATGAAAGAATGTCTCGAGTTACCGAAAAGAATATATTTAGGGTGAAAACTTTGAGCATTATATCAAATTACGAGATTATTCAGGGTTTTTTGTCAAACCCTACCCTATCCCTATAGCTCACCGAGCTGCTGTGTATAAGGCTATTTCAGAGATGGAAAATTAAGGAGTGATTAAACGTTGCTCTTCACCCTACATTTCACCCCTAATGACTACATTGAAGAAAGATGGGACAGTACGCGTTTGCCTAGATGCTCGTAAATTGAATTCCATTATGGAGTCAGATTTTGAGCATCCCCGCCCTATTGAAGAAATCATCAAAATGTTGGCAGGAAAAACAGTGATGAGCTCACTTGATCTAACTCACGGGTACTGGCAGATACCACTGCGGGAGAAAGACCAACAGTATACAGGGTTTATGGTGGGCACCAAAACTTATAAGTTTTTTGTCTTGCCTTTTGGCTTGGCAACGGCTGTTTCTTCTTTTTCACGTTATCTTAATTTGATTTTAGGAAGGGATTTTGAAAGTTTTACGATAACTTATATCGATGACATCTTAGTGCTTAGCTCTTCTATAGAAGAACACTTGGTTCATCTGAAAAAAGTATTTGCCCGATTGCAAAAGACAGGTTTCACTTTGAAGCTCTCAAAGTGTAGGTTTTTAAGAACCGAAATGTCTTACCTGGGATACATCATAAGTACTGGTGGCGTGCGTCCCGATCCCTCAAGGATTCAGGCAATCAGAGATTACTCAGCGCCCCGTAATGTTAAGGAACTCCAGAAGTTCATAGGGCTTTGTCAATATGACAGAATCTTCTCATATAAATTTGCTGAGCTGTCCTGCTGACCTCTAACACACTTGTTGAAAAAGAAAGTGTAATGGAAATGGGGGCAATCAGAATCTGCAGCTTTCCAAGCTATCAAGGAAGCTATGCAGGAAGCAGTTCTACTTTTCCACCCGGATCCCAAATTACATTGGCATGTGCAATCGGATGCGAGTGACATTGGCATTGCGGCCATACTTTTTCAGGTTGTCGGTGACAAGCGGCAAGTTATTTCTTATTCCTCACGTCTCTTACTGGAGAGGGAAAGAAGATACACCGCTTTTGAAAAGGAAGTCCTGGCTGTACTATGGTCATTTCAGCGCTGGAGAGTCTATCTACTTGGAAATACAATCACTTTGCATACTGACTGCAAAGCGATAACTTACATCCATTCATGTCTGTTGCTTTCTCCCAGGGTGACTAGGTGGGCCTTAGCGCTCCAGGAATTCTCTTTTGAGGTTACCCACGTTCCAGGTCCGGAAAATATAGCAGCTGATGCTCTTTCAAGACACGCTTGTGTTCGGTTTCCCACTCCAGAGGATAAGTGTTTTCAAATATTTTCCATGTTCAACTTGCCAGACTCATTTGAAAAGTTATTAAAAAATATAGCCCACTATCAAAACCTTGATGAGAAGCTGTCAAACACCAAAAGCCATCTGGAAATTGATGAAAAGTTGCAGATGCGGTTTGCAGTATACCAGGACGTTTTGTATAAACGGGGTTCAGATGAAAGTACTTTTCTCTTATGTGTTCCAAGATCTTTGGTATCGGAGGCTATTAGTGTTTATCATCAACTGTTAGGCCATTACGGTTGCTGGAAAACCTGGGTAGCGATGAGATGTGAGTTGTGGTGGACAAATATGTACCGTAAAATCAAAAAGTTTATACGAACCTGCGTCGTCTGTCAAAAAGCTAAAATTACAGCGTTGCCAAAGCCACGCCTTCTGCAAATCGTGCCAACCGATAAAACCGACATTGTAGCCATGGACATTGATGGACCACTGATTCGAAGCCGCGGGGGAGTTGGGAATTTTTAAATAACGTGGTGCACGAAATACGTATTTCAAAGAACAAATAATGTTTTTAAAAACACGAAAAATAATTTATTGGACAAGTTTATGCTTCAGAGATTACATCAAGACTGAATAGAATATGTTTTAACATTTGGAAATGAAAAATAAAAAGTAAGCAACAATAAATTGTAATATAATATGATTCCGCTAAGTCGGCGCTTCCTGGATGGGTGAACGTACGGTGCGGCTGATGACCGGTACGGTTAGGGCGATGGCCGGTACGTAACTCACGAGTCTACGAATTTTTCACCTAGAGAGCTTTAGTTAGGGGTTGGACCTTTGCGACTCCTCCCATCTGCTATAGGAAATCCGCTCGATAAGAGCGCACCAGTCCTACCGCTTAAACAAAAACTAATTTTAGCCGAAGCTACTCTTCAAGGAAAAGCTGCGCGTCGCGCGATGATGAATCTGGGAAAGCCTTATCACAAATTTTTACCTGAGGAACTTGTCTTGTTGAGAGCCAACAATATGTCCTCCTCCCTGAAGTCCGAAACGAAAAAATTTTTGCTACTTTTCGAAGGGCCCTACAAAATAAAAAAGCAGATTAGTGAAGCTACGTACCTCCTGGTGGATCCTCACGACGAAAATGAGGAAAGAGGCATGTTTCATGCCAGTCATCTGAAGTTATATCACTTACCAGCTTCAGTTCAATGAGCCCATTTTCACCGAAGCTTTGGGGGCACGTTGTAGCGCGACGAAAGACTCTGTGTCGTTTGTTAGCCTTTGAACTAAGATATTCAGTTAATTTTATTCGAACTGTACTCTGTACTGCCATTGGTTATTATCATATCATATTTATAATTAGATCTCATCCAAGATCCAAGGTTTGGCAACCCGCCTGTCCATCGCGTCAATGTTGGGTTGCATACCCCACAGGCTGCCGGACCGGCGGTTTCTACATTTAAACCTTTTGCGGCATTCCACTACGGTTTTTTGCTTTCGCAAGAAATGAAAGAATGTCTCGAGTTACCGAAAAAAATATATTTAGGGTGAAAACTTTGAGCATAGAACAACGTTAGAAATATTCTCTTGCTAATTTTGAACCATTGGGTTATTTCAATTCGAGAAATCCTCTGAATTGTCGCCTAGTCATTTTTCAGGGCTATTTAGTTTATACGCCTTTTGTACAATTTCTTATTCTAGTAATTTTTCAGCAAACTGATATTTTCCTCTCAAGCTCCTATTGTCTCATTAAACTCTGCATATCCACTGAATTATTGAGCTTTATTCTGTCCTACTCGTTACTTACCGAATTGGCCAGAATCCCCCTAACCAAGCCCTGAGAAAGTGTATCTGTGCAATATGAACCCACTTTGGTTGGGACAGTTTCTGGTTTAATCCCTCATATCGATTTTTATTGAAATGGGGTTGGTTTTCCATCCCCTCTGCAAGTGTTTCAAGCATTTTTTTCAACAGGAAATGATTCTCTGCACCCATAGCAAGTGCTGCAAAAGTTTTTCTCTACATGACATTCCCTGCACCGAGAGAATTAAACAAACCTAGTTTGGGTTGACATTTCGATCTCAAACTCATGTTTTTCATCATTCTGGTTCATGAATACCCATTCCTCATTCAATAGTTTTTTTCATTACAATATCCAATAGATTTTTTTTTATTATATTGGAAATTATTATACAGGGTGTTCCTTAAAGACATGCTAATATTTGAGGGGGTGATTCTTTGACTTATTTTAAGGAAAAAACTTTCTATAAACGTATGTCCTAAAAGTCTTAACTTTTGAGATACAGGGTGATAAAGTTTTGAAAAAAAATCAGTTTTTTAATAATAACTGAGATAATATTGTAGACGTTTTTATAAAATTTGGTACATGTCTTCTATGCATCAAGGTGCATTTTTTAATGCACAAACATTTTCATTTTCTCAACCAGTGGCGTCCGTACGGGTTTTGCATTGAATCTTTTTGGAGAAAAAAATACTACGCCACTGCTTTCTCTTGAAAAAAATACTACGCCACTGCTTTCTCCTGAAAAAAAAAAATACTTTTGAGATCCTCATTTATTTTTGAGCAAATTTGATTGTCCGCCGCATGGTTTTCGCTTAAAAAAATAAAAATCGTTTCATTTCAGGATCAATTCTTCAAAAATCTGATGCGGTGTGGAAATGTTTGTGCATCGACTGAAAGCAAATTGAGGGATCAGATTTGTTCCAAAATGAATGAGAATCCAAAAAAATGTGTAATTCTTGTCAGATGCTCGGTTCTTGATTAAAATAATTAAATTGAAATTGCTTCATATCGCAGTAGGTACCTAACATTTTGTTGACAATAAATTTACGATATTAATTCAGCTACCTATCTGTAATTAATAGCATTTTGTTCTTCAAATCACTATAAATATTGTGTTTTCACTAGTTATGAATACCATTTTGTGTTTGAAAAAGCTATAGGAATAGCGAAGCGCACAATTATTTACTTGATTTTTAAGTGTGTTATTGAAGTTATTTTGGTTGTCCGCCGTTTTTCTGAATATCGGTAAATATGGTGCATTACGTATATGGCCTCGCTGATGGTAATGCAACAGAAGCCAGACGCATTTATCAGGAAAGATATCCTAATCGTGCCTTACCAGATAGCCGTACCTTTTCAAATATTCATCGCCGACTTAGGGAAACTGGTAGTTTCAAGAAAGGTACTTCGTAAGGTAGACCTCTAAGCGTCAGAACTCTTGAAATTGAGGAAGCCGTTCTGCAAGAAATCGAACATCCTGAGACGAGTACGAGGAAGATCGCTAGAACTCTGAATATTTGTCATCAAATTGTTTGGAGTATTTTGGTTGATTTTTCGTTATACCCATACCATATTTTACGAGTACAGGCATTACTCCCTAGAGATTTTCCACAGCGTGTGAACTTCTGTCAGTGGTATCTTCAGAGTATTGCACTAAATCCGCAGTTTGAGTCACAAATTTTGTTCACAGACGAAGCAAATTTTTCTCGGAATGCTATTCAAAATTTCCATAACAATCATATGTGGGCAGAAGAAAACCCCCATACCATAACCGAAACCCATTTTCAACACCAATTTTCGGTTAATGTATGGGCAGGAATTATTGGTGATTATCTAATAGGCCCATTTTTTCTACCAGGACGCCTTGATGGTCGGTCTTATTTACACTTTCTCGAAGAAGAACTAAATGGGTTGCTTGAAGATGTACCAATTGCGTTAAGGAATCGAATATGGTACATGCACGATGGAACCCCTGCTCATTTCAGTGTAATTGTCCGAAACCATTTAAATACAGTTTATCATAATCGTTGGATAGGTCGCGGAGGACCTCAGCAATGGCCAGCAAGATCCCCTGATCTCAACAGTTTAGATTTCTTTTTATGGGGGCACCTTAAAACTCTAGTGTATAAAACTCCCGTTAATACTTTAGAAGATTTAAGAGAGCGAATAGTTGCCTCGTGTGAAACTATTCAAAATACGCCGGGAATATTTCAACGTGTGCGTAATTCCATGCGTAGACGGGCGGAAGCATGCCTATTAAGTGAAGGTGGCCATTTACAACAATTTTTATTGTTAGTATTGTCAATAATTAATGAATTTGATCCGTTCATTTAAACTTACTTTTATAAAATAAAATAAAATCTCTCTCTCATTCATTTTGGAACAAATCTGATCCCTTTATTTGCTTTAAGTCGATGCACAATCATTTCCACACCACATCAGATTTTTGAGGAATTGATCCTGAAGTAAAACGATTTTTATTTTTTTAAGCGAAAACCATGCGGCGGACAAAAAAAACTCAAGAGATTTAATTTGCTCAAAAATAAATGAGGATCTCAAAAGTATGTTTTTTTTTTTGGGAAAGCAGTGGCGTAGTATTTTTTTCTCCAAAAATATTCAATGCAAAACCCGTACGGACGCCACTGGTTGAGAAAATGAAAATGTTTGTGCATTAAAAAATGCACCTTGATGCATAGAAGACATGTACCAAATTTTATAAAAACGTCTACAATATTATCTCAGTTATTATTAAAAAACTGATTTTTTTTCAAAACTTTATCACCCTGTATCTCAAAAGGACTTTTAGGACATACGTTTATAGAAAGTTTTTTCCTTAAAATAAGTCAAAGAATCACCCCCTCAAATATTAGCATGTCTTTAAGGAACACCCTGTATATGCGCAGAACCCCAAATAAATTGTCTATCTTTTGGTTGCTGTTTTCACACAGGTCAAAAAGAAAGCGGCTAATGTGACAACAAATGTACACTCTATAAGTAATTTCTCGGAACAATCAACCAGTTATTGTTCAAATCAGATAATAATAATAATGAATGCTTTTATTGCAATTATTAAAATATAATATAACAATCATCTAACGATTGGTAATTACATTGCAATAGGTAGAGTTCACACTTCTTTGAGAGTTAATCAAAGAAGCAGCGCTCTTCCACTCAACCTTGATGAAATCAATGTGAGCATGACAAATAAACAAGCTTTTACAGTTTTGCTGGTGCTGACTGAACGTCTTCTAGAGTATACATTTTCAATAAAACAATGAAATTGTGCTGCATACAGACTTTGTCCCAAAGATAGGAGCCCATTTTCGGAAGATTGCAGTGTGATGGAAATCGTGAATTTGAGATTAAAACCTTGAGATTAAAATTGGGTTTGTTTAATTCTCTCGGTGCAGAGAATAATGTCATGTTGGAAAAACTCTTGTAGCACTTGCGGAGAGGGCGGACGAGTTAACAACACCATTTTGAAAAAATACGATTTGAGGGATTAAACCAGAAACTGTCTCAACCAAAGTGGGTTAATATCACTATTATTGGTGCAGAGAATGTGATTTGAAGAATTAAAGCAGAAACTGTTCCAACCAAAGTAGGTTCATATCATTATTATGGGTGTAGAGAATCATTTCACGTTGAAAAAAATTCTTCCAACAATTGCAGAGAGGGTGGAGTAATTACCATATTTTAAAAAAAAGCGATTTGAGGGATTAAACTAGAAACTATCTAGACCAAAGTGGGTTCATATCATACCTAGTGCAGTGAATCATTTCTTGGTGAAAAAAATTCTAGCTACACTTGCGGAGAGGATGGAGTACCAAAGTAAAGGAGCTATAGGCATTCCGGGACCAAATCGAGCAAATTAACATGTAAAATCCCATTTAAAATTCTAAGGTCCCGTCTGGCGTTTTTTGTCTCATTCAAGGTCACGCGCTCGCTGGTCTGCCGTTCAGCTGTGACGTAGTCGAGCTGATCCGTATCAAAGATAAGAGTTTCCCAGTCGATCAAGAATTCGGAAATACTCGGGGGCTGGCTAGACGAGATCGGCAGAAGTCGGTTACGTGGACGGCGCTCGCTGGTCTGCCGTTCAGTTGTGACGTAGTCGAGCTGATCCGTATCAAAGTTTCCCAGTACCCAACGCCGAGTAGTGAAATAGATATTCAATGCAAATGATAAAATGAAAAAAGGTTGTTAGACTGAGGGATCGAAGTGTAGCGAACCAGCAATCTTCGGATTACGAAGCGCACCTCTACAGACAAGACTATAAGACCTCTTCTTAAATGTAGGTTGAAATGTTGTTTATATAGCGCGAGCCGCCGATCGGCGAAGTCGAGCGGCGTTATCTACCGCACGCCGGGTTCTATCTACCGCAGACCAGCTGATGGATAATAGTATTAAAAACATTTTGTTTCAACTGTGATGAGGACTAAAATAAAATGTTAAATGTCTCTAACATGAATCTTAGTAGTATAAACATACAGGTTATACCGGGAAGATTTAGAAACTAATTGTTGAAGAAACGAACAGTTGTGGGGTGCATATAAAAATAATAAATGAATTAAAAAACGTAGAAGATATTCGTCAAATGTCATTCAATAAATTGAGTATATGAGGTGAATCAAAATACATCATTGTTGTAAAGACATATACGGGTGTTTAAATGCGAACAGGTAAACAATATATATATATATATATATATATATATATATATATATATAGGGTGTATGAAAATACAGCATTGAACAAAAAAATATATGAAGAAATATCACCCCAAGGTGCGTCAAACACATATGGGGTGTTTGAAGACAAAAACATTTACAACGTGCCTCAAAACTAATTAGTGAAGAAAAAACATGGAAGATGATCGTCAGATGTTTTATATATTTGGAATATAACTTTATCTTTTCAAGTTGGTACAACTTTTCTATGTGAATTTGGCAAGCCTCATACAACTTTTTCATTGATTTTTTAATTTCATAAATGCGGCAAACGATATACATCATTTTACATGCATTCTTATGAGAATCAATGAATAAAAATGTTACAAATACCACGATATATGACAAATGCAGCACTTTTATATGCATTCTTATGCTACCTGAAGCACACATTTTAGGAAAACTGGAGGCCTTTTGAAACCGTTCAGTTTTCGTATGAAAAATTGTCTTTACCCCCACCACTTTATAAGGCGTTCAGTCTTCCGTCCGACCAAAGTTTATATTTACTGAGCTCTATCGAATTTCATTAGTCTACTGTAGAACGTTGTACGTTTAACACCGGGCTTTTTATAATTCCAGTATGTCAATGTTCACTGATTTTGTACAACATATCGCTAAACTGCTGGCAGTATCGACCACAAAATACGATGAAGTAATTGCACAAGAGTGTACCAAGGGTATTAAAAAGTTGTACAATGCCATGAGAGGTGCAAAATCGATGGGTGAAAAACAACATCTGGAGGCATGTATGAGGAACATCAGGACCATTCGCAATGAATTGAAAGCTATGCAGAAGCAAGGGGCAGGGATTTCTCCTCGACCTGAAGGAGCGAGAGAACGCGTCCGCTGGGATGATACTGGTTCGGCATTCAATAATCGAATTAGGACTGGTGTAATCTCCAATTTAAAGCACAAGGACCCCGACTCTTTCCTGGTGGACTGCAGGACATTATTCAGGAAGAGGATCTAGAATGCGTTAAAAACAAATCATGCTGTCAAGGTGAATGCAGTTTTCAGTGGAGAATTCGAGATCGTAAAAGGAAGTCAAAATATAACGGAATTCAAATATTTCACGACATCCAACTTCCCCATTTACAAAGATACCAATCTGGAAGAATGGTTCAATTCCAAGATCATTGAGCCCATTATGCAGGAGCTGGATGCATTTGCTGAGAAGGATAGTGGCTGGGCATTGAAGAAAGTAGTCAATCTGGGGGTGAACATTGTCAAGTTCACCTCTCAACTATCAGCATGAATATCAACATACCGTCAAAGATTCGAAATCGCAAACTGATGTGACTAGAAAACAATTTGGCATTTATGACTATTAACATATATCAAAATTTCTTGGAAAACGAAGAGCTGAAGTGAAATATTCAAATGAATGAATGAGAGTAACTCGCAACCAATTGATTAAAGTTGAAGTGCGAGATCGCATCATACACCAATACCACGAAACTCAGTGGATGAGAAAAGTATCCATCAAAATATATGATTGGTTGACAGAAGATACTACGACAGAAATCAAATTTTTTGAGTGAAGAAGGCTTGCGTAAAAAATAGAAATAGTTGAGAAGTTTCGAGGGTGAAATTTGAAGAGAATCGTGAAAATCAAGCATTTTAGCTGAGGTAAAATTAGCGAACGAACAAGATGTCTATCATTGGAAGCGGAACAGCGTCTGATGAATATAATTCAAGATTATATCAAGATGATAAGCAAACAAATATAACTTAAAACACCCACAATACATGATGAAGCATCTTAGATTTCTGCTGAAGTAATATAATTCATTTATAATTTTGGAAATGTTTTCATAAATACTAATAAGCAAACCATTGTTAAAAGGAGACAATACACGCTTCAGAAAAAACGCGAGTTATTATTTATCTGAAGGAAATGGATGTGAATAAATTAATGAATTATTAATAAAGAGTTCAAGCTAAGTATGCGCAATGCCAGGAAGACCTGGTATGTATTATTCTATATTTGGATGGCAAACGTGAAAATTGATGTTTTTGAACGTTATATCGGTTTAAGTCATGAGGTCGATTTTTTTCTAGACATAATTTCATTATACATCATTACATTTCACGTGCGATTCCTTTAATATTTGAAATTATTATTAAACAAGCAAAGTGTTACTTAAATAGTACATAAATGAAAGTTGATTAGAAATAAAACACACATCATAATTTCAATATCTATTGAATACAAGAGGACCTCTACATAATCTATAAGCTTCATCTAGTTTTCTGTCGAAATATTCGAGTTGTCCCATGTCAAATATCAGGTGGAAAATGAATCAAAGAAAAACGTATCATTGAGGATTCGAAACAACTACTAGCTCATACAGAGAGGTTGAATTACACCTAACATTTGTATAATTTTCGTCAAAGAAAAAATATGTCGGCGTTCATAGCATACAGTTAAAAACGTATGCTTGGGGATATGAGCATTTGAAAAATACTTGCCCATACAAAGAGATTTAATTACATCTGTGTGTATTGTTTGTTAAAGAAAAAATCAATGCAGCGTTTATATTTCATTGTACAGGGTGCCTCATAAACGTTCACAGTCTTACGTCCGATCGTTTTTGTTTACACGTGCGGTGGTCATCGTTCGTTTTTTTTTTCTATCCGTTGATACGTGTTGGTCAACGTTTTTTCGTTTTTCGTTTTCGCTGAACGCGGTATGCAGCTGTATGGTTATGTTCTGTATGGTTGAGTATGTTGGTGTATGTCACAGTATGCCGTACTTACGCTAAACGTGGTGTGTCGTCGTATGTCGTAGTATGGGTATGTTCGGTATGTCGCCGCATGTCGTAGTATGGGTATGTTCGGTATGGTTCGGTTTGTCACCGTATGATGCAGTATGGGTATGTTCGGTATGTCGCAGTATGTCGTTGTTATATAAAGACTTGATGAAATGTAGACAATTCAGTTGTATTCAATATGTTGCACCGAACAGTTTGTGAAAATATAGAGGTGGAGGGTAGTAATCATGGGAAACAGCAAAGAATGATCGAGTCTGATACTTATGGTCTACGATTCAACGATGGATATGTTATTGGTAATACCCCAGTACGTTATGAAAAAGATAGAGTGGTTGTACATGACAAAAGTTTTGTTCTAACGGAGGGGTTACTCCAATTGTTATGTAAACGAGTACCTCAGCATTACAATGCGGAAGATTTAACAGCATATAAAAATATTTTAATGATGACTAATGCTCACAAGAAAAGATATAAATCAGACGAACCTGTGAACGCTAATAGTTCATGGAAATATCGAAATATTATATCCATATTGTTTCCACCTAAAAGAAGAAAAAATAAGCATTTATCATACAATACCCAGCTTGAACATCGCAGCAGCAGCAATATCCAAACGCCCTCCTATATTGATAACAATGGAGCAAGGAAAAGTGATATGGGACAACTCGAATATTTCGACAGAAAACTAGATGAAGCTTATAGATTATGTAGAGGTCCTCTTGTATTCAATAGATATTGAAATTATGATGTGTGTTTTATTTCTAATCAACTTTCATTTATGTACTATTTAAGTAACACTTTGCTTGTTTAATAATAATTTCAAATATTAAAGGAATCGTACGTGAAATGTAATGATGTATAATGAAATTATGTCTAGAAAAAAATCGACCTCATGACTTAAACCGATCTAACGTTCAAAAACATCAATTTTCACGTTTGCCATCCAAATATAGAATAATACATACCAGGTCTTCCTGGCATTGCGCATACTTAGCTTGAACTCTTTATTAATAATTCATTAATTTATTCACATCCATTTCCTTCAGATAAATAATAACTCGCGTTTTTTCTGAAGCGTGTATTGTCTCCTTTTAACAATGGTTTGCTTATTAGTATTTATGAAAACATTTCCAAAATTATAAATGAATTATATTACTTCAGCAGAAATCTAAGATGCTTCATTATGTATTGTGGGTGTTTTAAGTTATATTTGTTTGCTTATCATCTTGATATAATCTTGAATTATATTCATCAGACGCTGTTCCGCTTCCAATGATAGACATCTTGTTCGTTCGCTAATTTTACCTCAGCTAAAATGCTTGATTTTCACGATTCTCTTCAAATTTCACCCTCGAAACTTCTCAACTATTTCTATTTTTTACGCAAGCCTTCTTCACTCAAAAAATTTGATTTCTGTCGTAGTATCTTCTGTCAACCAATCATATATTTTGATGGATACTTTTCTCATCCACTGAGTTTCGTGGTATTGGTGTATGATGCGATCTCGCACTTCAACTTTAATCAATTGGTTGCGAGTTACTCTCATTCATTCATTTGAAT
This sequence comes from Chrysolina haemoptera, assembly GCA_958298965.1. Taxonomy (NCBI): domain Eukaryota; kingdom Metazoa; phylum Arthropoda; class Insecta; order Coleoptera; family Chrysomelidae; genus Chrysolina; species Chrysolina haemoptera. The sequence continues at coordinate 18,466,384 of OY282603.1, read as the reverse complement.
ATTTCACTTCAGCTCTTCGTTTTCCAAGAAATTTTGATATATGTTTAGCGATATGTTGTACAAAATCAGTAAACATTGACATACTGGAATTATAAAAAGTCCGGTGTTAAACGTACAACGTTATACAGTAGACTAATGAAATTCGATAGAGCTCAGTAAATATAAACTTTGGTCGGACGGAGGACTGAACGCTTTATGAAGTGGTGGGGGTAAAGAAAATTTTTCATACGAAAACTGAACGGTTTCAAAAGGCCTCCAGTTTTCCTAAAATGTGTGCTTCAGGTAGCATAAGAATGCATATAAAAGTTCTGCATTTGTCATATATCGTGGTATTTGTAACATTTTTATTCATTGATTCTCATAAGAATGCATGTAAAATGATGTATATCGTTTGCCGCATTTATGAAATTAAAAAATCAATGAAAAAGTTGTATGAGGCTTGCCAAATTCACATAGAAAAAATATAAAACATCTGACGATCATCTTCCATGTTTTTTCTTCACTAATTAGTTTTGAGGCACGTTGTAAATGTTTTTGTCTTCAAACACCCCATATGTGTTTGACGCATCTTGGGGTGATATTTCTTCATATATTTTTTTGGTCAATGCTGTATTTTCATACACCCTATATATATATATATATATATATATATATATATATATATTGTTTACCTGTTCGCATTTAAACACCCGTATATGTCTTTACAACAATGATGTATTTTGATTCACCTCATATACTCAATTTGTTGAATGACATTTGACGAATATCTTCTACGTTTTTTAATTCATTTATTTTTATATGCACCCCACAACTGTTCGTTTCTTCAACAATTAGTTTCTAAATCTTCCCGGTATAACCTGTATGTTTATACTACTAAGATTCATGTTAGTGACATTCAACATTTTATTTCAGTCCTCATCACAGTTGAAACAAAACGTTTTGAATACTATTATCCATCATCGGTATACCATTTCAAATATCATTTGTATTTAATGTGAAAAATCCCTCATTTTATCCTGTTTCAATATGCCCGACATTTCACATGGGAACGTAAACAATAACTGAAAATACGTGACTGAAAATACGTGACTGATTTTTATGTTTAATGACATATTTTCATATCCTTTATATTTATTTTTTTGTAACGTTTCAGTTTAGGAACATTCGGTACATGATTTTTCTATAACGTTGTATTTCTTTGTATGAGTTTTTTATGTTATGATTCATTTTATTGGGCATTCAATATATTGATGAATTGTGTACGATAAATCGTTAAAAAATTTGGTGGCAAATGATTCGATTTCACGCAAAATAACTCCATCTATTTTTAATGTAAAATATATAAAATTGTTTTCTATGAATGAAATATTCTTTCAAATGTATCACATAACATCATATCCGATTGATAATGAGAACCGCGAGGAACGTGAAATGTTTGCTCTACAATGTATATCATGAAAATATTCGAACTATTTTGTGCCATCTCAATCACGTATACTTCGATTATACATGCTATGTGAGTACCTTTGTTTGTTTCCTATAATGGTGGCTCTTGCTGTATCATACAAAAATGAATATTTTTCAAAATGTTTGTTCACAAAACAATTCTTGTACAACATTTCATTATGTTGTGCGAGGTGTACCACACAGCTCATTTTATGGGGCCCCCACATTATCCTCGCTTTGTGTATACAAATGAGAGAAGAACATCTCAAGAAACGGTTTTATCTCTCATTGCAGCTATCAAAGTTCACCTATAATGCGTTCTTTTTTAATGCTGTTCAGAAAGGCAAACCTATCAACGGTGCACCTATATATTTTGCATATTTTCACCTAGAACAGCCTCTCTGTAATAAGCCCAAATGATGTCTACTGAATTACAAATATGACTCGTTTAATGGCATTTTCACCATTTGAGTCTGTCATATAAATCTAAGCATGCCAACTTAGGAATGCTATTCTATTCTATATTACATAATTATACGTGAAAACTACGTCAATTCTGACAATTGGGTGAGTGTATGGTATTGTACTTTGAATTCTTGAAGACTCTATCACGGAATCGTACGTTGAATGCTAAGATCTCTCACCACTTGTGCTTCAAACCGCTGAATTTGAGATTGCAACCTCTCTTAGGATAGTTGACTGAATGCAATCAAATGAGAAGACTACTTCACTTATGACTGTATGCATTGTGTCGCACGTTAAAATGAACGGTTCGCGTCTCCAATAATAGTTGAATGAATGCATCGCACGTTGAAATGTGAGGGCTACGCGTCTTCCGACAGTTGACTGAATGCATGATATCGCATGTTAAAATATTAAAACTACGTTACTTAAGACAATAAACACAGCGTCTGGCATCGTACGTTGAACGCTAAGGTCCCTCGTTACTTGTGCTGAATCTACAACCTCAGACATTGGTATCGCACGTTAATATTTGAGCACTACGTCACTCATACCAGTTGACTGAGTGCATTGCATTGTACTTCAAAATGCTAAGACTCCGTCACTTTCCACAGTTGAATGACTGCACGTCTCACACGTTGAAATATCTCTTCTGACAATTATCTGATTGCATGGTATCGCACGTTGAAATGTGAGGACTACGCCCCTTCCGACACTTGACTGATTGATTGCATGATATAACACGTTGAAATTTGAAAGCTACGTCTTATATACGCAACTACGCCGTACTGTGTTAACGCTAACGTTATTTTTGATAACACGTTAGGGTTTTCCCTGTACAAATAACTGTGATGTATGCTATAAACGCCACAGTATTTTTTTTTTCTTCAACAAACATTACACAAATAGATATCAGATGTAATTCGATCTCTTTGTAAGTAGTTGTGTCGAATCCTCATACCTGATGCGTTTTTTCTTTGATCAATTTTTCTCCTGATATTCGATAAATGACAGAGACATTCATTTTCCTAACAGCGTTTAGGTTTTTAAAACGTCCATGTAAATGTCTACGTAAGGTTAGTTCATGCTAGTTAGATCACACAACATTTATTGGCGGGGCGCTATGCCTACGTAAGGTTGATTCGTTCTATTTGAATCACACAAAATTTATTTTATGGTCCATTTTCCCACCTAACATTTGACAAATGATATCCGCTGTTTTTCTAACAGCGTTGAGGTTTTTTAATACGCTATACCTACGTGAGGTTAGTTCGTTCTGATTAGATCAAACAAAATTAATTTGGTTTTTTGAAACGCTATCTCTACGTAAGGTTAGTCCCTGTTTACTGTTTTTCCTGAATAAGAAATTTTATGAGTCGACATATTCTTTTTCCATAAATGATGTCGGTGGTTTTTTTCTTAATCAATGAGTATTTTGAAACACCCTGTTGTTTTTCACCTAAATTATGCATTATGAAACACCCTGTCTATGTTTTTTCTCTCACTAAACGGTTTATATTCAAACATCATTATTATTATACCACTTCAACAATTTGAATTTTTTCATTCACAATCATTATTCTTTTTATTTAATATTCGAGCGCTCGAAGCCGGTCTGCGGTAGATAGAACCCGACGTGCGGTAGATAACGCCGCTCGACTTCGCCGATCGGCGGCTCGCGCTATATAAACAACATTTCAACCTACATTTACTAAGAGGTCTCATAGCCTTGTCTGTAGAGGTGCGCTTCGTAATCCGAAGATTGCTGGTTCGCTACACTTCGATCCCTCAGTCTAACAACCTTTTTTCATTTTATCATTTGCATTGAATATCTATTTCACTACTCGGCGTTGGGTACTGGGAAACTCTTATCTTTGATACGGATCAGCTCGACTACGTCACAACTGAACGGCAGACCAGCGAGCGCCGTCCACGTAACCGACTTCTGCCGATCTCGTCTAGCCAGCCCCCGAGTATTTCCGAATTCTTGATCGACTGGGAAACTCTTATCTTTGATACGGATCAGCTCGACTACGTCACAGCTGAACGGCAGACCAGCGAGCGCGTGACCTTGAATGAGACAAAAAACGCCAGACGGGACCTTAGAATTTTAAATGGGATTTTACATGTTAATTTGCTCGATTTGGTCCCGGAATGCCTATAGCTCCTTTACTTATCAATCCCATTTAAAAAAAATGCGATTTGAGGGACTAAACTTGAAACTGTCTCGGTCATAGTGGGTTCAATCATTATTCTTTGTGCAGAGAATCATTTCATGGTGAAAAAAATTCTTGCCTACACTTGCGGAGAGGGTGGTGTACTAACCCTATTGCGATTTTAGGGACTAAACCAGAAACTGTCTTGACAACTATTTACTTATTTAATCCCTAACTAACTAGTCAGCCACGACTATCCTCTAACATATATTCATATACAGTGTGTCCCACTTTGAGCAGCAATACCTTCGTATTTTCTTGTCAATAAAGTGATTTCAAAATTTGTTTTTCATTACATACAGTACACGGAAATATCTATCTTCAGGTTGATGAAATATTCGTATATCCATTTTCCTCGGCTACCTACGACCAATTGAAAAGTGAAAAATCGAGAAGAGCTTACAAGTGATTTTTTTCTTCAAAAGTAACACTGCAACCCTCCAAATTTTAAAGTGCAAAGTTGAATTATTTCTGATTTTAAATAATGGAAGTTATCACTTGTGCTGATAGGCAGCTCAGTTTTAGTCGGTTGGGTGTGGGTCAGTTCCACAAATGATTGACAATAGTCGAAGACAAATTACATTTAACTATTGACAAGATTCAAAAGTTTACTTGACTGCCTCAGGAAGTGGGCGCCAGGTAGCAAAAAAATAACAATGAGTGAATTTTAAATTTAAGTTGAGGATAAATTACTACCGAAGAGATAAATATAATATTACTAGCTTTGGTGGGAAGGCAGAACAAATATGCAAAGCAACAATTAATACTTTAATTAACAATTAAAAAAAAAATAGCTGAAGGCCACAAATTATAAATATTTCACAATTACTGAAGGCAATAAATAGCTGAAGGCCACAAATTCAAATTTAAAGGAAATTAGCTGATAGTTTAAAATTCAGAACATTTACAACTGAACAATCTGATTATCTGATTCAAACGAAGCTGGTCCTGGATGTTAGATACCTGGGTGGTTGGTTTATGCGAAGCTGGTCTGATGGAGCGCTGTAATTGGATCGTGTATGGCTGGTCTAGAGACTGATGGGCAGATGGTCTCTGCGGAACGTTACAGTCGTAGTTACTAGTCAGTTACTGGTGACCACTTTATAATGGCTGACCTCTACGATGAATGGCTATTGAGTCAGCCTTGGAACTGAGCCTCTTTGATCCGTTATTGGACAGCTATGAGACCTCCTAGTGATACCAATCCTCTACCCAGTATAGGACGTTCTCGATAACATGCGAAGCAAATGGAAGGAATCAGAATTGAATTATAATGTTTATGGGACGAAGGATATCCTTAGAACCTCAGGGTATATTCCGAATTTTAATTTAAAAGCTTATTTTTTTCAAAGAAAACAAATTGAGTGATTAAAGGAAGATAAAAATAGAATAATGCTAATATGAGCAATACTTTTTAAAGTAGCTATATTTAGAATTACTGAAATGAACCACTGAAATTATATCCATTCATAATTATCGAAATTATATGAAAAAAATGTAATTTATAGAAAGAGAATATTTAAATTAAATCTCTGATAGATTGTTAAATATCGGATGATACTAAAGAGAGAAAAAAATGATCAAAGGTATAAAAGAAAGATAAATTGGCTACATAGGCCTGATACTTCTGAATTCAAGTAAGATAATATTGGGATGACAAATCCTAAATCAATTTAATGTCAAGATACTCTTGAATTCAAAAAAACGCTACCTTTGCACGTGACATAAGTTGCAAGTATCGGAAGATGCAAGAGATACTACCTGGCAGACCTTACGACAAAATTGTACAGGTAAGAGTGATAAGAGTATCAATTTAACAGGAAAATTCAATAATCGCACCAAGAGAGTCCACGCACTGAACGCTGTACAGCACAGAGATGAATTCTCTCAGGTCAGCATTTATCTCCCAGAGGGAAAGTATTGACCAAATAGATCAGATAAGATAGAAATAAATGCTCACCTGAGGAACTACTATGATGATTTCCTTCCTAGCTGTAACTAGCAATCAGCTCCACGCTCTTCTCCAAGGTTACACTGCTTGGTAACAATTATACTACTTAAATTTGGATATTCAGTCGTCCCAGGAACATATAGCTGTAAAAGTTATAGAGAGTATTCGTACGATTTGCTAGTTCTTGTCCCCGAGAAGAAATATTTTCAGCAGATATATGTTTTTGGCCTGGTTCTCGTGAGAGGTTAGGATTCAAAATTCACCAAAAAAAAATCAGAAATTCAATTAATACAAAAATATGCTAAATTACCATTTAACGTGCCCAGTACGAAAGTGTATCCCACTGTGAAATTTGATTTAGAATAGTGATGAGTTCAATACATTCGAATACAAATTCTAACCTCGTTTATCCGTTCACAATAAATCAAAAATCATCCAGTCAGAATATATCAAAATATCGATAGGAAAAGCATATATAAGATTAATATAAAGCTGGAATATAACCTTCCGTTCAAATTTATTTCCTGACTGTCAGAACAAATAAAAAATTTAGCAGATTCAAGCCGGTATGAAATGGCGTCATTCAATAACAATATCCAACAAAATCCATATCAATCAATTCCAGATAGATCAAAAATATTCAAATAGCAATTACAATACTCAATCACCTTCCCTATTCAATTCAATCGGATATCAATAGAAAATAGGTCACATACCAGATAATAACTGCAATCTCGACCTCCACGTACAAATAACCTGTGTCCTCGAGCTCGGTCAGATGCAAAAGAGACTTCAGATACCGCGTTCTTTTCGGAAGTCCATTTACATGCGTAGATCGGTATCGATTTTTCGGTCCGATTCAGAAAATGAATTATTGGAATGATGTTTCAGCAGTGGCTATGAGTACGCCGTTCGGCATATTTATTGAATGTTAACTGGAGTTAATAAGTATTGTAGCCGAATATGCAGGTTGGGCAATTATGATAATATAATGAAAGGGAATATGATTGTGCGGACAGTATGATAGTGTATAAGGCAATGGACAAGTCATATAGTACTTGATGAAATAATTTGATTTTCAAAAGTTCATTTAAATGGAACGAATTTTTCGTTACAACACCAGTTTCTATCTCAGAATACATCAAACCCCCCCGGTCTCAGTGCTTAATTCATTAAAATATACAGGGTTATCTGTTACTAGCAAATTTTTTTCATTTGTTACCTATTCATCCATAGAATTTGGTTGCTTTCGAATTTTTTCTCTTGTGACAGAGTGCTTAAACGTGTTCAATTGATGCTGTAAAAAATAACCAAATATTATTTTTTCATGGCTTGCTATGACCAGTTGAAAAGTGATAAATTGAGAAAAACATACTGAAAGATTTTTTACTTCGAATTCTGGTTCAGAACATGCTTAAACCTCCATATCTCACTAAAATATACAGGGTGTTTTAGAGACTAGCAACATTTTTTATTTGTAATGTTTGGTTGATTTTGAAAATTTTGTCTCTAGTAACAAATTACCTAGAATGTTCAATTACTGCTATAGAAAATAACCCAAAAATACTTTCTGATGGCTTGCTATCACCAGTTCAGAAGTGGAAAAATGGGGAAAACACATTACGGATGTGAAGTTATCCACATCCACAAATATACATTGAGAAAAAGTTACCTCGGTTGGTAAAATTTTTCTTCCTTATTTGAATGATGAATTAGACATTTCTCAATGCCTCCATCACATTAAGAAGGTTGATTACCATGGGATATGGGTATAAGGGTAATTTTGTATGCTATGAGAAATGGTGAAATGGGGGTGATATTTTTTAAATGAATAAATTTAGTATTAAAAGGGCGTTGTAGAACATTTTTGATGGAAGATTTGTTTCAAGAAAGGTAGACTACATATTCGTAGGTATAAGAATTCATTTGTAGCACCATCGGTGAGGGTGTGGAGGGGGAGAGTTTGTCAAAAAAAATCAATTTTCTGGGAAAACGACATTGTAAAGTTTTTCGAATTGGATATTCTTTTAGAGGAGGTCGAAATACATATTTGTGGGTATATGAATTTATTTTTAGCCCTGTCAAAGGGGGTGTGATGGGGGAGAGTTGTCGAAAAAAAATCAATTTTCTGGGAAGACAACATTGTAGAGTTTTTTTGGATTGGATATTCTTTTTCAGGAGATTGAAATACATAGCTGAGGGTATATGAATTCATTTGTAGCCCCGTCAAAGGGGGTGTGGTGGGGGAGAGTTGTCGAAAAAAAAATCAATTTTCTGGGAAAACAACATTGTAGAGTTTTTTGGATTGGATATTTTTTCAGGAGGTTGAAATACATAGCTGTGGGTATATGAATTCATTTGTAGCCCCGTCGGAGGGGGTGTGGTGGGGGAGAGTTGTGGGGTTTTGATAATTCATTTCGAAGGACAATATATCAAGGATAGATCTTTATTGGAACCTGTCGACGTCAGTCGCATGAGAACATCTATAAAAACCTTACTACCGAATGTATCTGATGACAAGAGGAACAATTGTCAAATCTACAAAGTTTGTGTGCATGTATTTCAAACTTCCGAAAGAGATTATCTGATCTAAAAACTCTACAATGTCGCTTTCCCAGGATTTTTTTTTTCGACAAATCTCCCCCACCACACCCCTTTTGACGGGACTACAAATGAATTCATATACCCACAGCTATGTATTTCAATCTCCTGAAAAAGAATATCCAATCCAAAAAACTCTTCAATGTCGTTTTCCCAGAAAATTGATTTTTTTTGATAACTCTCCCTCATGACACCCCCTTTGACGGGGCTACAAATGAATTCATATACCCTCAGCTATGTATTTAAATCTCCTGAAAAAGAATATCCTATCTACAAAACTCTACAATGTCGTTTTACCAGAAAATTGTTTTTTTTTTATAACTCTCCCCATCACACCCCCTCTGACGGGGCTACAAATGAATTCATATGCCCTCCGCTTTGTATTTCAATCTCCTGAAAAAGAATATCCAATCCAAAAAAACTCTACAATGTCGTTTTCCCAGAAAATTGATTTTTTTTGACAAACTCTCCCCCACCACACCCTCTCCGACGGTGCTACAAATGAATTCTTATACCTACGAATATGTAGTCTACCTTCCTTAAAACAAATCTTCCATCAAAAATGTTCTACAACGCCCTTATAATACTAAATTTATTCATTTAAATAATATCACCCCCATTTCACCATTTCTCATAGCATAAAAAATTACCCTTATTATGAGTATAATAAACCTTCTCAATGTGATGGAGCCATTGAGAAATGTCTAATTCATCATTCAAATAAGAAAGAAAAATGTTAACAACCGAGTTAACTTTTTCTCAGTGTACATTTGTGGAAGTTGTCTACATCCACAAATGTACACTGAGAAATATAAAAAAAATAATAGAAGGCACAAATGGCTTAGTACACGTTTCTGCCCGGAATATGTTATGAGAAATGCTCTTTCCTTTATCCCTAACACCACGTAGAAGTTTTCCAGGCCGTCCAAGGGGTTAGAATGGGGGTGAATTTCCATGGGATATGGGTATAAGGGTAATTTTGTATGCTATGAGAAATGGTGAAATGGGGGTGATATTTTTTAAATGAATAAATTTAGTATTAAAAGGGCGTTGTAGAACATTTTTGATGGAAGATTTGTTTCAAGAAAGGTAGACTACATATTCGTAGGTATAAGAATTCATTTGTAGCACCATCGGTGAGGGTGTGGAGGGGGAGAGTTTGTCAAAAAAAATCAATTTTCTGGGAAAACAACATTGTAGAGTTTTTTGGATTGGACATTCTTTTAGAGGAGGTTGAAATACATAGCTGTGGGTATATGAATTCATTTGTAGCCCCGTCGGAGGGGGTGTGGTGGGGGAGAGTTGTCGAAAAAAAAATCAATTTTCTGGTAATACGACATTGTAGAAAGAAAGAAGAAAGAAAGAAAGAATTTATTCATCATTGAAAATTTCATACATGTATCGGGTACAACATGAAACCTTATCAGACTAGTCAAAGAAATACAGATAATATAAATATTAAAAATGTAGTTAAAATTACAATAAAACATCAATAGATTACTAACAGATTAAAATCATGTATAGAGAACCACTACATCACCTAGCTGTGAGATACTCTGTAGAGTTTTGTATATTAGATATTCTTTTTCAGGAGATTGAAATACATAGCTGAGGGCATATGACTTCATTTGTAGCCCCGTCAAAGGGGGTGTGATGGGGGAGAGTTATCGAAAAAAAATCAATTTTCTGGGAAAACAACATTGTAGAGTTTTTTGGATTGGATATTTTTTCAGGAGGTTGAAATACATAGCTGTGGGTATATGAATTCATTTGTAGCCCCGTCGGAGGGGGTGTGGTGGGGGAGAGTTGTGGGGTTTTGATAATTCATTTCGAAGGACAATATATCAAGGATAGATCTTTATTGGAACCTGTCGACGTCAGTCGCATGAGAACATCTATAAAAACCTTACTACCGAATGTATCTGATGACATGAGGAACAATTGTCAAATCTACAAAGTTTGTGTGCATGTATTTCAAACTCCTGAAAGAGATTATCTGATCTAAAAACTCTACAATGTCGCTTTCCCAGGATTTTTTTTTTCGACAAATCTCCCCCACCACACCCCTTTTGACGGGACTACAAATGAATTCATATACCCACAGCTATGTATTTCAATCTCCTGAAAAAGAATATCCAATCCAAAAAACTCTTCAATGTCGTTTTCCCAGAAAATTGATTTTTTTTGATAACTCTCCCTCATGACACCCCCTTTGACGGGGCTACAAATGAATTCATATACCCTCAGCTATGTATTTAAATCTCCTGAAAAAGAATATCCTATCTACAAAACTCTACAATGTCGTTTTACCAGAAAATTGTTTTTTTTTTGATAACTCTCCCCATCACACCCCCTCTGACGGGGCTACAAATGAATTCATATGCCCTCCGCTTTGTATTTCAATCTCCTGAAAAAGAATATCCAATCCAAAAAAACTCTACAATGTCGTTTTCCCAGAAAATTGATTTTTTTTGACAAACTCTCCCCCACCACACCCTCTCCGACGGTGCTACAAATGAATTCTTATACCTACGAATATGTAGTCTACCTTCCTTAAAACAAATCTTCCATCAAAAATGTTCTACAACGCCCTTATAATACTAAATTTATTCATTTAAATAATATCACCCCCATTTCACCATTTCCCATAGCATAAAAAATTACCCTTATTATGAGTATAATAAACCTTCTCAATGTGATGGAGCCATTGAGAAATGTCTAATTCATCATTCAAATAAGAAAGAAAAATGTTAACAACCGAGTTAACTTTTTCTCAGTGTACATTTGTGGAAGTTGTCCACATCCACAAATGTACACTGAGAAATATAAAAAAAATAATAGAAGGCACAAATGGCTTAGTACACGTTTCTGCCCGGAATATGTTATGAGAAATGCTCTTTCCTTTATCCCTAACACCACGTAGAAGTTTTCCAGGCCGTCCAAGGGGTTAGAATGGGGGTGAATTTCCGAAAAAAAATCATAGAAGGCACAACTGGCGTTGTAGCCGATTCTGCTCGGGATATGTTATGGAAAATGCTCTTTCCTTTATCCCCCATATCACGTAGGAGTTTTCCAGGCCGTCCAAGGGGGTAGAATGGGGGTGAATTTCAGAAAAAAAAATCATAGAAGGCACAAATGGCTTTGTAGCCGATTCTGCTCGGGATATATTATGGAAAATGCTCTTTCTTTTATCCCCCATACCACGTAGGAGTTTTCCAGGCCGTCCAATGGGGTAGAATGGGGGTGAATTTCCGAAAAAAAAATCATAGAAGGCACAAATGGCGTTGTAGCCGATTCTTCTCGGAATATGTTATGGAAAATGCTCGTTCCTTTATCTCCATACCACGTAGGAGTTTTCCAGGCCGTCCAAGGGGGTAGAATGGGGGTGAATTTCCGAAAAAAAATCATAGAAGGCACAAATGGCTTGGTAGCCGATTCTGCTCGGGATATGTTATGGAAAATGCTCTTTCCTTTATCCCTCATACCACGTAGGAGTTTTCCAGGTCGTCCAAGGGGGTAGAATGGGGGTGAATTTCCGAAAAAAAATCATAGAAGGCACAAATGGCTTGGTAGCCGATTCTGCTCGGGATATGTTATGGAAAATGCTCTTTCCTTTATCCCCCATACCACGTAGGAGTTTTCCAGGCCGTCCAAGGGGGTAGAATGGGGGTAAATTTCAGAAAAAAAATCATAGAAGGTACAAATAGCTTTGTAGCCGATTCTGCTCGGGATATGTTATGGAAAATGCTCTTTCCTTTATCCCTCATACCACGTAGGAGTTTTCCAGGCCGTCCAAGGGGGTAGAATGGGGGTGAATTTCAGAAAAAAAATCATAGAAGGCACAAATAGCTTTGTAGCCGATTCTGCTCGGGATATGTTATGGAAAATGCTCTTTCCTTTATCCCTCATACCACGTAGGAGTTTTCCAGGCCGTCCAAGGGGGTAGAATGGGGGTGAATTTCAGAAAAAAAATCATAGAAGGCACAAATAGCTTTGTAGCCGATTCTGCTCGGGATATGTTATGGAAAATGCTCTTTCCTTTATCCCCCATACCACGTAGGAGTTTTCCAGGCCGTCCAAGGGGGTAGAATGGGGGTAAATTTCAGAAAAAAAATCATAGAAGGCACAAATAGCTTTGTAGCCGATTCTGCTCGGGATATGTTATGGAAAATGTTCTTTCCTTTATCCCTCATACCACGTAGGAGTTTTCCAGGCCGTCCAAGGGGGTAGAATGGGGGTGAATTTCAGAAAAAAAATCATAGAAGGCACAAATGGCTTTGTAGCCGATTCTGCTCGGGATATGTTATGGAAAATGCTCTTTCCTTTATCCCTCATACCACGTAGGAGTTTTCCAGGCCGTCCAAGGGGGTAGAATGGGGGTGAATTTCAGAAAAAAAATCATAGAAGGCACAAATGGCTTTGTAGCCGATTCTGCTCGGGATATGTTATGGAAAATGCTCTTTCCTTTATCCTTCATACCACGTAGGAGTTTTCCAGGCCGTCCAAGGGGGTAGAATGGGGGTGAATTTCCGAAAAAAGATCATAGAAGGCACAAATGGCTTTGTAGCCGATTCTGCTCGGAATATGTTATGAAAAATGCTCTTTTCTTTATCCCCCATACCACGTAGGTATCGAAATAAGATTATCAGACATTTTCATTTACACATACATGCATTGCTATTTCTTGCATAACTTGTTTTTGATTGGAAAATGATGTTCAGAAACTTTGTCTGAGGTCCTATTGATGAAGAATACAGAACCTATTGGGCCACTAAGCAAATACGCCATACGCCTAGTAATGGAACTTTTGACATCTCCGCCATTCTAATCTTTTTGTGAAACTATGAACAATGAACATTAAAGAATAACAGCTATTTATGATACAAGTTCGTAAAAGAGGACTTTTTTGTATGAGCGTGAAGTTTGTTGCATGAGTATCATACAAAGTTTTTTTCTTCGACAGATATATTGCCAAATTGTAGCGTATCATTAATCTGAATGTATTATGTTATGAATTATCGTCGTATTACCCAGTAATGACTTCCGAGTTATAATTGACGCAAAATACTGTATTTTTCGAAAATGCATAAATTTATGAACAGTGTGTAAAAATTTACTCTACGCATTGTTGATGATTTTACGCACTTTTAAAATGACATTGAATGATAAAATTTTTATTAAAAATAATGGCGGCTCCATAAATAATATAATAAATAATAATAATAATTTTTTTTTGAGTATTGGTATCTAGGTCTGGTGTCTGGTATTTTTATGAGTGGAGATGGTAATTTTTTATAAAAAATCCAAGAATTCAAGATGTATGTTCCAAAATGGGGAACGCCTTTTGTGATTGTGGTTCGATTTCGTTCAAAATAGTTATGTGAGAATTTAATATCAACAATTATAAATTCAAGATGGCGGACGAGTTTTTTGATTATGATCCGATACGATTCAAAATTGGTATCTGGGAGTTATCGGAATTGAAAATTACCAATTTGGTGTAAAACTTTAACATGGCTTTCCAAAAATGGCAGATGATTATTATGATTATGCTCAAATTCTATTCAAAGTATGTGGAGGTTTTCGAAGTCAAAGATTATGATTTTTTTTTGTCAATTTTTTTTTTATTCATTTTCCATAACATATCCTGAATAGAAACGTGTACAAAGCCTTATGCCTTCTATGATTTTTGTATGGAGATTCAACCTCATTTCACCACCTTGGACGGCCTGGAAAACTCCTACGTGGTATGAGGGATAAAGGAAAGAGCATTTTCCATAACATATCCCGAGCAGAATCGGCTACAAAGCCATTTGTGCCTTCTATGATTTTTTTTCGAAAATTCACCCCCATTCTACCCCCTAGGACGGCCTGGAAAACTCCTACGTGGTATGAGAGATAAAGAAAAGAGCTTTTTCCATGACATATCCCGAGCAGAATCGGCTACAAAGTCATTTGTGCCTTCCATGATTTATTTTCGGAAATTCACGCCCATTCCACCCCCTTGGACGGCCTAGAAAACTCCTACGTGGTATGAGGGTTAAAGGAAAGAGCATTTTCCATAAAATATTCCGAGCAGAATCGGCTACAAAGCCATTTGTGCCTTCTATGATTTTTTTTCGGAAATTCACCCTCATTCTACCCCCTTGGACGGCCTGGAAAACTCCTACGTGGTATTAGGGATAAAGGAAAGATCATTTTTCATAACATATTCCGAGCAGAATCGGCTACAAAGCCATTTGTGCCTTCTATGATTTTTTTTCGGAAATTCACCCCCATTGTATCCCCTTGAACGGCCTGGAAAACTCCCACGTGGTATGAGGGATGA
Organism: Chrysolina haemoptera; assembly: GCA_958298965.1. Taxonomy (NCBI): domain Eukaryota; kingdom Metazoa; phylum Arthropoda; class Insecta; order Coleoptera; family Chrysomelidae; genus Chrysolina; species Chrysolina haemoptera. The sequence goes on along the minus strand of OY282603.1, from coordinate 18,451,380 downwards.
AGAAAAGAGCATTTTCCATAAGATATCCCGAGCAGAATCGGCTACAAAGCCATTTGTGCCTTCTATGATTTTTTTTCGGAAATTCACCCCCATTCTACCCCCTTGGACGGCCTGGAAAACTCCTACGTGGTATGAGGGATAAAGGAAAGAGAATTTTCCATAACATATCCCGAGCAGAATTAGCTACAAAGCCATTTGTGCTTTCTATGATTTTTTTTCGGAAGTTCATCCCCATTCTACCCCCTTGGACGGCCTGGAAAACTTCTATGATTTTTAAAAAAAATATCTGTGTACATTTGTGGATGTGGACAACTTCACACCCGTGAAAATCATAACCTTATAAACACTGTTAATTTTACAATAATATGATATTGAGACTGTATTTTCTGAATCCTGTTTCAAGAATTTCAATAATATTGCTTTCAATCACTATTGGAAATGATAAGTCGATAATAAGGGTCCAGGGCTTCTTCCACCAACATAGATGTTCATCTAGATACCGACTGTAGGAACAACTGATACGCTTTTAGTTTTCTATGAATTGAGCAGCATCCTGAAATTAATCGAACAGCATCCTGAAATGAATCACTGATGTTTATAGAATATTTTTTAGTAATTTAAAGTTCAATGCCTACCTCAAATATCTGCCAACAAATATCTGGCTGTTTGTTCAAGTTTTTATTCTTCCTACCATACTTCAGCTGGTACGAAAATCATATCACTCGCCAACAGATCAAAAAGTCAAGTAAGAACTATCAATCAAAATATAGAAAGGCATCAGATTATCCTACAAAAAATGCACAATGAAAATTGAAGGCACTCGCTCACAGCTTGTAAAATAAACAAGATGGATGAATGTTATGAACATGAACAGGAAAATTGCATTTAAGAAACATTTTAAGATAATACTAATTCCAAAAGTTTTCAGTACACATGTGAGAAATGTTTTGTGGTGGTTAAACACAAATATCGTACAAATAACATAATCACTCTGTCTGAGACATATCTGAGGAACATATACTCAACATTTTATATATCTTTTAATGAATATTATTTGTTATATTATTTCGATGTGACACAAACATATAGCTGAAAACATTATGACAACATTAATATTCTGTTAGTTTGCCAATATTAATAAAGTTATCTCTGGTAAATGTTTTTATTATGTATCATGTTTAGTGGGGTTGCATTATAATCATATGGAAATCGAAAAAACTTTATTACGTGCTCGAGATATGGTATACTGGCCCTTTATGAATAAGGAAATAACCGACATGGTAAAAAATTGTCCTTCATGTTGGAGATTTCAAAATAGTAATAAAAAAGAACCGTTATTGAATAAAACTGTTTCCAGTCGCCCATGACACACGGTGGCTGCTGATTTTTTTCATCTTGAAGGTAGGCAATATCTATGAATGGTCGATACTTACTCAAAATTCCCTGAAATTCGCTGTCTAGATAGTGTTGCTACAACTAGTAAAAGAGTAATTGATGCGGTAAAATCTATTTTTTCTATTCATGGTAAACCAGATATTTTTCTCAGTGACAATTCCCCTCAATTCACAAATTCAGAATTTTAGCAGTTTCTCAAAGAGTGGGAGGTCGTTCATAAAACTAATTCGCCTACATATTCACAGTCTAATGGTTTTATTGAAAGACATGTGCAGACTATAAAAAAAATATTTAAAAAAGCTATATTTGACGGTGAAGATTTACATTTAACCCTTCTTGAATACAGAAATACCCCAATTAGTCATCAGAGTCCATCTCCGGCACAGCTTTTATTTGGTCGCACGCTTAAAGGACATATACCTGTGAAAGAAAATATTTTGAAAACCGAATTTACCGGTTTTCAAAATTTTCTTGAGAGTTGACCAGAATAGACCTAGATCTTTCATTATTAAACTAAACAAAACTGGCAGAATTTATGTAAGAAATAGAAAATTCTTGAGAAAAGTTTTAATGATATCCCCAAATGAAACTACCGATATACAGTATGATATACAGTATATTAGATAATCATGACAATAATGAAAGTCATGTTGATTTATATGATAATGAAGAGATAAATATAGATGGTGATAATAGAGTTACAGAAAATGAAAACGACATTGCTGAAACTTCAAATGTTGAAGAGGGGATTGACATTGATTATAAAACGCGTTTTGGTCGAATATCGAAGAGACCTACTTATCTTCAGGACTATACATAGTTTCAAACTCCCAGTAATGATTTTGTTAAGCATATAAGTATTAAAAAAAAGGAAGAGATGTCATGTTATCATTCTGTATACGAACTCATTTTGTAAAGAAGAGTTACCTTAAGGAATTGTCAACTTCTTGTCAAATAATTAGTCAAATAAAAAAACATTTTCATAACACCTAATTGAAATATTATTAACTAATGTACAACAGGATCGAAGTTGTCATGATTCTTTTCAACTGATAAAACAAGAAATTACTTCAGGTCAAGTTTTATTTCCTTAAGATACAAATCTTCCATTATCTTTACCTTTAGCTTATGGTCTAGAAGCAGTAATTTCTCATAATTTTCCTGATGGTATCGAAAAACCAACAGCTTTGCTTCAAGATCCCTGAACCGTTCAGCAAAAAATTATAGCCAGATTGATAAAGAGGCTTTGGCAATCTATTGGGCACTCAATAATTTTTTCCAATATTGTTACGGCCGTAAATTTGTGCTCATAACAGATAGCAAACCACTAGTGTCAATTTATAATCCTGAAAAGAAATTACCCAGTATGACAGCTACTAGGATGTTACATTATGCGCAGTTCCTTCAAGGTTTTGATTATTATATTCACTATTGTTCATCTGAAAATCACTCAAATGCAGATGCCTTATCCCGTATACCCTGCGAATTAAATGATAAAGAGCACGATATGATCGATGGCGTTACTTCTCACCAGCTACATCAGATTTCAATTTTACCGATTACACATGCAGAAATCGCTAAAGAAACCCTCCGAGAGCCTGTTTTGAAAGTAATATTGAACAATTTACTTCGAATTTACTGCAGAAAACTAAAATCAAAATACCTGAATATGCTGGGAGTGATCAGGAATTCTCTCTATCAGAAGGCGTTATTTTCAGAGGAACAAGAGTACTAATTCCAACAATATTCAGAACGCAATCATGCACATACTGGGATAGTAAAAATGAAAGCTGTTTCCCGATCATACGTCTGGTGGCCGAAAATTGATTCAGATATTGAAACATTGGTAAAAAAATGCGAACAATGTCAGAGTGTTCAAAATAATCTGAAAAAGTGCCATGTTCATCAATGGGAATATGCAAGTGCACCCTGGTTACGAGTTCATGTAGATTTTGCCGGACCATTTATGGGTAAATATTTTCTGCTTCTGGTGGATGCCTTCACTAAGTGGCCTGAAATTATTCCAATGAACTGCATTACTTCTTCTCAGACGATAAAAGTTCTGACTGACATATTTTCAAGATTTGGTTTGCCTATGGTTCTGGTAAGTGATAACGGGCCTACTTTCAGATCAAAAGAATTTGGAAATTTCATGAAGACTAACGGTATTATATTATTATATTATTTATTATTATATTATTATAAATTCTCTGCCCCATATCACCCGGCAACAAATGGACAGGCAGAACGTTTCGTCCAGACTATGAAACATCATTTACGTAAATTATTAGATGATCCAGCTGATCCAAATTGTGCAATTTTTTACTCCAGTATCGGAAATCTCCAAACTCCACAACTGGCAAATCACCCAGTACCTTGATATTCAATCGAGACATCCGTACTACAGTCGATCTGATAAAATCACCTTGTGGTATAGTGCGAGAGAAATTCTCTGATAACGAACACACGAGATTTTTCTCTCCAGGTGACCCAGTAAGAACTCGCAATTATAACCAAAGAAACAAAAAATGGGAATTGTTCGAAGAGATGGGTCGCTGCATTATATAATTAATGTGAATGGTCAAGAATGGAGACGACATATTGACCAAATTGCATCAACCGGAGTAATTAAAACGGTTCCTAATCAACAGGCTGATTATAACTTATCTGATGTTCTACAGAACACAAATACAGATCTTCCAGTATCTGAAGATGATAGTTCAGATACCTCAAACTCAAATCAGAAATTGACAATTCACTGGAAAATACAGTTCCCTTGGATACAGCAGATGATCAGAACCAGTCTGCGTCCAATGAAACAGATGCGGGAGAAAACAATCTTTCATCGGTAGACGAACCAGGAGTGTTTTTGAGGAATACCAGGAATAAGAAACCCTTAGATCGTTGGAAATATACACAATTTTAAAGAGGGGAATATTGTTATGTATATTACACTCGGTAGTTAATGTCTGTCTGGCATATGATGTCATGTTTACGTTTGTCATAAGAGTTCACAGTTAAGATAGTTCTTTTCAATAAATAAACGTATATATAAAACAGAAACTATCCCATATAAAGTATTTTTGGAACTCTAATAATAAAAATGTTTTCCATATGCTGCAAACGTTATGGCCCACACTGTATAACATTTTTTGATATCTTGTTTGGTTTTCGAGTTTTTGGCGCTTTAAGAAAGAAAGTACAAATGTTTATTATTTTAAATTTTTTCGTAATTTTTCCTTATTATCTAGTTGGAATAAAACGGTTTGTAGGTATCACTAGGGCTTGTAGTGCGTTTCGATACAATTTAATTTTTTTCCTCCATTAGTACGGTCAATATCTCGATTTTCCGATTTTTTTAAATATCTCTCTGACTATTGATTTTAGGAAAAAAATATTCAAATTTTCCCTGTTTTCCGATCATTTGAGAAAAAATATCAGAAGAATTTGTTCGTATATTTGTGCTCTACCAACAACATTTTTCAAAATTCAGTTTTGATTATTGGATTCGTTTTAGAATATCGATATTTTTCGGAAAATATCCCGTAAAACCCGGTTATAATTTTCCGATACCTCTCAGAAACAACAACCTCCTGTAGGATATACTGTGGTATATCTTGGGAAAATGTGAAAGAGATCAATCAAATCAATTCCCGAACCTGTATCGAAAAAAGTACGAAAAAAGGCGCAAAATCCCCGTAAAATTTTTCCGGATTTTCCTATCGCAAAAAAAATATTCAACGAATACTGTTACGTTATTAAAATGATTCAAATTATATATACCGGGTGTCCCAGAGCTTTTTGGCCAGCAGATACCTCAATTATTTGCAGAAAAAAAAAATAAAAAGAATAAGTGTCGTAGGTAAATAACCCCCGAGAAACCACCCCTAACTTTTGTTTTTCAAATTGCACCCCCATGTTTGTTTTGGTTCAACTTACATTTCATTTATCATTCAATGATATATCATGGAAGCTATCATGACATACAAAACTATGGCAAAAAATATACAAATGGAATATTAACTTATAAGCTCATCTGCCGAATCAGCGCCTGAGAACAGGAAGCTCTAATTATTTCCGGAGTTACGGTATAACAAGCCTCTGAAATTGTCTGGGTTAAATCTTCAATATTTATTGATAGATTTTCGAAGACAACTTGTTTCACATATACCAATAGGAGAAAGTCTAGTGACGTGGGATCTAGAGAACGTGCAGGCCATCGAACAGGTCCACTATTTCCAATCCAACGGTCTCGAAAGGTATTATTGGTATTATTGTGGAATGTTGTAACTATATTATGGTTATGTGAAGGAGCACCATCTTGTCACCACATTTGTTGTTGTGTTTCAATTGAATTAAGACAAGTATGGAAAAGGCATATCTATGGTCTTTTATTATTCTGAGGTTATTATCATCAGCCACATGTGTTCAATAGATATTTGATGTAATTTCTATCCAGTTTGACTCCACACTTTCTTTTACAGGCTGGGGGTTCAACTGGTCTACTTATGGATTTAACAGCCAATGAGAAAGCCGTACATGCTGATTTCTTCAATGGTAATATGTTTCATGGTACTTAAGTGGCAAATGACATTTAGCACTATTTTTTATCCATTGTGATATTCAATCCTTTATTCAAATTCAATATGCATAAAAGTAATGTTCTATGTAGGTATTCTGTACTATTACGAGCGTTCGGTAAATGCAGCTCTGATATCTCAATTCAATCTGTCTGGTTCGTTTCCCACTACAAGTATAGGAAAACCACGCCTACAAATTGAATCGAGCTGTCAGATTTGCATTTACCGAATGCGCCTATTGTATTGTACCATTACGTTGTCAATTGCCACTCCATTAAAGAATAAAAGCCAAGATGCACCCTAGTTCACGTGGCAGCATGGCTTTATTCCTTGTTGGTTCATGTCATCTGTCTTGTCAAACTATTTGAAAATAATCACTTGGACGGTTGGACAACACGTGCCAATATATATTAACAAATTTTAAAAATGTTTCTGTTATAAAAGGTTGTATAAGTGTTTGTATTAACGTTAACTCTTACGTGTTTTAAATGAAGTTTAATCCAATTTTGTCCATATATCAACCCGTTTTCATAATCGCTCCAATTTCGGAAACTTCCTGTATATGTATATGATATACAGGGTGTCCCTGAACTTCCTCTTTTTCTCTCGGAAATGTACAGATGGGGTCAAAATATCACTAGTATTTCATATAACTTTTTTTCCTAAAAGCCTTCGTTACCAAGTTACGGGCCCTCGAAGTTGCAAAATAAAAAAATTTTTTCTTTGCAAAGTTTTCGAGTAAATATTCAAAATCGACCAAATATTGGTGACTAAAAAAATGAATTCCTTCGATGAGCTTTCATGCAGGAGTCAGTTGTTTTGCTACAAAGTCAGGAACGGACTACCCCCGATGGTCCACACCCAAACCTTTGAAATGAGAGATATTTTTCAATATTTTTCAACAAAATAAGGTTACTTTGACAATTGTATGAATAAAAGTACTCGTGTGGAAAGTCGATCGGAGCAACGATTCTTGATAAAACTAGTTTTACTCGACGACATCAAATCCTATCGTCCACCATTATTTGAAATGAAAAATTTTCAAAGCAGAAATAATAATGATAACGTTAATTCAACAACATTTATAACAGGAATAATACAAAGTATGCTAAAATAAAGTCGTGAATAAAAAGTACAGTACCTATTTGGTAGTTTAATTCACAATTGTGAAAGCAGATATTTTTTCAAATGAAATATCAAGTTCTGTAGATTCGTGGTGTTTTTGAACTAACACGCTACTCCACTATGAAATGAATTCAGTCCATATTTTGTATGTACGTGTGGAATAATCACGTTTCGTGTTAATCTTTCTGAATCTCATGAAACTCAACATTTTAATGTTTCAAATTCTTCACAGCTTAAATGTTGAGGAGTTTCACTGATAATTATAATTTCATTGGAGAAAATCTTCAACCAGAATATAAATTTAGCTGAAAAAACGCACATTGGAAGAAATATTTACCTACATATACTAATAAAAAGCAAACGAATACACTACAAAAACGGCTGCACATGAATAGGTGAAGAATATCCAGTGAATAATTATGTTAAATTTCTTCCACAGATGTTGACAAAAATCTTTTTAGAAAGAAATAAAAAAAAATTGATAAAAAATTAGAAACTGAAATGCGATATTGTTTTGTTGAGTGTTGCGTTGTCATATGATTGTCATTGTATTGTCAATAACCTATAGGATATTTTGATTTTTTTTATATGGCCGAACAGTTTAATGAATATGCAGATATGCATGTATTTTATGGACGAGCATTTTGTAATGCTGCAGAAGCCCGTCGTCTGTATTCCGAGTATTTTCCCATTCGAACGGTACCGGAAAGAGAAACGTTCGAGCGTGTCGATCGCAGCTTGAGGGAGACAGGTATGTCTAATTGATAATTACTTTGAGCAAGTTGTTTTATTTCGATATTATTGATTGATATTATTGAGTACTCTTATTCAGGAAATGGTCCAGGTTACCTTGTTTTGTTGAAAAATATTGAAATATCTCAGTCATTTCAAAGTTTTCGGGTGTGTCCCATCGGGGGCAGTCCGTTCCTGACTTTGTAGCAAAACAACTGTCTCCTGCATGAAAGTTCATCAAAGCAATTTATTTATTTAGTCAATCACCAAAATTTTGTTGATTTTGAATATTCACTTGAAAAGTTATCAAAGAAAAACATTTTAGTAGATGAACAATGTTACTTCTAACACGATCACCGCTAGAGGCGCGAAATATCTCACCGAGTTCGACGTCTTTCCCAAGAAATGTGCTGATTATGCTGCCGCAGCAGTATCGCCTTACCAACGAGATGTTAACATAATTCTTTCTGTTAGAATCAGTTGTAGTTGAGCACTCGTACAATTCACATTTATTTTCATGTATCTCAGTTTAGTTGTTTTACGAGTTTTGTAATAAAAATAAATTTTTTAAAAAAGGACTTGAGCATTCCAAAAAGTTATTTGGCGCAGTCGATATAAGGATTATCCGGAGTTCCGCGTATCGAACGTGAACTTTTCGTTTCTACGATTGACTGGATATTTCGAACCTTGGTGATTCGTTGTGTGGAGGTGTTGTATTGGCGGCTCTTCGAATATCAAGAAACCGGATCTATCGCAGATACCAATTCCAACCCATCATCAGCGAGACATCGGAATTTGGGACACAAATTGCCCAAATTCACGGAGAGGACTTACACAGTGAAGACAAAAATAGCAGATCTGTTGGTCATCTTCATAGTTAGGCAGGAGATGCTCATAGTCGCTTTTATATTTATGTGAGTACAATTTTATGGAAAAATTATTGATTAGTTTTGAAAATTTGAATATTAGCAATCCTTTAGGTGACTCTCTTTCCCAATTACCTTTTTCAAATACGAATTCTACACCCATCATGACAACCCCAACCTTCAAACCAGAGTACCTACAGTGTGTCCCCGAATTCGATGGAAATCCCAACGAATTGAATAGATATATTTCAACAAGTGAATCTTTAATCGCACATTTTTTTGATAAAGTAAACACAACTAATTTCCAAAATACATTTTTATTAAATTCCATTATCTCTAAATTGAAAGGCAATGCTAAATTAGTAATAAATATTCAAAATATCGCTTCATGGGACGAACTGAAGTCCACATTGATTCGAAATTTTGCAGATCAAAGGGACGAAGCCTGTCTCAACAGAGATTTAGTAATGCTGAGACAAGCTCCCAATGAAAAACCCCAACAATTTTTCGACAAATGTCTGAATATTCTCAATCTTTTATGCAGTTACGCCGATGTACACGAAAGTACGACAGAGGCGAAAACTCTAAAACGAAACCTTTACCAAGATTGAAAACATTTAGAGCCCCTAGGTACAACTATACGCTCTATGAAACCATGCAGTTTGAGTGAAGCTTTACAATTTGTCACTAGAGAAGACAATATACAATATTTTCAGAGTTTCTCTAATAGAACCTACCCAAAAGCTCAATCACCACAAATTCAGAGGTTTCAAATAGCACAACAAAGACCTAATAATGTACAGTATTCACCTTTTAATTCTCAAACACAAAACAGTCAATTTAGACAAAACACATTTCCTTCGCAACCGATCAACATCCAAACAAGACCGATCAATCAACCACAACGATTTTTTACGAACGCCCAAGTTTTCAAACAGCCTGAAAACAAAAATGTGTTCAAACCTAACCCTAACCAGACCTTTCCTAAACCAACACCTATGAGCGTCACAACTAGAAATACTGCAAATTTTGCTAGACCCTCAACTTCATATCAACATCAAAATCAGCCATTTAGGCCCACGCCTATGAGTGTTTCAACAAAAAATACCAATAATTTTGAGAAACCCCAAAGAAATTTTATATCGGAAGAACTATTCAATACTGAAATTGATCAAGACAATGTCAATCATTATCAAACAGATCAATTACCCAATCAAGTAAATATCGATCAGTATTATTTCGAAAACAGTGATCAAAATTTTGAGAAATTCGAAGAAATACAAGATGTTGATGTGAACGCTGAAAATTTTTTAGAAATGCCTCAAGAACACGACAATACATAGAACCTCAAATAATTTCTTTCAATACTACTGATTCAAGCGAGCTATCTTATATTATATTTCCTGAATTCAATGTAAAAATTTTGATAGATTCTGGATCAACAAAATCGTTCATCGACCCAGAAATAGCTTTTAAATTCTTCCCAGATCTTGTAAAGAGTGAACCTTTTATAGTGTCTACAGTTTTTCAAAAATCAGCGCATAAATTCAGTGCTTTGATACCTGCTTCAAAAATTTTCAAATTGCCTGAAAACAAATACCTCAAATTTTATCTTTTTAAATTTCATAATGTGTTCGATGGGCTTATCGGGCTCGATAACTTGAAATATTTACAAGCTAATATTGATTTTAACGAAGGATATTTAGTAACTCCGCAAACTAAAATTCAACTTCTGTTTCAACCAACGAAAAAAGAGCTCAATCTCATTACCGTGAACCCTAGAACCGAACAAGTTATCAAAATTAGAACCTCTATACCAAATGGAGAAATTATAATTCCCCACCAAAAAATTCACAATTGTGAGATACCCGAAAGTCTCACTGTTGCAAAAAATGGTTAAGCTTTAACAACAATATTGAATAACACTACTACACGAGTGACCCTAGACTTCTCAAAACCAATATTAGTTGAAAAATTTGATAGAGAAGAGATTCAGAGTTTCGATTTGAATTGTATTGATGACAGTCCACAACAAAATTTTGACCTCCAAAATATTAGAACCGATCATCTCAATGATGAAGAAAGGACGTCAATACTTAATCTTTGCAATTAATATTCCGATATATTTTACCATGAGGATATGCCTCTAACCTTCACCAATAGGATAAAACATCAAATAAGGACAACTGATGAAATGCCCGTTTATTCTAGACCATATCGATATCCCTTTATCTATAGAGAGGAAGTCGAAAAGCAAATACAAAAAATGCTAGATTCCAAAATAATTCAGCCTAGTAGCTCACCTTGGTCCTCCCCAATTTGGGTTGTGCCAAAGAAGCTGGACGCTTCTGGTAAGCAGAAATGGCGAGTGGTTATTAATTATAGGCAATTAAATAATAAAACAGTGGACGATAAGTACCCTTTGCCCAACATAACTGACCTGTTGGACAAGCTTGGTAGGTGCCAATATTTTTCAACTCTCGATTTGGCGAGTGGCTTCCACCAAATTGAGATGGCCAAGGAAGATATAGAAAAAACAGCATTTACCACCGAGAATGGGCACTACGAATTCTTGCGAATGCCGTTCGGGCTGAAAAACGCTCCGGCATCGTTCCAAAGAGTGATGGACAATATCCTCAGAGGTATTCAAAACGAGCAATGTCTCGTGTACCTCGACGATATCATTATATTTTCTACATCTCTCCAGGAACATATTGAACGTCTGAGGAACGTATTTCAGAGGCTCAGAGAATCGAACTTCAAAATCCAAATGGATAAATCTGAGTTCCTGAGAAAGGAGGTTGCCTACCTAGGTCATGTAATAACTCCTCAGGGGGTAAAACCCAACCCAGACAAGATCAAAGCCATCAAACAGTTCCCCATACCGAAAACACCAAAACAGATAAAAAGATTCCTAGGCCTTCTAGGCTACTATCGCAAATTCATCAATAATTTCTCGAAAATAACCAAACCTATGACCAAATGCTTGAAGAAAGGTGCCAAAATAACCCACGATCAAGAGTTCATTACTTGTTTCGAAACTTGTAAGAATTTATTGATAAATGAACCAATCTTGCAGTATCCCGACCTATCAAAACCGTTTAATTTGACCACAGATGCGAGTAATGTAGCCTTAGGTGCCATACTCTCGCAAGGACCTATTGGGAGTGACTTACCAATAGCGTATGCATCTCGCACCCTCAATGAGACCGAACAGAAATACTCTGTCATAGAAAAAGAACTCCTTTCTATAGTCTGGTCAACTAAATACTTTAGACCGTATTTATACGGCAGGAGGTTTAACATCATTACCGATCACAAACCATTACAATGGCTTTTTTCGCTGAAAGATCCCAGCTCAAAGTTAACCCGCTGGCGCATAAAACTAGACGAATATGACTACAATATTATCTACAAGAAAGGAACGCTGAATACTAACGCAGACGTCCTTTCTAGAATTGAAATACACACCAAAGAAAAACAAACAGACCAAACAGACCCTTTTTGGAATCAAATAGATGAAATTTTGAGAGAGACGGACCACTACAACAAAAATCAAAAAACCCTATTCCAAAACCCCAACAATCCCAATCATGATAAATCTCTAGTAGATCTCTACACTGAAACTATCCTATTACCACCGGAAGAATCAGAAAACACCAGAAATGACGAAGACAACGTTTCGACCCAAGTTCAGCCAGAACCAGGACCTTCCAGAACCTTTCCAGAAACTATCCATTTACCACCAGAAGAATCAGAAAACGTAGAAAACACAGAAAATACAGAAAACACCAGTAATGACGAAGACAACTTTTCGACCCAAGTCCAACCAGATCCAGAACTTTCCAGAAACACTGAACCCTCAAATGACCTAGAACAACCACATACAACTGACCATACTGACAGAGAACACCAAGACGACCCCAACAGAAATATGGATGACAATGACCAGACTATTCACTCCAATGCTCAAGATAATCCAGTTTTCGAAATACCAATAATAGAAACAGCAGTTAACTATGGTTGAATCAAATAATAATCAGTTCAGTATTGCATTCACCTTGTAAACCAAGAATCAAAATTCTTTTCGGAAAAAAGAAACGTATCCTCGTTCAACTTTCAAAAAACAACTTCGAAAAAGATGTAATTGATTTTGTAAAAAGTTACATTAATCCTGAAACTCAATATTACCTGTATTACCTGTATTTCGAACTCTACGAAACTTTCTCAATAGTCCTTCAACAATACTTCAAATTCTCTTCTTTAAAACTGAAGAAGTGTACGAAAAAACTCATTGACGTTACTAACGATACTGACAAAGAAGAAACCATAAAAAATTACCACGAAGGAAAGACCAACCACAGAGGAATAGACGAAACACTTCAACGCATTAAAGAAAAATATTACTGGCCATTCATGAAAAATTCGATACAAACCTTCATAAACGATTGTGAAGTTTGCCAACAAAGTAAATACGAACGACACCCTGTAAACATCAAAATGAATGTCACTCCCACTTCCACGAAAACTTTTAAAATCATACATATGGATACCTTCACCATAGAACAAAATAAGTTCTTGACCATTATTGATAGTTTTTCGAAATATGCTCAGGCATATCACCTCAACTCTTTATCAAGTACAGATATAGTCGATCATCTGATCCAGTTCTTCTCACATCACGGTGTCCCCGAGCAAATTATCGTCGACAACGGCACTGAATTTAAAAATTCTGTAATCACGGAATTACTCGGCCTGCATAAAATCAAAATACACTTTTGTTCACCAAATCACCCCCAATCGAATGGAGCTATTGAACGTTTCCACTCGACTATAATTGAACATGTAAGAATTCTCAACACCAGAGGTTTCCTGAAAACTCCGGTTAAAATGAAAATGGTGTACGCGATCCTCGCCTACAATCATTCGTTACACTCTGTAACGAATCGCAAACCGATTGACGTTATTAATGGTCATATCAGCAGCAATGATCCATTTAATTTGGAAATTGAAAAAATTTTAATCAATGACTATATAAACGATCATAAAGAAAAATCTAAATTAATCTACTCTAAAATTAACGAAGATTTAATGAAAGAAAAAGAAAAACGCATCGAAAATGTCAATAAGACTCGTGACGATCCCGAAATATATCAACCAAATCAAAAAGTATTTCAGAAAATCCGTAAAAGGCAAAAAACCGCTAATAAGTTCAAGATATCCACCAAACTGAAGTCAGTAAATATTCAGCAAAAAACGGTAGCTACTAATAATCAAGAAAAAATCCACATGGATAATTTGAAGCGTCCCCTGAAAAAGACTTTCATATTCAATAATTGACTATCGATTCATATTTTTTCAGCTCACCAGGCATCTTCAGATCGCCGGAGGTAAAAATTAGAAATTTAGATGCGAACCCTGGTATAACCCCACTCAAACTAGGGACAGCAAAAATTCAAGAAAGCTCCTACAAACTAATTCACTACTATGATCTACAACCCATAGTTTCAGAGGTAAATTTGTTAGATAACCAGGCTCAAAAATTATTACTAACGATAAATAAAAATGCACTCTACCTAAATGACTCCTCAAATTATGTCAAAATCCTGAGTTTCGTAAAAGAAAAAGTGGCATACAAATTAACCGAAGTTTTACCCCATCCCAATAGAATCAAACGCGGCCTAATAGATGGATTGGGATCAATTTTCAAAGCTATCTCAGGAAATCTAGATACAAATGATGGAGAGCGATATGAAAAACTGATCGGACAGTTGGAAAATAATCAAAAAGAATTAGCATTGAATATCAAAATGAGAAATTCCCTCTCTATTGAAGTAATCAATAAATTTAATAACACCGTTCAGAAAATAAGCCACAACGAAAAACTAATTGAATCCAAAATGAATCAAATTGCTAAAATTGTTGAAGGTCAAGTATATCGAGAAAATTCAATGTATATAAAAAATGTTTTTATTGAAATAATTAGCTTGTATGAAATGATTTTCTCAATAATGCAGGACATTGAAAACTCTATATGTTTTCGAGATTAGGGATGATGCACCCTAGTATAATAAAAACTTCTGAATTTTTCTCCGAACTTGTTTACTTACAAAACAAACTCAATAAAAACCAGCTACCTCTAGAGGTTAACCCAGAAAATGTACTTCTATTGGAGAAAATTGTGAAAATAGAAAGCTATACACTCAATAACAGAATTATATATATTTTGAATATACCAATCACTTTTCCATTCGAATTCGATTTATTCCACTTGTATTCCACTCCTATTCCTGAAAAGAGTCAATTCAAGGTCATCGTATCAAAAAACAAATTTTTGGCAATCAATAAATTGTACTACGCATATTCGAACGACCGCTGCAAGAAAGTTGGGCCTCAATCATACCTGTGTGATGAAATGAAACCCCAAGAACTTCGAGAAGAGAACCCCTGTGAAGTCCAACTTCTGAGCCTGAAAAACACCTCTACATGCCAGCAAACGTACGTTCTTGTGAATCACCCTATATTCCAAAGACT
Organism: Chrysolina haemoptera; assembly: GCA_958298965.1. NCBI lineage: Eukaryota > Metazoa > Arthropoda > Insecta > Coleoptera > Chrysomelidae > Chrysolina > Chrysolina haemoptera. The sequence continues at coordinate 18,436,148 of OY282603.1, read as the reverse complement.
TGGAGAATCCAACCAATGGGTAACCATGCTGCCAGAGGAAGAAAAAATAAAAATCAGCTGCTACAACCAAGAAGAAATCGTATTAATCAAGGGTACAAACCTATTCGAGATTCCAGTGGGATGCCAAATAACTACATCGTTCCGCAACATCAGTAACCAGGAACATTTCACCCATCCAGGATATAACGGTTGTATTTCTACAAACGTTCAATTTCATCATTTTTACCGTGAATCATGGCAGTGTGAACGAGGCACCAACTGAGTTTATAAGTTTCAGAATATGACTTACAATGTTTCTGTTGTTTAATCCTTTAGCTCGAAGAACGCTGCTGAATACTCACCAAGTCTGAATGATAAATTATTTAATAAAATCAGTAAAAAATGTTTGTGTATTTGAAAACAACTCAACTGTCAAAGTCACGTTTGAATTATTTGAATTGAAGTCTTATTCTTCTCAACATTTTAAAGATAGTTAGTTCTTCTTCTTCTCGTTTTTATTTGGATTCAAAATTATATCAATTAGCCAGTTCCGACAAAGTGTGAGTTCCGTGTTCCGTCCAAACCATGGATGTTATTTGTAATGATCATGCAGAGAGCGATAGTAAATTCAAGCTTTCATGCGTAGGCAAGATGTTGGTTTCATTCTATCTATGAGTTCTGTGATCTTAACATGAGTCAACCGTTAGTAAGCTGTTTTTTGATAGTGTGACAATTGGTAACACTGTTTGTAGAAATTGAGGAGGGGATTAAATTTTGAATTTCCGTTATCTTCCATTTCCTCCATTTCGTCCATTTCTGCGTTTGGTCTCACTTGAAGAACTCGCTGATGATTTAAATATTTATTTTGAAAATCATCCAATCAGTGTATATTAATAACATTTATAAAGAGGTAACTATCTATTTAAAATTCAAAGTGGAATTCATTGGAATAAATATTTTTGTCGTTTTTAATGCTTTTAAAATAATTTTATTTCCAATGAATTTTCATGATTTTTCAAATGGCGTCAATGGACATGTTTTACAACAATTTCTCCTTTTTTTTATGTGTGTAGTTCGACCAGATTAAATTTCAAGACGATATTAAATTTCAAGACCAGATTTAAATTTAAATATGATTTAAATTTAATTTCAAAAAGCTTAGTTAAAAACTTATTTCTCGCCATTGAATGAGCGGCGATGTTAGTGGCCGATTGCCAAATTACCAAAATATACAATATGGAATAACAACTATAGCTGCCTATGATAGCTGACTGGCTGAATTACACACTCGATCAGGTGTCCAGAACCAGGTGGGAATTCAGGAGTGTTCCAGAGCTGCTGTTACTATTTGAATCAAGGAGCCCGAAGAGCTTGAAATATTAACAGGAGAGGAGTTTGGTTGATTCTTTCTTATAACTGATGATTGGTCAAGGAAATATGTAAGGTTTAAATGCATTTAACCCAATATTCCAAGTAAGTTGGTATGACCATTTGAATAACATACAATAGTCCAAAGAACCAAATTTCTTCCCTTCAACCTGATTACTCTCATCATCGTTTATTGTTTGTCTCAAGATCGTCAAGCCCTGAATTTGGCTTAACATTTATTTGATTAAATACTATTTTTTAATAATTGTTTTACTTGTATGTCTGGAGTGTTTTCTCTTTCAGTGTGATAAAGACTTTCTACAGAGACTGGCTTTGAGAATGAAATACTATATCAGAATTCCTGTAGATGGCGTCCAAATAACAACTTTCAATTAGCTATTTTATTCTCACTGCCATAAATTGGATTTCTAAGAATATCTTTGGGTTAATTCACCAACAAACGTACCACGACCTTTGCCTCCGCAATAAGAGTTAGCCCTCCGCATTGTTTATATGAGGTTTAGGTGAAAAACCCCTTAAAAGGGAACAAAACCTTATAAGGACAAGCAATATTATTTCCAAAAATCGATACCAATGAATACGAAATGCCTAGAGTGAACCTCAAGATTTCTTTAGAAGACATAGAATTGGATGATCTACAAAATATTAAGAGGATGATAGCTGATAATCAACCGAATTTGTCCTTCGGCGTAATGTCACATACCCCTAGCATATGGACAATGCTTTTGTATGGACTTGGAATTATATTGATTGGGTTTATCGGATACAAGAGAACCAGATCAAGATGGTGCAACAACAAGAAGAAAGAAAACGAGCAACCACCACTAAACCTTGCAGATGTTCAAATCCCTCGCTAACCCTGTGGATTTGAATCTTCGAGGGGAGGAAATATCTCACCGAGTTCGACGTCTTTCCCAAGAAATGTGCTGATTATGCTGCCGCAGCAGTATCGCCTTACCAACGAGATGTTAACATAATTCTTTCTGTTAGAATCAGTTGTAGTTGAGCACTCGTACAATTCACATTTATTTTCATGTATCTCAGTTTAGTTGTTTTACGAGTTTTGTAATAAAAATAAATTTTTTAAAAAAGGACTTGAGCAATCCAAAAAGTTATTTCGCGTCGACAAAGTCAGCGTTCGCTGGGTTCACCGCGTGACGTATTCGGTTGGAAGAGAGTATATGACAGCAGCATATATATTTCAGATTGGTCTCTGTCATGAAGTCCACGTTTGAATAGTAAGGAGATTGAGATTTGGGTGTTGCCGGTTTTAAAATTAAGCATGGGAGTTATGGAGGGCGGGACGTTGTCGGTTTTTTAAATTCAATTATGGAAGAAAAAACATATACAGGGTGTACCAACGTAACCTCACAGAAAAAACAGATTGTCAAAAATCATATTGTATACAGGGTGTCTCAAAACACTCGTCAATTGAGAGAAAAAACAACCGACATCATTTAAGAGAGAAAAAAAGATGGCGTCTGCTTATCAAATACCATATACCGGGTTTACCAACATATGATTTAAGAACGCAAAAACGCAAAAAACGCTTATAATGGTCACATTTTGCTTGTTTTAGCGTTTCAAATTTTAGTTGTTTTTTCGAATGCGAAAACGTGTAATTTGAGCAATTTTGAAATGACAAATCTTCATAAGAAATACATGTAAATATACAGTTTTTACGATTCAATTTGGGGTTGTTTTTTCAGAACGCGAAAAACGCTAAAAGTGAAAAAATAAAATAAAACAGTTTGAATACAAATTTATTGAACATTTTTATTTTGGTAACATATCACATAGCCATTTGTAAAGAATATCGACGTTTCGGAGGCTGCAATTATAGTTGGTTTTGTTGCGACGGATGTGATGCATACAAGGTAAGATGCCAGAACTGGTCAACGCACATCATAGTTAGTTGTACAGAGCGATGCTTGGGATATGACAGGTCTGATATTGCAGTTATTGAAAATAAAAACATGATAAATTAGGGGTAATTTTGCAGAAAAAATAGTGATTTTGTTATGTTTTATCACAACATAATAATCGTTTGGGTTTATATGACAACTTCAAATGTATTTGTAGTAGATTGAAGGTGTAATGAAATAACTAGACACAGTTGATTTCGTGGATTTAAACAAAAAGACTATTTCAAATGTGACTGACAGTATTCAATTCTAGAGTTTTACACTAGATGGTGAAATGGTTCTATCGCATCAGTAGTATAACAACGAGAGTACGAAGGAGTTCAAAGTTCAGCACTATAAATTTTACTGATATGGTACTGTGAATCTGCCGGAATTTCTAATTTCTAAGTCCAATGCTGAGTATTAAAATGAAAAAAGGTTACCAAGATGAGCAAATTTTCGATGTTCCATTGTGAATGAAGGATCCACCGCCCACCGAGGTTCGTCACAGCGAACATCCTATCGAATTTTGTATACGCTATTGTAAATTTACCGAAATTAATGGAGTTTTTGGACCCAAAACACCAGGACGGACATTTTTGATACGTTACTGGTGAATGTACAGAATTGAGGATCCCCTAGTTGAACATCACAGATGTAGTTTTCTTAATTTGGTGTAAATTCAGAGAGGACCCTGTATATCATGTCTTCATAATTTGGCGAAATTTCAGAGAGTTCCCTGTACATCATATTTTTCATATTCTATCAGTTGATGTAATAAGGAATCTACTGTGACGTGATTTGGGAGAGGGCTCTGTACATCATATTTTGTTAGGATAGTTACAAATTGCTCGCTTCTCTCATTTTTAAATAATAGTAGGTTTGGTTTTCTGAAAAATGCATGTATTTTCAATGATTGAATAATTATCGTGAAAGGTCAGCATTGCATTTATTAATAATAAATAACTTTACGTATGCAATTGAATAGGTGAACTAATGTTGGGAGGTCTCTTTGTATACATTATGATAATAAGGAATATCCTGTGACGTTATTTGGGAGAAAGCTCTGTACATCATATTTCGTTATGATAAGTAGTCACAAATTGTCTCGCTTCTCTCATTTTTAAATAATAGTAGGTTTGGTTTTCTGTAAAATGCGTGTTTGTTGAATGATTGAATAATTATCGTGAAAGGTCAGCAATGCATTTATCAATAATAAATAACTGTACGTATGCCATTGAATAGGTGAAGTAATGTAATGCTGGGAGGTGTCTTTGTATACATTATGATAATAAGGTTTCTTCTGTGACGTGATTTCGGATAGAGCTGTGTACATCATATTTCTTTATGATAAGTAGTTACAAATTGTCTCGCTTGTCTCATTTTTAAATAGTAGTGAGTGTAGTTTTCTGAAAAATGCGTGCATTTTGAATGATTGAATAATCAATTTATTGCATCAGTCATATAGACGTTCGGTAGACGTTCGGTAGACGTTCGGTGGAATGCATTGCATAAGAAAATTTGCAATGCTAGGATTCAAATACAAGGGGGAAATGATATTTGAAGATTCGTAATGAGCCGTTTATAGGTAGTTCGTTTTGAAGAATCGAGTATTTTCAGATACGTTATAAGTACAGAGAGTTTCCTGATATGGAATGAAGGTATGTCTTTATTATTTTATTTGAGAAAAAGTTGATTTGAGTGGTCTATAATTTTTTAGGTGCATTAAGATTGAAAAAACACGTATTTGTTTCTTGAGAATTGAGTTATCATTACCAAACTGAAATAACAACTCGCATAGCTTCTCTGACGAAAAATATGGACAACGAAAAACTGGTAGTAATGATAATATTTCTATTCTTTTTTATTATTATTTTATAAACATTTTTTAAGGTTTTAAAAGTGTTGAAAACAAATGAAACTGCATAAATTCCAATTAAAGCAACGCCTCAATCAGCAGGTTATGACATACGTACCCCGATTGATTTTTCTACTCCGGCTAGAGAAAGATTTCTCGTTGACAGTTTGTTGAAAATGGAGCTTCCTACAGGGAGTTATGGTAGAATAGCTTCGAGATCTGGTTTTGCCTTAAAGTTCGGAATAGACATTTTTGCTGGCGTGATAGATCGGGATTAAAGGGGGACAATCAAAATTCTGTTATATAATTCATCTGATGAACCAGTTCATTTCAAGAAAGGGGACAAAATAGCTCAATTGATATGTGAAAGATATTGTAGTCCAATTCTTGAAGAAGTTGTTTCTTTGAATAGCACTGAGAGGGGCAACAAATGATTTGGTTCATCTGTTATTTTTCCAAATGAGTCAATAATAATAATAATAAAAGAGCTCAGTATGTAGCAATATGTTTTGACATGGAGAACATCAAAAAAGAATGTAACCGAACTTCTTGGGAATTATTGGGCTCAATACAAGAAAATGATTGTCAACTATCTGTATTCAAAATTAGTATTCCAGAAACGAACGCAACAAATTTGAACTATAAATTAAAAATAATATTTCCCAATAGTTCTGAACTTGATCAAATGGAATGGCAAACTATGAATTTTAATAAAACGAATATAGATACAGCTACGCAAGTAGAAACACACGGAATGTTTTTTATATCGTGTATGACCTTGATTTTAATAATTATTATATTTTTAGTTATTGTTATGAAAATGGTAATGTTAAAAAATCATTCCTTTCACCAGATAATTAATTCTTGATTGCCTTGTACCAATTGTAATTTTTTTATCTCCATTTAAAGGCCAATAAAAATTCAATTGAAGTGATTGTTTGAATAAACCTTGAGAAACCGCTCCTATTTCCTATTGATATAAATAGACAATTAACCAGCTATTAAGTGGTCAAAATGAATTTACTTCAAGATAAACGAGATACCTTCTTGGGTGAACGAAAGTTTTATTTAAATGTAGATAATTCAAAGTTTGTCGGCATGCCTATCAGTGAATCTAGGGTATACTGCTTGTATAGTAATATCAGACGATGAGACTGGAACGTTGGTATTCAGCGAGAAAGAATGGACAGAATTAGTGAAAAGCAAGGACTCAATTAATAACTTGTTGGATTCGTTGGAAAATGAGAATTGTATAGACATGGGAAAATATGCCGTGGAATATAACCTGGTTCAACCAAATGGTGTTAGGATATACAGTGGTGATGCAAGTATTCGTTTAAATTGGGAATCACTAGCAGAACTATGGCTCTTCATTCCTATTCTGCAATATAGAATGGATGTTTTGAAATCATTAAGATTTGATGTGATCATGAATATTCTTCAATTGGGTGTGAAAAAAGATATGATCAACACGTCATTGGAGGTACTTGAAACAATAAAAGAAATTGATTCTGAAGTATACACTCTTGGATTGGAAGTAGCGTATAATCATCCGGACCTTCTTCAAGAAAATCAGTAGGCTTATATTTAGATATGGAGAAAAGGTAACATTTGGCAAAGTCAAGATTAATTTGCTGTACTCATGGAAATATGCTTATCAAGCAGCAAGACGCGACCCGTGGGAAGAAGCAGGTCGTGATCGAATCAGATTCGAGCTCCGCATAAAGGAATCAGCATCATGTATAAATCATATTTTGGAAATTAATCATAGAAATAAGGTGTATGAACAAATTAAATACTTATATGTTATATTATAGTCTTTATTATTTAACACTTTTTTCTAACATCTCTATAACACAATATCATTCTTATGAACCCAAGAATTGTAGGAGGGGCTCAACCCCAAAAATTTAACGTACAGTTTGTTCCTTTTTTTACGAACCACTTTTTCGACCAGATAAATATCAGGGTACTTGGCTTTCTGCAATTCCTCATTGTAAAATCCTCCCTTTATTTCTTCTTTGTTAGCATCTTCCAAAATATATGTTGTTGGATTAGTCAACTTGACTTGTTTGACTGTAAATACTTCGGTGGTCCAATTTGGAGTATAAGACTTAATGAAGGCATGTCGATATTTGGATATGCGAACGTGGTCTCCTTTCTTAAACTTGGGCTTCTTTGGGTCAACAGTTTTCAGATGTTGGAATGATTTGATAAATTTCGCATTTTTATAATTTATTTTACTTGGTATTGCCTTAGTTGTGGAATGTTTCGTGTTGTACTTTTTCACAATTTCAGGAAGAATGTTGAGCCATTTGTAAGATCCCTGACGTCTGAATTGCTTCCATAGTAAAGCTTTTAACGTTTTAATTACACGCTCAACGATACTGGCTTTCAAATTTGAAAAAGTACTATAATGATTTATGCCATATTCGTCCATAAGATTTTGAAAGTCTTTATTGTAGAACTCTTTTCCAAAATCTGTCTGTAAATTTTTTGGTGTGGTGCTCATTTGTTTTAATACAGATTTCATAGCAGCGGTGATATCTTTGCCCTTTTTTCTTTTTACTGGCACAGCCCAAACATATTTGCTAAAAGCATTGATGATTACAAGAATGTAATTATAATTTGTTTGCAAATTGATTCATAATAGCCAAATCAGCCTGTATGAGGTCATGTAAATTTTTAATTACAACGTCTTTTATAATTAATTCTTACAGGCTTATGAAGTTCTTCTATGATTTGGGCTTTACTCATTTCTGACCAACGGACACTGTAATAATATCTCAATAAACATAGTTGGAGTTTTTCCTAGTTTAAATATCATTTCAGCTCCCTTGTGGATGGACGTGTTTGTTAGTTGATGGAATTTGTAAGATGTTATATTATGAATCCAAACTTCTGCGTCATCATCATGATTATAATTTATAATGCTCTCTATCTTGGCAGACATGGGAAATTTGAATTTGATACTTATCTTACTTATACATTATCCAGTTTATAATATTGTCTATTCAAACTATTTTTTTCTCACCTCTCAAACGAATTAAAACTTAAACGTTAAAATCCAAAGAATCACAAACATAAATTGGGGACCTCAATTGCGGTAGTGGTGTTGGTGAACCTAACACAGCACCTTCTTCTTCTTCAAAAGTAGTATTGGGTTGTAAAAAATGATGATTGAATCTGTTTAATGGCTTTGAAAAAACTTTGTTATTGCTCAAGAGAGAGAAAATAGGTGTGTGTGTGATGAATGGTTAACAATTCACATGTGAATAAAGTAGGGAAATCTACGATATATATTTGAATTGTTGCAGAGTCCACAAACAGTGTGCAGTCAGTAGTAGTAGTACAGGAAAGAATTTGTTGTATTTGTAGAGCTACTAAGCTACTTATCATTCAAGTTTTTCTTGAGCAGACCTATTTTGGTAATTGAACACGTGTATGCAGCTGAGACTTATTAAAATTGAAAGTAGATTAATTAGCGACCCCTATAGACTGTTGAATTCACGCGTGGAACCTTTTAAGAAAAAAAAATGGAATCATTTCAAGGTGAACAAGATGAGATAATTGAATCGTTTGAAAGGAATCAACCCAAAGACAAGAATTTAGATGATAGTGCTCGTTATTTGGAGAACATTTTGAATATTGAAGAGGAGAAAACCTGGGAGGAAAAAGTTTTCAAGAATATCGATCGTTTTTCTTCAAAAAAGGAATAAATATATAGAATCATGAACGGTGTATTATTCAGTTTGCTCCAAAGGGCACTACATTAAAAATTCAATGAAAAAATTATTTGAAGCAAGTTTATGTGGTTGCTGGAGGGAGAATTGCATAGTATCGTCTTTGTTCAGAATGTTATCCGTCAACAAATTATACAAAGAATCGATATTTGTAAAGAAATGGGAAAACATTGAATATTTTCAACTTTACCTGTGAGAGGAATTGTGTAAATAGTACTATTATTATTATCTAAAATATAGTGAGTTTTACTATGAGAAAGGTTTTTGCTACCACGAATAGTCAAAATACATTTACTATGGAATTTGGAAGGTTGACAGGTAAAAAATAGAATATCTGTTGGCTGGGGTGCTGTAACAATATCTTTTGAAGAAGCGGTGGTTGGGGTGAGAAAATGTTGATTGAATTTGTTCAGAGGCATTACGAATACTAATACAAAACGCTGAAAGTCTATGCATTTATAAAATTATTACCTTCACGTAACTCTTCGATAATTGAAATAATTTCATTGTTGTGACCGGTAGTGTTGCCAGCTGCTTCGGAAGCAACAAGCAAACGTAATCGATCTACAAGTTCATTGTAGTCATCAAAATATTTATAATCAATAGGTTTATTATTATCATATCTCATCATCATTGTCATTTTACCCAATCTTTTTGTCATTTTTCTGGTAAGTACGCCTCTGGATGAAGATGCTGATATTGAACCAGATATGGATAAAGATGTTGGTATTGAACCGGATCTAGGACGAGTTTTTGGTAAATGAGGTTTTATAATGTAAAGATACTTTTCCCTGATGTCTTCGGGAAATTTTCTGATTGCTAAAGTCTCATTATTTTCACGACGATATGCATTAGTTCTCTTTATAATATCTACATAATTTTCGGCGTCTTTTTTGGTGTAAGATACGGGATTTTTCAGAAAAAGTAACTCGTAAAGACCCAGCGTTCCTTTATACAATACCTTTCACATTAATATTAGCTCTCATAAAATTAACTTCAGAATCTCCTATATAAAATTTGTCTTCCACAGGATTATGGAAGAGACCCAAAACATGATCATATTTACTTTGAGTATCTTTTATCATGCCTTCAATATAATCTCTGGGTAGTGGTGATTCAAATTGGTCCAAGTATTCCTTGAGAACGTCTGAATTTGTGATTGTCTGATAAAATTGCGAAAGGGTATCATCAATAAATTGATCTTCTCTTGTTCTATCCGGTGTTTCTACCCCCTCTTCATTACGTGTTTCATAAGTTTCCTCATCCCTCAAAAAACTCGGTATCTCCGTAGTAGTAGTAGTAGTAGGAGTTACATTTTCAGATCTTGGTGATAAAAATGTTAGTTTATTATATGATTTCGGTTTTTTCGTTTTTGTTGATGACTCAAATTTTTCCAACTTTTGATGTGTTCCGCTGCCGCCGTCGCAGCCGCCGTCTCGCCCATTGTGGAAGCCAATTGTTTTAGAGATTGAGTAATGGGTTGATATGATTTTTCCAATCGAGATTGTGATCTTGCTGTACTACCCTTTATAATTTTATACTTTTTTCTAAGTGAGTGCCTGGCTCGCACGAGCTGTTTTGCTAATTGAGGGTCCATTTTAACTACTGATCTTTTATTTGGAAAGTTCATCTTTATATAGAAATGTATGTATCGAAACCTTTTCTATACCTACCCGAAGACAAATCACAATCTTTGTCAATTACAAAAAAGTCGATTTTTTTCCAACAAGAAGATGCTAATTCTTTAAATTTATGAAAGTCCATATCCATATTTGCATGATCATCATAAATATGCTTCAAATTGGTAGTGTCTTGTGGAAATATAATTAACAAATTGGCATTGTCGCGAATGAGTTATTTTGGTATGGCGGAATATGTTTGACAAATATAAAAACAGTCTGTATGTTGATGTCTTCCGAAACAAAAATAATCTTTAATGATATTTTGATCGCAAGATGCCACATCATCAAATATAATCAACGAATTTGTTTCAATGTTATCGGCAGAAGGTACATACTCACTATTGCTATATTCATAATATCCAATTTCATCATCGGGTAGTTGAAGTAAAGCACGCAAATACTGATACTTGGGCTGATTCAATGATTTCGAGTAGAGATGAATATTTTCGAATCTTAGTCCATTGGGATGTTCTATTAGTGACAGCATAACATTCGTTTTACCATCGCCACTACTGTCAACCCACGCTTAGAATTACCACCGAATAATGCACCGTGTTTTCCCTCATTTTGTACAACCTTGAAATCATAATTGTTGATGGGCAGAGAAAGTTTTGTTTTCGTTACTTCATAGTGGCGACTAAAGGTATATAAAGGTGTGCGTCGACATATATAGCTGATTAGAATGGTAAGATCCAAAATAGGAGCAAGAGCTCGTAAAAGTCACACAGGAAGAGGTTTCGTAAACACATTAATAGATAAATTACCTTTTGAATTCCATCTGCCAAAATATAATTATTGTGGACGTGAGTGAGTAATTAACTTTATAGAGCGCATCAATTTATTTCAATCTTGTTTTCAGCTGGTACTAAATTACAACAATGATTAGAACGCGGGGATCCTGGAATAAATTCTTTGAATACTACATGCCAAGAGCACGATATCGCCTATTCTAAAAGTAAAAATCTCAGTGACAGACATCTAGCTGACGAAATATTGGAAAACAAAGCTTGGGAAAGAGTTGAAGCGAAAGACGCCAAACTAGGAGAAAAGGCAGCTGCTGGGTTCATAACAACTGCAATGAAGGGAAAACGTAAACTCGGCATGGGATTGAAAAAGAAAAAATCGACCGTGCAGAAAAAACGAATTATTCGTGCTCCCAAAAAAGGGGGATTCCTGCCATTTTTACTTCCATTATTGGGTGCTCTGGAGGCAGTGGCAGGTGGGGGTGCGGGCATCGCAAAAGCGGTAAGCGATGCTAAAACAAATCGTGAGCTTTTTAGCTGAACAGAAAAGGCATAACAAGGTAATAGTCCATACTCGAAGTGGAAGACCAAGTTTTTTTGGAAAAAGAACACAAAGTCGTCTCCACAAAGATTTTAATAAGAACAGGATAGAAATCCTATCTTCAAGACATGTTTCGAAAATATATATGTTCATCATCAGTTTGGTACAAAATTCATAATAGAGAGAAGCTGAAAAAATTATTATAAAGTTAACAACGTGTAGAAATTCAAACAATTTTCATACTTACAATGTGTGGAGAGAAACATAGTATGGAATACAAAATATAGGCACTAAGAGTACATGATGATCTATTTTAATTAATTTCTGTATATATGAAATAGGGGGTAGAACCCCAGAAAATCAAATCAATGAGCATCATTAATTAAAATGTGACACTATACCATACACGAAGCTTGGTCTTTACAAAATGGAAGAGAACAAATTTCTCAACGGCAGAATGACACTCCTTGGAGACAGAGGAGACACCTAGGGGAACTTTCACAAACTTATGAATTGTAAATTAAGAAAACTGTATTTATTATATACCAATTGACAAAGCAATTAGGTTTAATAATTTAGACGGCAGATGGCCTACGTGATTTGATTTCGTTTACATCTCAGGAAAATTGAATAGATATAGTGTTACAATTTCAACGATTCCATCATCCATATAAAAACTATAAAAAGCAGCAGCGTTGTTCAAAGAAGTCAGATGGTCTTTCAATGCCAATGAAACTCCCTAAAATCGTCAATTTTTGAATTCTCTCGGTTTTTACGTTCTAGTATAATGGATTTATTGAATGTAACAGGCGAACCTTTTAGCGATACGACCATTGAAGATTATCAGTTTCACACATACCAACCATACAATTCTGGAGCCCTCAACTACAATGATGAAGTTAGAATTTCCGTACAAGATTCAGATGCATACACACTTCCATGCAACAGCTTAATTTACATAGAAGGTAAAATATTAACGGATCAAAACAAAGTGCCTACCAAATTCCAATTCATCAATAATGGCATAGCATATTTATTCAGAGAGATGAGGTACGAACTGAATTGTGTCGTAATAGATTCTGTTCGAAACGTTGGTCTAGTTTCCACTTTGAAAAACTACCTTTCGTTGAATGAAAATGAAAGCAAACTAATGGAGAATGGAGGATGGTTTCCAAAAGATGATAACAAACTTTTAATCGATGATAAGGGAAATTTCAATGTGTGTATACCATTGAAATTGTTATCGGGATTTTTCGAAGATTATAGAAAAATTATAATGAATATGAGACAAGAATTAGTTCTGATTAGAGAAAAGGATGACATTGATGCCGTTATTGCGACAGATGATTCAGAAAAACCAAAAATTCAAATCACAAAACTGTACTGGAATGTTCCACATATAACACCGAGTATTAACGAACAATAACGTTTGAATAAAATAGTTCGTAATAGTACAGAATTACCCATCAAATTTCGAAGTTGGGAATTAATAGAATACCCCACTCTGAATGATTCGACACGTCACACTTGGTCTGTGAAAACTTCAACCCAATTAGAAAGTCCTCGACATATTATTATTTCTTTTCAAGATTCATGTAAAGTTAAATTTTGAAAGATATGAGTAAATTAAATCATTGTAACTTGACGAATGTACGAGTATTTTTGAATAGTGAGAGATTTCCCTATCAAGATTTAAATTTGGATTTTGATTCAAATCGATTTGCATCACTATACGAAATGTTTGCCAACTTCCAGGAAAGTTATTATCACATTCAAACCAATCAACCCATTATTTATATCGATTGTTCCCACGAAAAGGAAATCATTCAGAGCGGATCTGTCGTTTTGCGAATAGAATTTGAAACATCTAAACCTACAGGAAATAACGTGTCTGCATAATGCCTAATTTTACAAGAAAAAGAATTCTATTATAATCCATTGAATAAAATAGTGCGACAATAAGTGATTTTCAGTCAGTTGACAATGATATCTCAATATAGATGCAGACTAGCTCAATTCCTACTCCATTTGACACAACTCAAAACTGAAATTGAATATTTGGAGAAGAGAAAATTGGTTGGAAGACAATTGGAAAATCTTCGAATATGAGATTAGTTATTGATTTTCAAGGTTTCAAAGTGGAAAACAATAAATTTGTGGTGAAAGAATTGGCGTGTTACGATGGTCATCGCCGTATCAGTCATTACTTATTCAAACCACCATTTGCCTTCAACAATCTACCACAAGATCTGAAAAAACAAGCAACATGGTTAATGAAAAACCACCACTAGATAGATTGGAATGCAGGATTCACATCTCTACATCAATTTGAAAATATTATACGATATCTTACTCAAGGAGCAGACGCGGTGTATGTTAAAGGCAGACAAAAATTCAACTTTATCAAACAATATTGTAGTTGTACGGTTTATGAATTGGACGAACTTCCTGCACTAGAAAGAGAAGACCACATGTGCTTTTATCACAACAGTAACGAAGATAAATGTGTATGTGCCCTATCAAATGTATTCTTTTTGTATACAAATTTTATAATGAATGATGATGATAAATAAATGTGTTCAATGAATCATTTTTTTTTACAAGTTTAGACTTGTTTAAAATTGATCCATATTTCCACTTCCCCCATCACTACCACCACTACCACAAAACATTTTGATTATACAAAAACATGAAAATGTTTGGATTAAATCATTTTACAAGTGTATATGTCGCTGTTATTTCTCTCTCTTTGTCTGCTAATAATTATTTGGAAAAACATGAATCAAGAAGCATGTTACTGTATTTATCCAATGAAGGATTATTGGCATCTCAAACATAATTTACATCACTTTAGTGAAGAAGAACTAGAAAAGTTTCCCATAAACTATTTGATTGAGAGAGCACAACCAATAGAACTCTTATATGCCTGGCATAAATTACCAAGCAATTACCGAAATAATTTCAATTTGCAAGTACAACTACTTCATTTATTACAACCGACCTGAATGGCGAACTCACGCAGAAGGCCCACCAATAGCACAATCAAGATGTCATTTATGTAAATTAGCTCTTGATCAATTGTAATTCAGAAATGAATAAACAAACAATGTGTATTTTTGTTGTTTTTATTTTCACAAAATATTTCATCTTACAATGAGTACAATCTTTTTATAAACAATCAGTGATACATTATTCGTCATCATTATCCTCGTCACAAAAATCAATGAAAGGATTGAATCGATAATAGGAATCATGTAAATCCATGTTACATTCATTCCGTGTTTTAAGTCGAAATAACAATTGGTTAAATTCACTTTGACACCACATTGAACCGTCCTGATATATATTATGGAGGTTGTCAGTACTATAAAGAAAATGAAAATGATGTCTCATCACATGTAAATCCCTATTAATTTTCTTATTGTTTAAAGCAAGTAATAGAATCTCATAACATGATTTACATAAATACAAATTAAGATTTTCAATTTTATATCTATTTACCCATTAACAATATTCAAGCTCGGGGTATTTTGTTTCCCAATTACAATGATTAATAATTGCACTCCGAACTTTTGATGTGGAAATGAAACGTTTATGTAACATATCAACAGGAATTTGAGCATTATCAGAACTTGAACACTCTAAAATGTATTTCCATTCATAATAACTATATTTTTCAACAATTTCTAATGTTAATCTCATAGGTAATCGCGATAAAAAGATAAAAGGTATTATTTCGTCTATATTTTGACAAATACTCTTGATACATAGTTCTCTCAATTGTATGTTGATTCCTGAAACAAAAAAAATCTATGCACTATAATGACCCCATGGAAGTGTATCAAATGAATTGGGGATTATTATTCGTTTATCATCATGTGGACTGAGAGCAAGTTTTGTTTGTTCTATACTGAATACGTTGTGAGCATAGGAACGAATAGTTTGTTGTGATATATTTTTGTTTTTGAACTCTTTCAGACAAGCAACATAATCCTCGAAAGTTATATTATTTCTTATTACATTCTTTTTGATCCCTTTGTATTTTTTTGTAATACCCAAATCTATTCGTTGATTGTACCATTTGTCTCATCTTTCATTAAACCAGGTACTTTTTTATTCAACAATGGAATATTATACTGATTATTTTTCTCATAATCAGAGGTATCAAATTTATCGATATAATTTTTGATTACATCTTGATAAACATTATTACAATTCAATTCATAAATGAAACTGTCTGTATCTTTATACATTAACTTGCAATTATCTGATCCAACTGTAGGTAACATGAATTCGTAATGGAAATTATACATACAAAGTTTAGAAATGTCCAAAATTGCCATACCAATGTAAAGGGGTTTATTAAAAATCAATTCGGCTTTCTTCAATTCAATTGCCATGAAATCGTCATCAAAATTGTTCTACTATGAAAACGCGGACTAGCAATCAAATTTTTGGCTCCATAACGACCTTCATAAAAATTAACCAATTTAACAACTCTATGGAGCCTTATATTTTCCATTGTTTTCACAAATACTGCATTATTGGCTAATTTATATTGATTTTTTTTAAAGTTACTTGTAGCCATAGCCCTCAAACGAGTATTGAGTTCAATATATGATCGCAACCATTCAGACTGTTTAAATTCCAATACCTTATGTATCTTAGTTAAAATTAAACCGTTTGCCAATGCTTGTTTAAAATTTCTATAATGCAAAATATATTCTTTTTTATTGTGCAAATCAGCTATCAACTTTGGTGATTTTGAAGTGGGTGGAACTGAATGATCTGCACAAAATGGAAAGTCTTTGTGTAGGTCATGTATAGCTTGAGGATATTCCAAATCAACTTGTAAAATGTATCCCATCGGTGAATTATCTGGAATCATTGTAACATCAATATTTGTATCAGACCATTTAAAACACCCAAAAGGTATGGGCTGAGACATTGCCCAACCATATAAGTTGTTGACATCAAGATACAAAAGTGTTTTGGTAGGTTTTGAGGGATCATAGTTGGGCATGTATTTATTGTTGGCTTCTGAGAATCGATTACTACAAACCGAAATTCCACCTCTAATTGCTTTTTCTATAAACATTATCATATCGATATCGTTTTCAAAGCAGTGTCTCTAAAATTTTCCATGACATCCGCAAGTAGCAAAATATCGGTTTTCATATACAAATCACTATAATCTCTTAGACTTCCCATTTTAAATGCCTTCCACACATTTTGTGCATGAAGGTAGTCTTCTCTACACAATTCTACATCATTCAATTTGTTGTAGAATTTTTCAATAGGCGGAAGTTGAGGATCATTCAATTTTTCGACATTATCCAAATAAAATCATAGGGAAACACTCCTTTTCTAGTCAACAGTTTGAATGTTTCGCTATCTAAATCTTTAAATTCAGACCTTAAATTTTGAAGATTGTTCAAACATAAAGTGGATACGAGTTCATCAAGACTTGTACCCATAAATCTAAAAGAGTCTACGAATCTAAATTTAATCAATTTTGAATTGCATGGCTCCAGAATGGATTCAATATCGTAATTTTTAAATTCTACGAAGTCATATTTTGGAAATGATATTCTACAACCGTTCTTCTTCCCACACAACACGTAGTGACTTTTTAATTTTTCTTCACTAGAAAAATAATTGAGACAGCGATCACATAAATGAATTTTTCCAGTATGATTGCTGATTTGTCTTGATATAAGACGTAACATATTTTTAATCCAACAACAGTGAAACTTAATTTCATTATCTTTATCATCTGGTATTGGTGCAGCATAATCATTCATTTTTGGAAAATATTGATTTTGAATTATTAGCAAATTGGCATGGCGTTCTGATTTACTTTTACTTAACCTCACAGGCACTACTCCATAAAAGGAACTTTTGTCGGTAACGTTCAATTCCAAAGCATAAACATTTACAGAAATATTATTTAGTTTCTCAAATTTATTGATTTGATTCAATTTCATGGGCATTTCTAAACCTTCAGTATTCAATACAAGATTGTATGGTGGATTTGATTTTGTATCTTGATAATCTCCTGTTATTTTTAATATTAATACATGCTTGTTTTCTGGCAATTTGTAATGGAAGCTTAATATAAGATGTTCCATTGCCGATTTCAAATTTGTTTATAGCAACTTCCAACAATACAATTTTTTGTAACGCCCATCCGCTTGATTCTTCGGAAAATTCTGATAGTTTATTCAAGATGTAATCAATAATATTTTCTCGGTACCACAAAACCAGATCCGTTCCCTCATCTAAAATTACATTCGGTGTAACAAAATATTTTTGACTAATTATATCTTCTTCACTTGATTGTTTCACAAAATCACCCCAAAGAGTGGTATTCACTTTGAAAAATGGAATTTTCTTTAGAATTTTGTTAATAATTTTTTTAAACAAGCTGAATCCGTCAGCCAAAAATGCTTTTATTTCTTTATGTTTCACATTGATAATGACACCTGTCTTTACTCTGTTATTGAAACAAGAATTAATATCTTCCCAATACACCTTACGTTCCTTCTTTGAAGCAACATTTTTATTTTTCAGCATAATTAAACATTTCAATCGTTTCAATTGACCAATTTTTGTTATAATTTTACTCTTCTCACCTACTTTTAGATTCAATTTCTTCAAAGCTTCATTACACACTCTAATATGTTGATTAATTGCTTCGATTGCATGTCTTTCGATTGAATTTTCTTTGATCAATTTCAATGTTTCATCCATTTTAGATAATGTTCCCCTAAATGCATCCATAATGTATCACTAATTATTGATAAAAAAGTAACTCACCTTTACAATTCAACAATTTCAAATGATGCAGCAGGTTGAGGTTTGCCAACGTCTGTGTTCCCTCTGAATATAATTGCATACTTTCCCTCTGAGAAATGAGATACGAATGGTTTATGTTGGTTTGCTACTCGTTGCGGCAAAAAAATTACGTTTTTCTCCAATTCTATGAGAATTGTTTCCCCAAATCTTGTTTGTACTACTTTCGCTGTGTATATTTTTTGAGGATCACCCAATCTTGCAATTTGATAGCTGGTTTTGTCTCTAGAACAGATATGGAATTTAACGCTTTTAGATCCATCTGTAACATGAAAAAAAACACACATAAAATTTTATACTTTTTATTTGTTTATTTTTTTTGAGGAAGTGGTGCTTTGGGTTCAGTGCTCTTGGTGGTGGTGGTGGTAGTAGTGGTAGTGGTAGTGGTAGTGGTGGTGTTGGTAGTGGTGGTGTTGATGGTGGTGTTGCTGGTGGCATCTTCGTTTCCTGTGCAAGCACAGAAACCCCACCACTCCGTTTTCGACGTATGTGTTTGATGAATTTGTTTCAAATACAATCTGCCCAAAACGTGTGTATTTGCTAAGAATATATGCTTGAAAGACACATGGAAATAAATAAATGTAGGTGAAATTGGCAACGTTTTGAATGGTTCAGACAAATCGTCCACACCGACTAAATTGGTGAAAATTAAATTTAAAAGATATTCGAGCCGGTGTATTGATAATGGAAACAAGTAATCGAAATTTGGGGGTTTCAACTCTGATGAAGACTGAAAACGTCTAAAGTAGAGATTTTAAATTAAATTCAACTAACGTTCGAAATGGTATACTAATGATAGAAAAATATGCGAAACGTTGTAGTCTGATGAAGTCCAAAGAGAGCCAAAAATTGAGGTATTTTTTCATTCAATCCAACGTTGGGGTTTTTGTTCACATCAAATTCAAGTAAGATTTGAAATAGTATACCGATGATGGGAAAAATCAACCGAAATAGCTAGTTATAACGCTGATGAGGACTCAAAGACAACTTATTTATTTGGTGAAGGATGTGTAATGTAGCCTTTTGGCATATTTTTATTACTATCGCAATTAATGTAACACTCTTTATATATTTTTATTACTATTACACTTTATGGAGCACCCTGTATACACCTTACTCCTACAGTCTCCAGCTGTCTTCCATTAGTTACCATATACTCAATTTGTTGAATAACGTTTGGCTAATATCTTCCACGATTTTAATTCATTAATTATTTTTATATACACCTCGCAACTGTTCGTTTCTTCAATAATTGATTGATTTTAAATCTTGCTGGACTACCCTGCATGTTTTTTCTGCTAAGATTCGTGTTAGTGACATTCAACATTTCATTCTAATTATTATTACAGTTGAAAAACGTTTCGAATACCGTTTTCCAACATCAGTATACCATTTCGAATATTATTTAGATTTAATGCGAAAAATCCCTCATTTTGTCAGCGTAGTAACGTAAAAAATTACTGAAAATACGTGACTGAATTTTGTATGTTTAATGACATATTTTTTTAAACACCCTATATTTATTTTTTTGGTGACTTTTCATTTTAGAAACATGCAATAAATGATTTTTCTTTGAGGTGGTATTTTAAACCTCCTTGCATACGTTATTATTATGTCATGATTCATTTTGTGGGGGTTCAATATATTGATAAATTGTGTACGACAAATCGTCAAAAATTTTGTTGCAAATTACCCGATTCCACGCAAAATATATAAGTTATCCTATGTTATAATTTGTTTTCGGGGACGTAAATGATTTGTTCTATTTAACAATGTATCAAAAATGGGCATATAATTCCTGTCGTAGTTTATTAAAACTTATTTTTCGTCAAATTTCTGTGAAATTATTTCGTTAGACATTATTACCTACAAAAAATTACTACTACATTCTGAGAATATTTAGAGACATATTATTGGTAAATAAATAAGTCCATCTATTTTGAGCGTAAAACATACAATATTGCTTGTTTTCTGCGAATAAAATATTCTTTCCACTTTATCGCTGAGAAATAGCCTTGGGTACAACATCACATCCTCCGATTGATAACAAAACCAACACGAAATCATTTCCAAATGAAAAATATTGTTTATTGAGTACTTGTGAACTTTGCAAACTACACGAATTCGTTTGGCACTCATTTTATTATTGAATTGCTCAAGATATTTGATTTATATGTCTTTTTGGAATCATTCTGTTTTTCACACAAACAATTTCTTGAAAACACTAAATTTTCCACCTGGATACTTCATGCTTTGATTTAACGTGTTTGAGTGAAACGAGAAATTTAATAGTTTTTCTACAATGTGTACCACGGAAATATGTGAAGTGTTTTGTTTCACGTATATTTTGATTTAATGTGAGTACCTTTGTGTATTTTAAATAAAAAAATTAATATTTTCCGAAGTGTTTGTTCATAAACCAATTCTTTTATTATGATGAACTATACAACATTTTATTGTGGTGTGCGAGGTGTGCCACAGAACTCATTTTATGGAGCCACTCGCTTTGTGTATACAAATGAGAAGACAATATCTCAAAGAACTGTTTTTTCTTCAATCGTTAATTCAATTTTCTCTCTGCAGACTTGTGCAAATGAATATTTTTCTCTCATTGCAGCTGAAATCAACGTTCGTCTATAATGCGTTCTTTTTGTAATACTACTTGGGAAGGCATACCTGTCAACGGTATATAAATCAACCTCTCTGTAATAAGCTTAAATGATATCTACTTAAATACAAATATATTATGTGAGTCGTTCAATGACATTTTCGACATTTGAGTCTGTCCTACGTCAATTCTGACAATTGCCTGAGTGTATGGTATTAGACTTTGAATTCTGAGAACTCCGAAAACTCTATCACTTTCGAAATTAGACTGAATGTATGGAATCGCACGTTGAACGCTAAGGCCCCTCGTCACTTGTTCTTCAAACAACCGATTTTAACATTGCAACCTCTCTAAGGATAGTTGACCGAATGCATGGTATCGCACGTTGAAATATTAGGTCCACGTATCTACCAACAGCTGACTGTATGGTATTTTCAAATGAGAAGACTACGACTCCTATAATAGTTGACTAAATGCATGATATCACACGTTAGCATGTGACTGCTACATCACTCATGACTGAATGCATCACACGCTAAAATATTAGGTCTACGTTACTTAAGACAATAGTCACATTATTACGTTAGTAGAGTACAAATGAGAGCGCTTTGGGAGGAGGGCCTATACAAATGAGACCGCTTTGGGAGGGAGCTCTATAGAAATGCGACCGCTTTGGGAGGGACGAGTCAGCCAATAATTGTTGGATACCAAATTACGTTTCATGGAATTCGATGACGTCACGTTTCCGGTTGCAAACTTGTATGAACAATATTGCATACTACTTCTGGAGTACGGTACTCCGAGAGTTTATTCTTCGGATAATTTTTTGAAAATAATTATTTTGGATGGATTCAAAGGATTATCGGATAATACAGGGTGAACAGGAAATCAAGTAAATTAAAATTGTGACATGTAGGTATTCGAAAAAACAAAGGGGAAATGGTATACAGGGTGAACTGAAATCAAGCAAATTGCACAGTGAATAGAAAGGTATATGGAAAATACGTATATCGAGGCTTAATAATTATAGAAACTGCGTATAATACAGGGTGAACAAGAAATCAAGTAAATTGGAATTGTGACATGTAGGTATTCGAAAAAAATTATAATTTAATACGTGACTAGGGCTAACATGATGAAAATAAAAGCAAAGGGGATATGGTATACAGGGTGAACTGAAATCAAGCAAATTGAATATAGGCACAGTGAATAGAAAGGTATATGGAAAATACGTATGTCGAGGCTTAATAATTATAGAAACTGCTAACGGGACGTATACTGGGTGAATTAAAAATCGGACACAGCAACACACATTAGTGACCTAGTTCAAGATCAAAATGTGCACGTGTCACATATTTCCTAAAATTCGATAATGCAATATTTCTTGTTATAGATGTAGACAGATCAGCAAAATTCAATACGGATTCAACGACCTCTCTCAAGGTCAATGAGTGCACGTGCCGGATATCATTTTTCGTGGAATTCGATAACATCCGGTTGCATGTCTAGACCGATCAGCGAAATATGTTACGGGTTCAGTGATCTAGTTCAAGATCAATATGTGCACGTGTCACATATCAGATTACCTGGAAATTGATAACATACAGTTACATGTCTAGACAGATGAGCGAAATTCATTATGGGTTCAGGGACTCCTTTCGAAGTCAATAAGTGCACGTGTCACATATCAGATTAACCGGAATTTGCTGACGTCATACTTCAATAGTTTAATAGGTACACGTGCTAGGAATCGTATTACCTGGAATTCGGTGACGCCATATGTCCTGTTACAGGTTTAGGCGGAAGGAACACACGAACACATGACTATAGGTACACAGAAACACATAAACACACGAATACGCGAGCACACGAACACATGAGCACAACAACACAGAATAGAGAAAGTCACGAACACATGACCACACGATCACAGGAACACACGAACACGGGAACACATGAACACACACGTACACACCCATACACACCCATAGATGAACTCAGCAACACACGAACACATGAATAGAGGAACACACCAACACATTACCACACGTACACACTAGCACAGGAACACACGAGCATAGCAACACGCGAACACAGGAACACACCAACACATGAAGTCATGAACACACAAACATACAAATACATAAACATGAACACACAAGTACGCAAGGTGTGGAAATCTTTTACGTTCCGTGGCCATATGCAGTTAGCAGTATTTAGATCTGGAATCCAAGGCGATCTGTGCCTATATGTGGTTCTTCGTGGTTAGCAGTGCCTAGCAGATGGGGATCTGTAACTTTCTGTGACTCTCTAACTATATGTGGCTACCTGTGCCATGTAGCTCGGTGGTTGAGACTTTCGCGTTCAAAACCATTGACTGCTGGTCGACTAGGTTCGAATCCTAGCGAGTACAGATTTATATCTGAAGGCCGGAGAAAGTGCTAGGAATCGCACGTTAACAGGTAAGACCTCGTTAATCCGTGGCTCGCACAAGTTTCGACTTTTGAGGGCTGCCGTTCGTGAGGGGGGCGACAACTGGTTAACGAAAAAAACTATTTAAAACCTGTGGTTATTTGTAAAAATCTACTACATTGCCCTGCAATTTACATAATTTTCAAAATTTTCATAGGTGTCGAATATAGTTGAACGGGTGATTGTCTAGTTGTTAACATTCATTCGTTTCCTGTTACAAACATGTCTTTACGAGTTGAAGAAATCCGAGATGGGTTCAAGGTCAATACGAATACGTTTCCGGAATTTCTTGGATTTCAGTGACATCATTGTCCTCGAACCATGTCACCACTACTATTGACAAAAATATGTACATGGAGTACAATTTTAAGCAAGCATTCTTTCGTAAAAATGAGTTACACCCAGTCTAAATTTGACTTGTCAAGCGAATATTTTTGCAAAGAAAAATCAGAAGTAGTTTTGAGTGAAAAAATATTCCATTTAAATAAAGTTAAAAATAAATTTGTTATTTTGAATTTTAAAATAATTTGAATCCCACCCCATGTATTATTGAAATTGTCGAAAATAAGGACGATCGAGTGATTTTTACATAATATAAGTGGAAGAAGTTCTTGGCACACGAACGAGTTATTGCTAATCATTTTCATTTATCCGATCGACGGAAGGTCATTGAAGACGATCGATTCTCCGTTGAGCTTGGTTATTGATAAAAGTCATATATATTAAAACGTATTATATGTTCACAGGAAGATTTTCACATAAGTATTCAAGAAATTATGCAGCAAACTGAAACTTTGAAAATATCAGTGCCAGCGTATTTTTGATTCAACACAAAAACAAATCATCATACGAAATATTTTCTTATACTCACGGCATACAATTATTGCACAGAGCTAACCATTTGATGTGGAGTTTTTTCAACCAGAAATACATCAAGGTTTTTCGATTTTTAAAATTCTTTCTCCTAAAATTCACCTTGTGTGTGCACATTGTCATGTTTTAGAAATGATATTACAGGACTCAACTGGTTTGAGGAGGCTATAAGCGTCTTTGACTGAATATTTGTCATGGCATTTTTCATAATTTCGAACAAGCAAATATATTTGGGTTTCATACAGATTGTCCCATTTCTAGATCCCTTTGCAGGCTGAATTGTTTCCGCATATTATTTCTTTTCCCAAAATCTTCCTCAGTTTCAGCTATAACAGGCTCGCACTAAACATTCCTAACAAGCAAATATCTTTGGGTTTCATACCGATTGTCCCATTTCTAGATCCCTTTGTAGGCTGAATTGTTTCCGCCTATTATTTCTTTTCCCCAAATCTTCCTCACTTTCAGCTATAACAGGCTCGCACTCAACATTTCTAACAAGCAAATATCTTTGTGTTTCATACCGATTGTCCCATTTCTAGATCCCTTTGTAGGCTGAATTGTTTCCGCGTATTATTTCTTTTCCCCAAATCTTCCTCACTTTCAGCTATAACAGGCTCGCACTCAACATTTCGAACAAGCAAATGTCTTTGAGTTTCATACCGATTGTTCCATTTCTAGATCCCTTTGTAGGCTGAATTGTTTCCGCGTATTATTTCTTTTCCCCAAATCTTCCTCACTTTCAGCTATAACTGGCTCGCACTAAACATTTCGAACAAGCAAATATCTTTGGGTTTCATACCGATTGTCCCATTTTTAGATCACTTTGTAGGCTGAATTGTTTCCGCGTACTATTTCTTTTCCCCAAATCTTCCTCACTTTCAGCTATAACAGGCTCGCACTAAACATATTTGGGAAATACGTTAATAAAAACCGAAATGTACTTCTATTCTTTGATAGTTTTTGAGTAGGAAATCATGTTAACGAAATCAGCTAGAACCTTCGATAATAACACACATTCCTTTGAAGTGCCTTCACGAATTTCTATGAAACTTTGCGTGGTTTTACAGCTATGTAGCCTGACACATATATGCAAATGGTTGGGAAGACTAAAGTAGTCAGCTCGGTTTCAATGAAACTACAGAATAACTGAAATTATTTCAAACATTAGGAATTGAAGGAATGGAATTGTCTAACAGATAATTATGCCAATAAATAGTCAAACTACATGATAAAAAGGTTTTCGTCATGGAAAAGCCATTAAACAGGAATTCATTGAAGTATTAGGTAATGATAATTCAACCCCAAAACCGAACACGTACCTATATAGTTTACATCAAGAACATTTACGTCTCATAATCTCAGATCTTCCATCAGTTATATCTCCGAACCGTAAGTGAAGATTTCTCTGATTCTTTATTCTAGGTACCAGTTATTTTGTCTTCGAAGGCGCTGTATACCAGAACTTGAGAATTTGGGTCGATCATAATAAAATTACTTGAAATGAATTGAACTTCAAGCACCTTTCGTCTTTCATTATGACACCAGAGTTCCTGCAGGGGGTACAGCTGAGAAGATTCATTTTGTGAGGGATATTTCAAATGGGCACCATTTTACAGATTTTTCCAAAATAATAGCATATTTGTAAAAAGAACGAGAGTCCCTATATATCCGAGTCTGATTAATTTGGAAATCAACGATTTTTTTTCATAATCGCTTACCAAAGTAATAATAAAGTGTCTTTAGTAAAGGCGGAGTTCAGTCTGTGACTGCTCTTACACTCAACATGCCCCTGACGCTTTCAGATCTCAACGGAAAGTTGACGTTTTCCAAGAAATGTGCCATTTCGTGAAAGTAATCTCGCTCTAGATCTTGATCAAACTGACCCAGGCTCGATCTTGGCTGAAGTCCTTTTTTCTTAGGCATGAGTAATTTTTATTTTATACATTAAGGATAGCTTTTGGCTGTGTCATAAGTAATGTTATGTGCATATATTGAATGAGGTATCGAGCGTTTATTTGTCAAAGATATGTATTTGTAATTGTGTTCATTTTGAGAAATAGCGTCATTGCCGCTCTCCAAAGATCTTTGTCGAGTGGCAATCTATGACTTTGCGCTCTAAATAGACAAATAGTTATTGCTCAATGGCCTATCGGCCTACTTAAAAAATTTCAAGAATTGTCTAAAGCAGGATCCTTCTACATAGACAGAGACGATTGTTTGTTATGTTTTCATTATGGTCTTTTGAAGTTAGACAATGGCCTCCTGAAGAATATATGTGGAGTCAACAGAAAATTTTCTGTAGCAAGTGTGTACTTTTTCTCTTGTCCAACTGAACTAGTGAAGTGAAATGGGCTGGTCGGTAACATCAGCCCAAAAACTACTTTCTACATCTACAGAGTTAATAGTGAGTGTCATATAAGCATCTATATTCACCTACATAATATGAAGGTATAATTGGCATATGACTATGATGTAAATAGAATACGAGGACAGCTCTTTGGTCGACTAAAAAATACATAACCAATGCTGCTCTGTTTCCTATACCAAGGAAAAAATCATACAGACTACTGATAAACTACCATAAAGGACGGAAAAACATATGGAAATGATAGTCAATTCTCAAACAGTAGACGTCTCGATGTCCCAAGTAAGCAAACTACCAGTTTCATAGTTGCTCCATTTTACATTTTTATTGAAGTACTGAGTACTCCAAAGTCATTGACGTACCAAGTCTGGAGAAAATTATGCCATTTTGAGATTGAAAATTATTTCATTTTCGTTACCTCAGCATACAAAAACGTATTCGATTTATATTTGTGAACGGTCAATTTTCCCAAAAGGCATTTGAAAAATGATGGCAATTATTTTCTGTAAGTAGAAATGTTTTACTTTTTTGTTCGAGAACAGCACCTATAGATGATTTAATTTTCTTATGAACAAATCATTGAACTCGATATTACCATCAAAAGTATGTAAAAAATCACGTATCAAAAGGAAACTATTCATAGAAAATTTTATATTTTGAATATTTTCAGAATATTTGACCAATGGTTTAGCCATAATCTAGTAACGGCAAGGAATATAATGTTATATTTGGCTATCAAAAACCATTAAATCGACGCAGCCTTCTTGAAACTGAGGAATATTTCCTTTATTCTTTCCAGAAATGAAAACTATGTACCTGTAAAATTCCATCTCAATCAGATGAATAGTTTTTTCATGAAAGAGTAACAGACAGACATGTAGACATATAGCAGATTTTATAATAACTACATGTGATGGTGAATTCTGAAGCTAATGGGCCAGAAATATTTCCACGAAATGGTAAAATATTAGTTTTGTTTATGAATACTCGAATTGATTAATCTCAAAAGATTATGTCTATAGAGGCGAGGTATAACTTTTATTATTTATCGTAACACTGATAAATGATTATTCATGCAGTGAATTTGCTATATGAACTCTACGTGAACCCGACAAACCAAATAAGTTCACTCAGACATCGCCTCTGGATTCACAAGAATGCATGATTCTTGGTAATTAGGCCTTACACTTGGTTGGAGAAAGGCATTTATTCAGTTCATATAAGGTCTGAATTGTTCAGAAACTTGGCCACTAATCACCTAAAAACTTACCTAAACTTTTCCAATACACCAGTGAATTTTCTTGATTCTAATTATCGAGCCTTTTTTAAATTTCAATAATATTCTGAGAGTGTTTTCCCGAATTTATAGATGTACCTAATGTAATTAATTTCGCTCGACATTAATTCTCATTAGAATTGCATTTTCGGTAAATAATTATTATTGCAAAAATACGCGATCGGAAATGAAACTGTATCTTATGCGGCGACACCATGTCTGGAGGTCTACGTACGATATATTCAGATTACCTTCTCCATTTCCTGTGTTTATTCACATAAAAAATTAATCGAAATTCAATGTGGCTTATTGATAAAACAAATCGAACAGATTTTTAGTATTTTAGGGTATGAAAATGACAATAATTACTAAGAACACTATTTTCACTAAATGAAAAGAAATTTTTTTTTTTTTTCGAAAAAGTCGTAATACCCTTCTCTCCACACTATCCCACAAAGTGGAAAATTATTTTCACTGTCAAAATAGCATTATTTCCCCTGTTTGACTGGCTGTTTTAATGGCTATGGACTGCTCAGTGCCTTCATGAAAAATAAAAATGATTGAGCAAATATTAAACTGAGCGTGTGTTTGTGTATTACATCGATTCGTTAATCGTTCGAAATTTGTCTGTCATTTCTAAATGTTCATTCAGGGTAGTCTCTCAAGTAGATTTGTGTGAATTTTTCTGACTTGTGAGATCGAGGTGTAATACAAAAAACACTCATAAGAAATATACTAGGTGAACTGATATGAAATGAATTGCAAATGTGCTATTAGGGAAGTAATGAAGGAGGTAACATATACCATAGACGTATACAGAGGCTCATCTGTTATAGAAAATACATAAGATACAGATGTATAAAGGGAATTCTACATAACTTAATATAAAATATTAGGTACATCTATAAATTCGGGAACACACTCTCAGAATATCATTGAAATTTAAAAAAGGTTCGAAAATTAGAATCAAGAAAATTCACTGGTGTATTAGAAAAGTTGAGATAAGTTTTAGGTGATTAGTGGCCAAAGATTCTGAACAATTCAGACCTTATATGAACTGAATAAATGCCTTTCTCCAACCAAGTGTAAGGCCTAATTACCAAGAATCATGCATTCTTGTGAATCCAGAGGCGATGTCTGAGTGAACTTATTGGGTTTGTAGGGTTCACGTAGAGTTCATATAGCAAATTCACTGCCATGAATAATCAATTATCAGTGTTACGATAAATAATAAATATGATGATGTTTTGAACTTCTGTATTTATATTGACAATATGTTGTTGGGGTTAGGTCTCTATAGAAAAACCACTATTTTTCAATAAGTCAACGTTTCGGCAATATATTTTGCCATCCTCAGGGCTCTAAAATATAAAATTTTGGACAATTACAAATTTTAAAATGTTTTAAACAAAAACAATTTGATAAAAGTAAAAACGTGTAAACGTTTGGAGTTGAAATTACATTTGAAATTTTGATACCAGTTCAAATTCCGAAAACAGTGTTTTTTTGGTAGACTTACATGAATGATTTGGGTTTTTTTTCGTCACACTACAACACAGCAATAAAACAAAAATAAAGATGACTAGACACTGAATTAAAATTAAAATTAAATTCGGTAAGTTTCCTCTCCACGATTTCATATATATTCGAGTTAAGTTCGAACGACTACTGAACCGAATCAGGTGTATCGTTAGATGGGTACAAAAACTCAAACGGTGCGCCTCATTTCTTTTGCACGGTGGATTAAATTGAGATAGGCACCGTTCAGATTTTCAGTATCCTTTCTGTAGTTGACCGAATCATTTTTCACGATGTTAACCATCTCCTGAAAAGTGCGTTTAAAAAGATAGCTCTGATTTCCCACAACTTTTGTGTTCTCAAAGTCAAAAACATGATTAGTTTTTCGAACATGATCAACAAGAGAAGTGGGATTTTTTAGACTATCTTTTCTCTTCAAATCTCGTTCGTGTTCTTTCATCCTTGTTGTTATGTAACGCTTAGTTTGTCCTATATAACATTTTTCACAACTACTACAAGGAATTTTATATATGACATTTGATTTTTGCTCAAATGGGGTGGGAGTTTTAATTTTTGTGAAGAATTTTTGTTTTGTTGTATTCTCATTTTTGTATGAAATCTTTATACTGTCGCTGTTCAGTACTTTTCTTAGTTTCTCGGAAAGGTGTTTGACATAAGGTATTTTCAGATGAATATTATTAGTTTTATCGTTATGGTGTGAATGTGTATTATTTGTAGTAGAAAATATTTACCTGTTCAACAGCCTGCTTGGATAACCATTATGTAGCAAATATGATTTCAATAGTTGAAGGTTATCATCAACAAAAATAGGACTGCAAATCCTTATGATTCTTTGTTTTAAATTCTTGATTATATTGATTTTTTGAGAAAATGGGTGTTCCGAATTAAAGTTTAAGTACCTTTCGGAAAAGCTTGGTTTATGGTACCAATTCACTAAAAGTTCGTTTGAAGGAGTTCTAATGACTAGTGTATCCAGAAAAGGCAAACAGTTGTGATTCTCGATTTCTAATGTAAATTGTAACTTATCATGGTACGAATTGAAGATTTCCAAAAGTTCGTATTCCTTTTCCTTTGGTGTGATTGCGAAAATATCGTCAACATATCTTTTGAACAAAGGAAAGTTTTTTAGGCAGGTCGATTGAAGGTCACCAGTTTGCTCTGACCTTGTAATGTGTGACCTTCTTGATTCTAATTTTCGAGCCTTTTTTAAATTTCAATGATATTCTGAGAGTGTTTTCCCGAATTTATAGATGTACCTAATATTTTATATTAAGTTATGTAGAATTCCCTTTATACATCTGTATCTTATGTATTTTCTATAACAGATGAGCCTCTGTATACGTCTATGGTATATGTTACCTCCTTCATTACTTCCTTAATAGCACATTTGCAATTCATTTCATATCAGTTCACCTAGTATATTTCTTATGAGTGTTTTTTGTATTACACCTCGATGTCACAAGTCAGAAAAATTCACACAAATCTACTTGAGAGACTACCCTGAATGAACATTTAGAAATGACAGACAAATTTCGAACGATTAACGAATCGATGTAATACACAAACACACGCTCAGTTTAATATTTGCTCAATCATTTTCATTTCTCATGAAGGCACTGAGCAGTCCATAGCCATTAAAACAGCCAGTCAAACAAGGGAAATAATGCTATTTTGACAGTGAAAATAATTTTCCACTTTGTGGGATAGTGTGGAGAGAAGGGTATTACGACTTTTTCGAAGAAAAAAAAAATTTCTTTTCATTTAGTGAAAATAGTGTTCTTAGTAATTATTATGTCATTTTCATATCCTAAAATACTAAAAATCTTTTCGATTTGTTTTATCAATAAGCCACATTGAATTTCGATTAATTTTTTATGTGAATAAACACAGGAAATGGAGAAGGTAATCTGAATATATCGTACGTAGACCTCCAGACATGGTGTCGCCGCATAAGATCGCGTATTTTTGCAATAATAATTATTTACCGAAAATGCAATTCTCATTCAATATATGCACATAACATTACTTATGACACAGCCAAAAGCTATCCTTAATGTATAAAATAAAAATTACTCATGCCTAAGAAAAAAGGAACTTCAGCCAAGATCGAGCCTGGGTCAGTTTGATCAAGATCTAGAGCGAGATTACTTTCACGAAATGGCACATTTCTTGGAAAACGTCAACTTTCCGTTGAGATCTGAAAGCGTCAGGGGCATGTTGAGTGTAAGAGCAGTCACAGACTGAACTCCGCCTTTACTAAAGACACTTTATTATTACTTTGGTAAGCGATTATGAAAAAAAATCGTTGATTTCCAAATTAATCAGACTCGGATATATAGGGACTCTCGTTCTTTTTACAAATATGCTTTTATTTTGGAAAAATCTGTAAAATGGTGCCCATTTGAAATATCGAGTAAAGGATCATTTTCAGGCTTCTACTGAAATTTATAAATTTCCACTTCAAATTAATCCAGCTTTTTATAATTTTTCTTTTGGAAATTGAAATTAAAATTAATAATTTCGAAATGTTTGGTGTCTTTCGAATACGAATCACTCAATCCTTCAGAGTAAGTGTTGAATACCTTCCAAGGTCACAGTTACCCTCACAAAATGAATCTTCTCAGCTGTACCCCCTGCAGGAACTCTGGTGTCATAATGAAAGACGAAAGGTGCTTGAAGTTCAATTCGTTTCAAGTAATTTTATTATGATCGACCCAAATACTCAAGTTCTGGTATACAGCGCCTTCGAAGACAAAATAACTGGTACCTAGAATAAAGAATCAGAGAAATCTTCACTTACGGTTCGGAGATATAACTGATGGAAGATCTGAGATTATGAGACGTAAATGTTCTTGATGTAAACTATATAGGTACGTGTTCGGTTTTGGGGTTGGATTATGATTACCTAATACTTCAATGAATTCCTGTTTAATGGCATTTCCATGACGAAAACTGTATTATCATGTAGTTTGACTATTTATTGGCATAATTATCTGTTAGACAATTCCCAACCATTTGCATATATGTGTCAGGCTACATAGCTGTAAAACCACGCAAAGTTTCATAGAAATTCGTGAAGGCACTTCAAAGGAATGTGTGTTATTATCGAAGGTTCTAGCTGATTTGGTTAACATGATTTCCTACTCAAAAACTATCAAAGAATAGAAGTACATTTCGGTTTTTATTAACGTATTTCCCAAATATGTTTAGTGCGAGCCTGTTATAGCTGAAAGTGAGGAAGATTTGGGGAAAAGAAATAGTACGCGGAAACAATTCAGCCTACAAAGTGATCTAAAAATGGGACAATCGGTATGAAACCCAAAGATATTTGCTTGTTCGAAATGTTTAGTGCGAGCCAGTTATAGCTGAAAGTGAGGAAGATTTGGGGAAAAGAAATAATACGCGGAAACAATTCAGCCTACAAAGGGATCTAGAAATGGGACAATCGGTATGAAACCCAAAGATTTTGCTTGTTCGAAATGATTAGTGCGAGCCAGTTATAGCTGAAAGTGAGGAAGATTTGGGGAAAAGAAATAATACGGGGAAACGATTCAGCCTACAAAGGGATCTAGAAATGGGACAATCGGTATGAAACCCAAAGATATTTGCTTGTTCGAAATGATTAGTGCGAGCCTGTTATAGCTGAAAGTGAGGAAAATTTGGTGAAAAGAAATAATACGCGGAAACAATTCAGCCTACAAAGGGATCTAGAAATGGGACAATCGGTATGAAACACAAAGATATTTGCTTGTTAGAAATGTTGAGTGCGAGCCTGTTATAGCTGAAAGTGAGGAAAATTTGGTGAAAAGAAATAATACGCGGAAACAATTCAGCCTACAAAGGGATCTAGAAATGGGACAATCGGTATGAAACACAAAGATATTTGCTTGTTAGAAATGTTGAGTGCGAGCCTGTTATAGCTGAAAGTGAGGAAGATTTGGGGAAAAGAAATAATAGGCGGAAACAATTCAGCCTACAAAGGGATCTAGAAATGGGACAATCGGAATGAAATCCAAAGATATTTGCTTGTTAGAAATGTTTAGTGCGAGCCTGTTATAGCTGAAAAATTCTACTGAAATTTATAAATTTCCACTTCAAATTAATCCAGCTTTTTATAATTTTTCTTTTGGAAATTGAAATTAAAATTAATAATTTCGAAATGTTTGGTGTCTTTCGAATACGAATCACTCAATCCTTCAGAGTAAGTGTTGAATACCTTCCAAGGTCACAGTTACCCTCACAAAATGAATCTTCTCAGCTGTACCCCCTGCAGGAACTCTGGTGTCATAATGAAAGACGAAAGGTGCTTGAAGTTCAATTCGTTTCAAGTAATTTTATTATGATCGACCCAAATACTCAAGTTCTGGTATACAGCGCCTTCGAAGACAAAATAACTGGTACCTAGAATAAAGAATCAGAGAAATCTTCACTTACGGTTCGGAGATATAACTGATGGAAGATCTGAGATTATGAGACGTAAATGTTCTTGATGTAAACTATATAGGTACGTGTTCGGTTTTGGGGTTGGATTATGATTACCTAATACTTCAATGAATTCCTGTTTAATGGCATTTCCATGACGAAAACTGTATTATCATGTAGTTTGACTATTTATTGGCATAATTATCTGTTAGACAATTCCCAACCATTTGCATATATGTGTCAGGCTACATAGCTGTAAAACCACGCAAAGTTTCATAGAAATTCGTGAAGGCACTTCAAAGGAATGTGTGTTATTATCGAAGGTTCTAGCTGATTTGGTTAACATGATTTCCTACTCAAAAACTATCAAAGAATAGAAGTACATTTCGGTTTTTATTAACGTATTTCCCAAATATGTTTAGTGCGAGCCTGTTATAGCTGAAAGTGAGGAAGATTTGGGGAAAAGAAATAGTACGCGGAAACAATTCAGCCTACAAAGTGATCTAAAAATGGGACAATCGGTATGAAACCCAAAGATATTTGCTTGTTCGAAATGTTTAGTGCGAGCCAGTTATAGCTGAAAGTGAGGAAGATTTGGGGAAAAGAAATAATACGCGGAAACAATTCAGCCTACAAAGGGATCTAGAAATGGGACAATCGGTATGAAACCCAAAGATTTTGCTTGTTCGAAATGATTAGTGCGAGCCAGTTATAGCTGAAAGTGAGGAAGATTTGGGGAAAAGAAATAATACGGGGAAACGATTCAGCCTACAAAGGGATCTAGAAATGGGACAATCGGTATGAAACCCAAAGATATTTGCTTGTTCGAAATGATTAGTGCGAGCCTGTTATAGCTGAAAGTGAGGAAGATTTGGGGAAAAGAAATAATAGGCGGAAACAATTCAGCCTACAAAGGGATCTAGAAATGGGACAATCGGAATGAAATCCAAAGATATTTGCTTGTTAGAAATGTTTAGTGCGAGCCTGTTATAGCTGAAAAATTGTACTCCATGTACATATTTTTGTCAATAGTAGTGGTGACATGGTTCGAGGACAATGATGTCACTGAAATCCAAGAAATTCCGGAAACGTGTTCGTATTGACCTTGAACCCATCTCGGATTTCTTCAACTCGTAAAGACATGTTTGTTACAGGAAACGAATGAATGTTAACAACTAGACAATCACCCGTTCAACTATATTCGACACCTATGAAAATTTTGAAAATTATGTAAATTGCAGGGCAATGTAGTAGATTTTTACAAATAACCACAGGTTTTAAAATTGTTTTTTTCGTTAACCAGCTGTCGCCCCCCTCACGAACGGCAGCCCTCAAAAGTCGAAACTTGTGCGAGCCACGGATTAACGAGGTCTTACCTGTTAACGTGCGATTCCTAGCACTTTCTCCGGCCTTCAGATATAAATCTGTACTCGCTAGGATTCGAACCTAGTCGACCAGCAGTCAATGGTTTTGAACGCGAAAGTCTCAACCACCGAGCTACATGGCACAGGTAGCCACATATAGTTAGAGATAGTCACAGAAAGTTACAGTTCCCCATCTGCTAGGCACTGCTAACCACGAAGAACCACATATAGGCACAGATCGCCTTGGATTACAGATCTAAATACTGCTAACTGCATATGGCCACGGAACGTAAAAGATTTCCACACCTTGCGTACTTGTGTGTTCATGTTTATGTATTTGTATGTTTGTGTGTTCATGACTTCATGTGTTGGTGTGTTCCTGTGTTCGCGTGTTGCTATGCTCGTGTGTTCCTGTGCTAGTGTGTACGTGTGGTAATGTGTTGGTGTGTTCCTCTATTCATGTGTTCGTGTGTTGCTGAGTTCATCTATGGGTGTGTATGTGTGTGTACGTGTGTGTTCGTGTGTTCCCGTGTTCGTGTGTTCCTGTGATCGTGTGGTCATGTGTTCGTGACTTTCTGTATTCTGTGTTTATGTGTTTCTGTGTACCTATAGTCATGTGTTCGTGTGTTCCTTCCGCCTAAACCTGTAACAGGACATATGGCGTCACCGAATTCCAGGTAATACGATTCCTAGCACGTGTACCTATTAAACTATTGAAGTATGACGTCAGCAAATTCCCGTTAATCTGATATCTGACACGTGCACTTATTGACTTCGAAAGGAGTCCCTGAACCCATAATGAATTTCGCTCATCTGTCTAGACATGTAACTGTATGTTATCAAATTCCAGGTAATCTGATATGTGACACGTGCACATATTGATCTTGAACTAGATCACTGAACCCGTAACATATTTCGCTGATCGGTCTAGACATGCAACCGGATGTTATCGAATTCCACGAAAAATGATATCCGGCACGTGCACTCATTGACCTTGAGAGAGGTCGTTGAATCCGTATTGAATTTTGCTGATCTGTCTACATCTATAACAAGAAATATTGCATTATCGAATTTTAGGAAATATGTGACACGTGCACATATTGATCTTGAAGTAGGTCACTAATGTGTGTTGCTGTGTCCGATTTCTAATTCACCCAGTATACGTCCCGTTAGCAGTTTCTATAATTATTAAGCCTCGACATACGTATTTTCCATATACCTTTCTATTCACTGTGCCTATATTCAATTTGCTTGATTTCAGTTCACCCTGTATACCATATCCCCTTTGCTTTTATTTTCATCATGTTAGCCCTAGTCACGTATTCAATTATAATTTTTTTCGAATACCTACATGTCACAATTCCAATTTACTTGATTTCTTGTTCACCCTGTATTATCCGCAGTTTCTATAATTATTAAGCCTCGATATACGTATTTTCCATATACCTTTCTATTCACTGTGCAATTTGCTTGATTTCAGTTCACCCTGTATACCATTTCCCCTTTGTTTTTTCGAATACCTCCATGTCACAATTTTAATTTACTTGATTTCCTGTTCACCCTGTATTATCCGATAATCCTTTGAATCCATCCAAAATAATTATTTTCAAAAAATTATCCAAAGAATGAACTCTCGGAGTACCGTACTCCAGAAGTAGTATGCAATATTGTTCATACAAGTTTGCAACCGGAAACGTGACGTCATCGAATTCCATGAAACGTAATTTGGTATCCAACAATTATTGGCTGACTCGTCCCTCCCAAAGCGGTCTCATTTCTATAGAGCTCCCTCCCAAAGCGGTGTCATTTGTATAGGCCCTCCTCCCAAAGCGCTCTCATTTGTACTCTACTTACGTTTTTGGGATGCTCTGCATATGCCGACGTGAGGTTACTTCGTTCTGGTTAGATCAGACAAAATGTATCTACCAACATGAGGTTAGATTGTTTTGGTTAGATCAGACGAAATTTATTGTTTTTTTTGTGGTGCTATGTGAGGCTAGTTCGTTCTGGTTAGATCATACACAATTTATTGGTTAGATCAGGCGAAATTCATTTACAAACATAAGGTCAGTTCGTTCTGGTTAGATCAAACAAAATTTATTGATGCGCTACACCTACGTACGGTTAGTTCGTTCTGGTTAGATCAGACAAAATTTATCTACCAACATGAGGTTAGATTGTTTTGGTTAGATCAGACAAAATTTACATAAGTTTAGTTAGACAAATGACAGGTGACTGAAGCGACTGTGGCAGTTGACAGGTGACTGTTGCGACTCTGACAGTTGAAGCTTAGTTCGTTCTGGTTAGATCACACAAAATTTATTGGGTCTTTTGGGGTACTTTGTCATTTGTCAGGCTAGTTCGTTCTGGTTAGATCATACAAAATTCATTGGAATGATCAGACGAAATTCATTTACAAACATAAGGTTAGTTTGATCTGGTAAGATCAAACAAAATTTATTGGGGAACGCTATGCCTATGTAAGGTTCTTTGACTCACTTTTTCTGACAGTTGATCTAGCGTTTACGCAAAACGTGGAATGTCGTGGTTATGACGCAATATGTCGCGGTATGTAGCGTTTACGCAAAACGCGGTATGACGCAATATGTCGCGGTATGTAGCATTTATGCAGAATGCGGTATGTCGCGTTTACGTTCAAAGCTAAATAAATCACACGTTGAGAATTACTTTCCTCTTAAATTGAAGCGTTTTAAGGCACCCTGTATATTTTTTATCCTGAATGAAAAATTTGTGTGACGTCCCTGTACAACTAACTATGATGTGCGTTGACCAGTGCTGGCATCTTACCTTGTATGCATCACATTCGTCGCAACAAAACCAACTATAATTGCAGCCTCCGAAACATCGATATTCTTTACAAATGGCGATGTGATATGTTACCAAAATAAAAATGTTCAATAAATTTGTATTCAAACTGTTTTGTTTTATTTTTTCACTTTTAACCTAGGTTGGTCAATCGGTCTAACACGTTGAGGTGACTTCACTGCGGCCGCGGTCTTCCCAGCAAAAATTTGATCAAAATAGGCGTTTTTCGCGTTTTAAAAAACAGCTAAAATTTTAAACGTTGAAACACGCAAAAATGCGACCACAATAAGCGTTTTTCGCGTTCTAAAAAACAACCCCAAATTAAACCGTAAAAACTGTATATTTACATGTATATCTTATGGAGATTTGTCATTTCAAAATTGCTCAAAATACACGTTTTCGAATTTGAAAAAACAACTAAAATTTGAAACGCTAAAACAAGCAAAAATGCGACTAAAATGGACTTTTTATAAGGTTAGTTCGTTTTGGTTCGATCAAACTGAATATCTGTCAGTCTGCCTGTCTGTCTCCCATCTCCTGTCTTCTATCTTCTATCTTCTGTCTTCTGTTGGTAGCTACGTTAAAAATGACGGACCCCATCACGAAAACATTTTGAATCCCCATACCACCAATGACGCGTGTTTTCTTTGACAAATTACAGAGGCGGCCATGTTTTTCTCTTAAATCATATGTTGGTACACCCGGTATATGGTATTTGATAAGCAGGCGCCATCTTTTTTTCTCTTAAATGATGTCGGTTGTATTTTCTCTCAATTGACGAGTGTTTTGAGACACCCTGTATACAATATGACTTTTGACAAGCTGTTTTTTCTGTGATGTTACGTTGGTACACCCTGTATATGTTTTTTCTTCCATAATTGAATTTAAAACACCGACAACGTTCCGCCCTCCATAACTCCCATGCTTGATTTTAAAACCGGCAACACCCAAATCTTAATCTCCTTACTATTCAAACGTGGACTTCATGACAGAGACCAATCTGAAATATACATGCTGCTGTCATATACTAGCTTCCAACCGAATAAGTCACGCGGTGAACCCAGCGAACGCTGACTTTGTCGATGCGGCGCCAGCGCCTCTAGCGGTGATCGTGTTAGAAGTAACATTGTTCATCTACTCATTTTTCATTTTGTAACTTCGAGGGCCCGTTACTTGGTAACGAAGGATTTTAGGAAAAGAAGTTATATGAAGTATTCTTGACATGATTTTTTGGGTTTATGACCTTCCACAATCTGAAAATGAAAAAATTTTCAATCCAAAGGCCAGTACGCATATAAGCAAAACGTACCACGTCTCAGTCAATGGAAGATATTCTAGCTTTCTGGTTGGTTGTGATCGAACTCGGGTGCACTTTGGCTTCCAGTCTAACACGTGGTGCAATTTGTCGTCCGTAAATTTATTCGAAAAAAATCCCTGTGGTGAACGCCAAGCTGGGTTAGCTTGCTCAGGTTGGATTTGTGTGTAAATCGCGAGCGAAAAACTAATTTACGCATTTTCTACTCGCAAGCTAGGTTAGCTTGCTCAGGTTAGGTTTGTGTGTCAATTGCGAGCAAAAACCTAATTCACTAGTACAAAGTGCACCACGTTTTGGCATGAATGCAAATGCACCATTAGTTTGGTTACAACCAATCAGAGAGCTATAATATCTGCCTCTGGCCGACACGTGGTACGTTTTGCTTATATGCGACACGTACAAGGTCGTGAAAAGAATAAATGACATCGTCTATCGAATCCATAAGCCACCCCGAGGAAAACCTAGGTCGAGATGACGGACAGAAAGTTTCACTTGGGGTAACTCGAGAGGTATCTGCTGACTTCGTGCTAGCTCACTGTGTGGCCGAAGATCTTCGAATGTTCAGGGGCATTGCTGTGGTGTACTCGAAGAAGTTCGATCAACCCTAGGAACTACGGGAACAGAACCCTTAAGTTGGAGGGCCAGCGAAACATCGTCTACTTGGCAAGAAGCAATCTCGAGATAAACCGTCCTATGAAGATGTCTAGAAGAGCCTTATCTGATTAAGAGACTGGACCAAATCTTATGGACCTGGCAATCCCTAAATTGTCCTGTGGGCTTGATGAGCTGGATTGAAGAGATAAGAAGCATGTAGGAGACGATATTCAGATCCAGCGGCATTGAGATTTTGGCGTTCTGTAACCATCTTCAACGGCCAAACAGGAAGACTGTGGAGTATTACTTCACGGATAACCAAGAAGCAATTTCGAGATAAACTGTCCGATGAAGACATCTGGAAGAGCCTCGCCAGATTAAGAGATACGATGCTGGACCAAAATCTTATAGACCTAGCAATTCCAAAATTGCCCTGTGGGCTTGATGGGCTGGATCGGAGAGTCATTAGGAGCATTTTGGAAACGATATTCAAATCCAGTAGCGTTAAGATTTTGGTATGCTTTAACTACCAAACAGAAACACTGTGGAGTGTTACTTCCATCGAAACACACGGTGCAGATATGGGTAGTCGTGCATGTATGGACACACTCAAAGAATTACATTCGAGACGAAATGTCTTCAAGAAGGGGGCAATGTAATATTTCTCGATTGGGACCTGACCGCTTGTTATTTGGAAAAGTGGACTAAGATAAATGATGTATACTTCATCATACCGTTTCACTGTGACAGTTGCGTCTAGTGTCAAGAATGTAGTGGGGAAAAATTGGAAATTTTAATTTCTTTTTGTGCCTCGGCCAGTCGTCGGTTCGGCCACGTTCTCGCTCTTTCTGGATTCGACATGTCTCTCACGACTTGTCGAATTGTCTAAGATAGGACTGATGAAAACTTGGTAAAATTTTAATTCCCTAGTTTCCCTAGCTAACTTATAATTAATATTTACAATATTTAAAAAGCAAGAATTTAAATGTTGAAACAAACTAGCAAAAATGAAATGGTTAATTTTACGCGCCACGGAGTTTACCCGTGTCTACCCTCGGGGGTAGAAGGTTCGGATTCACCGCCCTGTTTTGCCTAAGTGCAGTGGTTCCCTCCACGTGGAGTTCCCCTCAGCCAAACAGTAGGCACCCTTTCGAATTGATTCTGGGACCACGCAATCAAAGCCAAAGAGCGAAGATTACCGCCGCATCCACTATCAGTGGGTGCCGGGTCGCTGTAAGAAAAATACAAGTTAGTAAATTTGACAAATAGGAAGGAATGACGAATTCTTTTTAGAAAGAATACGTTGACAACCGGTATATTATTGTAAGTTATAAGGCAACATATCAGAACAGTAATGCTACTATCAATAAATAGCAACATTTATGCAATATTCAGTGCTACCGTAAATAGTGCTACCTTTTGAACCGCTTGGCATATTGTTATGGAATTCTGATGGATTGAATAGAACATAAACTGGTAGAATTTGTTATAAATAAGGTGGTTCCAAGGTCGTATGGGGTCGCCCATAGAAGAGCCCCATGGTAAATCCTGCCTGTCGTAAGAGGTAACTGAAAGGGAGATGGGTAAACCTCGATAAAAAAAAACGAAATCCTAAGGTATAGACCGTGCCCAAGAGATGAATGGCACAGCGTCACCGTGCTTCAAACGGTTCTAATATATATGTTCGTTCTTTGCGATCAAGTGGGTATTGTTTAGTTGGGTTGAGGTTGGGAGGGCGCCCGTGGTTTGGTTAACACTTATTACGGGTGGTGTCTCAGCTTTTGCCTTGATATAGATTGATAATTGGACCAAATCGATCTATAGATGGTCCAAATGTTTCAATTAACATTTTCCATGCAACAAGCATTGCGGAGATAGCCTTGTAGGAACAGTGCACGGAAATTCATTGGATGTAATTCAACGTTCGTCGTGGTATTAGCCAGGAAATTAGTTGTTTTCTGATGGATTTTTGACCCAAATATATTACTATATTTTATAAGAAAATTGCAGTGGTATGGCAGGACATCTAGTTTCTAACAAAATATTATTGCCAACTTGATCTCCATATTCAGGAAGCTGTGAAAGTAGTAGTCGCGAGTCACCTGACGAGTAGCACTTTCAAAAAACCATTACCGTTCAGATTAAGTCAACAGTTTACCTCAACTCAACCCAAATCAAAGGATAGATCCGATTCGCAATCAACCAACATATCTTCCGTATGGACTAAAAGGAAAATGAATGAGTTGTCTGAAAATTTAGATGGAAGCAGAGATGGAGAAAACGATTCTCCCAACGAAAATGTACC
Organism: Chrysolina haemoptera; assembly: GCA_958298965.1. Taxonomy (NCBI): domain Eukaryota; kingdom Metazoa; phylum Arthropoda; class Insecta; order Coleoptera; family Chrysomelidae; genus Chrysolina; species Chrysolina haemoptera. Next base: position 18,393,495 of record OY282603.1, on the reverse strand, counting down.
CGAAATACGGATAAAAAATCCTCAAGACCTTGTGGATATAAAAATCTTGATCATAGAAAATAATCATAATATTTACCTATATATATATATATAGTATTCATTTATGATTTATTAATTTATTTATATATATATTATAAACATTATATTCTTATTATGATATATTCATTTAATTTTATTTTATTGTACTTACACATTTTAGTACAGGATCCGAAGAGAGGTCGACCTTCACCGTTCTGATAAACGGATGAAACATACTTCTTATGAAGTATCATAAATAGATGAATACGCCTAAAATGGGTTGCCTATCAAAATGTGGTCCAGACTATATACAGTGAGTTTCAAAAATTTGCAACATACGGAAAACTTTTTTATTGTCGATTTGTCAGAAAATTTTATTCTCCATAAAAATTAGTGCATTGCAGATTATGCATATGAGTTGTCAAAATTTCATTTCCAAACGGTGTATAGGGGGGAACAAAAAATAGAATTTTGATCAAGAGTAAACTACGTTGGCTGTGATATCAAATTTCAATAGTGTTTTCAATTCTGAACAACCTTGAATGAACTTTTTGATAATGCCAATAATAAGGGGTAGTTTACACTTATTCAAAATTATTTTTTGTTCCCCCTGTCCACCGTTTGTAAATTTGAAATTATCAAATTCAAGAAACTCCGAGCTTTATGTCGAAAAAAACATCCTTCAAGCAAAGAAAAGTACGTGGGAAGAATACATATATAGCATGGAGTCCACAACTTATTCCGGGGATTTATGGAATGAAATAAGATCAATTAACGGCAAACATCTCTTCAAAACAATCAAATATATTAATCACAATGGAGAAAACAAATATTATATATAGGAAATCTCAGATCAGTTAGCAGACAACGTTGAAACGGTCAGTAACTCAGAAAACTATGAAGAAACATTCCTAAATTACAAGCTTGAAGCAGAAAAACCTCTGAACTTTAATATCGAAATCGATCATTCTTACAACCTTCCATTTTTGATGGATGAATTGAACAATTTTTAAACAATTTGACAAGCATTTCGCCAGGACCAGACAACATCCCTTATGCCATGATAGTTTTTATCTTCCATGAAGAAAAATTCCTTAATTACAAACTTGAAGCAGAAAAACCTCTGAACTTCATTTTCGATATTGATCATTCTTACAACCTTCCATTTTTGCTAGATGAATTGAACAATATTTTGAACAATTTGACAAGCACTTCAGAACCAGACAACATCCCTTATGCCATGATAGTTTTTATTTTCCAGACAACGCAATTGCCCAACCTGTACAATACAATTTGTACAACAGGCAAATATTCCAAAAAATGGAAGGAAGCTGTTATAATACCACTCCTCAAAGAAAACAAGGATCTATCACTAACTAAATACCTAACCTGTTGTTTCTCTGAAGTGTTCGAAAAAATGATCAATGTCAAGGCTGGTATGGTAACTTGAAAGGAACAACCTCTTTCAGTGGAGGAATTTTTTTTGAATTTTCAAAAAAAAAATCCTGGATTCTGAACTATGCGGCAGGTATAGGGGCAGTCAAAAAATATCGCAACCACCCTATTCTGAAAATTTGGACATGAACGTCGTCGGCAGGACATCAATTGAAATTCCAGCAACAATAAGAAAGGCTCAAGGTGTCTGTAATATCGAATTTTCTCCAATGTTTCCAGTTCCAAAGTAGTTTTGCGAAGCACCCCGTGGACAGTACATTCAGCTAATGTCATTAGATTTGTTGGTATACCAATCCTGATATAATCAAAATCCATCGTATGGATGGATCTAAGAATAAAATAGGAATAGCTTGTGCATTTCAACGGAGAAATTCATTCGCGGACCCTTCATAGTGCTGCTAGTCTTTACCCAGCAGAACTATATGCTATACAGGGTATCTAACCTCTTGCACTAACCTGTGTATAATGGCCTCCAATACTTCATGTTCTGAAAATTGGAACACGGGGAACTCTGAAAAATCGTTCAGTGGTTGCGAATCCAGAGAAATCGTGAAGGAATCTGATCGAGGGTGTTTTGATCGGAGAACTGGTAGTATAGATTCATCGCAATCAGCCAACGTATCACTGGAGCTCAAGATTCTGATAGCTGACCTTATATCACCATCAGCTATTTTACTTAAAACAAGCTTGGAAAAGTTTTGGTTTTATTTCCTTTTATCGATCTTAGAGAGAATGACATTGGTCTTGAAATTAAAAAGTTTGATATTTTTCTTTATAAGAGATGTGAGAGAAGATCTTCGGGACTCATTGGTATTTGGGATGGTGTACAAGATATATGAAAAAGTCAACAAGTTTTCCCAGCTTGTTGCAGAGTTGGTATGTAAACATGTAAACATGTGGTTGGTATGTAAACATGAAATGTAATATAGTAGAATGAGGCACCAAAACAGAATTGACAGGTTGTGTGAAACTTTATGAACTTTTCATTAGTAATTTTGAGACCTTTCGTTGTTTTGAAGGATTTTTCACAAATATTACAGAATATGTTATCAAGAGAAGAAGAAGGAACATCGTAAGCACTCATTGGATTGAATTAAATACAACTACGAACTGAACCAGAAAGAATAGAATGCTTACAAGCAAGTTGTGAAAACTGGAGCAAATTATGTGATTGAAATATCAAAGATATATTGTATGGATACTTAGCTTTTGGTTTAACTGGTTCATCAAGTTCTACTCTACTTGAATTAAATAAATAGAATCAAATAAGCGTGATGTAGTACTTCTCGACATCAAAGTAGGATGATTTTTGTCATAGAGTTTTCGGCTCCTGGCGAAACGAACATCATCCAAAAAGACGAGGAAAATAGACCGATAGTTACTCTTTGAACTCCGCAGGCTCTACCCAAACCATTCTGTTAAAATGATGGTTCTGATCATAGGGGTCCTTGGTGAAATGATGGACACGCGGCAGAAATCCTTGCCGGAAAAATGCAGAAGGCCTTCATCCTTGGTTCACTCCGTCTGATCAGGGCATATATGACTCTCGGATCCAGTAATCACTTACGCCACGGACGTGAGGAGTGACTATCTGGGTAAATGACACTAGCGCGCCCTCCGGATGTATCAGGGCTCCGGAGACAGGGCCCAACTGGGATAATCCTAATGGATAAAATAATAATAATGATAATAACAATGATAACCGTTTTTATTCACAGTTTATTTCAAAGTACAGATTATACAGTGAAATTCGACTAAAAAGTAGGCTTCAACATCTGCACATGATAACTCATGCTCTTCCATCCAAATGGTGCCACCAAATTGAGTTCGGTAAATTTAAAAAATAGATTAGCTACAAATCTCGTCATTTTCTACCTTCTGATTGTGAGAATCACATATGTTTCAATTTTGCCATCTTCATGTCAAACACTGTTTGATATATCGTATACTCACATTCACCTTTATTTTTTACAGATTTCAATGACCTCTACGATGATGAAGATTTGCAGTAGAACATGATTTTTATTAAATTTATGTATATTTCAGACGTATTGTAATAAAAATGGTTATTTCATTATGTAGTTATTTTTTATTGTATCGAGTTTTTAATTTTCTTGAAATGAATTCTGTAGGAAAGGTTTTTGAAGGAAAAATAATGAACTTTTTTGGTATTGTCTCGGCTGTTCTGGATGATAACAATAGTTATTGTAAAAACTATATCAATTAGATCTTCAATATTCATTCTCATTTCACGACATATTTCGCTAACACAGTAGCTTCTTCAAGTGATTATACAACACAGCTTAATAAACACACAGCTACGAAACTCGCTGTGGTGGGGGTAGCTGACGCAGATTCTCGCGCACCCCCTATCCAACCAATGGCATCGATCGGGATTTCGATTACTCCGAATTCATGAGCTTCATAGACGTAGTGATGATAGGGTCGATGGGTAGTTTTTTTTTTGTGTGTTGTTGTGTTAAGTGTAAGTGTATTTTCTGTATTATTTTGGTCGTTTATGCATGGAAATGTCTTTTATATGTAGTGTATATTCTTTTTGGAACATGGGAGAGCTGTTTGCTACCATATTTACAAAAGTGTTGTAACTGTAATGAAAGTTTCTTCAGATTTCCACTAATATTGCAAGGTAACTCAGAAAAATATCTTAGTGTAAATTATGCATCAGTAAAAAATACTTTTTGAGAGAATATGACGGATATTTCGTTTTTCATTCTATACATTTTTTGTGAAATTGTTATTTTTATTTAGATGAATATTGTTCTGAAACCATTAGTTTCAACCATGATTATATAATAATAATAAACACTGTTGGTGTGTTGTGTTTTCGTCTTTGATATTTTACTGTTTTTTTTTTAATGTAGGCTGTTATCAGCTATTTTTGTAGTCTTTACTTCCAGAAACTTGCATGAATGCACCCGTTTCTGGAACGTGAACCCTTAAGACTAATTCTGACTATGAAAAGGACTGAAAACTTGTTCGTTTTATAGTATTTTGGGTGAATAAATAGAGTATTGAAACCAACAACTTTTAATATTCAAAATTATTTTTGAAAAATATACAGGGTGTCCCATATAAAACTCCGCGTGCAAATATCTGGAAAATTGAAGAGTATATCTATATTTTGTGAAAGCAGATGTTTTTGATGTCAAAGGGTCCTCTTCTTCACGTAGAGATTCATCAATGGGCGTCATCCGTTAGGGCGTCGCGACACCGACGCCAACTTTTTTGAATGGCACCCCGGATTTTTGAATGCCTCTTGCGATTGTGCATCGGATTATGAATTCAGCCATATAGCACACTCATGATTTCTCTTGAATACTAATGTACCACAGATGGCATAATATAAAGAGGACCATGAAAGCATCAAAATAAATGCAATACTACGAGTATTCATCGATCTGTCAGAAAACCTGTCAGATTTTACGGAAGTGTATTCAGTTTTGTGCCGGCTTTTCGTGAAATTGAAAAACGGTCCAATTTTCGAATGCAGAAAAGATGGATATGATAATATATGTATTTATGGTGAAGCAAGAAGGAATGAAAAGAAGTATTCGAAAATTGAACCATATTTCAATTTTACGAAAAACCGGCACAAAACTTAGTACACTTCCGTAAAATTTGACAGGTTTTCTAAACAGATTTGGAATATGGAATTTGGAATATGGAATTTGGAATTTTGGAATTTATTGAGATTCAAAAAAAAAATTACATCAATTGTTACAAAACATTTTTGTGATTCCACCCCAGGAGACAGGAGACCCACCTAAGCAATTGATATGCTTGTGTTGTGGCGTTACTGGATCCCAGCGTGAACTAAATTAACTGAATACCTAAATAATTGGCAGTGCAGATAATTGAAACTTACAGTATATGGATGCAGAAGTAAATTGGAAGCGATTGAAAGAGAGTGATAGAGAGAGATGGATAGAAGAGAAGGAGAAAGAGAGAGAGGGATTGAGACAGAGAGATAGAGAGAGAGAGAAAGATATAGAAGGGGAGAGAAAGAGAGATAACAAAATGAGAGAGATGGACGTTGGGGTTAGATGTTATTTTTGTGCTTAGATTTGGAGAAATGGAAAGACAGATTTTATTATTCTGTGTTCTAAAAACAACGTCTTATATATTCATTTTGAAATATAAAGTTTTTATTGAAGTTGTATATTTAGAAAGACGATATAGATTTTTTACGTCACAAGGCAAGTAGTTATAAAGTTTTGGTCCAAAAAAGAAGATAAATCTTTGTGTGTAAGTTTTTCTATAAATTGGTAAAGCAATCGACTTATTTTCGACGGATCTAGTGTGTTTTGTATTGAGGGTAACATATCTATCTTTATTATGGAACATCCATACCAAGCACTGGTAGATATAAAGACCTCTTATATCCAATATTTAATGTTATTAAATAAGCCCCCCCAAGCTGTAATGCAATATCTAATAACCGACTCCGCCAGTGAGTTGTATAAGAGCAGTAGATTTTTTCTATCCAGGTTATCTCTTATGCTGTAGAATTTATGGATTAGTTGTCTTAACCTTTTTGTAACATGTGTACTGTGTTCACCCCACCTTAGATGTTGATCGAGTATAATACCAAGATATTTGATATTTGATGTTTTTTCTATTTTGGGACAGTTGCATGTGTTTCCGTTATTACAAACATGTATCATAAGTGAGTTGTAATTAGGCTGTTTTGTAAAGTGAAAATGAAATGAATTCAGTTTTTTTACGTTTAAGCTTAAAAGATTGTGGTTAAGCCAAATTTTAAGATTTTGTAGGTCTTTTTCTGAGTCATCCTGTAATTGTTGCCACGAGTTTCCCCTATAATTGCTGTGTCATCGCATATGAGACTATAGTTCCTTTGAAATTATTAATTGATATTATTAATATATATGAGGAAGAGTACTGGACCTAGTACTGTTCCCTGTGGAACACCAATTTTGACATCTATGGGTTCACTTTGATAGTCCTCGACTTTGACAACTTGTGATCTTTGTGATAAGTAATTCCGCATTAAATTTAGCACGACACCTCTGACTCCAAAATTTCCAAGTTTATGCAGCAACAAATCATGAGAAACTGTGTCGAATGCCTTAGCCAGATCAAGAAAGACTGCTAGACATCTTTCCGATCTGTCCAAGGCATCGACAGCTTTTTCGATGAAATCCAATATGGCTTTTTCAGTATTTAGTTACTTCTGAAACCAAACTGTCTATTTGTTATTCGTTATGTTTAGTAAAGAATGCGGTTAGTCTGGTTTTGATACTCTGTTCAAAAATCTTAGCAACATTATTTATGACAGAAATCGGTCGGTAATTGTTCATGTCATTATGTTTAGCTGATTTATATATAGGGGTTACAAGGGATTCTTTCCATTGTCTCGGTATTTTATCACTTTTATAGGAGAGATTGATAACATGGACAAGAGGACTACTAATATTGAGGTGTATTTTTTAAATAGTTTTACTGGTGAAGCCGTCCGGTCCTGGCGCGCAGTTATTTTTCAAATTTGCAATAAGTATAATTACTTCATTTTTTGTGGCCGGTTGGAGAAAAATTGATGAAGGGATCATTGGGTCGTGGAGAAAATTCTCTGGGAGTTGCTCACATTTTTCAATTTTTTTAGCCATATCGATTTCCACATTGGTAAAAAACTCATTGAATGCATCAGCTTTATTTTTATTATTTGTTATTATTTCTCCCTTTGAATTTTTTATAGATATATTGTTTGGTGACCGTTTTTATTCGTAACTTCATTGATAATCTCCCATGTTTTTTTCCATTCCCCTTAACATCATTGAGTTTCTTTTTGTAATATTCATTTTTAATTTTTTTAATCAATTTATTAAGTTCGTTTCTGTTTGCTTTGTATTCGTTTTTGAGTTCTTGTGTACTTGTGTTTTTAAGTTTTTTTTAAGAAGAAGAAGAAGAAGATCCCGTTTTGTTATGCAAGTTATCAGTCCAGTGGTTATCCATGGTTTAATTTTATATATTTTGTTACAGTTTATATTTTTTGTTATAACTATAGTAGAAGAATGTATATAATTTTTTAGCTTATTTATAAATTTATCATAGGCAAGTTGTGAGTCCATACAATTCATGACATCATTCCAAATTTCACTTGCTAGTAATGTATTGAGCTTCTCAAAATTTATATTTTTTATGAGTTTGGTTTGAGGTTCGTTTGGGAACGGAATGTCTGTGTTGTCGTTTGATATGCTCAGGTATATTGAATAATGATCTGAGAGGTTAGTCTGGAAAATAATTGGACTAAATTTTATGTTGGTCAGTTTACCTAAACATCTCACAAAAAAATGATCGATTGTGCTCTTAGAAATTTCAGTCACTCTGGTTGGCTTATTTATATAAAAACAGAAACCATCGATGAATACTCGTATTATTGCTACTTATTACGCTTTCGTGGCCCTCTTTATAATATGCTATAAAGATGCTGTGGCGCATCAGTATTCAAGGAATACTATTAGTGTGCCATATGGCTGAATTCAGAATTTGATGCAGAATCGCAAAAGGCATTAAAAAATCTGGGGTGCCATTCAAAAAAGTTGGCGTCGGTGTCGCGACGCCGTAACGGATGACGCCCATTAATGAATCTCTACGTAAAGAAGAGGACCCTTTGACATTAAAAACACCAGCTCTCACGAAATATAGATATCCTCTTTAATTTTCCAGATATTTGCCCGCGGAGTTTTACATGGGACACCCTGTATATAGTGTGACCCATTTGAGATGGAAACACCCTTATAAAACTTACATTTTTCAACCTATTGGAATGATTTTTGTTTCGTTAGGTAGACATCCAAGAAGTCCATTAGGACACCATATTTCATGAATAAATCTCCATTTCTAGGGCCAACTAATTTTATTTTTCAAGGTAAAAAATCTAGAAAAATTACTAGCGATTTTCAGAAAAAATCTGACTACTCATCTGGATTCGCGACATTTTCAAATGATTCATATGTAAGTTACGTTGGAATGCGTCAATGAATAAAAATGTTATAAGGGAATGAAATTTGAAAAATATGCCGTTTGATTAACCCACCCAGGGCCCGATCCAGGGGGTGGGCAAGCCGGGCATTTGCCAAGAGCTGCAAAAATCTTCCATTTCATTTCGTCACCATGCAATTATACCAGTAAAGGTGCTGCAAGAGTTCCATGACCAAATCGACCAAATTAACATGTAAAACGCCATAACAGATTCTAAGGTCCCGTCTGGAGTTTTTTGTCTCATTCAAGGTCACGCGCTCGCTGCTCTGCCGTTCAGCTGTGACGTAGTCGAGCTGATCCGTATCAAAGATAAGAGTTTCCCCGTCGATCAAGAATTCGGGAATAGTCGGACGAGATCGGTTACGGAGTCAACCGTCGCTGGTCTGCCGTTCAGTTGTGACGTAGTCGAGCTGATCCGTATCAAAGATAAGAGTTTCCCAGTACCCAACGCCGAGTAGTGAAATAGATATTCAATGCAAATGATAAAATGAAATAAGGTTGTTAGACTGAGGGATCGAAGTGTAGCAAACCAGCTATCTTAGGATTACGAAGCGCACCTCTACAGACAAGGCTATGAGACCTCTTAGTAAATGTAGGTTGAAATGTTGTTTATACAGCGCGAGCTGCCGATCGGCGAAGTCGAGCGGCGTTATCTACCGCACGCCGGGTTCTATCTACCGCACGCCGAGTGCTCCAATATTAAATAAAAAGAATAATGATTGTGAATGAAGAAATTCAAATTGTTGAAGTGGTATAATAATAATGATGTTTGAATATAAATCGTTTAGTGAGAGAAAAAACATAGACAGGGTGTTTCATAATGCATAATTTAAGAGAAAAACAACAGGGTGTTTCAAAATACTCATTGATTAAGAAAAAAACCACCGACATCATTTATGGAAAAAGAATATGGCGACTCATAAAATTTCTTAATCAGGAAAAACAGTAAAGGGTATTAGAAAATGTCATCCTTGTAAGAAAAAAATATGGCGGCGTTTGATTGGTCAACGCACATCATAGTTCGTAGTATAGGGACGTCCCATATATTCATTATTCAAGAAAAAATATATATAGCGTATCTTGAAAAAAGATTTGTTAAGAGAAAAAAATATGGCGACGTTTGATTGGTCAACGCACATCATAGTTCGTTGTACAGAGACGTCTCACAAATTTTTTCATTCGAAAAAAGAAAATATACAGGGTGTCTTGAAAAAATCTCCACGCTGTTAGGAAAAAAAGATGGTGGCGTTTGATTGGTCAAAGCACATCATAGTTGGGTCGTTTCACAAAAACTCCTCATTAGGGATATGAGGATTCAAAACAACTACTCACCCATACAGAGAGTGAATTATAGCTGACATATATGAAATGATCTTCGAAGAGGATGTTTGTATGATAGTCGTTTGTATTCAATTTTAATATGCGACACCCTGCCAACTGTCAGAGTCGCGTCAGTCACTTGTCATACGTCATTTGAAAAAAGATAGCTGTCAGTTGAAGAAAAAAATATTGCGGCGTTTGATTGGTCAACGCACCATAGTTCGTAGAAAGGGACGTCCCATAAATTCATCGCAGTTTGGGAAAAAAAAAAGATGGCGACGTTTGATTGGTCAACGCACATCATAGTTCGTAGTATAGGGACGTCCCATAAATTCATTATTCAAGAAAAAATATATACAATTATAGCTGACATATATGAAATTATCTTCGAAGAGGATGTTTGTATGACTGTCAGAGAAAAAATACATGACTGCGTCTGATTGGTCGGCGCAAAGCATAATTCGTCATCACACAAAAAACATAGAGATTGTTATACCAAGTGTACCAACATATCATTCATCTAACCCATATCACCCAATAAATTTCGTCCGATCTAGCCAGAACGGACTAACCTTACATAGAGATAGCGTTTCAAAAAACCAAATAAATTTTGTTTGATCTAATCAGAACGAACTAACCTCACGTAGGTATAGCGTATTAAAAAACCTCAACGCTGCTAGAAAAACAGGGGATATCATTTGTCAAATGTTAGGTGGGAAAATGGACCAAAAAATAAATTTTGTGTGATTTAAATAGAACGAATCAACCTTACGTAGGCATAGCGCCCCGCCAATAAATTTTGTGTGATCTAACTAGCATGAACTAACCTTACGTAGACATTTACGTGGACGTTTTAAAAACCTAAACTCTGTTGGGAAATTGAATGTCTCTGTCATTTATCGAATATCAGGAGGAAAATTGATCAAAGAAAAAACGCATCAGGTATGAGGATTCGATACAACCACTTACAAAGAGATCGAATTACATCTGACATCTATTTGTGTAATGTTTGTTGAAGAAAAAAAAATACTGTGGCGTTTATAGCATACATCACAGTTATTTGTACAGGGAAAACCCTAACGTGTTATCAAAAATAACGTTAGCGTTAACACAGTACGGCGTAGTTGCGTATATAAGACGTAGCTTTCAAATTTCAACGTGTGATACCATGCAATCAATCAGTCAAGTGTCGGAAGGGACGTAGTCCTCACATTTCAACGTGCGATACCATGCATAAGGTTGATACCATGCAATCAGGCAATTGTCAGAAGAGATATTTCAACGTGTGAGACGTGCAGTCATTCAACTGTGGAAAGTGACGGAGTCTTCGCATTTTGAAGTACAATGCAATGCACTCAGTCAACTGGTATGAGTGACGTAGTGCTCAAATATTAACGTGCGATACCAATGTCCGAGGTTGTAATCATAGATTCAGCACAAGTAACGAGGGACCTTAGCGTTCAACGTACGATGCCAGACGCTGTGTTTATTGTCTTAAGTAACGTAGTTTTAATATTTCAACATGCGATATCATGCATTCAGTCAACTGTCGGAAGACGCGTAGCCCTCATATTTCAACGAGCGATGCATTCATTCAACTATTATTGGAGACGCGAACCGTTCATTTTAACGTGCGACACAATGCATACAGTCATAAGTGAAGTAGTCTTCTCATTTGAATGCATTCAGTCAACTATTCTAAGAGAGGTTGCAATCTCAAATTCAGCGGTTTAAAGCACAAGTGGTGAGAGATCTTAGCGTTCAACGTACGATTCCGTGATAGAGTCTTCAAGAATTCAAAGTACAATACCATACACTCACCCAATTGTCAGAATTGACGTAGTCTTCACGTATAATTATGTAATATAGAATAGAATAGCATTCCTAAGTTGGCATGCTTAGATTTATATGACAGACTCAAATAGTGAAAATGCCATTAAACGAGTCATATTTGTAATTCAGTAGACATCATTTGGGCTTATTACAGAGAGGCTGTTCTAGGTGAAAATATGCAAAATATATAGGTGAACCGTTGATAGGTTTGCCTTTCTGAACAGCATAAAAAGAACGCACTATAGGTGAACTTTGATAGCTGCAATGAGAGATAAAACCGTTTCTTGAGATGTTCTTCTCTCATTTGTATACACAAAGCGAGGAGAACGTGGGGGCCCCATAAAATGAGCTGTGTACGTGGTACACCTTGCACAACATAATGAAATGTTGTACAGGTTATCCTAATTGAAGAATTGTTTTGTGAACAAACATTTTGAAAAATATTCATTTTTGTATGATATAGCAAGAGCCACCATTATAGGAAACAAACGATTGAGTTTCACATTTCACGTTCCTACGCGGTTCTCATTATCAATCGGATATGATGTTATGTGATACATTTGAAAGAATATTTCATTCATAGAAAACAATTTTATATATTTTACATTAAAAATAGATGGAGTTATTTTGCGTGTAATCGAATCATTTGCCACCAAATTTTTTAACGATTTATCGTACACAATTCATCAATATATTGAATGCCCAATAAAATGAATCATAACATAAAAAACACATACAAAGAAATACAACGTTATAGAAAAATCATATACCGAATGTTCCTAAACTGAAACGTTACAAAAAATAAATATAAAGGGTTTGAAAATATGTCATTAAACATAAAAATCAGTTACGTATTTTCAGTTACGTATTTTCAGTTATTGTTTACGTTCCCATGTGAAATGTCAGGCACATTGAAACAGGACAAAATGAGGGATTTTTCATATTAAATACAAATGATATTTGAAATGGTATACTGATGATGGAAAATAGTGTTCAAAACGTTTTGTTTCAACTGTGATGAGGACTAAAATAAAATGTTGAATGTCACTAACATGAATCTTAGTAGTAAAAACATACAGGTTATACCGGGAAGATTTAGAAACTAATTGTTGAAGAAAGGAACAGTTGTGGGGTGCATATAAAAATAATAAATGAATTAAAAAACGTAGAGGATATTCGTCAAATGTCATTCAACAAATTGAGTATATGGTGAATCAAAATACATCATTGTTGTAAAGACATATACGGGTGTTTAAATGCGAACAGGTAAACAATATATATATATATATATATACAGGGTGTTCCTAAACATCATGTACATCCGAAAGGAGGTAATTCCTCAGCTCATTTTAAGACTAAAAGTTCATATAAACTCAGGTCCGAAAACGCTTCGTTACCGATCTACGGGGTGTTGAAATTTCAATTTTTTTTTTGGTTTTTCTTTATAGATTCTGCAGTTTTTGAGATATGTGGCTCAAATTTGAAACATAAATTACGTTATGGGGCTTACATCGATGGACAACTCAAATGTTTGTGAGAATCTACAGGGTGATATTTTTTTATGGGTCATGCCCCCTTTTCTCCCCCTGAACTTTTTTGCGGTGCGCTGTTGGTAAATTCTAAGGTACAAATTGAATTTTTTGGTTTGTTTACAAACTTTTTTGTATCCTGTAGTTTTTTCGTATCTAAGACCGTTATCGAGAAAAAAAAAATTGAAATTTTTTTGTAATTCGCTAAAATTATTTTGTTCGCCGCTGTTTGCTAAAGGCTTTTTTTTGCAATAACGATTTATTATACAAAACATCCAAATAAAAGACATAACAAGGAAATAACGTTATAACAATTGTTGAAAGTGACCTCCTCCAATCCTTATACATGCGTCCGCTCTTCTTCTCATTGATGCCCGTACTCTGCCAAACACCCCCGGAGTATTTCTTACAGTTTCAAATGCATTTAATATTCGATTTCGTAAGTCATCGATGGTATTTATTGGTGTTGTATACACGAGAGATTTGAGATGCCCCCATAGAAAAAAATCTAGGCTATTTAAATCAGGGGACCTAGGGGGCCATAACTGAGGTCCACCCCGTCCTATCCACTTGTCCCCAAACACTTCATTTAAATATTGCCGAGCCAAAACAGAAAAATGTGCTGGTGCGCCATCGTGCATATACCACATTTGATGTCTGAGCAAAAGAGGTAAGCCTTCAAGTAATAAAGGTAATTCGTATTGCAAAAAATGCCTGTATGAGTTTCCAGTAAGCCGACCAGGCAAAAAGAAAGGACCAATCAAATGATCCCCAACTATACCACCCCATACATTCAATGAGAACTGCTCTTGAAAATGAGTTTCGACAATTCCATGTGGATTTTCTTCGGCCCATATGTGGTTGTTATGAAAATTTATAATTTGATTCCTGGAAAAATTGGCTTCGTCGGTAAAAAGGATTTTACAGTCAAAATTGGGGTTTACTGCTATCCTATTAAGGTACCACTGGCAGAAATTAACTCTTGAAGGGAAATCTCGAGGAAGGAGCGCTTGCACCCTTTGAATGTGATATGGATATAGTAGAGATTCACGCAATATACGCCAAACAACTTGGTGACTGATATTTAAATTTTTAGCGATTTTTCTGGTGCTAGTGTCTGGCTGTTCTTCTATTTCATGTAGAACAGCTTCTTCGATCTGTGGTGTTCTAACGGTACGTGGTTTACCTCCATCATTAGTGTTTTTATTAAATGTTCCAGTTTCTGCAAGACGCCTATGAATATCTGAGAATATTCGTTGATCAGGTATTATTCTATTGGGATAACGCTCCATGTATAGACGTCTGGCTTCTCTTGCATTTCCATTCGCAAGGCCATAAATAAAATGCATATCAGCCATATCGCCATTTGAATAATTTGGCATTGTTACGAGGCTATAACGAGTATTTATAACAAATTTACACCTTACAATTAACAATTTAAACACATGTAAAGACACCTAACGACTCCACATACGAACTGTCAAAAAACGCTCGCTCTCCACTGCATTTGTTTGAAAACAAATCTATTCTTTCATGATGGAAAGTATAGACAATACACTCATAGCCATCTGAGAATCTGCGTTGGAGCTAAGCTTATCGTTGGTCGGTTTAAATCCAGGTCCCGGGAACAGATCCCGGCATCGGATTTTTTTAAAGCAATGATTTCACTTTTTTCTTCTGTTTGAGATTTGAATTATTGGATACTTGGATAGCTTATACATTACGAATTTCTACTGAGTATTCATTTTCTCATACTATTATAATATTATGTGCCTATTTGAATGAAGTGTCGATCTTTTTTTGTCTGAAAGATGCGTTTGTAGAAAAAATAATGTGTGTATTTCAAGCACAAAGTGTCATTGTTGCTCTCCAAAGATTACCGCGCTCCGCTTCGCGTTGCACGGTAACTCTCTTTGTCGAGCGACAATCAATTACTTTGCGCTCGAAATACACAAATTGCTATTTCCATTTTTTCTCGACAACGGTTTTAGATACGGAAAAACTACAAGACACAAAAAAGTTTGTAAATGAATGAAAAAATTCATTTTGTATATTATAATTTATCAACGGCGCACCGCAAAAAAGTTCAGGGGGAGAAAAGGGGGCATGACCCAAAAAAAATTATCACCCTATAGATTCTCACAAACATTTGAGATGTCCATCGATGTAAGCCCTATAACATAATCTATGTTTCAAATTTGAGCCACATATCTCAAAAACTGCAGGATCTATAAAGAAAAAACAAAAAAAATCTTGAAATTTCAACACCCCGTAGATCGGTAACAAAGCGTTTGCGGACCAATGTTTATATGAACTTTTAGTCTTAAAATGAGCTGAGGAATTACCCCCTTTCGGATGTACATGATGTTTAGGAACACCCTGTATATATATATATATATATATATATATATATATATATATATATATATATATACATCTATTTATCTTTTTAGCGTCTTTCTATCCAGTACGCTTTCAGCGTCCGAGGAAGTATATTCAACTATTCCGCCTTCAATAGGTGGCAATAAACCTATTGCCACCTATTTGAACCAAAGAGCACAAAAGTAAAGTATATTGAAATATTAGTATTGGATCACTCACAATTTAGATTTATATATTCTGCATATTTTTTACGTCCTTTCATTATACTATCATTTGAACGCCCTCAATATACACTACTTTGTACTATCCTTACTACATCCCCCCGTATGATTATTGGACGAATAGAATACTTTCGGCGTCCGACAGTGTTGCCATGTCTGGTATTTTGTAACTTAATATATGCAGACGTATTATTCCACATCATTAGGAAATAATGTCAAAAGATTCGTGAACCTGTGAAGCGCCATGAAGTGAATAAAAAAGTTAAAAAAAATGAAGAACACGCTTTACTTTCAACATGGACTGAAAAGTAAAAAATTATTGACAATGTAATAATTCAAATGTGAAAAAGCGTGGGTGCTTACAAACTATTTTCGTATATTACTGATTTCAACTTTACAATACTGAGCGTTCAAAAGCTCGAGAAAACTTAAGTCAAGAACCCCACTATTTTTTGCATTTGAGTAATTACATTGACAATTATTTTATACTTTTTAGTCATTGTTGGAAGTAAAGCACGTTCTTTAGTTTTTTAAACTATAATTTTGTTTTTTAATAAAAAATCAAAATCTCCGACCCCGAAAACCCCTATATACCAATTTTGAATCGAATCTGACCATAACCATAAAACTCGTTCACCATCTTAGGCCGCCATCTTGAATTCATGAATTTTGACATAGAATTTAAAAAACCCCCACATACAAATTTTGAATCGAATCTGATCATAATAACAAATCTCGTCCGCCATCTTGAATTTATGAATTTTCACAGAAAATTCATTATCTCTGACCCCACAAACAGTTACATACCAATTTTGAATCGACTATTATCGCGAATCTCGTCCGCCATCTCGGCACCGACATTTTTCAAATTTTCCTGGAGAAGAATCATATTATTCAAATTGAAGAATAAATTGATAAAATGTATACAGTATCGGAAACTTTTCATCTGGGGTATAGACAGAAATCTACGCGAGCAAAAAGAACGCAATGATGTGATAATACCACATAATTAAGAGAGACGTACTACCTTGCGCCTCTCCTGTTACCCTACCCGACGCATTAACGGACCACGTGGCAATGCGACACACCACACACAGATCACGTCGATATCCCTTCATCGAGCGAGTAGAGGAGAAATTGTAATGCTCTCTTAACATATAGCAAGCTATTCTTTACGCTCTCATGAAACTACCATACCCAAGATGAAAAATTTCCGATACTTATGTATAAAAAGCCACCCAAAGTTTTCGAATACGAAAGTGGCAATAAGCTTTTGAATCTGTAACTCAAATCTCAAGAAATTACTTTTTACTTTTTAGCGCCTTCGAATAAATGCTTGTCTTTAAATTTTTTTTTTAATTATATCATTCTGTGCTTTTTAGTTAGTACGCATTGATCTATGCATTTCAAAGAAAGCATGGTTATTACAGGGGCCGTTTCCTGTGAGTTTTGAACTATCTAGCTCTTCACTGAGGATCCTCGACCCCTAATACCCCACGTACAAATTTTGAAGAGAATCAGACCATGATTACAAAACTCGCTCGCCGTCGTGGATTTATGAATGTTGATAAAAAATCTATAATCTCCTACCCCAAAAACCCTCTCCTATCAATCGAAATCGAATCGGACCATAATCACAAAACTCGTCCGGCATCTTGGAACCGCCATATTGAATTTATGAATTTTGACAAAAATTTCATTATGTCTGACCCCAAAAACCCCCACATACCAATTTAGAATCGAATCGGACCATAACTACAAAACTCATCCGCCATATTGGAGCCGTCTTTTTTAATTTTTTTCTAACGAAAATTTAATAATGCATTGTCACCGAAATTATGAACACCTGTCAAATTTTGAATCAAACGATTAGAAATGTCTTATATTTGACTTGCAAGATTTGATTAGAAACGCACAGACACCGTGACAGGTGAAACTAAATAAAAGCTTGTATTGTAATGAAAATAGAGTTATTTTCCGTTTAGTATGCAGTATTCAAGTCTACCTACTATAACATACATTTTGGGTGTGGTGCATATCTCGGTGTGATATTCTAGAAATACAAGAAATACTCAACCAGATGTTCAAAGTGAAATCTCACAAGACTTCCATAAAAAAAAATCAAAATGGTGTTCAGGGTCGCCATCTTGAGATATATAACAATAATATAGTTTTGTCAATCCATTGAAGTGTGCTGAGTTTGATTTTATAAACCCACCAAATCAGAAGAGGGTGCATTGACGATCCAATAAAAAATTGATAAAGTTGTATGATATCCATTTGATTTTTTTCCTATACAAATTACTATTTTCGGCAACCGTCCGGGAAGAACCTACGTTCCGGACGCTTTTTCTTTCAGAAAGTAGCACTTCCCGCTCCAGTCCAGGAAGTACGTACTTCCCGGACTAGGCTGAGAAGTGCTCGAATTTTAATGTGAATATTAATCTAAATAAGAATTAGAATGTATTTCTTAGTACCTATCTTCTGTTCAAATTTCAATATATAATACAAATAAAAGGACTAAAATGTTCGAAATTTTGTCCTACAAAGAAATATAATGAATAAATTATTCTAAGAGCCGGAATAGAGGTCGACCTTCACCCATCTGTTACCGGATGAAACATACTTTTTATAGCGTTACATAAATATACAAATACATCTATAAAGGCTTGCCTACCAAAATATGGTCCATACTATATACAGTGAGTTTAAAAAATTTGCACCATATGGAAAACTTTTTTATTATCGATTTTTCAGAAAATTTTAATCCCCATTAAAATTGGTGCATGGCAGACTACTTGCATATCTATGAGTTGTTAAAATTTCAAATTTCCAGTGTACAGGGGAGAACAAAAAATAGGAATTTTGATCAGGTGTAAACTACCCCTTATTTTTGACATTATAAAAAGTGTATTCAAAGAGGTTATTTAGAATTGAAAACAATATTCAAATTTGGAATCGCAGCCATGGTAGTTTACTCTTGATCAAAATTCATTTTTTTGTTCCTCCCTGTACACCGTTAGGAAATTTATAATTTTTATAACTCGAATACAAGGATTCCGCAATGCACCAATTTTTATGAATATTAAAATTTTTTGGCCCGAATCGATAATAAAAGTTTCCATGTGGTGGCAAATTTTTGAAACTCACTGTGTATAGTTTGGACTACATTCAGATAGGCAAGCCATTAAAGGTATATTTGTCTATTTATTAAACTTGATAAAACGTACGTTCCACGGTTGCGGAAAAAATAGTGTACGCAACACGTCTGAAAACAGTTTTTTTGGACCCGCTGTGATTCAACAAAGCGTACAAGTTATATAGACAAGGGGCTTCATTGTCTGCTGTGAAGTTGCTCATATCTAATCCTTTTAGAGGAAAATCAATAGTGACCTTTTATTTTTCTCTTAATTTTTCTGTTTGAGAAAACCCTTTTAAATGGATTACCAAAATTTTTGGGAATTTATGAATCCTCTTCTTCTTCCTTTGCAAATCGAACATGTCATACTAGATACATTTTGCATTTCATCTTGAGTACAGAACTAAACTATTCTTTCTCGGAAACTGAACTCAAATGTTGACTTTTCGTTAAAATCTCAGTAAGCGAAGTGACTCTTTCTTGTTCTAGAACGTAAAAGACGTACAGTTTTGTACATAAAAGAGTCGTACATTGCACTAATTGCGCTGACAAAATGTTAAAAGCGCGTTACTAACAAAAATAGTTTGAATTTTGACACTACTTGTCAAAGTCGATAAGAAGTTCAATTAAGATTGACTTACAATAGCCTATAACTGCTGTACGACTTTTTTATGCACACAACTGTACGATAGTCATGCAAAAAATATCACCTAGATATTTCATTTTGCTTCAAACACGAAATGTCAATTAACAATAACAGATACTTATTTATTAATTTTTTATTCTCATATTAGTTTTAATTCGAATGCAAAATACTGTTGCGTCCTCGAATGCGAATTTTCTTTCGTGCATTCATTGTTACCCCACTGAGTCCATCAACAATAAATGAGACCACGTAGAAACCACCCGAATACAAATGGTGTGTTGCCAAGTGTCCGGACGCTGAAGTATCTCAGAATGTAGTCCACAATAAGTATACAGTATGCGTTTGTAGCGCTGCAACGGACATGACTTGAACTACACGTGAATATATTTTGATCAACTTGTGATACTTTAGCGTCCACATGATGGCGAATATGTAACTCCGTCAAAGTCAGTGAAACTCACGACCACAGACAGTAATCTGTCAAATACGGAGGTTCGAAAGTAAAATGATAGAGGTCACTAGCAGTTCTTTCACACGAAATAATAAGGGATTATATTTGAGCGTCCGTATACGGACGCATAAAGGTGGGGGACGCTGAAACATATGTAAATTTAAAATGTATGGACGCACAAATGATAGAAAGCTATATATATAGGGTGTATGAAAATACAGCATTGAACAAAAAAATATATGAAGAAATATCACCCCAAGATGCGTCAAACACATATGGGGTGTTTGAAGACAAAAACATTTACTCAAAACTAATTAGTGAAGAAAAAACATGGAAGATGATCGTCAGATGTTTTATATATTTGGAATATGACTTTATCTTTTCAAGTTGGTACAACTTTTCTATGTGAATTTGGCAAACCTCATACCTTCATTGATTTTTTAATTTCATAAATGCGGCAAACGATATACATCATTTTACATGCATTCTTATGAGAATCAATGAATAAAAATTTTACAAATACCACGATATATGACAAATGCAGCACTTTTATATGCACTCTTATGCTACCTGAAGCACACATTTTAGGAAAACTGGAGGCAAAGCAAAAGCAAAAAGGGTATATTGTAAAAATAAAATTGTAAGCACACAGTATACATAAAATATATAAATAAAAACAGTTTAAAACTATCCCCTCACCGCAGGGTAGGGTAAAGGGAGGGAGTTTCACGACTGTTCCCCCGGAGCGAGGTTCATTCCCGCCCTTCTGGTGTCCAGCGGGCAGGATAAACCGCGGCTCGCCTGTCCTAGGACAGGCCCCACGATGTTTGTGGGCCACTTTTACGAATACCGGTCTCTGTCCCAGTTACTTGGTGCCCCGCCTCCTACAAGTTATGCGGAGGGCTCACGTTTGTTCATAGAGAGCCATCAGGCGATCGAATACATTGTCGATTGAGGATCTAAGTAGTTCCCGGAAAAACACTGAAAAAACCGGGTTGCATACATTCATCGGTGCGAGTGTTCATACGTCTACTCTCCTTCTAGGGGTTCGCGGAAAACATCCAGCGCCTGGTATAAATACCCTCCATACCTCCACGGCACGCCGTGGTGTTCCCGGATGGCTGTGATATCCCTGGTCAAGGGGCTTCCTCGGATGTGATGACGATAGAATTTATCGGCTTGTGATCTTATGAATTCTGTGATCTTGTCGATGTTGGCCAGCTCTCGCAAGTCGTCCGACCGAATGTACCTGTCACTATCAGTGATGATACGTAGTACCTTGTTCTGCATCACCTCCAACCTTCCCATTTGTGTGTTGGAGACGCTGCAGAACACCGGGCAGGCGTACGTCATTGCAGGCCTGATGACCTGTTTATACAGGAGCACCTTATTCTCTCTACTCAGCTTGGAGGTCCTAGCGATGAGCGGGTACACTCGCCTGAGCGCTACCGCCCCCCGCTGAACCGCCAAACTGACGTGCTTGTGCATGAACAGACGCCTGTCCAGTTGTACCCCCAGGTACCGCACGGTGTCGGACTCGTCTATCCGGTTGCCCAGAACCCTGAACTCCCCGGGAAGGCTGATGTTGGTGTTCTTCATCGTTCTCGAGAAGATCATGAGCTCCGTTTTATCCGGATTCAGCTCAATTTTGTTTCTCTTCATATACGGTATGACCGCCCTATCCAGGTAGCTTCTCAACCTCGACGCGGCCATCACGCTGTGCTGTGAGTGCGTATATAACGCTGTATCATCAGCGTAGATGGCCGTGTCCACCAGGTTGGACATGGGGAAGTCATATGTATATAAAGAGTACAAGAGCGGAGACAGACTCGACCCCTGCGGCACTCCGGCTTCGATCGGCTTCATTACTGAGCTGGTGTTATTCACTCTCACCCGGAAAGCCCTGTTGACCAGGTAGGAATCCACCAGTCGTACCATGTGGGCAGGCACGCCTGCCCGTAACAATTTCACTACCATGCCCTCTGTCCAGACGGTATCAAAGGCTTTCTTGATGT
The DNA here is from genome assembly GCA_958298965.1 of Chrysolina haemoptera. Lineage (NCBI taxonomy): Eukaryota > Metazoa > Arthropoda > Insecta > Coleoptera > Chrysomelidae > Chrysolina > Chrysolina haemoptera. The sequence goes on along the minus strand of OY282603.1, from coordinate 18,371,466 downwards.
CCAACAGGACCATAAGCGTATTTTGCTGTCGCTGGAAGGCCCCCCTCACCCCGTGAGCAATCCTGGCCACCTGGGAGGACGTGGAGTGTCCTCTTCGGAAGCCGAACTGCTCCTCCGGGATGAGTTTGAGCTCGCCCTCGACAGCTTCAAATCTCTTGAGGAGGATTCTATCTACCAACTTCGCGACAGTACTCAGCAGCGAGATCGGGCGGTAGCTCTCAATCCTCGTTTCTGATTTTCCCGGCTTTAGGATGGGGATGATCTCTGCATGCTTCAGGCATTGCGGATAGTGCTGCCATCTGATGATGCCGTTGATGATGTATCAGTTGCACTAGGGACTTCTTCGGGAGATTCCTAAGCAGAACCGCGTCGATTCCGTCGATGCCAGGTGCCTTGTTTCTAGGGAGCCTCTTTATGTTATCTCGCAACTCCTCGAAGCTGACCATCAGCTTCGAGAAGTCCCTCGATTCCACCGGTGTTTTCGGCATTTTTCTGAACTTTTTGGCTTCCCTAGTCACTGATTCATGCTCTCGCATTGAATCGGCACCCGTTCTGAAAGCACTCTGGAAATACTCTCCGAACATCTCCGCCTTCCCCTTTTCCGTGACCGCCTGTGCGCGGCCGTTCCCCACGGCTGGGATGTCCTTGAACCTCTTTTGGAGGCCCCTGTTCATCCGCCATAGGGAACCGTCGCCCACATTCAGACTTTCGAGTTTCTTCTTCCAGACCTCATCCCTGTGACTCTGCTATCTCCTCACCCAGAGTCAGCATGTGTTCTCTGTGGCAGGCCCGCTGCGTTGCCTGCCACTTTCTTCTCTCTGAGTTTTTGAGTTTTATCAGGTCAAGGATGAAGTCTGGGAGAAGTTCTCGGTCTTCCCTCACTGTTCTCTTCCTGGTCGTGACGTCACGGGCCGCACGAATATTTTCGATCAGCTTCCGAGTCTCCTCGTCCAATTTATCCTCTTGGATATTTGGGGTGATGACTGTTTTACCATTCATCACCCTCCGGTACTCTTTCCAGTCAGTTGTTGAGTAATCATACCTTATTCTTTTATTTCTGGGTTGTTGGCCTCCCTTGACTGAAAAGAATACCGGATTATGGTCCGATATAAACTCGGTTGCCGTCCTGAGCTCCGTGAGGTCCGCAACGTTTTTGTTCATTACCAGGTCAAGAGTGGAGGGAGTCAGTCCGTTCCAGGGGAAGTGTGTCCGGCAAGTCTATGACAACATTGTTATTCAGGGAGTATTCCCAGAGTGTCTTTCCGTTCGCATTTTCGGTACCGGCGGGGTTCCACAAGTGATTCTTCCCCGGCTAGCAGCACTTTGTGCCCGCTATTGCAGAGACCATCAACATCCATGGCCGTGTGGCGGATTATATACCGCATATATCTTAGTCCCCGTTTCCAGCTGAATGCCGGCATGCTCAATTGAGCTTTGCCGGGGCGGTAGGATTATATGCGGTATACTCGTTCTCACAAGGATTGCCACCCCGCCTCCTCTCACGGCGTTGGGTCTGTCGGTCCGTATGGTTGTGAATCCCCGGATTTTCAGCTTATGTTCCTGTCGGAGCTTCGTCTCGGACAGGAGCATAATATCGATCTTGTGTCTATGAACGAAGTCCGCAAGAAGATGGTACTTGCTGCGGACTCCGTTCACATTGAGCATGCATGCCTTAAGGGGCATCTAGAGGCCGTAACATTGGATGTTATCCGCCACCCTCCAGAAGGCGAGGAATTTCTCAGTGGGATTCCGGGCCCTCCTCAAGCCCTCAATGACATCATCCATGGCCTTCAATAGGCCTTCGGTATTTACCATACCCTTAATCTCCTGCTGTCTCTACATGAACCCATAGAAAGCGTCATTCGCAAAAGTGGAAGCTCCTTGTTGGGGGGGGGATATTGGGATGGGGGGATATTTACCCTGCGGCTCGTATCCTCTCCTATTGATTTTCTTTCTTCTTTTCTTCTCTCCCATACGTTCTCTTGGGGCGGCTGGGCTGGAACATAGTTCGGCATTCTGCGTGGCGCTGGTGTCGGCTTCGTCCTCCGCTGCTCCAGGGACTCAAGGTGGAGATTGTACGCCTCGCATTGGGTGGAGCTTGAGATGTGGCTTCCACCACAGTTGCAACAGACAGCCCGTGTGGTTCTGAACTGGAGGCCTTTTGAAACCGTTCAGTTTTCGTCTGAAAAATTTTCTTTACCCCAACCCCTTTATAAAGCGTTCAGTCTTCCGTCCGACCAAAGTTTATATTTACTGAGCTCTATTGAATTTCTTTAGTCTACTGTAGAACGTTGAACGTTTAACACCGGACTTTTTATAATTCCAGTATGTCAATGTTTACTGATTTGGTACAACATATCGCTAAACTGCTCGCAGTATTGACCACAAAATACGATGAAGTAATTGCACAAGAAGGTCTCAAGGGTATTAAAAAGTTGTACAATGCCATGAGAGGTGCAAAATCGATGGGTGAAAAACAACATCTGGAGGCATGTATGAGGAACATCAGGATCATTCGCAATTAATTGAAAGCTACGCAGAAGCAAGGGACAGGGCTTCCTACGCGATCTGAAGGAGCGAGAAAACGCGTCCGCTGGGATGATACTGGTTCGGCATTCAATAATCGAATTAGGACTGGTGTAGTCTCCAATTTAAAGCACAAGGACCCCGGCTCTTTCCTGGTGGACTGCAGGACATTATTCAGGAAGAAGATCCAGAATGCGTTTAAAACAAATCATGCTGTCAAGGTGAATGCAGTTTTCGGCGGAGAATTCGAGATCGTAAAAGGAAGTCAAAGTATAACGGTATTCAAATATTTCACGACATCCAACTTCCCCATTTACCAAGATACCAATCTGGACGAATGGTTCAATTCCAAGATCATTGAGCCCATTATGCAGGAGCTGGATGCATTTGCTGAGAAGGATAGTGGCTGGGCATTGAAGAAAGTAGTCAATCTGGGGGTGAACATTGTCAAGTTCACCTCTCAACTATCAGCATGAATATCAACATACCGTCAAAGATTCGAAATCGCAAACTGATGTGACTAGAAAACAATTTGGCATTTATGACTATTAACATATATCAAAATTTCTTAGAAAACGAAGAGCTGAGGTGGAATATTCAAATGAATGAATGAGAGTAACTCGTAACCAATTGATTAAAGTTGAAGTGCGAGATCGCATCATACACCAATACCACGAAACTCAGTGGATGAGAAAAGTATCCATTAAAATATATGATTGGTGGACAGAAGATACTACGACAGAAATCTAATTTTTTGAGTGAAGAAGGCTTGCGTAAAAAATAGAAATAGTTGAGAAGTTTCGAGGGTAAAATTTGAAGAGAATCGTGAAAATCAAGCATTTTTGCTGAGGTAAAATTAGGGAATGAACAAGATGTCTATCATTGGAAGCGGAACAGCGTCTGATGAATATAATTCAAGATTATATCAAGATGATAAGCAAACCAATATAACTCGAAACACCCACCATACATGATGAAGCATCTTAGATTTCTGCTGAAGTAATATAATTCATTTATAATTTTGGAAATGTTTTCATAAATACTAATAAGCAAACCATTTTTAAAAGGAGACAATACACGCTTCAGAAAAAACGCGAGTTATTATTTATCTGAAGGAAATGGATGTGAATAAATTAATGAATTATTAATAAAGAGTTCAAGCTAAGTATGCGCAATGCCAGGAAGACCTGGTATGTATTATTCTATATTTGGATGGCAAACGTGAAAATTGATGTTTTTGAACGTTAGATCGGTTTAAGTCATGAGGTTTGCCCCATTTATGAAATTAAAAAATCAATGAAAAAGTTGTATGAGGTTTGCCAAATTCACATAGAAAAGTTGTACCAACTTGAAAAGATAAAGTCATATTCCAAATATATAAAACATCTGACGATCATCTTCCATGTTTTTTCTTCACTAATTAGTTTTGAGGCACGTTGTAAATGTTTTTGTCTTCAAACACAGGTGTTGTTTACCTGTTCGCATTTAAACACCCGTATATGTCTTTACAACAATGATGTATTTTGATTCACCTCATATACTAAATTTGTTGAATGACATTTGACGAATATCCTCTACGTTTTTTAATTCATTTATTATTTTTATATGCACCCCACAACTGTTCGTTTCTTCAACAATTAGTTTCTAAATCTTCCCGGTATAATCTGTATGTTTTTACTACTAAGATTCATGTTAGTGACATTCAACATTTCATTTTAGTCCTCATCACAGTTGAAACAAAACGTTTTGAACACTATTTTCTATCATCAGTATACCATTTCAAATATCATTTGTATTTAATGTGAAAAATCCCTCATTTTGTCCTGTTTCAATATGCCTGACATTTCACATGGGAACGTAAACAATAACTGAAAATACGTGACTGATTTTTATGTTTAATGACATATTTTCAAATCCTTTATATTTATTTTTTGTAACGTTTCAGTTTAGGAACATTCGGTATATGATTTTTCTATAACGTTGTATTTCTTTGTATGAGTTTTTTATGTTATGATTCATTTTATTGGGCATTCAATATATTGATGAATTGTGTACGATAAATCGTTAAAAAATTTGGTGGCAAATGATTCGATTACACGCAAAATAACTCCATCTATTTTTAATGTAAAATATATAAAATTGTTTTCTATGAATGAAATATTCTTTCAAATGTATCACATAACATCATATTCGATTGATAATGAGAACCGCGTAGGAACGTGAAATGTGAAACTCAATCGTTTGCTCTACAATGTATATCATGAAAATATTCGAACTATTTTGTGTCATATCAATCACGTATACTTCGATTATACATGCTATGTGAGTACCTTTGTTTGTTTCCTATAATGGTGGCTCTTGCTATATCATACAAAAATGAATATTTTTCAAAATGTTTGTTCACAAAACAATTCTTCAATTAGGATAACCTGTACAACATTTCATTATGTTGTGCAAGGTGTACCACGTACACAGCTCATTTTATGGGGCCCCCACGTTCTCCTCGCTTTGTGTATACAAATGAGAGAAGAACATCTCAAGAAACGGTTTTATCTCTCATTGCAGCTATCAAAGTTCACCTATAGTGCGTTCTTTTTTAATGCTGTTCAGAAAGGCAAACCTATCAACGGTTCACCTATATATTTTGCATATTTTCACCTAGAACAGCCTCTCTGTAATAAGCCCAAATGATGTCTACTGAATTACAAATATGACTCGTTTAATGGCATTTTCACTATTTGAGTCTGTCATATAAATCTAAGCATGCCAACTTAGGAATGCTATTCTATTCTATATTACATAATTATACGTGAAGACTACGTCAATTCTGACAATTGGGTGAGTGTATGGTATTGTACTTTGAATTCTTGAAGACTCTATCACGGAATCGTACGTTGAACGCTAAGATCTCTCACCACTTGTGCTTTAAAACGCTGAATTTGAGATTGCAACCTCTCTTAGAATAGTTGACTGAATGCATTCAAATGAGAAGACTACTTCACTTATGACTGTATGCATTGTGCCGCACGTTAAAATGAACGGTTCGCGTCTCCAATAATAGTTGAATGAATGCATCGCTCGTTGAAATATGAGGGCTACGCGTCTTCCGACAGTTGACTGAATGCATGATATCGCATGTTGAAATATTAAAACTACGTTACTTAAGACAATAAACACAGCGTCTGGCATCGTACGTTGAACGCTAAGGTCCCTCGTTACTTGTGCTGAATCTATGATTACAACCTCGGACATTGGTATCGCACGTTAATATTTGAGCACTACGTCACTCATACCAGTTGACTGAGTGCATTGCATTGTACTTCAAAATGCGAAGACTCCGTCACTTTCCACAGTTGAATGACTGCACGTCTCACACGTTGAAATATCTCTTCTGACAATTGCCTGATTGCATGGTATCAACCTTATGAACGATTGCATGGTATCGCACGTTGAAATGTGAGGACTACGTCCCTTCCGACACTTGACTGATTGATTGCATGGTATCACACGTTGAAATTTGAAAGCTACGTCTTATATACGCAACTACGCCGTACTGTGTTAACGCTAACGTTATTTTTGATAACACGTTAGGGTTTTCCCTGTACAAATAACTGTGATGTATGCTATAAACGCCACAGTATTTTTTTTTTCTTCAACAAACATTACACAAATAGATGTCAGATGTAATTCGATCTCTTTGTAAGTAGTTGTGTCGAATCCTCATACCTGATGCGTTTTTTCTTTGATCAATTTTCCTCCTGATATTTGATAAATGACAGAGACATTCATTTTCCCAACAGCGTTTAGGTTTTTAAAACGTCCATGTAAATGTCTACGTAAGGTTAGTTCATGCTAGTTAGATCACACAAAATTTATTGGCGGGGCGCTATGCCTACGTAAGGTTGATTCGTTCTATTTAAATCACACAAAATTAATTTTTTGGTCCATTTTCCCACCTAACATTTGACAAATGATATCCCCTGTTTTTCTAGCAGCGTTGAGGTTTTTTAATACGCTATACCTACGCGAGGTTAGTTCGTTCTGATTAGATCAAACAAAATTTATTTGGTTTTTTGAAACGCTATCTCTATGTAAGGTTAGTCTGTTCTGACTAGATCGGACGAAATGTATTGGGTGATATGGGTTAGATGAATGATATGTTGGTACACCTGGTATAACAATCGCTATGTTTTTTGTGTGATGACGAACTATGCTTTGCGCCGACCAATCAGACGCAGTCATGTATTTTTTCTTCAACTAACAGCTATCTTTTTTCAAATGACGTATGACAAGTGACTGACGCGACAGTTGGCGGTGTGTCGCATATCAAAATTGAATACAAACGACTATCATACAAACATCCTCTTCGAAGATCATTTCATATATGTCAGCTATAATTCAATCTCTGTATGGGTGAGTAGTTGTTTTGAATCCTCATATCCCTAATGAGGCGTTTTTGTGAAACGACCCAACTATGATGTGCTTTGACCAATCAAACGCCGCCATCTTTTTTTCCTAACAGCGTGGAGATTTTTTCAAGACACCCTGTATATTTTCTTTTTTCGAATGAAAAAATTTGTGAGACGTCTCTGTACAACGAACTATGATGTGCGTTGACCAATCAAACGCCGCCATATTTTTTTCTTACAAGGATGACATTTTCTAATACCCTTTACTGTTTTTCCTGAATAAGAAATTTTACGAGTCGCCATATTCTTTTTCCATAAATGATGTCGGTGGTTTTTTTCTTAATCAATGAGTATTTTGAAACACCCTGTTGTTTTTCTCTTAAATTATGCATTATGAAACACCCTGTCTATGTTTTTTCTCTCACTAAACGATTTATATTCAAACATCATTATTATTATACCACTTCAACAATTTGAATTTCTTCATTCACAATCATTATTCTTTTTATTTAATATTGGAGCACTCGGCGTGCGGTAGATAGAACCCGGCGTGCGGTAGATAACGCCGCTCGACTTCGCCGATCGGCGGCTCGCGCTGTATAAACAACATTTCAACCTACATTTACTAAGAGGTCTCATAGCCTTGTCTGTAGAGGTGCGCTTCGTAATCCGAAGATAGCTGGTTTGCTACACTTCGATCCCTCAGTCTAACAACCTTTTTTCATTTTATCATTTGTATTGAATATCTATTTCACTACTCCGCGTTGGGTACTGGGAAATTCTTATCTTTGATACGGATCAGCTCGACTACGTCACACCTGAACGGCAGACCAGCGACGGTTGACTCCGTAACCGATCTCGTCCGACTATTCCCGAATTCTTGATCGACGGGTAAACTCTTATCTTTGATACGGATCAGCTCGACTACGTCACAGCTGAACGGCAGAGCAGCGAGCGCGTGACCTTGAATGAGGCAAAAAACTCCAGACGGGACCTAAGAATCTGTTATGGCGTTTTACATGTTAATTTGGTCGATTTGGTCATGGAACTCTTGCAGCACATTTAGTTACTTATACCAATAAGGGTTTGAAACTGAATTATTTAGAATACTTAGAAATTCCTAAAAATAAACATTACCGATGTAATTTACTTCACGATCAGGTACACTTGGTAGGTATATTCACCCGTTTTTAATGTAGCCTTCCCACATTGCCATCATGAACACATTTTCAGGTACACGCCTTGTACTACCAGGATATAGGTAATTACTTAGAGATATTGTTATTACTAGACTGCTGAGAAGTACCTATTAGACGGTCTGCGCTTTAGACCGCTAAGCTACAGACCATTCCATCACTCGCGAATTTTCAACATCAGCGATGTTATTACATCTGGTTTAATACTTTTTACAGTACAGAATGTCTGACGGTAGATCACGCTTGTCGGGACACCAATATAAAAAACGAAGAATTGAAAAAGATGCAGAACCACAAAACCAAGCAGGGGCGCTAGAGTCTTTTTTGAAGAAAGGTGAGTTTAACAAACCATCGTCACCCATACCAGAAACCGGTGTAATAGCTGAGACTCCGCTTAAACCCCGAGAAGAACATACGTCCGATTCCAATATCATCTGTGACCCTGCTGCTTCTACTTCTGGGTCAAGCGCTATTTCAGGTGAAGGTGCCATTGCAGATGAAGGTGTAACCAAACGTGTAAAGAGTAAAATATATTGAAGAATTTTTAGTTAAAAAAATACCACACACAAAGTTTTAGCCTTTCCTCAAGTCGTAAAATGATCAGGTCAAATTTACTCATATCCAAAATATCGGAAAATATCAAATTACAGCCTCCTTATACCGAGACACATGTTATGAAAGTTCCTTTTTCCCTTAGTTTTGAGTTTTGAATACGAAGGGACCATAAATTTAACGACTCTTTTCAATAGCTAGTTTAATCTTTACGTGTGAATATTTTTGTTAGAGGCCACATCCGGTGGCCTTCCAAGAAGAAACACTTCTTAGAATGGAGAGGGTAGAAAGATTGGTTTGGTAAATTCTCTATTATTTTTCAAGACAAAATTAGTCTTAGCTTTCAATCCATACAGAAAACATGTAGTTCGTAAATTTGTGTTATTGTTATATTTTCCGCGTAAATTCTGTTCTTTCTCATAAGTACATTTTGTTTTAAGTATTTAAATATCTGATAACCACTTAAGTTCCGTTATAATTTCCATTATTATTTTTATTATGAAGTCTCAAGTTTTAGAACGATCTTTCTCACCTCTCACCAGTTTGTTTTCTCAATCAACTTGTATTACATTCTTCATGGTTTCATTCTATTGAATTCAATTTATGTTTGATTATTGTTACATCTCGTATCATTTTCTATTTATTATTCACTTTTAAATCATGTTATTTAAAAATTAAAATTTTCACTGTCGAATAATTCTTAAAATGTCCTTAATTGAAGTATTTGTTTTCTATTATTTATTTATTATTCCATTGTTCAATAGATATAAGTGTTGTTGATTTCTTTGTTTTATTTATTTAATAATTCACATATAGGCTTTTGTAAGCCTTACTGAGTTGAGACTTGAGCATTTCGAATAAGAAGTTTGAACAGAATAAGTGCTATTTCGAGGATAAAGTAAATTTCGCGAATAAAGCAAAATTCGCGAAAAGTTAACTTCTGGCCAGTGGAGGAAGGAATCGCTGAAGATGCTGTCCAAGGCACAGGAGAGAAGAACTAGACATGACAAGGTAAGAGAAACATCTGAAATATTTGTGAGGTATGATTCTTAATTCTTGACAGAGAGCTCACCGTTCCCATACATTACTTTATTGCTTTAGTATAAATGACTTCGCTCGGTCAATCAGTTGTGACAGAACGCTATTGGTTATTATAATAGCGATTTGTTATAAAGGTGCTATTGCAGATGAATCTGCTATTGTAGGTGAAGGTGCTATTGCAACTTCTGTTTCTGCAGAATCAACGTCTATTTTAGATATAGGCCCAGCCACGTGGCCCAATAGAATAACAGATGCAGAAAGAATATATTGACTGATTCGTTTTGTAGCGCCACATAATTGTTTTTTATCTTCCTTAAATTTTATAACAAATCTTTCTTGTTTTTTTACCTTATAAGTTATGAATCTTAACTTAAAAGGTGTTAGTGTATGTAAAGGGCGGCAAAAATTATCTTTGCCCGGAGCGGCTAAATACCTAGTTCGGGCCCTGAACCCACCAATTCAATTTCAGAACTTTAATCAAAACTTCGACTACACCACTGTATTGGAGGTGCCTCGAAATACCACAGACTATGATTTTATTGAAATCTGGTGACAAATAAAAATTATGAGTTAAAATGACATTTTCCTGAAAATCCACTAATATATTTTTGAAATTTTTCTAGTGATATATTGAAACCTCCTTAATACAGTGGTGTTTTCCGAATTTTGATAAAAGTTCTGAAATTGAATTGGAGGGTTGATTAAACGGCATGTTTTTCAAATTTCATTTCCTTATAACTTTTTTATTGATTGATGCATTTCAACGAAATTTACATAAGAACCGTTTCAAAATGGTGGGAATCCAATGGTGTAGTCAGATTTTTCTAAAAAAATTACTAGTAATTTTTTTATATTTTTGACCTTGAAAAATAATAAGATAATTTGGTGCCCTAGTAGACTTTTTGAATGTCTACCTAACGAAAAAAAATCATTCCAAACGGTTGAAAAATGTAAGTTTTATAAGCGTGCTTCCATCTTAAATGGGTCACAATATGTATATATATATATATTGAAATGTTTTTTTTTGTTAGAAGATATTCAAAACGTCCATTAGGACACCAAATTTCATGAATAAATCTCAATTTCCAGGGCCAACTAATATTATTTTTCAAGGTAAAAAATCTAAAAAAATTACTAGCGATTTTTTTAGAAAAAATCTGACTACACCACTGGATTTATAACATTTTCAAATGGTTAACATGTAAATTACGTTGGAATGCGTCAATCAATAAAAAAGTTATAAAGGAATGAAATTTGAAAAATATGCCGTTTAATCAACCCACCAATTCAAGTTCAGGAATTTTATGAAAATTCTGAATACACCACTGGATTCAGGACGTCTTGAAATAATACTGATCACAGTTTCATCGAAATCTGTTCGGTAATAAAAAAGTTATAAATGAATAAAATTTGAAAAATGTGTTGTTCATAGGAAGCCAACCGCACATTTGTTGTTGACTCCGTTTATTTGTTGTTTCACCTGCAATCAAGTATTGCACATCTTTACACTTGTTTTCACCGTACTGATGAGAGCCTTGAGCAAGCTCGAAACACGTGTCTACGGTTGCTTATTCATATAATAGAGGGCGTGTCCATTAAATTTTCCTCTCCTCTATATATATATATATATATATATACGTATATATATATATATACGTATATATATATATACACGTATTCACCCTACGTTGTTACCTCCAAAATACATATATACTGAACGTACTTACCTCCGATATCGGAGGTAACTACGAACCTCATGTAATATTTAACTACCGGTGAGATCTATATCATCTCTATTCAAATACGAAAAATAGTGTGGAGGTCACTCCGAGTGGTATATAACCTCGGATTGGGTCGCTTAATTCAGCGATTTGCCACCGGCGCTAGAATCGCTTTCATCTCGCGTTACTTGCTGCATACCTCCAGCTTTATATATTAAATAATTACCACACGTATTTCCCTCCGTCTACAAATATCGAATGAAGGTCGTACGTACTTCCCTCCGGCACGCAGTTCATAAAAATAATATGAGAGATGTGGTTTTCATTATTTAGAAATAGAGGTGAGGAGCAGGCAGCATCCAAAATTGTCACCGGTTAATTTGACTGAATTTTTAGTATGTTGTAGAATATGACCTCTTGGGCAAAAGTGTCCATGGGCCCAACTAAATTATATGGCTAGTTTTCTAAATACAGGGTGTCGTAATTGGAAAAGAACCATTTCTATAAAGTATTCTTGTACTCAGGAAAACATGCAAATAAAAATATTTTGAGCTATACATATTTTTTACCCCTCGAGCAAAGATTTTATACTGGTTTTTAGTGAAAAATCTTCTTAGATACAGGGTGAGTCAATAATTATTCAAAATGTAATTCTTAAGCGACCCTATAAAATTAAGATTACTCACACACTAAAATCATCATCACTTGAATATGTAAAAATTCATAAATTTCAAATATTGTACAGATATGTCAAAAAAGGAGTATTCAAGAGGCCACAGTTTTTTGTTCACATTTTGTATGTTTTTATTTCATATTTTAAGCTTTAGGGGTACTTGACTATGAACAATTCAACATACTCCTTTTTCGAAATCGATAAACAGTGTGAACAAATTCTAGATAGTGAAGGAATTTGTGAAAAATATTTTTCTTATTATATAATTCACCTTATAATAAAAAATTGCATCTGCATAATAATCCAATTTCTTATCAATACCCTCAGTTTGAGTAAATATTATAATGTCAAACATTTATGGTTTTGCTATGGCTACTTTTTGGGATACACAAAAAAATAGTATGAAATGAAAATATCATACAGGAAGCTTTCATAATCAAGATTTTCGGATCACCTTTAATGGCATTCAGCTTTGCGCCACTTCATAAGATCATAATTGTTAGGATAGCAACACGCAAGTCCTTTTGCTCATGACAATGTTGGCGTAATAACTATAAAAATTGAACCTAAGGCATGTTTTATCCTGCGGGATATAACTTCTGTGGTTCCGTAGATAAATACTTTTTCACATATTTTTCACGTGTAGGTCTGGGGCACTAATTTTGGACACGCACCATGATGCATTATGTTGTAGTTTTTAGGTTATGCGCGATACGGAATAAAAACATAATTCTGAAACACTACTATCGGAAAATATTGATTATGTCCCATAAATAATAGACTGATGTAATATTATCGACCGGTAGGTAGGTACCTAGTTCTACCTACTGTCATTTTTATTTACTAGTTAAATATTTATTGCTGTTTGTTTTAATGTCTTGTATACTAGATTGGTTTTATTGGGAAACCATGTGAAGAAAAAAAAACGCGCCGCCCTGTATTCTATCATGAAAGTAGTGAGAAAACGAATACATTAATGTACATTATATAATTTGTCTGGGTCTTGTTATGAAAACAGAATTTTATTTTCTTTTTTATTATAAAATACAACAATATTTTTCATTGTACTACGATAAAATAACAATATGTGACCGCAAGCGTATTCCTAAAATCTTATTGTTACCCTCACGAAAACGGGAAATGTGTGGAGAAGTAACGATTTTTGAGGAAATACTAGGATTTCAGACCTCCCCAATATACAAAAAGTATCTTTTTGAACTTCATGATATTATCGAAATACTGTCTTAATACTCGTTTTATACGAATAAGTTTTGTATATATTTTTGATAACGAATTCATTACACGAAATCACAAAAGTTATATCCCGCAAGATAAGAGATGCTTTAGGTATATTTTTATTTGGTTATTACTTGCGTGTTTCTATCCCAACTTGGATAATTTCATAAAGTGGCGCAAAGCTTAATGTCATACAGGGTGATCAGAAAATTCTGAATTTGAAAGCTCCCTTTACTACAATTTCATTATATACAACTTGTTTGACAGTCGCTCCCTCAATATTTTACCCTGTGTATCCCAAAAACTGGTCATAGCAAAGCTATAAGTGTTTATCATTACAATAGTGTACTCAAGCTATGAGTAATGGAAGTTTGAAACTTTAACCAATGAAATTCAAAATCACAATGTGAATGATAAAAAACGCCTTTTTGTAATCTCCGTCATCACCTAGCGTTTATTTGACTATCAGTTTGGGACAAGAAGTTTGTTGAATGATTCGTAGTGAAGTATTCCCAAAGGATGAAATATGAAATAAAAATATACAAAATATCAACAATAACACTTTTCGAACGTATTTCAATCACCAAGCAAATATGGTGTTAAGATAAAACTCCAGTATATTCGTTACTACACCAAAGGTTCCAAACAGTGCAGTGCAGTGCAGTATCTACCGACAGTTTTAATTAAAAACCAGTTTAAAATTATTGCCTTATTGGTAAGCCATATTTGTCGCACAAAACAATTTCCTTTTAGATGTGTTCCTAAGAGCAATGTTAATTTAAAGAAATGGTCACTTTACAACTCGGACACTCTGTATCTCGAAAACTAGTCATAGGATTGAGTTGAGACAGTTTTGTTCAGGAGGTCAAATTCTAACAAAAAATTCATGTAAATTAACCGGTCATAATTTTCAAAATGGTTGCTGCCTGGAACTTTTGTGTTGCTTTTGTAAATTGTAATTACCTAGTGTAGTATGTACTGTGTTATTCAGATAAAACAAAATGAGTGCAGGAAGCAAGCTATTGTCAAAATTGACACTAGATAACAGAGCTGGTGAGTTCGTATTTCAGGAATATTAAAGTAAATATTCCAGGAAATTTCTGAATAATTTTCAGAATAATTACTGATATTCTGCGAGATTGTATTTGGTATATTCCATAGAAAGTTTAAATGATTATTCCAATGCACTTTAAATATCACATCTGATATCATGTTTTGATTTAAATGGAGGAACACCTACGCAACGGTTTCACGGTTGACACTCATTCAATCAAACAGAAAAATGGTATCAGACTTGGGAGAAATTTTTAAGATAAACTCTAGCTTAAGAATATGTCCAGCGCCATCTCCTAAATTCGAGGAGGTATTTTGATATTGTGTCCAATTCAGTATGAAGCCATGATCCAGTAGATTATTCTGTGATCATTGAAATGTCCGCTATGAGAAAGTCCCAGGATTATTTAAGTGAATATTATCGAAATATTTTGGGTTATTTTTAGAATAATCATTGATGTTCTGAGAGATTATAACTGGTATTTTCTAGAAGGATTGAATGATTAATCGAATGAATTGTCCTATAATGATTACAATGTTCCCCCGAAATTTCCTAGGAATGAATATTCAAGCTGACATTCCAGTAGTAATCTGTTAATGATTTCCATGTGTGATCTGTTAGTTGAACTCCTTTAATCAGTGTAAACCATTACAAAATACTGCATTTTCTGTCAGAACTGTGCTAACTGGCAGCAAATGAATATCGTTCCTATTTCCTGTATTATTGATCCTACTTTGGACATGAACCAGTACTATATCAATTTTTATCATGAAGATAAATACATTGTGGCCCATATAAAAGGAAAGCACAAAACATTTATTTTTCAACCGAATGGAATGTTTTTTTTTTGTCAGAAAGTCCACTAGGACACCAACTTCCATCAATAAGTTTTCATTTTCAGGGCTATTATTCTTATTTTTTGGGGTCAAAAATTGAAAAAAGTAGTTAGCGATTTTTTAGAATAATCCTGACTGAGCCACTGGATTCACAACGTGAATAAATAAAACATTTATGACGGAATGTATACCTAATAAAAAAAAAATACAATCGGTTTAAAAATGTATCTTTCATAAAGGCGCTTCAATTTTTTTAAATGGGTCACACGATCACACAAGTGTCCGATATGTGAAGAAACCCTCAAATAGTAACCAGTTTATTTCTTCAGCACCCTTAGAAGTATTAGCGACGAGCAACGTAGCTAACGCCTGTTTAATAGCTTTTTGAAATATCCTATATCCTTAAATGTTACATGTTCAATTGAATAAGTAGCTGAACTTTGTTTATTTTAAGAAACTGCTTACTTTTGAATAGCTTCTTTTCAATAATTTTGAGGCGAAAGTATATTACCCATTCCCTGCTGAAATAAAAATGTTATTCAACCTAGCAAATCTAGAGAAATGTGCCCATTAAGAAAACAAAATTTCGGCATTTTGTAGGTCGGAGTTTAACTTTTTCTTTTGCTGATATCAGAATATTTCATACAGTGTAACCCATTTAAGAAGGAACCACCCTTATTAAACTTACATTTAACAACCGATTAGAATGATTTTTTATTTTATTTATTTTTTCGTTAGGTAGACATTCAAAACGTCTACTAGGACAACAAATGTTATGAATGAATCTTCATTGCCAGGACCAACTAATCTTATTTTTCAAGATCAAAATTGTAATAAAAATACTAGAGATTTTTTTTTAGAAAAAATCTGACTACACCACTAAATTTGCGACATTTTCAAATGGTTTATATCTATATCATTACATTGAAATGCGTCAATCACTAAAAAAGTTATAAGGAAATGAAAGTTGGAAATTATACCGTTTGATCAACCCACCAGTTCAATTTTTTTGTTAAAATTTGGAATACACCACTGTATTCAGGAGGTCTCGATATATCACTGGTCAAAATTTAATCGAAATCTGTTCATAAATAAGAAAATCATAATATAATAAAATTTGAAAAATATGCGTTAATGAAATTTCAAGAAAATTACATTTTATCTCATAATTTTTAATTTTTTTATTTATCAACAGATTTCGGTGAAATTATGGTCATTGACATTTTGAAACTCCCTAATGTAGTCAAAGTTCTGATAAAAATTTTGAAATTGAAGTGGTGTGTTGATTAAACGGCATATTTCTCTTATTTCATTCCCCCATAACTTTTTTATTGATTTGGCCCAATTCAACGCAATTCACATATTAACCATTTGAAAATGTCGCGAATCCAGTGGCTTAGTCAGATTTTTTGGTATTTGACCTTGAGTGATAAGATTAGTTGCCCCTGGAAATTGACTTTTTGAATGACTACCGAACTAAAAAAAAATCATTTCAATCGGTAGAAGAATTTAAGTTTTATAAAGGTGGTTCCGTCTTAAATGGGTCACACTGTTTACCTTTTTAAGGAGTGTAAATTAATTTACATATTTCGCGATTGTTTCAATAAGTAAATTTACATAGATTAACATACTACTCTCCAAAGGATGGTATTGGAGGTAACTTAGTTGCCAAAACTTCTCTTAGACATATACAACTCGGAGGTAACAACTTATTGTGTTTATATATACATATATAAATTTTTTGTCAGAAATTGTTTCCCCTCTTTTGATAAACCTATACAGTATGTTCCCCCCCGCCTATATATGCAAAAATTTTGAATAAAATTTAAAGCGATAGCCCGGAGGTTAGTCCGCCTTAGCTTTGACACGGAGGTAACAAAGATCTATATATATATATATATATATATATATATATATATATAAAATAGTATATAATAGTATTTAATATTTATTATATGCAGCAGGCCAATAAGAGTACTCTTATCAGGGAAGCTTCCCTGAAGATGACAATAAAAAATTGTTGAAAGCTTGGAATCGGTGTATTAGAGTACTCTTATTGGCCTGCTGCATATCCCAAATATTAAAAACTCATTTCCTAAATAGTCAGCACGATTATCATCGAAACTTGATCCTGGAAAACACCATGTTTCTGGAGTGTCATGTCATCACAATGGTCGGGGTATTCTGATATAACTGTTAGATACGAACCAATGTAACAGCCAGGGTTTTGACAAAATCCAATTTTTTAAATTTAGTGCTCACAGAAAATTTTGTCATTCTCATTGAAATACAAATGTTTCAGTATGGTCAAGCTATTCATAAGATAATAATTTGATATTTTCGTACAGCTAGGAAAATATTTTGAAAAATAGCTATTTTCAATTTTCTCTCATTGTCTTTTCAAACTTTGTATATGTGTATAAAATTCAATTCTACGCAACTTTTTGAAGTAACTTTTTTGATATCTTGCCATTTTATCCCACTTTTTGCCTTTTCATAGTAATTTTTTTCAATTTGCCGCCATACCAGCGATCACGTGACATGTGTCAAAATCGATTTTTACGTTATCGGACATGCACAAACTTTTCCCAAGAATCTTTTTTCAAATACTCTAATAATAAACTTTTTTCCCATTTGGTACATACTTTTTGGCGGTCAATTTTATTGATGATATTTTATTTTGTAAATTAGGAATTCCTATCTTGATAAAGTTTATTATAGTATTATTATTATTATCTTTTGTCCCAGCTCTCTTAACATCTTTACATGTTTTATGTGGATATAATGTTTTTATATTTCCACCAGTTTTTGGCATTCACATATGCTGTTCGGGTTGTATTGTTTTTTATGTACATTACGCTGTCAAATTTTCTGCCTTGTAATGTTGAGATATTCCTTTCAGTAACAATTGTAGTGATCTTTCCGTTAGAACAAAATATCTCACAAGTACAACCAGTTTGTCGTTTTTTTTTATGCCACAGGAGTACATTCTGTTCTGTATAATATCCATAATATCTGCTGTTAAGCCAGACCAAGACTGAAACATACTGTACCACTAAACTGATACATACTGAAGTATACTCCCATAGATTGGAACATACTGAGACATACTGAACGCTCAGACGTTTGGCGCGAGCTAGCTCCTCGAGTTTTAAATCAGAAAGACGCTCACATAAACCTGAAACACACATGAAACGGTTGAAAACGAAAACGGTAAATGGTAAACGAAAAGTCATATGACGGCCGTGTTTTTTATCTCTAAACGAGTAGCCATCTTTTGTTTTTACATTAATAATTAAATTCAAAACGCTCTGTATACATTTTTTCCTCTTTCAATGACATAAGATAAACACCGCCATGTTTTCTCTCTAACGAGCGGGCTTAATTTTTTTAAATGAGAGATGACTGGTGACAGTTGACCAAAGCGTTTTTTTCTTCAACGTATTTTGGAACACCCTATATATGATACCCTGTACGTCACCATATTTTTTTCTTTAACGATGCATTTTTATAACACGTTAATGAGACACCCTGTATAACGAACTATGATGTGTGCTGATGAATTAGGCGCCTCAATGTTTTTTCTTCAACGTGCAGCTATCTTTTTCCAAATCATGATATGTTTTGAGAAACCCTGTTGTTTGTTTCTCTTCTCTTAACTGATGTATTTTGAGACACCCTGTATAACTGAATCCCCATACCCCCGATGATGCGTTTTTTCTCTGATCCATTTTTCCCTCCTAACGTTTGAACAGCAGCAACAGCTAGTATAGCATTTGACAAACAGTCGCCATGTTTTTTCTGCGATGTGGTTTTTAAAACACTCTATATATGTTTTTTCTTTAATAATTAAATTTAAAACCCAGCAACGTCCCGCCCCCCTAGCTCCATTGCTTAATTTTACAACCGGCAACACCTTATCTCAGTCTGCGTACTCTTCAAACGTAGACTTCATGACGGCACCGCTCTGAAATATGCAAACCGCTGCCATATACTGACTTCACCGACACGCCACCACTGCCACCTAGCGGTGATTGCGCTCGTAAAGAGGTTGTTGCACTACTGGCGGGTTTTGAAGCCCCTCACGTAGGCCCCTCTATTAGGACCCGTTGTGTACCCACATGTTTTGAGAGGCACCTGTAGAGGTAGTTTCGGGGATCCCTAGGGAGGTTCCCCTGTTGAGTTGTATTTTGGGGGTACCTTCGGTTTCTCTGGTTCCCTTTTCCGAAGTGCTCACCTCCGCACCTAGGTTTGCATCTCAGAGGCACCCTTGGGGTTCCTCTGATCGGCTCCCTCGAATGAGTTCCATAGGTCCCTTCTTCAGTTTTCTTCAAAGGCGCGCTCTTAGGAGCTAGTTTCTTGGCCCACTTAAATGACTTTAAAATAAAAATATTTACACAGCAATAATGAAAGTTATCCCCAAGTAAGACCTACGGTCGGCAAGTAAATTCAAAGCGGCGAATCCATTAGGGTCTCAATCCGGTTTTTCAGCTAATTCAATACAGTTTACAAAATCAACATCACATTGCATACAAAAAAATACAAAATAGCAGAGCGCAAACGAACAACTGGGAGGTGATATACTAACACAATTCTATAATGTCAAGGCCACACAGAGCGCTACGATAGATTTGCTATGCACGCTATGTTCGTTACGTACGCGATGTGCACTATGACTAGCAGTATTTTCAAAATATAGCCGACATTCAAACTCCAGGCGACGACGTGGCTAACATCATCAACAGTGAACATAGCATACGAAGTATCTGCGCGGCCGGATACATTTAAAATAATGCGAGCCATATTTGGAATGCATAGAAAACATAGAGTAAATAGCGCTCTGTGTGGTTATGACATAATAGTTATGAATTCTGTGACAATTTATTAACAAAACAAACTTAAAATAACTTATACTCATAAAAATAAAGCTTGTAAAAATTCCTTTCTATTATTCACATTCTTGCTTTCTTCTTCTTCTTCTACTTCAACATTTTTGAATTTTTCACATTGTTTGGGACTGACATCTCTTTTTCTTTTATTCAAATTCATAGCAAAGAATGCACTCTTTTTCTTAGCAAGTTGTATTTCAGCTCTCAGCTTTTGTCGCCTTGCTGCCTTCTCATACGCTAACCTAGAAAATATAAACAAATTTTTCACTAGTTGTCCCTGAAAATAATTCATATACAGGGTGTTCCGTAAAGATCGTCAAACTTGGGAAAAATGTATGACTTCGAATTTTTTTCATGAAATTTAGCTTTGGTGACAACCTGATATTTTTTCCAGTCAAAAGTGTTGTTCTGATGAACACACCCTGTAAATGCTAGTTTCCCAAACCTACGGGAACATATCGAAAATGATTATTCTCAATCATGACGTTGATTTTTGTTTCCTGTTGTTAGAGAGAAAGCGAATTTTTTACTATAATGCCGATATTTTGGAAAAAGTAAATTCCGAATGTCGATAGTTCTCGAAGATAGTGTAGATATTTGGCTAATTTGATCCATGAAAAATGTGTGAATTAAGTTGTTTTTATAAAATTAAGTTCATTTCGCTAGTGTGAACTGGACTTGGTGGTGGGGGGTGGGCGCTGGATTTGGGTGCTAGCGTCGGGCGCTAACTTCACATAAGCCAATAAAATGCTTTCGTGACACATAGAGAATGACCTTAAACAAATCGGGACAAAAACTCAATTGCGCATGTCTTGAACTATGTTTAGTAGACCCGAGCTTAAATATGGCAAGTACAACCAAAAGTGTAATTTTGAACCGGATCATCTCTGAACTTAGTTCAGTTGAACCGGGTCATCTCTGGACTTAGTTCAGTTGAACCTGGCCTTGAACCTGTAATTTACAACTGGGCTATACTGATTTTTGGTGGGGTATTCACTTTTCAGCTGTAGGAAAACCTGAAAAACCTACAGCGCCCTCTATCTCAAAACTGCTGTACTAAAAACCTTATAACGGTTCATGTAGTCAGCAAGTCAGCTGTCTTTAGTCTTCATCAAACGGTTGAAGAGTGTAGTGTACACGTAATTGTGATTATTCATGTTTGATTCAGGGAATAAAGAATCCAAGCGCTTACAGAGTTAGTCTGGATAAGGACATCGATAGAGACGAGTGCGGGTACAAAACCACAGTGTCAGTGTTATTCTAAATACCCGAATACCTGAAGTGTGTACTTGTGTAATTACTGAATATAAAGTACACCACGTTGGCGACGAGGATAGAGCATGTTACGATTTTTTGATAAACTCGTCTTTAATCAAACAGTAGTGCTCATATCGCGGCACCACCCTGTATTCGAATTTATATTATGCACCGTCCAGGAATTTACTTATTAGCTGTTTTTGTTACCGCGCAAAAAACTGCACGGTTCCTTTCAGTTATTTTCATTAGAATCGACAAGTTACAATTATCTTCGGGTCTTATGATATTATTAGGAAAATATATTGGGTTCCTTTTCGATAGTGAAATTAAGTTTAGACGGATACACCCATATTATCCTTCCGCAATTGCAACTTTTGGAAAAGTTTATTTGGCACGTTGCAATTCCTATTCGAGTCTGATAGTTGGATATCGGATTGATCTTGGCCTTGAGGAAAATAACATATCCGCGATGTTAGGTTGGTCGGCATTGAGAGGTGAGCATTGAATTACCGGTTGTATAGTTTTCATTCTAATGATTTCACTTGTCCATTCTTATCAACGCGGTATTATAATGCGAATATAATTTCAGATGTTATATGGTTTTCCAAACTTTCAAATTCCTTTTATCACGTAAAATACATAATACAATATGCAGTGTCTACTGCCCGAAAACATTATTTTGACCAGAGCATTATACTGAAATCGGAAGAATTGTCTGGGTAGACCTTTGGACTAAAGGAAAAAACTGGCAAGCTGTTCACGATATTTCGCTCTGGACGACGACTTACAATCTACGAAGGAACGAAGGCTAAGTACCTCGCAGAGGATTTGAAATTTTTTCATTAAATAAATTTGATGAGTTTTCTTGACCTTTTTTATTGGTTACAAAAGTGTCAAAAGCAATGGGTCTTACTGTTGAGTCATAATGTTACTAGTCCTAATATAATACAAACTGAGAGAGAACATTTTCTTCTTCATATTTATGCTTTGTTTGGTTAGTATCCAAATTGGTTCAATAAAAATCGTTGCACGTACTTTTGCATTGAATAAAGGTCGTTCAGCGGTTTAGGGATCACTCTTTTTACTAATTATATAAAGAGTACTCGTAACTATTGGAAGTCCTTGCTAATTTGTTATCATAGCGATTAAAAGTTTTGTAAAACGAGTCTATTGTTGTTTGTGATTTCTCTCTTCAGATAAAGTCAGCCGGAGCAACGCAAAACTACTTGGCGCCCAGTGGCCACTATTTTTTTGGGTATACAATTATTATCGGACTGCACGACCTTGTAAGTTGTTCAAGAGCAAGCACATTACTTGCCGTACTTAACGCTACAAAACTATTTTCTTTTTGTCTTCTTGTAAATTAACAGACAAACAGGAGGACGTAATAAGCAAAGAATAGTACTGTAAGTAAAATATTCAATTAATATAAGTTTAAATATCTGGATGGTTTAGAAACCATTCGGAGCAGATACTCAAGAAGTCGTTTGGTTTAGAAACCATTCGAAGCAGGTACGAAAATTGTTTGGGTTAGAAACCATTCGATGCATAAGGTACCAACGGTACTGAGGTGTTGAACACTCGCACCTTGTGAGAAAAAGAGAAAATTAGGGGTAGACAATTCGCATCTGTTTGCAAGTTGCACATAGTACCAAACGTGGAGGTGTCTCGCACCTGTTGAAAAAAAAATGAGAAATAAAAAAAGAGAAAAGGTAAAAAAAATATGAAATTGTAAAATCTTGTCTTATTACAATGAAATACGCAACATATAGGCTAAGACAACTTTTATACATACATACAGGGTGTAATCTAACCTCTTGCACTTCTGTGAAGGAAGGGTGTATAAAGTCTTGTTAAAACGAATGGTGTGAAAAATACGAAACATTTTTTTTTGTTTCAAAATTTTGTGGAATGTGGTCGACCTGTGTGTCCGCAATCGTTCTAGTCCAGAAAAGGCAATGGCCGGTGAAGGAAAGACACTGAATGTCGAACCGAATTAAGATTACGTTTACCTAGAGAGTTTCTCACCCGTATTATGGGTTGCAAGCTGATTGAATAGTAACGTAATTATCACAGTAAAATAAAAACAAATAGTAAAGTAACGAATAATAAACTAAGTAGTGGTAACGAATGAAGACTAATGAATTATGAAGGAAAGAAACGTTCATTGTACTATGAACTTGAACAAAGGGCTGTATGGAATAGGGCCCTTATCGGCATTCATACTATTTTTATACTTAGCAATTTCTAGACTCTCGAACGGATCGAGAAGTCTGCGGTCATGAACCTGTCTAATTAATCTCAAACTTGTGTCATCAAATCGGTGGTCGTGGTCCAAAGCATGTTGAGCCACACTCGATTTTTCTGGTCTCGAAATATGAGCAATATGCTCTCGGAACCATACTTTCATGGCCCTACGGGTCTGGCCCACATACTTCTTCTCGTAGTCCTTATAGCTTATCTCATAAATCCCCGACTTTTCTTTTTCTTCCGTCTTATCTTTGGGAGTGCCCAAGATTAGTTGTCGTTTATATGAAGTCTTGTATACCACCTTCATATTGAGGTTTCTAAAAATGCTGTCGAAACCTCGAGTGACTCGAGGTTCGTATGGAATTACAATATATTTTTAAGGGGTTTCTTGTGTTTGAAAAGTCGTAGAGTTACGAAGGGATTTCTTAAATTTACGTTTCCTAATCAATTTGTCAACCAAGTCCACAGAATAACCGTTCAATTCAGCCACTTCCCCGATGATCATTTTCTCAGTTCTGAATCTCTCTTTGTTGAGTGGAAACGACAGGAGTCGATTCACCAAGAAATTTAATCCCGCCATTTTGTGCTGTATGCAATGGTGAGAACTCTCATGAATGTATCTGAGTGTGTTCGTGTCCTTCCTGTAGATATCGAATTCAAGCTGATTTTGGCCGTTCCTAATTATAAATACATCTAAAAATGGCAACTGTTTTTCGTTTTCAGTTTCATACGTGAACAATATGGACTGAAACTGGCTATTCAATTCTGAAACAAAACTGTCTACGTCGACCTGTTTTATATCAAAAATAGCGAAAACGTCGTAGACATATCTAACCCAAACCCTAGGAAAATAGCTAAAGTTCTTTCTTGCTTCCATCTCAAACTTACTCATGAACAAATTAGCCAGGAAGGGAGACAGAGGATTGCCCATGGCTGTACCTTCGAGTTGTTCGTAAAAGCAGTTATTAAACTGAAAGCAATTCTGTCTGGCGAGGCTGTACTCTTTATTATTCATAATCAACAAAAGAAAATAAATATAAAAATTATAAACAAATTTAACAATAATGCTCCTTCTCGTAAAAGAGAAGATAATTCATTAGTCTTCATTCGTTATCACTACTTAGTTTATTGTTCGTTACTTTACTGTTAATAATGTTTTCTCGTTTTCAAATATGTTGATGAAGTAAATATTATATCAAGATAATGTTAGTCATTAATACAAGTGTCATCAAATCACTGAAATGAAATTATATTATTATGACTGGAATGCGCTTAGTTCCACTGCGCACCCGTATATCGTGATGACTCTAGGAGAAGAAGAAAGGAGGCACATGAAACTCAGCTTCATTGATTATTTGTGTGAGTGCGAGAGAGACATTTATCTGCACGTACTACATGAATTGTATTCAATTTATTGTTTGTAAATACGCCATTGCTGTGCGGTGGTTGTTCATAGAGAAGTCTTTAGTGGTTGTTAACCAGTTATCTAGTTTCGTTCTGTCTTGTATCAGTTAGTGTAATTGCTAGAATTATGTCGTGTTTTATAAAAGATTGTAAAAACTCGTGGAGGACCGGAAATAATTCTGGAAATATTACGTTTCACAAGTGAGTATTTTTTATACACAACGGGTTCAGAGTTTTGAACATTGTTTATTCTACAGGTTTCCGAAGAATACCTACAAGGAATGGTTTGAAAGTACAGGTGTTTACTCTGAGACTGAGTGGCCAAAAAAACAAGAGAATTTGCTCTGATCACTTTGAAAGTGATTGTTTCATTAGAACTGGCTTCAGTGTGAGACTAAAACCACACTCAAAACCCACCCTGTACAGCAGATCTGAGTCACCCATTAGTCCATTACCTTCCACAGCACATTTCGAGTCTGAATCCACTGTGACTAACATCTCCAAAAAAACAAATATATTTCTGCTTCTGATGGTACCCCACCCACCAAACTCAAGGCCGTCAAGAGGAAATTGACAGTAAACAGGTATATCAAATAAGAAAAATTTAAATGTTGGGAGTCATGTGTTTGACTACTTGGGAATAAACACTGAGTAAAGGCCGATACATGCAACATTCAGCATAATTACATTTTCACTACATTAAGAAAAGTCCACTAGTACTTGGAAAAACAACAAACAAAATGTTTTGTCATATTCTACGCGTAAAAGCATGTGCAAGTCTATAATACAGTTTTTATTTATATATTATATTGTAATGTGAAAATGTAGTTATAATAAACGTTGCATGTTCCGGCCTTAAATGTTCACCTCTCAAAGAATTATCATTAAGTGAAAATTAAAAACGAGTGGGTACCAAAACTGGGAAGTTGAAGATCTCAGAACTTTCAGTCTTTTAGTACGACCCTTCATCAATAGAATTATCTCTACAGTACATGATTCAATATCTCCACCTCACAAATATTTTCAGTAGAAACAGCAGTACCTCATTCAGTGATTCAGTACTTAATCAGAACCTGATATTTTAATATGGTGTACACAATTCTGCCTAGTCGTTAAACCCTCGTTTTTTAAGATACATCTAGAATTGTAATCAGGATACTGATTTATGTGTTGGAGCAAAATTTCACATCACTCTGATTTTCATTTTGGAGATAATCCACAAGTACTATCTATCTTGAATGTTTATAAAGAGTTTTTTGAAATAACCAGTATTCTCTTACAGTCCCAAGTCATAATCTTCCTCTTCTACGATAAGAAAACGAGCAAAATTTGTCAAGGAGATTCATAGTTATAGGTAAAATATATTTGAATATTGTTTGAAATTATGATGTTCACAGATTATTTTTAGTTGCGCTATGGACAAATTGGAGAAAAAATATGCGAAGAATAAGGCTGCATTAAAAAAGGTTCGTGTTAAGTACAGTAACACAAAAAGGACTGTCAAGAAATTGAAGCACAAAGTACAATCCCTCCATGTTGTCATCAATACTCTTTAAAAAAACCGCTGATATCTGAAATGGCATCAGAAAATTTGACAAAATCCTTTTCGTCTATTCCTCGAGAAATAATGGCCCGTATACTCAAGAATAGAGGGAGTACCAGCTTATCTCGTTCAAAATATTCTCCGGAACTTCATGACTTTGCCAATGAGCAATTCAATGTGTGTTTAGGGGCTGCACTCCAAATAAAGGAACAGAATTCCAGGACAGGTCTGATCTGTGACTTACAAATCATAATTAGTTGACAGGGAGTGTAATAGCTCTTGGCAAGGAAAAAAAAAGTTTTTGAGAGGCACTTCTGATTGTGGACCTCATATGGCTTTTCCATGAAAGGGTACTGCTGATAGTAATACCGAGCATCGAAATGAAGGACTTCATTGGTATGGATGAATTAAATTGGTCACTGTGAGATTATCTTTCTAGACAAATGACATGTTTGGGTTTTGTTCTCATTGAATTTTACCAACTTGTTGGATCCTAGTTGTAGAATTTTTGCTAAGTCTATATTTAAATGAACACAGATGAAACCTCTTTGATCATTGATTCTTACTTACATTGTCATAACTGAATAATGCAGAATCCATCAGGATAGTTGCAATTTTATTTCATGTTTTACAAAATAATTTTTCTGATCATACTCTGTGGAAATGGTTTAATGTATCTTTTTTGCAATTTTTTTCAAATTCCAGGAGTAGAAATGGATGAATTAACAATCCCAATGCCCTTCAAATGCAACATATATATCGGAAACTATTATTTCATGCCCAAGTCAAGGGAGTTGGAGGAAACTGTAGCGTAATAGACTAAACAGCTATTCTGGGGTTGCCAAGCAATACCAACGAAAAAAAAGAAAATGAGGATCAGTTCGTCATAGATTATTCTGTTGCAAGAAAATATAATATTGATAATAGTGGATTATTCACATCAATTGAGGATCATGATTATGACATAAGCTATTCACCATCATTGAGCCAATACACAGAAAATGTTGTTTCGTATATTTCTGAGTATGTCATCAAAATGGTCATGAAAATCATCATCATGTCCCATTTGTATAGAGGCTATACAAGACGGAACCAAGCAAGTTACTACATCCAGATTTAAATTATTGACTAGAAAAGGCAGAGGTATTTGAAGATATTATTAAATGAGTCATCTATATTCAAATGCTTTGTCTTTTAGGAGGTTTATTGTGGCCATCAGAGGTACTTATTACAATATGCATTAAGTGCGAACAATACATTCGAAGATCACTTTCTATCACTGGAAATAAGGTTCCAAAAGAAAGTATCTACATGAGTACAATGGCTAATACAGTTAGTCAAATGTACTATAGTAAAAATATATTTCCAAGTTTAGCAGACCACTTTTTGGAATACGAATTCCAAACTAATCATGTCTATATGTTAATAAAAGCCATTTGTTCTTCCTATATAAAGATACGATTTTATAATTTATGTAAAAACCAAAGAGAAATTATGGAAGGCAAAAAAATTAGACAAACTCTAAATAAATACTTTTTAATCACCAGTAGGTATTATATGTTCATTTCTGAATCTGTCTTTTTTAACACCATTGCCAATGTATAATTTATTTTTTAAATGTGTTAGTGAGAGTTAATGTTAGTATTTTACATTGTGACTTTTTTTCTTTCCTTTGACTTCTTTGATAAGTGATACTATTTCGTGATTACTTCAAAGATGAATAAATATCTATGTATCCTCATTATTAATGTAATAAGTGTACATATTAACGTACATTCCTTATCCTTTTTGTTCAAATTATTTCAACAGTTGTTTTATTTGAAAGTTATTTTTGTGGAGGAACGAAGTCTTTGAACACCTCTCCAGGGGTGGGATTCCTTGTACCATAGAATTGTATTGTCGATAGAAAAAGTAATATGACATTATGGTTGAATTCATGGGAGAGACAGAGACAAAACTGTCGACAGTAGAATTCTATGGTACATGGTATCCCATCCCTGGATTCACTAATTTGCCAAAGTGTAATAAGGAAAATAGGTTTGTCTGATCGAATTTTCCTTTTTAGGCTGACTACTTCATTCATGAAATTGTAAGAAAAACTTTAATTATTCTTTGCATAAATTGTAATAAAAAGAGAAAATCTATTACTTCAAATACATTTATTGTCGAAATTGGTGTTTCACGTCTTGCTAGGTAAATTCTAATCTATTATTCATTAAAAGTCTTTAATAGAAAACCAATCTTTATTTAAATTGGGTACATAAAATGGATAATTAACAAATTTAATTTTATATTGACTGAAATAATTGAGCAAGACGATACGAAATAAATTTCTCCCTAATGGTTGTTTTCATAAATGAAACAGTGCAAAAATGACTACAAAAATGAAGCAATGAAAACTGGATAATGATTTAAGAAATCAACTATCTGAATAAAAATGAAAATTTGCACTTTCAGATTTTTTCTTTTAGTTAGCTTCTTTTCACAATATTCATCAGATGTAGTTCAATGTCCAGAGTGGCTTTAGCCAGGGAAATAGTTTTTTCTGTTAGATATTACAAAAACTTCATATTTTCCAATTTTCAATGGAGAATGTTTCCCTTCTCAACCAGACTCCTAGTTATTACTGGAACTCCCCAAATCCGTCCATTCCCCTGACTGTCCTTTGGGCAGGGTCGCAAACTAAATGCCTGATCGAATTATCACCAGTTTTTTCAAAAAATCGTATTAAATATTTTTGTTGTAGTGCAACTTTGTCAAATTAAAACAAGGCATTTTCCGAAAAATTACATTACCTAGAAAAGCTTGAAAACTATAATAAAGTATGCATATACAGGGTGTTTCATAATAAATGCGCAGGACTTCAGGATATGATAGCTCTTTCAAGAATATGGAAAAAAGTTCCTATTGACTTACCCTCTTAAATGCACCATTTTCGACATACAGGGTGTTGAATTAAATTAAAAAAAATCGTTTTTTGCGAATATCTCTGGAACCGTTTGTCGCACAGAAAACAGATTTTGTAGGCATTTTCTACTCATAATAAGCTATGTTTTGTTCTGATTTTTTATTTTTTTAAATTTATTATTGGTGAAGATTTTGAAGGGGTAGTGGGTGTTTTTTCCTCCAACTTCTACGCCACTGGAAAAAGTACAGTTTTGAGTCACCTATTTGAACCGCTAATGTTTTCTACACAAAAAAGATACTCTTGTTCATAAGCTCTAAAGTTGACTGTTTTCAAGAAAAATCAACTTTCATGTTGAAAAACATGGTCAATTTTTTTAAATAATTTTTTTCATAATCATACAAAATTAATTTAAACGTTAGAACAAGTAACAAAACCAAACGTTAACTTCATATTTTCAAAATAAAAAAAAAAACAAATCATACTCAGTTAAATTAAGTGTTGGAATGTCCGCCGTTAGCTTCAATTGTAAAAGTTAACAGTGGTGGGTTTACTCAAAAAGAGTTATATTATGTACCACCATTTTGTTTTGGTTTTGATTTAGAAAATTGAAAGACGTTTCGATTGAGGGATCACTTGACCCACCATGCCATTTAAAAACTCTCAATAGATATTTTTTTGGCGTCAAAAAGTAGCTCATCAACAACCATTCACCAAACAAAATTTCAAAGAAAAATTCCAATTCGTTCAAAAGTTACCCAGACAGCACAGTATATCCATGAGACATCCACAGGATATCCTTACTGGATATAGATGGATATCCTATAGACATACAATAGATATTCATATGTCCGCCTATTCCAGGATATAGATATCTTATAGATGTCTATGAAAATATCTACTGGATATCTCGTTTATATCCCATGGATATCAATAGCATATCTTATATTCACATTTAGCATATCCATTAGATATACAGTGAGTCCAAGAAAAGGTTATCCACCACGGGGAAATCTGAAACGGTTATGGATAGTTTTGGTTAAATGTGTAAAAAGTTGCGGAATAGAAGTGCCATTTACCTGGAGGTATGAAGTTTCCAAATATAATTTTAGTCTTTATTCTGGAAAAACAGAATTTTCCAATTTCTTATTTTATTTTTTCTAGCGTTATCGTCAGTTCTTTCTATTTTGTTTCATCTCTGACGATAATACCAGAAAAATAAAACTAAAAACCGAATCGAGTTTTTTCCAAAATAATTTAAAAATAAAAATAATTAAAACGTTGTACTTCTATTATAGTCATAGTCCTCCTGTTGCGCAACTTTTTTCCCATTTGATGTATACTGTATCCGTTCCTTTTTAGATATCTTTATGGTGGACAATTTTGGACTAACTGTATAATGTGGATATTCAGTATAGATATAAAAAAAGTTCTTGCAGCTCTTGCTATCGATTATTCATTTTTATTGAATTGAACCCCTAAAATCGGAAGTGGTACAATTAAAATTTTCAAATGGAACACCTTGTACTTTATTCCATATTTTATGTGATTGATGAAGTACGATACGTAAATATAGTTGATAGATGAGTAGAACAGATTGGGGCTCAAGAAATAATTTTTTATTCTTTCAAAGTCAGACAGTCAACAACATTAAAACAAAAACATTCATGTAAATAATAATAAAGAATATCTAGTCACGAAAATAGATTATAAGTCAATAGGCATATATTAACACTCCCACTTAATCTATGTTCATGATAAACCTAATCGACACAAATAAAAATTGAATAACTATAAAGATAGGCCGTTGGTTTTGTGACGAAATATATTTTTAAGAAATTTGCCCTGAATCTAGAGCCTCTCGAATACACTGAAATTTTACATCTATATGTTTTAATCTCTGATGCTTCCTATGCTCGGTAGCAATTTTAATACATGACTGATTATCTTCATAAATTATTTTGGATTAGTTATCAGAACATTCATTTCATTCAACAACCCTCTCAACCAAAGACACTCGCTAATTGTTGTTGCAGGAGCATTATATTCTGCCTCAGCTGTAGAGAGGGCAACTGTAGATTTCCTTCTCATAGACCACGAGACTGTGGAACCAAAGCATCTGAAAATATAGCCGGAAGTAGATTTGAGATCTAGCAGATCATTAGCAAAATCTGCATCACAGAAACCTTCTAAAATATAGCAGTCCTGGTTAACGAAAGTGAGGCTGAGATTTTTAGAAAACTTCAGATATCTCAAAATTCTTTTTAAATGAGACTAATGTAGATCAGATGCATTTGATTGAAAACAACAGAGAAAATTGACCGCAAAGCAAATGTAAGATCTAGAATTCACCATCAAATACATCAAACACCCCACAACTTCTTTATATGGATGTTTTGTTAATGGTCCCATTTCTTTTTCCAGTTTCAAATTTGCCTCTATTGGAGTCTCAGAAGGGTAACAATTGGTCAAATCAAATTTTTCAAGAAGTTTGGTAATATAATGACTCTGCTTTATTTTAATCGATTGATTGTCTTTATCTTTGAAAATTTTCAGTCCCAGAAAAACGTCAATATTTCCTAAATTCTTCATTTTGAACTCCTTGTTTAAAATATTTTTCAATGTATCCATTTCTTCAGATGAATTTCTGGCTATAAGAATATTGTCTACAAAAAGTAATAAAAACAAAGAATTATTACAAAAAATCTTGATATAAAGACAATTATCTGATTCGCTCTTATGAAAATTTTCCCTCCTCATTACGCAATCAAAACGCTTATACCAACAACGTGGAGATTGTTTCAATCCGTACAAAGATTTATTTATATATACCATATCAGGATCATGCGTGAATCCAGGAGGTTGAGACATAAAAATCTCTTCCGCCAGTTTTCCGTGGAGAAAAGCTGTTTTTACGTCCATCTGGCAAAGGAATAGATTTTTTATTAATGGCCATTACGAATAAAATTCTAATGGTTACTATATTGGCTACAGGGGCATAAGTCTCACAATAATCATAACCATATTGTTGATCAATCAATCAATCAAAGTATACTTTATTGTCTGAAGAAAATGATTCTTATTGACAAAGCGTTAAAAAGTACAATATGAACATAATGAGTGGGTAAAGTCTCAAGGTGTATAAATAAGAATAAAAAACACTTAGACAAATAATTAAAAATATTTTAAAACTGATATCCTAATTAGAAATGAGAAGGTGATTATAATTAACTGAATAATTTTGTGAATAAATACACAAGCATATCAAAATTTAGTAAATACTAAGTATAACAGTTATATTCGTATAGAACTAGAAACGAGTAAGTAAAACGTTACAGTGTCAAATCACATTGTCAAGTTACATTGTCAAATTAATTTACATAGGAACTATATCATCATAATATTCCTGCAGGTTATAATAAGCTTTCTGCAATAGAGCATTTTTCACCTTCTTCCGAAAAATCTTCAGAGAAGTGATGTTTCTATTAACTAGATGGCAGATGATTGTTGATTGACTACAACCTTTCGCTTGAGTGGTCCAGGGGTGATGTCACCTTCACTCACAAATTGATCTCTACAAACATTATCACCACTCTCATTGTCACATACAGAAATGTTTTCATGTTCACTTCTCTCTATATCACTACCAGGATTGAACTCATCCACTTTCTCGTCAACAACATCTAGAGGACCTGTTACATAACTTTTCATGCTCTCCATTGATTCATCGAATATTACATCCCTACCAATCTTCACACGCTCATCAGACATGTCAAACTCTTCTGATCAAATTTACTATTTCGAAAGTGTTTAGGCTTGAGAAGATAAGTTTTGCAACCAAATATACGTAAATTTGATATATTTGGTTTCTTACCATGCCATATTTCAAATGGTGTTTTATTTTCGAGAGGCGCTGTTGGAGATCTATTCAATAAATATGCTGATGTTCTCACCGCTTCACCCCAATTTTATTTAGACGAGCAACAATAATCATGGAACGTGCCTTTTCAACCCAAGACCTGTTCAGTCTTTCAGCATGTCCATTTTGCTCTGGATAATAATAATAATAAACACTTTCTTGACATAATTTTTTTTTGGGTTTATCACCTTCCACAATCTGAAAATGAAAAAATTTTTTTAATCCAAAGAAATCTGTACAAGTGTAGAAGGGCAAATTAATTAATTTGCCCGATAAGTTACTGCGTTCACAAGACTGTTGTCTTGAAAGAAATTAATTTTTGTCAGTAACGTACCCTACACTGAATTTGCCTATCTGAAAAAATGAGATCGAATTAACAAAGAATACTTCTCTTTTTTTGAAAACTGTTGACGTTTCGGAGGCTGTATCTGCCTCCGTTATCAAAACTTCTTAGAAAGACGCTGAGAAAACTGAATTTGAATTGCGATTTTGGTAATAAGACCTTTCTTTGACAGAGTCAAATGAAATCTGTCATACATTCTTTTGATTGACATTTGGTATCTTGATACATAGGGTGTTCGGTATCAATCAATCACCATTCTATTAGTTCTTATTTCATCTCTGAGGAGGGGTAACCAGGTGCGGTCCATTTCGATGGAATTGGTTGAGAAGCAGTTGTTCGATAAAAGAATGCACGCAGTTTTCTTCAACTTCCTTTTTTCTTGATTTGATTCTCTCAATAAAATTTTGGTATTATTCCATTCCATCATATGATCGCCATCAGATGTTAGAATATGTTCGGATATTTTCGAACCCGTTATTTTTCGATTTCTGATGTAACTTTTATGTTCTTCCTGGCGCACAATCAATGGTCTTGATGTTTCACCTATATAACTCTTACCACACGAACAAGGTATGTTGTAAACACAATTTTTTGAACATTCACCAGTGTTTTTGGGTTTTGTATGTGTGAGTATTGATCTCAATGTATTGGTTGTTTTAAATGTTGTTCTTACATCATACCTATGGCCAATCCGTTTTATCTTTTCAGACAGTCCAGGGACATAAGGTATAATATTGTTTGTTGGATATATATGGATATGTCGCATGTCTGTGTGTTGTGTTGTTCGATTGTAAAGTGTAGTACTATTTTCAATTTCATTAACAGGGCACAAGTGGTTTGCAATTCAACACAAAATCTGAAAGAAGAATTGAATTTTATAAAGTCCGTTCTCAGGGAAAATGCTTATCCAAATGAATTCGTGGAAAAACCATTAATGAAATTAAAAATAGTACTACACTTTACAATCGAACAACACAACACACAGACATGCAACATATCCATACATATCCAACAAACAATATTATACCTTATGTCCCTGGACTGTCTGAAAAGATAAAACGGATTGGCCATAGGTATGATGTAAGAACAACATTTAAAACAACCAATACATTGAGATCAATACTCACACATACAAAACCCAAAAACACTGGTGAATGTTCAAAAAATTGTGTTTACAACATACCTTGTTCGTGTGGTAAAAGTTATATAGGTGAAACATCAAGACCATTGATTGTGCGCCAGGAAGAACATAAAAGTTACATCAGAAATCGAAAAATAACGGGTTCGAAAATATCCGAACATATTCTAACATCTGATGGCGATCATATGATGGAATGGAATAATACCAAAAATTTTATTGAGAGAATCAAATCAAGAAAAAAGGAAGTTGAAGGAAACTGCGTGCATTCTTTTATCGAACAACTGCTTCTCAACCAATTCCATCGAAATGGACCGCACCTGGTTACCCCTCCTCAGAGATGAAATAAGAACTAATAGAATGGTGATTGATTGATACCGAACACCCTATGTATCAAGATACCAAATGTCAATCAAAAGAATGTATGACAGATTTCATTTGACTCTGTCAAAGAAAGGTCTTATTACCAAAATCGCAATTCAAATTCAGTTTTCTCAGCGTCTTTCTAAGAAGTTTTGATAACGGAGGCAGATACAGCCTCCGAAACGTCAACAGTTTTCAAAAAAAGAGAAGTATTCTTTGTTAATTCGATCTCATTTTTTCAGATAGGCAAATTCAGTGTAGGGTACGTTACTGACAAAAATTAATTTCTTTCAAGACAACAGTCTTGTGAACGCAGTAACTTATCGGGCAAATTAATTAATTTGCCCTTCTACACTTGTACAGATTTCTTTGGATTAAAAAAATTTTTTCATTTTCAGATTGTGGAAGGTGATAAACCCAAAAAATTATGTCAAGAACTGGATTTCCTCCACAAAATCAAACTTTTAATCAATATTTACAAGGACGGTATGGGCCGCAGTATGTTAGGAATTTCAAGAAACTGGAAAATCTGTACCAAAAATTTGCAAGTTCTCACAGTAGTTTAACCTTTTTATGTAGATGTCGAGGTAATAAGATCATTCCTAGAAGTTTTATTTTGAAAATGCCATATGATAGTCAACAATGTAGAAGAATAATTGAAAGGGCAGGCCACGCAATGGTAAGAGAAAGAATTCAATTCCACAGAAAGAACAAGGTAAATTTAGAATATTCAATTAATAACTTGGAGCAAATCATGAAACAAGATATGATCCAAAATGATTTCAATTAAATGAGTCACTGTATTCAAAATTCCTATAATTCATTCAATCGAAACAAAATTAAAATACACAAAGAAAAATTCACAAAACTATTACAAAAGAAACAAGAACAATACCAAAATAACACAAGAAACACCAAAACTTTTGCTGAAAGAACTGTAATCAATTTATCCTCTAGAACTTTAAATACACATGAGAAACTTGTTTTAGCGAAGGGATTGAACTTTGCTGTTACTCCCAAAGTTATACCAACTCTTGAAATGGTCACTGCCATAGAGGCAACAGCCCAGCGTTTACCAGCTGAAATAGCTGGCGATTACAGATCTGACTGCAAAAATGCACTGACAAAACCTTATCATTCTAGAAGTAATTTAAATACATATGAGAAGAGTGCAATAACATCTCTTCGATCAGATGATAAAATTAAAATACTTCCGGCTGATAAAGGAAATGCCACAGTCGTCATGAATACAGAAGATTACGAACACAAACTAACACAAATGATCTCTAACACCACTTATAAAATACTAAATGAAGACAACACTTCTTCAGTGAAAAATGTATACAAAAAACTGAATGGTGACCCAACTTCATCCATAGAGAGCAAAACATATCGAACCCTTGCAAAATACAAAGATATGCTCTCAAAAGGAGAGCGCACAAACCTTATTTCTCACCACAGTAAACCCCCACATTTCTATGGATTACCAAAAATTCACAAACCAACGCATCCCTTGAGACCCATTGTTAGTTCCATTGGTTCTCCATGCCAAAAACTTGCAAGATACCTACTCAATATTTTAAAACCGATATCTGGTAATGGAAATAGTTTTATAAAAAACACTCCACATTTCTTAGAAAAACTAAATGAATTACAAATTAATGATACAGATATTCTGGTTAGTTTTGATGTTGAAAGCTTATTCACAAATGTTCCAATTAAAAAAACTCTAGAAATTGTCAAATCTAAATTAGAAAGAGATATATCATTGAATAATAGAACAAAATTGAATGTCGATTCTATTATTGAACTCATAAAACTCTGTACTGAAAAAACGTATTTCCAATTTAAAGATGAATTTTATCAACAAGAATTTGGTATGGCAATGGGTTCTCCATTATCACCCATTTTGAGTAATATATTCATGGAATATTTTGAAGAATTTTTCGTTGAAACGTACCAGAATGGACCCAGAGTATGGTGGAGGTATGTTGATGATGTGTTTGCTGTTTGGAATCAGAGTAGAGATGACTTGAAAGTGTTCTTAGATTACATTAATAAACAAGAACCAACGATAACATTCACATTAGAAACAGAAAAAGATGATGAACTTCCTTTCTTAGATGTTTTGATAAAAAAATCAACATCTCGAGTTAACACAACTGTTTATAGAAAGAAAACACATACCAATAGATATCTCCATTATAACTCAAATCACCACACCAGCGTGAAGAGGGGAATTGTCAAATGTCTTTACAACAGGGCACAAGTGGTTTGCAATTCAACACAAAATCTGAAAGAAGAATTGAATTTTATAAAGTCCGTTCTCAGGGAAAATGCTTATCCAAATGAATTCGTGGAAAAAACCATTAATGAAATTGAAAATAGTACTACACTTTACAATCGAACAACACAACACACAGACATGCGACATATCCATACATATCCAACAAACAATATTATACCTTATGTCCCTGGACTGTCTGAAAAGATAAAACGGATTGGCCATAGGTATGATGTAAGAACAACATTTAAAACAACCAATACATTGAGATCAATACTCACACATACAAAACCCAAAAACACTGGTGAATGTTCAAAAAATTGTGTTTACAACATACCTTGTTCGTGTGGTAAGAGTTATATAGGTGAAACATCAAGACCATTGATTGTGCGCCAGGAAGAACATAAAAGTTACATCAGAAATCGAAAAATAACGGGTTCGAAAATATCCGAACATATTCTAACATCTGATGGCGATCATATGATGGAATGGAATAATACCAAAATTTTATTGAGAGAATCAAATCAAGAAAAAAGGAAGTTGAAGGAAACTGCGTGCATTCTTTTATCGAACAACTGCTTCTCAACCAATTCCATCGAAATGGACCGCACCTGGTTACCCCTCCTCAGAGATGAAATAAGAACTAATAGAATGGTGATTGATTGATTGATACCGAACACCCTATGTATCAAGATACCAAATGTCAATCAAAAGAATGTATGACAGATTTCATTTGACTCTGTCAAAGAAAGGTCTTATTACCAAAATCG
This sequence comes from Chrysolina haemoptera, assembly GCA_958298965.1. Classification (NCBI taxonomy): domain Eukaryota; kingdom Metazoa; phylum Arthropoda; class Insecta; order Coleoptera; family Chrysomelidae; genus Chrysolina; species Chrysolina haemoptera. Next base: position 18,333,157 of record OY282603.1, on the reverse strand, counting down.
CAATTCAAATTCAGTTTTCTCAGCGTCTTTCTAAGAAGTTTTGATAACGGAGGCAGATACAGCCTCCGAAACGTCAACAGTTTTCAAAAAAAGAGAAGTATTCTTTGTTAATTCGATCTCATTTTTTCAGATAGGCAAATTCAGTGTAGGGTACGTTACTGACAAAAATTAATTTCTTTCAAGACAACAGTCTTGTGAACGCAGTAACTTATCGGGCAAATTAATTAATTTGCCCTTCTACACTTGTACAGATTTCTTTGGATTAAAAATTTTTTTTCATTTTCAGATTGTGGAAGGTGATAAACCCAAAAAATTATGTCAAGAACTGGATTTCCTCCACAAAATCAAACTTTTAATCAATAAACACTTTATTGTCCAAACAGGAGTACACCCAATTCCAGGACAGCTTAAAACTATTGTGATGTGTGTTACAGTTTATATATATTTTGTTTAGGTATCGACTTTAATTGTGATTTAAATTGGTTCAGTGAGCTTAGGAATGGGTCAATTTTTTTTTCAAAGTGTGTTAAAATTATTACACACTGAATTTATTGGTGAGTTTGCCATGATATTTGTTCGCGGGACTGATAGACCGAGAGATGATGACAGATTTTGGGACATGATTTTACTCAGTATGCCTTTCGGAGGACAGTATTGTCAGTATATCCTCATGATAATAATGTATCAATCAAAAAGTCGTCGTAGGTTCTTCATATTGAAAAAATTATTATTATTATTCGGATACGATTTTAATCATGCTGCCATGAGTTTCGTGATGAAATATTAAAATTAAAATACTTGAAAACCCATTGACAGGCCGTTAGGGTAGGTCCGAGTAGCTTATATGGTCACGTGAACTTGTATATGAAAGAGGTAATTCTCCGCCCATCCTTACGGCATGCCAATGGTCTTTCGAAAATTTTAGTTCTATTATTTCATTCCAAAACACATGGCAGCCTGATTGGAATCGAACCAAAACACATACATTTTTGAAAGTATTATTATTATTATTTAATATGAAGAACCTACCACTTTGTGGCTCTACTTCTATGACCTTTAAAAGGCAATTTATGTTGTTTAGCGTTGCAACCTTTTTTTCGCTACTGCCAAAGAAGAGTCACTGTCCCATTAGCTATAGTAGTCGGTGATGCACGTGGTCAGGGTCTGTCAGTCAATTATCAAACATAAAATAAAGTGAAGTGGGCGCCACTCGGCTCTATAAAAAATTAGTACTCAGGATCTCGTTCGATCCGAGAAAACAAGACAGTATAATTGATTGGAATTTGAAATAAAATTATTTAGAGCACATGTTGTTATCAATTTTAAATTTGTCACCATGTTAATAATCATGAAAATACCTAGCTGGTGAATCAACTATGAAGAGTATGGTGCTCATGAATTTACGATTGAGAAATAGTCATGAAAATACGAAATTTTAGCAAGAATATAGCTATAGCTTACGTTCAGTACTGTACATTAGCTTTACAGGTAACACCTAAGGTTTAATTTGTTGATACCAATAAGGTAAGAAGATAATTCATAAAAAAATTGAATAAAAAATGTTTTAACAGGCCTTGTTCACCTAGTGTGCTAGGCAAGGTGGAGTCTTGATTCCCACGACGACTTCAAACAAACAAGATGATAGATGGACCATCTTCCCGATCATCATAGCCAGGTAGGAAGTGGAAAGACGAACCAAAAGGGTAAAATAGCCCATCCCTGGATTATAACTATCTGTACAGTCATGCAGCAGACTAGATCATCCTCTTACCTTCATGACCAAGTACAAAAAGGAGAGACAATTACCATAGGAGATAACTCAGTCTTCTATGCATCCATGTGTTGGGGGGTTCTACCTATCGCATAAGGGAAGGAACTCTCTCCAACAGATCAGAATGGTTTAGTGGGCTCACCATAAAGAGAGCGAAAGCTCTAACTTGGAACCCTATTAAAAGAATTTATTTGATATTTTGTATCAGGAAGATTTTCGAAAACTTACCTCACTCGGAGGTATACCAGTGGCAACGCCACAAAAAATCTTTGAAATTCATCGTACTTAGTGGTTTAACAAACCAAAAAAATCAAGATGCTTTCACTTCGACGTCTCGATCGAAAAGGACCCAGCACAAAATGGCTTTCCACGAGACCAGAAGTTGTTTTTTTTTTTGTTTTCCTGTCTCCTACTGCTTTCGAATTTAGGTAGGCTTTGATCGACTGTCAAACATGTCAAGCGAATGACATCTATCTGCTATCTCTCGAAAGACGACAAAGGAGAAATAAGTATCAGTATCTTTGTATTTGAAATGATTTAATAAAAATGAAAACTGAGAGCAGTCTTCTTCTTCTTAAAGGTTTATCCACGCAATCAGTAAATTTACATTTCTATTCAGCTATTTACCAGCTGTATGACCCATGCACACATAAGAATCCATTTGCGAAGTTAAAAATGATTGTCATTAACAGTTGAACTTTATGAAAACTCAAGGCAATAGCCTATGCTAAATTACTACTTAAAGTTACATTTTTCTAAATGAAAACTCTTAACTAAAAAAGTTTACTCAAATAAAAATTAGTAATTTTAACACGATACGGTAATGGTGGCGCCATCTGGCATTGGAAGCCCAAACTTCTATGAGAATACTAATATTCATTTTCTGTTATGGGGGTTTGGAATTTTCAAACGTGACAGCGTGCACACAACTCTCACAAAACTTTTTCTCAGTGACATCATCCATCAGTTCAAATCCATCTACCATGTTTTCTAATTTTTTTATATGCTGTTCATTCAAATGACCTAGCCGTTGATGCCATTAATTGAAATTGCTACCTGCAGCCATGTGAATTAAATTAAAATCCAAAGAAACATCAAAAATTATCTCATATAATGTGTTTTTTTTTAAACCACTTACCACAACTTGATCCTTTTTTAATACCTCAACTTTATTTTTATTGAATACTACATTGCAGCCATTTTCCCCAACAGATAAAAGATTTTTTCTTAAACTAGGTAGATAAACACGACATTATTGATATTCAAAGTTTATTCAATACCTCTAACATTATTTGACACCCGCACATATCCAACATGCGTACCTTCAAAATCTTCACCAGCTTTACCTACGCCAATTTTCAACGGTTTGTCTAGCTTTCGGATTCCTCTCAATACCGTCATATCATTAACAAGATGATCTGATGCTCCCGAGTCTACATACCACTATAATTTAATAAAATTATCTGATGAACGTTCTCCAGAAATCATGAATGCTATAGCGTATATTCTGGTAGTGTTAATAGTAAAATGCAGGCCAACATATCTTCTTCCAACTTCCCTCCGGCTGATTTGATTTGTCGCACAATATCATCAAATCTGACTAAATAGGTCTCCATTGACATCTCCACATCATACTTCATCGTCAGCAAATTTCTTAACATGAAAAGTTTATTAGAAACACGTTTTCTTTCAAATGTAGACAACGGCTTCCCATTTTTCTTTAGCTGAGACTCCAACATATTCTAAATGTGTATCAGCAACACACTGAACTATTATTGACTTTGCTATACTGTCCTTTTTATCAGAGGCCTTTTTTTCTCCTTCTGGTGGAAATTCAGTAAGACAGTTTAAAACATCTCGTTCCTCTAGAATAGTTTCAACTCGTAATTTCCAAGTACTGAAGTCGGTGCCTCGGAAAGGACTGATACCATATTTTTCCATACTCTTTTCTGCTTGGCCCATAATCAGTTGATGAGTAGAACAGATTGGGACTCAAGAAATAATTTTTTATTCTTTCAAAGTCAGACAGTCAACAACATTAAAACAAAAACATTCATGTAAATAATAATAAAGAATATTTAGTCATAAAAATAGGTCATTAGTCAATAGGCATATATTAACAAATATTTACATACATTTTTAGTGCTAAAATTTTCTGTTGTATAACTTTGCAGTGAATTTATTTCTTCAAACTATAACGACTTTGTATCACCCATCTTATCTATTCTAGAGTCTTCTTTCTGTAAAAAAGAAAAAGTGTGTTGATTTTCAAGGTAAGACTAGCTTTTTATTTGCGTGAAGACACCATATCTTCAATCTTCACCAGTGTTCAATAAAAGCAACCTAACCAAGCCATCAGCAGTTATATCCATTTCACATTGTGACTCCACAATGTGTAATGTTATCAATCATAAATCAATAAAATGATCGGATTGATAAACTATTAATACTGAACCAACAAACATACCTCGTCCAAATCCACCAAAACAGCAAAATCTTCAAAAAAACACACTTCTTTCACTTATATCTGTTAATAGTCAACACAACAAAATGGTGTTTGGCTTGTCTTTGTCTTTCACACCTCACAACTACCCGACTCGACCTCGTCCGCTTCAATTCGTGTTCCGTTCGACTTCGACAACTCTCGAGCAATAGACACCTGTCACAGATTCACGTACGGTCTCTCTCTCTCCACACCCGACCCCTGCTGAATATCGCTATATGTCGACGATGCTAGGGTGATAGGTAATTTCTTAATGATCACTTAAAGCGAACCTACCCATCCTATAACATTCCAACACCTCACAAACGCCGTAGTTTGTGAGTGACACTACTAACATCTAAAAACAAAATTCCAGGAGAAAGCGGTCTCCTGATGTGCAGTGGGACTCATGTCTTCTCGTTAGCTCAGTTAGTTAGAGCACTGTACCGGCAATCCAGAGGTCGTTGGTTCAAATCCTGCACGAGGAGAAACTATTTTCTAGAATTTTAACATCTGTCTGTATGCCGCTAATTTTTCCCAATATATTTATATCACAGACACAAAACTCACTTCATTATTTTCATGTTTGGCTAACCTTGTTCAGTGGTCGGAGATCCACACCCGACCCCTGCCGAATATCGCTATATGTCGGCGATGCTAGGGCGATAGGCTAATTTTTCCCAATATATTATTTATTATATTATTTTTCAGGATCGTTGATATGAACAATTAACTTTTGAACTTACCTTTCATGAAGATGTGTCCACTTGAAATTGGAAAGATATTTCATATTCCAAGTGTGATCGTATTGCTTGGATTTTTTTCTATTGCTTACTTGGGTGTTATTAAGATAGACAGCGACTTTTTTCGCAACGGATTTTTTTTCGAATTCCACCCAACCTTCTGTAAATTTTTTACTCACTTTTCTTCTGTTGGTTTTATCTTTGTGGTCGTTTTTGGAATCTAAAATTATTGATAATATGAATGTATACCATTTGATAAAAAAGATGAAGGTTCACGAAATATGTTTTTACATAACTATCGAATAAACCAAAAGAATCTTCACTATTATGGTTTATTCGATAGTAATGTACAAGTTAGTGACTAACTTTCATACAGTAATATAATGAAATTATTTGTAGGATGAACAAGGATTGAGTGTTTTATATGAAGAAAGAAGTATTCTTGCAATTCAGACAAATGAACAGAACACTTAATAATTAATTGAATTAAATCAGATATTAATTGATAAATAGAATGAAATTCCATATATCTCATATCTCATACCTATATGATAATGTTTCAGAAGTAACATGGCCTTTAATGAACAAGATAAATCAATTAACTGATAATTATAAGATCAAACGAACTTACCCAAGTGAAGTTCGATCATAATGATATGAAACGCGTTTTACGAGATGATTTAACTGTGTAGTTTCCCCATTTCTTGCCAAATGTACCACAATATTTAAAGCTCGCATGTACCCCGCTCTCCCCTAAACCCGCCTTGTTGCTATGCCTCCGGCCATATTTACGTGTCATTATCATCTCAGACAAGGCGTTTCATATAATAGGCGAGGACACGAAAAAATATTTGTGCTCCAAATGTGTTGTAAAATGCATAATGCTTATATATATATATATAGGTAAAGACAAGTACCGTTCACAAAAAACAAAAAATTGAAACTTTGATTTGTATTTTTATAATGGAAACGGTATGCCTTCTGCATACAAAATACAAGAACATATTAGATTGCTCCCCTCATATAGTACCCGTCGCACTAATCAGATTTCTCTTTATAAAACTTCATCTGCTCTTACTCAGAAGTCGCTCATCTACCAAAGCAGAAAAATGTATAACCTTGCCATTGAGAATAAGAGGGATTAGGGATCTCAATAAATTCAAAAAAGAAGTGAACAAGCTCTTGGTTGAGAAGGTCTATTATACACTGGAAGAATTCTACCTAGATTCATTAAGTTGAAGAACCAAAATAGTGAAATATTGGGAGTAGTAACTGTTTGTATATTTATATACAAACCTATATTTTTTTCATATTTATATTTGTTCATTTCAAGACAATGTGATGAAATTGTTTATATTCTATATTTATTCTATTTTTGACTTTTATTCATATATACCGGGTGTCCAAGGTATATATGAAGTGTCTCGCCCCTATAACTTCTTTGCTTTTGCAAATATTGAAATGAAATTTGGAGGATCTGTATGAGACATAAGTAAAGCTGCATTTTTTGACAAGTGAATCAGATTCGTGCAACTTTCGATCTCACCGGAAGTGATGTTAACTTTTGATTTTTAAATGAGACACCCGGTACTTTTTCACCTTTTTTGTCTCCATATGATATTCTGGAATACAACCATGTATCACTTGTTACTTCTTGTAAACAATTTTTTTTTTATTTTGATACCTTATTTTTAATCTAGAGGGCTATGGATATGTTCAAATTATTAATTTTAGTCATAAGGTAGATATTGGGAAAAATATAACTTTACGGTTTTCGGTTAAAATACTAAAAAATTAACCAGAAAACATTTTGTAGTGAAACGAATTGTGACTTCAAACTATTCCAGAATCCACACAAAAAAATTTTGCGGTTTAGGAGGAGTTCACGGTCGTATGAATGTCCAGAAGATTTATATATATATATTTATATACAGTATCGGAAAATTATCATCTGGGGTATGGTGGTTTTTGAGAGCGTGAAGAATAGTTTTCTATAATGTTAAGAGAGCATTGCAATTTCTCCTCTACTCGCTCAAGGAAGGGATATCAACTGAGCTGTTCGTCGAGCAAGGCAACAGGAAATGCGCGCAGTTGTGCGTCTCTCTTATTTATGTGGTATTATCATATCATTGCGTTCCTTGTTGCTCGCGTAGATTTCTGTCTACTCCAGATGAGATGTTTCCGATACTGTATAAAGATATGTCTGTATGTGCGTAAATAGAGAGTTATTGCAACCTCTATTTTGATGATACTTTGATAACGTTTTCCTTTATTGACATGTACGCATGCGCATTCAATATATACTTTAGAATTATCTTTTATTAAAATACAGGATTCCCTTATTTAATTTAAATACAGGAATAGTCACTTTATTTAAGGATCCTCTATTTTGACATTATAGAAATTATCTGCCAAATTGAAATTTGACGTTTTTGTCAAAACAAAGTTAAAGAAGCAACTATGAAGATGGTGATTGCAATAACATCGTTACCAACCATAATTAATAATTACAATACAGGATACTTTAATGAAAGTTTCTTGTTATTAAGTAAACTCATTTCACTCTGCAATAACTCTCTAATATGTCTATACCTTTAATTTTGTAATTCAACTATATTGTATATTTTCCTATCCTATGTTGGTAAACATTGTTTTGCGAACAGTTCACTCTATAAGTAAATCCATTCTTACTTTTCAAGAAATAGAATCTACCCAAAACACCAAAACTACTTTACTTTCACTCGACGCGCGTTTCGCTAACAATGTTAGCATTCTCAAGAGTTATACGCATACTACGCTAGAGAACAAAATTCTAATCCTATTCATATCTACTACTTATCTGAGTGGGTAATTCCACTCATTATCTATTTTCTTGGTCAATCGACTCCTGTCTTTCCACTCAAAAAAGAGAGATTCAAAACTGAGAAATTTATCATCGGGGACGTGGCTGAGTTGAACGGTTATTCTGTGGACTTGGTAGACAAACTGATAAGGAAACATAAATTTAAGAGAACCCTTCGTAACTCTACGACTTTTCAAACAGAGGAAACCCCTTCTAAATATATCGTTATTCCATACGAACCTCGAGTTACTCGAGGTTTCAACTGCATTTTTAGAACCCTCAATATGAAGGTGGTATACAAGACTTCATATAAACTGCAACAAATCTTGGGTACTCCCAAAGGGAAGACGGAAGAAAAAGAAAAGTCGGGGATTTATGAGATTAGCTGTAAGGACTGCGAGAAGTATGTGGGCTAGACCCGTAGGGCCATGAAAGTACGGTTCCGAGAGCACATTGCTCATATCCGATTTTCGAGGCAAGAAAAATCGAATGTGGCTCAACATGATTTGGACCACGACCACCGATTTGATGACACAAGTTTGAGATTAATTAGACAGGTTCATGACGGCAGAATTCTCAATGCATTCGAGAGTCTAGAAATTGCGAAGTGTAAAAATAGTATGAATGTTGATAAGGGCTGATCAAGTTCATAGTACAATGAACGTTTCTTTCCTTCATAATTCATTCATTAGTCTTCATTCGTTATCATTACTTAGTTTATTATTATTCGTTATTTTATTACTAATAATTTTTTCTCGTTTTTAAATATGTTGGTAAAGTAAATATTATTATATCAATATAAAACGTCATCAATCCAAGTGTCATCAAATACGAAACAAGTAGTTTAGAACAGATAGTTTCTGATTTAAAGTAAACAATTCGGGTAGATAATTGAGGTGAGTAGAATAGAGGGTCAGTTAAAATAGATAATGAGTGCAATTAACCACTCACTCAGATAAGTAGTAGGTATAAATAGGATTAGAATTTCGTTCTCTAGCATAGTAAGCGTATAGCTCTTGAGAATGCTAACATTGTTAGCGAAACGCGCGTCGAGTGAAAATCTTCTTCTTGAATTGTATTCACACCAAAGGTTCCAAACATCAATTTTCGACCATTCTTACTTACGCACTTAACTGTGCCTAAAGAATAAAAACGCACAACGTGAGTCAAGTTAGACTTGATCCACTCAAATCGTGACATTTATCTGTCTTGCATTTTGAATATATGACAGCGGCATTGTCATTTTTTGGGATTTGAAGTTCAAATCGATACTTTATAAATTATAAACCGATTTATGAGCAACTCCGATATTGAAATGAGCGCAACGCCACCGGAAATTATTCTTCAGGCTGTTCCTGCTGTAGAGAATAATCTGATTTTGTCTTATTTTTCATATCTTTATAAAGAAGGGATAGGTTTCGTTATCAAAAAAATCAACGGTTTTCAAATTTTACTATTAATTAGCTTCAATACCGCTGATAATAATAATAATTAATAATTCCTAATTATTTAGTAAAAAACAAATTTGATTTCTTAAATTCATCATTTGTATACTATACCGGGTGTTGTTTTTGAAGATATTGGAATGAAATTTGGGATCTATATAATACATAAAACTGCATTTTTTGACAAGTTACTCAGCTTCACGCAACTTCTGGTCTCACCGGAAGTCTCCATATGACATTATGAATACAACCATGTATCATTTGGTACTATTTGTAACAATTTTTAATTTTTTATTTTGAAAGGACCCCGCACAAATCCAATGGGAAATTGATCCCTGTAGAATTGGCTGTAATTTGGATATGTTGTAGTTTATAACCTTCTGATAAAAAGTCTCCATTGGCCCGAGACCTAAAAATGGATAGTTTTTTAGGTATCGAAGATCAATCGTTGCAACTAGTGCCGATCCCCCAAGCGATCACATTTGTTTTGACCCTGTAAAATGGCGATGATTTTGTTTAGTTTTGACAGGAATAATAACAATTTGTAAATTGTCAATAAATGTCAAGTTTTTACAAAAGCTAATGTTTTGAAGATTATTTTACTCGCATTATTTAGAATAATATGGCTTTAAGAAACATTCTTATTTGTTCCTAGACTCATAACTCGAATAGAAGCAGAAGAAAATGCCGACAAATGTGAAATCGCAATAAGAAGACGAGACGGGTTGAATAGACCACCTCTTGATATCATGCCTAATATACAAGAATAATGTGCTAACTGTTATCAGTCAATAAAAAATAAAATAATAGCTGTGGAATAAGTTCCAGCTATTATTTAATTTTTTATTGACTGATTACAGTTAGGAACAGAGCTGTCCCAAAGCACAGTGCACTAGAAGGACTTTTGTGCTTCTAAGCACTATGCTCTCGAGTACTTTTCCAATTATGTGCTTAGTGCTCCGAAGCATTTAACAAATGGGCTTAGGGCTGAGTAATTTTTAGGATTACTCAGCACTAAGCCTTTCCATATAAATGAATTTTGTCGGCACCTCCAACAAAAACAAACTCTTGTGAAGAGGTAACCATGTGCGGCCCATTTCGATTTGATTTTGATTTACATATTTTCATTTTCAAACTGTGAGAGGTTAAACCCAAAAAACTATGTCAAGAAAACCACAAAACTAAACATTTAATCAGTATTCCTATTGTATTCAAATTAAATTTTTGATTGAAGCAATTCTGTTTCAAAACATTATATTTTGTAACAAGTGTTATAAACGTCCTTTCAGTAACGAGTATTTTAATCACGACTACAGCATAGCCATTTTGATTATGTGAGTGGAAAAAGTAACTTAAGTTTTTAATTGACTCGATTGTTACTTGATGGAAATCCATAGCACTTCTCAGACTGTTAGAAACGTTAAGTTACTGAATCTTGATTAAACTCGATAAGATTTCAACAAATTATATTACATCGCGACATCGACATGTTCCGCTTCAATGTAGCTTTTTTAAGCGGTAAATACAATAACCGCTTTGAAAAGCTACATCGTAGCTACACATGTCGCGATGTAATAGTCTTTGTAGGAATCTTACTTGTTTAATTAAGTTTCACTTACTCAAGTATCTAACAAGTATCTCGTCTGCGTATGGCGATTTCACATTTGTCGGCATTTTCTTCTGCTTCTATTGGAGTCATGAGTCTCGGGGTAAATCGCCCATTATACTCGTAACAAATAAGAATGTTTCTTGAAGCCATATTATTCAAAATAATGCGAGTAAAAGAATCTTCAAAACATTAACTTTTATGGAAACATGATATTTATTGACAATTCATAAATTATTATTATTCCTGTCAAAACTAAACAAAATCATCGTCATTTTACAGGGTCGTAATCAAACGTGATCGCTTGGATAAACCAACACTAGTTGCAACTTTTGACTTGGGATACCTAAAAAACTGTCCATTTTCAAGTCTCGGGCCAATGGAGACTTTTGATCAGAAGGCTATGAACTACATCATATCCAAATTTCAGCCAATTCAACAGGGGTCCATTTCCCATTTGATTTGTGCGGGGTCCTTTATTTTTGAATCTAGAGTGCTATGAAAACGTTCACATTGTCAATTTTAGTCCTAATGTATTGGAAAATTTTCAACTTTACCGTTTTCGGTTAAAATGCATCTGTTAGGTAAAATTTTATTTTTAAATTCTTATTACTATTTTTTTCAAATGGCAACATAGTGGCTTGTCGTGTCAGAAAAAAAAAGCATACTTAAAAATATTACAGTAGATCTTTCTTTTTGAGATTAAAATAATATTAAAAATCATCGAGTAAACTGTGACTAACACATAAAATGTAACTAAACCATCAATCGAAAAACTAATATCTCCTTGCATAAATAATATTATTAACATGTTTCTCAATCAATAGCGTACACAATAGTTTCCTAATTTAGATTTGGAGAAGTGAAGTAAGATAACGTAAGTAGATATGCTAGGAGACCACGGTGGCCAGGATAGGGCAAACCGTGTGTATGAGAGAGAGAGAGAGTCGACAAGTAATGTGTTTTTTTCATTACACTTGATTACTTTGTTCCATCAGTTATGTAGGTCACGGGTTACCCAATGTATTTGAATCTCATTTTAATCTGAAATGGTGTTTCATTTTAAGAAAGATCTTAATTAATATTTTCAAGTTTTTCTTAACGAAAGTTTCTTTGAAACCTATAACAGTGAAACGGTATCAACATAATCGTAATGAAATTCACAAAATTTCCACTTAAAAACATTATTAATACAAATTCTAAAATTGAATTGTACAGTTGTGTTCAAAATGTACATTGTCGAAATATTTTGACTGAAAACAATATTCCACAAAAATGTTAGAACTTGCTGCAGCTGAGTTACTTGTTAAAAAATGCAGTTTTAAGTCGTATACAAATCATCCAATTTTTTTTTCTGGCCCGACCAGCCACTATGTTGTCATTTGAAAATAAAATAGTACTAAAATTAATAATTTAGCCCTCTAGATTAAAAATTAAATATCGAAATAAAAAAAAAACTATGGTCACAAAGAGTAACAAGTGATACATCGATGTATTCAGAATGTCATATGGAGACAAAAAAGGGGAAAATATACCGGGTGTCTCATTCAAAAATGGAAAGTTTATATCACTTCCGGTAAGATCGGAAGTGGCACGAATCTGAGTAACTTGTTAAAAAATGCATGTTTATGTCTCATACACATCCTCCAAATTCCAATATCTTCAAAAAACAAAAAAAGTTTTAGGGACGAGCCACTCCGTCGACACCCGGTATAATACAAATTTGTGTTTTCTTTACTTTGTTATTGTTGGAAATTAATCCATACACTACGTTAGTTACCTTCGTTTATTATTACTTAAGGCTTAAACAAACGCACCACCCAGTATACAGGGTGTGACGTGTGACATAAGTACGTTAAAATATTTAAGTGACGTATTCCTGAGACAATTTAAAAAAAAAGTCTAAATAAATTTGTGTCCGGAAATGCTTCGTTTCGGAGATACAGTTTGTTGAATTTTTTTGTACGCTTTTTGAAAATAACTTTTGTAAAAAATAAGTTATTTGCAGGAAATTTCTTACCTGTGTTTTTTTGACGTGGGAAATTATAATTTCGTATTAATTAATGATGATTTTTCGGGTTTGTTCAGTGTTCGAAGCTGTAAACATATCTCTTGAAAATGCCAACCACTCGTGTTGGGCAATTGCCCTAACATTTTTGACAGTAAACTTTTGGTACTTTCCATGAAAAAACCTTATTCCCACACCTTTTCCAATTAAAAAATGTATACTTCCTCAACAACGCTGGAGGTGATCTTTTTCGAGATATTTACAATTTTCTAAACACACACTTCTTTATTTAATTTATTATATTTAATGTCGGACTTCCCATACCCCACTCAAATTTGATCAAGGATTCCATATTTTATAATGGTGGTAAATTATTCAATCACTTACCAATAGATATAAAGTCTACAAATCTGACTAACTTGCAATTCAAGAAAACAATGAGAAATTTGCTAGCTGATAAACCCTATTATAGCTTGAAAGATTATTTTAACGAATCATTTTGATAACACGTGGATGTCATTTTGTTTCATTTTATTTTTATTGTATTTTTTCTTAATATTTTAATATTTATGTAATTTACCTGTACACTTATATTTATGTATATATTTATACTTACAAGTCATTGTCAATAGGATGCAAATCTTCTGATAATAAAGCATATTCTAAATCTGATACGCGGTTCGTGCACAATGTTTCCATTCGTGTGTAATATCACTTGATACGTAATATACTATTATATATTTCATGTTTATATGCGCTCATTTAAATCGTTATTACTATTTATCTGTTTGTCTATGAGATTTTTGTATCTTATGACAATAAAGTACTTTTATCGATAAAATACTAAAGCATAATAAAACTAATTTTCTACCTGTATTCCGTTTATAGGCAGTAGGTAGAAAAATTAGTAAATTAAGGATATTGGTACAGCATTCGCTCAGTCTGAAGTAAAATCCTTTGATAATATCCAAATTCGACAAAACTGGAGTAAAGTTAGTGTTACAAAAACAGGAATTTTATAAAAACAGGTATTATTATTTCTCGTTACATGGTGATTTTCTGCCACGTAGATATATCCATCCATTTATTGGAAGTTGGTATTCACTAATAATAATAAATGTATTTTATTGAATCAATTCGATCCAGAGGGCTATCGACCGAGAACCTTCTGCCCATGGTTATTGCAAATTACATTGTATTTCTATTTACAGTAAAAAAATTTAAATAAATAAATGTTCCATAAATGTTTGATTTCATTCTTGATTGTAGAATGTCGATTTCTTAGGTTTGAGCGTTGGATAATTCCAGTATTTTCTCGAATATGGTTTGGTTTGGATGCCTGAAGATGATTTGCATGTTGGGATCCCTGGTGAGGCAAGTACTCACTGTTTACTATAAATCTAAGAAAAACTAAATAAAATACTTCAATAAAGCTTCCGAAGGCTACAAGTACACAAACGTGAATTTCTAATGTCTGCCACCCAAGCGCCATATTGAATTTATTTGATAGGTCGTTGGATTGCCTAATAATATTGTCGAGGTCGTCGAAGTTATTTGTTTCAGAAAATTATGAGATGAAAATTACCTTTATCTGCTAACTGCAGAAATATTCTTCCCACTTTTCCAAATTCACTGAATAACTCCCTGATCAGAGATACATTCATATAAGGAGGTATCGATGATAAATAAATTATCCCCCTTTTTGGAAATTTCAACTTCACTGAGCTGGTTGGTTCTGAATTGTCGCTCTCCTGAGTCATGTTTCCTAAAATATTAAAAGTTAGTATGAATCACATGAATTAATAATACAAAGAGTGGTTCAAAGATATTCAATCTGAGAAATAAACACATGAGCGGTGTGAAAATAGCCGTTGCTTTTTACAGTAGTTTGTGATGTCACAACATCGTGCGTTCTTCGATCTTTCGCGTTATGAGTTCTACATCAGATGCTTATCATTATTTTAAATTTTATTTAGCAGGATCCTTTCCAAAATATGAAAAAGTCATTGTTAAGATGTAGTACAGCAGCGAAATATTGAAAAATAATCTATTTAATAGTTCAATCCATCAAGATATCACAGCAAAATCTTATAAAATATTAGGATTCACCTTTAGGATATGCAGAATTTTCCGAGGGGGAAACAACTAGTCATTTTTTGAACACCTAATGAAAGCAATGCAGTAATTACCTCTATGTAATGAAAAATAATGAAAAAGTTTTAGAGGTAAATGAAAGATAATTACCATTCAATTACGCGGATACGTTGTATGGACATTATTTAACTCTTATATATAAAAATAAGATTCAGTAAGTTCGAAATTCACGCCTACGTATGATTTTCGGTGCAAGAAGGTGACAACGAGTATCACACAAATTGAAGGAGATTGGATGGTTTCATACGGAGAACAGAAGAGTTTCATTTTAGTACCTTATGTCATAAAATAGTTCTTGAAAAAAAGCCTTCCTATCTACATCGCAAAATTACGTATGTGCATAATGTGAATATGAGAATTAGAGGTTTACTTACTCTCCATCAGTTCACGACTGAGTTTTTTAGACGTTTATTCATATACCAAATTTACTTTCATTATAATTATTCCCTATTTTGTGATTACGTATTTCAAATTATAGTTGAATAACTATTATTATTTTTATTATTATAATGCATTTCCACCCCAGTTTAAAGTTTATTTTTAAATTTGAAAAAACACTTGAGAAAAAATATTTATTGGACAGTAAAATATAACCGTAACCCAATTATCTACCAACTCATTTTTCATTTATGGAAGTATTTGTATAAGTTTGTACGTTGCTTCGTATACCTTCATCTTCTTTCATAAAATTACTGTAAATTGTTCAATAAAGGAAAATACTTAATTTTATCTAATACTGTACAACTATGTTTTTGTTGCAATTGTATCTTTATTATACTTTTTTCTCTTGTTTTGCAAATATTAGTTCATTTGTTTCATTAAATATTTTATATTTTTAAAAGAGTAATAATTATATTTTAGATATATATCGATTATATTTTGGATGTCAGAAACGGCTATGACGATTTGGATCAAATTCTGTATAATGAAACCAATCTAGGGATAGATTTTAAATTATTTAAATTGTAATGGCCTAGAGACAAAAGCTCGAACCTGTATGCGAGGTGTACTGGGTTTGAATCTGAAAGTAATTTTTTTTTTACGTAAATAATTTTACAGTATTTGAAGTAGACTTAAGAACTTCTGTTATGCACGGCATGTAATAATATGTAGGTAGCTTTTTCACGAGTCAAGCAACCAAATTCATTGAAAGTACTCATTCCAGATTCCTAGACACACAAGAGACATAGTATGGAAGGTAATATTATTATCTTAGGTATGTTCAAAATAATGTGTCGAACTGACTGCAGTTCATTTATGTAGGTAAGATTACAATATATTCATATGTAATGAGTATACAGTATCGGAAAGTTTTCATCGGGGTATGCTGGTTTCATACGAGTGTAAAGAATAGCTTGCTATTATGTTGAGAGAGCGTTACAATTTCTCCTCGACTCGCTCGAGAAAAGGATATCGACGTGGCTGTTAATTCGTCGGACGAGGTAGCAGAGGAGTCATACAGTAGTGCTTCTCTCTTATTTATGTGGTATTATCATATCATTGCGTTCCTTGTTGCTCGCATAGATTTGTCTATACCCCGATGACAACTTTCCGATAGGTACTGTATAGATTCGTATCTAAATAATCTTCCAGAAATCACGATGTTCAAAGAATGAGAAGCAATGAAGAATTAATTTAAATAATGAATTTAATGAAAATCAATAATAAAATAATTAAAATGTTATGATGTACACCTAATGAAAGAGTTGTTTTCCCCTCGATATTCAACAACTTCATCACAGAAGATGTGTCAGTGATATAATATTTCTGCAAAAAATACTATCACACAATTCATCAGTGGAAAGAACTCGATGAATTTTGAATCCATCCACTGCTCCCTGGAGAGGTGGATGGTGGAAGTATTTCATAAGGAGAAAATTGGGTAAACCTATTGTCAAATATGAACAACTTTCAACTTTACTCTTTGGCTTGAGTCTGTTATAAATGCAAGACCACTCATTCATATGTCAGAGGATGGTTTGAATTTACTAGGACATAGATGCTTATATATAACAGTGATATTGTACAGGGAGAGCCAAATTGGACACTTTTGAAGGGGAGTCTGCATATCGATATTTATCAACATTTCTGTGTTACAGCATTATTTTTCAAAAATGTACATTTTCGAAAAATTGCTATAACTTTTTTCCTGTCAAAAATTATGTATTTCTATAAAAACATTCCCAAAGCACTTTTTTACGTAGGATTCAATGGTGTGAGTCATTTATTTTCCAAATCATATATCGATAGTTATTAATGGAAAAATATTTTTCTTAAATGATACACCCTGTATATTCCTGCGTATTTCAATAGAGCTTGCAATCACCATTCTGTAGCAAAACCGATCCGATAATTTAAATAATGCTGAAATCTGAAATGTTCGTACAGAGTACAGACCCTACATACAGATACCATTTTACTTTTCACAGTAAATAAAATATGGCCATCTAGTGGTGACCTGTTTACATAAGGAAATTTGGGTTGTATAACTTGCAGGCCCATCTGGAAATTCTGGAAATTTTGAAGATAACTAATTCCGTCTTCTTATTTGCGTTATTCTACGATGCGAATAAATGTTTTTATTTCGCTGGTTTTGAAAAAACGGAACTGAAAAAAGTTCGCATTTCTACACGACAAATAGTAGCTAAAGCCGGTGCCATTTCGCTTGATTTACTCGAATAGAACGACGCAATTTGAATAATTTGTTTGGGGTTCCAAAGGAAATTTCACGAATTTTTACTTGCACCCGCATTTTATTTTAGGTAAGAATGGATTTTCACTCAGCTGTCTTGCTTTTCTAGATATTTCTTTACGTATTTACGCCCTTAAGGCTATGTTCAAAACTTTGTTGTATACCAGTAGTTTGTTCTATTTGCTATGTTAATACTAGGTATCGGCAAAGGGGGGTTTTCATGAGGTACAAAAGTTGTTCGCACTTTGCAGCAGGTTCTGACTCTGTACATTTTATTTTAGTTGTGTTCAAACATTGTGAAGTATCACAGGCATCTCTAGAGTATATGATCAAAAGCCAACTGGCAAAGGAAACCAGCTTTCAATCCAGCACAACCCATCCCTGAGATTTCAGCAAAGTCCGATCCCTGAGAGTTCTCTCTACAATTCCAAATATGTAGAACACTTTTAAGGCAAAATATTGAACCCCTTGTTAATGAATTGACACAGCTCAGGAAAATATATTTTCAACAAGACGGGGCTCTGTCTCACAACACTGCAATCGTCAACAATTTTCTGGCTGCAAACTTTGGTAATAATTGAATGGCCAACCAAGGATCCAACACCTCCTATGAAGAAATATTTTTCCTTGTATATTTTTTATTGTTATTATTGGAGTTTCATTGATTAGCAGTAAATATAGTATAAATTGTTATCAGTTTTATTAAAACTTTGAGTTTAATAGCTTTCTTGAAGGTGCGAATTCACTAGAGCATTCGTTCCACATGAGCACCGAATGAGCACATGTGCTCGGTTCAAGCTTAGGCTGCGTCATACTGCATAATGTAAACACGCATTCTGTTCGTGCTCAAATCAGCGTCCAGACTATCCGAGCTTTTGCTCGTTCGGTGAATACGCACCTTTATTTTACATTTATTTGGTAGCAACTAGTGAATACTTGCTTTCATTTTTATCGCCGCGTCGTACAAAGCATAATTGCTCAAAGTATGCGTTTTGAAGTCTACATGAAGAAACCTAAAAGCTCTGTATTTTTTCAATTCAATTCATTTTATTTCCTTTTTGACAATTATAAGTTGTATTGGAAACGTCACAGAAAGAAGTAATATATATGTATATGTATATATACAGTGTGTCCCATATAAAACTCCGAGGGAAAATATCTGGAAAATTAAAAATGATATCTATATTTCATGAAAGCAGATGTTTCTGATGTCCAAGGGTACTCTTCTTTACGTAAAGATTCATTAATCCGTTAGGGCGTCGCGACACCGACGCCAACTTTTTTGAATGGCACCCCAGATTTTTTAATGCCTTCTGCGATTCTGCATCAAATTGTGAATTCAACCATATAGCACACTGATAATTTCCCTTGAATACTGACCACAGCACACACTACCATAAATATATACTAGAGAACAAGAAGTGAATATGACCATTACGAATGAAATTATTCTAGAAGAAATAATCAAAAGCAAACAAGAACTGAAAGCCATAGTGAAAGCTGCAGAGGTGAGATTAAAATTGAAGATTTAAATAGGAGAACTAATAAATTAGAAATACAAAACGAGCAAATGATTAACAAAATCGAGAACCTAGAAAGAAAATCCAAGGAAAATAACATCATTTTTGGACTAAACACAAAGCCAGAAGAAATTACTGTAGACTACATCAGAAAGGACATAAAAAAATTGGTCGATGTGAACATCGTTGAAAGTGACCTCAACAATTTTTATCCACTCGGAAAAACAAACAACCCACCTATTAAAATCGAATTCACATAATTTCTAAAAAAAGCCGTAATACTTAAAAACGCAAGGAATTTGAGAGGCACCAGTATCTCCATCGCTAGTGACCTAACAATCAAGCAAACACAGGAGAACAACATTCTAAGGAAACATCTAAACCTAGCAAAAGGAAACAAAGAACATAACTGTTATATAAGATGAAACCGACTACACGTGGATGGCAAAATATACACAGCGGAAGAGTTAGAGAGCCAAGAAGAAGAAACTGGAAACAATACCACAGAACAATCGCAAACAACGCATACAGAAATTCCAAAACAAGTAACAAAACATCAACAAACAACCAGAAGCACATATAAAAAAACCAACACTTCAACAGAACCCATTGAGGTAACATCGAAAGAAGCAGGAGAAAAACAGAAAATGAGAACACGCAGTATAACCGGAAAATAGTATTCTTTTATATTTGTTTTTCTTATTATCCCTACTCGATTTAAACCTAGTTTACTTTTGTTATATCGCATTTGAAAATGGACCAATACCTTAGAGACATAAATTATATACCAATAAATACCAACGAAATTTTCTCTGGCGAGTTAGACTCCATTAATACACATGAGTTCGAATCTATAAATATAATCCATATGAACATTAGAAGCATAACTAAAAATGTTGATGGGTTGAAAGTATTCCTTGAACAATTCAGTACGAAATTTGACTGTATTATACTATCGGAAACATGGAACATTGGGAACATTTCGTTATATAATTCAGATGGTTTTGATATATTTTATAACTATGGCTCCATAAATCAAAACGATGGTTTAGTTATTTATATTCGAGACTCGCTCAACCACAAATATAAAGTTATAAACATAGACGATTGCAAAATAGTACAAACAGAAATATATACGAACAAAAAATCATTCTTGATTACATCGTTATACAGACCACCGTCAACATCAAAAATAAACTTCCTGTATGGTCTTAGGAACTATATGAACGTATATGGAATAGGGAATTTCGATTGTAACCTTTTTTTTTGAAACTATAACATAAATATAAAAATCGACAATGAACTAACCAACGAATACCTTGACCTAATGGGTGAGTTTGATTTCATATCTATGATTAACTCATATACAAGAATATGTAACAATTCAAAATCTTGCATAGACCATATACGTGAGTGTAGGAGTTGATTTCTTTGTGAATCAACTGAAGGAAGCAATAGAAGAAAGTACTATCACAAAAAAATTGTCATAAAGACAAATGTGGATTTCTAGTAAATTAATTAAAAGTATAAGAGAAAAAGAAAGGGTCTATGCACTTCACAAAAAGATCGGCAAAATGAAGCTTTGAAATCCAGATTTGTCAGCTACAGAAACAAACTAAGGGTCCTACTCAGAACAGCGAAAAAACAGTACTATAGTAGCAAAGTTGTGCAATGTGAAGGTAACTCGAAACAACTATGCAATGTTATAAATGAAATAAGTAATAAAGAAAAGAAACAAACTATAATTCACGAGATAAAACTGGAAGATTATGCGGTAGTAACGGACCCCGCCATCATGAGTAATGAATTTAATAAATATTATGGAAATGTAGTAGGGAATCTCGCTAACAAAACCACAAAACCCTCGACGCACCCACTACGGTACATCAATCATAATAGGTACAATGTTCATAGAGTCAACAAATAAACATGAAGCCAATCATAAAAACATTAAAAAACAATAAAACACCTGGACTAGACGGATTGACGGACGACACCTTAAAATGTATCTCTTGCTACATCTCTGAACCACTTGCTTACCTGATCAATCAAACCATCTCAACAGGAGAATGGCCCAAAAGTCTCAAAGAAGCCGTAATAAAGCCCCTGTTCAAACGCGGAGATAAGGTGAAGGAGAAATGGTGAACTACAGACTCGTATTAATAATCTCAAATATAGCAGAGGTTTTCGAAAAAATTATCAAGCGGAGATTAGAGAAATATGTGATAGATAAAAAAATTATATCAAATAGACAATTTGGATTTCAACCAATCAAATCCACTGAAGATGCGATGTCTCTGCTTGTTTCAAACATTTATGAGGCTTTAGACAGGAGTAAGCCAACTCTGTGCGTTTTTTTAGACTTAGCAAAGGCCTTCGATACTGTAATCACCCACAATTATTGGAGGCCTTGGAAGATATTGGGTTAAGAGGCAATGTGCTTAATTTGATGGAAAGTTATATATTTAACAGGCAACAATACGTCAAAATAAAAACTGTATTAGTGACGCTTTCGAAGTTCAGTTTGGTGTCCCACAAGGAACCGCACTGGGGCCTATATTATTCACAATTTATATAAACAACCTATTTGAATTGAATAGCCGTGGAAAAATAATTAGTTTCGCAGACGATACAGCCATTATATATATCAAGCTAATAGCTGGAAAGAACTTAAAGACCTAGCTGAAAACGGCATGAAAACTATCAAAGATTGGATGGATTATAATTTATTGACAATTAATTTCGAAAAAACTAAATATATTACATTCACATGCATAAACAGAAACTTACCAAATTATGAAACTCTGAAAATTGATGATAGCTATGTAACTGAAAGGACCGATCATATCAAATATTTAGAAATTGCTATAGATAAACATTTGAGATGGGATAAACATATAGAAAGCATCAGCAGAAATCTCAGATGTTTAATCTATAAATTTAAACTTCTGAGAACCATTTTAGACACTACCAAACTCAAAATGGTCTATCATGCATTAGTAGGTTCCCGATTGAACTATGGTATTATGTGGGGTGGAGCAATGAACACACACCAAAAAAAAAATTAGTATAATACAAAAAAAATCTTGAATATATTCTTAAGAAAACTTCATACATATCCGTCAGATAATCTCTATACAGAAGCACAGATCTTTGACATAAAACAATTATTTTATCGTTCCATTGTGGTATATCAATTCAAAAACAAATCAAATCTACAATCCCCAACACATCAATATAATACGAGGAACCACAACACTTGCTACAAAACTCCATTTTCAACAAACAGTCGGCCAGCGCAACTTTACTTATTTAGCACCGAGAATGTATAAGATTCTACCCAACAGTCTAACAGAACTCCATAATCTATGACAGTTCAAGAAAAAATTTAATGAATTCATTAGAGAATATCCGAGAAATGAACTCATCAAAATAATAGATATGCAAACTAAGTGTTCGTGATGATGATGATGGGTCAAGGGGTTGGGTAATTTTCTGCCAACCCTAGGGAAATAGCGGAGGAGACCTGGAAAACCTCTCGAGGAAGCTACTTCCAATGACCGTCTGTGCGCGATGAAGAATCGCATCCTGCTCGAGGTGGCCCTGCTTATACAGAACACGGCGGATCTAGACAAGGAAAGTCGATAAAATCCCCCAAGTCAAGGTGTGTGAAATCCGAGCCGAGGGCTGAATGGTAGCAGGGAATGCTACCTCAAACGGAGCCTCTGGGACACCAGGTCGAATCCCAGAGTATCCTAGACCCCACTACGACATGCGGGGCTCTGCCGTAGTGGACCAACACTTCCCTAGCTACTCGTGGGAACAAATATGGACCTAAAAATAAAAACAAAGGACGGGGGAAGGTGACTAAACCGAACCCGGAACAAAAGGCGGAGACGTCTCGTGCCAAGGCCACACGGCAGGCACCAAAAATTAAAAATAAGATAATGGTATCTTCCCTAGAGGAACTAGAGCTATTATCAGATGAGGAGGTTAAAACATCCCACTTAGGAGGATCCTCTAAATTGAGGCTGAAAAGTCACCTGGAAAGGGGCCTTGATTATACAACAGCCAAAAGGCTGGTAATCAAGGAAAATTTCCTGAAAAACAGAGATCCGGTACCGTCCTCGAGACTAGGATCCAAGGTGGCCAGGATGCCAAAAGAGGACAGGGTAGGCAGAAAAAATGCACCCGAAGGCACAAAAGCGGTGAAACGCCTTCGCTCAAGTAGCACAACACCGCCACAAATAACTCAGCTGAGGAAGAAGCCAAGGAAGGAAGGAGTCACCTTCAAAGATGCCCTCTCCTCAGTCAAGGTTGCTGCACGGGGTTCCCAGAGAACAATTTGAGCCCAGAGAGACTATAAATCGTCCAGGACTCGATCTCTGAGGCTCTAGAGAAAATCCCCACAGAGGGACCACAAGTGCGATTTGCAAAATGCACTCATAAATCAGGCTACCTGATTATAGTGTGTGCGGATCGCATCAGTGCAGATTCGCTAAGGGAAGTCATCCCAACCATAAAACCCTGGGAGGGGGCTACCCTGACAATGTTGGAAGGTGATGACTTGCCAGAAACCCACGCCTGCACAGCATATGTTCCCGATGAGAGAGGACAAAGGCCGGAAGCAGATAGAATTCTGCGTAGGCTAAAGGTCTCAAACCACGGGCTCAACACACACCTCTGGACGGTGTGGGGTAAAACCCCATCGGACAAAGGTCAAATATGGGCTTTCTCTCTGGACAAAGAGTCCCTAGAGGAAATCAATAAGCTGGATATGGCTCCCTACTACAACCTAGGAAGACTGAAATTCAGAGTTAAAGGGAGGCAAGGAACCAGCAAATGCACCGAGGAAGGTGTTGACGAACCAATTCCGGAGACCGATGAGGTACAGGAAGAGGATGAGACGACACCTCCCCGGAGCGGGAAAAGCCCTCTCAAAAGGGTAACAGCACAAGAGGAGGCTGGGCCTATGGAAGAGGAAGACTCAGAGAAGTCAGAGGAGTTTAGTTCCCCGAACTAAACTCTAAACACAGGATCGGGGTTCTGCAGTTGAACCTCCATCATGCTAGAGCGTCTAGCGCAATGGTATGCAGGAGGTTCGATAAAGAAGGGATAGATCTTGCCCTCTTGCAGGAGCCCTGGCTACACGGAGGGAGGATTGCAGGTCTAAAACCCAACCAAGGTAAGGTACTGTATAAAGAAGGTAACAATAAACCTCGTGCATGTATCTTATATAGTAATCAGGTTGAATGTACACTGATACCGGTGCTATGCACCGGTGATGTTGTTACAGGTCTCCTAACCACGCCGACGGAGGAAGGAAACAGAAGCTGGATAGTGAGCTCAGCATATTTCCCAGGCGAGGAGGCATGCCCACCGCCGGTACTGAGCGAGGTCATCGCCTATGCGGCAAGGGCAAACCTCCAACTCATCATATCATGCGACGCAAATGCACACCATTCATTGTGGGGAAGCACAGACGTCAACCCAAGAGGTGAGTCACTATTACAATTTATTCTCACAGAAAGATTGCTAATAGCTAATGTAGGTAATAAACCAACTTACGTCACAGCAGCGAGGAAAGAGGTTTTGGATATAACCCTAACGTCGGAAAAAGCTGGTGATACCATTGCCAACTGGCACGTGTCAGACGAACCCTCGTGTTCGGACCATAGACAGATCAGATAGTTACCCCACCTCGTACTTTAGTCAAATATAGGAACCCAAGAGAGACTAACTGGGAAAGATACACAGCATCACTCAGTGGGTCTCTCGAGAGGTCCATGACTGAAATACGTGACAGAGAGAGCCTTGAGAGGGCAGTAGACCAAGTGGGCAAAGCAATAGTTGAAGCCTATGAAGAAAGCTGTCCCGAAAAAACAAGGCAACAAAATAACAAAACAGTCTGGTGGAATAAGCATCTAGAAACCCTCGGAGGTGAGGTGCGGAAGCTTTTTAACAAAGCTAAATTGAACCAAGATTGGACCACTTACAAGGTTAAACTCACGCAGTACAACAAAGAAATAAGAAAGGCCAGAAGTGGAGGAAATTCTGCGAGGAGGTAACAGATACTCCTATGTGCTCGAGAATCCATAAGGTTCTAGCCAAAGAAGGTACTGTAAACCAAGTAGGTTTCTTGAAAAAGAACGACAACACCTATACCACAACATTTAAAGAAAGTCTAAGGATGCTCACAGAAGCACACTTTCCGCCCGTTAACAGTAGACAGTACCAGAAGCAGGCCAAACAAGCCAACGGCTTCGGAATGGAGACTGGCTACGGAAATATCGAGACCAAATAGAATCAGGTGGGCTATCAGCAAATTCAAACCATACAAGTCCCCTGGAGTAGATGGAATATACCCCATATTTCTCCAAAAAGGACAGGAAATACTTATTCCACACCTGTGCCGTATATTCAAGGCTTGCATAGCATTACGGCATATACCTACGATGTGGCAAGAGGTGAGATATCTCCCAAAAGTAGGGAGAATAGGCGACAAGACACCCAAGGCATATCGTCCCATAAGTCTAATGACCTTTCCACTTAAAA
The DNA here is from genome assembly GCA_958298965.1 of Chrysolina haemoptera. NCBI lineage: Eukaryota > Metazoa > Arthropoda > Insecta > Coleoptera > Chrysomelidae > Chrysolina > Chrysolina haemoptera. The sequence goes on along the minus strand of OY282603.1, from coordinate 18,307,339 downwards.
CGTTGGAAAGGCTGATAGATAGATACATAAGAGACGAGGTATTACAAACCCGCTCAACGAACGCCGGTATGCGTATCAACCAGGCAAGTCAACGGACTTAGCACTGGACGACCTCAACAGGCTACTAACGAAGTCCTTGGAAGACAAAGAGATAGCCATGACAACATTTATAGACATCGAGGGTGCCTTCAATAATGCATCCACCGAGTCCATAGCAAATGCCCTAGCGAAAAAAGGGGTACATCCCCTACTGTGCCAGTCGATAAACGCCAATTTGAAGAACAGGGTCATTATATCAGAAATTGGCGGAACAACACTGACAGCTAGAGCAAACAAGGGATGTCCGCAGGGAGGGGTGCTATCGCCCCTACTTTGGGTCATCCTAATTGATGAATTAATTGAAAAGTTAGTTTCCAGAGGCTTTCATTGCCTAGGATATGCCGATGACCTTGCAATTGTTGCAAAAGGCAAATTTGCAAGGACAGTATCGGAGCTTACACAGTCAGCCCTAGATATAGTCGACAGGTGGTGAAAGGAGGAGGAGCTGACAGTAAACCCTCATAAAACCACAATAGTCACATTCACACGAAAAAAAGTACTGGAAGGACTTAGGTCACCGGTACTGAACGGGATAGAAATTCCATTTGCCCAAGAGGCAAAATACTTAGGAGTCATCTTCGACCATAAGTTGACCTGGAATCAACACCTACCAAAAACCATAGAAAAAAGTACTGTAGCCTTCAATCTGTGCAGGAGAATGTGCGGGAAAAATTGGGGGCTACAACCAAAAATGACTACATGGCTTTACGCCAGAGTTATCAGACCTATGATAACGTATGGGTCGGTGGTATGGTGGCCAAAGACCAAACAGGCAGGAGTGGTTCGACGGCTTGGAGGACTACAAAGATAAGCATGCCTGAGTGCCACCGGGGCCATGAGAACCACCCCAACAGCCGCCTTAGAGGTCTTGCTCAACCTACCTCCACTACACATATACATCCAAGCCGAAGCCAGGCCTGTCACGAGCAGGTTGCTTAGAGGACAAGCACCCATTAGCAATATGCACGGGAGAGACTACAACAAGCTATATGAAGAGTTGGATAACGACCCGGTTACAAGAATGCCATCAGATGGCATTCTTCCCAGATATAGCTTTGACAAAACTTTCAAGACAAGTATAACGGACAGGGATGTGTGGAAGGGGGGTCTCCCATCAATGCGGAAATCGCTGTCTACACGGACGGCTCCAAAACGGATGAAGGTGCAGGAGCCGGCATTTACGGAACCAAGCCGAAGATGAAAATCTCACTGAGCTTGGGCAAACATGCGACGATATTTCAAGCGGAAATCGTTGCAATACACCATTTTGCACAAGATCTAATAAGGCACGATTTTTCACGAAAAAACATTGCCATATACTCAGATAGCCAAGCTGCGATAAAAGCAGTCAACTCAATGCAAGTTACCTCAAAACTTGTTTGGGACTGCATAGAAGCCAGAACAGACTGACACTAGCTGGGTACCAGCACACACAGGTTATAGAGGCAATGAAGAGGCCGATACACTAGCCCGAGAAGGAGCAAGTAAGGCCCTGGATGGCCCAGAACCGTATTGCGGTATAGCAAAAGCTGTACTAAAAACAAACACCAAATCATGGATTCAACAGAAGTCTCAAGAATGGTGGAACAATGCACCAGGGATGAGACAGGCCAAAGAGTTTATCAAACAACCGCAGCCAACATTCACAGAGTACTAAGCCAGAAGAGGAACACTACTAGAATAGTAGTAGGACTTCTCACAGGGCACTGTAGGCTCAACAAACATATGAGTACAATAGGCCTGGCAGAAGAAATGCTATGCAGGTTCTGTCAGGAAGAAGAAGAAACATCAGTACACATACTATGCCACTGCGAGGGCTTGTCAAGGCAAAGGTTTCTAACACTGAGAGAAGAAGAAACATCAGTACACATACTATGCCACTGCGAGGGCTTGTCAAGGCAAAGGTTTCTAACACTGGGAGAAGAAAAACCAAGAGCTCCTAGATTCATGGGAGTTCTAAAAACTAGCCTGTGGAGTCTCGTAAAGAAGACAGGGCTAGACAAAGAACTCTAAATGATCTCGAGGACAAACACAATAGATCTGAAAAGGTCGCGGTGTAGAGGCTTGTAGCACGGAAGTCCCTAATATATAATCTAATAATCTAAGTGTTCGTGATTGCTGAACTAGATTACTTAATTCTTATATTATATGACAACCGTCAATACACCTTCCATTCATACACATTTTATTTATTTTATTTATACTTACTCTATACATATACGATGATTTGGTTATTTATTCATTTATGCATTTTTATTAATATACCTAGTTAATACACTCTTTATAAAAATATTATCTTCACCTTATTACCTTCATATATATATATATATATATATATATATATATATTATATTTGAGGAGCAAAACTAAGATTACATGTATTAACATAATATTAGTATTAACATACATAATTATATTTAAAATAAAAAGGACCCTGCACCAAATACACGGGAAAATGGCGTTCAGCCAATTTTGATAATTTTTTGGGATATTGTAGTACAAGTCACTAGAAGTTACCCATGTGAGTTTAAATTAGTTTCTATGTCCAGTTTTGGAGATACGAATTTTTGAAAATCATAAAAATTGCTGTTTTACCAAAACATAGCAAGGTTCACTCATCCAAAAGTATTACTTTTTAGATGATTAGTAACAAAATAGTAGCATTGTTGGTTTGAAGAAAGTCGAATAGCATGTCAGTCAGTCGGTCGTTGCGATAGAAGAAGCCACCTATTATAAAGGGTGGTTCAAAAATAGCGACAATTTAGGATATTTTGCCAATCTTTATCAACGGTCCCATTAGTGAGACTGAGCATTTTTCATTAGGAAAATACCTATCGGGATTCTTTTCTTATGACAAGAAGATTTTCTGTAAAAGTTTCGACTTTTTCACAACACAGTATTTTTTTTTTCAAATGTTTGTTTTTTATACTACATGTTTTAACCGTTTTGCTGGGAGAATTAGCGCGAAAACACGCGCGCCACAATACCGCGCGTAATTTACAACGTAATTACCGGCAGACCTATAAATCATCGTGTAGATTCACCTGAAGACGATTGCTGATTCAAGCAATTGAAACGTAGTGAAAAATTGAAAGAAGTAGAAATCTTTCAACCATTAAGACGATGGAAGTCCGAAGCACAAGTAATCAAGTTACTACATCGTCTACAACCTTCAAAATAACTACTAATTTTATAGTCAATATCTTCATTGACAGAAATATATATGGAGTTTGTTAATAGAGCCTATCGGATACCTGGAACTCAATTAACCGATTTGCTTCAAGCTCTCAGAGAAACAATCAAAGAACATAGATCTGGCTACTCAAAGCCACAAGATTTTACCAACGAAGACTTTATATAAGCGACTTCAATTACAAAGGAGCAGTTTGAAATTCTTTATCAATATTGCGATCCTGTGTCCAGAGAAAGAGAAAATTCTGTTAGACATATTTCTACCAAAGACTTACTAACTTTTCTATGTAAACTAAGACAAGGTTTGCATGATGAATTCCTTAAAGTGATATTTAATTATCCTTCACGTCAGGCAGTGAGCATGGCAATTCAAACAACACGAAAATCATTATTTCGTGCGTTTCGTGCCAGAAAATATAGGGCTTGGATCTATACCCCGAGAAAATTTTATTAGAGATCATGTTACTCCTTTTGCAAATGAGCTTTATAATCCCAATCCAAATGACCCTAAAGCTATTATTATTATTGATGCGACTTTGTACAAAAAAGTAAAAACTTTCTCACGTTGAGACAGACATATTCAATACATAAACACGCCCACCTAGTCAAACCTATATTAATTACCGCTCCAAATGGTTACATTTTAGATATATTAGGACCTTACTTTGCCGATAGTCATAACAACGATGCGTCTTGTCTAGTAAATGAGTTAAATCAAGGGCTGAATCAGTGGCTACAAGAGGGCGATATTGTGATATGTGACCGTGGTTACAGAGATTCTGTACCAGCTTTAGAGAACTTGGGTGTTACATGTCAAATTCCTGCCTTCATGCAGCCTGGTGAATCCCAATTATCAACCCAGGATGCAAATAATTCTAGATTAATAACTAAGACTAGATGGGTGACGGAAGCTCGAAATGGTCATATGAAACTCATTTTTATATTCTTCGAGGGACAAATTCAAATGCAACATGTAATAAATATTGGGGAATTCTATAAAATTGCTGGTGCTATTATAAATAGGTTCAAGGGACAAATATACATGCGAGATGCTGATATAGAATTAGCTCGAACAATGCGAGCTCGAGCTAATCTAGACAACGTTCTTAAAAATAGAGTAGAAAATAATAATTTGCAACGTATTCGTGGAAGGTGGGTCCGTTTAACAGAAAATCATCTCCCAGAGTTTCCTATCCTTCGAATGGAAAATCTGAGAGACATAACAATGGGAGTATACCAAATAGGTCTTGCTCCTTCATATATTCAAGCAAACCTATTTGAAATCAATGTACGGAATGCTGAACCTGAACCTGTTGCATTGAAGAATTGCATCTCGGTCCAGGAACGCCGTCAAACATCAACTCTGGATAGCGTATAATTGGGAATTGAACTCGAAAGTGAACGAACGGGACAACGAACGTGACAACGAACGTATACTGGGATACTACTGCACATGCAAAAGTGGGGCCAGGACTATAGGTTCTTGTTCCCATGTTTGCAGTGTAATTTGGTGGTTAAGTTACGCTCGTCATCAGGAAAACATAAAATATCCCAGTCAAATGCTCCTAAGGGATATACGTGATGCAAGAAACAGACCAGTTAATAATAATGATAATTAGCTGTTTATTGCATCACTTCTTTCCTCCTGGTATTATCTGCCCTGTTGTAGTTTATTTGCAAAAGGATGTTCTCCCCTAACAACAGCCCTTATTATTGTCTGTACTCACTTAATTGAAATAAAAAAAATTACATATAAACATGTAGTTTATGAGAATCTGTTATTTCTCTAGTATGTTCTTCAGTTGAAATTAACAGTAGTTCATTAGCTGTTAATCTTGTGTTGACAAAACACTATAGGCTTCTACGGAAAGGGTTCATGATAACTATTTATAGCTATTAACGGAATCTTTACGAGGTGTAAAGAACGATTTATATGGATCTGGATACCGAATTTTCATCAAGAAATAAGATTGGATAATATCTTCTATAGAATATCAATTTTAATTTATAGTTCAAAAACCAGACATAGGAAATGAATGAAACTTACCCGAGTGTAGGGTAATTTACTTGGAAGTATAACTGAAAAATATGATTTAAATTGGGAGATCCGTTCAAAAATAATTAACAAACATATATATTACGTACAAAACCGATTTCAACTAATATTTGTAAACAGCCCCCGTATAAAATGTGATCGTATCTTTTTGAAGCTGATCATGTCGAGCAATTACCATAAGTCTTTCTCAAATAGTTTTGGCTCCAAAGCGGATTTATTGACTCAAAAAGACTATTTTGTGTGTCTATTGTTAAAAACATGTAGTATAAAAAACAAACATTTGAAAAAAAATTACTGTGTTGTGAAAAAGTCGAAACTTTTACAGAAAATCTTCTTATCCCAATAGTTATTTTCCTAATGAAAAATGCTCAGTCTCACTAATGGGACCGTTGATTAAGATTGGCAGAATATCCTAAATTGTCGCTATTTTTGAACCACCCTGTATAATAGGTGGCTTCTTCTATCGCAACGACCGACTGACTGACATGCTATTCGACTTTCTTCAAACCAACAATGCTACTATTTTGTTACTAATCATCTAAAAAGTAATACTTTTGGATGAGTGAACCTTGCTATGTTTTGGTAAAACAGCAGTTTTTATGATTTTCAAAAATTCGTATCTCCGAAACTGGACATAGAAACTAATTTAAACTTGCATGGGTAACTTCTAGTGACTTGTACTACAATATCCCAAAAAATTATCAAAATTGGCTGAACGCCATTTTCCCATGTATTTGGTGCGGGGTCCTTTAGTACTAAATAAGCAAATAACTTAGCAGACCAAATAAACTAAATAAATCTTAAGAACTCACGCACAGGCAATTTGCCTCAGTGAGTTTTTGCGGTTTATTGAAGCTATACTCTTGATCTGTATTAAATTTTTATATGTAATGCTTCAATAAACTATGTATTATTATTATTATTATTATTATTATTATTAAGTGTTAAGTATATTAAGTTTTGTGTCGGTTTTTCGTAAAATTGAAAAGTGGTTCAATTTTTGAATGCTTATTTGCATTCCTTCTGCTTCGCCATAGATACATATATTATCATATCCAACTTTATGGCATTCGAAAATTGAACCATTTTTCAATTTCACGAAAATCCGGCAGGATACACTTCCGTAAAATCTGACAGGTTTTCTGACAGATCTATGAATACTCGTATTATTGCATTTATTTTGACTTTTTCATGGCCCTCTTTATATTATGCCATACTGTGGTGCATCAGTATTCAAGGGAAACTGTGCTATATGGAGGTAGAATCGTAAGAGGCATTAAAAAATCCAGGGTGCCATTCAAAAAAGTTGGCGTCGGTGTCGCGACGCCCCAACGGATGACGCCCATTGATGAATCTCTACGTAAAGAATAAGACCCTTTGACATCAAAAACATCTGCTTTCATATAATATAGATATCCTCTTTAATTTTCCAGATATTTGCCCGCGGAGTTTTATATGTATATACAACAGCTAATAGATAGATAGAAGAAGGAAAGACACTATTTACAGATACAGCGTTCACAACAAAAATGCACCATGAACTATTGGTATTCACAACAAGAATTAATTAAGGTTATAAAAACAGTTTTCAGTCAAGAATGTTTTCAGGCTCAACTTGAACGATTTAAGGGTTTTGATGGATGTTCGCACTCTGGTAGTTTGTTAAACAGTTTCAAACCTATATGATCTTGTGAACAGTATATTATTTTATTTATTTATATCTGAATAAATTAGATGCACTTTTAGATGAAAAAATTAATCATAACTCGAAAGTCATGGTCTTATGAGACTTTAATTTAAATTTCAAAACTAATCACGGAATAATAAAAGATTGCAGAAATATATTTTCATCGCATGATCTTGTCGAACAAGTTTTCACTGACACCAGAGTAACTGAAACCAGTAGAACTAGAGTCGACAACTTGTTCGCAAATTTACATAAAGGTACATTTGTCTCAAAAGTGGTAGAACCTTTTATGTCAGATCATAAAGGTATAATCCTAAATCTGAAAAAAAAAATGTAAAATCTTCTGTTGGCACCTTTGTTTGTCGCCCTATGACAAGTAAAGCTATCGACAACTTTAAAACTGAGGTCCTCAACACAAATTGGAATGTTTCTCATCAAAATGCCCAAGACCAGGCTCACTATATTATAACAATAATAATATATTTATTCATTAGAACAATGACAGAGTTTCTACTCTGATTATATAATACATAATAATTTTAAGTAAATAGTTATGGGAATACACATCGTGTATTGGTGATATTTTTTAAAACTTTTTAAATAATTTACACAGGATTATATCATGAAATGAAATATAAATGAATAAATATGAGTGATAATCCACAAAAACATATGCTTGTCGTGGAATAATGAATGGAAAATAATAATGAGACAAAATATTACAAGATGTTTGAAAATTACATTATCGATACTTTTTCATTGAAGAAAACTCATTCTACAATGAATACGAAGAACTCTGAAGAATTGTTTTTTGGTTCTATTGTGAAATTTTAATAATTATTGTTTATATCGATCAGTTGATGGATGAATGATCTAGGAAGGTTTGAAATCCAATTTTTCAGTTTTTTCTTGAATAGGCTTAGCGAGTTGATTGTTTTCAGTTCACTGGGAACTATATTGTAGACTCTGGGTTTGAGGAAATATGATGAACGTTGGGATATTGTTTTAGAGACGAATGGTACTGCGAGGTGGTTATCTCCTTTTCGAGTGTTATAAGTGTGCACATAGTAATTTTTGGATCTTTTTTTTTTCTGCTTCAGTATCAAGACGTTCAAAAATAATTGTTTAGTATCTAAAACTTTTGTTAGTTGAAAAATTCCATCACTGGAATATAATCGATCTTTCGAGTATATTCTCCTTAGTATCCACTTCTGAGTACATCGAGTCCATTCATTTGATTATTGTAGGCACCTCCCCAAGCTATTATTCCGTATCTCAATTGTGATTCCACCAGTGCGAAGTATAAAATTCTCAAGCATCTTATTTCAAGAAATTTCTTGATATGTTTAAACTTTGCGATGAGGCTTCTCAATTTGAAAGTGAGCTTTTTTATGTGCGTGTCCCATTTCATGTGACTATCTAAGTAGACCCCCAAGTATTTTATGTTCTTGGTTATGGGTATAGTATATTGTTGTCGGTAATTGATAAATGTGGAATATCTGGAAATTTGGTTTTGTTGATTGAAAACGGAAGACATTTTGTCTTATCAAAATTAATCGTGAGTAATTTGGAGTCGAACCATTGTTTTATTTTGAGAAAATCTTTCTCAACTCTGCCAAACAACTGTTGCCAATTTTCACCAGAATAGAAGATTGCGGTGTCATCCGCGAAGCTGATTATGTGGCCTTCTGTATCAACATTGAAAAGGTCATTGAGGTATATGTTGAATAAAATGGGGCCCAATACTGTACCTTGTGGGACAACAAATTCCACAGTTTCAAAATTACTGAGTCTGCCGTCAATATTTACGCATTGCTTTCTTTTTTCTAGAAAACATTTCATAAATTTATATATATTGACTCTCAACCCTGCACTTTCACTGGTTCTCAGGAGTTTCTGGTGACAAACTGTATCAAAAGCTTTTGCTAGATCCACGAATATGCACAAGAAGGGGTGACTTTTTTCGAGCGTTTGATATATTTTTGTAGTCAATGATTCAATTGCATCATCTGTGGATCTAGACTCCTGGAACCCAAATGGGTTTGAGGAGAGAATATATTTTTTGAAAAATTTAGATATTCTTACTTTGATTATAGTTTCAAGTATTTTTCCAAGATTAGATATCAGTGATATCGGTCTGTAGTTGTTACAATCCAGTTTATCGCCATTTTTATACACTGGTGTAATTATTGAAATTTTGAGCTGGGATGGCCAGTATCCTTGGCTTAATATTATATTGAATAGGTGTAATAGAGGTTTTGAAATGATATTCACAATGCATTTGAGAGTTTTAGCACTTATATTATCAAATCCAGGTGCCTAATTATTCTTTAAGTTCGAAATCAAACTTTTCACTTCGTTCTCAGAGGTTTCTTCAAGGAACAATGAGTTTGGTAGTCGTTTCTCACTTTTCAACTCTATATTTGTGATATTTCCCACAAATTTTTTACCGATACCTGTGAAATGTTTGACGAAAGTATTCGATATTTCTTCAGCTTCTTTTACAATAGTACCGGTTTCATTCCTTATTTGTGTTATTTCACATTTCTCCTTTTTGTTAGAGCATGCCTCTTTTACAGTTTCCCACATCCGTTTGCTGTTACCCTCGCTTCTATTTATCTTTCTTCTGTAATATTAATTTTTTGCTTGTTTCATTATTCTGTTTAATTTATTTCTGTAGTTTTTGAATTGTTGAAATTTTACGAGGTTATCTTTATCACGTTGCCATTCTTTGTACATTTCATTACGCGTGTTTATGGAAGTAATTATTGATCTTGTGATCCATGCATTCTTATTAGTGGATGTCATTTTGATAACTTTCGTATTTTTTGTGTTAGTCTTTTCATTTTGTCTATCATAAGCTGTTTTTCTCTCGATATCATTTGTATTATAAAATTCATGCCATGATTCTAATTCCATATCGTTTGCCAATTTATCATAGTTGATGATGTGTTTAATTTCTTTTCACGTTGTTTTCGATTTCTGACTGGAGAATAATTGAGAAGTGATCCGTGAAATGTGTTTTTAGTACGATAGGAATGACATCTTTTCGAATACTAATAAAAAATATATGATCGATGCAGGATTCTGTATTTTCCGTTACCCTTGTATTTTCATTGATTGCGGATAAAAATCCAGCCTCACACATAATATTTTGGTATTCTTGCGAGATTTCAGTATCACCCAGTATGTTTATATTAATGTCCCCAACGAAAATGTTTATATGACGCTTATTTATATTTTCTTTCAGAAATTGCTTTAGATGCGAATTAAAGTGTTCAGGGTTTGAGGACGGTGATCTATAAAATCTAGTCGAGAACTGTAAATTTGCTGATGCTAAATATAACAATCTCAATTTCGATAACTTTATTAGGAAAATTCCCACAAATAACAAGTCTTTTTATTTGCAGCCAACAGATGCACAGGAAGTTCGCTGGATCATTAGAAATATGAAAAACTCAAAGTCAAGAGACTGTTATGGTTTAAATGCTAGTTTGTTAAAAACGGTTGCTGATACATTAGATCAACCAATTGCAATCCTTATAAACACATGCATGAAGGATGATATATTCCCGGATATGTTCAAAATATCTAGAGTATCGCCCATTCATAAAAAAGGTGACGAAAATTTACCAGATAATTATAGACCGATCTCTATTAAACTCCTATTAGGCAAGATTTTTGAAATTATCTGAAGACGCGACTCTCAAATTTTTTTGAAAAAAACAACCTATTGGAGCAGCCAGTGAGCTCTGTGACACCATATGGGACAGTTTCGATGATTAATCAATCAGCTCTGCTAGATTGTATGACCTAACAAGAGCATTCGACACAGCTCGCCAAGATTATCTTCTACTAAAACTCGAGAGATACGGCATTAGAGGCATTCCATTAAACCTCATCTCTTCATATCTAAAGAATAGAACTTATGTTAAGTATGGTAAACAAAGCTCTGATGCTCACACGGAACAGTATGGTGTTCCACAGGGATCCGTACCTGGACCGTTATTCTTCATAATCTATTTCAATGATCTTCCATCAATCTAGGTCAAACTGTGAAAGCAGTCCTTTACGCTGATGATGCAACTTGCCAAGCCTCTGGCAAAACTATTCAAAAAACACTCAGTATCCTAGAACAGTCTGAGGTAATATCCAAAGACTGGTTTTGCATAAACTCTCTGACTCTTAATGAAACAAAAACCCAAAACATAGGTTTTTCTACAACAGCTAGTAATTACATCGAGCCAGTTAAACTCTTGGGTGTCTACTTAGACTCAAAGTTAGACTTTGGTTTCCACACTCAAGATCTGTGCAAGCGCCTAGCAAAAGCGACATTTGGAATAAGACAATTGAGGTTCCAGTTAGACAACCAACACTTAAGAATGGCCTATTTCTCTTTGTTCCATAGTATACTAACTCACGGACTGATAATCTGGGGAAACTGTAGTAACAAAAAAAAAGTATTTATTGCACAAAAGAAAGTGATGCGTATTGTGAGCTTTAGTGGCACGAGAACGCATTGTAATCCTTTATTAAAAATATTATCGATTTTGCCACTGCCTTGTTGCTATATAATGGAGTGCCTTTTATTCATCCATAAAAGATGTTTAACTCAGGGTGTTATTAGGCACAATAATATACACAAATATTCAACTAGAAACAGCGATAACATATGCATACCTTTCTGCCCTACCACACTGCCATAAAGATTTAACTTACAATACATTTAAGAAAAGAATCCATGATATATTAATTGTACATTCCTTTTATGCAGTTGAGGAGTTCCTCGTGCACATGCCCTCCTGTACATGCGAGTTGAATATGACACCATTTTCGAAACTTTTGCAATGCATCTGATAATGCTCTTCTGTGCGATATATTCCTGTGAAGTGGCAGTAGCAGTACCCCAGAGTTCATTACACGCCATTGATAAAAACTTTTTGTTTTCAATAGAACTGAATGTTTTTTCTTAGATTCATTACGAACTGGTGCAATAGAGTTGTCACATTTTTTCAGAATGAATAATTCTTTCAAAGCGCCACTCGACGCTACTATGTCATCATCAATCCAACTTTTTTCATCATTGTAAACAAAAATTTTACGCCTGGGAAAATGTACCTTAAAGTGATAAGAAAAAATTCCATTAAAATAATCAAATGCTTCATTGAAATCGTCTATATAATAAAGAGAAAAGCAATCTTCCGTTTTCAATGAATATTCAAAATTACTTACATTACCTTCATTGAGGCGGAGGATTACCATGTTTATTCAAAATAGTAGTTTACCTAACAAGTGCGGAAAGTGATACTTTTCTGCACGCAGCGGAGTTCGGCCAGAAATCCCGTGCGGAAAAGACACTTTATGCTAGTGTTAGGTACACTATTTTTTCTAGTGGCGGAAAAAACACCCAAAAGTTAACATAAAGAACAATTGTTATTAAATATATATTAAACTATACAACCATACTTAGTAAGCTTTCTATTTTAACCTTCTGCGACGCAATATTTAAATGTCAGTATAATCCGCAAAAACTAAACAAATCTACTTTTCCGCACTAAAAAGAGTGCTAGTAAAAAAAATGTATTTCTGTCAATACAGTCCTATTAGCCCAAGGTGAATTACCTTTTTTTGATTGAAAAATTCTGTACAGGTAAACTAGGTTGTAAAGGGTAGAAAAGGGTTCAACTAATTTGGGGACAAAAATTCAACATCTGAATGCTTGCAGTCGAGTAGGGGGAGATAAAGGGGGTGAAATCGGTTTTTCGCTATTTGCAGCGTAAATACGCATTTTATCAAAAAAAGTTAAATTTAAAAGTTGTAAATAATTAAAAAATCTACAACTTTGATTTCAACAAATTTTTCACATAACCTCAAAATTGCCGAGTAAAATACAAAAAACCAATATTTTCGTTTTTATTTATTTCTTTAATTACTTTGCGATAACAGAAATTGGCATGAATATAGTATGTTTCATGCCAAGCAAGCAGATATTTTATTTTTGTCAAAAAGTTCAGTGGTCTTTAAAAACTTGATGATTTTCGCGAAAAACTTTTTTTTCAAGTCCCTGGAAAAGCTTCTTTTTTTTTTCATTGTAGAGAGTTCTGTGTGGACGCATTTTTTTTCGAAAAGACTTCAATTTTCATATAAAGGAAAAACTGTACTACCTCAATGGAAAAAATTGAGAAAAACTGAAAAATCGAATTCTGCTAATATCGACTTTCTGACTTTAGTTACAAATTTCATAATTCAGCAAAAAGCGTGGCAATGAAAATCTACAACCATGCGCGCCAGTAGGAGGTTTAAGATCAACTATCAACTATAACCATAGATAATATAAATCTTTTTGTATTCTTAAAATTTTCTACCGAATGCCATTCGTGAATCAACCAAAAAATAAACTCGTGCAGTTTTTAAAAAACATGGTTTTCTTCAGATTAACCTCCGGTAATTTTCAAAGCACTTAAGGAATTATTCCCGAAAATTCGTTAAGCTCGTGGTTTCCACTAGCATCGAATTGTCACTCTAAGCTTGTTACAAGAATATACTATTCTCAGTTACCTACAGTCCCAGCAACATAGCTGAACATGTGAAATTCTCATTTCTTGCGCGAACGTGCATGTTGAGTGCCTTATCACTGAAAATACGGACTATAGTCCAGTGTACGACGAATGCGCATCAGGTGCGTGCATATTTTCACGGATTTTTGGGCCCTTTTACAACTGTTGATTTAGGTCACGAATCACATAATCTACAAGTTGTTTACAGTTTAATGTTTGTATTATATATAGGATATTTTCAAATTTTGTAGAACCATCAAGGGTAGCACTTTTGCATTTTTATCGTATCATAAACAAAATAACTCGAATGAATACCCCAAGAACTGTTAAAATGACAAATCAAAATACACTTGGTCCAACAAATATACTCCGACTAGTATCAAACCTGCTAAATATTGCTTCAAAAACTCAGTTTTCCAATAATCAATCAATAATTTATTCTTAATAACCCGGCTGTTGGGGGCTGCCACACTCTAATCTTATTGTTCAACATTTATATGAGATTCACTACTAAAATTATCACATAAAATAAAAACTTGAAACACGTTTTGCGATAATTTTTCTTGTTTTGTTTTGTTATAGGTAGGGGCTCGACATATTTTTTTCGAGCCACATAAAAAATGGCATGAAAAACAAAATGGTCTGAATTTTCATAAGTTTTTCTGCAAGTTCGTTATTTTTTTTTTCAAAATGATGGTCATCTCATATACTTATGCCATTTTGCGTGATGAACATTTACATCATAAACTCAATGTCGCACTTCATTTCATTGACGACAAAATCATCGAGAAACCCTTAGAATTTTTCACAAAATTTTCCGACAATTAACCTCAATTCGGCACAGGCATACCTCATGCCAATTTTTTGATGAGCAATTTATGATGAAAACATTCATATTTCCCATTGGCAGCAACGAGAAAATCACCTAAAATTTCCATTTTTTTTCACAAGTTCACCCCATCATTTCAACCTTTTGGCCCCTTATTGCAACCCTTATGCCTATCGTTTTTCGGTGCTATAGTCTATCTTAACATTATGTTGGTGAACATGGCAGCGACGAGAAAATCGTCTCAAAACACATGTTTTTTGTGCAAATGAAAATTGAATTTTCTATATGAAAGCCACACGAGGGGACCGCTCAAATTTTTCATAATTTTCAACGGCATTTTTATATCTTTCAGTCCTCTCAGAGGCATAAACGAGAAAATCGTCCACTAAAATCTGTCTACAACTTTAATACGCTGCCTCTGACACACCTGTTTTGCCATAGTAAGGTATATCTCGTGTACGGGAAATAGGCCAGTAGAGATAGACAAACAATTCACATTAATTACAAAGTTTTCAAACTGCAGTGGTATGTTAGTGCATTAATAAAAACAAACTATATAATTTTGCAGAAGTCTGTTTAAATGGCAAAAAACGTTTTAAGGATGCTGAATTTTTCCAGTAAAAATTGCAAAAGTTCTGCAAGTTGGATAAGTGAATGGAAAAAATGTGTAACATATTCTCGTACATTTGCAACCATTTCTGAAAAACCCATCATAGTGTTATCAAACTGTTTTCCTCGATGCTGCCAGTTTCAAGTAACACAAGTATTAAAATAATCACAAAAGTTTTGTATCCTGGTTGCAAATGAAGAGAATATCGGTCTTAGTGGAAATGCAATATTCAATAATTTCAGCAGTCGAAACTTGGGGAGGATGATTGATACTATAGTGGTCCAGGTAAATACCTGATTATTCATTGCGCATATCTGTTAAGTTTTGTACTGGTTGATTGGAACTGAATGTTGCGATGTGCATTCCAGATCAGTGATGTGGTATTGTTGATATGAATACGAATATAAATAAGAATTAGAATGTTTCTGTTAGTACCTATCATCTGTTCATATTTCAATCTTTATATATGAAAATCTTCTTTACATCCATACGATCGTGAACTCCTCCTAAACGGCAGGACCGATTTCGATGAAATTTTTTGTGAGTTCAAGTGGATTCGGGAATGGTTTGAACTCACAATTCGGTCCACTACAAAATGTTCATTTGATTAATTTTTATTCACCTTACTAACTAATATCTAATCAACATAAACATGAAACATGAATTTATGAAACATGAAACACGAAACATTGAACATGAATTATGAAACATTAAACATGAATTATTATTATGAAGTATTTAATAAAAATGAGAATTAAAATGTGTTTGCACTACAAAGAAATATAAATAAATAAATAAAAAGAAATGCATCTTATTGACTTGTTATTCTAACGGTCGCCGAAATAATAGCGTACGTAACACGTCCGAAAGCAGTTTTTTTCGGACTTGTTACGTAAATTACTATTTCACTGCTATCGCAGAAAGAAAGTTCTACAATATTACTATCAGTCAAAGCAAATCTATACCACCTTGGAATGGAAATATCCTCAATTTTCTTGAGTTCGCTGGGAAGTTGGATCCACTTTGTATTCATTTCTGGAGTGGTAAGATCATCCCATCCTCTTCCAATTTGCCATACATGCTGTATGACTATTAATGGAGAGATACATCCAAGTGGATCGACTACAGACATCGTCAATTTCAGAGTGTCCCTTTTTGTTGGTATATTTATACAATTCATCACTGTCAAAATGGCGGCTCCAAGATGGCGGACGAGATTTGTGATTATGGTCAGATTCGATTCAAAATTGGTATGTGAGGTTTTTTTAGGTCATATATTTTGAATTTTCTGTCAAAATTCATAAATTAAAGATGGCGGCTCCAAGATGTCATTATGGCCTGATTCGATTCAAAATTAGTGTGTGAGGGTTTTCGGGGTCAGAGATTATGAATTTTTCGTAAAAATTCATGAATACGAAAAATTCATGAATTCAAGATGGCAGCCCAAGATGATGGACGAGTATTGTGATTATGGTCAGATTCGATTCAAAATTGGTAGGTTTTCGGAGTCGGAGATTTCGATTTTTTTGTAAAAAAAATAATAGTTTAAAAAACTATTGATTTTTTTGTAAAAAAAATAATAGTTTAAAAAACTAAAGAACACGCTTTACTTCCCATGGACTAAAAAATAATTGACAATTTAATTACTCAAATGTAAAAAAAGCGGGGGCTGCTTGATAAAGTTCTCTTGAGCTCTGTATTGTTAAATTAAAGTAAAAAATATGAGAATATAAACCGAAAGCAGCCACGCTTTTTTTACATTTGAGAAATTAAATTGTCAATTATTTTTTTACTTTGTAGTCCGTGGGAAGTAAAGCATGTTCTTTAGTTTTTTTAAACTATTATTTTTTTACTTTTGGCTCGTGGATTTTCCGGATTTGTTTCTATTACTTTTTATATACATTTGCATGATCTTATGCGTTTTTATTCTTGATATTTTGTCAAGGTGATGATGTAGCTCCAAAAATCATGGCTTTCCTTTCAAAAACTTCTGGGGCTTTTTCTCTGTCCATTCCTCTCCGGACGAAACGCTGAGCAGAACAGTCCTCGTCTCGGATCCTTACTCTACGAAACACCTCCTTTATATCTCCACAAAAGGCTACTTTTTTTGTCTGCTCTTCCAAATGATTGATGATGTTATTCAAACTAATACCACACGATTGTGCCTCAGCCCGCACCGTCGAATTTTCAGATCAAGTTGTTGTTGAGGAGCACAACATAGATGGAAAATTAAGGATTTATTCAAATGATTATTTGTCTGATAATTCAATTCCTGTAGAAAGAAACCATTTAAATATGACGTATGAGTCATTTTGACAGCGATAAAAAAAAAGATGCACCTTTTTTTATCGCGATGAAAAAGCTTGTTCATCAAAACCAGACTTCATCTAGTTAGCGGCCGACGCTCGGTCACTTCAATTTCCGTTATGTCAGATACGATTGTTTAGTATTGTTGACACAATCTGAATCGTTTTGGGGAAGTTTCGTCTAAACGAATCACAAAATATAATTGTGTTGTTAATAACTGTTTTATTTAAGGTTATAATTATTGTGGTTTATTTATTCATTACCGTTGATTTATCTTGCCAAAAAAATCCTTTTATATGATAAATTTCTTTCAACACAAAATTATATTATTTCGGTTTCCCCTCCCCCCCTGGTATGGTGGATTACTGCCATATGACTTTGACCTGATGGGCTCGACGATATCTCTGCTTCCTGTTGATTGCTCGGTTTCTTGATTTCATCTTTGTGCAAACTGGTGTGATAAAATTTTTCACATAACTGACATTTCTCCTTTTTTCTGCAAGTGCATATGCTATGTGAAGGTCTGCGACAAGAACAGCCCAATTTTCTGATGTTATTATTTTCAATTTTTCATTTGCTTCCTTTTTTTTTGAAAATTTCAATCAAGTGGTCGTCTTTTTCGCCACAACTGCAATGTATTTGCCTTCCTCCACTGGTGTTTTTGATGGAAAAAACGTTTTCTCTCTCCTCCTGGAATCAAATTTATCATTTTCACGCCGCCAATGCGATATTTCTCAGCCAACATGAAACTTGACAATTCTTCTTGGCATTGATATTGTTTCCCATTCACATCGCAAACACGGCGGAATTTTTACGACAACTTCGTTCCATACTTGGGGGTTACTCATGTTTTATGTAGTGTCAACAATTTCCGTTGTGGTTACCAAACGTTTCGAATTTGCCTTCTATGAGTGGTACAGCTTTTTTCACTTTTTCTATCAATGAGTTTTTAGTGAACTCTGGTGTTCCATAAGTGAACTTGAGTATTTCTATTATGTTCTGTGCATTCGATGACGCTATAACTGTGTCTTTAGCTCTCCCCTTCAGACATTTCTGCAGTCTCAAAACATTTTCTTTGTTACAATTTATTTATCGATCAGTAGACAAGCCATTCTCCCAGAATGCCATCACATATTGGCAAATTTTTCAATATCCTAAATTCTGAGAGTCCTGATACTCCTGGATTGGTATTTTTCTGGAT
The DNA here is from genome assembly GCA_958298965.1 of Chrysolina haemoptera. Classification (NCBI taxonomy): domain Eukaryota; kingdom Metazoa; phylum Arthropoda; class Insecta; order Coleoptera; family Chrysomelidae; genus Chrysolina; species Chrysolina haemoptera. The sequence continues at coordinate 18,288,801 of OY282603.1, read as the reverse complement.
GATTTGGCATATTTGGTTCAAATGGTCATTACTCATTTGCAGCACTATTAGCGATTCTTTGCTGGTTTCAGAATGGTCATTCCTTTTGAACATGTTGGCTTCATCTTCAGGAGTCTTTTTCAGATATACTTCTTCTTGATTATCACGTAGATCTGAAATGTTGTTTACCCGATCGTTTACATCCTTTACTCATTTGAATATCATTATTCATAATAAAAGAGGCTTTCTCATGTCCGTGGCTCGATAACAAATTCTCTGAGATTTTGCTGCTCATCCGAGATCCCTTTTCTTTCATTTCTAGAAGATCAGCTTCTCGTACCTGTTTCTCCATGTTTATCTGTATCAGCTTTTCTTTCATTGCTTCTTCTCATAGAGTTTGTTTGGCTATTTTGGCCTCTGTCGCAATCAATTTCTTTTGAAAATCAATGCTTGCCTTCGATACCTCACACCTTTACTTCTTACCGAATATCTAGTCTCCTCACTGCTCATGTCTTTATCGTTCGTTTGCGATATCTATTTCTGTTCTGGACTGACCAAAACTTCTAGGCCACTCGTAGTTGTCTAAATTTCTGTGTATACCTGCAGTAAGTCTTCTACTCATATACAGTCGGAACTTTCTATGGAGTCTTCCACAGGGCTGGATAATCTTTTACAATCTAAGGACCACTGAACCAGTCAGAAATTCTTTATTTTCATTGAACATACTCGGTAGATTCTAACTTTAGTGACAATACAAAGTCACGGTAAAAACATTAAAATCAACAACCTTTCTTTTTTAATCAAAAACATAATATACAGTGAGTAGTTCTAAAAGTACCAATAGGAAAATATTTTCCTTTTTACCCTCATTCCCGTCTTGCAGGCGAGGTTGCACATTAATGAAAACATTGTAAGTGAGGACATATTTCTTTGCAACCATTATTCAAACCCTTGTTAACAATTCCGACACTTATTTCAAAACAACAAAGATAGATTTACAAAATATATTTTTCGAAACCTAATTCAAAGGTTGCTATTTGTGTTAACATCTCAGTTAGCGAAGTGGGTCCTTATAGTTCTGGAACGTGAAAGAAAGTAAAAACTTGCCATTTTGCCATATGTTATATACAAGTATTTTTGTACCTTCGTAGGACTTCATTTATATTATATGATAAATCGCACTGATTACGATCATAGGGCAACAGCTACATTTTTATTGAATTGCATAACACGAGTCTCGAATGATGGTTTAGATTATGTTGCCGAGTAGACGGTAGTGGAGACACTGCCAGGATCTAACTTTCAGTTGACCAGTTTCACGATTGAATTATCTGCCCGACTGCCTTTCGATCGAATTCATTCCTAATAATATTTAAGCTGCCGCCAGGAAGGTAATTTTAAATGTACTACCGAATAAATCTGAACCAACGATTTTCATCTTCACACTAGTATCGATAGAAATCTCATATTCACACTTGTGCAAATATGACTGTCATTTTGACATTAAAAATGTACACAAAAAGTTGCCATATGGAAACGACATCACAAACCAGACTTTTGCGTCCTATTTATTATTTATTACGTTGCTACCGTTATGCGATTGTCATACCAACAATATCACCTAGATCGTTCGTTTTGGTTCAAATATCAATTGGCAATGACAGATACTTATTTATTACTTTTTCATTGTCCTATTAGTTTTCATACAGTTTTCGAAAAAATATTGTTTGCATCTCGATTGCGAAATGCTTTTGCGTTCCCGAATGGTTATTTTGCTTGAATTCTCGAACGCAAAGTATCATTTCGTATTCTAGATACACAAATATCTATTTCCGTTCAACGCAAGAGGTTGCAATTCAAAGCCCTCCTCGAGAACAATATTTTAGTTCTGTTTTCGAGTTTGTTTTATACAATTTAGGATTATTAACACCTTTTTTCCATAAAACAAATCTTTCTGTTTTGTCTGAATTGTTATTTTTGAACTCTTCGACTGTTTGCAGAACTTTTGCTTTTTTTGGTAGAGTACAAAAATACGAAACTATTTTATTTTTGATTTCCGTATTTCAGGCGAGGTAGCAAATTGATGTAAACACTGTACGTGAGGACATCTTCATTTGCAACCATTATTTAAAACTTTTGTAAAAATTCCAATACTTATTTTGATGAAAAAAACAATTTATTGAAAAAATATATTTTCCGTTTAACGTCAGAGGTTGCAAATCTTAGCACTGCTCGAGGCTAATAGTTACTTTTTCGAGTTCGCAGAACTTTTGGAATTTTTTTCGCAAATTTAGAATCATTAACAATTTTTTCTCGATAAAACACACATTTCCGTTTTGTTTGAATGGTTGCAAATTAATCAGATTTTGCAACATTTCGACAGAAAATTCATTAAATCCTGATTTTCCACATCTTCCGTTCCGAAACAAAGGTTGCAAAATCAGAATTAGTATCATGTGATCGTACTGTCCCTTCTGCTGCAGTTGCAAAACTTTTGTAATTATTATTAAATTTTGATAAAATTATGTCTATCTCTACTGGCCTAAAAGATTTGAAAACTGCAGCATATACGCCTACGTCAAAATAGTAATTAGTAAGTTATTGTACATTTTCTTTCACTGAATCATCACTTCATTTCATTTATATGAATAGCAGGTCTTCAATAGTCTTGAATATTCATGAATAATAAGGATTGTGATTAATATTTGTTGTGAATTTCTGAGCCGTATTTGAAGAAATAATATGAAATTTGTAACTATAGTGAGAAATTCGATATTAGCAGAATTCGATTTTTCAGTTTTTTGCAATTTCCAAAAATGTTTTCCATTGAGGTAGTATATTTTTTTCTTTTAGGTGCAAATTTTCGAAAAAAATGCACCCCAACAGAACTCTCTACAATGAGAAAGAAAAGAGTTTTTCGCGAAAATCATTAATGTCTTAAAAACCACAGAACTTTTTGACAAAAATGAAATATCTTCTTGCTTGGTATGAAAAATACTACAATCCCACCAATTTTTGTTAAAGTAAAATTATTAAGAAAAAAAAGAAAAAATAAAAACGAAAATATCGGTTTTCTGTATTTTAATCGGCAATTTTGAGGTTATGTGAAAAATTTGTTGAAATTAAAGTTGTAGTTTTTTCAATTATCCACAATTTTTACATTTAACTTTTTTTGATAAATTACGTATTTAGGCTGTAAATCGTGAAAAACGATTTCACCCCCTTTCAACTTCCACCCCTCCTTGACTGCATGCATTCAAATGTTGAATTTTTGTCCCTGCATTAGTTATAGTTATGCCCTTCTCTACCCTTTCCAATCTAGTTTACCCTGTACGGAATTTTTCCGTGAGTTGTAGGTATGATGAGCTATTATTTTGCCTGGCATATATGGTCTGAAATCAAGTTATCTGAAACGCAACACGTGTTAAGTTCACGTGAACTGATACAAATTTGGTCGATTATAGTACAGGTTTTGTTGGTCACTCGAGTAGGCCATGGTACTACAGAATAAAGATTAAAACTTGACAAAACAAAACATAAAGATTTAAAGTGATGATTTTTGTAGGAGTCAAAATTAAATTCTCCACACGATAAAGTTAATATTAGGTTAATACAAATGATCAAGTAGCTCAGAAATTTTGTTTAAAATAGTAATTTATGTATCGAGTGAGTAAAGTGATACTTTTTTTATGAATAGGAAATGCTGACATTGGCATTCCTATACGAGTAAAAAAAACACTTTACTCACGAGTTTCATACAGTATTTTTTCTACAACTGTCAAAAAAAATAACCAATTCATATTTTTTTGCAAATATGAAATGAATTTGGTATATTTTTATTGATTCATTATTCAAACGAAGTTCGAAGAGTATGTCAGAGAGTTGAGTTGAGTTGAAACAAATGAAACGAATAATTTCGACAGAGTCAAAATACCTTTCTCTTCACACTATCTCGCAAAATGAAAAATTTGAAGGAAATATTAAAATAACATATTCATCGAGGTCAATTTTATTATTATTAATGTTGACTTGACTTTTGAATACATTATTAGTCCATCGAAGTAACTTTTCATTTTATTAGATTTGTATTCAAAAAAAATAAAAAATCCTCGTGAAGCAACGAATACCTTTATCTTTCTTTGAACTATGTCAAGGAAATCTCATATTTGCACTATCCACGATTTTCTCCGTTCAATCATCATCACTTTTCATTTCTACCTAAATTAAATTTATAGTTATCAAGAATTCGTTATCTGGGTAGATGCCCAATTTCACAAATTTCATTAATATTGTTGTCAACTAGTTTCTGACGGCCAAACAGCCATAGCTACCTTGGATTACCCAGTGTAGATTAGGTCCAATAGTTCCTTTAGAGGTATATGCTGTTATTTTCAATATATTCGCCGCGATAGTTTGGACTTTTGATAATACTTATTTAATAATAAGAATGCTAAGAATATTATTGGTGAAACCTTTGTATATCAGATATTTATAGGTTATTAGTTGTCAAAGAAAATGAGAACTGGCTTTATGACAGGATTTCGTTATTATTCGGATCTGTCACTGTTGTTGCACGAAACTGTCGGTTGCCTAGCAACAGCCGTTAAAAAAGGTGCACTTTTTTTACGCATTTCCGTTTAATAATGAAATCGTATGTTGATAGTGAAATATTGTAATACTTTATAGAATACTCTATAGAATGTCAATATGATATTTTTGCATTCTTTTCATTAAGAGAAACACTACATATCTCAAAATATCATTCCACACAAAATTTTTGAATATTTAGACTACTTACACGAAGGTTTGCCTTGACTCATATTCCAACACCTCCACATTTTTTTGTTTGTCATTGATATGAACTTACTAGTTTATAGCCTATAATATGCAGAAGATCTATATAATCCTGGTTCACACCTATTTCTACTAAACACAAGAATGGTATTGAGAACTGAGTAATATCGTTTTCTATTTGACAAGTTTTGTTACTGCTCAATGTGTTTACATTTAGTAAAAGAAGGTTAGGATTAAGATGCCTAAAAACCCTGGTGTAGCATATACCTGCAAAACTGTGGAATAAAACACAAGACATTTGTCAACTTGATTAATGCAAAAACAAATGAACTAGTGGTGTGCTTTGCGAATGTTCCGCAATACTTTCAATCAATCAATCAAATTTATTCATCTGAAGACCACAAGTGGTATAAGACATGTCAAAAATTTGGAGTATAGAAACAAAATACAATATTACACAGTAAAACGTTAAATGTTAAAATGATAAAATAAAATAAAATGTTAAAATGATAAAATAAAATAAAATGTACAATTACATACAGAGTACAACAGAATACACTATCAGTTGATTTATATACCAAAGAATTCTTCCAAAGTATAGAATGCACCCTCAATTAGTATTTTTTTCAGTGACTTCTTGAATCTGAAATAGGTAGGTTCATCTTTAACGTTTTGCGCTAGGTTCAATCTGTTTAGAGGAGTATTCAGCAAATGCTGATTCCTGGTGGAACGATCGTGAACGTCATTACGACAGAGAAAAGTATTTTTACGTTTGTAAATGTAACAAGCAGTTTCCAATATGTAAAGAGAAATAAAGGGTAATACTTGTGGCTCTAAAGGGAGGTCTACTAGATTCTGTTTCAGGTTTGCGAAACATGGTACAAATGCACTTTTTTTGTGTAATGAAAAGATGTTTGGCAGTAGGTGATTGTCCCCAGACTATTATTCCATATGCCAGTCTCGACTGAATTTCCGCAAAATAGAAGTTTTTCAGTACTGGAGTTGTCAGGACCTTATACATACAGCGTATTTGAAATATTTTGGTGTTAATATTTTTTATTAGAGTAGATATGCGGGTTTCCCAGGCTAGTTTATCATTTATAGTGAGACCTAAGAACTTAACAGTGGTACTACAATTCACATTAGTGTTGTTTAAGGTCAGGTTGATATTTTCAATTTGTTTTTGTCTTGTATGGAAGATAAGAAATTCAGTTTTAGCTGAGTTTATATACAGCTTATTTTTTGAAAACCATTTTGCTATTTTATTCATCAAGTCAATACCAGCATGTTCATTCAAATCATAAGATTCTTTAGATACCAAGATTCATAGATCATCTGCATATAAGATAACTTTTAATTATAATAGATAATTCACAATGTCTGGCAGATATAGGGAGAACAGAATTGGAGCTACTACACTTCCTTGAGGAACTCCTACATTCACAGGTAGTGTATTGGAGTAGTGTGAAGTGATAAGACCTCTCTCGTTATGAGATACTGATAGATATTGATTTCTATTTGCAAGAAACGATCCGAACCAATCATGTGCTCTTCCTCTAATGCCAAGTGCCCAGAGCTTGTCTAGTAGCCAATTGTGTGGTACACAATCAAATGCTTTGCTCAAGTCACAGAAAACTCCAGTTGGACATTTCCTTTTGTCAAGCTCTTCCAGAATATTGTTTATAGACTCAGTGGTAGCAGTAGTAGTTGACCGTTCTTTTCAGAATCCATGCTGTTCGGTCGGTATTAGATTAAATTTCTCTATGAAAGGATTGAGCCTTTCTAGCATGCAATATTCAAAAATGTTGGAAAATGATGGTGTTAAAGAAATTGGCCCATAATTATCCAATTCCTTTCTACGGTTTTTTTTTGTACACAGGTATAACTTTTGATGTTTTGAGTAGGCAGGGACTGTGCCTGTCTTGAAAGAATAGTTCAAAATATGGGTGACTAGTAGTAGATAATAGAAATGAGCTGAATTCTTTGATTACACTACAAGGGATGTCGTCAGGTCCCGAGGAATGTTTGTTTTTGAGTTTTGCAAAGATGTGAATCATATCATTTTCTGTGAATGGCAGTAGCACCACGGATTGTAAGGTTCTATTGGACATATCTGCAGAATCTTCGAGGGGGATTTGCAGAATGTCATTAATGATTTTTTGGGAGGCTCATATAAAGAAGTTGTTGAATATATTTACAACTTTACCACCGTCGATTTTCTTCTTAGGGTAGGTTTCCATGAATAGAAATTTCAAGTATTGCGTACGACTATGAAATGAAAAACAACATAATAAGTGGAATATACGGAACTACTGTCCCAAGTAGTTTTAATTGTTACTGATATCAATTTTAGACAAACTATATTCAATTTTTGTTGAAATACAACTAACTATAATTGCCTAAAATGCATTTTATATGGGAGTCTTCAAATTTAGGTACATGAAAAGTCACCTTTAGTAATGTCAATGAGTGAATCCTATGAAGACGCCATCTCTGGATCCAATTACAGAAACACACCACTAATTCATTTGTTTTGTCTTCAAAATAATCTAAACACAATCGAATAAGGATTTTTAGACATCTTAGTTAGGATCAAATATCAACTTGTTTGAGATTCCCGCTTCCGTTTCTCGAAAAAACTTCCAATGCATGCTCCGGTGGGCCATAATGTTGGATCCATAGCCTTTCTGAAATTTCAAAGATTACTCCAGCAAAACATCAGTGTGCTACATTTTTGGAATGTCTCATTAAAAAAAAATGATTTTTGCAATAATTATCATCGATATTTGATTTGAAAAAATAAATTAGTTACACCATTGAATTCTACGTGACCAGGTGCTTTGGAAATGTTTTCATAGAAATGAAGAATATTAGACAGGAAACAATCACGTACCCAAGTACCAAGACTAATAGGGATTCGAATTAGAATTAGATGCTCTCATTACGTTGTACCTGTACATTCGTTGCCAGGCTGTAGTTTTGGTATTTTTCAATTTTTAGGAAGAAATAGATTAGGTGATTAGATTTAGACTACGTGTATCTCAACGGTCTCTATCCGCTTCAAATTCGATAGCATTGAGTCAAGTTAAACCACCCTTCAGTTTATGTCTCAATATATAAGTGGATCGAGGAATCCTATGCTTCAATCCGATTGAAAAAACCTAACTTTACAGCAAAATGTCGAATTTCGTAAAGTTACATTTCTTGTGTTCTGCGAATTAATTTACGAATCGTTGTTTAAAATATGCGAAACCCTAATCCTCATCCATGTATCCCAAAAAACATTTTTCCTTAATCGTTGAATGAAAAAACTTCTCTCTTCTTTGGACAATACGTTATTTTTCTTTATTATTACTTTGGTCTCAATTTTGAGAAAGAGAAACTCATCTGAATTACAGACAATTGAAACGATAAACAACCAATCTGAATTTGGCTAGTTTTACCTGACATCTGTCAATTTCAAACTCGTTTATCTCGTAATTTCACTTCTCTTCAAGGCGATCGATTGGGTCCAATCCTATATTTTATGGAATTGACTTGAGTGGTTGAATCCAATCCGAAAACTGTATATATCGATTAGATGGATCGGATCCAGTCAAGTCAAACCCATTTTGAGCGGATCCAAAGTTGTGAGATAAACGTAGTCTCAGATAGTTATGAGTAGAATGAAATAAGATTCATTTTGTGAATCTTAATGTTAATTTTGATTGAAACACTGAATTTTCGAAAAAAAGTTACATCAACTTTTCGAAAATGCACATTTTCGAAAAACATGCTGTAACTTAGAAACGATAAAAGATATCGATATGCGGTTTCCACCATTAAGTTTGTTATGAAATTTGACCCTCAGACACAGCCATCAGTTTTTATCTATCTAGTTTGAAGACAAGACTCTTCCTTTAAAAGTGTCCAGTTTTATTAGACGAAATAGAACATGGATCCTAGATCCATGAACATATTATTTAGTACCCATAGCTTATTTACAAAAAAAGTTGGCAATGGCATCTCAATCAAATTTTGGATTATGGTAGATTTGAATAACAGGAAAATAAGATAATCAGTGGTGTTCTGAATGCAGAAAATGATTCTATGGTTAATTCAAAATTGTTCATTTACCTGAAACTCCTCTAATGGTGTATTTATAGATTCAACTAAACTAAGAATTAAATTAACAACTAAGAACTAAGAATGTTGAATACAAAAGAACGCATATGAAGGTTTATACATTATCGTCTGTCATTTAATTTAAGAATTAATAATTACAAAGTTGGTTAACTTTCAATTTAGCATCTAAGATAACTGAGAATTGAGAATTGTTGTCAATAAAAAGCGCAGAGCGTGACCTTTTTGAATTTCATTGTTGGATTTGGCAGGTTTGGTACACAATAGCTCATATTTGGTTAATTTTTTCATGTTATTTTGATTATTTCATTAAATATTTGTTATGGATTGTAGAAATCAAGACTTTTTATAAATAATGGATGCTTTTTTAATTTTTTGAAAACAGTTCTCACAGTTGGCATATAAAAAGGCATAGGTAATTCATAATTCTTAATTGATGTATATTAAACCTTAATTCTCTAATAATAATTCTTATTTTAGTTCGAAAATATGAATAGGAAATTCATAAAATCTTTTGTGAATCATCTGCGACTAAAAGACAAACTTTAGTCGCTATTTTCATCGTTCAAGATAACCTCTTGGGAGGTATTCATGTTGAAAAGGGGAACATTCTCCATGAAAATTGAAAAATGAAAAATGTGACTTATTTGTAATATCTAACAGAAAACAACTACTTCCCCGGCACAAGCCACGCTGGACATTGATCTACATCTGATAGATATTGTGAAAAGACTCTAACTGAAAAGGAAAGAAAAAATCTGAAAGTGAAAATTTGCATTTTCATTCAGATAGCTGACTTTTTCAATTCTTTCTAGTTTTCCTTGAACAAATCATTAAATAATTAGATAAGGAGAATGTTATTAAAAAAATATCACTTACAGAAATCGTTCATTTCATTTCAATCCTATATCAATCCTCCTGAAGAGCTTGGCAAAGCGAAATAGATTTTTGTCGACCAAAATGTATTGGGGATTAAATGCGAGAGAAGCGAACCTTGCTTCAATGAAATGAACGATTTCTGTGAGTGATATTTTTTTAATAACATTCTCCTTATCTAATTATTTAATGATTTGTTCAAGGAAAACTAGAAAGAATTGAAAAAGTCAGCTATCTGAATGAAAATGCAAATTTTCACTTTCAGATTTTTTCTTTCCTTTTCAGTTAGAGTCTTTTCACAATATCTATCAGATGTAGATCAATGTCCAGCGTGGCTTGTGCCGGGGAAGTAGTTGTTTTCTGTTAGATATTACAAATAAGTCACATTTTTCATTTTTCAATTTTCATGGAGAATGTTCCCCTTTTCAATAATTCTTAATTATTAATTATTAATTCATAATTGTTAGTGTGGATTCATGCAGCACCAATTAACAATTATCAATTAACAATTAGCAACTAGTATATTCTGAATTTAAAAGACTGTTTTTTATTTACAATGATCAAATACCATCTGAAACTGAAAATGCATCGAAGAAAGATTAACTAAAAACCATAATTGTTAATTTGGCTTCATGAATGCTATATTTTGTATGCTTGTTAATTGATAATTGTTACTTGATAATTGTTAATTGGCGCTGCATGAATCAACACTTTATCTATAAATCCACCATTATTAATACAGAATGATTCAGAGAAGAGTTGTTCGAAGAGGCATCCATCGTTATACTAGTGTAGTATTTTCAGAAGGAAAAAAGGAAGATAATGTGATTGATATTATTCATCTCGTGTTTACCTCCGATTCGAATATTTCGATCGTTGTAAATATTCGTTAGTAATTAACGGGTTTAGGGAAAGCTGTTTTCATTGATGGAACCCAATAATAATATATATCTTAAACACTGGAACTTCAAAGATCACCCACACAAGTACACCGATGTTTTCACTGTTCAGTCAATAGTATGCAAGTGGAAATGTTCACCTGTCACCTAATCAACACCTAATCTTCAAAACTAGTCACAAATAACCAAATAAAACTTCAAAAAACTGAACATAAACAAATAGACAAGCGTCTAGCTCTAGCGACAAACGTGAAACGTGCGACTCTGCGACTGTGGGAGTCGTGAGTCGTGCGACATTAGCGACAAACCCATTTGAGACTAAAGTTTTAAGACCGATTCAGAATAATAAATGTCATGGTCATATTGTTTGATGAAATTGACATCATTTCTGTTGAATTGTTCTAGACAATTTGACAGAAACCACTCGTAATGACGTCACTTCAAGGCAGTTTGATCAGACTATTCGACCGTGAATAATAGTAGTAATCATTGGCGTAGCCAGGGAGAGGGCTTTGGGGCTGCACCCCCAAGCCACTAAATTACTACTGTTATTCACAGCACTTGGATGACGAAAAAAAAAGTTCTTTTAACTGATGTATTGTATGTTCAGCCCCCCCCCCCCCAGCCCAAACTGAAATTGTATAGAAAAGGATAGTCCACGTTCACTTCAAAACAGGTGTAGTGTCGCTATGGGCATGGCATCTCTGTCTTTTATTACTATGACGGAAATACATACTCAAAGCCAAAAGCAAACTACTTTTGATGTGTATAATGCCCTCTGCTACCAAATTCTATATTATGACGACGAAAGATATAGAACTAGAACACCTACTTACTAATTAAGAATTGACATATTCCATAGGCTATCAGTGATCGTTTTTTTTTTTTGTTGTCAGGTCGGTAATAAATTTTGTTTTTGAATGTTGGTTGGAAACACTGTTTCAATTCGTAATTATGTCATCTGTCGATCTGTCATCTGATTGTTTATATTGTATATATATTATTTATATTTGAGAATTTTGGGATATTCAAAAATGAAATGAAAATTTGATTGAATCGGATATACCTTACCTGGGTTTTTAGACAAACATCGATACATTGCCCTATGAGTTTACAAATTTTTCTACTCATAGATCCTGAGATCTGCGAGTAGAAAATGTAATGTGTGTGAAGTTAGCGACGAATTTGCCAGCAACGTTTCTGAAAAAATCGTTGCCAGCAACGATTTGATAGGGCGGATTTCATGCAACTCAAAATTCTTTAACGTGTTTCTTGAGGTGAGGAATCTCACAGAGTTTGAAATGAACATAAAATTTATCATACCTGTGTATAAATAGAAAATTCGAAATGGATATTTTCTAAATTCCGGGGTGAATGTCGAAAAATAATTAAACCCGTTCTTATTTATTTTTTCCATTTTCAAGAAGTATATCTCGAGAACAAGAAATGGTGCCACCATGAAATTCGATAGTAATTTAAAAAATTATGTGCTCTTTCCAGCTATGATCGAGAGAATTCTTAATTTCCGGGGTGAATGCCGAAAAATAAATAAATTCGGCTTTTAATTATTTTTTCCAACTTCAAGAAGTATATATCGAGAACAAGAAATGGTGCCACCATGAAATTCAATGGTAATATGGAAAATTATGTGCTCTTTCCAGCTATGATCGAGAAAATTCTTAATTTCCGGGGTGAATGTCGAAAACTAATTAAAATACCGTTTTTGTTGATTGTTTCCAACTTCAATACGTAGGTATATCTCGAGAACAAGAAATGGTGCCACCATGAAATTCAACAGTATGATGGAAAATGATGTGCTCTTTCCAGCTATGATTGAGAGAATTCTTAATTTCCGGGGTGAATGCCGAAAAATAATTAAATTCCGTTTTTCTTTATTTTTTCCAACTTCAATACGTAGGTATATCTCGAGAACAAGAAATGGTGCCACCATGAAATTCAACAGTATGATGGAAAATGATGTGCTCTTTCCAGCTATGATTGAGAGAATTCTTAATTTCCGGGGTGATTGCCGAAAAATAATTAAATTCCGTTTTTCTTTATTTTTTCCAACTTCAATACGTAGGTATATCTCGAGAACAAGAAATGGTGCCACCATGAAATTCAACAGTTTTATGGAAAACGATGTGCTCTTTCCAGCTATGATCGAGAGAATTCTTAATTTCCGGGGTGAATGCCGAAAAATAATTAAATTCCGTTTTTCTTTATTTTTTCCAACTTCAATACGTAGATATATCTCGAGAACAAGAAATGGTGCCATCATGAAATTCAACAGTATTATGGAAAATGATGTGCTCTTTCCAGCTATGATAAAAATAATTCCTAAAATCCGGGGTGAATATCGAAAAATAATTAAATCTTGTTTTTGTTTTTTTTTTCCTATTTCAAGACGTATATCTCAAGAACTAGGAATGGTGCCATCATGAAATGAAAAATTGTATGCTGTCTCCAGATATGATCCAGAGAATTTTTAAATTCTGAAGAGAATATTGAAAAGTAATTAAAGTTTTGTTTTTATAATTTTTCCCATTTTTACACGTTTATTTCGAAAACAAGAAATGATGCCACTTTGAAATTCAGCCAGATAGGTAAAAGTTATGTGATATTTCTAATTATTTCTCAAATTCCGCACAGTACGTTGAAATCCCAACAAATGATTATTTTTGACTAATCATAACTAGGAGAGGTATGTGATATTCCCAATGGTGAGTGAAATAATTTAAAAAATCCGGTCGAAAACTCTGAAAGATAAACATTTTTCACATAATATATTTATTTCGAACACGATGGGTTTAGCTACTGTGGAATTCATTCATTTTATAAAAAATTGTAATATTTTTTATGATTATATAATGAATACAACTTGTATTTATTGTATTATACAAAAGTCAATAGTTCGACATTCTATAAAGGTTACCTGACTACAGTATACAGTTTTTGGTGTATTCAGTTGAAACTAAGACTTGGAGTTGAACTGGATTTGTTTGCTGTCTGTCAAGATTGAAACCAACTCTCATGGAAACACCCCCGTAACTTCCATAATTTTTGACGTAGTATGGTGAAGTAAGCATAACCGATATAGATACATAAAATATGTATCAAATATCTTTGAAGTTGTTATTTCAAGTTATATGCACGTCAGCAGCGATTGTACCACCGATATTTCCAAAAAATATTAGTAGGAGGCAAAATAAGTCAAAATGGTCTTGGAATTCGTAATCAGAACAACCATTTTACTACTATTCTACTTTCTTTTGGAAAAAAATTCAGTTCTGTAAAATCCAAATATGTCTTACTCCGCCTATCAAATCTTATGTGATTTTTGAAGCGGAGCTTCACATTTTTTATGTATCTAACGATGCTGCGAATTTCATAATTCTACGTCAAACATTACAGAAGCTACGGAGGTGTTTCCATTAGGAGTGAGACAAGTTTAGATTTTTCAGAACTGAACTTTTTCGAGTAAAAAGTGGATCGGTAGCAAAAGGTTTGTTTCGATTACGAATCCGAAGACATTCCTAACCTTGTTTTTTATCCTATATCATGATTTTTCGGAAATGTTGGTGGTTCCATCGCAACTAGCGTGCAGTGTATATAACTTGAAAAGACGCCTTCGAGGTCATTTGGTATATTTTTGGTGTATGAATCGATTCTGAAAATTTAACAATTATACATTGAATATGCGAAACAAGAAAACGCATTGTCAATGGATTCTTTTATGGCAAATCTGCATTTTTTTAGGAACGTGACGAGAATACAGTGAATAATTATCAGAACAAATAATTAACCAAAACTACAATTATGTTGATGTACTCGCAACAATAAATGATTTTTAGTGTTGTCATAATACAGATTCATGAAAATGCTCAACTTTCTAATTTTAGTACAATAAATAAATAAATAAAAGTAGAATAGAATATTTTTTACATCATTGGTAGAATTATTGAATATAAACACTTTCAATATTTAAAAAAAATGCTCAATTTATTCGTGGAAAAATCGCTTATACGTGTTCTCTCCAGAAGTTCTTCTCTACCATAGACATGTGACCTGAAATCATTGATTTTTCTTAATCATATTGCTTCACTGACAATCATCTTTCGAAATAAACTTATACAGTAAAAGTACCAAAAGTCTGTAGCCCCACCCGTAACTTCATTATTTTACATTTTACAAAAAAATGTTAAAAACATAATTTGTAGGGTTTCATTCGATTCCTCTAATGGTTTGAGTTTTATTTATACAGAGTGACTCAAAAAAGCGCAGTTAATTTTTTTAATAGGAGAACCTGTATTTCATTGCATAATCGGGTAGGGACGATAATAAGGAATCCAACAATACCAAATTTGATACCGCCTACGGCGTCGGGCATCAACATTTCCTACTCGTAAGAAAAGTATCACTTTACTCACTTGATATATAAATAACTATTATTATGAAAACAAATGTCTGTTGAATTTCATTTTTTAGGCAATAGTTTTACTTTCGAAGAGTCTTTATTTGAATCGTCGGCAGAATGAAATATTTCTGATACAGGCAAACTTAACCCCAAAAAAGATTATTGGAATACAAGAAATAACAATTTTTTCAGAAACTAACCATAAATGAAATAAATATATTAGATACACTGACGTTATTTCACATTTCGGGATTTCATGACAGGGATTTGTATTGACATGAAGATGCTCTGTTACAACTTCCATAACGTTTCCTCTCCACTGTTTGTGTGCAATCATGCAAAACCATACAGAGCCCCAGATAACGGATGAAGGAAATACTCCTGGCTACGTCCAATCAGTTAACCCTAAGGCATTCTAGAATCACTTTCCAGTTTTGCTGAACTTCTGAGGATTTGAGTTGTCTAAAAATGTATCGATGATCACTACAAGTTTGGCGTGAATTTGCCCTAGAACATCAGGTATTATTCTCCTTTACAGACCGGAATATCAGGTAACAGTTCTTCCGAAGCGTTTCTGGAAGCTCAATTCGATTGTTTGTAGAGGAACTCTATCCAGACGATTCTGGGTTTGTTACAACGTCATGACTTTGGATTATACCATCGATTGTTGAACGTTTCTGGTATGTTTTACATTGTATTCTTATTGTTGACAGTAACCATAATCTACTTTTGATGCTGGAGATTATCAGTTCAACTGCGAATATTACGTCAGTAACCTCTTCATGAATACCATATTTTATAAATGAGAAAATCTTTATCAGTATTAAAAATGTATCGGCGAGGAAAATAATCATAGTTCATATCAAGAAAAATATTTACATAAAGTGTTCCATTTTTAAAGATATCATCTAAACAAAAACTAAACAGAAACTGAACAACACCTCCAAAACAAAATATGATACCAACAGTCAATTTGCAATGTGAATAAATTATCATCAAAATACAGCTTTTAATAAAATCAGCCTTATTCCAGCTCAAAGTCGTATAAATAAAGATTCCCTGCGCAGTACTTTAGATGTAAAGTGCGAGTGCGAATTGATCAAATTATGTACCTGACGGATACAACACAAAATGAATAATGTAATATCTATGGTATGCATTTGATGGGTTTCATTTAAAACGAGGTACTTTATCAGGAGCGAATAGCAAATATAAATATAAATAAAAATAAAGAAAAACGGAATTTAATTATAATTCGACATTCACCCCGGAATTTAAGAATTCCCTCCATCATAGCTGGAGAAAACACATCATTTTTCATATTACTGTTGAATTTCATGGTGGCACCATTTCTTGTTTCCGAGATATACGACTTAAAATTGGAAACAATCAACAAAAACGGTAGTTTAATTAGTTTTCGACATCGACCCCGGAAATTAAGAATGTTCTCGATCATAGCTGGAAAGAGCACATCATTTTTCATATTACTGTTGAATTTCATGGTGGCACCATTTCTTGTTCTCGAGATATACCTACGTATTGAAGTTGGAAAAAATAAAGAAAAACGGAATTTAATTATTTTTCGGCATTCACCCCGGAAATTAAGAATTCTCTCGATAATAGCTGGAAAAAGCACATCATTTTTCATATTACTGTTGAATTTCATGGTGGCACCATTTCTTGTTCTCGAGATATACCTACGTATTGGAGTTGAAAAAAATAATTAAAAACCGATTTTATTTATTTTTCGGCATTCACCCCGGAATTTAGAAAATATCCATTTCGAATTTTCTATTTATACACAGGTATGATAAATTTTATGTTCATTTCAAACTCTGTGAGATTCCTCACCTTAAGAAACACGTTAAAGAATTTTGAGTTGCATGAAATCCGCCCTATCAAATCGTTGCTGGTAACGATTTTTTCAGAAACGTTGCTGGCAAATTCGTCGCTAACTTCACACACATACTTTGTGGTCGATGAGGTCGATTCAAGCTATCAATCTAATCGTTGATCGTGAATCGTTTCGTGATCGGCCGGGAGTTCGGAATCCAGGGACAGAGCTGGTCATTCGACAATCTGCCTTTGGCAACACTGCTCCAAGCGCCAACGGCAATGTCGGCAACACTGATTTTGTTTTGTCTTGAAAAATAAAGAAACTTTGATAATAGTGATAGGTGAATAAAATATTGAATTTTTTGGATTTTCTATTATTGTGGGAGATAAAACTTCGAGTCAACAGAAAATGAACAGCAGCAGCCCGACAACAGGTAGAACCAATTCATGATAATTATAGTTGAATCGGTTAAATTTCAGAATGTTTTCCTGATATATGAAATGAAATGAATTCTACACTGTCACTGAATATTGCTTTCCCTTTGAAAGGACTCATATGAAATACTGGTGTAAAGATTCATTTATAACGTTTTTAATGAAATTTTTAATAGCGATGAGAAGACATGGTAACAAGACAGTTCGTAACCCAACAAATGGTAACTCGCAATTCGTAACGCGGTCAATTTGTTACGGCGACACTCTATAACATCGACAGCTCGTAACTACAACTATTTGTAACGGTATAATTCGTAACGCAAATTTAATTTCCACACACTCAAATGACTAGGTAAGGTTAGTTCGTTCTGGTTGAATTAGAAAATAATTACTTCTCGCAAAATGTATGTATTCAATTTTCAGGCACACTAATGCCTATTATGCAAGGTTAATTCGTCCTGGTTCGATCAAACTAATTCATTACTGCTCGCAAAATGTATGTATTCAATTTCAACACACTCATATGTCTACATAAGGTTAGTTCGTTCTGCATAGGTCAGACTAAATAATTGATAGAATAGAATAGAATATATTACATCCATGGTTTAGATAGATAGATAGATAATTTATTGGTTCTTGAAGATCATACATGCATGACATAATAAATGACAAAACTAAGCATGAAAAATACACATTTGACAATCACAGCAAATATTGATAACAAACAAAATAAAAATATACATATTAAAATAAATACAGGTATACGCAGCACCTAGTCACATATTATACCTAAAACAGATATATTGAAAACCTAAAATTATGTTAAAATTGTAAAAATATATAAAAGGTCATATGAAGTTTTTGTCCTCAAAATACTCTTTCAGTGAGTAGTATGCCTTTTGTGTCAAAACTAACTTTATTTGTCTCTTAAATTCAGTCGGTGAATACTCTTTGAAAGAATTAGGTAAGTGATTGAATATTCTTATAGCCATATACTTTGGACAGTATTCGGTGCTCTTTAGTTTATGTACAGGCACCAAAATATTAGAGTTCCTTGTTTCATACTGTCCTGCACCCAAGGTTTTGAAGGAGTTTATCTCATTTTTAGCATATTTTAGTACATGAAAGATACAAGGAGAACACGGTTAATATTTTCAGTTCCTTCTTCCACCTTTAATAATATTTCTTACTGCTCTTTTTTGAAGCTTTAATATTCTATTGGTTTCATGAGATGCACCCCAGGTTATAATACCATATGATATTATTGCTTGAAAGCGAGCGTAGTATAATGTGAGCAAGATATATCTATCAACTGTTTTACTTAGTTCATTTAGTAAGTAGCATTGTGGACTTAGTTTTTTGCAAGTTTCATTAATGTGGTTGTACCATGAACAGTTCTCTGTTATTTGTATGCCAAGGAATTTTGTCGAATTTACTTGATTTATAGAGTTCTAATTTTTTGGTTTTATTAGCATACTTTGATCAAAATGTTTATTTGTATGGCTAAATCTAGTGAAGTAAGTTTTCATTGTGTTAAGCACCAATCTATTTGCCATGAACCAATCATGGGCATTATTTATCTCAGTATTTGCTGCTGCCACTGATTTTGACAAGTAATCATCCGCATACATTACACAATGTTGGCTTTTAAAATCATTCACGTATATTATGTACAACAGAGGTCCTAACACAGAACCCTGAGGTACACCAACAGGGCTTGCTAATCTTTTTGACATGGAGTCATCTACCTGAACATATTGTACTCTATTCTTAAGATAACTGTTGAACCACTTATGAGATATTCCTCTAAAACCATAATTTTCTAACTTCCCGAGCAATACACTGTGATTTACAAGGTCGAAAGCTTTGCTTAGATCAAGAAATATACCTAATACTTTATTGCCTTTATCAAGTTCTTTGTAAATGGTGTTCAGGAGTCTGATCATTGCACTGATTGTAGATTTGCCTTTTTCATAAATTTTCGAAAAAGGGCTGAGTATTGCTACTGGTCTGAAATTTTCGACTTCTGTGGCACTTCCTGATTTATGGATAGGTGTTATCTTGGCAACTTTGAGTGCTGTTGGGAATATACCTTCCTCAATAGAGCAGTTTATCAAATAAGTTATTGGCTTTGCAATTATTGAGGCACACTTTTTCAACAAATTTGTAGATAATTTATCATGTCCTTGAGAGTTTGTATTTTTCAGATTGAGAATAATGTTTATGATTTCCGGTTCTGTAGCAGGTTTGAAGAAGAATGTATGGTTATTTGAAGTAGTCATAGTTGTATTTTTTATACTTTCGTCATCCTTGGTGTTTTGCAGTATGCTTGGTATATTGCCGAAATAATCAACAAAGTAGTTTGAAATTAATTCTGGATCATTTGTCACTTTGTTATCTACATTTAGTGATAGTTTTTGCTTTATATTAATTTTATCTTTTCCCTTAATCATGTTCCAGGTGACCTTTGATTTATTTTCAGAGTTCATTAGGATACTGTTATTGTGCATTCGTTTAGCTGCATCCAATAGTTGGGTATATATTTTTTTATATCGTTTATAGTAAGAGATAGCGGTTTCAATTCCAGTTTGTGTCATTTTATACAAATTTTTTAAATTTTGTCCCGATATGATTAGACCCTTAGTTAACCAAGGTTTCCTTTTATTTCTTTGATGCTTTTTTGATATTGTTTTTGCAGGAAAAGACATTTCAAAATAATATTCAAATATCTGAGCAAATTTGTCGAATTTTGAATTTGCATCATCTTTTGCAGTATAAATGGTTTGCCAATTTTCATTGGTTAATAGTGACTTAAACTGAATGATATTACTCTCATTAAATAGATCCCTGCAAGTTTTCAGTATTTTAATGTTTTCTTTATGTGCGTAATCGATAGATATCTTTTGAGCGAAGTGATCACTGAAATTATTATTCATTACTTTAGTAACATAACTGCCTTTTTCAATGTTCACACATACATTATCTAGACATGCTTTACCACGAGTTCGTTCATATACAGTCGGGGATAAACAGTAAGATGCAAGTAGATCAATAAGGTTCTTCACATTAGCTGAGTCAACAAGAAAGTCTACATTAAAGTCACCGCATAAGATTATTTTGTATTTGCAAAACTTTTTGAGGCACATTTTTATGGTTTTCTCTAACTTAATGATAAAAAGATTCAAGTCACTATCAGGTGTCCTGTAGATTGTCAATTTTCGTTAAACTTACATTTTATACCTACACATTCGAAAACTTCTTCTACTAAATTTCGCATTATTTTAATTTGTTCACATTGTATTCCCACTCTGGTAAAAATTGCTACCCCTCCGTGAATTTTATTATTCCTGCAATACGAAGTCATCAGATTAAAATCTTCTAACCTAATTGATGGAATTTGATCAGACTTACACCAGTGCGCACTTACACACAGAATATCTATTTTGAATTTGTCTAGAAACAGTTCCAATCTTGTAGTTTTATTACTGATGCTTTGAACATTTTGGTGTACAATATTTAGTTTCTTTATAATTTTGGGTATGTTCCTTCTTATGCTATCCTTATTATTAGATCTACTTTTTAGATTTCTCATTGGATTGGGGTAGTATGATTGTTGACTGAATCCGGTGTATTTTGCATGATCATAAGAGTTTGCTGAGCTATTGATTGACTTGTTTTCAGAAATACATTTTTGAGGGTATTCACCAACTGACAAAACTGATGAACTAGAAATTACTGATTCTTTATTGGTTCTTATTGGAAGATACGCTGGTCTAAAAAATGCATTTCAGTTCCCTGCAGTCCTCTCTCATTATTTACCCCTGTACCTTTCAAATAATACAAATGATCTATATTTTCGATATCATCAGTAGTCTTAATCGTTTTTAGAACAATGCTACCCTGAGGTGGACTCAGGAAGTACTGTTTGATTTTACTACTTACAATAAATTTACTTCCTTGGTGCTTTTCATCAATTATTAATTTAATAGAAGTGTTTATGTTCGATCTGGTGAAATATCTAATGGATCTACTAATCTGGCCTATGATAACTTCATCTTGGACATCATTTCTTTCAGGAATAATAATAATATTACAGGTGTTGCTTAGTATAAGTTTCAAGGCTAGTTTCAGAGTTTTTGTATTGCCTATGTTGTTGGTGTTGAACATTACCACAATGTAATCATGTGACCGTAATTTATAGTATCAATGAATATATTTGTTAAAATTTCACATAGTTCTATATTGGGTTTGATATAATCACTAATTATAAATTTTGCTGATCTATTTATACTTTTGTTTAATACCTTTGAAAAATTTTGTGCATATTGGTCACCAATAACTAAAATTTTGTCCTTACTCTTTTTCAGATCATCAACATCGAATGTTGATATATGCCTTTCACTTTCTTGTTGTAATTCTTCTTTATTCAACTCTTACGTTCAATTTCTCCCTCCTTTTCTGAAACGTTATCTTGAATTTCTTCGGCTATAACTAACTTTTCACGTTTGTTTTTTTCCACTATATGAAGCTTTTCACATTGATTAGCTGTCTGCTTCAACTCATGTTCCAGGTTTTCTCCAACATTATCAATCAGAATACTTTCATCAGGCATCTTGGACAGACTCTGATGGTTGTTTTCAATTATGAACTCATCGAGAGTTTTCTTCCTTTTTTTCTTGGTTCCCATTTTATTGGTCTTAGTAGCAGAGGCCGCTTTAGCTTGTCTGTTTGTTTTCTTATAATTGTTTACTTTCCTTGATATCTTATTCTTTTCCTCTTCGAAGTTTGTAATTTTGTTCAACTTTGGGTCTTCTCGGTGGTGAGTAGATGTAACATCCTGGGCATCCGTATTATTTCCAGTTTCATTATATTCTCGGCTAAATCTGTTATAACCTGTATATCAGTATTATTTTTCTCTAAGCAGAGGTCATTGTTGTCTTCTATTTCGCATGTTTTTATTTTGTTTTGCTCATCTTCCTTATTTACTATTTCTACGTTTTTTGTTTCGGTCTGTGTACCTATAGAGACCCGTTCGTTTAATTTATTTACGAGTTTTTTTATATGATCTAGGAGTTCTTCAATTTTTTGCTCTTGGCATCTAGTGGTGTTGTTCAGATCATTTTCCATTGTTATTGATTCATCATAGAATAAACGGTATTCTTCTGTTAATTTACTAATATGGGCAGATTTTTGTTCAATCTCAGCTCTGAGATTTTCTATAATATTTAGATATTCTTCAATAACATACTTTTCAATATCACTCGATGTTTTCTCCGAATCCTTTTTGCGACATTCACCACAAATGATTTTATTGTCCTTGGTGAACTTTTATTTGGAATTCGTTCCAAGCAACTTTTGTGATAGACATTCAAACACTCTTCACAAACATAGTACACTGTGTTTATCTTTTTTTTTGCAACATTTGATTCAGAGCACAAAGAAACACATGTGTCACTCGCCACCATCATTTAGGCTATATTTTTATAGTTTTATAGTTTACAAGTTATGGACACGTCGTACAAAAAAACAGATAAATTACAATAAAAAAAGTACAAGCAATAAAATCAATTAAAATTAAAATAGCACCAGTTATCTAAAAGTGTCGTTGATCAACTCACTGAAGTGGTTAATTCTGTAGAGACTCATTCTGACAAGAATCTCAACGTTTTTTTAAACGATCCAACGGCAGATCCCTGATATCTGTAGGAAGAGAATTGAAAAGAGATATTCCTATTGATTTGCTCTTTTCTAATCTCCCTGTGAGGTACAAGGTTATGACCATATCTGGTACTATAATCATGAATCTCTGAATGTATGTATATTTTTTTTAACATGTATGAGATTTTCATACACAATTTGTGAGTATAAGGATACTTGAACAAGTGTTTAATTTCAATCTCCACTTTAGACAAACGGATAGAGGGTCTAAATCAAGTCATGATCAACTTGCTATAAAAACTAAATGTTGGAGTTACGAATTATATTGTTATGAAGAGCTGTTGTTATGAACTGTCGGTGTTATGAAGTATCGTTTTTACGAATTGTCTGTTACTATTTGTGGGTTTACTAACTTGTCGCATTACGATATATCATGGAACCATCACTGAATACAGTTTTCCCTTTGAAAGGACTCATATGAACTACTCGTGTAAGATTCATTATAACGTTTTCCAAGAAATTTATATTAGCTAGTGTGCCTCGTCAGATGAAAAAAAATAAACGTTATGTATAGGTACCTAAGATGCGTTTTTCATGCATATATATGTAATGACATCAAATCAAATTAAATATTCTTTATTAACGAATGAAAAAATTCTTATTGACAAAGCAAGTGTAATTTGTTGTTTTGTTATTTCTGTCAACCGGCTGCACCCTTACAAGCAACCCTCAGAAGCTCTCGAGAGACTTGTGCGAGCCAGGAAAAACATAGCCCTTACCTTTCAACGTGTATGAATGAGACCAGTGACCGTGGGGTGAATCGAACCCGGGCATGTTGGATTAGGAAGCAAGCACATTACCAATGCGCCACCACGGCCTTAATATAAAATAATATAATAAATATGAACATAAATTCTTCAATATTCACACTGTCACAAAAAAGATATGTCCAAACTTTTACAACCATGAGTTTATTATATGCAAGCCCTTTTGACACCAGTTAATGCTGTCATCTTCACGGCTCTACTTGAACTGTTTGATCTCTGTTACTGTTTACTCTTTCATTCTATTAGATCGCCTTAATGAATCCATGTTTGTTATTTATATGTGATCTATTAATTTCGGTTTGGACAGCTCGTTGACCTCTCACTTCATCCGAACGTCTAAGTACGTGGATGACAACATGTAGAACCCGCTGGATTGTTGCTTCTCTGCGTTCATTGTTGCTAGATTTTGTATTGTTTTGTGGAGTATATTAAATGTTAACTTGTGTTCGACAGAGAGAGAAAGATACTTTATTGTCGAAGAAAAAAATTCTCAATGACAAAGCTTATAAAAACTTTTAAAAATGAATGAATGAATGAATTTATTTCCAATAGGTATATACATCCTAATTTTCACAATATTGAAGTAGTTACAAAAGCATATAACTATAACTAATCTGACACCGCAATGATGTTTCAGGACTACATATTTTCTTAACAAGTCTATTATACAGGGTGTATCTTAAATGATGTCATTAATTTCAGGAGGAGATTTCTTGTCACATTTTAAGAAAAAAAGTTCATTTAACAGTGCTTCGTTTCTGAGTAACAGAGAATCAACTGCGACGTCACTGGAAATCAAATTCGAAATCTGATTTCGTGAAAAGAAGCCCCCTGTTACTACTAAGAAGCACACGAAGTTTAATCAGAATAGGCGTGAAGAATTTTGAGTAATTCATGAAAAACCGATTTTTTATTAAACTTTTGACACCCCGTTACTCGGAAACGAAGCCAGTTAGGACACACGTTTATATGAACTTTTTTTCTTGAAATGTGATAAGGAATCACCACCTGACATCACTTCAGATACACTCTGTATACCCTTTGTCTAGTTATCTACTCTATAATATTTTTCGATTTTATATGCAAAGTCAGCTCTGATTTGAATTCGCGAATATTATTGGTATCTTTTACTTCCACTGGTATTTTGTTATATTCATTTAAACCCTTGTACAATAATATTTTCATAGAATTCGATAATTTACAATCTAGGCAGGTGGAAATTGTTGTTATGTCTTGTTTCATAATCATGTGCACTATTTCGATATGTTATAAATTCCTTAATTTTTATGGACTATTTTTGAGGGAAATTGAGAAATCGATTTTTTCCAAAAACAAATGATTTCATAATATTTTGCATAAGATTCTCTACAAAAAAGGTATCTACAAGTTTTTCTTGAAAATGCACCGTTTTCCAGTAAAATGTGCTCGAAATTCAAAAAAATGCGATTTTCTCAATTTTCAGTGCTCTCTTATTCAGACACATAATGATAATTTCAGCATCGCCTTTGCCCAAATTAGTCATATATGTCTCGACTATGAATAACAGAAGAGACATTTTTCGTGTGGATTTTCGAGTAAAATGTGCTTGAAATGCGATTTTCTCAATTTTCTGTGCTCTCCCATTCAGTCACATAATGATATTTTCACACGAATCCACACGAATGATTTTTTCAAGAATGTATCTTTTGTTTTTCATAGTCGAGACATATATGAATAATTTTGGACAAGGTGATCCAGAAAATTGAGAAAATCGCATTTTTTCGAATTTCGAGCACGTTTTACTCGAAAACTGTGCATTTTAAAGAAAAATATGTTGAAACCTTTTTTGTAGAGAATTTTATGTAGTATATTGAAGCGTTTGTTTTTGGAAAATATGGATTTTTTTATTTTCCTCGGAAAATTCTTTTACTTTTAAGCAAAATTTTCCATTTTTCCGCTACTGAAATGCTTTGTGATCATGAAAAAATATGTGCCGAACCCGATTTTATTGACACTATGAAATTTGTCCACTACGTGAGCTTCCCTAATAAAAAAATGCCGCTTCCATGCAAAGTAAAAGTATCGGGAAATTCAGTGTCGGAACATCCACAAGAATAACTTTTACAAGATTGTCTCTTCTGTTATTCATAGTCGAGATATATATGAATAATTTGGGAAAAGGTGATCCTGATAATATCATTATGTGACTGAATGAGAGAGCACTGAAAATTAAGAAAATGGCATTTTTTCGAATTTCGAATTACTGGAAAACGGTGCATTTTCAAAAAAAACTTGTAGATGCCTTTTTTGTAGAGAATTTTATGCAAAATATTATAACATCATTTGTTTTTGAAAAAAATGGATTTTTCGATTTCCCTCGGAAAACGTCCATAAAAATTTTCCGGATGCTTTCACGGCTTATCACCCTCAAAATTCGGATTCAGCGGGTCAAAATACATAAGAATAACTTGGGTGATCCCGTCGCGCTTCATCGGCTACGAAAACCCTCCCTGCCACCGGACTGTAATGTCGGGTGGCAACATATCATTAATGATCTTAAAAATGAACAACATAGATGACCTGTACTTAATGTGTCAAGCATTAACGAGACATTGGTGTACCGATTAAAAATAAACAGCTACTTACAGTTTCACAAATATGTCATATAGTTCAAAAGTATTAGTAAACACAGTTAAGTATGTAAAAACAGATAATGTGTAATGTAAAAAAAAATATGATTCAATTTACAAACTCGTGATCTGTCAAACAATTGAATTATAAAAAATTGCGAATGTGCCTAAAATGCCAAAATAAATAAGTTAGGCAGTAGATAGACAAAACCTCACTTATTGACTCCCGCCGTCTGGTAGCGCTTTTGCGGTGCCACAGGCCGGGGGCCCCACCGAGGAACGTTCCACAGAAGAGGGGGAGCGCTAGAGCCCGAGGGGGCCGAGATTTCGTCCATTGAAATTCGTGAGGCAGAATTGGTCTAGAATTGGGTAACTGGAATCGGCTGGGGGAAAGTGCGGGGGGCTGAGGGCGATGACGAGGAACGTCCCCAGAGAAAATGGGGCGCGCTAGAGCCTCAGGGGCCGAGATATTTCGATATTTATTCTTCGTCAATTTTATTGTTGTTGATACTGGCACTGGTGAGACGCCGTCACTTGTCGGTTTTCTCTCCGACATCAAAGAAAATGCTCGCGAATGGGACACATTTTCAAATTCATGGATGATCCATCGATGAGCTTTGCATCTTTATTTAACTAATGGAAAATGACAATGACGGCACGAATGCGCATCATCCATCGATGAATTTAAAAACTTGCCCATGCGTTAGCAGGTTTGTACAGGTCGAAACAAAACGATGAATAAACCCTTGCTCGTCCATTGATCGGAGAACTACTGATACAATTCTGGGAATAACTCAACGAAAGCGCAGGATGGCCACTAGAGTTTATTTTTATCACTTCGACATAAAACTCGAAATTTCGAGAAAAAGTCGAAAATTACAGTCGAAATTCCGACTTTTTTCTCGAAATTTCGACTTTAAAGTCAAAGTGATCAAATTTCGACATTAAACTCGAAATTTCAAGAAAAAAGTCGAAATTCCGGCATTATTAAGTCAAAATTTCGACATTATTTTTCTCGAAATTTCGACTTTTTCTCGAAATTTCGACTTTTAAGTAGAAGTGATGAAAAAAAAAAACTCTTGTGGCCCTTCTGCGCTTTCGTACGTCCCGTTTGGTGTTCGGCTCGTTGAAATCGAATACGTCCATTCGCCGTTCTGTTTGACGTTCGGTTCGTTGTTCTGTTTGTTGTTCGGCGAAATGTTCAGGTCTGTACGAAGCTTAAGAGCAGTACGTCAGGCAGTGCACGTGCTTATTTACATCGTCAAATTTCTAGGAAAAATGAGATGTAATCGTGAGAATTATAATGGAAAATGAAAATTGTTGAATTCGTTCAAGTATGGCCGTCTATCAGCTAGATATGGAAGCTAGGAAGTGTTGGTTTGTTTGTTTGAATCGTTTATTTAGTAAAACACTAATTACACGTTAATTTACAATTAATACAACACAAGCGTAAATGTCACAAGATAACACATTACAATAATATTATCAATAAAACATAAACAAATAGTGAGGAGATTTACTAGTAGAATTTACACTGTTATAATCACAAGAAAAAAGAAAAAAAAAAAAAGAAAAACAAACAGGCAAGATATAAAAACAAAACCCCTGTTTGACCAAATAGTACATTAGTTTAGACTTTAGTAATAGTTATCAATTGACCATCACCGCTGCTGGGAGTAGCATTGATTCAACAAGTACCTCTTTAACTTAGATCTGAACACATTTAATGAATCAGCACATCTAATGTCATTTGGTAATTCGTTATAATGTATGAGGCCTTTGAAGAATACCGAGTTTTGCGTTGCACTTCTAGAAACAGAGCTAACATAGAAATTGTTTCTATTTCTAGTTGGATAGTTATGCACATTGTAATGAAGCTTTTGCTGTAAGTAAGGAGGTGATAAGCTTGTTTTCATTTTGTGTACAAATATGGCATTATATAAAAAAACATTCTTTTACTGGTAACCACTGTAATGTTTGTTGCATGTCCCGGATGGTAGTATACTTAGAGCAGGACAATAGTATTCTCATTGCCCTGTTTTTCAATTTTTGTAACCTGGAGATTTAATTTTGATTCAACAAGAACAGTACTGTAGAACAGTAGTGAACAGTGAACAGTAGTGAACAGTAGTGAACAGTGAACCAGATTCCATAGTCGCTGTAGGACAGAAGCGTTGCCATAGCGATAGGACACGAGCGTCATAAGTGGACCCTGAAATATGGCGTTCGTGATGCATTCTTAGAACGAAAAATGGTGTACAAGTATGACTGTCTGCCAGTCAAATATGAAAGTGAGGAGTAGGTAGGTTAGGTCGAGTCTTCCGCAGTGTTCCAGAGAGATGAGTGAGTTCGAGAAAAATGAATCACCGACGAGAAGATTGAAGACAATAATTACGTGAAATACTTTTGAGTAAAGTCTGTGTTATTTCAAATACACCTAGATGGTCCCGTAGCGACTGGGGTCTTGACGTATATTGTGCGATACTTGGAAAATGGCAGACGCATCCGAATAATCAGATCGAGGCCAAATAAAAGAGACTCCGGCAGTGTTCCAGATGGGTGAACGAGTTCGAGAAAAAAGGAATAATCGACGAGAAGATTCACTTGAAGACAATAATGATGTGAAAGACTTCTGAGTAGACTGTGTTATTTCAAATACACCTATTTGGTCCCGTAGCGACTGAGGTCTGGACGTATATTGTGCGATACTTGGAAAATTGCAGACGCATCCGAATAATCAGATCAAGGTCAAATGAAAGAGACTCCGGCAGTGTTCCAGATAGGTCAACGAGTTCGAGAAAAAAAAGAATCATCGACGAGAAGATTCACTTGAAGACAATAATGACGTGAAAGACTTCTGAGTAGACTGTGTTATTTCAAATACACCTATATGGTCCCGTAGCGACTGAGATCTGGACGTATATTGTGCGATACTTGGAAAATTGCAGACGCATCCGAATAATCAGATCGAAGTCAATTAAATGAGTCTTCGGCAGTGTTCCAGATAGGTAAACGAGTTCGAGTAAAGCAAATCACCGACGAGAAGATTCACTTGAAGACAATAATGACGTGAAAGACTTTGAGTAAAGTCTGTGTTATTTCAAATACACCCAGATGGTCTCGTAGCGACTGGGGTCTTGACGAATATTGTGCGATACTTGGAAAATAGCAGACGACTCCGAATAATCAGATCAAGGCCAATTAAAAGGGTCTCGGGAAGTGTTCTAGATAGGTGAACGAGTTCAAGAAAAAAAGGAATCACCGACGAGAAGATTCACTTGAAGACAATAATGAAGGAAAGACTTTTGAGTAAAGTCTGTGTTATTTCAAATACACCTAGATGGTCCCGTTGCGACTGGGGTCTTGACTTATATTGTGCGATACATGGAAAATGACAGACGCCCCCGAATAATCAGGTCAAGGTCAAATTAAATAGACTCCGGCAGTGTTCCAGATAGGTGAACGATTTCGAGAAAAAAAGGAATCATCGACGAGAAGATTCACTTGAAGACAATAATGACGTGAAAGACTTCTGAGTAGACTCTGTGTTATTTCAAATACACCTAGATGGTACCGTAGCGACCGGGGTCTTGACGTATATTGTGCGATACATGGAAAGGGGCAGGCGCATCCGAATAATCAAAAAGAAGTCAACTAAATGAGTCTTCGGCAGTGTTCCAGAGAGATGAGTAAGTTCGAAAAAAATGAATTACTGACAAGATTCACTTGAAGAAAATAATGACTTGAAAGATTTTTGAGTAAACTCTGTGTTATTTCAAATACGTCACTTGTCACGTATATTTCTCTGTTCTGAATCAAAAACCTATCATGCATTATCTGTCAGTCAACCATATGTCACTAGTCATCATCAGCGATATCTAAGAGCTTGTCAGATGTCATCAGTCACTCTGTCATGTGTTACTTGTCGTTTTGAGTCATCAGCGACATCTAAGAGCTTGTCAGATGTCATCTTTCAGTCTGTCATGTGTCATTCATCTTTCGAAGTTATCTGACATCTAAGAGCTTGTTAGATGTCATCTGTCGGCCCGTCACGGGTCACTCGTCTTTCCAAGTCATCAGCGTCATCTGAGAGCCTGTCAGCGTCATCTGAGAGCCTGTCAGATGTCATCAGTCAGTCTGTCATGTGTCACTCGTCTTTCCAAGTCTTCAGCGATATCTAAGAGCCTGTCAGATGTCATCAGTCAGTCTGTAATGTGTTACTTGTCGTTCTGAGTCATCAGCGACATCAAAGAGCTTGCAAATGTCATCTGTCAGTCCGTCATGTGTCACTTACCGTTCCAAGGCATCAGCGCCATCCATAAGTCTGTCATGTGTCACTTATCGTTCTGAGCCATCGGCGCCATCTAAGAGCTTGTACGATGTCATCAGTTAGTCTGTCATGTGTCACTTATCGTTCCGAGTCATCCGAGACATCAAAGAGCTTATCACATGACATCAGTCAGTCTGTCATGTGTCACTTGTTCGGAGTTATCCAAGACATATATGTATACGTGTGGGGTAGAGTGACGCATTTTTCATGTTTGTATGTCTCGAAATTCAGAATTTTAGGAGTGAGAGACGCAAGTCACATCTCTCACCTATGGTATTCCTCAAGGATAATATTTTCGACCAGAATTAGTATAGACAGTTGTCCGGTATCAGCCTCGTATTTTAAAACCCAAAACACAATATTTGTGTGGGAGATAGTGTGGCACTTGAAGACAATGGAGACTTAAAACAACTTTGAGTAAACTATTTGTTATTTCAAATACACCTAGATGGTCCCGTAGCGACAGGGGTCTTGACATATACTGTGCGATACTTGGAAAATGGCAGACGCCTCCAAATAATCAGATCAAATTTAATTAAACAAGTCTGGTCAAACAAGTCTTGTGCAGTGTTCCAGAGAATTAGGCACTTGACATTATACTTGTTTTTGATTATCTGACAGATTTTGATGAAATAGTATTTTATTGATCTCGCCACCTCTAAATGTGTTATCTCCGAGGGGGAAACAACTAGTAATTTTTTGTACACCTAATTACAAATTACTTTCAATGAAAAATAATAAGAAAAGTTTTAGGGGCCAGGTTGTTGAAGGGGCATGATATGCGATTTGACTATTTTGATTAGCGTAAATTTTTCATGTAAACGTTTCAATCGTGAATCTGTAATGGCTAAGCGGTCTAATGCTCGGGACATTATGAGTAATGAAGTAATGAAAATATTATGATGTACACCTAATGAACGAGTTACTTCCCCCTCGGTTATCTCTTTGTATAATATGAGGATGTTCAGATCCTAAGTTGGTGTGACATTGGATGTTAATAATGATTGTCAATAAAAAAAATATTATTGTGCGTTCAAAAACCTTGAGTTTATATCAGGTTATGGGCCCAGGCATTGTATTGTAATCCAACGGAGTGAATTATAGAGAAAGGAGTCAGTTCATCAAGTCGAAAGACTTGAAAGTAGTAAAAACTAAGCTACTTGGAAATGTTTTTGATCAGAGAAAAGTTATGGAAAGCTAAAATCCAAATGGAGAGATTGTTGAAGCTGAAACCGATCAACAAGCCCTTGCAGCAATTATTTTGAATATTATTATTATTATTATATTATTCAAATTGGAAAAAGCGTTTGAATCCACAGGGTTAGATTATAGATTATATATTAGGGACTTTCGTGCTACAAGCCTCTACACCGCGACCTTTTCAGATCTATTATGTTTGTCCTCGAGATCATTTAGAGTTCTTTGTCTAGCCCTGTCTTCTTCACGAGACTCCACAGGCTAGTTTTTAGAACTCCCATGAATCTGGGAGCTCTTGGTTTTTCTTCTCCCAGCGTTAGAAACCTTTGCCTTGACGAGCCCTCGCAGTGGCATAGTATGTGTACTGATGTTTCCTCTTCTTCCTGACAGAACCTGCATAGCATTTCTTCTGCCAGGCCTATTGTACTCATATGTTTGTTGAGCCTACAGTGCCCTGTGAGAAGTCCTACTACTATTCTAGTAGTGTTCCTCTTCTGGCTTAGTAGATAGTCTGTGAATGTTGGCTGCGGTTGTTTTATAAACTCTTTGGCCTGTCTCATCCCTGGTGCATTGTTCCACCATTCTTGAGACTTCTGTTGAATCCATGATGTGGTGTTTGTTTTTAGTACAGCTTTTGCTATACCGCAATACGGTTCTGGGCCATTCAGGGCCTTACTTGCTCCTTCTCGGGCTAGTGTATCGGCCTCTTCATTGCCTCTATAACCTGTGTGTGCTGGTACCCAGGCTAGTGTCAGTCTGTTCTGACTGCCCAGCTCTTTCAGGGCTTCTATGCAGTCCCAAAGTTTTGAGGTAACTTGCATTGAGTTGACTGCTTTTATCAGCTTGACTATCTGAGTATATGGCAATGTTTTTTCGTGAAAAATCGTGCCTTATTAGCTCTTGTGCACAATGGTGTATTGCAACGATTTCCGCTTGAAATATCGTCGCATGTTTGCCCAAGCTCAGTGAGATTTTCATCTTCGGCTTGGTTCCGTAAATGCCGGCTCCTGCACCTTCATCCGTTTTGGAGCCGTCAGTGTAGACAGCGATTTCCGCATTGATGGGAGGCCCCCCCTTCCACGCATCCCTGTCCGTTATACTTGTCTTGAAAGTTTTGTCAAAGCTATATCTGGGAAGAATGCCATCTGATGGCATTCTTGTAACCGGGTCGTTATCCAACTCTTCATATAGCTTGTTGTAGTCTCTCCCGTGCATATTGCTAATGGGTGCTTGTCCTCTAAGCAACCTGCTCGTGACAGACCTGGCTTCGGCTTGGATGTATATGTGTAGTGGAGGTAGGTTGAGCAAAACCTCTAAGGCGGCTGTTGGGGTGGTTCTCATGGCCCCGGTGGCACTCAGACATGCTTGTCTTTGTAGTCCTCCAAGCCGTCGTACCACTCCTGCCTGCTTTGTCTTTGGCCACCATACCACCGACCCATACGTTATCATGGGTCTGATAACTCTGTCATGCCATGTAGTCATTTTTGGTTGTAGCCCCCAATTTTTTCCGCACATTCTCCTGCACAGATTGAAGGCGACAGTACTTTTTTCTATAGTTTTTTGTAGGTGTTGATTCCAGGTCAACTTATGGTCGAAGATGACTCCTAAGTATTTTGCCTCTTGGGCAAATGGAATTTCTATCCCGTTCAGTACCGGGGACCTAAGTCCTTCCAGTACTTTTTTTCGTGTGAATGTGACTATTGTGGTTTTATGAGGGTTTACTGTCAGCTCCTCCTCTTTACACCACCTGTCGATTATATCTAGGGCTGACTGTGTAAGCTCCGATACTGTCCTTGCAAATTTGCCTTTTGCAATAATTGCAAGGTCATCTTGAAAAGGGGAACATTCTCCATGAAAATTGAAAAATGAAAAATGTGACTTATTTGTAATATCTAACAGAAAACAACTACTTCCCCGGCACAAGCCACGCTGGACATTGAACTACATCTGATAGATATTGTGAAAAGGCAATGAAAGCCTCTGGAAACTAGCTTTTCAATTAATTCATCAATTAGGATGGCCCAAAGTAGGGGCGATAGAACCCCTCCCTGCGGACATCCCTTGTTTGCTCTAGCTGTCAGTGTTGTTCCGCCAATTTCTGATATAATGACCCTGTTCTTCAAATTGGCGTTTATCCACTGGCACAGTAGGGGATGTACCCCTTTTTTCGCTTGGGCATTTGCTATGGACTCGGTGGATGCATTATTGAAGGCACCTCGATGTCTATAAATGTTGTCATGGCCACAGGGTTACGTCGACAAATAGTTCTTGATAGACAGCTTTATTCCACAAAATTCGCAGATTTCAATAAAATGGAAGATTATATTAATCGTATGCTTAAAATTCAAAATGAGTTGAAAGGCGTGGAAAGAGAACTTACCGATGAGTACATGGCATTCAAATCGTTAGCTAATTTACCGGAAGATTATGATTCTTTGGTTATCGCCATGGAAAGTAGTAATCGAAAACTAGAACTAGATTCAGTGATAGAAAACTTATTGCAAGAAGAATCCAGAAGAAATGAAGCTGTAACGTGCTTTCAGTGTTACGGACGGCGGACGTTACTATGACGCTTTCGGTTGTTGTATCTTGACAATTCCCTAACACCGGAATCTATCAAAACCCAACAATGTCTCTGGCGCCAGTTATTTTATAGTGATATGCTCCACTCTCCCAATCTAGAGCAAGGTGGGAGGCCCAGGGCAGCTACAGATGGAGATACGGTATCCCAGGGGTCAGTTTTTATGACTCTATACTGGTTTCCTCAAGAGACTGCAGGCTTTAATTGCAATCACCTGTTCAGCAGGAATACCGGCTGCTTTATTGATAGCTCTATATTATACGGAAGAAAGAACACAACCAATGTAGGTAGACCAAACCAATTTTTATTAATTTTTTTAATAAACACAGGGACTAGTAGCTAATAAACTTATACTCTACGAATCCGGGTAGTGAATTCAACTCCGCGTCGTAGTCAGCTTCGGAAGGCTTCTCGGGCACCAACGAAACGGGCAACGGGAATGCCAAGCTCCACGGAGGCTAGTTCAAGGCCTATCACCAAGATAGAGAATACTGAATTAAACAATATTAAAGAATCGAGATGAAATGAGCTGAACGTATTGATAACTCTTTTCACGGTATCCCCCTACCGATAACGTTTGGTGACGGCTAGTCCCGGATAGTCTGTCCCGCAGACTTCAGGGCACTAGGTTGTTACACGAAGGCGATCCCTCTGTAGGAAATCCGGAAGCGATACAAAAATTTTCGGGTAAAGGAATAGAGAACGGATCCTTGTGGAACCTCCTAAAAATAAAATTTTATACGGAAAAACCTTCGTTCGACAACCGAAAAGTAGCCCGGGAAGTGGAACGAAGCTGTGAGCTTCCAAATGGGGAAACTGGATCGACAGCCGAAAGATTGTCCGAGCCGTCGAACCAGGACTTTCCCAGCTCGGGTAGGTACGCGAAGGTGGTTCCTTTACAAAAGGTCCGGACGTGGCACAAAAATTTTCAGGTTGAGGGGTAGAGAACGGAACCCTGTGGAACTTTGGAAATCAAATTTTCTTGCGGAAAACCTTCGACAACCGAAAAGTAGTCCTGGAAGTGGAACGAAGCGGTGAGCGTGCAACCGGGAAAACTGAGTCGATAGCCAAAAGGTAGTCCAAGCCGTCGAAACAGATCTTTTCCAGCTCAACTTTATGCCCCGGCAACAGAGTTTTATGGACGCGGCGCGAGGAGGGCGTCTACCACCTATGTTGCGGAATTAATTTCTACTGAACGTTGTTCGACAACCGAAAAGTAGTCCGGGAAGTCGAACAGGACAAACAGACAACTGGTTCGACAGCCGAAAGGTTGTCCAAGCCGTAGAACCAGATACGCGGAAGGTAGGTAGAGGCCACTTCTAAATAATAATGAATACGACTACTAACCCCGACAGACTTTTACTACTCTCTCTGTGAAACGAATGTTTAAATTACCAATACTCTAGTGGTGATCAGATAACAGGAAAAAAAATAATACTCTCTTGGTAATATGCTAGAACTGACTTAATTTTCGGAACTGAGATTTCCAGGCTCGAGTCTAGGGTAATAAAGTTTCTGGCTTACGTTTTACGGTGAACGAATCTCGGCCTTTAGGACTGGCGGAACTTCTTCGGTAGAATGCCGGTTGACTCTCACTTCACTCACGGGCACCTCACTGCTTACGGATCACTCTATCTAATGGCTAACTCTGACTGAAATCTTAACTTGGAATTAATTGGATTGGTAATCCACTACCAACGGACTGCACTCTCAAGAATTCTCTTTAGGAACGGTGAAGCCGGTATTTATAGGGAACCTGTGGCCTTCGTAGCACAGCGTAGCAATATGAATGAAAAACGGCAAAAAGTCTGTCCTGACTTTTTAACACACCAAAAACATGACTCCTAAAAAGTGGAGTTGGAAACCTATATGAAAGTAAATTTATTTTCAATAAAAACAAATGACCAGCAAAAACGATACGTCGGGGTAAAGAAAGGGACAAATGTTACCATCCCAAATAAAGTAAGGAAATGTTTCCTGGCTGCCTCAGGGTTATGCCGCTGAGCGTTGTCTTCAAACCCATGTCGTCGTCGATATATCGGGTGAGTACGGGACGGATATGCGGGAAGCGGCTATATACGGTGTGGTGTGGAATGTCTACCAGGGCAAAACATAACGCTTCGTTACAAAGCCTCAGATAAGCATAACACTGCACTAGGAATGAAATTGAAATATATGCCTAGTAATACAGACGCTAGCTACCGTTTTGTATTTTTTTTTAGGTCTACGTGATAACTCATTTGCAGAGTCAATTTCAAGGTTTACGATACAAGATTTTTCAGGTTACCACTCTTGAAAATGGCCAGTTTTTTAAAGTTCTTTTACATAGTAAATAAAGGTCTAATTTGACCGTTTTTCCCATAACTAGGATTAAAATAAATTCTAAGCTATAAAATTGAAAATTAATGAAAATGCAATTTTGACAGAAGTTTAAACATGTCATACTAAATGTGGCAACATTGTTTGTATCGGCACGTGATGCACGATCACGCACGATGATCAATACGAACGAACGAACGAACTTTGTTAATGCCGATTTATTTTGTCTAGTGGTGCAATATTATCTCAGCGTATTATCGAGCTAGCAAAAGAACGGAGATATAGTTTAAAGTTACTGTTAATGTACGAATTGACACACTACCCTTTTGATAAAGAAGGCGTTTTGAAAAAAGAATCTGAAAAGTTTAGCATTTTTGTTGAATTAAACAAGATACTAGATAACCAGGACTACTGTCTAATACCTGACTCAGGCAAATTTTGTCTACTAGTTGATGTTATAATGGGTATTCGAAAAGTACAGTGGAAAAATTTGACAACTTTCCAAGATCTTGCTGTGGCATTCTGCAACATGATAAGTGTTGCACTGAAAGGACGTCTTAATAGAATTGACTTTATATTTGATAGCTATTTAGAAATGTCACCCAAGTCTGGAGAGAGATTACGAAGATATGGCAAAGAGTATATCACAATCCATTCAATCACAGATAATGTACCATTACCTGTACAAGCTCAAAAATTTTGGAGTCGTGTAGAAAATAAAATTAAGCTTCAAACATTTATTCGGAAATATCTGCTACAACATGCCCATCGTTTTTGGCAAGGGGTTGAAATAGTGTACAGTGCAACAAATATCGAACCCTGTCAATCATGTGCATCATCACGTACTTCTAGCACCCTGGACGTGTTACAAAAAAATGACATTGAAGAAGCAGATATGCGAATTATGGTACATATTGCTCATGTAGTGCGAGAGGGTCATAAAAACATGTATATACTATCTTCCGACACCGACATATTAATTATGGCTCTGTATCAATTCAGAACATATGAATCCGAAGGGTTACAGGTAACTTATTTAGTTATATTTTTGTTGTTTGCGGTATGGAGTGTTTTATTATTTTAGGAACTTTGGTGTAGAACAGGAGTAGGAGCTACTAGTAAGGATGTTCCGTTGCACCTGCTTCCAGCTCTTTACCATTTGACTGGTGCAGAATTGGAACCAAGCTCAGTGCTCTTGGTGCTAGCCCTGTAAAATTTCTCAGCAATTATGCTAAAGATATGAATATAATATTCATGCCTGAGAAAAAATTTACTAGCATAATTTTTTCAGGTACGTCTGAAAGAGTAATCGAAGATTCAGTGAAGAGTGCAGAAGAGTATCTTATTCAGGTGCTTCGCCCTGGTAACTCTTCAAAAACATTTGATGAGTTAAGGTATGGGATGTATCACCATGGAAAAACTTTTCCTGTAAAAGAGTTACCTCCTACGAGCGCATCAATGAAACTACATATTTTGCGAGCATTTTTTATAGTTTACAACCAAATCAACTGTTTGGAAGAAAACATTACATATTCAGATCCCCTTTTGTTTGGATAAATATGGAAAATGATGATCCTATACCTAAATCCGTGGACAATATTTTTCCTTCAGCCGAAGAATTAGTTACGAATTGCAACTGTGGTAAATGTTCACGTAAAAAGAATTGTTGTTGTCGGGCAGCTGGAATAAATTGTTGTTCATTTTGTCGTTGCAACATAACACACGAGTGTACTGATCTTTATGATACATGATACCATTACTTCTTGTTAATTCCACCTACCTGAATTTTTCTTTTGTTACTTACACTGATATTTTGGACTGCCCTATATAATAACAATAACTTTAATATATTGAAGATATATTGTTAATTCCATTAGTAAATAAAGAGTAAATAAAGAACATTTGTACACAAATATATTTTTTATTTTGGGCCTGGTAACCAGATGATTCTAAACATATACGTCTAAGACAATTTTATCCCAAAAAATACATCGTGGACCTCTCAAAAGGATGCTACCTAGCGTATGGACTATAGGAAAAATCTTCCATATCAAGAAAAAAGGGAATGTTTCACTTGTGGAAAAGTTGGACATTTATCGAACGTTTGCCGTTATAAAAAGAATAATAGAGTACAGCCACCTACTAATCAGTCTTCTTTATCGTCATACATATGAGTTCACAGAAAGAACTTTTTGAAGAAATCAGGACTGTTTCACATCAATTCACTATTGAAACTTTTGATGGAATCTCAATATGTCCGAAAGGAAAAGGAAATATAGGTTTATCAGTGAATGTCTGTGGTAATACCGAGGATGTCCAAGTGAATGATACTCTCTTCATTTCAAATTTGAAGATAAATCTACTGTCAGTCAGCAAAATTGCAGACAAAGGCAGTGACATTTTGTTCAATAAATCAAAAATGGAAGGAATGAGGAGGCCAAAGAATTTATTGGAACGGGTAGTAGAAATACTGATGGTTTATATAGTTTAGATTTAGCACGAAATGTAGCATGGCTCACAAAAACTTTGGACGATTATGATTTCTGGCAGCTTCGTTTGGGTCACATCAGTGACTTACGGACATTTGTGACCCAGTTGAATCCATTGAAGTTGAATCCATTGGAGGCGCTAAATATTTTCTCACTTTTATCGATGATAAAACAAGAAAAACTTTTGTTTACTTTCTGCATACCAAGAATGAAGTATTAAATGTTTTCAAGAAATTCAAAGGTCTTGTTGAAAATGAAACGGGAAAAAGGTTGAAAAGTTTAAGAAACGATAATGGCAGGGATTACATAAATAAAAATATGGAAGAATATCTAAACGAAAATGGGATTCGACATCAGCTAAGCGCTCCGTATACACCACAACAAAATGTAGTGATAATAATAATAATAATGATAGACGGAGTTATTCAAATTCGTTGAAACGCAAAATGCCTATGATCTCTTCTGAAAGCAGGAAGACCTTTCAGATTATACTAAGCTATTTTCACCCATAACTTTTTGTTGACCTGATCGAGTACAATGAAATTGTTTGTACACACTTTTCCATATCTAGTTTAGTTTTTGATAGAACTATTGTGGACAAAGTAAGATCTATGCTTGATGCAGCCAATCTCAAGAAATATTTTTGGGCGGCAGCTGTGAACACAACAGTGTATCTCAACAATAGGTCACCAACGATAGCATTGGCGAATCAAACTCCTGAAGAAGATTCGAGTGGTGTAAAGCCAGATGTTTCATTTCTCAAGATTTTCGGTTGCAAAGCATTTGCTCATATTCCAAAAGTGAATAGAAGAAAACTAGATTCTAAGTCAACAGAATGTGTTTTTCTCGGATATGAAGAAAATACAAAGGCATATAGATTATTCGACGAGAAGAAAAGAAAAATTATCATTTCAAGAGATGTTAGAATCGCCTCTAGAGGAAAAATTGATAGAGAAAAGTGAAGAAAACGAAATTTTTTTGGCATTAGAGAAAGAACATTTTTCTCGGAAATAGAAAAATAAGTAAGGACGAGAAAACCAGATAATCTACAAGATTACGTCTGTCTAGCAAATGTTTCCGATCTAGTCACATTGGATGAAGCTTTGAAGAAACAAGATACTGATAAATGGAAAAAAGTCATCGATGATGAATTAAATTCCCATTCTGTAAACAATACTTGGTCAATTGTAGAGAATATCCCAGAGGGAAGAAAAGCGGTAAAAAGTAAATGGGTTTTCAAGCTGAAAAATGGAGCAGACGGTAAAACAGAAACTCATAAGGCCAGACTTGTGGCTAAAGGATACTCACAAGAGGAAGGTATTGACTACGAAGAAACTTTTTCGCCCGTAGTTCGTCAGAATACGTTGAAGGCAGTAGTCGTGGAACTGGATCTTGAAATAGATTTGATGGACGTTGTAACTGCTTACCTAAATTCATATTTGGAAAAAGAAATTTATATGAAGTTGTCCAAACTCGACTCTTTATCGTATTCAAAAGTATTGTGTATATTGAACAAGGCAATTTACGGCCTCAAGCAATCAGGCAGAGCTTGGAACAAGAAGTTTCATAACAAAATTATCAAAAATGATTCAATCAAAAATCGATCCATGTGTATATTTTCGAATAAAACATGAAGATATACTGATAGTAAAAGAATATGTTGATGACCTGATATTTTCAAATAGAAAAAGCACTGCAGAGAAATTCATAGAAAATCTGAAGAAAGTTTTTGTTATGAAAGATAACGAGGGAAGGAAAGGACGGAAACATTTTTATTGATCAGGAAAGTTACATCCAGTCAATCCTTGAAGA
Organism: Chrysolina haemoptera; assembly: GCA_958298965.1. NCBI lineage: Eukaryota > Metazoa > Arthropoda > Insecta > Coleoptera > Chrysomelidae > Chrysolina > Chrysolina haemoptera. The sequence goes on along the minus strand of OY282603.1, from coordinate 18,247,621 downwards.
ATTCAACATGAGTGATTGTCATCCTGTTTCAATGCCCATGAGAAAAGATAGAAATTGAATCCATAAATGAGTCCGAAAAATACAGAGGAAAGAGAAGAAATGAAAAAAATTCCATACCGAGAAGGCGTTGGTAAACTGATTTACCTCTGGCAGTGCACTAGACCAGATATTAGTCACGCGGTCAGTGTGGTCAGCAAATTTAATAAAGACCCTGGAAAAACCCACTGAACGGCAGTGAAGCGGATTTTCCGTTATCTCAAGGGTACAATCAGACAAAAGCTGTTTTTAGAAAAAAAGTGAAAAGAAAGGTTTCTGCGATTCCGATTGGGGAAGCGATATTGATGATAGAAAATCCTATGCTGGTTATGCAAGGGTCAAGTAGCTCAGTGGTTGAGACTGAAGCGTTCAAAACCATTGACTGCTGGTCGGCTAGGTTCGAATCCTCAGCGACTTCAGATGTTTATCTGATGGCCCGAGAAAGTGCTAGGAATCGCACGTTAAAAGGTAAGACCTCGTTAACAATATATGCATTTAAACTCGGAAATTGCCTAAAATCCTGGGGAATAGTAAAAAACAGCCCACAGTGGCATTGTCCACAACAGAAGCTGAATACATGGCACTTAGTCATGCAACCGAAGAGGCTATATGGATTCAGCAACTTTTTGAAGAGATTGCACTTTCGCAATTGAAACGTCAACCAATTGTTCTATATTGTGACAACAAAGGTGCTACAGAGTTATCAAGAAACAGCTTTTACCATGCAAGAAGTAAGCACATCGATATCAGGCACCATTTTATCAGAGATGCAGTGAAAAAAAAACAAATTGTTGTTGAACAAGTCTCAACAGAAATAGAAAAATAGTTGCAGATTTTTTGACGAAGCCGGTATCTCAAGACAAATTCGAATGGTGTATCAATCAATTGAATCTGAAAAATTTTTGATTACTGAAACATTCAAAGATGTCAAGTAGGTGGGGTGTTGAAATAGTATATCATTGATCTCGCCACCTCGGAATGTTTTATCTCTTTGTATAATATGAGGATGTTCAGTTGCTAAGTTAGTGTGACATATTGAATATAAATAATAATTGTCAATAAAAAAAATATTATTCTGCTTTCAAAAATCTTGAGTTTATATCAGATTTGAATTTGGAAGATGCTTCATTTTCATTTATGAAAGGTTTGAACGCTCATGTCACAATACTATACTTGTTTGAGTTCATATGATTGATTCAAAAGTGACTGATAATGCCGTTTTTATTCCGACAGATTCACACTTCTATCGCAACATAATACTCGTTTGAGTTCATATAATATGTTGAAATGTGGTAGAATTAGTTATTTGTGAAAAAAAGTGGTGTTGGCATCCGGTAATTAAAGGCGAAATTCGTTAAAATCGAAACCTGTGTTGGAAAACTTATACGTTGGTCTGTCGAGGTTAACAGGAGAGCAGCCTACCGAACCCAAGCCACTTGTTTGAGATCATCAAGACGTGCTGAACATATATTTATAATAAGGTAGTAGTAATGTCATTGAAGTAGAAAGTTTAGATTTTCCATTTTCCACGCATATTCTGAATCACTTTTCGTTCAATAAAGAGAAAATGAATTTTGTAATTCCCACCACTATTTATGCTGACATGGTTAAAATATGGCGGGAAATTGAAATCAGCTCAAAACAATTAAAATCTGAAAGACTCAACATGTTGAGCACAAACGTACCTACAAATTTGTGTAGAGCTTTGTGTAGAACTCATGAAAAGTTAATTGAATTCCGATGATGCCGTATCTAGTCTGTTCGTAGACATAATCGAAAATTTGGAGCAATTGAATTCAATTTTCAAAAATAACATCACAATAAGAGAACGCAATATTATGTTGGCACGCTATATAAGAACTGCTCGTATACTGAATAAAGCTATATCATCAATCAACAAAGAGCATTCAGTGGGAACTTCGAGCAGACTTCAAAATTTGGTAGGACATTTGAAAATTGTTTTCAATTCAATTGATTTTTTTCGAATAGAAAATGAAACAAAAATGTACTGATACATATATTTTGAGAAGTGTTCAAATTGATGCTTTACAAATTGCACATTCCTGTAACGTGCGAGCAGCACACCAAGTATCTACAAGATATAAACAATCGGAGCGCTCATTCAGAAACAAATTGACAAGTCATTATAGTGTTCTGTGAGCCTGCAGTGCCATCTGTCAGCTTGCTGTAATCTGTCACTCTTCGTTCTGCAGGGATATCATCACCAACTGCTCGTGAAGTGTCATCTGCCATCCTCCGTTCTGGGGGTTTATCAGCTTCATACGTTATTTTTCACAACGCCGTATTGGCAGTTATTTTTAATAATATCGTAATGGAAGGCTCGAACGTGTCACTCTTCTTTCAGGAGAAGACATCAGTAACATCTATGAGTCTGTCAGATGTACCTATCAGTCTGTCACGTGTTACTCTTTGTTCTGAAGGGAATACATCAGCGTCACAATATATGAATCCGTCAGATGTCGATCAGCATCGCAGTGTCGGGTTATCAACCCAACTCGTATCCGCCCTACTAAATGTTTGCAGAAAATGTGTGAAATAAAACGCTCATCTGATGAATACCTAGACTAATCTTGGTGGTTCTCGACAGCTCTCGATAGGTCTTTGGAGAGTGTCCGCTGAGTCGTGACGGTGTTGATGGGCCCGTCAGATGTCATTGGCATCATAGTGTAATATGTTAGCCTGTCACGTGTCACTTTTTTGTTCTGCGATCATATATGAGTTTGTCAGATTGTTTATACCTTGTAGACACTAGGTGTGCTGCTCGCACGTTACAGGCATACGCAATTTGTAGAGCATCAATTTGAACACTTCTCAAAATATGTATCTTGGTACATTTTTGTTTCATTTTCTATTCGAAAAAAATCGAGTTTCTCAGCTTCGAAAATGGATCGTTTTCAAGCAAAAAAGCGATAATTTTTAGAGTAAAAAACGATGCTCTTTTTGAGTGAAAAAAGTGGGCATTTTTAGAGTAAAAACGTAGCTCTTTTTGAGAGAAAAAAGTGCTCATTTTAAGAATAAAAAACGATGCTTTTTCTGAGTGAAAAAGTGCTCATTTTTAGACTCAAAAACGATGCTCTTTTTGAGTGAAAAAATACACAAAAATTGACATGGTGCCAGTGCGTTTTTTCAGTGGCTGAGTCTCAGTTGAGTGCCACTGAATTCAGTCACTGAAATTTGACTGAATTTCACTGAATTTTCAGGTCCCAGTCCTTTTATTTTGTACAGCATATAATATATAACTTGACATAATTTGGTACAGATAGACGTCGCTCTAGGACAAAATTTATTTCATTTTTCGCGCATGTTCTGTATACACTTTCCATCATTATGCGGGTTCAGGACAATCAGTCTTCGTCATTTCGGACGGTGATAGGGTTCCTAACTGACATGGTGCGATCAGGTTTTATACTTGATCATGTTTTGTACCTGACCATGTTTTTGGCAATCAACAGTATGACTAATGAGTTTTTCTTTACTTGTGAAGTAATTTGAACAACTATCACAAACATATATTTTATGTCTGTTTCTACTAATTTGTGTACTAAGTAGCCGAGACATATTTTTGATATAACAAAAATGACGGCGAATTTTGGTATCATCAACCATCTCCGGTGCTGCTACACAATTCTTCAATTTTGGTTGATGATCATTTAGAATTAGAAGGAGGTTGACATGACGATCCATTTTTTGTTCTGTGTGCCGGCTCAGAACCGTAACGAAACATTCAATATTCTTCAGATTCAGTGGAATTAATTCCAAAGTGTACACATTCACAGAAATGTTATTTAATTGTTAAAATTTAGTAATTTGCCTCAATGTCATTGGAAATTCAATACCTTCCAAATTAAGGATTTGTGTGTGATGTGGATATGATGTTGTTCTATCAGAATGGTTTCGCACGGGATGCAGGGGTGAAACAACTGCCCAAGCAAAGCACGCTTTATCTCTATTTTTAACATTGATGCATGCTTGCTTTTTGGCTATAGACTTTGGCAACTCGATGTAAGACGATCCATTGCAATTGTCTGATTTATTGATGTATACTTCCAAACTAACAATTTTTTGAAGTGTCCAACCTCTCTTCTCCATACAGAGTTCCGATAAGTCATTTTAAATGGGACTAATAACGTTTTCTAGAAACCACGCTTTTATATCAGTTCTTCTGGTGATCACAGTGTTTTTAGTGCTGAAATATTTTTTTTTGTTCCAGATGCAATCTATCGTTCAGTGCAAAATGCTATATTTATCTCGTTCATGTTCTGTTTTTTCTATACATTTTTTTATCTAGACATTATCAAGTCAATGATATCATTAAACGTTTTATGGTATCGGCAGGTATTCCAGCTGTGTTAGAACCTCTTCGAGATGATGGTAAACGTCCTGATGGTATGACGCTGATACCTTGGAAATGTGGCAAACCTGTGGCGTGGGACCATTTCCAGCGAAAAATTGAAAAGGAAGAAATATCAAAATCTTGAACGTTTCTATCCAATAGCTGTCGAAACTTTTAGTGTCTTTGGCCATGAATCTCTGTCTTATATTCATGAAATTGGAAGGAGATTGGGCCGTGCACCAAAAGATAAACGTTCAACGTCATTTTTTATTCAAAGAATTAGTATAGATATTCAAAGGGGCAATGCATCTTCCGTAATGGGTACAATTCCTCCATCGCATCCACTGGATGAAATATTTTATCATCCCAATTTTCCAACGAGATACATATCAGTTATCAAAAATAATCACTCAGTACCTTCCAAAAAATCATTATCACCTTCTTTGAATTACAGGAACAATGAACCTATGGATTCTTCGTTGAACATTAGCGAGCTTGCCATAACATAAAAGATACTCAATTTGGCCTAAGAGGAGTGAAGAATGTAGGAAATACCTGTTTTATGAATAGCATGATCCAGTGTCTTTCGAACACCAAGGTTTTGTTGGAATTTTTCAAGAATGATTTTTGTATGGAGTATTTGAATACTACTACATCAAGAATGAAGGGAAATCTAGTGAAATCTTTTATATTCTGATGACATCTGACAGGCTCTCAGATGTCGCTGATGACTTGGAAAGACGAGTGACACATGGCAGACTGACTGATGTCATCTGACAAGCTCTTAAGTATCGCTGATGACGACTAGTGACATATGGTAGACTGACAGATCATGCATGATAGGCTTTTGGCTCAGAACTGAGAATTGAACGTGACAAGTAACGTATTTGAAATAACACAGAATTTACTCAAAAATCTTTCAAGTCATTGTTTTCTTCAAGTGAATCTTCTTGTCAGTGATTCATTTTTCTCGAACTCACTCATATCTCTGGAACACTTCCGATGACTCATTTAGTTGACTTCGATTTGATTATTCAGATGCGCCTGCCCCTTTCCATGTATCGCACAATATACGTCAAGACCCCAGTTGCTACGGAACCATTTAGGTGTATTTGAAATAACACAGAGTCTACTCAAAAGTCTTTCACGTCATTATTGTCTTCAAGTGAATCTTCTCGTCGGTGATTCCTTTTTTTTCTCGAACTCGTTCACCTATCTGGAACACTGCCGGAGACTCTTTAGTTTGACCTTGTTCTGATTATTCGGAAGCGTCTGCCATTTTCCATGTATCGCACAATATACGTCAAGACCCCAGTTGCTATGGGACCATCTAGGTGTATTTGAATTAACACAGACTTTACTCAAAAGTCTTTCACGTCATTATTGTCTTCAAGTGAATCTTCTCGTCGGTGATTCCTTTTTTTTCTCGAACTCGTTCACCTATCTGGAACACTGCCGGAGACTCTTTAGTTTGACCTTGTTCTGATTATTCGGAAGCGTCTGCCATTTTCCATGTATCGCACAATATACGTCAAGACCCCAGTTGCTATGGGACCATCTAGGTGTATTTGAATTAACACAGACTTTACTCAAAAGTCTTTCACGTCATTATTGTCTTCAAGTGAATCTTCTCGTCGGTGATTCGTTTCACTCGAACTCGTTTACCTATCTGGAACACTGCCGAAGACTCATTCAATTGACTTCGATCTGATTATTCGGATGCGTCTGCAATTTTCCAAGTATCGCAATATACGTCCAGACCTCAGTCGCTACGGGACCATATAGGTGTATTTGAAATAACACAGAGTGTACTCAAAAGTCTTTCACGTCATTGTTGTCTTCAAGTGAATCTTCTCGTCGGTGATTCATTTTTCTCGAACGCACTCATCTCTCTGGAATACTGCCGAAGACTTGACCTGACCTAGACGACGGGAGTCAAAAAGTGAGGTTGTCACGAAAATGAGACGCTATTGTTTTGTCTATCTACTTTAGGCTTTCTTTAACAGGGCTTGTTTAACAGCATTTCTAAATTTACTGTACGTATTCTCATTTCTGAAAGTTGAGGGTATATGATTATATATTTTTTTACTTTCATAGATTAAAGAATCTTTTGTCAAGGCCGACGTTGGGATGGGAAGACATAGTTTAATATCTGTAATTTGTCGGGTTATATGTCTTACTTGTTCGGAGGCCGGTTTTTCGATATCCTGTTGGCGTATTTGACTGAGAACTAATTTGGCTGATGTTTGAATGTGAGTTTCTTCATTAAGTTAAGCGAAGTCAACCACGAGCGCCTGGTTCAAAAATTTCGCTTAAACGGCATTGATGGGTTAATACTGCAATGGCTCAAAGCTACCTCACGTATAGAACACAAATTGTCAGTGTTAATCATTACTTTTCAAATCTTCAACATATCAGTCCCTCACTTCAAAAACCATATTCTATACTTTGCTCTTTCTTGGGTTTAGTGTTACTGGGCCTGTACGAATCAGATTATTACTTTGTTACATATGTGTATTTTTCTCTTATTAGTTGACTTGCATGCAATCTTACATTATTGTAACTGTACCGTTCACATACTTTACCTTAGAACCATTATATTGTATGGTATTAACTACTGTAATACTTCTACCTGAATTGGGCTTGCCCCGTTTAAATAAATAAATGAAGGTTCATTCTAATCACCAGTAAAATTTTACTGGGTGTCACACTACTTTAACACGATATTGAAAAACCTGCCCTCAGAGAATGAACCAAAAGGTTCACCAGCATTTATGGCACACCCAAAAAAAAACTATTACATAATTTTGTACACATTTATTACAAATTTGCGTCACAATAAAAAAAAAATTACAGTCCCAATTTTCCAGGAAATGGTCGTGGGGCTAACTTTTAAGTAATGCTGCACCACACATTCTGTATTTTTGAAAAAAAACGCAATTATTGATGATCAAATGGCCAGTAAAATTTCTTAGACATTTATTACAAAACATTGACGTATTGAAATTTCCAAAAATTTTACCCCCTAGGATTAAATACCCCTTATTTATTAGAAATCACTAAAAAATTAGAAACCAACGTGGTCAGTGCCAAAATTGTTCACAAGATGGTTTATAAGTTTTGTACAAACTATCGAAGTGCCAAAAATTACAGAATGAAGGCCCCCCAAGTGGTTACATTGTTCAAATTGAAAAAATTGTTTTTTCCGTTAACCAGCTGTCGTCCCCTTACGAACGGCAGCCCTCAAAAGTCGAAACTTGTGCGAGCCAAGAATTAACGAGGTCTCATCTTTCAACGAGCGATTCCTAGCACTTTTTCGGGCCATCAGATAAAAATCTGTAGTCACTAGGATTCGAACTTAGCCGACAAGCAGTCAATGGTTTAGAACGCGACAGTCTCAACCACCGAGCTACTTGGCCCTTATCTATCACATTGTGCGTATAGCTTAATTTTTTCACAAAACTGTTGAAAATTCATTAGAATCTATCGACGTATTGAAAATTTCAGAATGATGATTACTATGTCATAAACTTATGTCACTGCATTGCAAAGTTAACGATTTCGGATTTTTGAATTATACCGTTTAATAAATAACCTCGAAAGAATTGATAGCCCATCGATAGACACCAGTTTTTTTTGTGATCATGACAATTGTTGCAAAAAAGAATTTACTGGTCGCTACATCATAACATTATTATACGTCTATACCTTTTTTATATACTTTTTTCGCTTGGTCTGAAAGCTGTGGAGATCATAAAGAAGATATTTGATAGACAACCCCCCCCCTGTTTGTTTTTTAATATACTATACTCGGGTACCACCTAGATGGATATAGCTTTCTCCGTGATGACGTAAGTTGTTGCCCTTAAACACAGGGTCTTCCATCTGACACCACTAATGAGCGGCTAGCTTCTGATATGCCAAAGAGCTATTATAAAAAATGGATATGAAACGGTTTTTAATTGACTCTTGTGATATTGTAAAACGTCTAGACTATATCCACCTTGGAAATTGATATTTTGAAGAGTGGGCTGTGTTAATACATTTTTTTGTTGCAATACGTTAAGAATTTTATTGAGAATTAGAATTCTTTACAGTATCCCACAATCTTCTACTACATGTCCTTCGTTGCGCATGGACTATATCAACCTTGGAAATTGATATTTTGAAGAATGGGTTGTGGTAATGAATTCTTGTGTCACGATATGATAGGAAATCTGTTTCGAACTATATTTCATTGAGAATTATAATTCTTTACAGTATCACACCAGCTTCTACTACATGTCCTTCATTGCGCATGGACTATATCAACCTTGGAATGTGATATTTGTAAGAATGGGTTGTGTTAATACATTTTTTGGTGAAATATGATGGGAAATCTTATTAGAACTATATATCATTGAGAACTAGAATTCTTTACAGTATCTCACAAGCTACCACTGTATATCCTTCGTTGCGTATGGACCATATCACTCTTAAAAATTGATATTTTGAAGAGTGGGTTCTGTTAATAAATTTTTGTGTTACCATTTTGATAGGAAATCCGACTTGAACTGTATTTCATTGAGTATTAGAAATCGTTACAGTATCCCACACGCTTCTACTGCGTGTCGTTTAGATTATATCAACCACGGAAATTGAGTGGGTTGAGTTAATAAATCGTTGTGTTGCAATATTGTATTTCGTTGAGTATTTTAATTCTTCACATTACCCCACACCCTTCAACGGCGTGTCTTTTCGTGCACACGGACTATATTATTCTGAAGAGTGGGCTGTGTTAACAATTTTTTTTGTTTCAATATGATGAGAAATTTTACTTGAACTATATTTCATTCAGAATTAGAATTCTTTACAGTATCCCACACGCTTCTACTGCATGTCCTTCGTTGCGCAAGTGTGGGTTGTGTAAATAAATTTTTGTGTTACAGTATGATAGGAAATCCAACTTGAGTGGTATTTCATTGAGTATTAAAATTCTTTATAGTATCCCATATGCTTCCAGGGCATGTCTTCCGGTGCAGGTTTTAAAAGGCCGTTTTCAGGAAAAAAAACTGCGGAATTTTCTTTCTCAATGGATTTTTTATGTTTTTGGGGGTGCTGAATCCGAATCTGAAGTTTGCTACCACGGCAGCCATCGGCTTCATACTCAAAATCGCAAAAAAAAACGCCAAAAATAGCGGTAATTAAAAGTTTTTCGCCTATAACACGACAACGAAGCGTTTTCAAAAGAAAGTTTTTATATATTAAATTATAGCATAAGCCAATACCTACAAAACAAAGAAACAAATTTGAAATCAGACCATTTTTCGCGGAGTTAGGATTTTTTGAAAAATGGCGATAAGTATCGAAGTTGGCTGAAAACAAAAACCACTTCGAAAATGCCTGCTGGTGCCCTATTATCATTCTTTTACCCCTATATATATATGTATATATTTATATATATAAACAAAGCTCGGAAACTATTTGGGATAGCAGCAAAACGCAAATGTACTCTTATAACATTATATTTCCAATATTTCGACAATGAATATTGTCATCATCAGGGAGCTACAAAATTTTTTAATGATTAATATAAATGAAAAAAGTGAAATGCCAAAAACAGTACTTACAATGTCATTGAGATTGGTCGTTTTTAGATGTTGTGAGAAATGAACAAGACAACATTACAAGCATGTAACACATGGAGCAACAATAAAAGTTAATATTAATATGTTTAAAAGAAACTTTATTGTTGCTCCATGTGTTACATGCTTGTAATGTTGTCTTGTTCATTTCTCACAACATCTAAAAACGACCAATCTCAATGACATTGTAAGTACTGTTTTTGGCATTTCACTTTTTTCATTTATATTAATCATTAAAAAATTTTGTAGCTCCCTGATGATGACAATATTCATTGTCGAAATATTGGAAATATAATGTTATAAGAGTACACTTGCGTTTTGCTGCTATCCCAAATAGTTTCCGAGCTTTGTTTCTAACAAGTCAGCGAATACTTCTGCTCCCTTTCTTATATATATATATATATGTATATATATATATAAATATAAATAAATATATAAATATATATATTTATATATAAATATATATATATATATATACAGAGTGGCCACTTTTTTATTGGGATTGTATTGGTAACTTTAAAACCATAAGAGTTAGAAGGTCGGTCAAATGGAGAAAATTGGATGAAAAAAAGGTTTGTATTTCGTGCAGAAATTTATTTATAAAATCATAGCAAAGCGCTTTCGACTATAAAGTCATCATCAGTGCGTACTCGTCAGGTGTACAAGAGCCATACCATAAAAATATCATGTGTCCATAGGACCATGTAAAAATTTAAAACGGGACATCATATGATTAACATTTAAAAAAATCCTTATTCCAGGATTGAGTTGGATAAATGGAGAAAAAGTTGCATTCATAGAAGCATTGTCCAGTATAGTTCAAACAAATCGAGATTATCAGGGCCGGTTATTGAGATATTTTTTCCCACTTTATTTCGAATATTATCAAAGAATGTTACATGAATTTTTAATTGGAGAGTGAATTGCCCTCAATTTGATTTAATCAGATTTCGTATCCAACGTTTCGTACTCTCTGGGCCACCCTCAGCCCAATTTTTTTCAACACGGACCTACATATTTTATGACATTTTTCGGAATAACTTTCAACGCTAAATTCAACGATATATCATACAATGTCATTCAAAGGAATCATTCGAATTTGGAGAACATTGATGTCATTGATAGGCTCGTTTCGTCGTACATAAGGGCCTCTAGGTTTGATGAATGAATTATGTGCAAGTAACGTTGTAGATAAACGTCGAAACATTTTAATATTTGTTGTTGTTCTTTCAGAATATAATTTACCATACCTTTGTTGTGCTTTGAACGAATTCCTGTCTAGTTTTATGTACACTTCGTACATATCTCTCTTTTCTTCATTTGTGTATCTTACCATATCGACTAAGTTAAATTGAAATTACACAGAAATGTATTTGATGCCAAGTTCTTGTGACACAATGATGAACGAAGTGACAAATAGTATGACATTTCTTGTTGTTAAGACTCCGGTAGCCTTTTGTCTGGTTTGAAAAATGGACTGTACAATAATAGTTGATTGAGAAAACGTTGCGGGAAATGAAATGAATCGACAGCACTAAACGGCTTACCTCAAGTTGCAGTTTCTTTCCTGTGACAAGGGGCCCCTGTTGATGATGAGGAAGCTGCGACTGGCACGTCGTGGCAGAGCGGCACAAAACTCAGAAACTTGACGAACACACAACACCAAAGCAAAAGTTTTCAAAACCAAAAATGTGGGTTATAGCGGGTGTTCACGTGTTTTCTCTCCTGCAGCATGTCTGTTCTCACGGCACCTACTTCATTCAAACCCGGTGGCGCAGGCGCCGTTTAGTGCAATTGGAGCGCGCATATTAGTAATAATAAGAATAATAAAATTAAATATACAGACCATTTTGGATCTCTAACATTTCTGCCCGGCAAAAATGCAAAATTTGCATTTTTATTTAATTAGAAAATAGAAACAAAAAACTAAGAATGACATTGCTCTCACCCAAAAAAAAACTCAAAAATTATTGTAAGCAAATAACTATTACAAGTGAAAGTAATCCACCTTTTTACACATATACAAACATAAAATGCTACCTCCAATCCAACACTAGGCAGACGGGAGGGGGCAAAGCTTCACGAGTGGTCGCTTGAGAGTACCGTTCGCAGTTTTAACAGTTGCGACTCTCACAATGGAGTCATTGCCGGGATGCAAAGTTATAATTCGACCCATCAACCATTTACATGATGGAAGGTTATCATCGTGGATAGCAACAAGTTGACCTACTTCGGGGGGTTTTGTAACTTTTAACCACTTCTTGCGTTGCTGCAACGTATGCAAATACTCCTTCCTCCAACGCTTCCAAAATTCGCTATGTAAGCGTTGTATCATTTGAAAACGGGAGGTTCGATTCATAGAAATATGTGTATAATCGGGAACATGTAAGGTTGAAACAGGTTCCAACGTTAAAAAATGCCCGGGAGTGAGCGCAGTAAAGTCTTCACAATCTGAGGAAATCGGTGTAAGAGGCCGAGAATTGAGTACTGATTCTATTAAAGTGAGAAGAGTATAGAACTCCTCATAGGATAATATCTGGTCACCGATAACTTTATTCAAATGGCTCTTTACTGATTTGATTCCGGCTTCGCTGAGTCCGTTGAAATGCGGTCCACTAGGTGGAGAAAACTTGAATTCGATATGTTCATGATGGGCGGCAGATTTCATCAAATTGAGCTGTTTGGCAGCCCCTACATGATTCGTGGCATTATCACAATAAATAACAGAAACGCGGCCCCGTCGGGCTATGAAACGCTGCAGAGCGGAAAGAAAGGTTTCAGCGGACAAATCACTGGCTAATTCCAGATGTATCGCTTTTGTCGCGCAACATATGAATAAACATAAATAGGCTTTAATACTCTTTACACCTCTATGTCTACTGAGGGTAATGTAAAACGGATCTCCAAAGTCGAGACCGACCTGAGAGAAAGGCTTAACTTGTTCAACCCTAGAGTTGGGCAAGTTACCCATAGCGGGCTGAAAACTTCTAGGCTTAGTTTTCCAACATCGAATACACTTCGATAATACAGAATTGACAGCCCGTTTGGCCGATAAAATCCAAAAATTTTGAGAGATAAGGTATTGAGTAGTTCGATAACCTGTATGAAAGTACTTTTCATGGTAATGTTGAATAATAAGGGTTGTGAGGCGATTTCGAGACGGCAAAAGAATTGGATGTTTGATATCGAAAGATAAGGAAGAGTTCTTTAATCGACCTCCCACTCTCAAAATACCATTTGAATCAGAAAATACTTGTAACTTTCGCAAAGGACGAGAAAATTCTTTATTGTTCAATTCGTCGTGAAAATGAGTATGCTGAATGAAACGAGCCAAGGTTTGCGTTGCTTCATACAGCTCGACCAATGGAAATGGACCGAAATGTTTTTCTTTATGGCGAGCATTGTATAGGAATCTTAAAACGTAAGCGACTATTCGTTGTAATTTGGAAAAACTCGAGGTATTGTGTATCAAATTATTAAGAAAGTGATCTGGGGGCGGAACAACGATTAGAACGATTTTTTTTTCTTCTTCGGAAAAACATACTTCCTCAAATGCAGGCGGTGGAGTCAAAGTAAAATCCTGCATGGTAAGGAGGCTGGGTGGACCGATAAGCCACGCGGGATAAGACATGAGCGTACTAGGTAAAATACCCCTAGAGGCAATGTCGGCGGGGTTGTTAGCAGAGTCGATATAAAACCAACATTCGGAACCAATTTTTTCTTGAATAAACGATACCCTATTGGCAACAAACGTTTTCCAACGATGCGGCGACCCCTTTATCCAATGCAGGGCAACTTGGGAATCGCACCAGGCGTAGACTTTTGTAAATTTCAAATCGGTGCTATAAACCTTCAAAGTGTAATCAATCAATTTGGTCAAAAGAACTGCGGCGCATAATTCCAATCTGGGAACATTGATTCGTTTAATAGGAGCGACTTTGGATTTACTACATAAAAAATGAGTTGAAACAGTATCAGTTTGAAAACTTCTCAAATATATTACACATGCGTAACCAGCTTCACTGGCGTCACAGCATCCATGAAGTTCACAAGCAACTGATTGTGGAGACTGGACCATGCGGGGAATACGTAATTTAGAAATTTGAGGAATTTCTGCTTGATATTGTTGCCACGCTCTAGCGATATCTGGAGGAGGCTATCCCAATCACTGCCATATAACCACAATCTTTGAATGAGATATTTTATATAAAATGTTACGGGGGATAGAAATCCAAGAGGATCATATATTCTAGCGAGTTCACTCAACAAAACGCGTTTGGTGCAATGTCGAATGTTTGAAGGTGTTATGCAAAAGAAAAAACAATCTTGGCTTGGATTCCATTGAAGTCCTAGTATTTTCAAAGATAAATCATCGGGTTCACTGAACTTGAGAGGATCCTTTGACAAGTGATCGGTAGGTAACTTTGAGAGAACTGCTAGATCATTACAACACCATTTACGTAATTCAAATCCTCCTCGATTCATCAAAGCAATTAAATCTGAAACAAGAGATTGGGCTTCCGAGAAAGTTTTCACGGAAAATACAAAATCATCAACATAAGTGTTTCGGTGAATTATCTCAGCGGCAGCGGGAAATTCTGTACCTTCATCCTCGGCAAGTTGGCGTAAAACTCTAAGACTTAGAAAGGGACTACAATTCAAACCATAAGTAACAGTGCAAAGTCTGTAGTCCTGTAAAGGTTCAGTTGGAAAAAATCTCCAAATTATTCTTTGATAATCTTGATGCGACTTCTCTACTAAGACCATACGGTACATTTTGCGGTCGTCTCCACACAGTGCGTATGGATGCAAGCGAAATTGAAAGAGAATACTCATCAAATCTTGTTGGAGTTTTGGTCCAACAAATAAATAGTCATTTAACGATTTTTGATTCGCCAATTTGGCTGAGGCATTAAATACGACTCGTAATTTTGTGCTGGTGCTCTCGGGCTTCAGTACACAGTGGTGTATCAAATAATACGAGTTGGGGGGAATGTTCAAACTTGATACGGGCTCCATATGAGATAAATTCAAGTATTCGCGCATGAAGTCACAATATTGTGAATATAAATTTTCATTTTTAATCAAGCGGCGTTCAAGAGACAAAAATCGATTAATCGCGAGTTCGCGAATTCCTGGAAAGATTGGCGAGGGTTCTTTGAATGGAAGCGAGACTATGTATCTACCTGATAGATCTCTATGATAATTTTCAGTAAACATGGATTCACAGATTGTATCTTCGGGAGACAAGGAAATTGCATCTAGTAATTTGACAAGTAAATGACAATATTGGGGGATTCGAAAAATTTACTCTTCCAAGCATTACATAACCAAAAAGGGTATTAATCGCTTCGGGTTGTCCATTCAAGCCCGCGATTTTATCATTTAATACGATTTTCGAAAAGATGTCCGCTCCCAACAATACATCAATGTGTGCCGGTCTAAAAAAATACGGATCAGCGAGTTTAAGGTTTGCAGTGTGATTCCAAGAAGAAATATTGATTGGAGATGACGGTATTGGATCACAAATTTTAGACATAATAATTGCGTCGGTGTGTAATATGGGGGTTGGTCTGTCTACTGGTTTTAAAGTGATCGAAACAAATCCGCTATTCAAGCGTGTTTGCATTGAACCTAACCCTTGTATTTCTACAGAGTGTGGTGATTTAGATAATCTCAACGTATTGCAAGCGCGTTGACTTATTACAGAAACCATACTTCCCGAGTCTAACAAGCATCGGAACGTGTGAAAGTTTCCAATGCTGTCTGAAAATGCAACTAAAGCAGTGGCTAATAAGACGGTTTTTGTTTGCGGAATAACACAGGCACCTATGAGAGGTGAATTTTGAACACCTTCTTCTTGGGCGGGAGCAGATGCGGTAGAAGAGGTTGAAAGCATGTGAGCGGAGTTCGGATGCGACGAAGCGGAGTTTGAATGAGGAGAGGCGAAGTTCGAATGTGAATTGTTTTTTTCGAAATGCAAAAGCGTGTGATGGGAGGTTGAGTTGCAACGTTTGCAACAGGCGGTGGAGCGACAAGATTTCAAATCGTGAGAACTACTTAAACAATTGAAGCAAAGTCGTAAGTTTTTACAGAAATTATATCGTTCTGTTTGACTTTTATTGGCAAATGCAGGACAAGTATAGAGAGCATGATTTTCTTTGCAGAATACGCATGTAACTGCAGGCGATTTATTTACGAAAAGCGAAGTTGTGCGGTAAGTGGTATTGTGCCGAGCAGGAGTGGGTGGCGATGGCTTTATCGAAAACCCACTAGTACTCGAAGCTTTAGTGTGATCTCGAGAGCTATTTAAAGTTTCTAACACAGTACAATGTTGATTCAGAAAATCAACTAGTGATTCAAACGAGGGAACATTCGTTGATTTATGTGCAAGTTCAAAAGCAGTGATAATAGGTTTATCAAGACGTTGGAGCAACATCATCAGCAGTAAAAAATCCCATTCATCAGTCGGAAACTCTAGATTTTTGAGGGCAGCTATATTTTCACAAAATGTTTCAAGGAGCTTTCGGAGTGCAAGTGGATTATCAGAACTGATTTTTTGGGTATTCTCAATTGCCTTATAATGTGCCTGCGCTCTGAGACGAGTATTTGAGTATCGTTTCACAAGCGTATCATAAGCAATGGAATAGTTGTCTGCGGTGAGCGGTAAAGTGCGAACCAGGCTAAGAGGCCCTGCTTGTAACGAGGATAACAAATAATTGAATTTCTCCACATCATTAAGAGATGTGTTATTATGTACTAGTGCATTGAATAAATCGATATAACTTTGAAACATTTTATAATCTCCGGAAAACTTCGAAAGTTCGATTTTTGGAAGTCGAATATGAGTGTTATGCATTGGTTGTCCAATTGTGGTGGAATTGAGCGCAGTATTAGTGTGAACACCACTCTCAAACAACTCGATATAAGTGGCTTTGATTTCATAATAATCACTCAAGAAGGCTTCACGCAACTGATTGTCAACATCAGCATCATAGTGTTCGTCAGCTATAAGGGCTGCTACAACATTGGAATGTTGTTTCAGAAATTCATCGTAAACATCTTGTAAATCATCGACTCGAACCTTGAAGAGAGTTCTAACCGTTTTTTCCGTTTTTGCCCTTCTAGCTAAGTTAACAATAACATTTATTTCACCAATGCAAGTGTTTCTCAAAGTTTTATATTTCTTTATTTTTTCCATTTTAAAAAATTACTAATTTCCCTGAACTGAGCTGAGCTGAGCGATGGTCTATTTATTCAAATTTTTGCAATGGGTAAGTGACCCTGGCGAAAGATTGTAGAGAAATGCAACCAATCCTTTTTTGCAGGTGTATGAGAGTTTGAATGATTCTAGGTATAGGTAAACACTGAAAATAACGTGACTGAGCAAACTAATAACGAATGAATTATTATTAGGAGTTTGCGCTGAACGTTACCTTTAAAGATGGCTGAACGATTTCGTTGAATTTAAATGTAGGTAATTACAAAATTTTATGTAGTATAATAAGGTGGATGCGGTTATGAGACACTCATGAATTTTTCATGAAATTGTCCTGAAATACTGTCAAAAAACACTTTATCAATGTTAACTTGCAGATTCTTTGAGCACTTGTTCAGGAATGAAAGGAAGAGTGTGAGCAATGTAATTCTTGGCGGTAAAATGCTAAAATGTTTTCTCTTTCAACTGAAGAGAAAATCGGGTCGAAAGGACCAATGTTAAGACTCCGGTAGCCTTTTGTCTGGTTTGAAAAATGGACTGTACAATAATAGTTGATTGAGAAAACGTTGCGGGAAATGAAATGAATCGACAGCACTAAACGGCTTACCTCAAGTTGCAGTTTCTTTCCTGTGACAAGGGGCCCCTGTTGATGATGAGGAAGCTGCGACTGGCACGTCGTGGCAGAGCGGCACAAAACTCAGAAACTTGACGAACACACAACACCAAAGCAAAAGTTTTCAAAACCAAAAATGTGGGTTATAGCGGGTGTTCACGTGTTTTCTCTCCTGCAGCATGTCTGTTCTCACGGCACCTACTTCATTCAAACCCGGTGGCGCAGGCGCCGTTTAGTGCAATTGGAGCGCGCATATTAGTAATAATAAGAATAATAAAATTAAATATACAGGCCATTTTGGATCTCTAACACTTGTTATGTTCTTTTTCTCCACGGCGTATTACTTGAAAATAATACATTCAATAAACCTAGAATTGTGTGTATGTAAGAAAAACAAGTCTATTAACGATATCAATGTTCTGACCCAAATTCAATTCAATCCAGAAAAAAATCGAGAACTGTGGCCAGTGAATGCAATTCAGTCAAGACATGCAAATACAATTATTTTAAATTTGAATACCAAGCCTTGCAAAAATTATATCGTAATGATCTTGAAAATAAAGTTCGATTCTGTTATTTGTTTCAAAAGAACAAATGTCAAATCCAACAATAGTGATTCCTCGCGAGAAAATTGAGAATGTATTAGAAGGTATTCAAAGAGACGAAATAAGCAAATGTATAAGGGCCGGAAATTATAAAAATGTTTGACAGTTAACTTTAATTTTAACAGTCAAGTTAACTTTAATTTTAACAGTCAAGTTAACTTTTACTTTAGAATGTCAGTTTTATAAAGGTCCCATTTTTTATTTTAAATTTGCTTTAATGTGTACAGATTCTCTGAATAATCGAAGTCGGTTTTTGAATTATATTTCATTCCACAAGTTGAAATAGTCTAGCCGATATCTAAACATTCTTGGTCGCCCTGGGCCTTCAACCAGTATCTTCATCGTCGGTTGAAAGTTCCTCAAAAATAAAGTGGATATCGTTTTAACAAAGTCAGAAAAATAATACAACAATAAACTCAAGTAGGTATGTGCTAAATTATTGACAGAAAAACTGTCGAAAACCATCATTTCCTACAAAGTTAACTTCAACTGATACCCATTCCACCGGATAAAGTTAACTCCTTCATCTAGAAGTTAACTGCAAGATGTGACGTCATTCCACAAGTCAACTTCTAGTTTTTTAGAGAGAAACAAAATGTCCTGCAATACCAGGACCACGCTTATTACCATAATCCTATACAAAGGAATAATTGGGTTGAAAATCCATCAGAAAACAACTACTTTTCTGGCTAATGCCACGACGAATGTTGAATTACATCTAATGCATTTCTGTGCAGAGTCCTACAAGGATGTCTCCGCAATTGCTAGTTGCATGGAAATGTTCATTGAAACATTTGGACCACCTATAGATCGATTTCTGGGTTCTTGCCCTCATCAGTATAGGGTAGGTCTCTGCAGACAATTCATTAGATGTAATTCATCGTTCGTCGTGGCATTACCCAGGAAAGTAGTTGTTTTCTGATGGATTTTCGACCCAATTATTCCTATTGTATAGGATTATGGTAATAAGCGTGGTCCTGGTATTGCAGGACACCTTGTTTCTCTCTTGACAAGCTTATTGGGAACAATGCAATGCAGATTTCTTTAATTTGTATTAGTGGTTAGATTAATCACGCAAGTTGCTGGGTATTGCTTTGGTTGAGTGGCTGGAGTTCAGATGGCGTCCGTGGTTTAGTGAACGCTAGGCTGCGGGCGGTGTCTCAGCTTTTGCATTTACATGGAGATTTTGTTGAATCGTTTGTTGCATACATTAGTTATTGTCTGCAGAGACCTACCCTATACTGATAAGGGCAAGAACCCAGAAATCGATATATAGGTGGTCCAAATGTTTCAATGAACATTTCCATGCAACCAGCAATTGCGGAGACATCCTTGTAGGACTCTGCACGGAAATTCATTAGATGTAATTCAACGTTCGTCGTGGCACTTACACTTACTTCATTTATTTTCGAATAATCATTTAATATTTCTTTCATATAAAATGATGGTTTCGTTTAATTATTATGAATTAGGTTTTTCTACTCTTGAAATATTTAAATAATTATTACTTGTTTATTGCTTTGATTTTGATACGTTCCGTTCAATTTAAGATGAGTGAGTTGATATTTTTATTGAAATGTATTGCATGTTTTTAATTAAACTAAAGGTAAATGATACATATCCGACCCAAAAATTTTTTGATAAGGGTTACAATCACCTGAAAATCAACTTTGAATGACATTGTATGATATATCGTTGAATTCGGCGTTAAAAGTTATTTCGAAAAATGTCATAAAATATGCAGGTCCGTGTTGAAAAAAATTAGGTTGAGGGTGGCCCAGAGAGTACGAAACGAAATCTGATTGAGTCAAATTGAGGATAATTTACTGTCAAATAAAAAATTCCTTTAACATTTTTTGATAATATTTAAAATAAAGTGGGAAAAAAAGAAAAATCAAAATGACAGAATTTACTTTTCTTATGATATCTCAATGACCGGCCTTGATAGTCTCGATTTGTCTGAACTACTTGACAATGCTTCTATGAATGCAACTTTTTCTCCATTTGACCGACCTTCTAACTCTTATGGTTTTAAAGTTACCAATAAATACCACTAAAAAGTGGCCACTTGTATATATAGTTTGTCTCACTGAGTTGGAACTTTTTTATTATTCATTTTAGGAAAAAAGTCATTCTTCATAAAAAGTTCTGCATGTTCTAAAATCTAAAATACAATCATCAGATATTAAATTTTTTCAGGCGTATACGCGGTGTTACAAAAAATATGAATTTTACTCAGGAATAAAATACCTTTATATTTGAAAACATCAAAAATTCTTATAAAAAAAAGTTTTTCAGGCAATTACGTCCATAGACATTGAAAAATTGGGTTATGTTACTTTTTACTTTTATTTTTATTTTTATTTTGAATGAACATTTATCTCTTTTGATTATGTAACACATGATCACCTTTCCGTTTCTCAATGTTTCCTAACAATTTTGCAATTTAAATACATTACACGTAACTACAGTTAAATTTGCGTCGTTATTGTTGACAAAATGAGAAAAAATTATTTTTTCATGTAAGTGGATGCAATTGCATATTTGAACGTAATTTTTAGTTCTGAACTTTTTTCTATAAGAATTTTCGATATTTTCAAATATAAAGGTACTTTACTCTTGAGTAAAATTCATATTTTTTGTCACACTGCGTATACGACTGAAAAAATTTAATATCTGATGATTTTATTTCAGATTTTAGAACATGCAGAACTTTTTATGAAGAATCACATTTTTTCCTAAAATGAATAATAAAAAAGTTTTCCATATGGTTCCAACTTAGTGAGACGAAATATATATACCACTCCCTCCTAGTCTGTTGTTAACCTGCTCCCTACTCCACACTTACTGACTCCCCTCCCACCCCTTCCTTCGGAACAGACTGCGGACTGTTTGATCGTATAAACTGCCCAATCCTTTCCACAAGAAAGTGATACAATTGTTGTTGTTGGTGAGACATCGATCTTCTGGTCATCCTCATTGGCACACAAACACCCAGCAACGTCTATTTCCTGAAACCAGGAAAAGGGAAGGTGCCACCTACTTTGTACCACCCACCAAACGCTATCGACAGATCCGTTGCAGAACAATATTCTGTTCATACACGCATTCAGCGGTTGCGACTCGACCTCCGCTATTTTTCATCTGACATCAAACAATTTTAAAATCCATTTGCGACAAAAGAAGAGCTCACGGCAGCAGGGGCAAAATTCTTGGTTGGATTGTACGGAGGTGATTTTCGTTGCACTTCCTTGAACGATCATCGCTACAGGTAGTACTTCAGCCTACAAATTCAATTCAAATTTTGCCACCAATCCAACCTCAGAAGCCGCAGTCAAGCAGCACATATATCGGGTTTTCCATCAGGTACAGCAGTGGCTTGGAAACGCTCTACCAACAGAGGAGTGGGGTTGGTGGACAGTCCAGGGGAACTTGATCCCTATAACCACCCTGAAAGCTTCAGCCCCAGATAAGCTGCAAGTGTCAGAAGGGTTGCAGGGGCAATTGTGACTGCAGAAAAATTGGATTGTTCTGCACAAGGTTGTGTGACTGTGATGGTCACTGCTCTAATCAAGAAATCATCTTTGATGAGGACGACGGTATAGACGACCTTCTGGAGTCACCGCTTTCATCTGATAATCTTGAAGAAGTTAAAGATACTTTAAAACATCATTATATCTTATTAACTCGCATGTGATATGAGAGCCAACCCTGTCACAAGCGCCCAAAATTGTCCTCTCTCGATACCCCGGTCCATCTGGTTTACAACTACAAGTTACAATTACAATTCGAGTTGTCTACTTTCTACAATTCTACATTTCTAAAACAATTTACCATATCTTAATAAGTTGTCAATAAACATAAGCTAAAAATAAATTGTAGTTCATTACAACCTACTACTGTATCAACTGTACTTAATAGAGTGGGGTCAAAAAATGCTCACATTGCTCACT
This sequence comes from Chrysolina haemoptera, assembly GCA_958298965.1. Lineage (NCBI taxonomy): Eukaryota > Metazoa > Arthropoda > Insecta > Coleoptera > Chrysomelidae > Chrysolina > Chrysolina haemoptera. Next base: position 18,225,217 of record OY282603.1, on the reverse strand, counting down.
GACGTTCGGCAGTTCAGTAAAAGTGGCCAATTGTACAATAATTTCTAGCACGATACCTAAATTTGATTTTTTGTTGAGATTTGAGAAAGAGAGTACTTGTGAAGTGACCTAATAGGTGAGTACATATAAAAATATATAATATTTAATTATAGGAGTGAAAGAAGAATAATAGGCCACCATCAAACATTTTCGAGGGGTTTTCGCGTTTTTAGACAACTTCACTACTTACGCCATTTTTTAAAAGATCATATCTCAGCAAAAATGGTCAGTTTTCGGATTTGTTTTTTTCGTTTTGTAGGTATTAGCTTAAGCTACAATTCAAGAAATAGAAGCTACACAAAACACCAAAACTACGTCACTTTCGCTCGACGCACGTTTCGCTCGACGCACGTTTCGCTAAGAAAGTTAGCATTCTCAAGAGCTATATGCTTACTATAAAACGTGCGTCGAGCGAAAGTGACGTAGTTTTGGTGTTTTGGGTAGCTTCTTTTTCTTGAATTTTATTCACACCAACTATACAGGGTGGGCCAACTATTGCAGATCGGAGGATAGCTCCTAAACCACTGTAGATAAAAAATATTTTTCACCTGGAGATCAAATGGCACACAACTGACTATTTCTGTAAAATGTGCTGAAGTATACAGAGGGTTCCGTGAGCAGGTGCCAAAATTTTTTTTTTCTCAAATTACCCACCCTGTATTTTTTTCCATTTTGGGTAGTGCGAGTTCCACCATCTGCCGACGACGTCGTTTCGTTGTTTACGACTCGTCAGGACAGCTTTATGTGTACTTTAGAAACTTATTTGAAATTTGGATTGGTCAGAACAAATAAGTCGTCCTTATTTTGACATGAACACACTCGCAGTGAGAATCTGGAATAAAGATATTTTTTTTTAAATAGGCCTGCCTTTATTAGTGGACGTTTAAAGGTGAGGGTTAATGTTCCTTTATTTCTATTTCGGGCACGATCGTAAATTATCGTGGGTACGATATTGTTAAAATTGTTATTTACATCAACCGGCTGCCCCCTAAATGCCGATTCACATACATGGGTGCCCACGCAGGGTTTATGGAGCACGTGCAATTCACAAGCATATGCATTTTGGACCCGTCAGCCCGAAATTTGCGAGACCATTTACATACGTGCCTTTCACTTGCATTTCTATCACAAGGTAATTTTTCTCTGGTTCTCAATACTGGAGGAACGACATTTGAGTTTTACAAATTATCCCGTCGTAAATTTCAATGAATCTTTCATTATGTGAACTAGAACATGTTCTAATTCTGTGCGTGATCACTCCGCGTTATTCACGCACCCCGATAGGCACAAGTGTGAACTGCGATGGGTATGCATTTCACATGCATGGTCGAAAAATCAGGGTGGGCACCCATGTATCTGAATCGGCCTGTACTAGCAACCCTTTGAAGTCTTCGAGAGACTTGTGGGTGCTTTCGAGAGACTTGTGGGTGCTAGGGAAGATGCAGCCCTTATCTTTTAACGTGTAATGCCATACACGAGGTCGGGGTCGACGCGGCGATTCGGACCCGCGTACCTTGACATAGCAAGCGAGAACACTACCTCCATGCCACCAAGACCCTTTTATGAGTATGAATTTTGATTGATGAATATTGAGATTTTTTAACAGAAGTCGATATCAAAACACTTTTGGTTAACATCGAATATTCTGAGATTTAATTTATGTTATGAATGTCAACCACGTGTAAATAAGGGACGAATAGACGAAACTTGCAATATCTCTGTTTCTAATCACAGAATAGTGGCAGTCACTATTAAAATGAAGTTGACTTGAATACTGCCTGACGTTATTGCAATATCTCTCTATTATTTTATAACATGTTTGTCTCGTCGATTAAAGGGTGCAGTAATAGGTCAGGACTTTCATTTGGTAATAATGGTTCTCAATCGGGTTTGCAACTATTTTTGGAGACTACCAAAGGGCATTCGGGATCTTAATCACATTTTCGCAGTCGGGATTATAGACATTTTTTCATAATCACTCCATTCGTGTTCTAACTCTGTTCTCAATTGTCTCTTTCTTATGCCCAGTCCATACAATTATAATGTTAGTTGAAAAAGTATCAACAGGCACTGGAACAGTATGTATATCTATCCTCTTGAAATGGTATCAAAAAGGCAACTTAAAAGTGTGTATATCTATTCTGTTGAAATGGTAGGTGTCAACAATGCACTAGAGCAGTTTGAGCAACGATGAAAACTGTCACTGGGGAGTAGATCGTGGAAACTTCTGGGTTAATCAGCCAGGACCCATATCAAAGGATGGCAGTCAGAAAAACTTCCATATCCCATTTCCAAGAATAGAATAAGTGTAGGAGCTAACAACAGCTCGCCATTACATAAAAACCCATAGAAAAAGCCTAAAATAAATCAGTACTGCTGTAATATTTTTATATAACCTAAAAGTGAGATTTACTTCAAATGAAATCTTCCAACACAGAAAGGAACACTGTCAACCATAGTGAAAATTGCCTTTTTTTAAAGCTTAAATTTATAAAGGGTTCTCCATAATATAATTTGGAAAATGTTCCACAACCAACGCCAAAACGTTAGACAAACAAATCTATGTTCATCCTATAAATATGATGATGAATCTCTGGATCTCTCAAAGGGGAGTAGCCAAAAACGCAAGCTGGTCTTTACAAATCGGATATTTTAAATCCACTAATGACACATTATAACTTGGTCAAAAAGTTGACTACACAACTGACTCATAAAATGGACAGTGATCATAAAATGAGCTCCCTTCTCATCTTCCTTCCTGTCACGTGATCTGTCACACCGAGTAACCTTGTCACAGGACGAGAATTAAAGATACGGTAGTACGATTTCATAACAAAGGCAACTTGCCCTAACAAAATGTTATGTTTATTCAAGTGGACACAGACACAAACAGGTATAAGTGTTTGCCTACAACGCTGGGGCGATTCGGTCCGGGAAAGACAGAAAGCCAAACGAGAACAAATTCTAGTTAATCTTAAAACAGAAAAATGCAGTAAGAAAAAAATAAATGCTACAATATATAATATATCAATAATTTGACAAACAAATAATATGAAATACTTGTCGTTTCAGAGTGAGGAAAATATTTTTAAAAATCTACATTTGACATTGGACAATTTGAATATAAAAAATCCTAAATTTACAGTAATTTCAAAATGTAGAAACTATTCAATCAAAGGAGTCACCGAAGAACTCATTCAGGTTGTAATATGTTTTGCAGACTAGAACAGATTTTAATTTTGTTTTTAAAACTTTGGTTTTCAGGGTTTTTAAGTGCTTGGGTAATTTGTACCATATTTTCCATATATACTCGTTTCAAGCAGATAATGTTTTTTTTCATAAACATCGTTGCTTCTAGGATGTATATACACACTGTAGTCAGTATATGGTTTTCAATAAAAATATTTTTGCAACTGTCTCTTTGTTTTAAATGAAATATACCGGGTGACCCGGAACCAATTTACCCCCCTGTATCTTCGTTGTTATTTTATATGGATGTCTCAAATTTGGTACTTCGATTTGATGTTATGAATGTACAATTTAGCAAGTATCAATCCAAATATGACACTTCCGGTTTGACCGGAAGCACATCTAATTTTTATATTTCAAATGGGAAGTATTTTTTTTTTTGAAAATTACAATTCGATATAGAATTACCTTCACAATGATATATCACAATGATACTTTCAATTCACAATCTGCTTACATAAGTGACATTTTATAAAAAAATTACTTTTTGTATTCCCCTCGTAACGAAACATTTTCATGAAAGTATGCTGTGGAAGATTGAACAATATAATGTAAGTAACAATAATTCGTGGCACAACTCTCACACAATAAGTTTTATGCAGACTAATTATTTTTATGATTTTAGTTTTTCTTAATTTTTGGATACCAATACATAGGAATTTTTAATGTTGCTTAGAAACTCAAATACATATTGAAATACAAGAATTGAACGAAACCTTGTTTTGTTTCCTAATTATTTTTTATGAAGATAATTTCCATGCTATACCTACCTTTTATTGAACAATTCAACTTCATGTTAGTTGGCTATGGAATTAAATTTGTTGAGTTGTTCTGTTGTTGTGTTTACGCCAAATTGTTGACATTTCGAATGTTCTGAATTGTGGGATTCTGGGAAGATAATTATTTGTGAAATGAACAACTACTACCGATTTACCCAAACTGAAAAGGTTGATATGTTGTTGATATATGGAGAAGCAAGGAAAAATTCCTATTTAGCCTTGCGTCTGTACCAGGATAGGTATCCTAACCGTCCGCACCCTAGGAGTGGGCGATGGGAATATGTAAAATATAGGTTAGGTTATTCTGAAGTTTGAGATATAGGTTTCGAGACTTATAATTTTTTCAAATAGCAAAGTTTTTTCGAAACTTATTTCAATTGGTAATTGGTCTTTGTTAAAAATCTTCTTTAATTTTTGTGGTTCGTTGAACAAATCTTTAGTTTTTATTATACTTGGATGAAGAATGTTTAGTCTGGAAAATTGTATTGAATTTTCGACATCTTGTAAAATTGAGTTTATGATCTCGTATGTGTTGATTATCTGGTTCAATATCTTTGATGAACATAGAATTTTCTTTATGTGTTTGATTTTCAATAATTTTCGCAATTTGTTTTATTTTTGAATCTAAAAGCTGTTCGTTATGTTTCACTTGCTGAACTGTACTATTGAACTGATTTATTAATGATATTGAAAGTGAATTTTGCCTTTTGATGTTCGTTACTAGATTATTTTGATTATTTTGCAATTCGTTAATCAGACGATCATATTTTTCTCCGTCACTGGAATCTAAATTTCCTGTGATTGATTTGAAAATTGATCCAACGCCGTTTATAAGACCACGTTTTCCGTAGATACTGTTTTCATAGTACGGTCGACCTTTTTGATTTGAGTTGTTTTTTGATATTTAATCGCGTCTTTCCGCCTAACATATTTTTTCACATAAACCTTTTGTTTTGTTTTGAATACAATGGGGTCATCGCGCTTTTTATTCTCCCGTTCTATTACTTTTTCCTTTCGCTTGATAAGATCTGAATTAATTTTTGAATAGAGAAGTTTAGATCGTTCTTTATGATTGATAGTGTAATCATTTAATAATTTTCGATCAATTTCGATATTGAAAGGGTCATTGGTCGAAATGTGACCACTAATGATATCGATTGGTTTGAGTTTTGTGACCGAATGTATGGAGTGGTTGTATGCTAAAATTGCGTACATTTTCATTTTTGGAGGGGTTTCAAAAATCCTCTAGTGTTGAGTAGGCGAATGTGTTCCAAAATGGTAGAATGGAACCGTTCTATCGTTCCGTTTGACTGCGGATTATGTGGTGATATGAAATGAACCTCTATCTTGTGTAAAGCAGGAAGTTCAGATATAAGGAAGTTATTGAATTCGGTACCATTATCAACGATAATTCGTTTGGGAATACTGTGATGAGAAAAAAATTGAATGAGGTTATCTGCTATTTCTGTACCTGTCAAGGAGTTAACTAGATATGCCTGTGCGTACTTTGAAAAGCTGTCTATAATTGTAAGAAATTTTGTATTTTCGATGGTAAATGTGTCTAGATGAACAATTTCGAAAGGTTTGGATGCTGTAGGGGTGATGTTTAGCTTCATTTTGATGGGGTTTCGCTCGTATTTACTTTGTTGGCAAGTAACGCATTGATTGATATATGTTTGAATAGATTCTTTTATGTTCGGCCAGTAGTATTTTTCTTTTATTCTTGCGAAAGTTGCATCAACACCCTGGTTGTTTGATTTACCTTCATGATGGTTTCGAATAATTTCCTGAATGTCATCTTTTTTTGTGACGTCCAAAAGCTTTTTCGTACACCTTTTGAATTTGATAGAGGGCCACTTGAAATACTTGAATACTTGAATGGTTCATAGAGTTCAGGATTTTCAAAATAGACATGGTCCTGCACCCCTGGGACGATATATTCTTTAATAAAACTTAGGATATCGTTTTCTGTATCATTTTGTGATATTTGAATATGAATCCTCATCTTTTTCTCGAATAGAATGGTAGTTTTGGGTTTAGCCGGAGAATGAAGAACTGAGCTTATAATCAATTAATTGAACCCTAGGTTCACGGCACATTGCGCTATTGGAATTGTTACAACAGGGTTCTGTTCAGCATTTGAGTGAATAGTGTTATCCTCGTGGTCTTCGGGTTCTGGTAGGGGTTCATCTCCCGTACGTTCGGTATCAGGTTGGAGTAGTAAGGAAATGTCGTCATTTTCTTCTCTACTTGTGGAACGTAACTCATTGTCTTCCGTTGGTAGAGGTAGTGCCTGTGAAGAAAGGATGTCGCTTTCTTCATTATTTGTGGCAGGTAATTCATTGTCTTCATTTATTTCGTAAGAGGGTGTCACGGTGGGAGTATTTTGTCTGGGTTCTTCAATGATTTGAATATCAGAAGAGGGTTGATATTCCGGGGTTTCAAGGCAGCGATTCACTGGGTTTCCTTGACCACCAAAAATAACACCTTGGTTTGCTAGGTGTTGTGATTCGTCAAGTATATCATCCAATTCCTCCCAGAACATTTTTCGTTTTGGATACTACGAAGAATATTATCCATTACGCGCTGGAATGTTGCAGGCGCGTTCTTCAACCCGAATGGCATTCTGAGGTACTTGTAATGCCTATGTTCCGTATTGAAAGCTGTTTTTTCAATATCGTCATGTTCCATCTCAATTTGGTGGAAACCACTGGCTAGGTCGAGGGTCGTGAAATACTGGCATTTTCCCAGTTTGTCCAAAAAATCGGTGATGTTCGGTAAGGGGTACTTGTCATCTATCGTCTTCTCATTGAGCTTACTATAGTCAACGACCACCCTCCATTTTTGCTTCCCAGAAGCATCCACCTTTTTGGGAACCACCCAAATTGGCGATGACCAAGGAGAATTGCTTGGCCTAATTATTCTCTGATCAAGAATTTTTTTTGATCTGATCTTCGACTTCTTGCTTGTGAATGAATGGATACCTGTATGATTTGGTATATACTGGTACCTCATCAGATGTTCGAATTTGGTGTTTAACGCGGCTTGTAAAAGTCAGTGGAGTATCTTCATAGTAAAAAGTATTTTGGATTTTTCCTCGTCATTCAAATGGTCACAACGAATTTTTGAAGAATCTAAATTTTGTTTTGGTGAAATTCTGAAAATTAATTTTTTGAACTTCGTTCTTATCGAATTGTTCAACAGTGATCGGTTCAGAAAAACTTAAGGTTACTGGTTTTGTGGTATTGCTCAAAATTGTAGTGAGAGCTTTGCAATTCTTTGCGATAGTAAGACACTCTGGAACTTCACAATTATGGAAACGTTGATGAGGTATTATTATTTCACCATTCTGGATTGATGTTTTGACTTGTATCACTTGCTCGGATCTTGGAGCAATCATAATTAAATTGAGATTGTTTTTTTTTTCCTGAAACCTAAGTGTTATCTTCGCGTAAGGAGTAATAAGATAGCCGTTATCAAAATCTAGGTTAGCTTGTAAAAGTTTTAAGTTGTCAAGACCAATCAATCCTTGGAAAATATTGTGCAATTCAAAAATGAAAAATTTTAAATGTTTTTGTTGTGGTAAATTAAATAATTTTGAAGCTGGCATGGATGCGCTATATTTATGAGCAGATTTCTGAAAAATTGTCGAAACAATAAAAGGATCGTATTTAATCAAATTTGGAAAAAGTTTTTGAGCAATTTCTGGATCGATGAAAGATTTTGTGGATCCCGAATCAATGAGAAATTTCGCATCATATTCAGGGAAAGTTATATATGACAATTCACTAGAACTAGAATTATTGAATGAAATAACTTGCGGGACTAAGTTTGGTTTTTTGTTGTTGACATTTCGTGAAAATTTTCTTCAGAATTATCAAAGTTGGTAACTTGATTTTCGTTATCGTGATATTGAAATTCGTCAAAGTGTTCCGTATAATCTTCTTCGACGTAATATTCTTGTTCGGTATAATTTGGATCATTTTGGTAGTCGCTTACCACCGTATTAAATAATTCCTCTTATATAAAATTTTTCTGAGGTTGGGTTTGGAATGAATTTGAGGGGCCCGGCCGATAATTAGAGGTATTTCTTGTCGAAACACTCACCGGTACTGGGTTTTTATACGTATTTCTAGTGGATACACTCATGGGTGTAGGTTTTGGGAAATTTTGGTTTTGATTTTGATTGAAAACGTTCCTGTTTTGGAATGGTTGCCTGAAAACTTGTGCGTTGGTAAAGAATTTTTGAGGTTGGCTTGGTGCTCTAGGTTGAATCAGTATTGGTTGTGAAGGAAATTGATTTTGTTATTTAAAGAAGTTATTCGGTGTACTAAAATTATTAACTGGAGAAGAATTTGGTTGTCTGATTTGAATTGGTGCTCTAGGAGGCGAAAAATTGGTTCTAAATGTATTTTTATTTGAAAAATTTTGAAAATAATGTACATTATCTTCTTGTAAGACGCACTGTAATGCTTCACTGAGAGATTTGGGTTGCATACAGCGTATGGTAGTACCCAAAGATTCCTTGAGCCCAGAAAGAAAGGTTTTCAATGCCACGTTACTATATAGATCTCTTTTACACTTTATAGATTCCACCGTGATTTCATGTACATCAATATGATTACACAGAAGGTTCAATATATTTAAACACCTTGAGGCTTTTCGCTAGGGGCTTGCCTGAGCATAACCATATCTCTGTTCAGGCAAGTTTCATCCCTTTGATCGGCAAAATTTCTTGTTAATGTGTCCTTAAGTTCTTGCCAATTTGAAACATTTTGTATGTTGGCTACTATTTTTGCATTACCAGATAATTTAGTAATTAGTAATTTAGTTCAGCAAATAAACATTTTGCAAGTTTTCCGGCTCGGCAGCATTATAAAAATTGGTAATTATTGAATCACAAACTGATAAATATCTATTTAGATCATTAGGATTTCTATCAAATTCTGGCACACACTTTAGGTATTGAGGATTGAATGTATTAGCCATTTTCTTGTTTAAATTATTAGAAGTACTAGGCAAAGAAACTATAGGATCAGCTGAAGGGTTTTCGTTATTAAGACTTAAATTTCCTAGAATTTGTGTCAAACTATCAATGTTCATTTAAAAATAACTTACATTAAAATTGTAAGAACTTTGAGCATCCTTTTATAAGGTAGACGACTGGTTCCTCGATTTTTGATTTCCAGAAGACTTCATTGCGAGACTGGACGATTTTGTTCCACTCTCCGATGATCTCCCCGAGTATCCTACCGACTGCGCCAAATATAACTTTCGGATCTCAGTCCTTTTTTAAAAACTAATTTTTATTAACAAAATAGGTCTGAACAGTACAAGAGCAAAAATATAACTGAATTCTAAAATGAATCTTCCCATAAAGATTAAGATGCTTGCACATCAGTTTCCCGGAATCGCGAGATCCTGCATCAGCTTGGTCAGCGTTTCACACGGGAACGGGCGATATAATTCGTTCCTTGTTGCCCGCGATGAAAAGTTTCCGATCTGTACAGCATGCATTGTACCTCTTCCTTTTTGTAATATTGACCAGTGAGTAAAAGGCTGAAATCAACGAACTGAACAATATTTTATTTTCGTTATAAACAAGTACGATCTTGTCCAAATTACAAAATTGATTGCGGTAACTTTTCTCGTTGTTTATAATTATTGATTGTCATTTTTCTCTCCAATATCACGATCTTTGAATTACAAAATTACAAGGTGTTGAGAAGGTATACATTTAATCAAATCGGAACATTCTCCCTCCTTGCAATTTACCTTAAAAACTAAATTGCAATAATAAAAAACACAAGTATACATATCATAAAAAAAGTCACAATGTAGCGACTATCATAACAAGTAACAATGCATACTCTCAAAATCAAACCTTCTAGGGATCTTTATTGTTTTTTGAATTTCTTGATTGATGTCATCTCCATTTTTTACTGTGTTAACATCATTCACACCAATCTCGTCGGATTGAGTTTATTATAATCATTATTTATTTATAACGGAAAAACTCTCTGAACTGGTCTTTATAAAACTCCCGTGCTAGTACGCTAACGAACGAGTCTTACAGCACCATCCCTACCAGTGATGAGTTCCTGAACCCGGGCTAACGGCCAGTCAATCCTTTTATGATTATCGTTTTCCACTAAAAGAATCTCACCAAATTTCAATTGAGAAACCTTACCATCATAACGATTTTTCAGTTGCCCTAAATAGTCAATACGGAATCTTTTCCTCAACTCATCGCAGAGCCTTTTCCCATAATTAGCACGTCTAGTCAATTTACCAGCATCAATCATATCACAATCAGATACACCTATTTCCCTAATGTCATGGATGAACATAGCGGGAGTCAAAGGGGACAATTTTTTCAGAGAAACAAATCTTATTGGTCTACTATTGATAACTGCTTTGCAATCGCATAACACGGTAGGCATCTCCTCGAAGTTCAGACAAGCTCAACCCAATATTTTACGGAATAAATCTTTCAGAAGTCGAATCAGTCTTTCCCAGAAACCACCCCACCAAGAAGCTGTTGGAGGATTGAACGTCCAATTATTTTTTTCTGCAGAACTGTAACTAGAAATCTGCGTCCAATCCAATTTATTGAATGCACTGGAGGCCCCTACAAAGTTGTAATCATTATCTGAATAAATAACTTTGGGTCGTCCTCTTCTTGCTATGAAACGTCGGAAAGTCTGTAAAAATACTTCTGTAGAAAGTGACGACAATAACTCCAAATAAACTGCTCGATATACTGCACAAATTAAAAGAGCAATTTATGCTTTTTGACCACCCTTTAGGAAAAGAGGGCCAGCGAGATCTACACCTACAACTTCAAAAGCAGCAGCATCTCGAACACGGTTGAAGGGAAGAGCAGCAGTAACACCTAAACTCTTGCTCGAAAATCTTTTGCAACGAATACATTTAGAAATTGCAGATCTGATAGTTCTGCGTCCTCCTATAATCCAGAACTTTTCTCTAATACGACTTAGTAGACATTGAACACCCACATGACATGACATTTTTATGTTCCTCTAGAATCAGACTCTCCACTAAGGGTATCTTCACGGTTGACTAATTTTGTTTTCACCCTGAGAACACCTAATTCACAAGTGTACTATTATATTCACCATCAGGAAAACATTCACACTGACTACATTTAAACACATCTATTTCCACCTCTGAGATTTCGAAAACAGTCAGAAAACCACAAGATTGGGCTACAAGAGAATTACAGTTATGAATGAATCTCTTGATCCAACCATCATTCGGACGACTTTGTGGAATTCTGAAAAATATTTAAAATACCAATTGCGATCAGCCCCCTCAGAATTCAGCATACAAGACCTTATCGTTTTCTTGAGCTATCGCATCCTCATCGAAAGTTGAAACACCAACAGGCCAGCAGTACGAAGGTGACTTTAACCACTCTGGCCCCTCCCACCATCTAGAATCCAATAACTTTTTGGCAGTGCAACCTCTAGATGGTAGATCTGCGGGATTCATACTTCCTGGAACATATCTCTACTGCTTCCTTGACGCGAGTTCCAAGATTTCATTTACTCGATTTCTAACGAAAACCTCCCACTGTTGATCTCGAGAAATCCAAGCTAACATTGTCGACGAATCTGTCCAATAAAAGTATTTAACATTTGAAAAGGTATGCGCCCTGCTTATCGATTAAGCTAAACGAGATCCAACTGTAGCTGCCTAATTCTAAACTTTGGGTTGACATCTTTCCCACCGGAGATACTCTAGATTTAGCATGTATTAACTGCACAACTACACCATTTTCAGTTTGTATCCTAAGAAAACTAACCTTTACAGCATAAGAAAACTAGCATGAGTCACAGAAAGTATGGATTCGAACTTGAAGCCATCTTCCACTAGTGTTTGTTGAGAAGTATCTGGGCATCTCGATTTGAGATAAATAAGACAAACCTTTTACCCATATCAAAAAGTTTGTTTTCATTTTTTCACTCAATTCGTCATCCCAACAAATGTTTTCTTCCCAAGTTAGCTGAAGAAGTATCTTAGGATATAGTGTCACACAACAAAAGAAACCTATCGGATCAAACACCCTATGAGCCGTAGACAAGATAGTTTTTTTCGTGACATTCTCCAAAGGAATATTCATCCAGTTTTCTGGATTTATAAAGTATCATTTTTCCTGTTTCACAATAAACCCAGAACATTAGACATTTCATTGATACTATCAGATAAACAAGAATCACTGTACTCCCACCCTCTCAAATCAAATTTACCATCACTCATGATACTCTTCGCTTCTGTCATGAAATTTGAGAGTTCATTCACACCATCTACACTCGTCACACAATTATCCACATAGAAGCTACATTTCAATTGTTCAATAATATCAACGGAATACGAACGTATACCTTTCACAGAATCATCTAGTATTTTCTGTAGATGATACTGTATAACAGCTCCTAGAAGAATAGGACTACTTATCACCCCAAAAACTACTCTGCAATGCCTGCATATCCTAATATTATCGTCGGAATCCTTCCACAGAAATCTCAAATAATCACGGTCAGAAACATTCAATCCTACCTGGAGAAAAGCTTTCCTGATATCATTACTCCCAATTTTTTCAATCTGAACCGAAATAAAATTGAAGGAATTTGCTCGATGAAATTTGTACCTTTTTCCAAACAAGCATTCAGAGAAGACGATTGTTTTTCATGTGCAGAAGCATCGAAGACTGGTCTGACTTGAGTAGTACTATTGGGTTTCAACACATGCCTATGAGGTAAATAATGTCTACTGATGACAGATTCCTCAGAGGGGATCTCCTCAATTATACCTTCAGCCATCCACTCTCTGAAAACTTCCATCATATCTATGATAACAACCATCTGATATCAATTTACGAATTGTAGATTCTAATCTGTGGAGAGCTAAACTATGATTTGTTGAAAATGGAGGATGGCCTTCAATCCATGGAAGATGATCAATGTACCTACCATCCGAATCAGTTAAAACAGTATTCTGAAAATGTTCCAAGCCTGCTTGCAGCAGTTATTCTTGGTTTTCGTTTCATATGGATCTTTGATCCCTAAAACATCTAGTTCCCATAAGTCTTTTATCTTAAAATAATCTACTAACATTGAAGTTAGCAACATAGCGGAATCATTATCACCATGATTGATTACATTATACCTACCCATTAATATCCAACCTAAATGTGTTTCTACCGCTGTAAGCCCAGAAAGTAATTGAACAACAACTTTACCAGTCAACAACTTACCAGCAATATCAGCTCCGATTAAAATCTCAATTTCGAGCGGTGCATGGTCTGTAAGTGTGATACCATGTTTTACCAAAACCTCTTCACATATAACTTTATTTACCGCCTTGATTTCTCCACAAATTTTTGATTGATCTAAAGTGAGAAAATTGCAGAAATATTTTTTATTCACATTACATAGATGAACCTTGTATAATTCATGAGAACTTTCATCGGTATTTTGCCCACCAAATAATGAATGGATTATTCTTTCTTCCCCTAAACCGGAAGACCCAACCCATTTGCGGTACTAGATAAAATATATGATCGTTGAGAGGCTGAATCAATTAAAACCCTAACTTGACGTTCAGTGCCATTTATTCCTCTCAAAATGACAACAAGCGTTTGTAAAAGAACTCCCGTATCACGAGTGAGACTGGTCAGAGAATTTTCTTTAGAAACTTCGATTTATTTACTAGATTGAGGTTTTTCTGAAGTGACATTCATTTTGTCACTGATGTTCATAGACGGACACATCACCAAATCGCATTTAACATATTTTATTTTAACATTTTTTGGTGAAATGACCGGGTCTGATGTTCAGGAAACTACATTTATTTTCAAAAATACGCTGTTTTTTATCAACAAGAGACATCTTTTGTGAAGTCAAACACTCAACACTTTTATTATTTGTACCCTTACAGAAAATGAAAAAGGATACATTGTTACTTGTTAAAAGTTCAGCTGCTGTGCAAGTATTCTTTTTTTGTTTTCTGTTGTCATAGAACCAATGCCAGTCATTGCCATAGACACTTTTTCTTCATTTTCAACTTCGGCTCTTATGAACAATGTTTCCAGTTTATCTTTCGCTTGCTCCTTAGTCGAATCTGTAGATAACGTTTTCTGCCACACTCGCAATAGTTCTTCCGGAAGACACGATTCTGGGAACAGCATGGAAGAACATTTATCGGAAGTTACACCAAGTGACTCCAGAGCCCTCAACTGACACTCTAATTTGTCGTATAATGAAGACAAATAAATAGTAGTAGACGTTACTAATTCTAACTCCCTCACGTACAACTCTATGAGTAGCTCTTCGCGTCTAAAACGAGTTTTCAGGGCATTTATAGCTTTAGGATAGTTTTCCAATGTTGGGGGAAAGCTTTCTACTACACTTCTAGCTCTAGATCTTGGTAATGTTGACTGGATAAGGTTCTGGAACTTCTCTTCATTATCTATCAAGGAATCTTCATCCAATTTCTTGAATAATCCCCAGAAATGTTGCCAATCTCGAAGGACACCTCCAAATTTCTTTAATTCAATACGCGACAACTTAAACTTTCTAACAAGGGAGGGAGCGCTAGGAGCGCTACCTTCTGAGAAAGCGTATTCAAGTGGTCCCATGAACAGAGATGAGAGCTTGTCTTTCATGATGTTGAACTTCATGGAATACTCATCAGCACTTTCCCAATCAGCTTGTAAGTCAGTTTCACTAGCTGTGTCTTCCAACATTAACTTGAACACCACTTTATTTTCGTTATAAACAAGTACGATCTTTTCCAAATTACAAAATTGATTGCAGTGACTTTTCTAATTGTTTATAATTATTGATTGTCATTTTTCACTCCAATGTCACTATTTTTTAATTACAAAATTACAAGGTGTTGAGAAGATACATAAATCGGAACACTTTTCGAAAGCCACTTTGACAATTTGATAAAATTTTATTTTCTTCTAGGAAAGTTTCAATTCTATTGTATATACGGTAACATGGCAACGGCAAACCTATCCTCATCTAAAAATGCTCTCAAAGAGAATCTTTCAAACTGCAGTAAATGTAGTGAAAAATTAAAAATTAGTAGTTCATGTGAAAATTGTGAAGTGCCTCTACATATTAAGTGTGGTCAAAATGATGTAAAAGGTATGATTTTATGTTGTTCGAACTGTATGGAGATGGACGTAAATAATAAACAGTCTGAATATGAGCTAAATACTTTTCCAGCTACGGTTTCTGACGCGTAGACCGTCGAGTATGGGATTCAGCGTTATTTACTGACAATGTTGCCAGATCTCACGTGACAATATGTTTTCAATAAAAAATGTTCAGCCACACATTCTGACTGAAAACAATATACGTATTGCCGGAATATATCAGGAAGACACGATGAAAATCTGTTATACATGGAAATTATGAATCATTTGAAGGGGATATAAAAAATACTCCATTCCAAACCTATGGTGTTTAGAAAAGTATATCCGGACGCCCACAAATATGACTGAACAAAATTCAGATAGTACTCCGGATTATGAAAACTCTAGAAAGCACTGCGCTGATACGAAAATAAAAATAACATCGGAATAATGAGATTGAGTTGCGTATGGAACAACATCCAGATTTCTTTAGACTCCCATCGACAAGACAAAAAAAAAATAAAGTGTTTTTCCAGACTACAAAAATTTCAGAAACAGACGCGCTGCTACAACAAAAATCTTTCCACACTATGAAAATCAAAGAAAGAGAAGCGCTGCTAAAAATTAAAAATACTTCGAGAAAGAGGAGATCAAACTTCTTTTCGATTCCTTTGAACTCCCGTCAATATGACTAAATTTTTATTTTTTTTTTCTCAGACTACGAAAATATCAGAAAGAGACGCGCTGCCGCAAAAATAAAAATACCGTTAAAAAGAGGAGATCGAGATGTGCATGAAACATCTTTCAGATTCCTTTGGACTCTCGTCAATATGACTAAAAAAAAAAAAATAAGAATTTGCTCAGACCATGAAAATTGCATAAAGAGAAGCGCTGCCGCAAAACTAAAAATACTGTTAGAAAGAGGAGATCAAAATTTGCAGAAAACCATTTTCTGATTCCTTTAGACTCCTGTCAATATGACTGAAAAAAAAAAGATTTTTCTCAGACTACGAAAATCCCAGGAGGAGACGCGCTGCCACAAAAATAAAAATACTGTTAGAAAGAGGAGATCAAAATTTGCATAAAACCATTTTCTGATTCCTTTGGACTCCTGTCAATATGATTGAAAAAAAAAAAAAAAAATTCTTTGACCTTGAAAATTCCAGAAAGAGACGAGCTGCTGCAAAAATAAAAATATCGTTAGAAAGAGGAGATTGAGATTTGCATAAAACCACTTTCTGATTTCTTTGGACTCCTGTCAATATGACTGAAACGAAATTAAGAATTTTCTCAGACAACAAAAATTCCAGAAAGAGACACGCTGCCACAATACTAAAAATACCGTTAGAAAGAAGAGATCGAGGTGTGCATAAAATCTCTTTTAGATTCCTTTGGACTCCCGTCAATATGAATTAAAAAAATATAACTAAAAGAATTTTCTCAGACCTTGAAAATCCCAGAAAGAGGCGCACTGCCGCAAAACTAATTCCTTTAGAAAGAGGAGATCGAGATGTGCATAAAACTTCTTTTGGATTATTTTGGACTCCCGTCAACATGTCTGAAAAAAACTAAAAAAGAGAATTTTCTCAGACTATGAAAATCCCAGAAATAGCCTTTTTGACGGGGGTCCAAAGAAATCTGAGAGAGGTTTTCTGTACATCTTGATCTGCTCTTTCTAACGGTATTTTTATTTTTGCGGCAGCGCGTCTCTTCCTGGGATTTTCATAGTCTTAGAAAATTCTTTATTTTAATTTTTTTCAGTCATATTGACGGGAGTCCAAAGGAATCTGAAAGATGTCTTATGTACATCTCGATCTGCTCTTTCTAACAGTATTTTTAGTTTTGTGGCGGCGCGTATCTTTCTGGAATTTTCATGGTCTGAGAAAATTCTTATTTTTTTTCAGCCATTTTGTCCGGGAGTCCAAAGAAATCTGAAAGAGGTTTTTCTGCACATCTCGATCTCCTCTTTATAGTCTGGAAAGATTCTTGTTGTAGCAGCGCGTCTGTTTCTAAAATTTTTGTTGTCTGGAAAAACACTTTAATTTGTTTTGTCTTGTTGACGGGAGTCTGAAGAAATCTGGAAATTGTTCCATGCGCAATGCTTTCTAGAATTTTTATAATATTTGAGGGCGTCCAGATATACTTTTTACATATATAACAGATTTTTACCGTGTCATCCTGATATATTCCGCCAATACGTATTTTGCTTTCAGTCAGGAAGTGTGGCTGAACATTTTTTATTGAAAACATATTCTCTCATGAGATCTGGCAACTTTGCCAGTAAATAACGCTGCATCCCATACTCGACGGTCTAATCGTCAGAAACCGTGGCTGGAAAAGTGTGGCTAACTTCACATAAATGGTTAGAGACAGTAATCGGTAGAAAAGGCGAGCACCATAATACTTGTCGTGACTGCCGCGAATTAGGTATGAAAACACTCTATTAAAAACCATGATTGAATACACATGACGAAAAGAATTAACCTGATGCATTTTAAGATCCAAGTGCTGGAAAAAGATGAATCTAACGCAGATACATCGAACGCCAGGGTACAAAATTTACTTTCGAACGTCGTCGCTACCACGTCAGAGCATAAACCACTCCCGACCACTATTATAGATGGGAGATTGCCCATACTGAAAATAATTCCAAAGATGACAACAGTTGGACGAAAGTCTCCAGGCGGAAGAATTAAAATAAAATTAACAATATTAACAGAAATTTTACTTCAAATAGTAGAAACAATTAACAAATTACTACAAGTCGAGTGGCGTCAGCGATCCACGAAGTACAAGGTACACTAAAATGCCAAGAGGTTGTGAACTTGGATCCGTCAAATAACACACACCCAAAAAGGCAACCACAGCTCTACAAACGGAATAAACCACTAATTGGACTGAAAGAAAACTGCGCCAGTGAAGCAATTGAAGTGTAGTTGAAAGACAAGCTTTTCTCCATGTTTACAAGCTTAGGCCTTCTACAAAAGCCGAAAAGCTATACGAGGACATCAAGGGAACTTTTCCAGAAGGAAAGATTGATAAAATGAAATCGATGTTTCCTGAATTGTACTCTTCTGTTACGTATGCCTTCACCTACCCGGTGTAGAGATACGATCGTGGAATAATGGAAGTAATGAGGCCTTCAAATGCTTTAAATAGTCGTATTTACTAATGAAAATAGAGCAAAATATAGAATATATTTGACAAGTGCAAAATAAATTAATTGTGACAGTTAGTCTCAAACCTTTTGTCGTCAAGATAAAAATAAAAAAATGAAAAATCAACTGCTTCCATATACAGGGTTCGCAAATCATAACATCCTCCCACCTCGAGTAACCGTCTTGGTAAATGGGACTCGACCATAATAATTTATTAACTCGGTGTAAACCTTGAAGGCGGTCTAACTTTTCTTCCACATCTTGTGATATCTTCGGGATTCTCTTGATCTCGATTTTCTTCCTCTGGATTCGCATCGCCTCGTCGGTTATCATGGCATTTCAATTTCCTCGTTAGGTCTGATTTAAGTTTAGAGTTATCGTCGTTTTCGAGTTCTAGGGGATACAGTCTTTGTATTGGTCGTAACAAACTTTCTGATGACGTTTTCAATTTGACCAATCGTATTCTTCCGTCTTTTTCAGTGAATACCTCCTCTATTTTGCCCAAAGGCCAATCCAGTCTTTTCAAGTTCTCGTTTTCGATCAGATAAACATCTCCAATTTTCGGATTTTGTGGTTTACACTTCCTCGGCTTCAAAATAAGAGTACTCAGATATTCGATTCGGAATCTCTTTCTCAAATGTTCGATAAGCTTTTGACGATACCTCAGATGCTTTCTTAACGAATGAGCATCAATTTAATCCAGATCGGGAGTGCCAACTTCTTTTATTTCTGTCAAAAACATTGCGGGAGTCAATGGAAAAAGATCGCTACTATCCTCTGATATATACGTCAAAGGTCTCGAATTCATGATTGACTCACAATCGCAAACCACAGCTGAAAGTTCTTCATATGACAATGAAGTTTTTCCTAGAACTTTTCGTAATAATTGTTTCAGGATTCTTATTAGTCGCTCCCACCAACCGCCCCACCAAGCTGCGGTTGGAGGGTTAAATCTCCAGTCGATACGTTGGGTCACACTATATTTCTCAATTTCTTCCCAGTCAATTTTAGAAAGAGAATTTGCGGCTTCTGCCAAATTTGTGGCGTTGTCGCTGTAAACTGTCGTAGGTCTCCCTCTTCTTGCTAAAAACCTCCGAAATGCTTGTAAAAATCCATCAGCAGAAAGTGTACTCACTAATTCTAAATGAACTGCTCTGTATATGGCGCATGTAAATAAGCAAATCCATACCTTTACATTTTTGTGAAGAAACGGGCCCCGCAAAATCAAGTCCTGTTATCTCAAAAACGGCTGCATCTCTATCACGAGATTCTGGCAGCGCAACAGGGTTTTCTATCAATTTTTTGGAATCATATCTGCGACAAATGACACATTTCGAAATTACTCTCCTAACGGCTTTTTGACCATTCAAAATCCAAAAGTGCTCTCTTAGTATGCAGAGCAATCCTTGTACTCCGACATGACAATTTTTTATGTGATGAAAATAAATCAATTTGTCCACTATCGAGTGTTTGGATGGCAAAACGATCGGGAACAAAAAGTCGTGGGAGTCTTTTCTCTCACTTATTTTCGTCTTTATTCTCAGTATTCCCTTTTCATCTTGAAAAGGGCATAAAGACACAAGTCTCTTATCGCCAAGATTATGAAAACTTTCCTTCTGAATCAAATGCATTAGTAATAATTCTGCATTTTGACATTCTTCTAATGACAAATTCCCTTTCATATGTTCATTAGAATGAAGACAATTGAAAGAAAATCGCCTAATCCATCCAAAAAGTCTAACTATCTGTTGATATTTAGAAAAATACTTGTAAAAATCAGAGAAGTCATCCTTACTACAATATAAAGAGGGAACTGTAGTATTTTTTCTCCCCTCAATGATATCACTTTCACATATTTCATATTTTTGTGAAGGCCACTTTGGTTCCTCCCACCATCTCGTTTCTAACAGCTGTTTAGGCGAACAGCCTCTAGAAGGAAGATCAGCAGGATTCATATAACCTGGGACATGATACCAATTATTTATGGAAGTCAAATTTCGGATTTCTTCAACCCTATTCCACACAAAAGATTTCCACTGATCTTCTCTTTGAATCCAACTAAGAACAGTGGTGGAATCTGTCCAACAATACACTCTCATATCAGGCTGTGATATATTTTCCAAAACTGACCTCAACAACCTTGCTCCTATCTTGGCAGCCAACAACTCCATTCTAGGAATTGTCAATTTTTTCATAGGTGATATCCTGTTTTTTGCCAAGATCAATTGGACCTGGACAGTCTTATAAAGTGACTCACTCCTCAGAAAGACAATGGATTTGACTTTAAGAACCATCTCGGAATTTTTACATGCATAAGTACAGACAATTCATTCAACCATTTCAGGAATTCATTTTTAATTTCTTCAGGTACCTCTTTATCCCAACTCAGTTTCAAACTCCAGGTTTTCTGTAGTAATAATCTGGGGCAAATTTGTACAGGGCATGAAAAACCTATGGGTTCTAATAATCGATGTGCAACAGACAGAATGGATCTTTTGGTTATGGTTTCAATATTTATGTTTAGAACCAATCAAAATTCAATTCCAAAGAATCTCTTTTCCGATCCCAATTCAAGCCTAACACTGGCGATAAAAAGTTTTCAGATTCGCTGTCTGGCACAGAATTCAAAATAGTATGCTCCCAAGCTCTCAAATCAAATTTCGCTTCAGACATGACTCGAGCCGATTCTTGTATGAAATTTTGAAGTTCATCTTCACAGTTGACACTCGTCACACAATTATCAACATAG
Source organism: Chrysolina haemoptera (assembly GCA_958298965.1). Lineage (NCBI taxonomy): Eukaryota > Metazoa > Arthropoda > Insecta > Coleoptera > Chrysomelidae > Chrysolina > Chrysolina haemoptera. The sequence goes on along the minus strand of OY282603.1, from coordinate 18,204,073 downwards.
AAACTCTCCAGAAGTTTCATTATTGTATGACGTGAGTATGAAGAAGTTTAATGACAAGTTTCAAGCAATTTCTGTAGGTGAAACTCGATCACGGCACCTAACAGAAAGGGGCTGCAGGTTACTCCAAACACAACCCTACAGTGCCGAAAAATGCGTAAGATACCGCTTGAATCATTTTATAAGAATCTGAGAAAATTTCTATCTTTTTCTCCCAAACTGATCTGAAGAAATGCCTTTCGCACATCGGAAATGACACCTATTTTCGATAGTCGAAAACGAATAAGTAAAGAGGGAATCAATTCAATAAACTTCATACCTTCATTTAAACATTGGTTCAAAGAAGGTTGATTTTTCTCTTTTGCAGACGCATCAAAAACTGGCCTTAACTTTGTTGTGGCACTGTTCAATTTAATTACGTGTCTGTGAGGTAGATAATGACATTCAAAGTTCAATTCATCTCTGGGTACTTCTTCAATCACCCCTTCATTCATCCATTCTCTGAATACATCAACATACATTCCATAATACTTCTTTCTTCAACTTTTCCATTAGTTTATCTAATCTTATCTTAGCCATGTCATAATTGTTGGGCAATGGCGGATGACCCTCTATCCAAGGTAAATTTACCGCGTACCTACCTTCTTTATTGACAGTGACTGTATCCAAAAACTGCTGCATAGAGGCTCGTTCAATCTCCTTCTGAGTTTTCCGCTCACCAGGATCAGAAATACCTATTATATCGAGACTCCAGATATCAGCAATAGTACCACTATTGGAAAATAAGGAAAATAAGGAACTATCATGGAAGATGATGTGGATGCTGAAGTTTTATTTGTTTTTCCCATAAGTGTCCACCCTAAGGAAGTTTCAAGTGCAACCAAACCACATATCAAAATATATTTTTTCCCGGTAAATAATCTTGCTGCAACATCTGCTCCAATTAAAACCTCAATCGGTCCATCATTTATATCAGTAATTTCGATACCAAGCTGTTCGATTTCAGATTTCCACGGGCCATTTCGAACAGAAACAACATTACTACATATCACCGGTTGATCAAGAACATCAAAATTACGAGCATATTTTTTATTTAAATTCATAAGATGAATTTTGTAGCACGTGTGATCAAGAGCTTCTGTTTCAGAACCCCCAAAATTGAATTATTCATTATGTTTCTATTGGTTCATAACCCATTTCACTAGCTGCATATTTACTAATGTAGGACCTTTGTGATCCAGTATCAATGATGGCTCTGACTGAGCGAGTTTTGAATTTTCCTACCAAATTAACAACTAACGTTTGTAAGAAAGTTTCGTGATAAGTATTGTTAGCCAGATTTTCGACTTTTTGTTCAGGAATATTTATTGAAGGTGTAGTTTCACATCAATGTGGTATGTCTACCTTTACACTCTGTACATGTTAATTTAACCATACATTTTTTAGCGATATGGCCAAATTTCAAACAATTATGACAGCGTCCTTTTTGAGTCAACTTTTTTGTTTTTTCGGCGAGAGACCATGTTTTGGCATCATTGCAATTTTCACTAGAGTGAGATTTCTGGCAGAAAACGCATCGAGGTATGCTCTTATGACTTATTAATCCTGAAGCTGTGGGAACTGATCTTTGGACGATATTTCATTTTTCTTTCCATGAGTATCAAAACTTGTGGTAGCAAGTGATATTCTTTCCTCATTTTCCACTTCTCTTTTCAAAAACTTCATAAGTGTATCTAAACGAGACTTCAGAATTGATTCAGAATCATAAGAATTGCTTCTCTGCCAAGCACGCAAAATCTCTTCCGGAAGACAAGATTCCACTAAGGGATAAAGCATTGCTGCGCATTTGTCCGAATTCACACCCAGAGTTTCTAACGATCTGAGTTGTGATTCCATCTGATCATAAAGTGAGCTTAGATTCATTTTGTTTTTCAAATTGTTCAAAATCAATTTCAAGAGTTCGCGAATATAATATTCGACTAATAAATCATCCCTACCGAAACGAGACTTTAAACTTTTAATGACCTTTGGATAATTTTCGCCACTAGGAGGGTAACTCTCGACAAGTTGACGAGCTCTAGATTTAGGGGTGGTAGCTTGAATAAGATATTGATATTTATCTTCTTTCTCTATCGAGTCGTCCTCATGAATTCTTTTGAATTGACTCCAAAAAAAAATCCAATCTTTAATTTCACCACCAAATTTCTGCAACTCAATTTTTGGCAGTTTAACTTGACGTTTAGATTTACTAGAACTGACACCTGATAATCCCTTATTCAAGCTATGCTCTACTCTAAACTTAAGCCTATTATACTTGCTGACTCATCTGCTTGAGCAACTTCCTCATCAATTTCAACTCCTGGCAACTCATCTTCGAAAATAGCATCCAAAATCTGTTTGTTCAAATCATTAATCAGTTCCATTTTCTGGTCCATGACGCAGATATCTCCTTGTATTCCCAGCATATCTGGTTCTGCACTCTTCAAGTCATTGTCAATACGTTCAAAAATCCGTAGAAAGGAACTTCTATGGACATCAAGGGCTCTCCTCAGCTTCTCCATTATACGCAAAGTTGTCCTGTCACGGTCGCCAAAATGTTACGTATGCCTTCACCTACCCGGTGAAGAGATTCGATCGTGGAATAATGGAAGTAATGAGGCCTTCAAATGCTTTAAATAGTCGTATTGACTAATGAAAATAAGCAAAATATAGAATATATTTGACAAGTGCAAAATAAATTAATTGTGACAGTTAGTCTCAAACTTTTTGTCGTCAAGATAAAAATAAAATAATGAAAAATCAACTGCTTCCATATACAGGGTTCGCAAATCATAACATCTTCGTTCAAAGTTTCGAAAAACTTCTCTAACCTTGAAAAAGTCTGGAGGGAGTCCGTCTGGCCTGTGGGAGCCCATGTGAACAGTTTCTTTCCTAAACGAAAACCACCGTCATCAGATTTGTAACAACGACAACAGTCCTATTAACCAATGCGACGGGGTGAATATTCTTCATTTAAACATAAGAAAACTTTCTAATAAACTGGACAGATTGTCTCTTTTTCTAGAGAATTATGGCTTCAATATCCTGTGTTTTTCTGAACATTAATTAAATGAGTCATCCTTGAAATTGTGCAATATTCCTAATTATAATCTTTTCTCATTTTTCTGTCGCTTCAGTTATATGCATGGGGTTGCTATATATGTTGACAAAAAACTAAAATGCAGGCCCGTTTCTTAATGAGTTTTGCGTCGAACGTGACATCGAAATGTGTGGGATTGCTCTTTCACCCCTGAATATAGCAATTCTAACTATATATAGGTCGGCTTGCGTTGACGATTGTACTGACATGAGTGGACTAAAACAATCCTTAGTACATATCTCAAGTAGATTTGAAAAGGTAATACTATTGGAGGATTTCAACATAAATTTTCTCAAACATTCACCTAACTTATCTAATCGTATATATCTTGCTAACAGTTTTGGTCTTGATGCAATCATCTTGGAATTCACCAGAGTAGACAGTGAATCAAAAACGTACATCGACAATATACCAACAAATTTGGGCGATGGCTTTGAAACTGGTATTATTGACCCCTGCCTTTCCGACTATTACGCCCATTTATAAGTTTGCATAACTCTCCGAGTGATAACTGCAAACAAAAAATTTTCAGAAGAAATATTACATCTGAGAATATATTAAAGATGAAGGCTTTCCTGGCACAAATTGACTGCAATATTTTCATCACAGAAAATTCGGTAGAAAACATGGTATCATTTTTACTTGATTCCTCTCAAAATATATTTACGAAACATTTCCCTCTCAATAGAGTTTGTGAAAACAGATCTAACATGCCAGTGAAGTGGTATACTGAAAACTTAAGAGAAATGAGAGACCAAACAACAAACAAAACAATTATCTACCATTAACGTTATCTCCGACGTATCAAACGATCCAGCCCATAAGGAAACCCTCAAAAAACTGAACAAAGAATACAAAAAATCTGTAATTGAAACTAAATGAAAAGCCCATGATTCATTTTTATCAAACTCGAGCAATAAAATCAAAGATAGCTGGAGATTGGTACAGTTTGAGAGTAATAAGCATAATGGTAAAAAAATTAGTGAAAATATCCACATGAATATAATGTATGTTTTGCCACAATAGCAGAGATAATAATTGACCAGTTAGATATCACAAAGGACTACTGTAGCTTTACTTCAATCAATGACGAGTTGAAGCCTAGTTAGAGTCATACTTTGAAAGCAAGCATCTTCTGAATAAAGATCAATATAGATTCAGAAAAAATTGCTCGACAATCCACGAGTAACTAGGGTGGTGAGAGAGGTAGTCGAAGGCTTCGAGAATGGACAGCTGACCGGAGTTACTCTCTGCGACCTGAGCAAGTCATTTGACTGAGTCTCTCATGATATCCTTTTGAGAAAACTATTCGACTATGGTGTGAGAGGAATAGCACTTTCTTCCAGTCTTACCTTACTAATCGAAAACATTTTGTACTTCTCAATAACAGCGAAGCATCTGGGTTTGAATGGGTGGAAACAGGAGAACCCAGGGCTCCATCTTAGGGCCTCTCCTCTTTATTATTTATATTAACGACTTCTTCTATTATATGTTACCTGATGAATGTGTCGCCTATACAGATGATACTACAATCATATGCTCCGACAAAGACTGTCAAAATTTAACAACAACATTGAAAAATTTGGAAAGTCAAGCAGAAGAGTGGTTCACCGGAAATCTTCTGAAGCTAAACAGAGATAAAACTCAAAATTTAATCTTTTCATCCAATAATAAAATAATAAATGGCGAAAAGGTAAATCTACTTAGGATCACCATAGATTATGATCTAAACTAGCACAACCATATTAACAAATTATGCATCAAACTTTCAAAATACACATTTCTGCTTTGACAGTTAAAACCCTTAGTTATTCATACCATTCTACTGACAGCATATCACGCTTTCTTCAACTTCCATCGCAGATATGGTATTATCTTATGGGGAAACTCCTCATCTTCTGAAAAAGCTTTCAAGCTGCAGACAAAAACTGTGAGAATAATTGTGAATGCAAATTACAATGACACATGCCGACCTATATTCAAAAAATTGGGTATTAAAGCCTCTTCCTACTTATATATATATATATATACCAAACGCTTATTGAAATGCACGATAATAAAAACAAATTTGATACCAACGCACACGTCCATGACTACAGCACTCGCAAATCAGAACTCATAAGACCATCAAGATATAGGCTGCAAAAATCTGCATCGAATTCTCTGAATATTAAACTGTATAATGTCTTGCCAAAAAAGGTAAAGAATTGCACAGTTAAAAAATTCAAAAAGATCATCAAACGAGTACTTATAACCAAATGTTATTACAATGAGGTCAATAAGGATGAATGTATGAGTAACCCACCTGCTGAAACTGATTTTAATTTGTAATGTATTACCACCTAACTTTGAATGTTTTTTTCAGCATTCCATATACTTTGTAATGTGTCAATGTTTTTTGCTCAATCTTCTTTATATCTTATATAAAACCTTAATTTTATTTATACACATATTTGTATCCGAACTTTGTACACTGACTTGCTACAAATGTATGCATATACATAACGTAGTTAAATAAAATCTATCTATCTATATGATGGTTTCAAATATTTTATTTGTATTGGATAGCAGCGAGGGGGAAACCGATGTGGAAATTGTGTAAATTAATTACCGGAAATTCTAATTAATTTCTTTAGTAATACCCAAGTAATCCCGAGTAATACCCCGTAGTAATGCTACTAATGCCCAAGTAATTCCCTAATACCCGAGTAATAAAAGTAATAAAAAATATTAAACTCTGTCCGAATTTTAGGTTTTTTGTCAAGTACCAATTTGAAGACTGTTTTAATTTCATTCAACAATTATGATTTCCACCAGTGTAATTTCCGAGTCATTCCTGTAATTCCCAATTCTCATGGTTTGAAGAGCTTTTTTTGATCTTTTAACGAAAAATAATTCCTGTAAGAGGTACTCTAGTAATACCTCGAAGCGAAATTGATCTGTAGTTTATTTCTCCGTTTTCCCCTTTTTTGAAATTGGCTTTCACATGTGCTAATTTCAATTTTTCTGGATATTCGACAATACAAAAAGCTAAGTTATATGTGCCAGAGGACGTTTTATTTCATATACTGATTCTTTTAATAGAAATACTGGAACTTCATCCATGAATATGAAGGCCTGTTAATTGCACCCGCAAGTTCTCTCAGGGAGTCAAATTGTCTGTCACACAATGTGAAAAAGCTATTCAATACATTTTTGGGTTGTAACAAGGTTACGATAAGTTCGAATTCTTTTTTTCGCCCCAATGACTAGAAAAGATAAGTGTTACTTTGTAACATCTATTTTTCCGCATAATAGATCTGAATTCGAAAGCGGGGGCGTCACTGGTCTTGGCGTTCAGGTGATTTCGGAATTTCCGACTCCGGTGATGAAAACCCTAGTTAGTATATATGCATTTTTCATTATCAATGTCATAGTATAAGAGCCGGAGAGGTGTCAACCTTCACCCATCTGTTTACTGATTGAAACATATTTTTATGAAGTTTCATAAATAGACGAATACGCCATAAATGGCTTGCCTATCAAAATGTGGTCATGAATATATACAGTGAGTTTCAAAAAGTGTTCCCCATATAGGAAAAGTAAACTACCCTGGCTATGATTCCAAATTTGAATATTGTTTTTAATTCTAAACAACTTCTTGAATAAACTTTTTTTGATAATGTCAAAAATAAGGGTACTTTACACTTGATCAAAATTCCTATTTTTTGTTCTCCCCTGTATACTGCTTGGGAATTTGAAATTTCGCCAACTCATATGCAAGTATTCTGCAATGCAGCAGTTTTCATCATGAGTAACATTTTCTGACAAATGGGCAATCAACAAGTTTTCCATATGGTGTAAACTTTTTTGAAACTTTCTGTATAAAGTCGTGACTACATTTTGATATGCAAGCCATTTTATGCGTCATCAATTTTTTATGAAAACTTTATGAAAAGTATGTTTCATCCAGTTAACAGATGGGTGACGGTCGACCTCTCTTCGGCTCCGATACTATTAGTTAATCAGGTTTCCAAACTGCTTCAATTCCTTTTTTATTTTCAGATGATACAATTATTGGTAGTGACCATGTTGCTCCCGATCTTTCTCATTTGTCAATGGAAGAGAAAGCAGAGCAAGAAAAAGTATGGCATGAAGAACTTGTTCAAATTGAAGACGAGATTGCTACTCTGAGAACAGTTTTGGCATCGAAGTTAAGAAGAAGTGCAGAGCTCAAACGTAACTTAGGCATTACTGTGTGGAAAGAGGTTTCTGAGGACATTAATCAGGGGATAAAGAATGTTAAGGAGAGTAACGTGTGAGTTGGATTTTTTTTTGTGAACGAAATTGAGGTCTGGACCGTTTTGGAGATAAAACTAACCTTTATTTCTAGACAATTCATTTGTCAATTATGGTGTTACTTTTTGTCAGAAATACCAACATAATGACATGAAAAGTTTTAATCCAAAAACTTGTATTCAACGAACATGTATAATAACAGACCGAAAGTTACCAAAAATTGCCGTAAAATTCATGAATTACTGGTCAAGTACAAATTGACGAAAATTTTCTATTTATAGGTATCAATGAAATTTAAGGTCACAAAATTGATGAAAGTAGTATCCTCCAAAAGGACTTGAATTAGTGATTTGATCATATCCATAGGCGTCAAGATTGAAACATTAATAAAAAAAAATTTGGTCACAAAAAGTTACATGTGACACAGGTTGTATTCAGAATGTCAAATAAAGACAAAAAAGTGAAAATATACCTGATGTCTCATTTAAAAATGAAAAGTTTATAGCACTCGCGGTGAGACTCGAAGTTGCATGAAACTGGGTTACTCGTCAATAAATGCAGTTTTAGGTAGTATACAAATTCTCCAAATTTCATTCCACTTTCTGCAAAACCAAAAAAGTTGTAAGGGCGAGCCACTTTCCGTGGACACCCGGTATGGACTTCTACAAACTCATTCCCTTTTTTTATTTACAAATTGACGCTCAATTTCAATTTTCGTGTCGGGAATATGCACTGGTAGTTTCTCAACCAAATCACATGAGGAGCGCGTTCAACGGTCCCGTCACAGCCGACTTGATCTCTCGAGCCGTGATGAGAAAATCGGCAACACCGCATGGAAAGCAATTTGACGTACTACTCATTAATTCTTTAATGTGAATTTCTCGGCTTATTTGAAAAACTAGGAAAAAACATAAGAGAATGAATTCTTAATTAATGTGGTTATTTAATTTTTTTCGTCACAAACTGGAATAGCAATATATTCAATTTCTTAGATATGGGAAATGTGTCAAGTTTAGTTTTTCCATGCCCTAAAATTCATATTTCGGAAGATATTTTAAACTTTTTTTTCTAATAAGGGATCCAACAACTTGGAAATCAATGCTAATAAAACCCAAGCATGTCTTTTCTCTAGACAGGCCTATCTAACAGTGGCAAGCGTAACTATGTCAGGAGTATCCATACCAATGAAATCTTCCATTTCAAAGCTCGGTATTACCATCAGCAGTATCCTTTCATGGGAGAACCATATGAGGTTTATTGCCAAGAGTGCCTCTCTAAAACTTGGTGTTCTGTTTCGAGCCAAAAATTATTCCACTTCCCGTCAACTATGATTTATAAGGTACAAATCCGACCTGTTCTGGAATACTGTTCTCATTTATGGAGTGCAGCACCCAAACACACATTAAAACTTTTAGATTGTGTCCAAAAGAGAGCCATTTGTCTCGTCGGTGATACTTGCTCACAAGCTCGCTTACTTCTCTGGAACGTCGCAAAAAGGTTGGCGATCTGTCTCTGTTTTATGGATATTTTCATACACGATGCTCTTCCGAAATATCATCCATCGTGCCACCGTTGCGGTCCCATCGAGACTGCCCGTTGAGCTCAGTCCTCACATCCATTGCCGTCACTTTGGAGACATGCCGAACATCTCTTTCCACCGAACAGCAAAGCTTTGGAACTCGCTGCCTCGGGAGGTTTTTCCTGAGGCATACAAACTTCAAAAATTCAAGGAGAACACCATCCTACCTTCTTTCCCTCGGCTCTCCCGATGTGCTTTGAACAATACAGGATTTTTCTACCTCTCTTAAGCTAACAGAACCACCTTGGATTTTTTAAATTTTCATTCAGCCATAATTTAAGGCTAATTTATTTTCCTATTACCGAATTTTTTGCTCTTCGTTTTATACGAAAAATCTTGGGTTCTGCTAGGTTAATGTTGAGCTGGCAAAACCATTTCTACTACATGCCGATTTTCTTGCTCTTCGTTAAAAAAAACGTGAGTTTGGTGTCTGAGCTAAATGAATCGAACATTAAGGACACACACTATATGGAAAATCTGAATATGCTATAATTTAAGGCTTATTTTGAGCTCTTATTGGAATAAGAGCCCATAGGCAAATTTTATTGCTTTTCGTTTTATACGAAAAATCTTTGCTAGCTTAACGTTAAGCTGGCAAAACCACTTCTACTACAAAAAGTTTTCAAAGAATCTGATTACATCATAATTTAAGGATCATTTAAGGTGGCCGTTTGATCAGCTATTCCGACGGAGGCCCTACCAGTTATGTTAATGAATATTTATCCAAGTATTCAACCACGAATAGAAGAATTGTAATCAAAATTAATTTCTACTATGCTATGATTCACTCTGCTGTGCTGCGTTGTAGATATACATCTATTCTCGTTTTATTATAATTCAATTCATATTTATTTTCGTTACACTACAGCATTTCGATGTTTCACAAAATTAAATAAAAAAAAAATAACTTATTTGGAGAATCGAACCAAGAACCTTCGTACATCGTAACATCGTAATTATCATTTCCAAGCTGTTCACAATACAATTGTGAAAAGTGGAGTTTTTAAACAGTGTGAATGTCTGCAAAACAAGCGTAGCGAGTTCTGCAATTCACACCAGGGTTTAAGCACACTTTTCACAATTGAATCATACAATATTTTTTGACACGGAAGTAAAATAAGAAAAAGTCAAGCGAAATTTCAATAATATGCTTAGTGTATACCCTTCGAATTTCAGATCAACCGATACATAAAGTAGCAATGTTGGTTGTTATGGTGTTATTGTTCAAAAATATGGATTTTTTGTGGCACTGCTATCTGTTTTTTTCTCGAAGGTCATGGAAAAAGCCATCAACATCGAGCTCATGAAATATCCAGAATGCTCAGGAATTATCAATGATTGACAATATGGTTTCCAGCATCAGAGTTCAACTGGTGACCTGCTTGCTCATGCCTCACATATTTGGCAGCAGTCTATCGAAAAATATGGTGAAACTCTGGCCGTTGCATTACATAAATTCGAGATATTTGATCGCATTTGACATGTGACATACTACTTGCCAAACTTCCATCTTATGGCTTGCCTCCCCTAGTTGTGTTCCTTGCTATCTAGCTTTCTCTCAGACCGATCTCCTCACTAGTTGGTTGATGGAGTATTATTTATCCCACACACTACAAAGAGTGCTGGTATTCCGCAGGGATTCGTTCAAGAACCAACACTGTTTCTTCGTCATATCAATGATTTATTGGAGGCTACTTCATGTCCAGTGCACAGCTTTGCGACTCTTTAGGTATACCGCTTTCCCTTCCAAAGTTTCGATATCAGCCAGTCAAAGCAGAATTGAATGGGGAAGAATCAGATAAATACAGAAATCTTAGAATGGGATCCAGTAAACTTGGTAAAATTCAATGCGAACGAATCCCAAGCAAGTATTTTCTCTAGAAAGACCGATCTCACAGTCGTCAACGTAACTATTTTAGAACTATATATCCATACCAATGAAATCTTCCATTCCAATGATAGATATTACCATCAATCAGCAGTACCATTTTATGGAAAAACCATGCAAGTTCCATCGCCAAAAGTAAGAAGTATTTCGCTTCCCGTCAATATCAAGATCATCAATCGTTACACGGTTAGCGGTCCCATCGATACTAACCTGTCGAGCTCAGTCCTCACATCTATAGCCGTCATTTTGGAAACATGCCAAACATCTCTTTACCAGGGCTCGTTCATTCAACGAATGGCAAAGCTTTGAAGAACACCAATTCCTACCTACTTTCCCTTAGCTCTCACGATCTTCTCTGAACAATACAGGAGTTTTATTTTCGTGGGAACCACGATTATGTTGTATATGTCATGAATCCGACTTGTCCTAGTCCCATATACCTGAACACACATCGAAAGTTTGGGATTCTGTCTGAAAAAGAACCATTTGTCTCGTCGATGATACAAACTCGCTCACTTTCCTGGAAATGGCTCTGTTTTATACATATTCTCATGGACGATGCTCTTCTGAAATGACATCAATTGTTCCACCATTAGCGGTTCCATCGAGACTGACCCGTCGAGCTCAGTCCATATCCTCATCAATATGCCGTCACTTTGGAGACATACCAAGTATCTGCTCTCTGCCTCGGGAAGAGTTCTCTAAGGCATACACCCTGCAGAAATTCAATTGATACCTCACGATGTTCTCTGAACATTATAGGATTTTATAGGATGGTTAATAAGTAATTATTTTTTCTACGGCAGTGCGTGAACTAAGCGTTTACACAAGGAGAAAAGTGCGTAAAATGATACTTTTCGGAACAAGTGCGTGAAAAAATCATCAGTTCGTAAAAACATCAACTGTGCGTAAAGTAATTTCCAACACACTGTTTATACATTTATGCATTCTTGAAAAATACAGTATTTTGTGTCAAATTTTACTCATAGGTCATCATTTGATAAAACGCCGACAATTCATAACATAAAGCATTCAAATTGATTATACCAATTGTTTCAATTTGGCAATATAATAAATGTCGTCGAAAAAACTTTATATGATACACTTTCGTGAGAAGTCTTTTTGTACTCGCGTGTTTTGTTGAACTCGGCTGCGCCTCATTCATCAAACTTTATACTCTTAAAAGTCTTACTTTACAAACTTGTATCATAAATAACTATTGTTTCATTCAAATAATGTTTGCACTACCATTTCACTTTTCGCATTGGTGTATTGACGTTTCAAAGTGTTGTTTTTTACATTGAAATCACATTTGAAAATTAGTACGATTTAGTATTATTTTACTGTGATATAAATGGCCCTTGTGTTACTAATATGTTTCCCTATTCTCCATGGAGGAAATCATTATGTCTGATGCTTGGAATCCGCCGTATTTCTGTAGGTTTTTCACAGCAGAGAAGTGAATGCGCAAAAAAAATTTGCAAGTCGTCCCAGAGCGCTACAGCAAAAAATATTAATAACCGTCCCCTACCAAGAGGTACACTCTTATGAGGTATTATTATTTTTGTATACGTCAAGATTGTTCCAGACAGGCCCTATCTCCGAAGTCCCGATACATCCGGAGGGCGCGCTGGTGTCAACCCGGATAGTCACTCCTCATGTCCGTGGGGTGAGTGATTACTGGGTCCGAGAATCATGTGGCCTGAGTAGACGGAGTGAACCAAGGATGACGACCTTCTGCATATTTCCGGCTGATATTTCTGCCGGATCATGGCAAACCGGCATGATTTTTAGATTAGAGAGCAGTGTGTCCTCTAAGTACTTCCATGATCAGACTATTTTATTATCATCATTATTTTCATTATTATTATTTTTATTGTTATTATTGTTGTTGTTATTATTATTGTTATGCTAGACTCATTGTATATCTGTATAAATTGTTCGATACTGACGCTTGACTTTAGTTTTTTTTCTACTTTTTATGGTACTTTATTAGTCAATTACATGTCTGACTATTTTTGACAAATCTCAATCAACATGCAAATTTCCTAACCTAACCTAACCTAACCTAACTTCTCGAAATATTTCATTCATTTTGAATTATTTATTTCAATTTTATAATTTTTTGCTGTGAAATCACTGTTTTCTCGATGACTTCAATAAAAGTCATTGATACTATAGTAACTCTTATTTCAAAATCCGATGTTATTAACTAAATGATCATAATAATATGTTGAGCTGCCTCTCATATGAACACATGCACGCCTATGATGTTTCAACATCTGACATTAACTATAAAAATCGTGAACACGAATTCGTCATGTCCTATCCTATTCTATTATGTAGTGCTGTGCTTGTTTATTGTGATCAAATCTTTATTCCGCTTCATTAATGTTTTTTACGTAGTATTTTCTATTTCTATTTCTATTGTGCTCAATGAATTTCTCTCTGGCGCTATCTATCTGCAAAATGCTGAACTGACCCAGTCGGTTACAGGAGCCAATTTTTATAAATTTGCTGGATTTTGGTACATTGCCGCCAAATTCTTACTTCCGTAGTTTCTCGTCAACAACGTTGTGTGAAGTCTTGATTTTGGTTTTGAACGATTTCAATTGATCTTTTTGTTGACATGAAATAATACAGAAACGTGCATTTTATCGATTTATTGGTATTCGCAAAAAATCACTAATTTTTGGAAAAAAATTAATCTCGATATATTCAACAAGTACTCCAATATGATCCAAATGTATTTGCCAAATTTGAGCTTTTAAAGTGTAACCGATTCGCCGAAATCGTGGAAGTACGAATGTATGACATTAAACGGCCACCTTAAGCTCCAATCCTAGCCTAATGCCGATTTTCTTGCTCTTTATTTTTTTTAAACGTGGATTTTGCTAGCTCAACCGTTGAGCTAGCAAAACCAAACATAAAAGATAAATCTGAACACACCATAATTTAAAGCCCTTTTGAGTCTTTCATTCTAGCCTATTGCTGAATCTTTTGCTATTTGCTGTTAGGAAATGAAACGGACTCTGTGTCTGAGCTAAATTGCACAATTGGGATTTCCGCTAATGTTCTCTAATTTCTCAGACAATTTCAATTCACATGTTTTTTTTGCCCATGTAATGCTCGAGTAATACCTCCCTTTCCCGTGTAATGCCCAATAATTCTTAACTAATGGCTGTAATGCCCAAGTAATACACCAGTAATTCCCTGCAATGCCCAATAATTTTCAAGTAATGCCCCTAATTCCCAACTAATACCGTAATGCCCCTAATTGCCGACTAATACCCGAGTAATGCCACTAATACCCAAGACATGTACAACAAAATTCCCCAGCGGTTTCCCCCTCGCATGAAACTTATTACGTCCTCCTGTTTGTCTGTTAATTTACAAGAAGACAAAAAAAATAATTTTGTAGGGTTAAGTACGTCAAGAAATGTGCTTGCTCTTGAACAACTCACAGGACGTGCAGTTCGATAATAATTGTATACACAAAAAATAGTGGCCACTGGACGCCAAGTAGTTTTGCGTTGCTCCGGCTGACTTTATCTGAAGCGAGAAACCACTAAACAACAACAGACTCGTTTTACAAAACTTTTAATCGCTGTAATAACAAATTAGCAAGGACTTCCAATAGTTACGAGTACTCCTTATATAATTAGGAAAAAGAGGGATCCCTGAACCGCTGAACGACATTTATTCAATGCAAAAGTACGTGCAACGATTTTTATTGAACTAATTTAGATACTAACTAACCAAAACATACAGGTAAATAAGAAGAAGAAAATGTTCTCTCTCAGTTTATACTATATTATGACGAGTAACACTATGACTCAACAGTAAGACCCATTGCTTTTGTAACCAATAAACAAAAGGGCAATAAAACTCATCAAATTTATTTAATGAATAAATTTCAAATCCTCTGCGATGTACTTAGCCTTCGTTCCTTCGTAGATTGTAAGTCGTCGTCCAGAGCGAAATATCGTGAACAGCTTGCCAGTTTTTTTTTTCAGTATATTTTCCAAATAATATCATAATACCCGAAGATAATTGTGACTTATCTATTCTTATGAAAATAACCGAAAGGAACCTTGCAGTTTTTTTGCGCAGTAACAAAATCAGATAATAAGTAAATTCCTGGACGGTGCATAAAATTAATTCGAATACAGGGTGGTGCCGCGATATGAGCCCTACTGTTTGATTAAAGACGAGTTTATCAAAAAATCTTAACAAACTGATACGTGATTTCTTATGATTATGAATGATAATTCATTTGTTGAGTTGATTCAATCACAGTTTTTATTAGTGAAGTAATTTCAAATAGAAAACTTTCAAAGTTATTTCTGTTATTAGACTGAAGCTAGGTTAGGTTAGATTTAGGTTTGAACGTGAGTTGGCCCATATCATGTCAGCATATGCTTGTCGATCGACCTTCCAGCGCGAGAGAATGGCCAGCAGATCATCCACCAGCAGTGACCACAGCAGAGGGGAAAGGACCCGCCTCCCCCTGGGAACAGCCCCTGGCTGGCTTGAAGCTGACACTTTGCCCCTTAGAGAGGGCGTTATTGTTCTGTTATGAAGTAAAGTTATTATCCGGTCACAAAGTATCGGTTCAATTCCTCTAGAAACAGTGGCCTCAGTAGTGCATTGCTAAATGCTACTTCTATGTTCCAGTGAGTCGCTTATTCCTGAGACAAGGTTATTGAGGACAAGTTCTGTTGATTTGCCAGCCTGGTAGGCATACTGGTGAACATTGAGTGGGTGCTTTGTTAGTACACCACACCTTATGTGCCTATCCAGTATTTTCTTCATGTTTTTCAACAGAAAGTATGTCATTATATATAGAATATAGATCACCCTAGTCTCAGTCCAGTTAGAATGAATATAGTTATAGTTATATAAACTGTTCCAGTCCGATTTGTAACAGAGCTGGAGATATGCCATCCTCTCCTAGCGATTTATATGGGTGGAATGAGTTAACCGTCCGTCTTATCGCCTATGGTGTGATAATTTTGTTGGCAGCCACCCAGTCATCTCTATGAGGTCATTTTATCATGCCTATATTTGTGACTGGTTGAATAACCTTCGAACTTCTTTTCGTGATTTATCCAGATTCTTGTACCATCAGGAAGCATTTAGATTATCCATTTTCTCCCTCAGCGGGCAGTTTTCATGATGAGCTGAGATAAGTGCAGTTTGTAGATGTTCCGCAGCAATATCAGCTGAGGTAAGTGCAGTTTGTAGATGTTCCGCAGCAATATCTATTTGATCATGACTATTTATTGCGGTAAATCCGTTTTGGAGATGGTTCTTCAGGGAGGTTTTGTATCCGTCCCTTTCAATGCCTCGAATATCTCGGTATTGTACCACTGACCTGGGGCGAATTTCAATGTTAAATTGAATATGCCTATGATTGCTTAGAAATTTTGAGCTGATTGTTGAATCTAGTACCTCTTTCCTAATACTAGTGACGAAGGTTGTTGGCTCAGAGCCTACATTGATATTTTATAATTTAAATATGAACTTGGATTCCACATTTGAATGCCGGCACTCATTGGGTTGCTTACAATAAAACCGACAACTTTGCACAATATTTCGATGGTTTCGGCAGTCTAAAACCTCCAGTGGAATTAGCGAGATATTTTGGGAAGAGTGTAAAAATTACATATAATAATGATCAATACCAAAATTACAATCAGAGTAACTGCGGACATCTTTGCCTACTTCAAAATGCCCGCTGAAAACGAAGTCCTTCGAACTAAATCCTTGAATGATTTTACAGATGCTGAACTGCGAGCTTTACCAATCGCATATTTGATTAGAGATGCAGGACCTTGGGAGTTGCTGGATGTATGGCACAGATTACCAAAAAATTACCAACATCGATACGCTTAGAAGATCCGCCTACCATGCTTCATTCATCTCCGACATGTTTCTCCTGCATCAGCGCCACCGCTACAACAAATAATGTATACTGATATTGATATGTCACAATATAAATGTTATTTTTGTAATAACTCATGTCTCTGATATTAACGCTAACAAGTCGGTCTTCGACGCTTTCTATCGAATTCAATCCACTCATTCGATTCAGAATATAGATTGGCTTTGCTCAGCTTCCATTCTTACAACAGTATGCCCAACATTGAAGAAGGCACGAAATTCTACTACTACGAAAACGGTGATAAGACTAAACGAATAACTATTCCTGCTGGATCTTACGACATTAGTGATATTGTATATTTATTAAGCAAACATATCGTACCCAAAACGTTCAAGGAAAACCCTGAGGAATTTTTCCATCTCAAGCCCAATAATAATACACTGAAAAGCGAAATATTTTGCCTAAAGCACTCGATCGATTTCCGACCTGCAAATAGTTTAGCCCTCATTTTAGGGTTTTCATCTTAACTTCTCAGCCCCAACTTGCATTACGCATCAGATCTTTCCTGTGGATATCATTAAAGTACGAACCATACACATAGATTACAACATCACCTTTGGAGCCTTCTACAACGACACACCGTCTCATACGATATACGAATTTGCTGTTGGTGTTGAACCATCAGCAACAGCGTCAACTACTGTCAGCGGAGAATACATTGTTTTTGGAATTTCTCGGCTATCATGTTGTCCAATCAAGTGTTCAACATTTTCCGAAAACCGCACAACGATGAATCCATACAAAAGGTAGATTGGCGGACCTACTACCCATATGTCAAATCTTTCCGCAACAATGATGTTATTGATATCAACATTAATCAATTTGATGCCTATGATGCCTTGTACGACAGCCTGCTATTCATCAGCGGAAAAGTTGTGAAAACAATCTGCTAGTCATTAACAAAGTGGCAAGGAATGGGAAACAGTTCGTGAAGTTGGAATTGTTGTTACTGTCAGAGACTTTCTCACCTACACCGATGAAGTTATAAAACACAATATTTTCAGTGAATACCAGTGTGTTTCCTACAGTAAACATACCATCCGATTAGTACGAGCTGGAGATGATAGCAACCTCTTCAAAATAGAGGAGACTCCTGGAACAACATTGCCCCCAACGGAACTCAAACTGAAAATTGAAAATATTGAACTTAAAGTTAAACGAATCTCTTGAATGCTGTCCAAGCTGACACTCCAATTCTCATGCCCTTCAGAAAATGGGAACTCCATATGTTGCCTGCTCTCACACAAGGTGCAAAAAATTAAATATGGGCTGTCAAGACTTCATCGTTTTTCGAAAGCCCTCGCAACAATTTGAACATCACTAATATAATACTAACTCTAAACGGTGCGAATTATCCCAAAGAAAATATGCATCTGAATTTTGCAAAGGGAAATGTTCCGCAAGCCTATTTCAACTACTCGCAATTTTGGCTCAGCTACAAACCTACCAATCAACATAATCCCCTTCTGTCCTACTCAGTCTCCTTTGAAAAAGCTCTCTTTGTCATCGATTGTTCCAGAAGGGATGAGAACATCAAAAGTTCCAGTGTTGATGTCAAGCTCGAAATTTAGGCATCTGAAGGATTTCCACCAAATAGTCGAACATATCCTATTATTGTGCAGGACACTGTCATTAAGCACCACCCTGTCATTAAGCACCACCCAATCTCTGAAATTATCAAAAAATGAAACTAAGCATGCCATTCGGCTTCAGTATCAATCGGAGAATCGACATGAGAATAGCTGTTTTAGATATTCAAGGCTTCATCATCGACCAGCAATTCCATCCTAAGGAAATTGCTATTGGGATTGGAATTCATTGTAGTAACTTTTTACTGTTGCCAAACGTGCCATTTTCCTCTTTGAGTAAAGAGGATCGACGTTACACTTGTTTCCGTGAAACCGTGGACGGTTGGTAACCACGGTTTGCGTGAACTCGTGGAATGTAGGTAACTACGGTTTGCGTGAAACCGTGGAACGTAAGTAACCGCGGTTTTC
This sequence comes from Chrysolina haemoptera, assembly GCA_958298965.1. Taxonomy (NCBI): domain Eukaryota; kingdom Metazoa; phylum Arthropoda; class Insecta; order Coleoptera; family Chrysomelidae; genus Chrysolina; species Chrysolina haemoptera. The sequence continues at coordinate 18,185,248 of OY282603.1, read as the reverse complement.
AGTTGGCCGAGCCGTCTAGGAAGCTGGGGTGCTGCACATCGTTTTCCCGATAAAGAGGAACGTGGTTCGAATCCCACACCTGTCATATTTTTCGTTATCAAAGAAACGGTTGGACGGAAGACTGAACGGTTCTATGGGTATCGCACGTTAAAAATGACGGACCCCATTACAAAAACATTTTGAATCCCCATACCTCCAATGACGCATCTTTTCTTTGACAAAAGACAGGGGAAACTATGTTTTTTCTTTTAAATCATATGTTGGTACACGCGGCATATGGTATTTGATGAGCAGACGCCATCTTTTTTTCTCCTAAATGATGCCGGTTGATTTTTCTCTCAATTGATGAGTGTTTTGAGACACCCTGTATTCAATATGATTTTTGACAAGCTGTTTTTTCTGTTATGTTACGTTGGTACACCCAGTTTATGTTTTTTCTTCAATAAATAAATTTAAAAAACCGGCAACGTCCCGCCCCCCGTAACTATTGCTTAATGTTAAATCCGGCAACATACAAATCTCACTCTCCTTACTATTCAAACTGGACTTCTTGACAGACACGTATCTGAAATATACTCTATTCCAACCGAATATATCACGATTAACGCAACGTGCCGACTTCATGACTTACAATTCTTGTTGTATCACTACTTCATTTTGACTTCGATAGAAGAGCGTTATAACGAAGAACCACATAGTAATTTTAGATGTCCAAATTGACAACACCAACTCTCGAAAACTTGTTGACTGTGCCTAAGCATAAGTTTTAGCACAACGTTGGAAATAGGAAAAATTACTACTTTACAGCTGACTCAACAAAATAGAGGTTATTATAATACCAACAAATATTCCCAAACCATCAAAACTATGAAATTGAATTATTGATGTTTCAGCTAGTGCGTATTACTATCCACTATCTACTTCAGGTGGTAGTCGGTTCGAGCCCGATGTATGTACAAGGGATTTTTTCTCAAGTACGCAATATCGGAATCGATAGACGACCACAGTCCTTGTTGAAAGCAAATGTATTGTGTGTTGTCAAGATGCCAATAATCTCGTCTAGTGCTAGCTTGGAGTGTACGCCACCCGAGGTGGTGCTGTAGGTTTTCCAGGTTTTCCTGCAGCTGAAAAGTGAATACGACACCAAATATCAGTAAGTCGCCCCGGAGCGCCACGGCAAATAATAATAATAGCCGTCCTTTACCCGCACAGGCTATGCCTTTCGGTACACTCTACGAGTGTTTATGAGGGAGTATTATTATTATTATTATTATTATTATTATACCTTGCACATAACCCATACCAATTTTACTCGAAACCATGCTATACGAAAACATATATATATATATATATATATATATATATATATATATATGTGGACAATGCCGCAAATCATACTGTTTACTTGCTAAAAAGGAATTCATCGTGGTAGTGAACGATTGAGAAAAAACAGAATTAAAATTGTATTCGAGAGCCTTGAAGGTTCCATTGCTCGATTTTTAGTGCGATCGCAGTATCCTTTCGATGAGACAAAAATCATCACGTAACAACTTCCTTCAATTCCCAAGAGATTTACCCGTAAATCTCTTCTGAGCTATGTTCTTGCGTCCTAAAAAAAAAAGAATTTATATCCAGCTTTGAAACCCCAAAATTTTTGAAACCCTTAGTCGCAAGTAAGGCTTGAAACGCATAGCAACATATAGCCTCAAGTTTGTTGTTCTAGCAAACATAACCATCGCAAGCCTTAAAACGCATGACAACAAATTGCCTCAAGTTTGTTGTTCTCGCAAGCAACAAAAAAAAAAAACACAAGGCTTGAAACGCATGACAAAAAATCATGGACGTATAATATGGTATAAATACAGATGGACTCAGCATTACCATACCTACAACACGGATCGTTTTGAAGTCGCTCAGTTTGTGGGCGCGCGGGCTGCGGGGAAGAGAGAATGTAGCGATAGACTGTGATCTTCCCACAACCGACAGGAGCGCACGCATTTGATAAAAATAGGGTTCAATTACAAGAAAAAAATGCTGATTTTGAATAATGATAAAAATATGAACTAAAGTGATAGAGTATACATCCGATGGGACTTCATGAGATAGAAAAACTCATTTGACATATCAACATGTCATGAAATACTTCATTGACTGAGATAGTAAGTTTTTATTTATCATCATCGATCCTTAAAAAATTTTTTTAATGAAATTTGCCAAATAAAAAATGAGACTTCCGTTTTCAATGAATGGAAAGCTGAAGACAACGACTAAAACAAAAGAAAAAGAAAATTACCAAAAAATGGTAATTTATATATTCAATAAATACATGTTCTTATACCGATATCATACATGAATATCGTGAAGAATAAATATTTCACAGCAATTTTCAACGCATAACATTCAAATTCAGAAATGCGATATTTTAATGTATTTACGACAATATGCAAACTACCTACAGGGTGTCACCAAAAACGCAATAAAATAAAATTGAAGAATTTGTTTGAACTGTATTCTAGGTCCTTGATATGTGTGCCAAATTTCAGATTATGATAATTTGAAGTGGGTGAAAATTGAATTTTAAAATTCACATAATCATTCCTATTATTATTAGTGGAATTAAGTTTTTTCAGGAAAGATCTCATCTGAATAATTTTTTTTTATCCAAATCGTTAATGCCGTTAGCAGAAATACATATACAAGAACAAGAATTTCTCGTTAAGAGGTATTTGATACTGCCACCAAAAAATAATCCTAAGAAAACTAGAAAAAGAAACTTTTGCAAAGAAAATAAAGAGATTTTTAAACAAATTTTAACAGAGCAAGACTGGGATAGCATTTTTGCGATCCCAAATCACTGTGTCAACGAACAATGGAAATGTTTTAAGTCCATCTTAACACCAATTTTCAATCAATGTTTCCCTTTCAAGTCCAGTACTCCAAAAGGCAAAAATAAGTATCCTTCAACTGCCGAACTCACAGACTGCAAAAACACTCTTGACATTCTGCTGATCATGACTAGAACAGCATACAGAGAGGTGAAAAAAAGATATAACCGTCTTCTAGTAGATGCGCATAAAGAACACTATAAGAAACGAATTGATGAAAGCGACAATAAAACAAAATGTGTATGGCAAATAGTCAGCAAAATAAAAGGAAATCCTAACAGAAAAAAGGAACTAAAAATACCGGGAGACCCAAACACCGTGAGTAATAATTTCAATAACTTTACATTAAATGCAGCTTCAAATCTCTTGAAAGACTTGCCTTCTTTAGAACTTTCTTGCAAAATAACATACAATGAGAAATCTTTCTTCTTAATTCCCTTGACCCTGGATGAAACTATAAATATAATTACCAAACTTAAAAATAAAACGAGTGCAGGATTTGACGAAATATCTAATAAAGTTATAAAACATTGTGCTTACGAGCTAGCTATTCCCATTTTTCACATAATCAATAACTCATTTCAATATGGCATATTTCCTGACGATCTTAAGCTTGCAATGGTCAAGCCACTTTTTAAGAAAGGGGACCCAACCTTGATAGAAAACCACCGTCCCATTAGTATTTTACCATCCTTCTCAAAGGTATTTGAAATAGCAATGTGCACAAGGCTTCTTAGCTTCTTCTATTCAGAAAATTTGCTCAGTCACTCCCAACATGGATATTTGAAAGGAAAATCAATAGAAACTGCGGTATGTAGTTTCATTGAAAAAATAATTACAGAATATGAGGACAAGAATTTATCATTGGGCATATTCTTGGACTTGTCCAAAGCTTTTGACAGCCTAAACCATACAATATTGCTGGAAAAATTAGAGAGATATGGGATAAGAGGACCAGCACTTGCTTGGATACACTCTTACTTGACGAATAGAAAACAAATTACAGTAATAGAAAAAAATTAAGAGCATCATCTCTCTGGGGTGGGAACTCTTTCAGTTGGCATTCCGCAGGGGAGTGTGATAGGGCCCTTACTTTTTGTGTTCTATGTTAATGATCTTGCATCTGAAATTGTTGATAATAAAACACATCTAATTAACTATGCCGATGATACAAATATATTAATACTGGGTTCTTCCATCAATGAACTACTAGACATTGCAAACAACACACTGAGCAAGGCACAGGAATGGTTTACAAGAAATCAATTAATTTTGAACACAAAAAAAACAAATCACATTTGCTTTAGAACAAAAATAAAAAATACTAGAATTCCTGAAGATATTACTCTTCAGTCCAAAAAGATAACCTTAGCGGAGAACACTAAATTCTTAGGGGTCCAGATTGATCAAAACTTTGGGGAACACATATTTCAGAAATGTGTAAAAAACTCAACTCAGCCTGCTACTCATTCAGAATCACCTCCAAATATTTAGATAAAGGTAGTTTAAGAGCTATTTACTACGCAAGCATATACTCAGTGATGCGCTTTGGGATTGCTTTCTGGGGCGGAAGCGGTGATGCTGAAAAAGTTTTTATTATTCAGAAAAGAGCCATTAGAATACTACTTGGCCTCAAACATAATGAATCTTGTAGAGGAAATTTCAGAAAACTAAATATATCAACACTACCTGGTGTATATGTATATGAGTGCTTGGTGTTTCTGTTTAAAAATAGAGAAAAATTCGACCAATTCGAAATAAAACATGATTTCAATACGAGGAGTCTAAATTTAAACTTTCCAAACTCAAACTTCTTATCAACTACATATCTCCAACAGTTTTCGAACTCATCTGTGAATGCACGACCTACGAAGATGCTATCAAAACACTAGAAAATGCGTATAGCAAACCTGTGAATGAAATATATGCTAGACATATTCTTGCTACGAGGAAACAAGAAAATGGTGAGTCGATAGATCAGTATTTACAATCCCTTAAGATACTGAGCAAAGAATGCAATTTTAAAGCAATAACTGCTGAAGAAAACAGAAATGACTTCATAAGAGACACCTTCATCAGAGGTTTAGTAACACCTCATATCCGTCAACGACTTTTGGAGAATAGTACTCTCACACTAGACCAGGCAGTTTCTCAATCAAGATCGTTGGAAAGTGCACAAAATTATTCAGAATCTTACAATTTTCCATCATATCAGTCTTGCGTCAATGCAACATCTTCTTCCAATACTGCTGGAGAACATCCGAACCATTCTGAAGTAATGAATCATGTCGAAAATATTTCTTTTAATGCTGCTACCGCACAAAAATGTTATTTCTGTGGCAGAAACAAGCATCCTCGCACCGTATGCCCTGCGCGGGACAAGATCTGTCAGTACTGTAAGAAATTGGGAGATTTTTCTATGGTTTGCATGAAGTTAAAACTGGCAAAAGAAAATAAATCAACTTCAGCTTCCACCCTAATGGCTTCCACCTCGTCTAACCATTCCCATTGTTCAACTGAAACTACAACTTCAGACCACATTATTGCTTCTACAAACCATCCTCTCAGTTTATCAAAAAGTCTTGTTAATGTTAAAATAAACAACATGCACGCTACTTCCCTGATAGACACGGGCAGCTCTGATAGTTATCTAAACTATACTTTCGCTAAGGAGCGTAAATTCAACATACATCCCAGCACTGGAAAAGTTTCAATGGCTTCAGTTTCTCTGTCTTCATCAATAAATGGTTACTGCTATATAGACTTAGAAATTCTTGGGAATGTTTATACAAATTTCAAAGTATCTCTTCTACCAAAATTGTGCACTGATTTAATAATTGGTCACGATATTATGAAACAGCACTCCAAACTTGACATCAGTTTTGGTGGAAGTAAACCTCCTCTCTCTATATGCTGCCTCACTGAAGCGAAAGTCGCTCCTCCACTTCTTTTCGGCAATCTAACCGAAAATTGTAGACCCATAGCTTGTAAACCTCGACGACATTCGGAAGAAGATGAAAAATTTATCACGAACGAAATCAAAAATCTGCTGAAAGAGGGTATAATTGAAGAAAGTATGTCACCTTGGAGAGCACAAGTTTTGGTAACGAAGAATGAACGTCACAGAAAGAGAATGGTCATAGATTATTCGCAGACCATCAATAAGTTCACCTTGTTGGACGCGTATCCTGTTCCGAATATTGAGGATATAGTTGCTAAAGTTGCCAAATATCGAGTGTTCAGTTCTATTGACCTAAAAAGTGTTTACCACCAAATCCCGATTGCAGACAGCGAAAAATTTTACACAGCTTTCGAAGCATGTGGTCGACTGTATCAATTTCGTCGGATTCCGTTCGGCGTTACTAATGGAGTAGCCTGTTTTCAAAGAACCCTTTATAAAATAATATCAGATGAGAATTTAAAAGGGGTATTCACCTATTTGGATGACAACTGTATGCGACGAAGATCAGTCAACACATGATGTAAATCTTAGGAAGTTTATGTCCGTCATCGACAAATATCAGCTTACAATTAATGAAAATAAGTCTAAATTTTCACAAAAATCTATATGTCTTCTAGGGTATGTGATAGAAAATAGTACTTTGAAACCTGACCCTAGTAGATTGGAACCACTCTTGAAGTTGCCTGTGCCACAAGAAATTCCTTCTCTACGACGAATAATTGGAATGTTTGCCCACTACTCCAGGTGGATCCCAAAATATTCTGATAAAATCAGAAGACTTATTGACTGTAAGTCATTTCCCGTACCAGCTGATGCTGCCAAAATGTTCAATGAGTTGAAAGACGACATTGCAAAAGCTCTTTTGTGGACAGTCTCTGGTGATGAACCATTGGTCATTGAAACAGATGCGTCAGACATTGCTTTAGCTGCCACACTGAACCAAGGAGGGCGACCTGTAGCATTCCATTCAAGAACTTTTTCAGGATCAGAAAAGGCACATTCTTCTGTAGAGAAAGAAGCTTATGCTATCATAGAGTCCATAAGAAAATGGAAACATTTTTTGATAGGAAGACATTTCAAAATCGTCACAGATCAAGAGGCTGTCTCGTTCATGTTTCACAGAAAGCATTCTAGTAAAATTAAAAACGAAAAGATTCAAAGATGGAAGTTGGAACTATCGTGTTTTAGCTACGATATCGTTTACCGTCCTGGACGATCCAACGAAGCAGCTGATGCCTTCTCTCGAATTTGTGGTACCACAAGTAGTAATAAATTATTCGATTTACACCAGTTACTCTGTCATCCAGGCATCACAAGAATGTACCATCTTGTACGTCATCGAAATCTTCCATTTTCTTTCGAAGATGTCAAGAAAATGATTTTGTCTTGTCCTGTTTGTGCCGAACTGAAGCCAAGATTTCTCAAACTCAAGAATTCGCATTTGATTAAAGCAACTTCACCTTTAGAACGTCTAAACATTGATTTCAAAGGACCATTGCCCAGCTGCACTAAAAACAAATATCTCTTGACAGTTGTTGATGAATACTCAAGATTTCCATTTGCATACCCTTGCAAGGATATCACTACCGCATCTGTTATAAATTGTCTCGTGGAATTATTTTCAGTTTTTGGAATGCCTGCTTACATTCATTCGGATCGGGGATCACAGTTTTTATCCAATGACTTAGTTAATTTCCTTCATTCTAAAGGAGTTGCAACCAGTCGAACAACACCATATAACCCTGAAGGAAATGGACAAATCGAAAGGTACAATGGAATTATATGGAGAAGCATAAGTTTAGCTCTTAAAAGTAAAGGCTTAGGAACACAAAAATGGGAAGAAGCTCTTTCAGATGCACTTCATTCCATTCGATCTCTGTTGTGCACTGAAACAAATTGTACACCTCATGAACGTATGTTCAATCATCTTCGTCGATCATCCTATGGAACATCGTTACCAACTTGGTTGAAGCCATCCACATCTGTATTTTTGAAGAAGTTCATTCGTCACAGCAAATACGATCCCTTAGTGGAAGAAGTTGAACTATTGGAGGCAAATCCAGAATATGCTCTAATTCGTCACCAAGATGGAAAAGAATCAACTGTGTCACTGAAACATCTAGCACCTCGTGGAGATATAACTTTATCATCAGACGCCAACGTTAATATGGATTCAGAGGAACTACAAACGACAGTTAACCCCCCATCTGAAGACAAGGTTTCTGCAGACTTTCAGTCACGAGAAGAATCTTCTGAAATTGAGATAACTGAAAATCTTCCAAGTAATACTGAACCAGAAGTACCTACAGTCCGTCGTTCTGCTAGAGAGCGACATCCTCCGGAGTATTTAAGTTGCTATGAACTTTAATAAACCTGGGGAGAATGTCATATAATTGATATGAGTCTCCCTTACTATTTAAATTCTCGTATTGTGTATAATATTCGCCCTTACTATTGTTTTTGAATTGTCACATTGTCACATTCATACATACTGTCAAGTTGATACTTATGTGTATGTTTTTGTGGATTAAAGCCTAAAAGTCGAAGGTTTTTTTTATATTACAAGGTGTAAGTTGTTTGATAATGTTACCATCACTATATTTAATTGTTTAATTGTTATCGAATGGAATACGTACACAGACACAATTTTGTCTATAATAAAGACTTATCACCTACGCGATGTGATAACGCCCAACTCAATATCATGACTAAAGATTGTGACCATTCACGACTTCAGACCAGGATGTCAACAGCTAGGTCCAGTTAATTTATACGTCCATGCAAAAAATCGCCTTAAGTTTGTTGGTCCAGCTCACTTCAAATTATTGTGTATGGATCCGGTCCATGCACCGTCGAATAACCAAGGAGTAGTCTCGTATTCACGGGTCACATTGTTGCTCTAGCCGTTCCGGAACAAAAACCCAACAACCAAAACGATCCCCAAACAAAATCCCACACACTAATTGTCCAGCATTAGAGAGCTGACATCCCAAAAATAATAATAATAATAATAAGAACCTTGTTCGGTCGTTATTTCTACCACCTGCTTTCTTTGTTTCAAGTAGGATTTTAGCCAGTTGTGTGAATTACCTCTGATCTCATACTTAAGGTGGCAGTCGCAACGGGCAGTTTTTAACTGTATTCAGTTACTCGGTTTTTCGTAGACTAATGAACCGTTGAAGTATTTAAATTGAAATTTTCCAGAGAGGTGACTGAAAGATCAGTTTATGTTGTTTGACCCTTGGCAACACTGAAAACTAAATGAGTAGTCTGAAAAAAATTCTCAAAACTGAACAAGTTTGAAGTCATCAATGTAATATACGGAAATTTATTTTCGAGGTATGAGATAGCTAATGACATCACTTATATTATTGAGAATGTATCATAACAAAAAAAAATCGAGAAAAAACTTCCTGTTTTTGAGTTTTCTTCGAAAAAGTGATCGTGTGTGTAGATATGCGATTTAGAGCGTTTTGGTATATTTTATGAGTGGCCCAGTTCAGCTACCGACCAGTAGAGGGCAATTTTACTACAATTGAAAAGATGAATGAAAATTCGATGCCTCGTAACAATATTCGAATGTCCTCAAGAAATGACGACACGTGGCGTTGCCAAACCTTTCCGTAATTGTTCATTGGATTCAATAAAATGTATTCAAAGTATAGTCTCAGAATTCATTTGAAGTTCAATTTTGGGCATTTTGTCAGATCATTTATTATGAAATATGAAGTGTATGTGGCGTCGCGTGCTTTGGCGGGGCACCGTATAAAAACTTATTTGGGGGCCCTCAGGAAGGATAAAGATTTCCAAAAAAAAAAAATCATAAAATTACAAGAAATATTTATTCATCGTAAACAATAGGCGTGTCTCCTTACCTTGAATTTAATAAAATAATGACATAAATGTGAAAATATCTTTCTTAGTTTGTCAAAATCATTTATTTTTATTAAAATCGAGTGTAAAATAACATAGTTATAGCCTTACAAAGTTTACTTTTATTGGTTTTCTAGCCCTTTCTGGAAAAACGGATTGTGACGTTACGATCACATATCCTCATACAAAACGAAAACAATTGAAAAGTGCACAAGATTTATATGGATTTATATGATAGTGACGTCATCACTCTAATAATAGCAGTCTCTTCCTAACAGTCATTTAAAACGTCCATATCTTCGTTATCTTTAAAGATATAAAAAAATACTTTCATTTTAGTTATGCAAAATAGCTTTAAATTTTGGTAATAAAAAAAAGTAGTCATCTAGCCTATTATACCTATGTATCACTAATCACTATTTAACAAAAACATAAGAAACAATTCAAATTAAATGTTCACTCTCCTTGCCTTTTTTTCAGCAAACTGATTTATTAAATGATGATGACTTAAGTTTTTCTAAAGTTTCTGCCTCTATAGACAATAGTGACAGGTCTGAGAGGCGTTCCTGTCCCATTGAAGTCCTTAAGTAATTTTTTATAAGTCTTAATTTAGAAAAACTTCTTTCAGCAGTTGCTGTTGTAACCGGAAGGGTCATAAATAAAAAACATGCTGTTATTACCTCCGGAAAACTGGATGAAAGACTATTGAATTCTATAAGTAATAATTGAATTAGTTCCTTAATTGAGTGAATTTTTTGGATTTCTGATTTTAAGCATGTTCTAAGAGTCTTTAATTGGTCATAAAGGTTAACTGAGATGTCATTACTGTATTTAGCAGACAGTTTTCCGAAAGCGTTTAATAACTCTTCGTTTGAGGAAGACAAGAGTTTCTGCGGTTGTAATATTTCGAACATACTACTCAGGTTGCGAAGGCTCTGAAATCTTTGATTAGTTTGTGAAATTAATATATCTAAACAGCAATAGTAAACATTGACTTTGAAATAAGATTCCGGGTATGAAATTCTCTCATCTTGTGACAACTCGTCAAAAAACCGCTTCGTTATTTTTCTTCTTTTATTTATAAAAACAGTTGACACATTCCACTCTTTTGCTACATCTTTAGCCTCCTTAAGTGAACTATTGAAAGGATTTTCATTCCTTAAATCGCACAGTCTATTCAAAAGATTACTTAATAGAATGCTAGTTTTCATGCTGGAGAGCTTTAGAAACAGGGTTAATGATTACAAATAGTAAAGAAAAAAATGTAACAGGCACTAGGAAATCATAACTCTCTAAAATGTTTATTATATTTTTACATTCTTCACGTTCATCTTTTTTATTCGAAAATAAATTTAGTTGGTACAAAGTTTTCATGATTAATAAATAATTTTTCTTTACCGCTAATAAAGCGTCGTTCCTTGAAGACCATCTGGTAGGACATACCTTTTTAAGGGTAATTAAATATTTTTCAGATGAATTGTCACTTAACATTGCCCAGCGTTTTATACTATTGCCAAAAAAAGTATATATTAATTCTAGATTATCGAAAAAAGTCGACACTTCACGAATATTTTTCGCAGCATCGTTCAAAACTTAATTTAATGCGTGCGCAGCACAATGAACATAATCGGCATTTGGAGCATGCTCTCTCTTTCCTTTCACTCATTGTTTTTTATAAATCTCTACTAACACTATTTGATCAGGAGAACAAATTGTTTGTATTGTATACAAAGTAATGCACAATTAAATTAAACACTTCAATAAACACGGCTCTCCGTGGTTCGTATGCAGATTAGGCGTATTATTTTACGGGGGCATCCCCTTTGAAGTATATGACTGAAACGGGGAAATCCCGCAGCCAACGATCATAACCGATATAGTGTAGGGTGTTGCCAACTTTTAAACGGGAAAAAACAATTTGTTTGCTTACGCACGTTGGGGGCTCTCGGGTTTGGGGGCCCCGTTGGTTTGGGGGCCCCGTATAATTGATACGGCGGTAGCTACGCCCCTGGACTATAAAGTTAAAACTATTGATCTTATATTAGATCACACCTTTATTACATGTATAGATAACAGTTACCTACTTTTAGACTACAAGCCCAGGCCGATTTTGGAGGGGTCATTTGACCCAGCATGAATTATATTCAGAATTATATTGCCATACGAAACAACTCCTTTGCGCACTGTGCCGTCAGTTGTGAGCGGTGCAGATGAGTACGCAGGTCAACGAAACTTTTCATCCAGAGGAGGGATTTTTTGACAAAAGATTCTTGGACGGCATTTCTCAAGATGACAAGATCACTGAAAAATAATCAAGTAGGACCTAATGACTTACAAAAAGAATGGTGCTGAGAGCCAGCAAATTATTTTATTTTCCCCAAATTTTTGTTACGACTTCAGGTGATTTATTACTATACGGCATTTGTATCTTTGAATTTGTATAACTACTCAGATTTATTTTTTAGCAATGCCGTACATATTTGCCGGTACAGGGTTGGGAAGCTCCGCACTTAACCCCCTAACCCTAACTAGTATAGTTTGGGTCATTTGAAACAACACCAAACTCAATGATCTCAATACTATTTTATGAAAATATGTCATTTTTTGTTATGCCGTACATTTTTCGTGGAACATGTGACCGCCCTCTGGAAAGGGTAATTTTACGGTCATTTGTTTTTTACGGCATGAATATAATTTATTAGTTAGTATAGAAATAATCAAATAAAACTATATGCCGTACAAAAAGAATAGTGCTATACGACTGGAATTAGTATATAGTGAGTTTCAAAAATTTGCATCATATGGGAAACTTTTTTATTATGCACTTGTCAGAAAATTTTATTCTTCATAAAAGTTGGTGCCTCGCGAAAAACTTATATTTGAGTTATCAAACTTCTGAATTTCTAACCGGTGTACAGGGGAGAACAAAAAATAGTAATTTTGTTCAAGAGTAATCTACACTTATTTTTGATATTATCAAAGAAGTTCATTTAGAAAAGTTGTTCAGAATTGGAAACAATATCAAGATTTGGAATCACAGCTACCTACACAACAAAAACAAAAAAATTGTTTCCTAATTTTTTATAGTTCTAATCTTATAAAGAGTACTAGTATCTCATATGCACCTTGGCGCCTCTCTCACATTCCTATAACGATATTTCAATTCGAAATTTATCATTTGTATTAGAACTTCGACGTTCTTTGAAAATTGTTTGAATTTTTACTAGTGTAGTAACTATCAGTGTGATTTGATGAAAGGAAAATTGAATAAATCAATTAATTATTGGTAAACGATTGAATAATATATTTCTGCAAGTTTTTACGATCACTTCATTCATAAAAAAAAATTTAATATACAATTTACGCTCTATATCTATTATTATAATTCCATCAATATTATGGAATCCTTGTATTACCATTGGTCCTTGATAAGTATACCGAATTTCAGGTTATTCGACCGAATGGTAGTGGGTGAAAATAAAATATAGAAATTCTCATCAGTTTTTTTTTATCCAATAGGTTTATCCCAGTCGGGCCTCATCTCCGGAGCCCCGATCGTGGGGGTGAGATTCATGTGCCCTGATCAGCTAAGATTTCTGCCGCATTACGGCACACCGGTATTTCGTCTACACCAAATGAGTGTTGTAGATGATAGTACAACACTCGTAGCGCCGGCAGCGCCGCGTTATGCCTGTGGACATAGGCTGAGACCGCATAAGCTTGACAACGCAGACAGCTAATGTATATGTATGTGCTATAGTTCCGACTGCATGTTTGGCAATATGGAGTCGAGAGTCCAGTGATGATATTAGCGACTGAAGGATCGAATGTGAATTTATTTTGCATGGCTTTTAAGGAGCTTAGGGAGTCAGAGCATATCAGAAATTGCTGACTGTCAGTAGCGAATTCACAGTAGAGGATAGCTTGCAGCGGGGTGGAGTGCCCATGGGTATTCCCGTTTCTATGCGACAAATGCACAACCAACCCCGTTTTTTGTTTCAGATCCGTCGGTGTATATTTTTGTGAAATTTACAAATTTTTCAATATTCTGCTTATATTCCAATATCAGCTGTTCTGTATTCAACTCCGACTTATTTTGTTCTCTCTCTATTGCATGAGATTTTATGTCCGATAAATACCTTGGCGGAAATTCTGGAAAAGTGCTGCCATACAGTTTAGTAACAATGTCGGACTTGTTCTGGATGAACCAGTTGCCAGTCGTAGGGCGGTGTTCTGAATCCTATCTAGAGTTTTCAGGCGGCTTTTCCTGGTAGACGAGTAGATTGTGCATCCATAAGCAATTCTGGAAAGGGTTAGACTTTGACAAATACTCAGTAGTACTTCTTGATCTGCGCCCCATCTTATTCCAGCTAGTGTTGTCATGACATGTTGTCATGAGATCGCTCAGATGAGGGCTCCATGTAAGTTTGGAGTCGAAAGTTATTGGAACTTCATGCAGATTGGGATTTGGCACATCATGATGTTTTCTTTTTCTGTAGAAATAAATGGCTTCAGTTTTAGAAATAGAGAATTTGAAACCTTTTTCTGTAGTTTCTCTGTAAAGGATATCAATGAATCTTTGCAGAATTTTTTCAGTTTCTTTGATGGATTTGGAGAAACGAAATATTACCAAATCATCAACGTAACTGATTTCATGAATCTCTCTTGGAATGCTTTCGATTATAGAGTTTATTGCTATTGCAAATAAGGTCACGCTCAATGTAGACCCTTGGGGTATTCCACTCTCAACGAGAATTCAATATAAGATCTTCTAGTCTAGCCCTGAATTTTTTTCAACTCAAAAATTGCTGTAAAAGATAGGTAAGTTACCCCTGATTTTCCATTCATGGATTGTTTTCATTATACCATATCTCCACGTTAGAACATAAGCTTTCTCCAAATCGAGAAATATTGCCGAGAGGTGTTCCTCCTCCATGACAATCGTTTGTATCTCATGTTCTATGTGAGCTAGCGGGTCTATGATTTAGCGGAATTTTCTGAAGCCCATTTAAAACGTGGATAGTAGGTTATTGGTGTCAAGATACCAAATAAGACGGTTATTTACCATTTTTTCCAGTAACTTACTCAAACTGCTGCTGAGGGAGATAGGACAGTGGCTGCCAGGTTTGGTGGTATCTTTTCCAGGTTTCAGTATAAGAATTATTATCACTTCTATCCATCTTCTTTCCAAATATACCGGAGTACCATATTTTTGAATATTACCAACATGTTTTCTTTCTAGTCCGTAGGTAGGTGTTTCAAGAACTCATAGTGGATTTTGTCTGAACCAGTTCGTCCATAGTGAAGGATTGGTTATATGCTAGGTTTTCATCTGTAGTAGAATGTAAGTTAACTTGTTCTGTTTGGGTTTTTATTTCTAGAAATGTAGAATTGTAATCATCTCCAGAGTTGTCTGAGTGATAGTGGTCAGAAAAAATTTCAGCCACGTCTATGGGGTTGTTGGAGATCACTTTTTCATAATCTTCCAACGTGAGGAATGCCGTACAAGAATATTTTGTCAGAAAGGCATATTTTCAGATAAAAATTATTATTATCATTATTATAGTCACCACCCAGAATTGACAGCTAGTGCTAAAATTATTTTTTCATGTAGCAGAATCGTTCTGTACATGTTTCATGTCCTTGAAATGTTATACGGGGGTTATACGGGGTATATTCAATATGCTTACATTTCCTAAAAACATAATGAACAATCTTATCAACTGTGAGAAATCCTTGAATTGAAAATGTACGGCATCATTTTTTGTTTGTTTTGGGATGCTTGATAAATCAAAACAGCAATGCTTTTCTAAAAATGTTTTCTCTAATAAATAACAGTGACATTTTTTTTTAATTCATATTTTTATTTAGTTCCATTGATTATAACCTGATATTACGTAAAACGAAAATAGTTAGCCTAGAAACCGGTTGCCGTAGAGGCATTTATATCCTCTCTTTAAACAATATAAGATTCAACCCCCCAAATGTAGGTAATATTTTTTTTTTTTTCATTTTATTTTATGCAGCAACATTTTTAGACGGCATAATTTCTGAAACTCATTTTATGTGTTGAATAATAATGTGGGATCGATGCCGTACATTTTGCAATGATCTTGAAACATACAGGTCGAAGTATGAATTTGCGTGCGGGGCTCCCCGCCCCTGTACCAGCAAATTAGTACGGCATTGCTAAAAAATAAATCTATGTAGTTATACAAATTCAATTATACAAATGCCGTACAGTAATAAATCACCTGAAGTCATAACAAAAATTTTGAGAAAATAAAAAAATTGCTGGCTCTCAGCACCGTTCTTTTTGTACGGCATTAGGTCCTACTTGATTATTTTTCAGTGATCTTGTCATCTTGAGAAATGCCGTCCAAGAATCTTTTGTCAAATAATCCCTCCTCTGGATGGAAAGTTTCGTTGACCTGCGTACTCATCTGCACCGCTCACAACTGACGGCACAGTGCGCAAAGGAGGTGTTTCGTATGGCACTATAATTCTGAATATAATTCATGCTGGGTCAAATGACCCCTCCAAAATCGGCCTGGGCTTGTAGTCTATTTATTTTGGTTTCGTTTTCATTTCTACCTGTCTCTGATCTCTTTTGTGATTATGATCCGATTCTATTCAAAATTGGTATGTGGGTGTTTTCGGGATCGGATATTATGATTTTTTTTTTGACAATATTCCTAAAATCAAGATATATAACTTTGTCTGATTATGGTTCGATTGCATCCAAATTTAGTGTTTCGGGGTTTTCGAGGTCGGAGATTATGATTTTTTTTGTCAAAATTCATGAATCCAAGATGCCGGACGAGTTTTATTGTGATTATGGTCCGATTCTATTCAGAATTGCTACGTGAGGGTTTTCGGAGTCGGAATTTATGATTTTTTGTCAAATTTTATGAATTCAAGACGGCAACGAGTATTGTTATTTGTAGTATGGTGATGTAATGCATGGATTCTAACTAGCATCATTGTGGTTTTATTTCAGAATAAAAAAATACAAAATGTTTTGTTATGTTATGTTATTGTTCGTCCGCTCAGCTGTCATCTGCCTAGTGTAAGCTGCTCTGCAGTGTTGCCAAACCACGGTTGGGCTGTAACTGCTGGTTCCTTGTTCTGGAATAGGAATAACAGGTGTTGGTTCATAAAATGAGTGCGCATCTGGACTACAATGAATTTGTCTATCATACAGATCCATCTGCTCCTTTTTTGGCTCCTCTCCGAAGTTGGGTACTTGAATTACAGTCGATGAATGATCAATATATGATGAGGGTTCTTTTGAGTTTGAACCGTCAACTGGGACTCGCGGTCGTAACTGGTCAGCGTGTTTACGCCTGGTTACACCCTGTGTGTCTACGAGGTAGGAATACGGTCCAGCTTGTTTTATAATTTTTCCGGGTACTGATCCTTTTCTAAGGGGATTGTTGACCCACACATCCTGATTCTCTGATAACTCCTGTAACTGATCCTTTATCGTGATATAGTTTTTGGTCCCACTGTGACTTCTCTTTTAAATCAGGTTTTAGTTGGTCGAATAAAGTTCTTGGTTTTCTAGAAAGCATTAGTTCACTTGGAGTTCTTCCCGTGGATCGCTGAATTGTGTTTCTGTAGGAAAACAAAAACTTGTTCAACCGAGTTTTCAAGTCCAACGTTTTGTCACTCGCGTTCATTCGATCTTTGAATGTTCATACTGCACGCTCCGCTAGTCCATTTGATTTAGGATGATACGGTGTAACTTTAATGTGAGTGATGTTATTTACTGTACAAAGTTGTTCAAAATCCCCCGAAACGAGCTGAGGACCGTTATCAGACACTATAAATTTTGAAAGTCCGAATCTGGAGAAAACATCACTTAATGCACTGATTGTTGTCTCTGACGTAATATTATTAACCGGAAGCACTTCTAACCATCGCGTATAACTATCTATGATTATTAACCACATCTTTCCTTCATATGGTCCCGCAAAGTCTATGTGTATTCGCGACCATGACTCGGGTGGCACGCTCCAAGGATATAAAGGAACTTTCCAGTCATTTTGTTTTGACTCTTGACAGGAAACACATGATTCGACGTGGTCAATCAACTCCAAATCAATATTGGGCCAATATACGTGATATCTAGCCATAGACTGCATGGCACTTATACCGGGGTGTCCATCATGTAAAAGTTTTAGAACCTCCTGCCGTAGTGTTTCTGGTATGCATATTCTTCCCTTCCATAAGAGAATACTCTCCTCAAACGATAGTTCATTACGTTTTTCATAGTAGGGTAATATTATTTTTGGTGTATTTTTCTTATCAGGCCAATACGTATTTAAGTAATGTACAACTTTTTGGAACGTTTGGTCTTTGATCGTTTCGTCTCTCAATTTTCGTCTGCTGATTGGCAAGTTTCGTAGACGTAAGTTTAACAAGTGTCCTCTTTTGGGAAGCCCTTCCTCCTCAAGGCTTGAGATTGTATCATCATTTATGGGTAAGCGGGATAGTACATCGGCTGCGGCGTTGTCTTTTCCAGCTTGGTGAGCTATGGTGAAATTGTAGCTATTCAACAGCATTGCCCACCGGAGTAACCTATTACTGGCCATTTTTGGCGTCTCACGATTTTCCCCAAATATTCTCTCAAGTGGTTTATGGTCTATCAATAATGTGAAACGACGACCATAGACATACTGATGAAATTTTGTTACAGCGAATATGAGCCCCAAAGCCATCAAATGTGGAATAACGCATTTCCACATCAGAGAATTTCCTTGAACCGAAAGCTATTGGCCTCATTTGCCCATCTGGATATTTATGGAACAAGACTGCACCAGTCCCCTTATCACTGGCGTCACTGGTTATCACAAGAGGTAGGTCATGGCTATAATGTACCAGTGTATTGGATGCTGTCAGTTCGTTTTTCAACTTTGAAAATATTTCTGCATCATTCCCACTCCATTCCCACTTTTGACCCTTCTTGAGCAATCTGTATAATGGTACACACTGTACATGGAGGTTTTCTATAAACCGACCGTAATAGGTAATAGAACCAAGGAATGACCGAAGTTGGGTAGTATTTGTCGGTGACGGCATGTTTTGAATCGCCTGGATACGGTCCTGTGTTGGATGTAGGCCCTCGCTATCAATTCTATGACCTAAAAACGTAATACTATTTTTCAGCCATTGACATTTTGCTTTTTGTGTTCTGACTCCAGCTCTTAGTAACCGTTTCAGAACTGATCGAACTCGTTGGTTATGTTGGGCAATCGTGGAAGCGGTTATTAAAATGTCGTCGAGATAACAGACCACACCATCTAGACCTGACAAGATTTGATCCATGGTACGCTGAAATAATGCTGGAGCAAATGAAACTCCAAAAGGAAGACGTTTATAGGCAAAATACCCACGATGCGTGATTATTACCAAGTATTTTCTAGAGTCAGGGTGTACCTTCAATTGTAGATCCGCATCCTTCAAATCAATAGTTGAAAAATACTTTCCTCCACTCAGCTTCGCAGTGATATCCTCAAATCTCGGAAGTGGGTAGTTGTCAATCTGAACATGTGGGTTGATGGTAACCCGGAAATCACCACATATTCGTAGATTTCCATTAGATTTCATGGCAATAACTACTGGTGATGCCCATTCAATAGGAGTGATCGAAGTATCGATCGGCTCTAATATATCCTCCCTAATGAGTCTATCAATCTCTGCGCTGACCTGTTCCTGTAATGGAATGGGTACATTTCGGGGTCGGAAAGTTTTAGGTTTTTTTTTTCTCATCAATGTGGATCCTGGCTAGAAAACCTCTTATAACTCCTAATTCACCACTAAAAAGTTCTTCGAATTCCATTAGAATGTTACTAAATTCAAGCATTTGTTCCCGGGCTATTGAATGATTTTTCTCCTGGACTATATTGGATTCAGAACCCCTTAGTTTTTCAGGAATTTTTTTAGTGGATGTCAAATTACAAATTCTTGAGCCAGGTGGAAGTACCAAGTTAAATTTCAAACACCATTCTTACCCAAAAAGTGGAATATCATCGGTTTCAACAACATATAAGGGTAGGGTATGTTTCTGACCCTTGAAGGCCTGGACATCAACTTCTACTACCCCAAGGGTAGGTATTTCTAAATCAGTATAGGCAATAAGATTCTGAGTTCGTTTCAATTTTGGTTTACCCAGTTTTTGCCAAATCTTGTTGCCTATTACGGAATGATCTGCCCCTGTATCATAGAGCATATCAATTTTCACATTGTTAATGCAAACTTTAATCATTACTTTATTTACTGAACTCATTTTTCGAACATTGGTAACATTAGCGAAACTACTCTCATCGGAGTCGCTACCAGTGCCCTCAGATTCCTCAGAGGATTGATAATCTGACTCTGTAGTTTCTCGTACATGGCGAGCAGTTCGTTTTTGCCTATTTTTGAGCAGTTTTGCATTTCCTGCTGAGATACACACACGGGCATAGTGATTCTTTTCAGAGCACTCTGAGCATCTTTTTCCAGATGCCGGACAATCGCTTTTGTCATTATGTTTAGGTTTTCCACAAAAAATACAATGTTTTTGTGGATCTAAAATAACTACCTGCTTATCAGTACTGGTAGATATTGGTTGGGGGTGTTTCCGCCATACTTTTTTATTGTTTGAATAATTTTTCAAATAATTGGTATGTAAACCAGGTTGTGATTTTGAAATCTCCATTAATCGCTTTGATTGAATAGCAGCTTGTTCGAAAGCAGTAGCAGAAGCCTGAACCTGTTCCAAAGTTGCTGCATTTGTAGGGTTAATGCGTATTATTTGTTCTTGCCACTCTGGGCAATTTAAACCAATGATCAACTGGTCACGTAGTCGCTCCTGTAGACTGTCGCCAAATTCGCAGTCTCCAGCTAGCCCCCGCAATGCAGTAACAAACTGAGTTATAGATTCATCGCCTTTACGAAATCTAGATGCAAACTGTATTCTTTCGGCAAAAATGTATGTTTGCTTTCCATAATAGCTATTCAGAACTGTTTTCAGTTCCTCATAGGTTTTAGTATTTACAGGATCTGGCTTGAAATGATCAACTAGAATTTTAAATGGTTCTGGGCCTACCTTAGATAATAGCAGGTTTCGCCTCTTTTCCTGGGTGTCTACGCTTGTTAACAAGTCATGCATAAGCAGTTCCATCTCAAACTGAGAGAATAATATTCCCACTCCTCTTTGGTAGAGTCAAATCTCTCAAAATGAAAATGTTTCGCGTAATCGTTCGTAGTCATTTTGCACACGACTGTTCACTTTCCTCTCTTAAAAAAAAATGTACACTCAACTAATTTTAGAGTATAATTACTTCACTTTTAGTCTAGAAGGTGTTGAAAGAATTTGTGTGTCTCCGTTTGGTTTGTTTACCACTATTGTTCAATGTCAAAGGATTCGCACCGTTCGCGGTATTTTTCCGAAAACTTCACGCACAATGAGTTTCCACTTCCTCGTCGCCAAATGTAGTATGGTGATGTAATGCATGGATTACAAAATGTTTTGTTATGTTATGTTATTGTTCGTCCGCTCAGCTGTCATCTGCCTAGTGTAAGCTGCTCTGCAGTGTTGCCAAACCAGAACCACAACCACCATGGAACGAATGGTAACGTCTAATACCACATTATTCAAAATTGCTACGTGAGGGTTTTCGGAGTCGGAAATTATTTTTTTGTCAAAATTCATGAATTCAATATGGCGGCACTTCTGGGATTTTTAACAATTATGGTACGATTCTATTCAAAATTGTTATTTGGGTGTTTTCTAGCTCGGAGATTATGATTTTTTTGTCAATATTCATTAAATCATGATAATGAATGAAATTGGTATGATCATTCCCCGAGAATTGAACAGAACGAGGAATCATCTAATTACTTACCTAAAATGGAAAAAATGAAATTAGAGTAAAAATAATTTTAAAAGATAATCTTTTAATCAAATGCACTAAAAAGATCATTTTGTGAGTAACAGATTCAAAAGCTTGTTACACCAAGTTATCAGTTTGTATGCACTGCGCTATAAGCGTTTGAATCTCTTACTCACAGAATAACAGGTACCTCAAAAATCTAAAGCAATTGCGAAAGTGAACTATCCTTTGGAAGGGCTTTATCAGAGTTTTTCCATAGGTGTCATCTAGATGTCCATTGAAGTTTGATGTAAAAATTCGAATTATATGTACTGGTGACTTTCTATATTTATATTGAAAAGAAGTAGTTGGGATTGGGTCATCTGAAAGAAAACCCAGTATTTTTCAATAAGCCTACGTTTCGACATTGAAGGAAATAAAATAAAGCAAGTTTTCTCTTCAGAATATTGTTCACTATCGGTAACAGTCTTTCGAGTTTTGTTGGGTATCGATACTTATAAACAACAAAAAAAATTGAAATGGACTTTAGAAAAATAAGAACATCTTCATCAGAAATGGATATGTGGAACCTTTAATGTGAATACAATTCAAGAAATAGAAGCTACCCAAAACACCAAAATCACATCACTTTCACTCGACGCCCGATTCGCCAACAAAGTTATCAGTCTCAAGAGCTACCTATAAGCTTATAGCTGTTGAGGATGATGACTTAGTTGGCGAAACGGGCGTCGAGTGAAAGAACATCTCTATGAGTTGGAGTTGGTATTTTGAAAAAATTCCATTTGACCCAATTTATAAATTGAGAGAAAATGAATTGAAATGTGTGAAACCGTGAGAAATCACTTTTTGTAGTCAGCAAATAGAAATCACCTTTGAAATTTGATTTATTGGAAATTCAATGAATGACATATTACTTGATTTATTGCCACAAAAAAAGGAGGGAAGGAGCTACTCATGTCAATCTGTATATCAACCCTTTTATCTATTTTTTTCTTGCAACTTGTTCAATGAACCAAAAAATAAATGAAAAATATTTAATGAGATGAATCAAAAAAATTATTAAAATTTTTTGGGATCAGCTTATGGTGGGTCTGGATCATAACACCTCAGACCTCTAGTAATTCTTCTTCCCACCAACTCCTGAAGAACTCTCATTATAAAATTTGAAAAGTTTGGGTAATATTTCGGAAAAAATACCATCCTTTTCCACAGGAACGCCATCATCCGTGATACTGAAAAAAAGTGTAAAATCGCATTAGAATAAAGCAAAGGCATGAAAAAATATGAATAATAACAAATAATTACCGGAGTTGAACTGGCAATACGACATCGCCAGCAAAACGGACAGCGCTACACTTCGATAAAGTCGTGTTGCCCTCTGCCTCTTCTTCTTGGCCTTCTTTCTCTCCTTCTGGCGGGTCTCGATTGCAGAGCTATCCGTCGAATGATCCCTTGATAAATCCTCGTCGGAGGCCCCGCTGTCGGAATCCGATGTAGACCGGAGAAGTTCTTCCACTCCCTGAGCAAGACCTGGTAGAGCTGGTTCTCGGCCGTGTGGTACGGCGGCCGCGGGTGAGCCCCCCGGACGTTACACCTGGCACTAATATACAATCAATATTACCATCAGCAGTACCCTCTCATGGGAGAACCATGTGAAGTCCATTGTCAAGAGTGCCTCTCACAAAAACTTGGTTTTCTGTTTCGCGCCAAGAAGTATTTTACTTCTCGTCAACTGATTATGATTTATAAGGGACATATTCGACCTGTTTTGGAATAGTGTTCCCATATATGGAGTACAGCACCCAAACACACATTGAAACTTTCAGATTCGGTCCAAAAGAGAGCCATTCGTCTCGTCGGTGATACTTCGCTCACAAGCTCGCTTACTTTTCTTGATCATCGCAGAAAAGTTGGCGATCTGTCTCTATTTTATAGATATTTTCATGGACGATGCTCTTCCGAAATATCATCAATCGTTCCACCGTTAGCGGTCTCATCTAGATTGACCCGTCGAGCTCAGTCCTCACATCCATATGCCGTCACTTGTAGACTTGCTGCACATCTGCTTCCCAGGGCTTGTTTTTCCACAGAACCTCGAAGCTTTGGAACTCGCTGCCTCGGGAGATGTTCCCTGAGGCATAGAGCAGCCTTCAGAAATTCAAGAACACCAATTCCTAGCTACTTTCCCTCTCACGATTTTCTTTGAACAATACAAGATTTTCCTTTTCGTTAGAACCAGAACATGAAAAAAAAAACAGATTTTTCAGTGAGTGAAATGGCAGCCTCCTACACTGGCTAGGCAAGGGTGGAGCTCTGTACTGCTCTCCTGCCTAGGTGTAGTATTCCCAGTTTCTATCACCGGCTACCTATCCTGAAGCACCCGATCCGAGGCCCCTCCTTGGCTTCAGCTGGAGTCAGATTTTCCAGTTCTCGCATCCCTCTGTAGTCAGCGTATGTGTTAGGTATCAGAGTAAAATGAGTGTGTTTGGCGTCGGTGTATAGTCAGCTAGGGGACCACGGGTCGCTATGCCCGTAGGCTGAGGCGCCTCAGCCACCCCTGGGTTTGCGCTTTGCTCTCGTTAGCCGTTGGGATACCCAGAAGAGCTCTAGGCATCCCCTTGAACCCTTGACCAAACCAAGTAACATACCCAAATTCTCAAAATTTTGTACTAGGTGAGTCAAAGAGTCTCATTCTTCTTGGTGACATTTTGTATATTTTTGTCCGAAATTGATAAACAACGTGAGACAAATGCTTGGTGACAAAAATTGAAAAAAAGCTTTAAATAAAAATTTCGTCGGTTGAATTTACTGATTTTTTTTTCATTACTCTAAGTATGAGTACACTTAATTATTGCCAGAAACTTATGGCTCTGCTACTACCAGCTTTCAGGATACATAGGGTAATACATTATTACAAATCTGTTATTAGGAAAGTTGTCAAAAAAGTTGTATTCAATGAAAATGTCATATAGGGGCTTTGAAAATCAAAAGTTCTCTTTATACGACATTTAGATATGAGCCACTTTATACGATCATGAAAGTTAGGATAGGAATACGCCCGTCATTTTGCTCATTATAACAATTTTGTCGTATTAACCAATTAAAAAATATCGATATAAAGTTCTGAAATATGTTTGTTTCAAATACCTAGAAATGAAGAATATACCATTTCATAAATCTTACATCACCTATTTTTTTTAATACAGAATAAGTATGTTATCCTAGCATTTTTCAATTTTCAAAGAAATCGTTACTCTACCACATATTTCTGGTTTTTGTGAGGGTAACAATGAGATTGTAGAGAACTACAGACGTTGGCATATACAATAAAAATGTCATACAGGGGGCTTTGAAAATCAGAAAGTCTGTAACTTTGCGCCACTTCATACGATCATGAAAGTTAGGATGTTTTTTTACGGGGTACATTTTTGGTGAGTTCATATAAAAAATACATCATGGAAAATATATACATAAGTCGTTTATATAAAACGTGAGTATTACGAAAATTTATCGATAATATTATGAAATTCCAAGATATATTTGACGTTCCAAGATATATTTGACGTTAATACCTAGAATTGAAGAGTAGACCATTTTATGAATCTTATAAACTTCCTTTTTTTACAGGTTACTGTGTTATCCAAGCACTTTCAATTTTTTACCGAATACTCCATATTTATATAACAATCAACAGTAACATTATAGACCCACACACGTTGGCGTTGGTATATTGTCATTTTATCGCAGTAATAGAAAATGAAACTTCATTTATCGATATTACTATATCTTATACGCTGTTGATTAATGGTTATTTAACGAACAAGTGTATTAATAAGGGCGATTAACAATTGAGATAATTTAACGCGTGAGCGGAGCGAGCGCGTTAATGTTCGAGATTGTTGATCACCATTTTAATTCACGAGTTCGTTAAAAAACTTTTCCGTTGACCGTAATTTTCAAAAAAAAAAAATGGTTCCATTTGGGTCTTGAACCCTCGACATCGCAATCACCTCAAGTCTCACACGAGCATTTTACCAGCCGGCTGCGTGACTACCTATTAACGTTACTGACAACTGGTATATTATATTATAAGTGTATTAATAAGGGCGATTAACAATTGAGATAATTTACCTATTAACGTTACTGACAACTGGTATATTAACTGTTTTCTATTTTTTTTACATAACTTTTCCGTCGACCGTACTTTTCAAAAATAAAAATATCTTATTTTTAATTTTCAGTTTTATTATTATAAATATTGATATTAGAAATTGTACAACCATTGAATCTTAATTGTACTATATTGAATATTAATGAAACACCATCTCTCACATATGCCTTTATTGTACTTGGTAACTTGTCACACATTTCCTATTACATACATGTTAACCTCAAGAGAGCGTAGACGGAACTGTCCTCATGTACAGAAGTAGATGGCGCATGTGCGCTAACTCACATTGTTGCCAATTGACACTATGTGTGGATGATACATTACATTAATGAATTTTAAGAAAATACAACAATGAAATAAATAATGACAGATAGTACTAACACAGCTACTTGATTTCAAAATAAATGTAGCGGGTAAGTATTTGGTTGCCTACGCCACAGGCCACTAATAAGTATAATATGTATTGGAGCAATGTACGTTGGGTTGCATATAAGTAAATCGTTGATTAATAGAAAATCATTCATTAACAGAGGGGTCATTAATCAACGATTTTGAGTGCGTTAAAATACATCGTAAATGAACGGTCGTCGGAAATAGTTATTTAACGAACAAGTGTATTAATGAGGGCGATTAACAATCGAGATATTTTAACGTGTGAGCGGAGCGAGCGCGTTAATGTTTGAGATTGTTAATCGCCATTTTAATTCACGAGTTTGTTACAAAACTTTTCCGTCGACAGAAGTTTTCAAAAATAGAGATATCTTATTTTCAATGTTTATTTATTTAACGTTACGATAAAAAACAATCACTATTTCCTATTTATATTAACTCTACTCAAAGATAGTTTAATTTTTCTCAGTGTTAGTTTTATTTTATTTTTTATTATTTATTTTCAAATTGAAATAAAGAAAAAAAAAATTACCCTCGGTGGGTTTTGAACTCTCGACCTCAGTGTTGCAAGCCAGGTGCACTTTACCATTACGCCACGGGACCATATATGGTTTTGAGTGACAACTGGTGTAATAAACATTTTCTAAAATTTTATTTGAAAATTGACAAATAAATAATGACAGATAGTACTAACCAATATAAAATGTATAAGAGCAATGTATGTTGGGTTGCATATAATCAAATCATTGATTAATAGAAAATCATTCATTAACAGGGGTCATTAATCAACGATTTTGAGTGCGTTAAAATACATCATAAATGAACGGTCGACGGAAATAGTATATTAAATTATAAGTGGATAAACAGGTCTTTCAAATACGCGCGATTTTTCAAACACGACGGCTCTGCCTGAGTGTTCGAAATAGAGCAAGTGTTTGAAAGACCAGTTATCCACGCATACTTTACGCAATTTTTTTCAATGGATGCACTTTGAAACCATAAATTCTGGTTTCATTATTACAAGTGATGGAAATAAGAACTTATAATGTAAAATGGTTGAATTCGTGATGTGACATCAGTATAGCTTTCGTTAATGTTTGAATAAAAGTTTTGCATTTGTTTGTAATATTTCATTTGACGTCACAAGGTACTCCTGTCAGATCAATAATCATAACATTGTCATTCACTGTTCTCGAGTTGTTGATGTATCAATGGTAACTTTAATAAACGCGCGTTTTTGAAAGTTCGATTTGCACACGCCGTGGCGTGCTTTAAATAGGTAAAAGGGGCACCAATTGAAAAAAATGTAAAATTATTTCGTACTTGCATCCTACATATGTACACCTTTATCTTATTAACAGTTTTTGTGATATGACCTCGATACATTTTGTCAGTGCATTCGTTTCCTAACGACCTTTGATGTAGAATATTCAATGCCCATTTCTTTACAAGGTTTCCCAAATGGAATCAAGCAACAGCAGGTAAGTACCTACTTATCAGTCAAAAATCTTTTATTTCTGGGCCATAATCAATAATTTCGGGAGGTAATCTTTCAGCCGCATCCGTTATGTCGTTCAATAAAGATGTTGATGGATATCTCACGTTTTTTTCATATTGTGCATATCCTAAAAACCACAACACACTTGCCACATGGGCGCATGTGCCCAAAGTTCGATTCCCAGACTTAACGTGCAATAATAGTGACGTTCTAGTGGATGTTCCACATTATCTGATACGTAAAATGTTATCCATAACATATGTTTGCACTTATTGCGAAATCTGGAATACACTCGAAACCTTAGAGTACTTTCTTCCTCCACCAGCTCATCAAATTGAGGCACATTGGTTTCGTCCCTTTGAAGTTTATCCTGTATATAGATTTTTGACAATTTGATATGATAATTGCCTGTCAGTTGGTTTGAATAATTTGAATCTAATCGTGGAAAGTTAGGAGCATGTAAATGATTTAGTAATACTCACTAACTGTTCCTCGTATATTAATCAGGGGATGACTGCTCCGGCTATTTGATGATAGTTCCGTAAATGCGTGGCTTGGTAATGAACTCATTTCTTTAAAAAAATTATATGATTTTAAATGCCCGTTTCTCGATTCTACTATCCAACGTGCACTTGTTATAATTCTTGCAAAATTAGCCATCACATAACCATCACATACTGATTTTGTCCACGAGCAAGCAGAGGAGGCATAACATTTCATATCAAGATCTTCTGATACTGGAGCAGAATCTCGATATCTTCTGTCTACAATTGCAATGTCACCATCCTCTAACCAAGTTCTCATCCCGTTTAGATTATTATTCAGTTCATGTTTTAAAATGGTAGAATCGTTATAACGGCTATCTGAAAAATAGAGTCCGTTGATGGCTAGGATGTAACCATCTGGGGCTATGATAACTTCAAGTTTCACCATATGCTGCATTTTGTGATAGCAGTACTACTGCTGGAGTACTCGGAGGTTAGAACTTTTTTCTAGTGTAGTGAATGTGTAATCTATATACACAATGGCTTTGGGAACATTCGGGTCAGAATTATATAGTGCGCTTACAAATGCAGGGACATGTCTTTACATATAATTTTGTCTGGTTATTGCATTGAATCCCATGCTATTCGGTACAAACCGTTGCACAAACGTATTGCCTTACTTTACTAATAATTTCATTAGTACTTTGTATGGACGGATATTGGAATATTATTTTCAAAAATTGATCTGATACCCCATGCCGCAATTTCGAGAGGAATGTTATCAAATGTTTTTTCTTGATCACCGTTCTATTTTTACCTGGCTCCTAGGTATTGCAGATATCCTATAACTCCTCAAACTGAATTTTTGAGATCCTTGAATTCCTCTTCAGTAAAACTTTGTATCGTCGTAATTTCTACTGCGATTACGAGCTGATGCTCGAAGGCATTGGATACATTTTTAAAGATCTTTAATTATGTATGGTCTGTGGATATAACGTAAATTTTTTCTTAAATACTTCAATTTTCATCAAGATGATGTTGACAAATTCCCATGTTTTCTGGAATATATATGTTCGAAGTAATATATACATCATTTTTGCACTTCTGGGACAGCCTGTTAAGATTTTCATTTCCATTGCATATATCATACAACCACGATTAGAGGTTGGAAACAAAACGTTAATTTGTTCTAATATCGACGATAATGGCCTGATAACAATTAAAACAAACACTACTGCCTTCTAAAACATTCAAATTGGTATGTCCTATAGTTTCTCGTCTTAGCACTGCGACTAATCATATCAGGGCACATCCAAATGCCTTCGAGCATACCACACCATTCCAGCAAACTCGGCAGTTCTCAAGAAGCTCGTCGTACAAAGAAAATGCGTCAGCAGTTTGCATATCCGACGCTGTTATTTCATATTATATTTTAAAGTAGTCTTGACTTTCCACTTATATTATTCAGATGAATATTTCAACTCTGTAAATTTTTCATCAATAAAGTTATATTTTTTGGTTCAACTCATCCTGAGTTATAAAATTCGCTTCCTCTATTATGTTTTCTTCGACGTATAACCCTATTCATTTGTCGAATGTTATAACTTCTGTCACAAATGTAACAATTCGCTCTGTCTGCTAATGCCATAATTATCAATTTCAACCACAAAAATTATAAAAACTGAACAGAAACGATAATATTTCAAATCTGTGACAGGTAGATATAAACATATTTGCACTGATGCAACTTTTTTAATATCCATATTTGCATATATAAGTAGTTAAGTACGTAACTACTGTTCGTTTTGTTTTCTATCAGTTTGTTTATCGTTCCTTATTTTAATGTCCTGTGTACCATTAATTGGGTCTATTGGGCAAACAATGCAAGAAAATGGTCCCTTCAAAAGTTGTCAAAAAACGAATAATTTATCTGGGTCATGTAACGAAACTGCTGATCAGATAAATTCGTACATAGGATGTAAATATAAAAGAAATTAGAAATTTTTGATTCTGGAGTAACGATTTCTTTGAAAATTGAAAAGTGCTAGGATAACATACTCTGTATTAAAAAAATTAGGTGATGCAATATTTATAAAATGGGTACCTATATTCTTCATTTCTAGGTATTTAATCAAATATATCGCAGAACTTTATATCGATATCTTTTTATTGGTTGATACGACAAAACTTGTTATAATGAGCAAAATGACGGGAGTATTCCTATCCTAACTTTCATGATCGTATAAAGTGGCGCGAATCTAATGTCGTATAAAGAGAACTTTGGATTTTTAGAGCCCCCTATATGACATTTTCATTGTATACAACTTCTTTTATAACTTTTATAATGTATTACCCTGTGTATCCTAAAAACTGGCAATAGCAGAGCCGTAACTAATTACACAGTCAATACATATTCAAACCTATATATATATATATATACATATACAGGGTGTCCCAAACTCGATGGCCTATTAGACGTTTCTGGAGAATGGGACATAGGATTATTTTGAAAATTTGGTTTCTTGGGTAATTGCTTTTGTTCTATCGATCTAAAATATTTTCAGCGTTGCGGCGTTGCCGCTTATACTGAAAAGTAGTAACAACTTTGATATTTCAAATGGAACACCCTGTATATTATTACATTTTTTGCTTCGCTATTGCTTTTCAATCATTTTGGTATGATACTTCCCTATACCTATCTCCAGTGGTTTTCGAAAAATTCACTGATTTCCTTATTTTTTGTGTGAAACACAGCTTCAATTAAATGTTTATTACTGCAGTATTTGGATTCGTAGAAAGCTGAAATTTGGGAAGTAGTTTGAAAATGTCCTGTGTATCAGTTGTGTCTAAGTGAATTCGTTCTCCATTATACAGGGTAGTTCAAAAGTTGTGATTTTACCGATTGATACAAAAGTGGTCAAAAGTGCATTTTTTTAAATGGAACACCCTGTATATCATCACATATCCTGAAAAACAAATAAATTTGCTTTCAAATGATGTATCATGTTCCTATACCTAAATAGTCAGGTTTTCGAAATAAAAGCAGGTTTATGTAAAAATTGGATTATTTTGCCATATTTTATATTAGGTAGCTATCAAATGTTATGGAACATGTCATTATGAAAATTCGACAATCAGTGCATTAATAATAGAAGTTTACGCCTTCATTCACGTAAATTTGATCAAAAAAGATTCAAAATGGAAGACAATAACTATTCAAAAGTTTTGATGAAAATTTTTATTCTTCAAGGTCAGAGTGACAAAATTATAGCAAGAATATGCAAAAGGTAGTATATTCAAGTGTATTATGACTTTTATAAGAAGACGAACTGATTGCAAAAGAATAATTAATTTACAAGGTATTCCAAACTCGATAGCCTATTACACGTTTTTGGAAATTTGGGAGATAAATATTTAAAATATTGTATTTCTCGATAAGAGATTGTGATCTAGCTCTTAAAAATATTTTCGTGGTTGCAGTGCTGCCAAGTGTACTTGTAACTAAGGATGACTTTCTAATTTCAAAAAACACAGTGTTTCACTCCGTATTTCTATTATACTGATGAATACAAATAACTTTTTTCGCATTTTGACTGATAATGTGCTATTTTACTACATTCAAAATCGTATAATAAAGTGGCATTTTACCACAGAGAACTGTCACTTTATTGCATATTTATGTCACTCAATAAAACACAGTTTGATAGAAAATTGTTCATTTGATATTGGAAATAAACAAACCGCGTCAGGTTAATAGGTTACAGAAATTCTACACAGTAAAATAAAAATAAATGAGATAATAGATAATTGAATTGGTACAGGAACATACAAGTTTCTAACGCGACGCATGCTTCACGAAGAATTTGGTGATTGTAAGTCAGAGTTAAGTTTTTATTGTGTCTCAAATGACTTCGTATCGACTCTACCTACTATGAATTTTCGTAAATTTTAAAACTTTGTAATGCTTTTATATATTCATGTGAAAGGTTTTTCTTGAACTCAAATGAATCGACCATATTTTAAAAAAGTTGCTTGAACAACATTGTTTGAAGAATATATTATCTAATTAAATTTGAATATGTCCTATATTTCTAGCTGTTCGATGGATATTGACATTTTGTATTTTTTTCACAACAAACTTTACCAAAACTAATATCGCATGAACAGAGAAATGAATTAAGTAGAAATTTTTATTCAGATTTGAACAAAGTATGATTGGTTCGGTTTTCCTTCTTCATAATAATTTTATGTTCCATTCAGGGTATCTGAAAATCCTGTGTCTGTTGAAAAATCATGATTCACCGTAAGTAGAACTGAATTTTATTTCAATAAATAAACAGATGATGGTAATATAAAACGCTAATTCAAATGTTCGAAGTGCTGACCATTTACACGCAAACATTCGTGGATCGAAGTCATTACATGGATGGTTGTTGCTCTTTGTACCTCGTCCGGCCGAATTTCCTCGAGAGCTCTTCTTATTCTCTGTTCCAATTCGTCCTTCGAAGTCACAGGTGTTTCATAGACAATCTGTTTTATTCTTCCCCAGAGGTAAAAATCAAGAGGAGTCAGATCTGGGGATCGCGGTGGCCAAGGCTGTGGACCCAAACGCCTTATCCACCGATCTTCAAAGGTTATAGTTAATTCTCTGCTCACTTCTTGTGTACAGTGAGGTGGGGCACCGTCCAACTGATACCAACAACTCCGATATACATGAAGAGGCAAATTGTCCAAAAAATCACTAACCGTTGTTCTCAAAATATTCAGATATTTTCCAGAATTCAAGTTCGCATCATAGATACAATATGATAATTTATCATTCATGAGTAAACAAAACACATTTAAACTAAATTTTTCTTGAAATCCCCTTTCTTTTATAAAATGGGGATTTTCTGCGGCCCAAAAATGATTGTTTTTCCGATTGAATATTCCCTCTCTCGAAAATTTAGATTCATCCGTCCAAATAATTTTCTTCAGGAAATTTGGATCTTCATATGTCCATGTTAAAATCCATTCGCAAAAATCAACCCGTTTTGGAGGATCACCTCTATGTAGGGCATGAACTTTGATGAATTTATAATCATGCATTTTGTGTTTTTTCAAAATTCTCCATATTGAAGTGCGTGACATACCTAAATCCACAGCTGCTCTCCTTAATGATACATGTGGGTAGGCGTGAAAATACCCCAAGACGTTAATTTCATTCTGTTCTTCGCCAGTTATCGGTTTAATTTGAGTTCTTGGCGCTTCAACTTTCCCAAACATAGCATAATTCTGTTCAATTCTTCGAAAGATTTTTCTATTAATTTGGGGTAGATTTGGATAACGTTCGTTGAATATTCTGCATGTTCTTGAAACAATTCTTTGACACTCACCGTGAATATAAAATAAATTTAAAATATTTGCATTTGAATATGCATTATAATCCATTTCCAATATTTTTTTACTGACAGGACCACAATGAAAATCACTACTTTTCAAACTGAAAATTTGTTTTGCTTTTTTCTGGTCACGGCACACTACAGATTATTTTAGTTGGAAAATATCACATAGATATTTCGATTCGTAAAAGGACCCCGCTCAAACCTTATGGAAAAGTGATATGTGTGTGATTTGCCTAAATTTTTTATATTGTTTAGAGGAGATATTGGCCAATATTGGCAAAAATACGCTCCATTTCCACATTTTCCACTGCTTTTTCTGAAAACCAACCTATTCTTGCAGTGAAGTATGGATAGTAAATACAAAGCACTCTATTTAACTGTGGTGGTCCTGGGGTTAGCGCTGCTGGCTAGAAAGCTGAAGGTCCCGGGTTCGATCTCGACGATCGGTTTATTTTTTTCTTTTTTAAGCAAGTTTTTTTCCAGTATTATTGGACAATATCTCCGAAACTATTGGTTATTGGACTTTAACGCAATGGTAACTTTTCATTACTAATATTTCCTCTAAACAATACCCAAAATTAAGGCAATTCCCACATAGATCACTTTTCCATAAGGTTTGAGTGGTGGCCTTTTCGTTAATTAACTCGCAAACGTTTCATTATTGATGTATTAATTGTCGAAGTGTCATAATGACTTGTTCCATGACATTTCAAGGCAAAATAATCCAATTTTTATATAAACCTGCTTTTATTTAGAAAACCTGACAATTTAGGTAGGGGAACATGATACATCATTTGAAAGCAAATTTAATTGTTTTTCAGAATATGTGATGATATACAGGGTGTTCCATTTAAAAAAATCCACTTTTGACAACTTTTGTATCTATCGGTAAAATCATCACTTTTGAACTACCCTGTATAATGGAGAACGAATTCACTTAGACATGACTAATACACAGGACATTGTCAAACTACTTCCCAAATTTCAACTTTCTACGAATCCAAATACTGCAGTAATAAACATTTAATTGAAGCTATGTTTCACACAAAAAATAAGGAAATCAGTGAATTTCTCGAAAACCGCTGGAGATAGGTATAGGGAAGTACCATACCAAAATAATTGAAAAGCAATAGCAAAGCAAAAAATGCAATAATATACAGGGTGTCTCATTTGAAATATCAAAGTTGTTGCTACTTTTCAGTATAAGCGGCAACGCCGCAACGCTGAAAATATTTTAGATCGATAGAACAAAAGCAATTACCCAAGAAACCAAATTTTCAAGATAATCCTATGTCCCGTTCTCCAGAAACGTCTAATAGGCCATCGAGTTTGGGACACCCTGTATAGTTAATATTGGGGATTGCAGCAGGTAAAAAGTATACTCTATAGAGATATTTCAAGCTTTCGTATATTACTCATATACATCTTCAGGAAACTATAAAGAATACATGTCAAAATTATATTATTTGATATGATCTTACTTACATCTATTTTGAGGTTGGTTGACATGTTCTAGTTAAACATAGTGACAACACAGTTATAGAATTATAAAAAATGGTTGAAATTGTATAAAAAAGGGGCAAATTGCGAATAAAAATCAACAGAAAATTTTGAAATATTTCTTAATACTTTTGACCTGCTGCAATCCCACATATTAACTAGTTTTATTCTTAACTAGTCAGCAAAGAGACTAGACCTGGGGAGTAGGCAGATTGAGACCCCGGCATCATCATTTTATCCTTTTTTCTTGATAATGGCTCCAAAATCGGAGCTGAAACGTCGAATTTCAACAAATTCTAGACGCGGTTCAACCCGAACTTCCAGTTTCCATATATATATATATATAGTAGAGGAAGGGTAGTCGTTGCTGACTAGTTAGGTATGGAACTAGTAAATAGTGGGGCTTTGCAGCAAAATCAAAGAGTACTACTTTAAAGTTTGTCCAAGCTTTCGGAAATTTAATAAATCATTTCCATCATCAGGGATACTACAAATTGCATGTGTAAGTAATATAAAAAAAAATATATGTATTGTTAACTTACATCTTTGTTGAGATTGTGAGACGCGATGTTACTCAACAATAAGTGACACATTGTGCAAGATGAAAGTTGATATAAAACATGTAAAATTGGAAGGATGTCTTAAAATTTTTTTATAAAATACGTTACATTTAAAATTGTTAAAATTACTTTTATTTTGACCACACCAGGCCAAATCAATGCTCTTGGTTAGGAGAAGACAGACAGTTGACATGACATAAGGCGACACCTAGTGAGCTAGGATGAAACCTGAATTGAGTACATTTGGCATCTAACTAAATGTCTTTAGTAGAATCAAAATTTTGGACGAAAAGGAGTTGAGTTAAATGTATATAATTATTTGTCAAGGTCATAAAATATTTGTTGATCAATTTTCAATGTTAATGGGTGATGGATTCTTATCCAACGTCAAAAGGTAGGAATAAATTTCACTCAGATGATTGATATCTGTTTTTTTACGTCTCACAATCTCAACAAAGATGTAAGTTAACAATACATATATTTTTTTTTTATATTACTTACACATGCAATTTGTAGTATCCCTGATGATGGAAATGATTTATTAAATTTCCGAAAGCTTGGACAAACTTTAAAGTAGTACTCTTTGATTTTGCTGCAAAGCCCCACTATTTACTAGTTCCATATATATATATATATATATATATATATATATATATATATATATATATAGAAAAGGGTAGTCTTGTTTGCTGACTAGTTAGGAAATGAGTTTTTTAATATTTGGGATATGCAGCAGGCCAATAAGAGTACTCTAATGCACTTGTTCCAAGCTTTCAATAACTTTTTATTATCATCTTCAGGGAAGCTACAATGTGGATCAATCATCAGTAATGTGTTTGCATCTAAGTGAACTCTTGTTGGTTAAATAAGTTTTACTCCCAGTTCTGTCCATATATCATGATTATTTCTAACATATACGCCACATAACCTCATAGCACTGTAAGTTTATTCCTTGTTTTTCATTGTTGAAATCTCATAAATGTCTTTCCACATTGTAGCTTCCCTGAAGATGATAATAAAAAGTTATTGAAAGCTTGGAACAAGTGCATTAGAGTACTCTTATTGGCCTGCTGCATATCCCAAATATTAAAAAACTCATATATATATATTCTTCTCCCATGCCGACGTTAAAATACCGGTATGAGGAAATAATTTTTCAATTTTATTATAATAAATGTTTTTTATATATATATATATATATATATGGAATATATATATATATATAGTGAAGAATTGCTTCTGACATCTACAGTCAAATAGCGGAAACTTAATTTGGATCGAACCCTAGACCAAAGGCAGATGATCATCTGCGACATTGACAGGCCGACAACTGTTTAGTTATACTGAGATGATCATCTGCCTTTGGTCTAGGGTTCGATCAAAATTAAGTTTCCGCTATTTGACTGTAGATGTCAGAAGCAATTCTTCACCTTATTCTTCTTTGTGTTAGTGCACAACTATTTCAGTGTATTCGATTTAATTCCAAGAGACTCCATAAAGCCTCCCTGACGAGTGGTAGACCACGAAACAGCTGTCGGTGGATGGTGGACCTCTTGTGAATTAAATCGAAAACTCTTTCTCTTCACCTATATCTGTATCACCTTTATATATATATATATATATATATATATATATATATATATATATATATATATTATCCGATTGTTCTTGTACGAATCCTCATCTATTACTTCAGTCACCACATAAAAGGACTGATTTATTTGACAATATTCACCATAACACACAAAAACGAAGAAAATATGAAATAATTTAAATGCAATTGATAATTCCCATTGCAAATAAGTACAATCAACTTTTTGTATCTGAGATTTGACTACAAGCAGTGCAACCAACTACAACTTTTATAGTACTGGTAGGTTTTCCAAAAAACATTGTTTTTAGAAAAAACGCTTATCCAGGTTCATTCAACATGTCACAAAGTACCGTTGAATCGATGTTCCTCGGTTTCTAGATTTTTATTTTTTCGTAGTGTTGATTCTGGGTTATGCATGATTTTTTTTTTAACAGATATCAAACTGTGGAAAGTAAGGTTGGACAAGTTACCAAAGCTGTTACTGATGCTCCAATGTAAGTACAATAAAATGCATTTTTTGTCCTAACAGGGTTTGTAGTGACCTGGAAATATCATAAGCTATGTTTTAACAGAAGGTAATCAGGAAAAATAATATTTGATAATAAGCAAGGGTGTTCGGTTATTATAACCGTCCGACTTAGTTATACAGTACTTCTCACATCTCACGCAGAACATAGGAGAATTAGGGCAATTGATATTTGTGCGGCGATGAGACCACGGTAACGAACAAGGTCGACAAATTTGTATGAGAAATAAGCTGATGTGTGGAAAGGGTGCGGATTACAAGCAGAAAGAGTTTTAGACCATGTTCAACAATTGCTATTATGTCTCTGAATTAACTACCTATACGCATCTTAAATAATTATTAGGATGTCACTATGGATTTGATTTTTTGATTGGTCTTTTTTTCTTGTCGCTAATATTTGTGCATCTTGCGGGCCAGTGAGTATTGCTTAATGGCATGTTGGATTCGTTATAGTGCTAAGGATAAATATTACAAAAAACGTGGCGTTGCCTGAAAAAACGTGGAAAACAGAAGAAATTGAAAATTACTTGATTCGAGATTAAGAACTAATAGCAGAACAAAGGGTATTTTCATGTGAAGTAGTAAAATGTCCCCATGGGTGTAAGAAGAAGTAGTGCAAGAAAGCGTCAATAGCTAGAACGACCAGAAGAGGTAGTTAAGAGTTTTTGATATTCGCTAGCCAAACTATATTTGTTTGTTAAATCGCATGTTCATGTAATCAGTTTACCATTTGACCTCATTGACTTTGAAAATTTAAAATAACGATATCTCAAAGATTGTTAACTGAGAAATATTGTTGCTCGAAACTTGGCTCATCTTTTATAGCTCATAGTTTAACGTGGTAATGGGTATTCAGAACTCATTTGAAATTCGATGATCTGTTTTTTTATCATACTTGGATATTTAAAATGTTGGGCAATGTGCCTTCGAAATGTATAATTTTATACTGGGAATATTAAAAAATGGTATACAAAATTTCAGATAATCGTCAAACATACAGTCTGTCCATAAAGTAACCTCCCCTCCCCTCTTAACTTTTGAATGGATTGGAATTTTTATTTAAAATTTCTGAAAGTGAAATGGTAGTTCTTGAGCTACTTTTGTCACAAAAAAATATCTATCTTTCAAAAT
This sequence comes from Chrysolina haemoptera, assembly GCA_958298965.1. NCBI lineage: Eukaryota > Metazoa > Arthropoda > Insecta > Coleoptera > Chrysomelidae > Chrysolina > Chrysolina haemoptera. The sequence goes on along the minus strand of OY282603.1, from coordinate 18,146,410 downwards.
GGCGTGTGGCATCCAATTTGATTTTTTTTATTAATAGCATGGTGGGTTGAGTTATAGCTCATTCGAAACGTCTTTCAATTCGCTATACTACAGAAAAATTTCAGACAAAAATATTTATTTATTTATTTATTTAATGTAGTCTTAATCTTGGTAACGAGACTGGCTCAGTCTTGTACTTGGTCTTGATAGTCTTGGTCTTGGTCTTGACAAAAAAACGTCTAGTTTTCAAAATGGCGTCGTGGCAACATTTTAAAAGATTATTTGAAATCGCAATAGGGTTCGAGTGATACCTTATTTGAATCGTCTTCCATTTTTCTTATCAATAACAAAAATTCAGTGAAAAATTTTCATTCAAAACAAACTGGTAGTATGTAATGTTAGAGCCCTGCTAAGATTTCTACCGCATCACCGCAAGACGGTAAAACTAGACTACAGAGCAGCGTGTCCCATCATTCCACCAAGTACAATCGGAAGAACCATTTTAACAGAGTGATATTTAGTCCGTTTTTGCTACTCTTTTCAGTCGATGTTCGTTTCGCCAGCGACTTTGATGGTCGAGGAGGTCTACGTCAGGCTTGTTGGCTAGTATTTGCCTGATGGTGTGAAATGAGTAGTTCCAATAGGTTCAACACTTATCATTCTCTACAACGAACTCAATATTCCCAAAAGCATAAGTCATCACCGGTCTATACCGTACGAGTGTCATAGATGGTAATACAGCACTCGTAGCGCGGCGTTATGCCTGAGGTAATGAATTATGGTCTCAGCAGCTCCACGACACAAAGACACCATCCTGGCAGGCCCTTATGAATCCCACGGTCTCAGAATTGATCACACTGGACCTGAAATATGCGAAGGTCAAATTTTGGTTAAGTCAAGGTCTTCAATACATTGGCTTCTCCTTGTGTAGCTGTAGGAATACTTCAGTCTCCATAGCTTTAATGTTCAAATTCAAAAATGAGACCAAGTTTATGCACCGATCTCTACTTTCCCATGGTCGTGATTAGTTTACAGGCTCCATCCAGCACCATTATGTTATGTAGATACTTCAAACTCAGAAGTCCACGGCCTTCTTATTGTCTGGCAAGTACAATCGTGAAAGGACGATTTAGGATGCAAGCTCCTATAAAAAATGCAAAATTTTTCACGTCAAGTTGTCGCAGCTCCTGTTTCATCACTCCAAAGGAGTAGCGAAGGATCGGAACGGCAATTATTATTATTATTATTATTTGTATCCGTTTGGATTATACCAGTCGGGCCCTGTCTCCGAAGCTCCGACACATCCGGAGGGCGCGCTGGTGACATTTACCGAGATAGCCCCTCCCCACGTCCCCACTACTGGGTCCGAGAATCATGTGCCTTGAGCAGACGGAGTGAACCAAGAATGACGGCCTTCTGCATTCGTCCAGCTAAGATTTCTGCCATATTATGGCAAGCCGGTATGATTTTTAAGTTCGAGAGCAGTGTGTCCATCATACCACCAAGGACCCCTATGATCGGAACCACCATTTTGACAGTATGGTTTGGGTAGAGCCTGCGGAGTTCAAAGAGTAAGTCTCGATATTTAGCCCGTTTCTCCTCCTCTTTTCGGACGATGTTCGTTTCGCCAAGAGCCGAAAACTCCTTGACGAAAATCGTCTTACTTTGATGGTCGAGGAGGACTACATCAGACTTATTGGCTTGTATTTGCCTGAGGGTGGAGAATGAGTAGTTCCAATATATTCGGCACTTCTCATTCTCCACAACGGACTCAATATCCCCCGGAGCATAAGGCAACACTGGTGTCTCGTCTATACCGTACGAGTGTCGAAAATGACAGTACAACACTCGTAGAGCCGCGTTATGCCTGTGGATATAGGCTGAGACCGCATATGCTGGACATGCTGACAGCAAATGCATAAGTGTCTGAGGCGCCCCACGACACGCTCTGCATCTAGTGTCGGGGATCTCTATACCCATCACGCGGCTACGGTAGACCAGGGTGTTGAAGACACCATCCTGGCAAGCCATAATTAATCCCTCGGTCTCCGACTTGACGGCCTTCTGCATTCTTCCGGCAAGATTTCTGCCGCATAACGGCAAGCCGGTATGATTTTCAGATTGGAGAGCAGCGTTTATTATTATTATGTCATAATGGTACGTCAAAACTTTCGGAGGTTACGGGGGTGTTTCCATGAGAAGTGCGGCAAACTGTATATAAAATGAGTATTGAAAAATGGGAAAAGTAAATTTCTATGTTTTTGTACCACTTTATATTTATAACCTTTAGTTACTGCAGTTTCGTCCCATATGGACATTTTCAAAACTATAATTCAAACTGATAATTGACTATATCAATACACGCCTTTTATACCTGTCATCTCTTACAAATAACAATTTAACCCCTAATTATATCCTTATACCTGATGGAAATGTGTTTAGGCTCGACAATGTGGAAGGGCTGCATTAAATACGGGCGAATATACTAAATCTACCTCGTCGTTCAATAGATTACAGCCGCAATATTTATGTTTATAAATTTCTAACAATTCTAAATAATTCATTTTCCAACCCTTGCCAGCGTAGTGCAAAATTTCGGTATCATTAAGATTCGGAAATTTGTGCTTGCATTCGAAGGAGTGGTTTGAAAATGTAGAATCGTTTTTTACTAGTCTGAAGGACCTTTCGTGCTCGGCATACCTTTTTGAAATAGGTCTTCCACATTGTCCCACATAAACACTGTTACACTCCGGACACTTTAGCTTATAAACTCCTGATTTTTTCATTTTGTCTGTTTTATCTTTGGCATTGAATAGGAAATTGGATAACCTGGCATAAGGCCTGAATGCTACTTCTACCTTATTTTTTCTAAATAATCTCGCAATAGTCTCTGTACTTCTTCCATAATACGTTAACGTTACAAATTTCTTAGATTTTGACTGTTTGACTTGGGGCTATATTAATTTGTGAGTAAATTTGAGACGTGGTTTCGTATCAACTTCTGAATGATGGTTGCGTTGAAGCCATTATTTTGCCCTATCTACAGGGCTATTCAAATTCGAGTCTATGCATGGGGATTTCGATAACGGTAAGAGATAGAGGGTTGGTTAAATGGGGGCCAACTAGCGTATTTCAGAGGTTAATTATATGGATGAAAAAAATCTGACCTAGCTTCTTCAGTTCTGGAGTTATACAGAAAAAATCGAAAATTTCGAAATTCTTCTTTTGCCTATATCTTTTTATTTTACGAAGATTTTTTTTAAATTTTGCCACTTTGCCATAGCAACTTTTTGTAGCCTTTCCAAATATCTGAATAAAAATTATATACAGGGTATCGTATAAATTGGGCCACCCTCAACTTTTAATTTTCAAATACGGACCTGTATTTTTTATTGCATTTTTTTGAATGCCAAGAGTCATGTTTCATATTGACGTAGTATTTTCATCTGAATTACAGAGTGTTTTGGAAATATTGAACTATTACCAGTAAAATTTCAAATTTTTTTTTAATTCCAGCTGTAATTAAAAAAAATATATCATAGAATAAGGTATAGAATGCATAGGATTTGGAAGAAAATCAACATTATTCGACGAAGATTGTCTTCTTCAAGAATTCATCCACATTTCAGTTCACGCAACCCATGATCAATGTGCGAAAATGTGAAAACTTATTCTTCCTAGTACGTGTATGTGCATATAATCATTGGAAAAAAATCTTCGAATGGCAATCTTCATACTCCAGACACCAATTTGGAAATATTTTATTGTTACTCACTTTTCGAACTACCTATATTTTTCAGCAAATTCATGGGCATTCTCTTGCTATATACAACAATCATGATTAAACCATTTGAGTTCTCATAGTATGCTTTGGAAAATAAATATTTAGTTCACCTCACTTGTCAATATTTTGACAGTTTCTTGGAAATTATCGTTGGTATTTGATGAAAAATCTGTTAGTACTGAAAATGGGTTTCCCCACAGAGCAGAAAAGAGATATGGTTAACGTTTTCTACAGAAATAATAGAAACATTCATCTTTCCGCTGAAAATTATTTAGATCTGTACCCTGAAAGACATCAGCCGCATCCCACATATTTCAGGCTTTTGGACAGAAACCTTCGCGAATATGGATCTTTCACAAAACCAAGGAGAAAATATGGAAACAAAACTCCTATTGAGTTACAGGAAAACATACTTCAAGCGGTAAGTAGGTAATACTGAAAAAATGTTAATTAGGCTCATCTCCATATTTCAGATCAATACAAATCAATCAAAATCAACAGTACAAATTGCTGAGGAATTGAATATGTCGCAAACTGCAGTATGGCGTACTTTAAGAAAAAACAGATTCAAATGCTATAAAGTTAAAATTGTTCATAAATTGTATCAAGGAGACGCCGAAAGACGGCAAAATTTTTGTAATTGGATGTTGCAAAAATTGGGCGATGACAGAAACTTTTTGAATAGTATTATTTGGTCGGATGAAACTCGTTTCACAAATTGTGGTGTTTTCAACAGGAACAACGAGCATGTTTGGTCACAAACCAATGAACATAATTTTAGAGAAGTGAGACCTCAAGTGCGGTTTGGTCTAAATGTATGGGCTGGAATTTTGAAGGATCGAGTTCTAGGTCCGTACATCTATGCCGGGACGCTCAATGGCGAACGTTATCTAGACTTCCTCAGACAAACTTTCAGTGAATATCTCGATGATATTCCCATTGCTAATTTAAATCGGTTGTGGTTTCAACACGATGGAGCTCGTCCACACTGCACAAGAGACATTAATCAATTTTTACAAGAAACATTTCAAGACAGATGGATAGCAAATAATGGGCCTATAAGATGGACTGCAAGATCCCCTGATCTCAGTGTACTTGACTTTTTTTATGGGGTACACTAAAAAATAGAATATATCAAAACGAAATTGAAAATATAGAAGATTTAAGAATTAAAATCATGAACGCTTTCGCATCACTACGGCGAAGAGATATTTTCAGAGCAAATAATAACTTAAAAAAACGACTCCGTAAATGTCTGGAACGAGAAGGTCGTCAATTTGAACATTTATTTTGATTATGATTACTTATAATGGCTGTTATTTCAATTCTTGATAATAATTAAACAAGTTCTTGTGTGATTAGTTATAAAATATGAAAAGCTATGTATATGATCAAATACAATGTTATGTTTGTGACAGATTATGTTTGTGAGTTCTCAGCAGAAACAGTTACATACAACAGATCTTCTTCGTACCTACTGAGGTCAATCGACAAGGGTATGAATAATTATTCTACTAGTGCTACATTATGGTAAAGAAAAATGTCTCTTGGAATTGTTGATTTTATTTTATTGTTATTCCGAACAAGTAGTGAGACTAGATAATCTGAAAATTCTGAAATTGATTATTCTTAAAGAACAAATTTGTCTGACTCACCCTCATTCTCTGATATTATTCAATTAGAGTTGTTATGGAATAAAAAAATGTTGAAATTTTACTGGTAATAGTTCATTATTTCTATACTACGTCAATATGAAACATGACTCTTGGCATTCAAAAAAATGCAATAAAAAATACAGGTCCGTATTTGAAAATTAAAAGTTGAGGGTGGCCCAATTTATACGATACCCTGTATATAATTTTTATTCAGATATTTGGAAAGGCTACAAAAAGTTGCTATGGCAAAGTGGCAAAATTAAAAAAAAAAAATCGTAAAATAAAAAGATATAGGCAAAAGAAGAATTTCGAAATTTTCGATTTTTTCTGTATAACTCCAGAACTGAAGAAGCTAGGTCAGATTTTTTTCATCCATATAATTAACCTCTGAAATACGCTACTTTGCCCCCATTTAACCAACCCTCTATCTCTTACCGTTATCGAAATCCCCATGCATAGACTCGAATTTGAATAGCTCTGTATATGATTGTTTTTAGTTCTACATCCAAATCATTAGCAGACAAAGGTAACGAGAATGCTCTATGTAACATTGAATTGTAAGCTGCTAATTTTTTACTATTGGGGTGGAAAGAATCACTTGGGATTGTACTGTCTGTATAACTCGGTTTTCTAAACACATTAAACTCAAATTTATTATAATCATGCGTGATGGTCAGATCCAAGAAATTAATTCGTTTCTCTATTTCTGCCTCGAGTGTGAACTGTATGTTGCTATTTATGTTATTTATAAATGTTAAAAACTGGTTTAGTTGTCGTGTAGTACCTCTGAAACAGGCGAGAATGTCGTCAACATATCTATTCCAGAAATGAATATGTTTTTTACCCAGGTCTGAATTTATTATTTCGGTTTCCAAATTGTTCATAAATATGTCTGCTAAAAGTGGGCTAAGGGGAGATCCCATTGGTAACCCTGAGTTCTGTTTATAAAATTTGCTATTGAATTGTAAGTAATTTTGATCTAGGCATACATCAAACGCTGTGGAAATTTCGAAAGAAGTGGTATGGTTCACTTTGGCTTTATCTAATATATCTAAAATGAGCGGTTTACATTCTTTGTATGGTATTTTCGAGAACATACTTTTAACATCGAATGAAACTAACATTGAATTATGTGGAGTGGTTTGGTTACATATTTTTTCTACTAGGCTGAGTGAGTTTTTAACGCTATGTTGTGGAACGAAATTTGTAATATTTTTGAACAACTTGTTGAGCCGTATTCCTAGTTCTCTTACAGGACTGTCTATATATGAAACTACAGGTCTTATGGGGTTATCTTGTTTGTGAGTTTTAACAAGGCCATATAGTTTGGGGCAGGAGGGATTCATGTTGGTAATTCTCCTTTTATCATATTCAGTGAAAATTAATTTTGTATTTGCAAGAAAATTTTTAAGGTTATTTTGACTTTTTGTTGTTGGGTATTTTTTGATGACTGTAAGGTTTTCATTACGAATGACTGATTCAACTTTTTGAATGTATGCCTCTTGTTCGAGTATAACAATGGCATTTGATTTATCTGCTTTTGTAAGAATAATATTGTTTTCTCTTATTTTCTGCTGTATTGTTTTTATTGTGTCTGTTTCTCGATGGTTTGATGATATAAATGGGTTGTTCTGAATGACTTCTTTGATTTTATATGCACCTAATAGATCTATATTATCTGTTTGTTTCAATGCAATTGCTGTGTCTGTTATTAAGGTATCTAAACTTTAACTGTTGATTATTTTTGGAGCAAATTTTGGGCCTTTGGACATTGTGAGAATTTCATCTTTGTTAAACTCTACTTTGGTTAGATTAATGACTCTTTCACGGAACTGAATATCAGGTTCGATTGATTCGGATGGTATGGTTTCTATTGCGGTAGGTTTTTGTTTATGTGTAAGTGCCATGAGTTTTCTAGACTGGGTTTGATATTTTTTGTATATAAAACAACTGATTTTAGACCTAACCTTCTCATCAAAAATATCAAATTCTATCTGGTGGAGTTTATAAGTTAGTTCAGAGTGTAATACCTTCAGATACTGTTGCAGGATATCCCGTTTTGAAAAAAGTGTCTTGCATTCTTCCTTGAGCCAAATAACTCGTGCCATCTTTATTGTCTTTCCCGAAGCTGGTGTTCTTGTCCTGGTTCTGATGTTGATGTAATTTGGCGTAATTTTTCTTCTCAGGCACTCCTGGTTGAACCATATGTTCTGGGATGTTTGTTAGTATTTCAATTTCAGTTTGAGTAGTATGTGGCATCAATTTATTGAAAGAAGCAAGTACAGCTAGACAAGCCACACTCAGGGTTACCAATGGAATCTCCCCTTAGCCCACTTTTAGCAGACATATTTATGAACAATTTGGAAACCGAAATAATAAATTCAGACCTGGGTAAAAAACATATTCATTTCTGGAATAGATATGTTGACGACATTCTCGCCTGTTTCAGAGGTACTACACGACAACTAAACCAGTTTTTAACATTTATAAATAACATAAATAGCAACATACAGTTCACACTCGAGACAGAAATAGAGAAACGAATTAATTTCTTGGATCTGACCATCACGCATGATTATAATAAATTTGAGTTTAATGTGTTTAGAAAACCGAGTTATACAGACAGTACAATCCCAAGTGATTCCTTCCACCCCAATAGTCAAAAATTAGCAGCTTACAATTCAATGTTACATAGAGCATTCTCGTTACCTTTGTCTGCTAATGATTTGGATATAGAACTAAAAACAATCATACAGATAGGGCAAAATAATGGCTTCAACCCAACCATCATTCAGAAGTTGGTACGAAAACAACGTCTCAAATTTACTCACAAATTAATATACCCCAAGTCAAACAGTCAGAATCTAAGAAATTTGTAACGTTAACGTATTATGGAAGAAGAGACTATTGCGAGATTATTTAGAAAAAATAAGGTAGAATAAGCATTCAGGCCTTATGCCAGGTTATCCAATTTCCTATTCAATGCCAAAGATGAAACAGACAAAATGAAAAAATCTGGAGTTTATAAGCTAAAGTGTCCGGAGTGTAACAGTGTTTATGTGGGACAATGTGGAAGACCTATTTCAAAAAGGTATGCCGAGCACGAAAGGTCCTTCAGATTAGGAAAAAACGATTCTACATTTTCAAACCACTCCTTGGAATGCAAGCACAAATTTCCGAATCTTAACGATACCGAAATTTTGCACTACGCTGGCAAGGGTTGGAAAATGAATTATTTAGAATCGTCAGAAATTTATAAACACAAATATTACGGCTGTAATCTATTGAACGACCAGGTAGATTTAGTATATTCGCCCGTATTTAATGCAGCCCTTCGACATTGTCGAGCATAAACACATTTCTATCAGGTATAAGGATATAATTAGGGGTTAAATTGTTATTTGTAAGAGATGCCAGGTATAAAAGGCGTGTATTGATATAGTCAATTATTAGTTTGAATTATAGTTTTGAAAATGTCCATATGGGACGAAACTGCAGTAACTAAAGATTATAAATATAAAGTGGTACAAAAACATAGAAATGTACTTTTCCCATTTTTCATGATGATCTCCTACCACATAGTCCATACATCCATCAAGTTATTAAAATGAGTATTATTTTTTTCTAGATATCAGAAAACTTCTTCTCTAATTGGCGGAATTACTGGAAATATTACCAATAAAATAGGACAAATGCGACATTCGGATTCTTTCAGATCAATTGAAGAAAAAGTTGGATCCGCATATGAGAATGTTAAGGTAAGTTCGAAAAAAAAACAATGATATGGAGAACCAATCATCTGTCAGAATAACATTTTACGGAGCAGAATAAAAAAGTATATAAGTCTTATATTTTTAAACGAGCAATAATTATATAATTATATTATTATATATATTCTCCACACCAGTGAGCACTAAATTAAAAAAATTGGATTTTGTCAGTTATATCAGAATTCCACGACTATTGTGATGACATGACACTACAGAAACATGGTGTTTTCCAGATCATAATCAAGTTTCGATTACAATCGTGCCAGAGCGTTTCACTTCGCATGCAATGTTGAAAACTCTAGCCTCTTTAATTTGACTCACTATTTTTAAGATTATGTGCGAAGAGAAACGTTCGTGTACGATTATCATCAAAAATTGATCATAATCGGAAAAACACACGATATTTTTGGATTTCTTCATCATCGCAATAATCGTGGAATTCTGAACTGTTAGATACGTACCAATGTAACAGCAAGGGTTCTGACAAAATAATTTTTTTAATAATTTAGTGCTCTCTGGTGTGGAGAAAATGAGAAAGATACATTATCATTGAAATACAAATATTTCAGTATGGTCAAGCTATTCATAAGAAAATAATTTAATATTTTTATAAAGCTAGAAAAAGGACCCCGTACACCTTATATGAGAAAATGGTTCTCCGTCAAATTTCTTGAATTTTCAAAAAGTTGTAGAACTGATCATTCCGATGAAATGTTTCAATGGGCGCAACACGATCCTATGATTAGTTTTTGATAAATATTCACTCTGTATCTGCCAAGTTATGATTTATTTCTAATTTATCTTTTTTTGTATCATCATCACTTCCTTGTTTTCCAAATCTTTTCGAAGTACAGGGCGATTTCACTTGAAAACAATGCTATTTTGAGACTTTCATAATTCAGTTGTTTTATTAAGAGAAAATGCGAAAAAAGGTAGAATTATCACATAATATTATACATTCATTTCATCTAGCATCACAGTTGATACAATTCATACAAGGTGATTCACAAATATGGAAATATAACGAATTTTGGTTTTTGGGGCACCTTGTAGTAATAAACCCACCTAAAATGACAAAATTCACTTGAAGAATGTTAAATTGTTGTGTTGTTGTTGTTTGTTGATTGTTTGTTTTTTTTACATCACCCTATATCTCATAAGTGAGTTATGTATGCCTTCCGTGGGAATCGCTGAATGAAGCATTGCTGCCTATGCAGATTTCCAGGAATACTTCGAGGCGGTGTTGGATTCAACAGGCTTCATGGAAACGAAGAATTAATCAGAATAGACATAGATTTCGAATCAGTAACATCTCTCTGTATTTTTAATTTTCTAATTGAAGTTTTTGAAAAAAATAATTTTTTTAAAAACTAAGTTCCGTAATCGGAAAACATAAAGTGGCACAGTCTTAAAGGATTTTGAACGGATATTCATCGTGAACAATCAGTTTCAACTGTTAATTCAAGAGAACCTCCGTTTCTGGACAATTCCCCTGGGTAGCAGACCAAGCAGAAGCCAAGGAAGACTATGAGAGCAATCATCTTCGTAGGACTAATGTTTGCTTTCCTTTATTTCTTGTCTATGTCATTCTCCTCAAGTCCTAATTCATCTCCAGAAAATAGTGATTGTGAGTCAATTTCAAGTGAAAATTCGCCGATACCTAGTTCTCGCGAATCAATAGAAATAGAAGAACTTTTATCAAAATTATCAATAAATAAATGAAACAAAATGGCTACTCCAAAATTCGAATCAAAACTTTTGGATATCGTCCCAAAATTTGACAGAAATCCTCTAGAGCTTTCATCATTTTTAGAAACGGCTAATTCTATCATAGCTACATACTGGGAACCGATTCCTGAAAATATCACATGTGTACAAAATATAACAATAATTTATGGGATATATTCTAAATTAATAGGTCAAGCTCGCGAAGTTTATAGCATTTGCATAGATAAAGATTGGCAATCAATGAAAAACGCACTAATTGCACATTTCGGTGACCAAAGAGACGAAAATGGATTGTTGTTTGATTTAGATCAATTGAGACAAAATTTCAATGAGCCATTATTACAGTTTTATACTAGAGTTGTGTCTTAAGTGCACTTCATAACTATATAGCTACGCATGAAAACGTAGTCACAACAAAAACTGTAAAAAACACCTTTTACAATACACATGCATTAAAAATATTCTTAGCTGGCTTGAAAGAACCTTTAGAATCGACTATTCGTGCAATGAAACCTTCAACTATGGCCGAAGCTAGGCATTATATCATTTCCAAAGATAATATTCGGCATCTTCAAAAACCGAATGGTAATCAATCAAAAAATAGGCCTCCCCAAAGGGTCAATCACCCAAATCAATTTTCGCCAATATGGAACTCCTAACCCCAATAATTTTCAGAATTTTAATCCCCAAATGCAAAACCCCGCATTTCCACGTGGCCCAATAAATATCCAGCCGAGACTGGCCGCACCCCAAAAATTCTTCACAAGCCGACAAGTTTTTGGCAACCCAAGAGGCTCAACCAAAGTTTGGAGACCAAATTATCAAAATACCAACCCAGTACAATCAAACCATATTAGAACCCAAATAGACCAAATTTTATTGCAGAAGAACTCTACAATTTTGACAACCCCTATTATCAGATGGAAACCACACCCTTCCAAAACCAGTATGCTTTCCAAAACGACTTGAACTTGGAAACTACACCCTTCCAAAACGAGTATGCTTTCCAAAACGACTTGTACTATCAAAATCAACTCTGTTCCTCTAATGAATTCGGTTTTTACGAAAATCCAAACTATGATCAAACTCATCCCGAATGTATTGATGACTCATATCCAATCGATACCCAAATCGATCAAACTTCCTCTCAAGATCCAAATTTTCAGAAAATCGACTATCACGAGAAAACGTCATTTTACAATCGAAAAGACCTGCCATATATAAAAATCTCAAATCCACCTTTGAAACTTTTGATTGACACTTCAAAATATTTTTGTGCAGAAATACCGGCTTTTCAGGAATTCCACACTGAGAAAACTATAAAATTTTACTTATTCAAATTTCATCACTTCTTTTGATGGATTAATTGGCTATGATACATTGAAAAACTTGGACGTTCAACTAGATTTGAAAAATTCATGTTTGAATACACCTGATGTGAAACTTCCTCTGGCGCACTATGAAAGCAAAAAGAAATTACTCTTTTATGCTCGCATAAAACCATTGACAATCGAATCAATCATGGTGACATCACAATTATCGAAACTCAATTATTCGATTGCCGAATTCGTGAAGGGTTGACGACCTCTCGAAACGGCTATGCCCCTGTCGAAATTCGAAATAATACAGGTGAAATACAAGAGATCTACCTTTATGAACCTGTTCCTGTGAAAACCTTTCAACTTGACGAATTCGAACTGTACCATGCTTCAGTCGACCATAACACCCCTCCGAATATATCTAAATCAGATATCACACAACTCATACGAACGCAACATATGAATTCGGAAGAGAGATATCACATCGAGAAATTGTGCCTATCATTTTCAGACATTTTCCACCGCGAAAATTCAAAGTTAACTGTCACGAACCAGGTGAATCACAAAATTGGGACCACTGATGGAGTTCCAATATTCACGAAATCTTATCGATATCCGTTTACTCATAAACCGGAAGTCGAAAAGCAAATCGATGATATGCTTCGTTAAGGTATCATTCGACCAAGCGATTCACCTTGGTCCTCGCCAATTTGGATAGTTCCAAAAAGGCGGACGCCTCTGGCAAAAAGAAGTGGCGAATAGTAGTGGATTACAGAAAAATCAACGAGAAAACGATTGATGATCACCCAATTCCCAATATATCCGATATTCTTGACAAATTGGGTAGATTAATGTACTTTTCTACACTTGATCTGGCTAGCGGGTTTCATCAGATTGATATGTACCCCGATGATGTGAAGAAAACTGCTTTCAATGTGGAGAATGGCCACTACGAATACCTGCGTATACATCGTCTTTTCAACTTCGCTGCAGGAGCACATTGTGAACCTGAAAAGAGTGTTTCAAAAACTTCGCGAAAGCAACCTGAAAGTTCAGCTCGACAAATCAGAATTCCTGAAAAAGGAAGTAGCCTTTTTGGGACACATAATCACCACCGAAGGCATAAAACCAGCGTTGGGGTCTGTCTTATCACAGGGCCCTGCCGGTCATGCGGAACAAAATTATTCGACTATCGAGAAAGAGCTTTTTGCGATAATTTGGGCAACCAAATATTTTAGGCCCTATCTTTTTGGGCACAAATTCAAAATTTTTAAAGATCATAAACCACTTCAATGGTTAATGTCTTTGAAAGAACCCAATTCACGATTGGTTCGTTGGAGACTGAAACTCGAAGAATTTGACTATCAAATTATATATAAAAAGGCAAAATCAATACGAACGCTGATGCCCTTTCTAGAATCGAACTCTTTCCAAACGAAACAGACGAACAGACTGACGAACTTCCCGTACTAAGACATATGCAGGAATTCAACGACGAAAGACCATCCACAAGTAGAGACCCCGAAATTAACACACCCACAATCAATAAAAATCGGGATAACGAATCGAATGTAGCACAAATTGATCCCAATGACAACGATGATAACGAAACTGTTCATACGAGCGCCGAAGACCCGATATTGAACATTCACATCACAGATAAACCAATCAATAATTTCTTATTTCAAATAATGATAATTAAAGTCGATCGGAACCCCTGAATGGAAATCAAAAAACTATTCAGAAACTCAATATGTCGAACCCGATCTATTTGTTACCAATAAATCATTTCAAGCTCAAATTTTCGAACATCTGCTTCAAAATGCACCTATGTCTTCCAATTCCAAAATGATGCCGAAGACCTTCTTTATAAAGAGATGTGCCTGTTCATACCGCAAACATTCAAAAATTCTTCCTTCAAGCTTTTCAAATCTAATAAACTCCTCTTCGATGTAATTAACGAAGATCGCCAGAAAAACCTCATCAAATCTCAACGTGAAGGTGTAACTAACCATCAAGGCATTCACGAAACCATAGCCGAACTCGAAACCAAATATTATTGGCCCAAATTGCACGATGACGTAAAGACATTCATTAATAACTGTCCAATATGTCAACAATCAAAATATGAACGTCACCCTCCATTGATCAGATTACAGCTAACGCCCACTCCCAAAAAACCATTCGAAACAATACACACACAATCCTCTTTCCGCACTTCACGTATATCAATCACTTTTGAAGTTCATCACAACTTTCAAAATTCCTGAAAATATTATTTCTGATAATGGCACCGAATTCTCCCAAACCTTCTAAAATGATTGGCAAAACTGTACAGAATTAATTGGCATTATACACTTCCATATAACCCAAATTCCAATGCAATTGTGGAAAGGTTCCGCTCCACTTTCATTGAACACATGAGGACACTGACCCTCTCAAAACCAAATCTGAACCCCTTCGAAAAATTGACCTTTGCTGTTCTTGCATATAATAATAGTATTCATTCGACAACAAAACAAAAACCAATAGATCTAGTATTCGGGCACTTAGAACACAAAGACCCGATCGATATTGATTCTGAATTCCAACTAATCAATACGAAATTGAACGAACACAAAGAATCTATGTCACAAATATATAACAAAATTCACGAAGACACGTCAGAACAGAAAGCCCGGAACCATTGGATATATGAAAGCACCCGAAAGACAAACAAAAACGGCTCCCCTCTACAACCCCGAACATATTCTCAAAAGCACTGATCTAACTGTGACAACCCCGTAAAATACATACCACAAACAACCCTTTAAACCACCTAGGAAAATGACAGATCAAAATCTCTTACAGGTCGATGACACTTCGTCGGACAACGACTCAGAAAGTTCGAATCCAGAACCTCCAGACGAATCCAGGGATTCTCCCCTTTAAAATAGGAACCGCACGAATTAAAGTAGGTTCCCATACCTTCCTACATTATATTCGACATTATATCAACATAAGTTATTAGAAGCTACAGTAAACAATACAACCCTTTCAATAGAATCGCATTATTCAATGCATACAAACATCTTGAGTACGAAGTCAAAAATGTAAATCATAAATTCAGATCTTTGTTTTCCCATAAACGCGCAAAAATAGCCCTCATTGCTCCTCTCGGCTCCCTCGTAAAATTTATAAGCGGAAATCTAGATGAGCAAGATGCGGAAGAAATCTATCATAGCATAGCCGAACTTGATTCAAACCAAAATCGAATTATAAAGAAAACCAATAAACAAATTTCAATCACTTCAAAATTGATGGAAAATATTAACGAAACAATGTCATCAGTTTCCAATAATCAAAAATTGATTGCAGATAAAATAAACGAGTTGCGAATTGCACTTAACGAGACAAAATTCAACTAAGCACATTTTTTGGAAATTCATGAGATACTAAATCAAATAAAAATCAATCTCGATTCTCTCTTGGATTTTCTAACAGAAACAGAAAATGCTATGGGATTTGCAAACTTGAAAACTACATCGTAGTATCGCTTCTCCTGAGGATTTGAAAGCAATAATAGATGAACTTTCTTTATCACATAGCCATTCTCAATTACTTTTTGGTACTGAGGAATACCTCAAATACTATGATGTTGTTGAAACAAGAGTTTTCACCGCCGAGGATGAAATCATTTTCATTAGATTTTCCACTAGTTCATACTGCAACTTTCGATCACTACCACCTATATTCAATTCCAAATCAAAATCAATCGATTATCATTCCACCTGCCTCCTACCTTACCCTAAGCAACGAAATGTACCAGTACCAAAACGAAGAGTGCATTGACCTACAACCGAATTTCCTCTGCGAGAAGAACCACCTCTTGCCCATCCAGGACAATCCAGACTGTGTGACGTCACTACTTTCGTCAAAGGCCAGTATCGACAAATGTCATAAAATTCCAGTCAAAATCAATCAGGAAATAATCGAAGAAATCAAGTATGCCCACTATATAGGCATCTTTCCGGAAAGCAGAAAATTCCAAACAAACTGCGTGGAAATTGATGTTGCCCTGTTGAAAGGAGTATACCTATTTGTTGTTCCACCAAAATGCTCCCTGAAGACTTCCAAATACACATACCGGAACGAGAAAGGATCAACTATGGGACATCCTCTCACATTAGAGGAAATCAAAGGAGTCAATATTCCAACCCTGCAAGTCCAGAAACTCAGTTTGGAGAAAGTTTCCCTGGACAAACTACTCGAGCTCCAGCTAGACGAAATTCGGGATGACCCATTGGATCTCATCAACCTTCGCCCGGACTACTCAAGATGGTCTCTTTAGGGCGTCGCGAAGCTGACCGCTTTCGCAGTGGCATATCTTGTGGTGACTCGGTAGCGAGACATCCTTCGCCTGCTCAGCCCCAACACACCACAAACTACTACAAACAGAAATCAGGCCATCAACGAATTTCAAGTAGTTCCACCCTCGAGTTCCTTCTACGGGATGGAGGAGTTATGTATGCCTTCCCGTCGGAATCGCTGAACGAAGCATTGCTGCCTATGCAGATTTCCAGGAATACTTCGTTCATGGGAACGAAGAATAAATCAGAATAGACATAGATTTCGAATCAGTAACATCTTTCTGTATTTTTATTTTCTTGTTAATTGAAGTTTTTGAATAAAAATAATTTTTTTAAAAACCAAGTTCCGTAATCGGAAAACATAAAGAGGGAGTCGAAAAGATAGCGATATTTTTTCATGGGAGAACTCGAAATACTTTAATTCATATTGTACAAAATTTTCACTTATAATCTCCCTAGTGCTTGAATTGTTGCCAGAAATTTTTCGAGTACATGAATTTTTTGAAAATTCATGTACGAGATAAATTTCCAGCAATTAATTCAAGCACGCGGGGGATTCGGTAAGAAAATTTCACACCAAAATATATTAAATTAATGGTTAATTCAACTGACTTGTAGATTATTCTGAGAGAAAACAAGTTGTAACATCAGTGGGCCATGAATGGTTTTTGTTGATATAATGACAGTTACGCGTTGGTATTAGTGGCAGTGTTTGTATGTGAGAAAGGAAAATTCATTTTGCGACATTTTCAATCTAAAATTACATTGAACATCACGCAGAACTAAAATAGTTTTGAGTGGTCCATGCGGATTGTCTATTGGGAAGTGATGTGGAAAGGAATTCTTGCAAATTTCAGAGGAGTATTCACGAAAAGATAAGTTGAATAAAATTGTTTCAAATATTAAGTTCATCAAGTCAAGCATAGATAGATTTGATTGATATACATTTTTTACCGATGGACCTATTCATCGTTGAAATGCAAGTTCTCAAAATATTTTCAGACACATTCGAAATATTTAGTGAATATATAATTATGAAATATTATCTACTTTCATATGATTCCATTTGTACATAAAAGCAAAATGTTAACTATCACATGTCAAATATTTGACAGAAAAATTTCCACTTATTAATTAGGGTACCCAGGAGGATAAAAATTTCCGGAAATTTTTTGGGTTGCCATGTCAACTAAATAAAAACCATTTTTTTGATTGGCTGAAAAAGTGAGGTGTGAAATTTTCATCGGAATCCTATGACGGGTTTTTCATATACAAGGCGAAAAAATGTGTGAAAAAAACTACGATCTGTACATTTCACCATTGCTATATTTTCACTCTAGTTTTCGGCGGGTTTGCTATAGTTCTTCCTCATCGGGCCTCTTTTACTCAAAATTAAGATTTTTCAATAAAATAGTGATCAGTTATAATACCGTACAATAGCGTACCATATCCCTCGAAAAAACGCCATGCCTCGAATTATTATCTGCATCAGCATCGTCTAGTAGGCGATTCAATGGAAAAGTTATTTTTTCATGCTCAGTGTTTCTCAGAAGTTATATTATACTTGTTACATTCGCAGAAGTTCCTTTTTTCGAATGTTCCCTCTATAAAACAATAAAATAGTGAAAGTCTCAAAATAGCATTATTATCAAAGAAACTCGCCCTGTACTACGAAAAGATTTGGACATGGATATCTCATGAATTTGTCACACAACGAAAATACCACATAGGATAAATCAGAATAAAATCATAATTTGTATGTAAGTATTTCTATCCGTTTATATATTAAATCAAATTCTCGGCATATTTTTACACCAAATTAACGTTTCATGTTTCAATTATGTTTTTGTATCTTCGAATCGTATATATGTTTGTATATAGTATATACCCCCTTTTAGAGAACGTTTCTCTTTCTTTTTCTTGTATTTGAAACATTATCTGAATCATCTTCGAATACCTACTTTTTAATATATTCGTAATAGGCATAGAGAACAATTCAAAGAGGATAAAATCAACAAAATTCTAATGTCAATAGTCGTTTTCTTGTTGTCATAAAGCTCAAGAACTATTTTTGGGTTATTGGACTAATTGAAGTTTTTTTTTACTATTCAAGTTTGTGATTTTCAGTATTTGTTGAATTTTGCTGAACAATATGGCCTTCGCAAATAGAGTAAGTTGTTATGTTTGTGACCGAAATGTTATTCCTAGACTCTCAATGCGTTGGAATAGAGGAGATAATATTGATGTTTTGCAAATTGCAACATATCGAAGTCAAACTGCGGGAGATCCAACCAACTATTGATATTCAGGAATATGTTTCAGTTGTAATAACACAGTGATGAATGACATTATTGCTATGGAAAATAACCCGAATTGCCTTCGTCTCAATGTGTTATCCCGCGCATCAAGTTGTGCGTGCAATATTTGTAATGCTCGTCAAAATATTCAAAGACTTTTTTTAGAATGTAGAGTGGATATTTTTATTGCTTCTGATATCTATGTCCCAGATTTCTTGAGAATTTGTGGTCACCATCTTGATCATCAGGACTAGGATATAATAATAATAATAAATGCTTTTATTGCCAGGAAAGTCGGTACAGAACCTAACCTATCGAAGGCACATGAGAAATAATTGCAGAGCTCTTCCATCCAATCATAAAAATGTTGGCTTGATTTTGATGAACTTTAACTTGAACATAATAAAACAAAGTATATAGCACTTTCCATCACAAATTATAATAGAACTAATAAAGTAATCTGAATATTGGGAAACTCAACTGAATATGAAGAAGACTAATCGACCAGTTTCTTGTACAATGAAAATATTTCAAGTGTTAGATCTTTATTCCGTAAGAATTTTAACATTCTGTTATAAAAATAGTCCTCATCTCTTACAAATATTTCTTTCTTATAGAACATGAGTAAAGAATAATGTTTGTAAGTATCAATTCCATCGAAGACTGGTCTCAAAGATTTGTTACATATTTGGATAAAAAATGTTCAATATACTGAATCTAGAAATAAAAAGAATGTAAAAAAATTTTTTGTACAGATTACAATTCGTTTCATCTATTGAACTCATGTATTAAGTGTACATATAATTTAGTTCAAATTTTCACTTCACTGATTCTTAAATAAAATCAATTTGCTGAATATTTTTCTGATTTTTAACCCAGTTATTTCATTATTGATTTTGGAACATATACTATTTATTCTTATAGAACCATACATTTTTATTATATTTTCAATTAAATTTTTTTTGTGGTTTACGTCTTCTATTGAATAATCAAAAACATGTTCATCCAATGATTGAAATAAATGAGCATCTTCCATAAAATATGGAATTTCTTTTAACAAAATTTTAATAAAATTATCATCTCTTGGCAGTAGATTTCCACATAATTTAAATGTCAGTTGAATTTTTTTCTCGATTTTATTACAAATTTTTCTCACATCTCTTGAACAATACAACAAACCTCCCTTATTTCTGAAATCAACAAAGTGCATTGTTGTATCTAATTCATCAAAGTGTTCTAAATATAATGATCTTATGCATATTGAGCACTTAATTTTCCTTTCCAATTTTTTCACAACAAAACCAGATAAATATGAAACAACATTTCCAGAGTATTCATTGAGTGATGAAGGAAGAAACAAACTCAAAATCGAATAACAAAGTCACAAAAACACACACAAAAGGTTATTCTTAAAAAAATCTCGAGAGAAAAACACATAAACCTTGAAGTGCAAACATGCAAACAAGAAATTAACCAATCTGTGAAAATCATAGACCTCATTTCTTTCATCTTGCACCGACCCTGAATTTTCAGTGGTGCCAACGTAAATTGTATAAACATGGCTGCGCCCATGGCAGGGGACAAAAATAATTTGACATGTTATATCTATTTCTTTTATGAGGTCTCTGGCTAGCACTAGCCGAGATTGGCATCTAGACAACACACCTTTCAACTTTCAACAAGAACTGTGGTCGTCTATCGATTCCGATATTGGGTACTTGAGAAAAAATCCCTCGTACCTACATCGGGCTCGAACCGACTACCGCTATACTGAAGTTCTGAACGGCATGCGCCTTAGACCGCCAGACCACCGAACACCGGCCACCTGGGAGGATATCAATTGTTTCACTGAAGACGAATTTAAGTATCTGACATCAGTCTCAAAAAATCATTTTCGACGTTTACTAGAATTTTGCGATATTGTTGAACAAGGTGGCAAGAGAAGAAATGTCGAAAGGAAACATTTGCTGACATTTTTTATCAAAATGAAACATGGAGTTTCAGATGAGTTTTTGAAAATATTGTTCAGTTATCCTTCTCGACAAGCAGCAAGCATTATTTCTAATGTGAGATTATCTCTTTAACAAAGGTTCGTACAAAATAATATTTAATTCAATAACAAGAGAAAATTATATGAACAGTCTTGTATCCCCTTATACGAATCAACTGTACAATCCCATACCAGATATTCCCAAAGTAATAGTTTATATAGATTGTACCTACAATAAAATAGAAAAGAGCAGCAACTTTCGGATATTGAGTCAATCATACTGTTTCCACAAGAATGAACACTTGGTCAAACCAGAGATCAGCCCCCGATGGATATATCTTAGCAATCAACGGGCCGTACTTCGCAGATGCTAGGAATAATGATGCAAGTGTTCTAAATAACGAATTACAAATTGATTTGAATGGAATAAAAACATGGTTTCAAGAAGGCCATATCGTGATAGTCGATAGAGGCTATAGAGATTCAATCAATAGTCTACAAGAACTTGGCTTGCATTACTAGGTACCACCATTTCTACCGCCGAATCAAAGGCAATTAACGACAATTGAAGCCAATCAGACACGTTTAATAACCACTACTAGATGGATTGTAGAAGCTCTAAATGGACATTTTAAGTCAATTTTCAAATTTTTTCGTCAACCCATATCAGCAAAGCACACTGCGAAGTTACGTGACTATTACCTGATTGCTGGTGCTCTTATAAATAAATTCCATCCTTTGATAAATATGCCTGGAACGTGGGATACCGCCACACAAATGTTGGTTGATTCCGATGATGTCAACATTGTTCAGGCACGAGTTGAAGCTGAAAACATCCGTAATAGTAATGGTCGATGGATTCATTTGAATCAATTTCATATACAATCGTTTCCTCGCATTGATATTGAATATTAAAAATTACTGGGAAACATTCTCCATGAAAATTGAAAAACGAAAGTGTGATTTATTTGTAATATATAACAGAAAACAACTACTTCCCCGGCAAAAACCACGCTGGACATCTGATAGATATTGTGAAGAGACTTTTACTGGAAAGGAAAGAAAAAATCTGAAAGTGAAAATTCGCATTTTCATTCAGATAGTTGATATTTTCAAATTTCGTTAGTTTTCATTGAAAAAACCATTAAATAAATTAGTTAGGGAGAATGTTATTAAAAAATATCACTCACAGAAATTGTTAATTTCATTGAAGCAAGGTTCGCTTCTCTCGCATTTAATCCACAATACATTTTGGTCGACGAAAATCTATTTCTTCAGGGAGATTGATATGATTGGAAAAACAGGCTCTTCAGAAGCTCTTCAGGGATGGATATGAGGGAAATATTTCTTCTGCATTACCACTTTGAAAGTTATTTTTTGACATAGACCTGTCAAAAAATAACTTTCAAAGCGTTCTTCCTCTGTTGAAGAGACCGTCCTATCGTTCCTTGGTTTTCTTCGTATGGAGTTGCTGAGTTGAGTTGCCAAGTTAAATTGCTAGAGCTTCTGGTTCTCCCTTTTGAGAATTGGAATCCACCTTCTTCGGTAAGACTTTCCTTGTTCCGAAGGAGTTGGAGGATCCTACAGCGACGGCGCCAATTGTTATATTTGCGTTTTCACTTAGAACATTTTCAAAACTTTATTTGGGTGGTTCGAACCACCGTTTAATAATTACAAAGAAAGAAATATAAAAACATGAATTGAATAAGTGACAAACAAGGTTTGAAATCGTGAATTTATATGTTTTGAAATACTAGCGATACTGCTTGATAATTGAAATTGGATATGCGTAGCTGGGCTCCATGGGATTGTCCATTCAGAGGTTTTCCTGGAATATGCCTGGGACGGTTACTGTAGAGTTTGTATATAACATCTATAAGAAGTTAATATTAATGTTGTTGGATTGGATTATTCAGTACTCATCCTAATTTCAATAATGTCAGGAGGTAGAATTCCCAACGAAGGTGTGCGCGAGGGTCTTGTGATATTAACAAGAAATATTATTTTTAGAGGTAATAAATATTTCAGAATTCGTTCATGAATTGGGAATATAGTAAAATCCTATTTCTATGGGAAGAAGATCACTCAATTACTTTTCACTCAATCATTGGCCAAGAGCAAATGGGTACATATTTTTAATGTTTTGTGTTATTGTAATTTTCCTGCCTAAAGAAAAACCATCCAATTAATACTATTTTTTTTTTTCAGACCAAAGTTGTGTCACGCTCCGGTTCTCAACAAAGCCTTGAAGAAGTGGCTCGTTCCCGCTCAGGTTCTGCAGTTAGTAGCCCTACTATCCCTGAGGATAGACCACTGGCATAAACATATTTTGTTTATAGATTTATCATTCACTGTGGCTTAAAAATTCAGAAAAATCCTCCAACAAATTTCAATTTATGTCCAATCGTATGTGGCACAACTAATTTTGATATAGTTCATTTAAAAATCAGTGCATTACTCAGAACTTTGATTTATTAAAAAAAATTCAAAAGTTTTCACATGAGGGTTTTCGATTCAATTCCGTAAGTTCCACAACTGCCGACGGCCGTTTCGTTGTTCAAAACTCGACAGGATAGCTATAAAGAAAGCTCTCGAAATCGAAATGAATGCAATCTAAATTAATACCTTACGGCAAAGATATATATATATATATATATATAGAGAGAGAGAAAAGGGTAGTCTTGTTTGCTGACTAGTTAGGAAATGAGTTTTTAATATTTGGGATATGCAGCAGGCCAATAAGAGTACTCTAATACACAGATTCCAAGCTTTCAACAATTTTTTATTGTCATCTTCAGGGAAGCTACAATATGGAAAGACATTTTTGAGATATTTGTAAAGAAAAACCAAGAATCAGCTTACAGTGTTGTGAGGTTATGTGGCGTATATGTTAAAATTATTCATAATATATGGACAGAACTGGGAATAAAACTTCATTGGTAACACATAGGGTTAATTTGGGAGCGAACACATTACTGATGATACATTTTAAAATGGATTCAAAAAAATGTTTTTGTTTTGTGTACAGCATGTGCTTTTAGTACTAACCATAGAAATTATAATATATATACTTACTCTAGAATGCCAATTCAATGGGACGAAAGTGTTGTAAAAAGTTCGATGCATTATTTAGTGCGCATGATCAGGACCAGTTTCATTCATACCAGGGTGGGTTTCAGTGCGATTTTTAAATGATTTATGATATTGAGTAAAATCGATTTGATAATACGTTGGTGTCAGGGCAGTCTATGAGACACGAACAGTTTTGGTGGGCATACCTATCTTGTGAAACTGATTATATCCGAGAAATTCATCGAATAAAATAACAATGAAAAAATATATCTTGAGTAGGTAACTATTGGTGACGTTTCTGAAATATACTTATTTTATGATTTTTTTTTAAGTTCTGATTCCCACGGAAAGAAACATCCTGTATTGTTCAGAGAACATCGTGAGAACCAAAGAAAGGTAAGTAGGAATTGATATTCTGGGAAACAGATGTTCGGCATGTCTCCAAAGTGACGGCATATGGATGTGCTGAGGACTGGAGCTCGACGGGTCAGTCTCGAAGGGACCGCTAACGGTGGAACGATTGATAATATTTCGGAAGAGCATCTTGCATGGAAATATCTATACAACACAGACAGATCACCAACCTTTCTGCGATGTTCCAGAGGAGTGAGCTAGCTTGTGAGTGAAGTTGTTGGATCACCATTCTAGAATTATTGCCAAGTGCGTATTTATTTAATTCACGATTTTTCTCCGTTCTGCATTCACTGGCCGATATCGAAGCTTTGGAAGAGAAAAAGGTATGAAGAGTACTATCATCTGCAAAGCTGATTAATGGACAGCTCCCAACAAATCATTGATGTGAAGAAGGAAGTGTTGGTGCTAGAACTGATCCTGCGGAACACAACTGGGGAGGCAAGCCATAAGATGAATGATTCATCCAGAAATATCCCAGTCCTATTTTCAAAATATCAAATTAGAATCTGAACTGAAAATAGGATACAACATTCAATATCATTATATTAATTAAACTGAAGGTTTAGTTAAGCAATATGCACATCTTTGCACTTGGCTACACCATACTGAATATGACCAACAGTCTGAGGCACGTGTCGACTGTTGGTCTACATTTTAAGGGTTATACCCAATACATTCGTTTTTGGTGAGTTAATACAGCAAGTGAAATAAAATGAGGAATAATACGTTATATTATACGTTACATGTTATACACTGAATAAACATTATTATTATTATTATTATAAAACAAAATGAAGAGTAATAATAAATGGATTGTTTATAGAGCTGAGTGACTCAATAGAAGAAATAGGAAACTGCCAATCAAAATTTTGAACTTATACGATACGAGTTTTGCGTATCTCTGACCCATGTTTTCACCAAAAAAATCTTAAAATTCTCCATAATCTTTTTAATCAAAATTCTTTTCCGGTATCTTTACTTAACAAGGTCCTATTTAGTACGTCTCCTGTAAACCATAATGTTAATGAACCTCTTCCAGGTAATCAAATAATTAATACTGATAATGATGCTAACAATGTCAATAACAATAATAATGTTTCACAACCTAATATTTTTTACACTTCTTTGCCCTTCATTGCTGAAATCACGCCAAAGCTTTCACGAATTTTCAATAAAATTGGCAATGTTAAAATTGCAAATAAAACGGTCCTTACCATAAATTCCTTATTTTCTGTCGTAAAAGACAAAACTCCTTTACTTTCTCAATCAAAATTAGTATATTGCATACCATGTGCTAAATGTAACCATGAATACATTGGTCAAACAGCAAGGTTGCTGATAGACCGTATAACTTCTCATAAAAGTGACAGCAGATTACACCCTGAGAGATGCGCTCTCAGTGAACACGTCTTTAAAGAAGGTCACTCAATGGACTATAATTCCACAAAAATTTTAACCAAAGAAGGTAATGCTTCAAAACGAATATTCCTGGAAATGACGTTTATTTCTCAATCTGATCATTGTTTAAACAAAAGAACAGATCTTAACCACTTGAGTGAGATCTATTCTTATTTATTAATGTTGGACAAGAACCCAAGTGCTCTCAACAAAAGTTCCTTTGGCATTACTTAATCTCAATTTTGTAATTCTTTTACTCTATGACATCCCATAAATTTCCCAATTGATTCTCAAAATTAAATATTTAAATTCAAATAATGTTAAAAACAATTTTCTCATCTATTACATGAAATCCATAATTATATCTTCTCTTTAGCAGTAATTGCAACTGGACTGGAAACCCCAGCAGCTCAGGCGAATTGTTCTCTTGTTCCATAATTTCTATGAAAATTTGACTTTTGACTTTTGACATATAATTAATTTTAATAATTTCTAACCAAATAATTTTCTCTTCTCCCACGCTCCTCGTGGTATATTACAGGTGTTGTCTGCATCCGACACATTGTTTAGATTTTTAATTGTTATAAATGTTTTACATAATTTTTATTCAGTACCCCATGTTGCACATGGTTTTAGTCTTGTTTAATTTTTCAACATCGTTGTTAAGCGACCAATCTCACTAACATTGTAAGTATTGGACTCTCATCCTCACCATTTTACCATAGTTTCATCTATTTTTGTAGCTCCCTGATGATGACAGTAACCACTGTCGAAATATTGGAAATATAATGTTACAAGAGTACACTTGCGTTTTGCTGCTGCCCCAGAAAAAATTGTCAAGATTTATATATATATATATATATATATTTCATCATATATATATATATATATATATATATATGATGAAAAGTACCTTGTGAATCTACAGTCACTAGTTGAAACTTAATTCGAAACGAATCATGGAATCCAAAGTTGGATGATGATCTACTCATTGGCAGGTAGTCAACAATTTTGTTGTTCTGACCAATCCAAGATTGAATTAAGTTTTCTAATGCGTTAAGAGGATCGTAATAACTTCAGGAGTAATTACTGGAACACTTTCCTCGCCTTCTTTGGTTCTGATTCAAATCATTTTTGTCAAACACTACTACTACTTCATCTTTATTTTCCCCTTGTAAATCCCCAGTTGATCTTTCATCTGATAAAATTTATGTTTACCTTAAAGTGCATCAGAAATCATATTGCATTTCATTCATACGTTCACTTGGTAAAGTAAATACCAATTGTGATACATCATATGAAAGGAAATTTTGAATGTGTGTTTTACCTTAGAACAACAAAGGAAAAACAAAGATACATTTGCGTTTCGGATCCATCCACGTTACAGAAACTAGACCATATTGGAGTTATTTCGCCTCCAATAAATTTTTGGATAATTTTTCCAAGAGGAATTTCAAAGTGTTGAATAACTCATGTTTTTTCAATTTATTTATCTCCAGAAATAACGTTGATGAACATACATGCATGACCATATATTTTTTGAATGGCCAAAGTAATCTCTTTCTAACCATGATTTGAAATATACGATGTTCCATGACAAACAAAAAACATAACTTTGTTTTGGTGCACTTTTCTGTGTCATCTTGAATACTTCGGAATATTTTCCAAAGAAGTTAACATGTCAGCATTCGAAAGACATTTGCAAGTTGGGCCATTTGGAAGTTACAGATCACCGAAGCGCAGTTGCAGGGTGTTCCACAACTTATTCGAAATATTCAGCCACATAATCACTTCTCGATAAGAGGTCGATTGCTGTAAAAAAAATATTGAAAGTCCAACAAAAACGAGACAATAATTGCTTTTTTGTGCGTATTCGGAACCAGCAAGGAGGAACATTTGAACTACTGTGACGAAATTGGATTAGACAAGTCCAAGCTTGCTTGCAAGGCAAATAAGAGGCGGCTCGTATTCGCAGACTACTAACAAATTCATTGGTGTACAGTCATTTGCTCCGTTCGTGTAGTGTTTTGTTCATTACAAATGGATGAAATTGAAAAAGTCGCCTACAAACATTGTATTGTCCCTATGTACAAAAGCACGAGAGTTAAACACCCCAATAACATTTTTTTCGTGTATCAAATGACATGAATAAAGTAAAGTGGTGCAAACTAATGAGGCGTGACTTAATTGGATGTCTACATATGTGTCTGAAGATCATTTTGATATAAGTACTTATCAGTACCAGATGCCTATTATACGCATGTATTGTAAATATGATGGTATATTGTAAAAAAATATCCGTTATCAATTTCAGAATATGAAAATTCGTTCCAAACCCTTACCGACAATATTGAAATCTCTCAATGCACACACCAAAAACAACACACAACACCACTGACTTTGCGAACTATCTCTTCCCCAATGTTTTTAAACAAAAAATACGCTTTATTTGAAGAAAAAACTCCTTTCATGAAGCCGTTTTCAATTGATGAAATAAAACCTCAATACTCTTAGATAAAAAACAATTAACTGTCTTTAAATAACAACAAATTGCGCATGTGCCCTGGCGCGGCTTAGGAAGTAATAAGTAGGTTATTTGTGGTGTAGTGATCTTGCAAGTCACATGAGGTCACTTGCCAGTCCGAGACCACAGACGTTCCGCGCTAAAATACCTTAACTTGAATAATTTATTTCTTATCATTTATTGATGGATTTTTAAAATTTTTTCACCGATTTATTAGTTTTGGTCTATATTTTGTAACCGAACATACCCCTACCTTATCTCTGTTTGTCTAAAATACTGCCATGTTCATTGTCATATGTCTATCGGCTTCTCTGCTATGATGCCAGCACAGCCTAGTATGAAAGAAGCCCTCCCCTATTTTATGTTTCAACACGCAGCCCTAAGAAGCCAGTGCCCTTCGCATGGTAGAATTCCATGGTTGACAGTTCTGTCTATGTCTTTCCATGTATTCAACCCTAATGCCATTCCACGGTACAAGGAATTCCACCCCTGACCCCCTTCGCTTGAAATGAAATGCAGAATAATCAAAATTGAAACTTCTTGAAATACATACATCAATCAATTTTGAGCATTCTAACTTATGGTATTCTATTTCATTATTTCAATAATCTCATTTGAAATTGAGAAAGTTTAAAACGATTCGATTCTGAAGAGAAAACTCTAATTCAGGAAAATATCTGGAATCTTATAATTGATTAGCAATTAACATCTCCAAAGTATGAAAGTCTGATGAATCGTTATCAAAGTTCGGTGAGAGCAGTTTTTGTCGCCAATTGTGATAATCCTATCATCACCTCTCCAACCACGGAGTTCTCCCAGGTTTCATCTCAGTGAGATCATCTTTTGGGTGCATGCCATCTGGGAACCAACCCGATACCGTCCTCCCCATCTTATTGACTTATTTGTGCACAACAAAATAGTTCGTTTTATTTTTATAGTCTTTTCGACTGTCGTCCATTTACGAACTGCAGCCCTCAAAAGTCGAAACTTGTGAGAGTCAAGGATTAACCATAGTAAACATAGTAAAAACAACAAAAGTTTTTCTATAATCAATATTCCACAACCCTTGCACGCTGGAGATGTTATCATAAAACGATTCTCAATACTAGTAATTACAGATGTTTCCCCATTTACAACCTCTGAATTTGAATTACTGGGTTTAAGAATTCTAAAAGAAGGATACTTGGCTCCATATTCTTCAAGTGATATTTCTTTTTTCTTTTAGGTGCTCTGTCTTTGGTCGGCTTCGGTACCTAGGGAAGAGAACTATATTAAAATATATCTAACTCAATTTATCGTTTCTTGATATCGGTGACTATTCATTGAATAATTAAAGGAGAAATTAAACAAAACAACGAACAAGTAATCATTCATTGTTGAGTTTGTACAAACCAAATAAAATATCCTTTTGACAGAGTGTGTGAGTGGATGTGTTCCACTAATACTGAGACAGTATTAGACAGTGAAATTCATAGCAAGTGTTTGTGTCCTATCAATACTGTCTCTGCGGTGGAGTTCCTGAGATCATATATAAACATTGAGTGAGTGCGTTCCACTAATACTGTCTCAACGGTGTAGTTCCGGAGATCGTATTAACAGAGTAAGTGTTCATGTTGAAGTTATTCTGAATGTTTTTTTTTTTATATAGTAGGTATTGATATACATTTTTAAGTGTGTTTCCATGTAATCAAATGTAATAAGTTGTTGATTTAGTTGTCTGTCAATTATTAAAAATAACTTTTGCTGTCGTTCTTTCTTTTGTGGATATTCCTCCACTGTAGTAAAAACTGTTGCTGAAAAGTGAGTTTCAGTGATCCTCACAACAGTTCCACTAATACTGTCTAAACGGTGGAGTTCCGGAGATCATATTAACAGAATGAGTTTTTATAACTTTGTTTTATTATACAACTAAATAACTTTTTTTCTCTTTTATACTGACATTGACATGTAAAATATATTTCAACATACAGAATGTTTATAATCATTGCATCTCAACACCTCCCCTCTATGAATATAAAAATTACTGGAACCAATAAATAAAATCAATATCAAACAATTCCTAATTTTGATAGAAATCTCCCGAAAACAGTCTTACCGGTTGGTTTTGTGAATATATCTGCAACCTGATCTTCCAATGATAAATACCGCACATCGATTCTTCCTATAGATATTTTCTCACGGATGAAATGGTTTTGATATCCACGTGTTTCAATATTGAACAACTCTCTGGATTCTTAGCGACTTTTACGGCTGACTGATTGTCTTCAAATATTACCACAGGATCCTGACTTGTTTGGTTTAGATCTTCGAAAACATTCTGTATCCAAGACACAGAGAAAGATATATTCTGCCTCCGTGGAAGAAATAGCGATAGTCTGCTGTTTTCTTAAAGCCCAGCAAACTGTTGCTCCGCATACTTTGAAGATGTACCCTGAAGTTGATTTTCGATCCATTGAATCACCGGTCCAATCGGCATCGGCATATCCTTGAAGCAAAACAGCGTTTTTATCTCTTTTGTAAATAAGCTTCATGCGGAGAGGTTTTTGTTCGACCTTGATTCCTAGGTAATTTGACACTTTTCCCAAATCTTTCATTTCGAAAAACATCTTCAAATTTTCCTTCAACTCGCTGATCATGTTTTTGTTTTTGTTCACCTTTGGAATAGGAATAAAGGCAATACTCACATGCCGATCGTCGAAAATCGTGTTTTTCCATAAAATAATTGAATTTTTCGTACCAATTGTTCGGAGATTTCTTTAACCCATATAGAGATTTATTGAGTTTTACCACTCTTCCATCTTGATACATTCCTTTCGGAATGGAGACTTCTTCTTTAATATCGCCATTTAGGTGGCTGGTAGCTTGGCGGTCTAAGGCGCAGGCCGTTCGAAACTTCAGTATAGCGGTAGTCGGTTCGAGTCCGATGTATGTACGAGAGATTTTTTCTCAAGTACTCGCAATATCGGAATCGATAGACGACCACAGTCCTTGTTGACAGCAAGTGTATTGCGTGTTATCTAGATGCCAATATCGTCTAGTGCTAGCGTTGAGTGCACGCCGGCCACCCGAGGTGGTGCTGTAGATTTTCCGGATTTTCCTGCAGCTGAAAAAGTCGTCCGGAGCGCCACGGCAAATAATAATAGCTGTCCTCTACCCGTACTGGATATGCCTTTGGGTACACTCTACGAGTGTTTATTATAATTTTTTTATCGAGTTGGATTATACCAGTGGGGCCTTGTCTCCGGAGCTCCGACAATTCCGGAGGATGCGCTGGTGACATTTACCGAGATAGCCACTCCCCACGTTCGTGGGGTGAGCAACTACTGGGTTCGGACCCATGATCTCGGGATCATGTGCCCTGAGCAGACGGCATTCGTCCGGCTAATATATCTGCCATATTATGGAAAGCCGGTATGATTTTTAAGTTCGAGAGCAGTGTGTCCATCATACCACCAAGGACCCCTATAATCAGAACCACCATTTTTTGGGTAGAGCCTGCGGAGTTCAAAGAGTAAGTCTCGATATTTAGTCTGTTTCTCCTCCTCTTTTCGGACGATGTTCGTTTCGCCAGGGGCGGAAAACTGCATGACGAAAATCGTCTTACTTTTATGGTCGAGGAGGACTTCATCAGGCTTATTGGCTTGTATTTGCCTGAGTAGTTCCAATATATTCGGCACTTCTCATTCTCCACAACGGATTCAATATCCCCCGGAGCATAAGGCCTCGTCTATACCATACGAGTGTCGTAGATGGTAGTACAACACTCGTAGAGCCGCGTTATGCCTGTGGATATAGGCTGAGACCGCATATGCTGGACATATTGACAGCAAATACATAAGGATCTCTATAGCCATCACGCGGCTACGGTAGACCAGGGTGTTGAAGATACCATCCTGGCAAGCCATTATGAATCCCTCGGTCTCCGACTTCAGCTCACTTGACCTAAGAAAAGCAAAGGTCAGGTTTTTGGATAAGCCAAGGTCTTCAATGTTCTTGAAGAAGACCCCATCCTTGTGCAGCTGCAGGAGGACCTCAGTCTCCGCAGCTTTGATGTGAGCTTTTTGCTGAACGGGTTCCAAATCTCGTTTGGGTTCGCCCGTTCAGTGTCGAATACGAGACCAAGTTCATCAGCTGCCCGGATTGCTGCCTTGAAAATAAATGCTCCAATCCCTGCTTTTTCATGGTCGCGGACTATGCAGAGGTGATCTGAACTCCTGATCAGATTCAAGGTACAAATTTTTATTTTTTTTCTCTGTTATTGTTGCTGTTAAAATTGGTTTTTCCGTTAACCAGCTGTCGCCCCCTTTCTCCTTGTGCTCCAATACTGATCCCTTTTTTTTGCAAATTATAGTGAATTGGAGTGGCATTCATTTCATTTTATCCTAGAGTGAGATGTTTTCAGCAAGCAAAATTATTAAAATTATTCCTGGTAGTATGTAGCATGTTCATCACATGTGATTGGTATATTTTGTAGTTCTGTACTGATATTTTTTTTATAAAAGGGGTAAATTATATATTTAGAGACAAAATCATTAAAATACTTCTTGGCATTAATGTGGCGTGTTCATTACATTAATGACAGGATAATTTTTATGATTATGAAAAAACTTCAATAGAGGGTTTGTGCTTTCTTGATCGAAAAAATCGTCATGATTCTCCTTGGTATTTGAGCGGCGTATTCAACAAATGTAAGAATAGCGGGAGTTTCATAACATTTGGGGAACAACTCAATATCAAGTACATATTGTATTCAACTCCTGAACATTTGAAAAAGTATAGAAAATATAGACAATCTGAATAAAACTGCTTAATTACTTAAATATAAATGGCGAAACCAGAAAAATTATGAATGATTAAATGAACCCTGTAGTAGTGATAAGACAAAAAAAAAGATTACTAAACCCTATACTAATTATGTCTACAGAAATCATAAAATTATTATTGACACAGATAATTATAAATATAACCTATAGATAAATAACTAAGTTGAACTAATCAATTTACCTTATATTACAAGTAAATGAATGAAGGATATATTCAATACGGTTTTCTTGAAAATGTACCTATTTATAACAGACTAGCAACCCGTATTTGTATTTTTTTCTTCCTACAAAGGCTAAAATTCTTCTAAAATTCTAAACTTAAGTATAGATGATTTTTATTTGAATTTTGCTGATCGAACTCATGACCATAAAAATAATTACAACTAGCAAATAAACAGATTTCGGATGGTAATGGTGTAACGACGAAATCGGCAAAACTAAGATTAAAGGTGAGAGAAATAAATTTCATTCCCACACACTGCAGCACGGAAAATTTTGACTTTGAGAACCCCTTTGGAAGAGAACCTGGGGTAGGTCAATCAACTACCTGCAACATACAAGGGGAGTACAGAGGCACTTCCTCAGATCGAAGGGGCATTTTCAACACAAAACAAACAGGAAACAGCTCAGACAGATCCGAAAAATCAGGATACCCATCACATCCCTGGAAAACAGAACATAGAAATTGTTGAAGATATCCTACAACTACTGGGTCCAACAAATACGAAGAAGGAAAAGATAGGAGAAACAGCATCAAAAGGAACAAACACCCGAAGCCGAAGAACTCCAGACAGAAGCAGCACGGCACGGAACAATGGCAAATACGACGTTTGCAAACAGTCTCAGCAAGGACAGAACAGCCACATTACCAAAATTATTATGCCCCTCGACGTTCAATCCCTGCACCGATAATGCCCTTGCTTTCTTAAAATAATATGAAAGGACATGTGCGGCTAATACATGGGACAATGCAATAAAAATGGCTTACCTAGAGTACTTTTTGGAGGGTGCAGCAGTACACTGTTTTCAGAGATATAAAAACAATGTTGCCAACAACGGAAGAACTTGGCTACAACTGAAAACCGATTTCCTAGCAGAATATGAGGAGGAAGAATCAAAAAGGGCATTGGAAAAAAAGCTTTATGGAAGAAAACAGAAATCAGATGAATCAATAAAACCATATTATTTTGATTTACAGTCTCTGTTTGGAGAATTTGACCCCACTGGAAACGCAGAAGAATTCAAAAAATTTTTTGAGAATGGTCTATGACCTGACCTCTACCCCAACTACAGATTGATACGTGAAGATAATCTAGATTGGGCAAAGCAATATTCCTCTTAACCAAGAACCAATGAGACAGGGAAACAACACACATGCATGCAACGCCACTCACACAGCCCCCAGCCGAATTTTAGCAACAACTGCACGGGACACACAAATGCATGCAACATCAACAACCGTATACATTGTTTTTACCAGGCACAAACATCATTCAGTCCTCCAATCCATTGGCAATTCCACAAGTACAACCCAAGATTCCCACCACACAATCATTTTAGGGTGCCCAATCATAATCACAGTTACCACTCAAATAGTCCACGACTACTCCAACCATTTCTTCCAAGACAACAATTCAATATACCTCGTGCGACTCCTCCATATGGAAGTCAAGGACGATTTTATCAGAGTCCACGCAATACCCTAGTGGGCAACCCAAATTATATGGGCAACCGACAGGAATCAAATACACCCAACACGAGAACCCATGGTGGACGACCTAAATGTTACCACTGTAACAAAATTGGGCACTACGCCACTGCATGCAGAGCCAGGCAGAACTACAATGGACACCCAAACAGGACGCTGTCAATGGCACCAAACGTCGTCCTTTTATAGAAGCAAAAATAAATGGAAAACCAACCAAAACTGTTATAGATACAGGGTCACAGAGAAATATAACAACTAAAAGTTTTTTACAAAATTTCTCTCACATTACTAAACCAATGAATCTCTTAGCTGCAGGAGACAAAAAGATACTGTTGCGTCTTCGGGTTCAAAAATAAGTGTACACTGGTATAGACTTGCCTTTATTATTCAAACCTCACTTGACAACACTGTAACCCAAGTCACTGTCAATTCTGATACCAAAATATTGTATCCAAGGTAACAAGGTAACTTCTAACTTACTAACTCCATCTCACAAATGCATTGCTTTTATATACAAATAGAGTTCTAGAAAACTTAAGAAATCAATAGAACACAATAAGAATCCATAAGAAGGTTACAATAAGAATGTTCGACAATTGATCCAGAACAAAAGTTAGTGCTTCTAGATTTTTCCATCTAAATCATCGAACGATCTCGAACAATTCGAGAAGTCTTTATCAAATTTCAGGTCTGTAACACTGCCTCCTCCTTTAGGTTATTCCGTCCCGGATAACACCATCACCATTTTGGTTGTCCCTCTGGAACCAATTTGGGGAATCGTGGCCTCGGTATTCTGCTAACCTCTCGATGTGAACAACTTTGGGTTTACTCCTTGGGTTGAGCTGGATGCGGTATACCAAGTCGTTGATCTTCTTTATGATGACGTAGGGTCCTGTCCAATTTCTCTGTAGCTTGGGGCATTTTCCTTTCTTTCTCTGAGGTTGGTAGAGCCAAACGGCATCACCTGGCTCGAACATAGTTCTTGGACTCTTTCTGTCGAACCCCTCATTTTATCACTGGAGATTTGAAGACGACGTCTGCAGAATTCATGAACTTGGTCCAGTCTTTCTCGCAACTCTTGGACATATTCTGGTAGGACTTTGTCCTCTGTACTTCTGGGTGGCATTCCAAACAGCAGCTCGTATGGTAGTTTCATTTCTCGCCCAGTGATCAACATTGAAGGGGTATATCCGGTGGACTCATGCTGGGAACTTCGATAGGATAGGAGAAATAGTGGTACCAACTCATCCCAATCCTTTTGATTTTTGGAAATGAACATCGACAGGTACTGGCTGATGGTTTTATTATTGTGGATGTAGGGCTGTGGTACGAGTCTTCTTCACACCTAGAATGTTCATCATTTCCTGCCATAATTCTAGTGGGACTCCATGTCTGGCTATTACATTTTCTATGAAGGCCTTTGCAACGGTCTTTGCCTCCTGGTTTGGAATGGGCACAACTTCAGTATTTATTTCCTTGCTCGGTAACAGGAAACGGCCCAAGAATGTCAACTGCTACTCTTTCGAATGGTTCACCAGAAAGATACTGAGCCATTTTCCCTCGACTTCTAGTTTTGGGTCCCTTCTTTGAAGAACATAGGTCACATCTTCTGCACCATTCTTCTACATCACGACGACAATTCACCCAATAGAATCGTTCTCGAATTCTAGCAAGGGTCCTCTTGATTCCGAAGTGTCCACCTGCACGACTACTATGAAGTTGCTCGAGCACATCTTTAGTAAGTGCCTTCGGCAGGACCAGTTGGTACACCACAGTTGCTCCATCTGGGCTCTCCCATTTGCGATGCAATAGGCCATCACGAAGACATAGGGAATCCCATTGAGCCCAGTATCCCTTGGCAACTGCACCAAACTTGGATTCTTCCTGCCACTCAGGTCTAACTCCATTCTTTAGCCAGCTTAGGACTAACTTTAAATTGTTGTCTTTCTTCTGATTCTTCCTCATATCTTCTGTGGTCCATAAATCAGATTCTTCAGAGTCGACTCTTACGGTGGTAACTTGCAGAATTTCCTTGCAATGTAAAAGTTGACTTTTTTGTTTTCAAGTTTCTGGCAATATCGGCAATGCTGTTCCAAGCATGGACGTCTTGATAATGTGTCTGCATTTCTGTGTTTCCTGCCACTGCGATAAATAACTTTGAAGTCGTATTGTTGGAGTCTCTCTACCCATCTCGCAACCTGACCCTCGGGTTTCTTGAAGTTCACTATCCACTGCAAAGCGCTGTGATCAGTTCTTACGAAAAAACGTCTGCCATAGAGGAAGGTATAGAAATGTTCAATGGCTTTGATTATCGATAGAAGCTCCTTTCTTGTAACGCAGTAATTCCTTTCGGCTTTGCCTAGAGTACTAAAGTAGGCTATTACTTTCTCTTCGCCATCCTGTTCATGGGATAAAACTGATCTAGTGCCTTGCTGAGACGCATCACAGTCCAAAATGAAAGTGCCTTGTTCTCGTGGGTAAGCCAAAATAGGCGCAGTTGTCAATTTCTTCTTCAGTTCAGTGAACGACTGTTGGCAATCAGGGCTTCAATCAAACTGAACGTTGTTCTCAGTTAAGCGGTGGAGTGGCTTGGCAATTTTACCAAAGTCTTGAACAAACTTCTTGTAGTAGGTGCACAGCCCCAGAAAACTTCTTACTTCATGTTTATCCCTAGGACGTGGCCAACTCCTAACAGCCTCGATTTTAGCATGATCGGTCTTGATTCCTTCGGCCGAGATGACATGGCCTAAAAAATTAACTTCTTTTTGAAATAAATAACACTTCTTTGGGTTCAGTTGCAGGTTAGCATTTTCTAACCTCAAAAATACTTCTTCCAAAATTATTCAGATGTTCGTCAAATGTCCTTCCCATTACTATGACGTCATCCAAGTAGACTAGACAAATTTTCCATGTCAAACCTCTCAATACTAGTTCCATAAGTCTCTCAAAGGTGGCGGGAGCATTACATAATCCGAACGGAAGAACTTTGAATTGGTACAGCCCTTGTCCGGTAGAGAACGCTGTTTTTCCTCTATCATCAGGTCTAACGTTGAAAACCATTTGGAACCGGATAATGTGTTTAGTGTATCATCGATTCTTGGTAATGGGTAGCTATCCTTCATCGGTACATCATTCAATCGACGATAGTCCACGCAGAATCGGGTTGATTCATCCTTTTTAGTTACCAATACTACCGGTGAGGACCATGGGCTTGTGGTTTCTTCAATTATGTCATCCTCCATCATGTTGTTTATCATGTCTGCTACCTCTCTCTGTTTGGCAAACGGTAGTCTCCTCGGAGCCTGCCGGATTGGTCGGGCATCGCCGGTGTTGATGCGATGTTGAACTAGACTGGTACATCCCGTCGAAGACTCTGTTCGAGAAAATGTTAGGATGGCTATGAAGAAACTCTTGGCCTTCTGCTTTTCCTCCATAGTTAAATGTTCCGTAGATTCCATAATTTTGTCTATTGTTCTCTGATCGGTGTTAGTGGTATTTCTTCGAGGTACCTGAGTGTGGTTTTCACAATTGATAACTCGAGTGACAGGTTGGCAGAATCCCAATTGGTCGTTTTTCTTCAGGGGGACTTTATTTTCCAAAGTATTGGCAACCCTGATAGGAATTCCTGTGCTCAAATCTCCAGGTTCTTTATCCATTCTGGCCATGATGATGGTTTCGGAGTTTTTCGGAATGTGGATGTCTTCGTCAACATAAATCTTAATTGGTTGGATTTCCTCATTGTACCTGCTCAGGAAGATTTCTTCATTGCCAATCCGCAAAATTTTCTGTCCGATGTTAAGGATGAAGTCGTTTTTCTCCATGATGTCCAGACCCAAAACACATTCATCCCTTATTTCCGCAAACAACATAGAATGTTCCATGGTAATAGGTCCTATCTGGATGTGTACAAGTGTTTCCCAATGACTGGTGCGGTTTGTCCCGTTGCCGTTTCCAAAACCATTTTCCTTTTCATCAGCTTCACAGATTCTTGTATGAGGTCTGGGCGAACGACTGACCTCGAAGCTCCTGTATCAATAGTGAAGGTGCATTTCCGATCTTGTAAGTGGCCTTGTATTAGTAGACTTTGATCATTTTTCTTCAATGACGATATATGGATCTTGGGGCTTTGAACACTGAAAGTCGCCACGCGCCCCCTAGTGCCGACTAATTCTCGTTTTTCCTGGATGGGAGCAAGTCCTCTTTCAGACGTTTGAGGTCTCCTTTTTGGCGTTGTCGATCTCCTGAAGGTTCCTCTGGTATAACGCCCACGTTCCTGGGCTCGGAGATCTCGATCTATCTTCGTTGCTCGCTGATGACGACCTCTTTCTTCTTGGACTTCTGGATCTCGATCTCTCCCAGCAACTCCTCTGTAGATGGCCGTTTTTCCCACAGTTATAACAGCGCCTCTTCCTGTCTTCTGGGGAAGGCACTTGGTTGCTTAATACTGTTATGGAGTCCAATATCTTCTTCAATAGCGCCTCGCTTGTAGGAGAATCCTCGTTGAATTTAACTTCACGTAACTTGGGCCTCGTATTTCTTGATTTTCGCGGCCTCGAACTCCAAAGATACTATTAGTGCTCCGCTTATGGTTTGAAGTCGTCCTAGTCGAAGGGTTTGCTGCATGTCAGTATCTCTCAAACCATCGATGAAAGTCTGCACCCCAATTTGTTCTATGAACTCCTTCGGTGCTTGTGGGTATGCCAAATTAATGAGTCGCTCTACGTTGGCTCCATACTCCTGTAGGGTTTCGTTGGATTTTTTACTCTTTATTTGGCTCTGAAATACTTGTTTGAGATATTGCTGTCCATATCTGATTTCCAAAACTTCAACGATTCTAGAATATTCCTTCTGATTACTCACGGGGATGTTCTGAAGGATGTCCAATGCTTGTCCTCGTAGAAACAGGACTAGAGAGGTGGCCATTTTCTCCTCGGACCAGCCGTTTGCGTTTGCTACCGCTTCAAATTGACGTCTATACGTGGACCACGAGGATTGCCCATCGAATGTTGGAGGCTTCAAAATTTTCACTTGTGTAGGCCTTATCGGAGTTGTCAGTGAGGATGGCCTTTCGCTGGTGGGGGAGATTTCCTCAGAGGGTGCAGGCTTGTGTGGAAGGTGTAACGTTTCCAACCTCTCCTTGATCCTATCCACTTCTTCGTTGAATTTCTTGTTAACCTCTCGTGCCACCCGTTCATCTATTTTGGACAGTTGATTTTCGACGTCTTGGACCCTTCTGTTGACTCCCTGGACTCCGCCTCTGACTTCTTGAAGTTCACCTTTGACCTCTTGAACTTCTCCTCTGACCTCTTGTACTACTTCGGTGATTTCATTCTGGAAGCACTTTTGACTGTTACTAATACGTTGCAGAATATCAACATGTTGTTGTAACTGCTGGACTAACCGCGCCTCCTGTTCCTCTTGTTCTTGTTTTCGCTTGGCTTCTTGTCCCTCTTGTTCTTGTTTTCGCTTGGCTTCTTGTTCCTCTTGTTCTTGTTTCTTTTTCAGTTCGAATTGTTGTAGAAGCTCTTCTTGTTCTTGTTTTCGTTTGGCTTCTTGTTCCTCTTGTTCTTGTTTTCGTTTGTCTTCTTGTTCCTTTAAAATCTCAAGGATATCTGCTGATGTCGCCATTTCGTCGTAATTATTTGCTCGAGTATTCACCATCAAATACTGGAAAACTACCTTACTTTTCTTTCTTCAGTAACACTTATCCCGCCGCTGTCACCCATTGTTGCGTCTTCGGGTTCAAAAATAAGTGTACACTGGTATAGACTTGCCTTTATTATTCAAACTTCACTTGACAACACTGTAATACAAGTCACTGTCAATTCTGATACCAAAATACTTGTATCCAAGGTAACAAGGTAACTTCTAACTAACTAACTCCATCTCACAAATGCATTGCTTTTATATACAAATAAAGTTCTAGAAAACTTAAGAAATCAATAAGAATGTTCGACGATTGATCCAGAACAAAAGTTAGTGCTTCTAGATTTTTCCATTTAATTCATCGAACGATCTCGAACAATTCGAGAAGGCTTTATCAAATTTCAGGTCTGTAACAATACCAATCTTAGGAAATTTTGGAAATTTAATTTTTATTTTTTTTCAATATATACTTCTCGAAATGCTCTATCCCGTCAGGTAAAAAAGTTTCATCAATCACCTTTTCACGACCTACTGCGACCACAGAATGCATGCCAAAAATTAAGAAAAGGTATTAGGCATTTTTTTTAGCAAAATTTTGGTTAGGACATTCGATT
This sequence comes from Chrysolina haemoptera, assembly GCA_958298965.1. Lineage (NCBI taxonomy): Eukaryota > Metazoa > Arthropoda > Insecta > Coleoptera > Chrysomelidae > Chrysolina > Chrysolina haemoptera. The sequence continues at coordinate 18,105,340 of OY282603.1, read as the reverse complement.
CGAACCAGTCTCGAATACCTTCATGTAAATTTCAACATATCTTTTCGGGGAGTTCTATACCTGTTACAATTTTAGAAAAATGAAATATAATAATAATAAGTCACTGTATAAAATATTGCGTGTAAATTGGAATGAATTGAGGCAAGGGATCGGATTCAGACGATCTGTTTATGATTGTTAATAAAAACACATGACTTCCACACCTTCTGCGCAAGTTATGCCCTACTCTTCGCAATTCTCCTGGTGAACTTTCTCTGCACGCAGTGCCACAATTCATCGTCACAACTCTTCTTCAGTATACATAGTCTAGTTTCATAAACATTCTGTTTAATATTTCCCCAAAAGATTGACAAAAGAAGTGACAAATTGTATATTGAACGTTTCCCCGTGAACTTTGCTTTATAATTGGAATGACAATTCAAAATATTTCTAGTTTATAAGCGGCCTAATTTCACATTCCATTTCTTAATCAGTCGATAAATTATTTAAGATGAACGAGTTGATTGAAAAATTTAAAAACTATTCAACGATTTTCGATGACAGTCAAGGCTAACATTATTGCTGAGAATATTTCATTATCTCTAGAGAGAGAATTTTAGTATTTTGTTATTGAATTTGATTTCAAAAATTGCTATTCTGTGATGATCGTGGAGAAAGTAACATCAGTACGTCAGATAGTAAACTGAAACGCCAACAATTTCAAATCTTTTGTGTTCAAAAGTTCTGAATAGCAGGCCATGAAAATATTGTATAAGATTGTCTTATATTAATCTTTGACAGTATGCTCAATACTGTGAACAAGTTATTTATAATCGCCGATCTGATTTATTTGTGGAACTAAAATAGAAAGACAAAAACTCACTTTACCAGAAAAAATTTGTATCGTTAGATTAGTGGGGGATAGCGTTATGTCATACAAAATAGTTTCGAGCATAAATAAACAATTCGAACTAACTGGTAATATAGCAGATTCGACCAAAAGGGGTCAAGAAGGAAGAATAACTGCAAATGAAGATGCTATTTTAGAGAGAATTGCAGCTGATCCTACTACTAGCGTCAGACTAATAGCTCTCGACTTGGGTCTGGAACACACACGTGTGTGGAGGGTACTAAGGAAGAACAAAAAACCTTTCAAACCCAAATTCCTTCACACACTTAGACCTGGTGATACTGAAAGGAGAATGTATTTCTGTTTGTGGTCCCAGGGTTTTTATCTAAATGATAATAACTTCCTCAAGAACATTTTATTCACAGATGAAGCTACATTTACAACAAATGGGGTAGTTTCATCGCAAAATTCGAGATACTGGGCATCGGAAAATCCTCATTGGGTCATCAATTGTAGAAATCAATATTCTGAAAAATTGAATGTATGGTGCGGAATTTTAGACACCAGAATTATCGGCCCATTTTTCTTTGATGGAACGACGAATGCTGAAACGGTTCTGAATTTCTTAAATAACAATTCTCGAAGAAATCCCCATGAATGTTCGTACAGCTATCATTTTTCAACTGGATGGTGCTTCCATCCATAATGCTGGTAATGTACGAAGATGGTTGAACCAAAAATTTCCACTGAAATGGATTGGTCGCAATAGTCCGTTAATTCATTGGCCGCCGCGTTCGCCTGATCTCACCCCTGGATTTTTACTTTTGGGGTAATATCAAACAGGTTTATAAAAGTAGACCAAGGACCAAAGAATTGTGGCAGTTCGCAGAAAAATATCACCAGGAGAACTGCGAAGAGTTGGACAGAACTTGCGCAGAAGGTACGAAAAATGTATAGAAAATGAAGGGGGATATATAGAATATACAAAGTTTTAGAATTATTGGTGTCTCAGTATTTCATCTGCTTGTTTGATACATATTCCATTTCTTCATGTTTGTTTTCAAAATTTGTTAGTATTTAAAAATTAATTTGCGTGGAAAGATATGATGAAATTTTGTATGGAGCTATTCGAGACTGGTTCGAATCGAATGCCCCTCACCAAAATTTTGCTAAAAAAATGGCTAATACTTTTTCTCGATTTTTGTCATGCATTCTGTGATCGTAGTAGGTCGTGAAAAGGTGACTTATGAAACTTTTTACCTGAGAAGATAGAGTATATCGAGAAGTTCATACTGGAATGAAAAAAAATCAATTATCTGAAATCCACAGAAATTCAGGGGTGGGGCTTAGTAAAATGCAACACACTGTATAGCTTACCAAAAAAAATGTCTCAACAACATTAAACTAATACAAATAACACACAAAAATACCAATAAAACAGAAACCAAATTAAATAAACCCAAAGAACCGCTAAAATTTTAAAGGATAACCCAACGGAAACATACGAGGACTTCTTCAAACTAAAAAGTGTGGAAAACCTTATCGTGAAAACTGAAATTGAGGAAAGCCTCCAAGATTTATTCAGCATACCAGAAGATTTTGCTTTAGCCCACTGTGTTTCCTCGGATTCAAAAATGGAAAAAGGGATAGCTATCACATCAAGGAAAAATATGGTAATATGATCGAACTGAAATAACAAAACCAGAAAGCTGGAGGATTAGGAACTCTATATTGGAACGGAAGATGGATCTATTATCTGGTGACAAAGAATGTTTACTACGAGAAGCCAACTTTAAAAAGCCTGTTCGACTCCTTGATGAAGATGAAAAAACATATTTTGTAACACAAAATAACTAAACTTGCAGTGTCTCGCCTAGGTTGCGGAATTGACCACCTAGAATGGAAAAAGGTAAAAAATATGATAACCTACATTTTTCAGGATGTATCAATTAAAATAATAATTTGTAACCTAAAGCAAGATATTTCACCTACTCGAAAGGAAAACCATAACGAACCGTTGGTACACGAAAATGATTTAGAATTTAAGAGAATTACTAGCTATGAAAAACATCACCCAGAAGGACAATTCTTGAAACTAAAGTTGGCCGACGATATCCTCTTACACCCAGAAGTGACAAAGGAGGTAACACTGAAGATAGAAGGGGTTGAAGAGGATCACAATTTAGAAACTGCAACATGGAATTTTATCGCAAATGAGAGACTATTAATTCTAAAAGGATTATTGATAATAGACGGACAAAAACAGCAGCCACGTAGCCTTTCCCTCAACATAAAAAATTTAAAATCAACCCCACAAAAATTACTAAAAAATAGTACGATTGGATTTCTACAAGAAAACATATGTTATGAAGGTTGCGCCTTGGTAACTATACACAGAAAAAGAAAACGATGCAGTAACCCTGAAGAACAACCAATTAGATCACTTGGAAAACACAAATTTTAAAGATGATTATTCGGATGTTTTCTCAAAATCAATGAGGCGTATGGGTAAGACTGATCTGACAGCATAAGATCGATGTTGGGGCTGCTCAGCCTATCAAAAGCCGGCCGTATAGAGTATCACAAAAGGAAAGAGAAATTATTCATTTATTTATTTATTCTCAAACAGGTATAAGTGATCAAATAGAAGAAATGCTAGACTGTAACATTATTAGACCTTGCCACTCGCCTTGGGCTTGCCCCATAGTACTAGTAAAAAAGAAATATGGACAGACTAGATTTTGTGTGGACTACAGAAAATTGAATGGTGTAACAATTACCCAATTCCAAACATCGACGACATACACACCTACTTGGGAGTTGCCTAGATATGTTTGGTGGTTACTTCTAAGTAAAAGTCGAGAAAGAATCGAAGCCCCTAACAGAATTTGTGACACAGGACCAAGGGTCATTCGAATTCAACTATATGAGTTTTGGTTTATGTAATGCACCTAACACCTTCAGCTACCTAGCCGACCGAGTTTTCGAAGTAATGAAGTGAAAAGATGTACTAATTTACCTCGATGATATAGTCTTCTCGAAAACTGAAAAAGAACATCTAGAGAAGTTGGAAAGGTTTTTAAGAGTTTTTAAGTGGACCACACGCTTTCCTATCTCAACAACAACCTAAACAGCCTGGAATGAATCAATTATATTAACACACAACCTTTATTTGGAAATAGTTATAAGCGATATGTTGCTATCAGCTAGCCATTCTACTTCTGTATTTCTTTGAATAATTAGGTACATTTTTCTTTTTTCTTATTGTAACCACCGAATAGACTAAATAGTTAACAGCCATTTACATCTCAAATTTCGCGAACCAATGTGACGTAATATCTCGGTACGTTACAGAAGTGACGTCACATCTCTCCCAGTGTATGGGTAGCACACTCTATGTCGTGACCGGGCTTCCGTACATCACCGTTTCGTGGTCACTTACAAGCATCTGTCAAATTCTAACCACAAATCAACAATACAAAAAGGTAAACAATGGCTGGAAGGGTTATAAATGTAACAGGAATTATTCCTGACGGAAGACAATGAATAGAGATTGAAAGGACTGATGAAAAATTGAAAGATACTTAATTCCCGAAAATGGCATGGACTATAGCATGAGTAATTATCCGATATGTAGTAACCTGTAACTAAGTTTCCTCCAATAGGTTAGGGACCGCGACAACTCACTGTAGCTCATCATGAAGATACTTCATTAATCTTACCCTTTACAAATAGGCAATGATATCAGGAGAAGAGTCTCTCTGAATCAAAATATTATATACATACATATATATATATATATATATATATATATATATATATATATATATAAGGAGAGAGGAAGTCTTTGCTGACCAGTTAAGATAAAGCTAGGAAAACTTGTTGGGTACGCAGCATGCAGGAAGTATACTCTTATAACACTTGTTCCAATATTTCGACAACGTTTATTGTCATCCTCAGGGAAAGCTACAATATTATTAAAATACAATGAAACAATGACTAACAGTGGATTCCAAAACTACTTACAGTGTCTGTGAGGTTATGTGCATAGATATTATAAAATAGACGTTAACAATTGCAATGTACATATTAAAACAATTTGTGAGAGTCCTTAAAGGTCATCATCAACAATTATTGAACTTTTATAGTTAAAAAACATTTATTATAATAAAATTGAAAAATTATTTCCTCATACCGGTATTTTAACGTCGGCATGGGAGAAGAAGAATTTAATTTAGGTTAACAAGTGAGGTTAGGTACGATCCTGCATGGAACAGTACTAAAATGAGGAACATTGACAGACTGAACCTACCATGGAACGAGACCTTGTCAATCAAACATGGAATGGCACAGAACACCATAGAAAAGACATCATATCATTAATTAATTATTTCCACCTATAGAGGGAGTACTCCGAATACTGAAATTATTATTAAAAGTAAAAACAGATAATATGAATAGTAGACAAAATTATGTAACAATTATTTTGATTGAAGAAGTCTTAGTGACTTCTCAGATATATAGAAAAAATATATTGATAAAGATTTACGTTATAAATTTGTAAAGTTTAAATTACTGGAAGAGTAAAACATATTTTAAATAGATTGGGAGTTAAGGTCCCTTTCATTATGTGGATTTTGATCCAAGTGCAATAAGAATGAATATATTTCACTTAAATGGTTAATGTCAGTTTTTTTGTTCATACATGAGGATGACTGTGAAATAATTCATACCCTCATGTCCTTCTTAATAAAATTCTTTTTAGCTCCACAATGGAACCTGTCATAAATAATAATAATACAGATTTGGATATTGCTGATGTTGCTGATCCAGAACACATAGTCAATACTTTTTATACATCTCTACCCTATATATCAAATATTACTCCAAAACTTAGTAGAATCTTTAAACCTTTTGATAACATTAAAATTGCAAATAAAACTGTTCTAACGATAAATTCTCTATTCACTAAAGTGAAAGACAAAGTTCCTTTACTTCATCAATCACATGTAGTCTACTGTATTCCTTGTTCTAACTGCTCGAATGAATATATTGGACAAACTAACAGGTTATTAAAAGATAGAATTTGTTCACATAAGAGTGATTGTAGATTGCACCCAGAAAGATGTGCACTTAGTGATCATGTGCAGACAGAAGGTCATAATATCAACTTTGAGGCTGCGAAAATCTTAGCCAAAGAACCTAACAAGTATAAAAGACTCTTTCTAGAGATGGCCTTCATCTCACAGTCATCCTCATGTATGAACAAAAAAACTGACATTAACCATTTAAGTGAAATATATTCATTCTTATTGCACTTGGATCAAAATCCACATAATGAAAGGGACCTTAACTCCCAATCTATTTAAAATATGTTTTACTCTTCCAGTAATTTAAACTTTACAAATTTATAACGTAAATCTTTATCAATATATTTTTTCTATATATCTGAGGAGTCACTAAGACTTCTTCAATCAAAATAATTGTTACATAATTTTGTCTACTATTCATATTATCTGTTTTTACTTTTAATAATAATTTCAGTATTCGGAGTACTCCCTCTATAGGTGGAAATAATTAATTAATGATATGATGTCTTTTCTATGGTGTTCTGTGCCATTCCATGTTTGATTGACAAGGTTTCGTTCCATGGTAGGTTCAGTCTGTCAATGTTCCTCATTTTAGTACTGTTCCATGCAGGATCGTACCTAACCTCACTTGTTAACCTAAATTAAATTCTTCTTCTCCCATGCCGACGTTAAAATACCGGTATGAGGAAATAATTTTTCAATTTTATTATAATAAATGTTTTTTAACTATAAAAGTTCAATAATTGTTGATGATGACCTTTAAGGACTCTCACAAATTGTTTTAATATGTACATTGCAATTGTTAACGTCTATTTTATAATATCTATGCACATAACCTCACCGACACTGTAAGTAGTTTTGGAATCCACTGTTAGTCATTGTTTCATTGTATTTTAATAATATTGTAGCTTTCCCTGAGGATGACAATAAACGTTGTCGAAATATTGGAACAAGTGTTATAAGAGTATACTTCCTGCATGCTGCGTACCCAACAAGTTTTCCTAGCTTTATATATATGAGGGTTTACCCACTACTTTTCTCCTTTGTATTTATTATTCCCCTCACAAGCCATTGTATGGTTTTTTACTTTATTTATATATATATATATATATATACCTTGTGTAACACTATTTACACATGGTATTCCAATATTACTAAATAACCCCAAAGAAAATCCACTAAAGTTCCTATAGGTACATACAAATACTAAGGTCCTAAGGGACCGTTACAAATTCCCCCCCAATTTCAAAAGTTTTTCCCAACAACTTTTGAGTACACGTCCAAGGTTCTGAGCAAAATAAGGCATCCTAACAGTATCCTCAAGAAGGCACCTATATATTCATCTGGAGGATGTGACTTCAAATCCTTCACATGCCACAACCCTGCAATTTTACCATTATTGTCTTTCAGTTCATACGTCCAAGGGGACAACCGTTTAGCTATTGAGTAAGAACCAACGAACGTAGGAGCTAGTTTAGCATTGAAGTATTTTGCCGCATCCGAAAGAACGTAATTCCGACGCCATACGAGCTCATTCGAAGAATATTGCACATCACGGCGACGCAAGTTATAAGTAGTTCGATTCTTAGAATAAGCTTTCAACAAACGCGAACTAACGTCTGCATACAGCTTCTCAAAAGCTTCCTGCCGTTTCTTAGACAGCGAAGAACGATCAAACCTTATAGTTTCCCCAGATTCACCAGCGACAGATATACGCCTAGGTTCACCCTCCGATAGGATGTCTCGTCCAAACACAATGAAATTCGGCGAAAATCCAGTGACTTCGTGACGGGATGAACGTATGGCAAACCCAATTTCACCAAGTTTCAGATCCCAACAACGCTGATCTTCAGCTAGATAGGATCGCAGCATAGTTTTAATGACACGGTTGATACGTTCACACGGATCAGCCTGTGGATGATAAAGGGCAGTATACTGTATTTTCACATTATATGAGTCCATCAGACTCTGGAATTCCTTAGAACGAAATTGCACTCCATTATCCACAATAATCCAAACTTAAAGAAAACCTCATTTTCTACGATATTACGGATAGCAACAGCAGTAGCTTATCGCAAGGGAAATATTAAGGGTAATTTGCTAAAACAATCAGCAATAACAAAAATATACTGGTGTCCAGCCCAAGATCTAGGCAAAGGACCCATTGAATCAGCCGATAATACCTCAAATGGCCGCGAAATAGCAGTCTGTTTCGATAACATAAGTCCAGGAGTTTGCTTTTGTTCGGGTTTGGTCGACTGACAGGTTACACTGTCGAATCCATTTGGACACGTCTGCACGCATCTTAGTCCAATAATAGGCATCCAATAACTTATGGAACGTTTTAAAAACTCCAGCATGACACAATAAAAGGTGCGTCTTCTCTATTGATGCCTTGCGACGAACCCGCACTACGACTTCCCTCCAATAATCTGTAGGAGTAGCTAAGTCAGGAACTCGAGGAGTAATATTCTTAAACAGTTTGTTATTGATCATCTGCCAAGAAGGAAGCTTATGTGGGATTGGAGCAACTATGCTTATTAGTCGATTATACCAACGGTCGTTTAGATCATCTCTAATATTAACAGGTGATCCATTTCCGTTTGGAGCAGTGGTAACAGAATCAACATGTTCTCGACCTTTACGGTGAACGATAGTGTAATCATATTGTTGAAGTTTTATGGCCCATCGAGCTAATCGCTCTGCAGGAGCCTGTAATCGGTCCAACCAGACCAAAGCTCCGTGATCAGATACGACCGTAAATTTCGATCCCTCCACATAGACACGCAGCTTCTCGATTGCCCATAATACGGCCAAACATTCTGGATTAGTGGTGGTATAGTTTCGCTCCAAGCGAGTCAAGGATCGGGACAAATTAACAGATAACTCGTTCCCCATCAGGATGTTCTTGAGTTAACACGGCCCCAAGACCAAACCCTGAGGCATCCGCGTGTATGGTAAACGGCAAATTGAAGTCTGGACACGAAAGACAAGGTGCACTAATAAGATGCTCTTTCAAAGCCTTGAATGCATCATCGCACTGTTCACTTCAAATGAAAGATTTATTCTTACGCAATAAGTCACTAATAGGTGCCATCAAACTTGAAAAGTTTGGTACAAGGACGCTAGACCCAAAACACGACGAACCTCCAAAACATTAGTAGGGACTGGAATATTAATAATAGCTCGGACCTTTTCAAGATCAACCCTCAAACCTTTCTCGGACATTTTCAAGATCAACCCTCAAACCTTTCGAGTCCTAGATATACTAAATGGGGTCGACAGAAGTGACACTTCTTTTTAGATACCGTCAAGTTAGTGTTCCGCAGTCTAGAAAACACTTTTTTTCAAAATTTCCATTTGCTTATCAAAAGTAGGTGTCACAATAATGATGTCAAGATACCCAAAGACGTACGGTTCCAATTCCGGACCTAATACTCGGTCAATCAGCCTCTGAAACGTTGCCGGAGAGTTAGCCAGACCCATCGGTAAACGACAAAATTGGAACAAGCCGTGGTTTGGTACAGTAAATGCGGTTAAAGGACGAGATTCCTCTGACAAAGGAACTTGAAAATAAGCCGACTTGACGTCCAAGGATGAAAGAAACTTGGCATCCCTCAAATTATTCAACGTATCCGAAACGTATGGTAGGGGATAAGCGTCCCTTTCCGAAACATGATTATGAACGCCCAGCGCGACCGTATCTAACCTTGAATCAGACAGTAAGAAATATATACTGACGATTCTGAGGAATACATTATTCTATGCTCCGGTAATTCCTTCCGGTACAGCTCGTTGGTAGACATCACCAGTAAGAAATATATACTGACGATTCTGAGGAATACATTATTCTATGCTCCGATAATTCCTTCCGGTACAGCTCGTTGGTAGACATCACCGTTTCGTGGTCACTTACAAGCATCTGTCAAATTCTAACCACAAATCAACAATATAAAAAGGTAAAGAATAACTGGAAGGATTAGAAATGTAACAGGAATTATTCCTGACTGAAGACAATGAATAGTGATAGAAAGGACTGATGAAAAATTAAAAGATACTTAATTCATGGAAATGGCATGGACTATAGCATGATTAATAATCCGATATGTAATAACCTGTAACAAGTTTCCTGGCAGCTGATCAATAGGTTAGGGACCGCGGCAACTCACTGTAGCTCATTATGAAGGTACTTCATCAATCTTACCCTTTACAAATAGGCAAAATTTTATATATTACACTATTTACACATGATATAGATAGATAGATAGATAGATAGATAGATAGATAGATACCCTTGTTGAAATAGCAAATAAGACAATGCCTAAGAGAAGACCGGCCACGGGTAAACAACCAGTCTATTGGTGGTCTACCGAAATTGCTGACCTTCGGAAGGAATGCATAAGAAGAAGAAGAGTGTACACTAGGAATGCTAGGAGAGACCAAACACAAAGAACTAATCACCTCTGGGAAGAGTACAAGACAGCAAAGAAGACACTAAGAAACGCCATAAAGAGTGCAAAGAGAACTAGCTGGAAAACTCTTTGTGATAACATTGACTGTGATATCTGGGGAGATGGCTACAAAATAGTTATGAAAAGGATCATCGGGTACCCACCCAGACTGATGCTGACAATGGACACAGTGGAGGAAGTTGTGAAACATCTCTTTCCTGTCCACCAGCAAGTGATATTCAACTGTGATATAAATAACTGTGATATAGAGGATAAGTTTTTAAATTTTACAATAGAAGAACTGAAGTTGGCTTGTCAAAAGCTTAAAAACAATAAGGCTCCTGGACCTAGTCATATACCGCCAGAAATAATCAAACTGATGGCCACAAAGAAACCAGAATACGCCTTAGCGGTTTATAATGACTTGGCAGATAATGCAAACTTCCCGAAGATGTGGAAACGTGCTAGGCTAGTCCTATTGAGGAAAGGAGACAAACCATTAGACAACCCCGCATCGTACAGACCAATATGTCTATTGGATGTGGAGGGAAAACTATATGAGCAATTGATTCTTCTAAGACTCAACGGGGAACTACAAAGAACAGGAGGACTATCCGATAAGCAGTTTGGCTTTAGGGAAGGTCACCAAACAGTGGATGCCATCAGGGAAGTGCAAAAGATTGCCGGAGAAGCAGCAGCTTTTACTGCAGCACATCGAAGAATCTGCGCAGCAATAACCCTGGACGTGAAAAATGCCTTCAACAGTGCATCGTGGCAGTTAATCCTTGAAAAACTGAGTAAGAGAGGAATTGCTAAGAGTCTCATAAGAATTATTGCTTCCTACCTATCAGATAGGGAAATAATACTCGATGCAGTCAAAATCAGTCACAATAAGTAGTGGGGTTCCACAAGGCTCAGTACTGGGCCCAACTTTGTGGAACATCATGTACGATGATCTGTTGGAGATGAAACAACCAGAAGGTGTCACTCTAATTGGCTTCGCCGACGACGTCATCATGGTGGTGACTGCCAAAACAGAAGATACCCTAATGCGAACGCGGCCCTCCAGAGAGTGACAAACTGGATGAATAGAAATCAGCTCGAACTAGCTCCACATAAAACAGAAGCAGTACTCCTCACGACAAAAAGGAAAATAGCTCCGATATGCTTCAATACCCAGGGAATTATCGTCGAACCGTGTAGGGCAATCAAATATCTTGGAGTCTGGCTGGACACGAAGATGGTCTTTGCCGAACACGTCAACAAGACCATCGAAAAAACGGAGAAAACCGTAACGGCTTTGAGTTGTCTGATGCCAAATATCGGTGGGCCCAGAGCATCAAAGAGGAGGGTTCTTGCCAGTGTAGTACACTCGCAGTTGCTGTACGCTGCACCAGTGTGGCACACAGTCATGAACAATAAAAAACTCATTCAGAGGTTATCCAGAGTACAACGGCAGATGAGTATCAGGGTTTGTAGTTCATACAGAACCATTTCAAAAGAGGGAGTGGGGGGTCATCGCCGGAATTCCTCCAATAGAACTTCAAATCCAAGAACGATTGGAGAAATATAATGGAATCTCAAAAATTACTGCAAGAGCCAACCTTATGATTCGGTGGCAAGAGAAGTGGAATGCAGAAATATATGGACGCTGGACCTGGAGTCTCATCCCGAACATCCAAAGCTGGATTGACAGACCGTATGGGGAAGTTGACTACTTCCTCACTCAAGCGCTATCCGGACACGGATGCTTCAAAAAATACTTACACGAGCGCGGAAGAACGGAAACAAATGAATGCATTTATTGCAAAGGAGCCGATGACGTGGAAAGATACACGAGCACAATACCAGCGGAACAACAATAGAACATTTACTGCATCAAACATGATGGAAGGCCTGACAACATCAGAAGCAACGTGGAAAAGAGCATATGAAGTAATAAGAACCATAATAGAAACAAAAGAGAGAGAAAGTAGAAATTGAAATTGACCACCCCTTTACATCGAAGTGAATGCGTAAGCGGATTCCGGTGTAAAGGAGACGATGGAAAGAGGAGGGGTTTTTTAGTCAGTAAAAATCTGACACTACCCACCTTCAGTGGGTGTCTTTGGAAGATCTTTCCACTCCTCTTGAAAAAAAAAAAAAAATAGATAGATAGATAGATAGATAGATAGATAGATAGATAGATAGATAGATAGATAGATAGATAGATAGATAGATAGATAGATAGATAGATAGATAGATAGATAGATAGATAGATAGATAGATAGATAGATAGATAGATAGATAGATAGATAGATAGATAGATAGATAGATAGATAGATAGCTTTATACAGGTAATAGTATAAACATAATACTGTTAGTTCAATATTTCATAGACTGTCACCTAAGCCTAGCTGGTACTGTGCATAGTCTATGAGATGAGATAGATGTAAATATTTAATGTTCATATTACCTACTTCTACATTCCGCAAATAAGAATTAAATTAACAAATAATGGAAAACAATTTTTGTAACAATAATGTAAAATACTTTTTTAATTTTTAACAACTGAGGAAAAAAGGACATTCAGTCAAAAAGTCTTTTAAATGAATCATAATTGATGTCAATGTATTTTTTTATCTCTTTTTTAAATTTGTATCTATTTTTTATCTTTTTAAGATATAGTGGTAGAATATTTACTAATTTTGGTCCATAGTAGGATATAAATTTCTGTATATAGCCTTTAGAATATAGAGGAATCTGTATAGCTAGATTTGCGGTAGTTCTTGTATTGTATGTATGTGTGTTACAAGTTATTGGAGAATTTAGTGTCCACAGTATACTATGATACACATATAGTTTCCTTACTTCGAATAAACCTGTTTCTGCGTACAGCGATGTAGTTGAATATCTTCGATTCTTTTTCAAGAGAATTTTTAATAAAGTGTTTTGAACAACTTGAATGATATTCATTGAAGATTTGCCTGTGCCACCCCAAATGGTAATACAGTATCTTATTACTGATTCAGCCAAGGCATCGTAAATCATAAAAAGTAATTTTGAGTTAGTAATATTTCGTAGTTGATAAAATTTATAGATTAACTTATTCAGTCTCTTTACAGTATACTTTACATGTTCAGTCCAACGAAGATGTTGGTCCACCATCACTCCAAGATATTTTATGTGCTCAACCTTCTCAATCACTGAACATGTACAGTCAGTGTTATTGCATCCATCTATGTGGATCTTGAGTGATTTGTTTTTTGGTTGATCTCTGGAAGTAGCAGTAAAAGTAATATATTTAGTTTTTCCAATATTTAAACTTAGCAGATTTTCATGTAACCAGTCGCGGTAGATTTTCAGCTCTTTTTCTGCGGTTCTATAAAGTTCTTCCCAGGAGTCATGTATAAAAGTTATAGCTGTATCATCTGCATATGATGTGACATGACTAGTTGTATTACCGATGCTTCCAATATTATTTATATATATTAAAAATAATATGGGTCCTAAGACAGTCCCTTGTGGGACTCCTACAGAGATTGGTAAAGGTTCACTAAGCACATTATTGATTTTTACTCTTTGAATTCTTCCAAACAAGTAATCTTGAATGAGATTCAGTACAGATCCTCTTATTCCTATATCATTTAAAATCGTGATTGACAGTGTCGAATGCCTTGGCTAAATCAATGAATACAGTGAGACACTTTTTATTTTCATTTAAATTATTTATAATATTATCAATGAGGTGGAATACAGCTTTATCGGTACAGCTATTTTCTCTGAATCCAAATTGGTACTGTGAGAGTATTTTATGCTTTTCTAGGAATTTCATCATTCTCGATTTGACTGATTTCTCGAAGATTTTGGCAAAGTTACTAATAACACTAATAGGTCGGTAGTTAGTGGTTTGGTTTTTATTGCCAGTTTTAAATATAGGAGATGTTATTGATTCTTTCCATTGATTTGGAATAGAGCTAGTAGAAAAACATGTGTTTATAATATGACATAATGGATCCAAGAAAAATTGACCGAGATTCTTGAGAAGAGATACTGAAATCCCGTCAGGTCCGGAAGCTGAATTATTCTTTAGGCTTGATATTATATTTGCAATTTCGATGTTTGTTACAGGATTTAGAAATAGAGAGTCTTTAATTTGTTTTTGCTTCACAGATGGAATACTTTCGGGACGTATAATTTTATCTGCCATATTTTTACCAATATTCACAAAGAAGTTATTGAAGTAGTTAGCTTTTTCATCATCGGTATTGAGTTTATTGCCAGTGCTGTCTACAATATTTGAAAAGTCTGATGGACCTTTGCATTTCTTGTAATTTGTAATATTATTTACTTCTTTCCATATTTTTTTAGAATTGTTTTTGGCTTCATTTATCTTGTTTTTGAAATATGTTTCTTTTGTTGTTCGTATTAAATTATTTAAAAAGTTTCTATAATTTTTGTATTCAATGTTTTGTTCGTTAGTAGGATTTCTTTTCATTTTGATTTTTAAATTATCCCTATGTTTGAGGGACTTGATGAGACCCTGTGTAATCCACGGTTTTAGTTTAACACAGTGCTTTTTGATAATTTTTGTTTTTGTGCATTTATCCATATATCTTTTTATTTTGTTAATAAACAATTCATAAGCAATCTTCGAATCATTTTTATTCATAACATCGTCCCAATTTTCTTTTTGAATGAGTTTTTTTAATTTTTTTTCATCTTTGAATGATATTAAAGTGCTGTTCGGTAAATTGTTTTGTTTATAGTCATCGATTTCGGTCGACAACATTATACAATAATGATCTGTAATATCTGTATGTATAACATAAGATTTAAATTTTATTGATTTATTCATTGATTTATTTGATGTTCTAATAAATATGTGATCGATTATTGTAGAAGTTAATTCAGTTTCTCTCGTCGGTACGTTGATATAGGAAAAAAAAACCATGTTCGGCCATCATACACATGTACCTATTTACTAGATTGTCAGTTGTATTCAAAATATTTATATTTGTATCTCCCATCAATATTACAACATCATACTCTCTGTTATTTTCCAAAATTTGGTCCAAATCATTTATGTACAGATCTAAGTCTGGTGACGGAGGCCTGTAACAAGCATAAATACAAAGTGTAAATACACCCAGTTTGTAAGATATTTTTAACAAATTGACTTCTGATAGAGTTTCAATACTAGTAATGTTGTCAATATGTTTTTTCACATATACAACTACTCCGTCATTTTTATTGTAACGTGATCCATTGTATAACGTATTAAAGTCAGGCAATACGAAGTTATTTATATCCTCTATGATAAAAGTTTCTGATAAAATAATTATATCTAAATTTTTCAATTCTATCGATTCTAATAATATAAGAAGTTCATTGAAGTTTTTTTTTAAACTTCTGATATTGAGATGTAGAATATTGAAGAGATGTTTCTTACCTTTTGTGATTTTTTCTTGAATTTCATCGATGTTTTTGCAGACTTGTGTCCTTTCTTCCTCATATTGTTCTAGTTCATCCAGAAAATCTAACATTTATTGTTTCTTTTATTAACGGTATAATGTTAAAATAAAAAAAAAATAGAACTTCCTAAATGAATGAGTGAGTGAGTTAAATACCCTCAGGTATTCCAATATTACTAAATAACCCCAAAGAAAATCCACTAAAGTTCCTATAGGTACATACAAATAATAAACAGTCCATGAGGGACCGTTACAAATGCTAGTAGTTCCCAAATCACTGGTACAAGAAATTCTTTTTAGCCACCACTCTGAACCATTTGTTGGCCACTTAGGTATGACAAAAACCCTTTACAAAATCAAAAACAGATACTACTGGAATGGATGACAGCGTGATGTTGAACGATTCGGAAAAGGATGTAGAGATTGCCAAGCAAGAAAGGGTCAACAAAACAGGAAACCTGTATGCCTAATGAAGCCTATACCAGTTGACACCCCTCTTGAAAAAGTGGGCATATATATACTAGGCCCTTTCCGTACGAGTAGAAACGAAAAAACTGTGATGGTGGTAGCAACAGATTTTGCAATAAGGTAGGCCGAAACACTAGCATTGTCATCAGGCAAAGCGGAGCCAGTAGCAAAATTTCTCTTAGTAAAAATTATAACAAAACATTGCGCGCCTTGTCATATATTGAGCGATAGAGGACAAACTTTCCGTTCGGAGCTGGTACAAAAACTACTAAAGGGTATGGGAACTGTCAATCAATATAGACTGCTGATCATCCAAGCTGTAATGGACTATACGAACGCTTCAACAAGACATTGGCGGATATGCTATCTATGTATACCAGCAAAGTGACTGGGACGAATTTCTTTGACATGTTACCTTTGGTTACCTTTGCGTATAACAAGTCAAGACATGACAAGACACCACCCAATTTTCCTCTTTTATGCTTGTATATGGTAGAGAACCCATCCTACCTACAGAAGCTAACCTCTTGCAAGGAGGTACATCATCAGAGGGAGACCAGGTAAAAGTTTTCACCCCCATTAGAAAAGTCGGTAAGAGTGAAAAATACTCTTACGTTGGTTTGCCACCTATTTCATAAATAAAAAATTAGGATAAGTAGACTATGAAATCCTAAAAGGGAAAAGTGAAAATTCCAAATCAGAAGTAGTGCACGTGAGCAGAATTTTACCATACAATGACCCTTGGACCCCTGAACTAAATGACAAATCAGATAGCGAATCAGAGTAATACAGTTAAAAATGTACAAGGACAACTAGTGTAGAATAGTTCAATAATACCTCATATATGTATATATATAATTTAAGTGAGATGAGAATAGTACTGAAAAAAAATTCTTATATATACAGGTTGCTAATATGTATACTTGGGTCATTTTCTCCAAAGGTAGAATTAACCGCTGGAGCTTTCTGGCGTACCTTGTCGACTACGGTTAACTATGAGGCCACCATTCCACTGGTATACAAATCGGAATGGCTCGAGTATGAAGACACAGCTGCTAAAAAATCAAATGGTACCTGTAACAATAATAATAGAAAAGAATGTCAAATAATGAATAACCTAGATTTAGGACCTGGAGTACAAATTTTGAGAAACTCCACCACTGATAAAAATCCATACAGCTTAAGAAACAAAAGATCTTTAGATTTTTTAGGTGAAGGACTCTCTTGGTGTTGTCGCGTTGCTACGCAACACAAACTTGATTCACTCATATTGAACGAAAATGACTTAGCGAACATGATCGAAAAATTGAATAATAGGGTGTCAGAATCGATCTGAAATAATTCAGAAAATTCAAAAAGATCTCAGAATATGAAGAATTTATAAGGATGTCATTCAATATAACTGAGAGTAGAATCCATAAAATAGAAAACTTCAACTTGATAATTCAACAACAAGGGGATGAGAAAGCCTTAATCCTATCTATTCTCAATAGACAATTCCAAAACCTAATCCATAATGTTCAAATAGTAAGGGCAGTAAGGAGGCAGAGGATCATAAACTCATGCAGGCAACATCAAGCGCCAGTAGCTATCCCCACCCCATCTATACTATTACATGACCTTGGGAACCTTGAAAGACAAATAGGACTTCCGAAATTGCAAAATACTACCAATTACATTTTTCAATTCTCATGGAGAATATTCCCCTTTTCAACATGAATACCTCCCAAAAGGTTATCTTGAACGATTAAAAATAGCGACTAAAGTTCGTCTTTCAGTCGCAGATGATTCCACAACAGATTTTATGAATGTCCTATTCATATTTTCGAACTAAAATCACTACCAATTACCTTTATGTAATTGTGCCTTTTCTGGTAATAAACTTATCATCCATCTTAGAATACCTATTAATCAAAAATTGCACTCTTGGGATTTATTTGAACTCATTACTGCACTCTTCAGGTGGCAAAATCAAACATGCGTGATTGAACATAACACAATATTCCTAGCTGTAGCAAAGAACCCTGTAAATAGAGGCTGGGTAATAGTAGTGTAAGAAAAATACATAAAAATGAATACCGACAGAGAAAAAAAAAAGAATGGATCCATTCAATCCAAAAATCTACCGTTTGACAAGGCAGGACGCTGCCAGGTCAAAGTACTTGGTCAAAATAAATGTTCATCTGACATAAATCCATTGTTCATTGTTACCTCGGAAAGAAGTCATTCTCTGATGGACACAAATGTGATAAACGCACTTCTCACCCCAAACTACATTTTCAAGTATTCCAAAATGGTAAATTTGATAAGGTCAAGATGTATTTCATTGTTTATTTGTGAAAAAAAGTTTATTTGATTGAAACAAATTTATCTTTGTTTCAATCTTGAAAAAAAAAATAACCTCCTATACTAAATAATAATGTTTTAATAGGCTTCCAAAACAAAAAGAAACTTTTCTCCAAGTCAGAAAAGAAAATGGTCCCAAAACTGAAAATATATAATTATGTTTTTAATTAACCTTCATGATCATTATGACCATTACAAGTTAGCAACCATAAGTGAACCAAATCAATTGTTCTTTAAGGATAGAACAATTTCAAGAGTTGAATTTCAAAACTTGTTGAGACATTGTACTTGGAATTGCATCTAGTCTCTTAAGCAATGATAAAATGAGTAGCATAGTTGATTCAGTATAAAGCCCAGTTACCTAGAAGTTATAGGTTTACTGTCACTTAATTTTTTTTTTTAATATAGATACTCCGCAGAAATGAAAAACTGTATTTACAGTTTATAAACATAGTACGATAAGAACTAACCTGCCTTAAATTTTTGTTTCATGTGCTACTGACGACCCATACAACACCACCCACGACGGCACCCCCGGACGACACTGGCAGATAACCTAGTCCATCCCTATGCCGCAGGGCTACCAAATCGCAGGGCTCATCCAAGGCGTGCTTAGCTGGGAGCACCCCGTAGAGGAAACCACGAGACCAAGAACTCAACCACATGCTGGAATAATTCCAAGGGCCACCAGTCACCCACCTGTATATACAGTAACCTGTCCACAACCAGGACCAAGCTGTATCTATCTCCGGTATAGCCTTCAATTTTACAGCAATAGTGAAAGAAAACTGGCAGAGCCAGAGAGTTTTCTGTAACAAAAAGAAAACTGCGCCCTGAACACATCTAAAGAGATAGAAATACTTACCTGGCGCATTTTCTCCGAAACGAATTGCTACCGTCTACCGTACATATCACCGATGGGGCCACAAGGAACAATGACAAGCAAAACGAGACGAACTTCGAACACGCCAAGAAACACACAAAAATTCACAAAGTCGGTGATGGTCAATTGCTCTCAGTACACATCCGCCATGGTAGTCCTTAGTAATCACGATCAAGAATTCATTCGGAGTCTGCAGCCGCAGGCATCCACCATAGCAGCGATCTACAATACGATACAAAACACAACTCAACGATCGATGACGCCACCTGTCGTGCAATAGAAATATAATACTATCTGAGCGGCCATTAGGGATGACTTCAAATGAACATTCAGTGATAAAAGACAATAGAGTTATTGCAAATTTGCAGAATGTTTACCGTATACTTTATACCTTATCGCTATGTCGATGTAAGGTATGCGTAAAAATGAGAGTTATTGCAGTGCAGTTCCTTAGTAGGGTGTCATGCCAAGTATCATCAGATTTGCTATATTTAAACCAAAGAATAAAATAGCATCACTGTAATACACGTCATTTCAATTTTATCTTTAGATCAACTCACAACCATACCTCCTCGCAGAATAATTTTGATAATTTATCTCTGATTCTGATTCAACTTATCACGGAACAATGAAATTGCAAACATAGAACACCAAATATGTGTAAAGCCGGCCTTCCACATCAGATTTTTGACGCTGGCTTCATGTCTCTAACCAATCAGAGTACTTTAAAATTAGCTGCTGCTTTTTCAAGGTCATGCCGCTATTTGTTGGTTCAAGTTTAACTTTTAGCGTCAAGCTAGTGGCGAGTCCAGGGGATTAAAGGGGGTAATTACCCCCCAAGCCTATTCCAAATACTCATACTGCCATCCTAAGGTCAGAGGATGAACGCAGTATGTTTCAAAATATCGTAATTTGGGTGTTTCAAATACTTTCATTCGCAATTGTTACATATCGAACCACTTTATTGCTTGCTTTTACTATTTCATATATCTATTGGAAATATATTCATATTCAACTTTTCTTAAATGGGAATATTAATATTCATTACCCCACCCCCCTATACCAGTACCCTGGATTCGCCACTGCGTCAAGCCGTTGACTATCTTTCTTTATAAATGTTGCCATCCCTTTTTATAGACACATAATAAAATAATATAAGTCATATAAGTCATATAACCTATACCAAATGAATTAGGAAGTGTTGTCAAACTGTTTTTCGGTGTTTTTGTCAAGAACTAACAATTAAATTAATTACCAATGGAGAAAATTTATTTGACAGTTGACGTAAAACACAGCGTTTTTCTGCCCTTGTGGAAATGGTCATATAGAAGTTGAAGCTGAAAGCGTGTAAAGTTTAAAGCTTATCCTTATTCCTTAGAGATAGCGTACAACGATATACCTTGAAAATGTTTGTTTACTGCTGCGCATGCGCAGATGTAATTCTTAGGCATACCGTATAGCCCAAATGATGGACAATAACTCTCTATTGTGTCAGTGCCGCACTAAGTAACTTGTATGTGTATTGGAACGTTTCAGTAAATGGACATAATTTCAGTGTAAGTGAAATGAATTAACTTTCTTGGAAAAAACGTGACTTTTTTCACATGTATATTTATCTTTTTTTTTTTCTTGATTACTGTAATAATTTTAAATTTTTTTAACGCATTTTTTTTATATAAATTGTTTTGTTTTGTATACTATTCTGGATAACCAGGTATTTTTCATTCGTTTCAAGTTATAGAGTTTTTTTTCGTTTAATATTTTGTTATGAAAAAATAGAATGAATTTTATGGAAAATGAAAAGCTCCAAAATACCAATACTTTGCCTGTTTTATTTCTTTGATTATATGAATTTTTATCCTATTAGTTCATTCTGAATAATAAAAATGATCCGAGATATCATAGAGATATCGATATCAAAGCCAAGCAACGTGATGCGAAGTTATGGTTTGGATGGAGACTTACGAACGACCTTCTTTCGAGATCTATTCTCTCGGGTCGTGCTAGGAATCGCACGTTAAAAGGTAAGACCTCGTTGATCCTTAGCTCGCACAAGTTTCGATTTCTAAGGGTTGCCATTCGTAGGGGGACGACAGCATGTTAACGGAAAACAAAACACACACACACAATAGAAAAATTTCAAACGTCCTGTACATCATTGACAGTGTCATCACAAATAGAAAATTGATAACTGTGAAAGAATAAAAACCAAAATGAGCACAAAAACTGAAATGAGTAATTATGTAAATAGGTAGAAAATGTTAGAATTAAGAAGTGTACATAAAAACAGTGCGGAAGTTGAAATAATAAAATAAAAAGACCAGTGACGCGAAATAAAAAAATGTGATTGGTGGAGAGAAGAAAGAAAATTTGAAAGGACCCCAGGCGAAAAATGGGAGAGAGAGGAAATTTTTAAAACGAAAAACTTGAGAAAAATTTATAACTGACTAAAAGAAGAAAAATTATTTGAATACCAGCAAGAAAAAACTCAAAACGACAGATAGATCAACGAAAGCCATCAATTGAACAAATTAAGAAGAACAAAAATCAAATAAGTTAAGCTGAGACGAGAAATGAACAATACGTACCTGACGACTATAATTATTATCCTTTGAAAGACGAACCGAGACTAATGGAAACCGGTAAAATAAAGGTATTTATCACCATCACCTTTCCTCTGGCAACTTTTCATCCACTTTTTGGAGCCGAGTGGTGCAGCAGTTTGCAGTAAACACCCTCAAACAACTTTAAACGTGCGGAACTCTTTTAAATTGATTCACTAACTCTATTTTAATTCTCAATCGAACTTTTCTATTTAGTATTAAGAAATATAAAATTAAAATTCAACTAAATATACAATCTATTATACATAACCTCAATCTGTTGGTAACTGTACCCCAACAAAGCCATCTAACGGACTTTAAGTGTACTAACAAATAAGGCACGATTTTCAATAGTTTGAAGGCGAATAATAGAGGGCGCTCAATTTATTTAAGGAACATTGTTTAGAGAATAATAGATGATACAAGTGTTACTAGGACATTATTTCATGGTTTATATAATTGAGAAATACGACTTTCAGCTTTTGACAAGTTTTATTTGAACGATTAATTACAAAAAAAAAGAATCAATCTTACATATTTCACCTATATACAGGGCAGTCCAAGTTCCAGAATCTAACTGGTATTTATCACCATCACCTTTCCTCTGGCAACTTTTCATCCACTTTTTGGAGCCGAGTGGTGCAGCAGTTTGCAGTAAACACCCTCAAACAACTTTAAACGTGCGGAACTCTTTTAAATTGATTCACTAACTCTATTTTAATTCTCAATCGAACTTTTCTATTTAGTATTAAGAAATATAAAATTAAAATTCAACTAAATATACAATCTATTATACATAACCTCAATCTGTTGGTAACTGTACCCCAACAAAGCCATCTAACGGACTTTAAGTGTACTAACAAATAAGGCACGATTTTCAATAGTTTGAAGGCGAATAATAGAGGGCGCTCAATTTATTTAAGGAACATTGTTTAGAGAATAATAGATGATACAAGTGTTACTAGGACATTATTTCATGGTTTATATAATTGAGAAATACGACTTTCAGCTTTTGACAAGTTTTATTTGAACGATTAATTACAAAAAAAAAGAATCAATCTTACATATTTCACCTATATACAGGGCAGTCCAAGTTCCAGAATCTAACTGAGAGCAGGAGTTTTTCTTGTTTCACCGGCTGATCTGAAAAAGGAAGGAGATATAACACCTGGTGAATTCTCAAGGGGCACAAGTGTGTTTAAAAAATGTAAAAAACAGGAAAAAGAGGTACGAGCCTCTCTTCCTACTATAGTACTGTTCTGGCGTATGTCAGTAATTATAAGAAAAAGAGATTCAAACATATTATAAGACGATTGCCTTTTTTTCACAGTCACACTAATAAACAAGAAGAAACGTTTCGTCCGACACTTACGCCTCTAGTATTGTTCATTAAAGTCCCAAGAGAAATAGGATCGGAAGACCCAACTTGTGTGTTATATCGTTTGTATTGTGCATTGCGCATCAAACAAATCTAAGATGAATCGTCACAATTTCATATTGATTCCTTCTGATTGTAACCAACAAATCATTTAATAACGTGATAAATCGATTTTAGTTGCCTTTGCTTCCTTTGCATTTTTCTTAACGTCAAGCAGAAGCTAATATAAATAGACATGATACACATTTGCCTCTTTGATTTTGCGTTTCGTTCAATTTATGTCTAGTGTCGAGAAACCTGACGTGTCTTATGCCGTTTTGATTTTACAAATCAGCAGTAATTGTGGCGTCCTCGGTGTATCAAGTGTCAATAATTGCTGTATATTTTGATTTCGTTTTAATTTTCTCTTCTAAATATCAGTCTGTGTTTTTGTTTAGTGTGTGAAAATATTTAAATTGTTCAACGTTAATCTGTATTAAAACTTTATATTAGATATTAAAATGGCAACCAACCGGGGGAAAATCAGTCTTCAACTTGCTAACTAACAAAATAGAAACAAGATGTCCTGCACTACCAGGACGACGCTTATTGCCATAATCCTATACAATAGGGTACAATTGGGTTGAAAATCCATCAGAAAACAACTACTTTCCTGGCTAATACCACGACGACCGTTGAATTACATCTAATGAATTTCCGTGCAGAGTCTTACAAGGATATCTCCGCAATTGCTAGTTGCATGGAAATGTTCATTGAAACATTTGGACCACCTATAGATCGATTTCTGGGTTCTTGCCCTCATCAGTATAGGGTAGGTCTCTGCAGACAATAACTAATGTCTGCAACAAACGATTCAACAAAATCTCCATGTAAAGGCAGAAGCTGAGACACCGCCCGCAGCCTAGCGTTCACTAAACTACGGGCGCCATCTGAACTCCAGCCCCTCAACAAAGCAATACCCAGAACTTGCGTGATTAATTCAACCACAAATACAAATTAAAGATATCTGCATGCATTGTTCACAATAAGCTTGTCAAGAGAGAAACAAGATGTCCTGCACTACCAGGACGACGCTTATTACCATAATCCTATACAATAGGAATAATTGGGTCGAAAATCCATCAGAAAACAACTACTTTCCTGGCTAATACCACGACAAACGTTGAATTACATCTAATGAATTTCCGTGCAGAGTCCTACAAGGATAAGTCCGCAATTGCTAGTTGCATGGAAATGTTCATTGAAACATTTGGACCACCAATCGATCGATTTCTGGGTTCTTGCCCTCATCAGTATAGGGTAGGTCTCTGCAGACAATAACTAATGTCTGCAACAAACGATTCAACAAAATCTCCATGTAAAGGCAAAAGCTGAGACACCGCCCGCAGCCTAGCGTTCACTAAACTACGGGCGCCATCTGAACTCCAGCCCCTCAACAAAGCAATACCCAGAACTTGCGTGATTAATTCAACCACAAATACAAATTAAAGAAATCTGCATGCATTGTTCACAATAAGCTTGTCAAGAGAGAAACAAGATGTCCTGCACTACCAGGACGACGCTTATTGCCATAATCCTATACAATAGGAATAATTGGGTCGAAAATCCATCAGAAAACAACTACTTTCCTGGCTAATACCACGACGAACGTTGAATTACATCTATTTATTAATTTATTTATTTATTTATACGGGCAAGCCCAGTTAAAGATATTACAGAGATAGATGTACATTATGTGAGTAATACAGCAACAGTCATAACATATATGGTATTGATAATAATGAAGACATTAAAAGAAAAAAACAAAGATCAATGAAAAGTACAAGTACAGTCAGTGTAAAAGTGGTAAATAAAATGAAAAGATGGTCACTGACACAGTTTATTTTTAAACTTAGGTAGAGGGGTTGAGAAGATGTCAATATCGAGGCAATTTGCCGCTCTAAGGGATCTTGGGATATAGCTGAAATAAGCAATGTTAGTACGATGATAGGGAGTGTGAAAAGTAGCTATCTGTCTAGTAAGGCGAGTGGGGACTACTAAACTAATTTGAGATAGAAGATCAGGACAGTCATATTCACCATTTAATATCTTGTAGAGAGTCAATAAATCTCGCTGACTACGTCTATTCTCCAAAGTCGGAATATTGAGATAGCTCTCAATTAAGGCGTAATCACTAAAGATGTTAGATTTGAATGAAACGTATCTAAGAAAACTTTTTTGAACACGATCAATCTTGGATATATGGGTTATATAATGTGGTGACCAGACAGAGGAACAATAATCGAGGTGAGTTCTAACAAGTGTGCAGTATAGGATTTTAATGGCACTCAGACTAGTGAAGTCACGCGTTGTCCTCTTTATAAAGCTCAACATTTTGGTAGACCTGTTGACAATGGAGGTTATGTGGTAAGTGAAGGTTAGGGAGTCGTCAAGAATTACTCCAAGGTCTTTGATACGGTCGACAGCATCCAGGGGTTGTCCATTGATGGTATAGTCGAAAATGACAGGTTGATGGGAACGAGTAAAACGTATGATATGATATTTGTTTATGTTTAAGTCCATACCGTTTGTCAAGCACCAAGTAGCAAATCTGCAGATATCGCTCTGCAACTCAGCGGCGTCATCTACACTATTCACAATACGATAGAGCTTTAGCTCGTCAGCGAATAGTAGGGCATTACTGTTGTGGAAGCATGAAGTGATGTTATTAATGAACATGTTGAAAAGTAAGGGGCCCAAATGTGAACCTTGGGGAACGCCCGAGGTTGCAGGAAAGTCAAAGGAGTAATGGTGCTTGAATCTCACTATTTGGTATCTGCCTGTCAGATAATCCGCAATCCAATTCAAAACCGCTCCTCCAAAGCCATACTTACTGAGTTTGTGGGTTAGAAGCTCATGATTAACCCTGTCAAAGGCCTTGGAGAAGTCGGTATAGATGGAGTCGACCTGATTACCCCTATCAAGAGCTTTAGACAGAAAATTGGTATAGGTGATTAAGTTGAGTTCTGACGACCTTCTGGATGAAAAGCCAAACTGATTTGAGTTCAGCAGCCCTGAGCAGTCGAAAGTCATATAATCTGTAACGATGCTCTCGAACAATTTTGGGATGGTACTAAGAATTGAGATCGGGCGATGATTACTAATGTCAGATTTATTACCTGATTTATATATGGGTGTTATGTAGGAGAGCTTCCAGTAGTCAGGAAAGATCCCAGTATCCAAGGATTTGTTGAAGATGTGAAATAGTGGTCTAGACAATATATAATTACAATTTTTAAAAAGAACGGAGGGAATAGCGTCAGGTTCAGGACCCTTTCTAACATCGAGATTGCTTAGCTTCTCAATGTTATGTATTTGGCCACCCTGTCTGAATGTCAGTACTCTCTAACTAGTGTGGTAACACTGTAGAGTGGAGAGAGGGCAGTCAGCCAGCCAGGGGGGGAGATCGTTTGGTATCTGTATCATGATAAGTGTCAGTTCAAGTATTCCATAAAATTAGATTTATTAAACTCTATTCAGAACCTGCGGTGTTTCATTTTTATTACGTAGAAACACAACATTTTGGCGACGACGATCGGATACGAGTTGTTTTTCAAAGGAACTTGAAATTGAAGCCGTTTCTCAATACAGAAATTACAGTGATCAAAAAGTCAAGTCAAGGTCAATGAATTACTTGGAAGAATGGCGCTGATTGGTAATATAGAGCCATTTAGTGGCGGGGCTGAAGAATTCGAAACATATCTTGAGCGAATGGAGCATTTATTTGCAGTAAATAAAGTAGGGGACGAGCTCAAAGTGTCGATGTTCATAACGTTAGCTGGTACAGGGGTATATCAGACACTGAAAAACTTAGCTGCCCCGAGAAAGCCAGGAGAATTGCCATATGAAGATGCAGTGGACCTGTTGAAATCTCATTATGCTCCCCCAGTGTCAGAAATATATGAAAGATTTGTTTTTAATAGATGTAACCAGAAACATGATCAGAGTGTTTCAGAATACGTAGTGGAGTTACGTAAGTTAGCGAGTTCATGCAACTTTAAAACATTTCTGGACAAAGCATTGAGAGATAGGTTCGTATGCGGGTTGAAATCTGAAAATACTCAGAGAAAATTGTTAGAAGATTTCCAGTTGACATTCCAGAGTGCTTGTAAAACAGCGCAAGCATCAGAGGTTGCGGAAAAGCAAGTGAAAGGCTTGTCAGATGACAGTAGTGGAGTAAATTACCTAAAAAGACAAAACTACAAATCACAAAGCAAGCCAAATGCAAAAAGTAGTTCTCATGGTGACAACAATCAGTACAATGGTAGGAGTTGTGAAAAATGTGGCAGAATTCATAGCAAAGATAAATGCCCTGCAAAAAGGTGGAAGTGTTTCACTTGCCAAATGTTTGGTCATGTCAGAGATTTGTGTCCATCCAAGCCAAAGCTAGGTGCAGTCCAGGAAACAGAGAATCCTGATACCACGGTAAACGTTGTGCAGTATGATGAGAGTGTTAACGATGATTTATACAATCTCAATCAGGTATTTATCGATGATAGTAGAAGTTCTCCACATCACATCACGTTAAAAGTTAACAACCAACTAACTCTAACTAACTTTTCAATAAAATCTATAAGTGTTTCAGAAAAATCTAAGTTAGTTGATGGGTTAAGAAAAAAATACAAACATGTTTTTGATAAAAATTTATGTAACCCGATTCAAGATTTTGAGGTTAAATTTAGCATTAAAAATAATGCTGTGCCAATAGTAAAAAAAGCATATGACATGCCCTACGCATTAAAACCTAAAGTAGAAAATAAGTTAGAACAGATGGTAAAAGTAGGGATTTTAAAACCAGTAAATTTCAGCGAATGGGCATCGCCCATTGTAGTAGTTCGAAAAAAAGATGGTGATGTGCGTATTTGTACAGATTTCCGAGTTACTGTTAATAAAGTAGTAAATATAGATCAGTATCCGTTACCAAAACCAGAAGATATTTTTGCAAGTTTGGCAGGTGGTAAAGTATTTACGGTTTTAGATCTATCTGGTGCTTATCAACAGTTAAAAGTACACCCAGATTTCCAAAAATACTTAACCATCAATACACACATCGGAATGTATCAATTTACCAGATTAACTTATGGAATATCATGTGCGCCAGCTATCTTTCAGTCTGTAATAGATCAGATTTTGTGTGCCCTTCAAAACGTAAACTGTTATCTGGATGATATACTTATTGCAGGAAAAACTTTTCAGGATGCACAAGAAAATGTTGATAGGGTATTACAAAGATTAAATTCATATAATGTTAAAGTTAATAGTGAGAAATGTAAATTTTTTGAGTCACAAGTGGAGTATTTGGGTCATAGAATTGACAGTGAGGGTGTTCATCCAACCCAGGAAAAGCTACGGGCAATCAATGATGCTCCAGAACCTGAAAATATAACCCAGTTAAGAGCTTATTTAGGTTTAATCAATTATTATAGTAGATTTTTACCAATGTTATCTTCTAAATTGCGTCCCTTGTATGATCTTTTAGAAAAAGATAAAGATTTTGATTTCGATGAGTCGTGTAGAGCAGCTTTTGTTTCAAGTAAAGAGTTGATAGCAAATAAACAGGTTTTGGCACACTACGACCCTCAAAAGACAATAATTATATCTTGCGATAGTAGTTCTTATGGGGTGGGTGGTGTATTGAGTCATAGAGAAAATGGTGTTGAAAGGCCTGTGTGCTTTGCATCTAGCTCTTTGTCAAAAGCTGAGAAAAATTATTCACAGTTAGAGAAAGAAGCTCTAGCGATAATTTAGTGTAAAGAAATTCCATAAATACATTTTTGGTAGACCATTTATCTTAGTATCAGATCATCAACCATTAAAAATGATTTTTAATCCTGATAAAAGTATTTCAGTTATGTCTGCATCTAGAATAATCCGTTGGAGTGTTATATTGTCAGCTTATAACTATCAAATTGAATATAGAAAGGGATCGCGGTTGTTTGAAGCAGATATGCTATCAAGGTTACCATTAAGTGATTCAACTGATATAGATAGTTCAATCAATGCTTTCAACTCTACTGATGAGCTTCCTATCTGCTGTGAGGATATTGCTAAAGTATCAAGACCCGGTATTGATGAAAGTAATAAATTTTGTAAAAACTGGTTGGCCTGATAAAGTGGATTCAAATCTAAAGCCTTATTTTGCGAAGCGTAATGAGTTATCTATAGAAGAGAACTGTTTGATGAAAGGCATAAAAGTTGTTGTGCCAGAAGCATTGCAAAAATATATTCTGGATCTTTTACATGAAGATCACATAGGAATAGTAAGATCGAAAATGTTAGCTAGGTCTGTGTATGGTGGCCGAATTTACAGCAAGATATTGAATTGTTAGTCAATAGTTGCCATATTTGTCAGTTAAATCAAAGAAACCATGAAAAATACCTTATATCTTGGCCAAAAACTGAAAATATGTTTTCACGTGTACATATAGACTTTTTCAAGAAACATGATACATATTTTCTATTGATTGTTGACAGTAAATCTAGATGGCCCGATCTTCATGTTATGACGAAAGGTACAAATGCCACACAAACAATAGAAAAATTAAAATTAACTTTTTCTGTAATGGGGTTGCCCGATATGATAGTGAGTGATAATGGACCTCCTTTTAATTCAGTTGAGTTTGCTAAGTTTTGTCAAATAAATGGTATTCATTTACTCAAGGCTCCACCCTATCACCCACAGTCAAATGGTAGCGCTGAGCGTCATGTTGATACTGTAAAAACAGCATTTGATAAATATTTGTTGCAAAAATCCACCTTAACTGTTGAGAAAATGGTGGTAAATTTTTTATTTAGCTATAGAACTACTCCTACTAGCTCTGGTTTGAGTCCCAATGAAATGATTTTCAAAATTAAACCAAAAACTAAATTGGATTTGTTAATACCTAGAAAAGGAGGAAATATATATTCGAAAAATTCTTTCAATTTTGTTAAGGCTCCTGTATTTTCAGTGGGAGAAAAAGTGCTAGTAGGAAAACTAGGCCCTTATTGCGATGATAAGTGGAAACCTGGTGAAATTGTAAAATGTATAAGTGGACTGACATATCTGGTCAAAGTTGATGATAAAATCATGTATAAGCATGTTAATAGTATCAGAAAATTTTCGAGTTTAGAACAGCCTCTCAAAGAACCATTGACTAGTTTAGTTCCAGAGTCACAAAATGTGCAATAAGGTTCAACTAGTGTTTCACCACATATGTCTCCATCACCAGTCAAAATTAATAATCCAGTCAGTGTTCAAGAGAATGCTTCAGAAGTGTTAAATAGTCCAGTAAATATGCCTGAAAATAATGTTTGTGTTCCAAGCCCGATTCAAGTCAAAGTGCCTGAAGCACCGTTGCTACGACGTAGTGCTAGAGTTCGTCAAGCACCACAAAAACTGAATCTTTAGTTGTAAGAGTTGTCATTCTCTTTGATGAAAGAGAGAAAATGTTATGTATTTGGCCACCCTGTCTGAATGTCAGTACTCTCTAACTAGTGTGGTAACACTGTAGAGTGGAGAGAGGGCAGTCAGCCAGCCAGGGGGGGAGATCGTTTGGTATCTGTATCATGATAAGTGTCAGTTCAAGTATTCCATAAAATTAGATTTATTAAACTCTATTCAGAACCTGCGGTGTTTCATTTTTATTACGTAGAAACACAACACTCAAATATGGTGGAAATAGGAATATGGTAAGAGCAAATGTTAAGTTGAGTGTCGATAACACAATCATTGTGGTTTAGGATATGATCGGTATATACTGAGGAAAAGTGGCGTGCAAACAGATTTGCGACTTCAGTGCCGGAAGAGGCAACAGAATCGCCAAGAAACATTTTATCAGGCATTGTAGAGCTTGACCTAGCGCCATTTACAAAATCCCAGAAGGCCTTTATGTTATCGCCGATATTGACCTCAAAACCTCTGATGTAATTCGAATAACACTCCCTAGACAGAGTCTTACAACGAGCTCTAAGCTCGCTAAATACTGAGTAACTTTCATGAGTTCTAGTAGTTTTATAAATGTGATGTGCAATCTTCTTCTCTTGTGTCAATCGCCTAAGCTGTGGACTGAACCAAAAGGGAAACGAACGATTGGTGATCCTCTTGAGTGGAATGAATCTCTATAAATGAGTACAGGGTATCGTAGAAACTATGCAGCATTCCGAATAGGTCCTTATCCAGGAGAAGGGCACCGAGATATTGGCACAATACCTCGTAATCAGCGTTACGGAAGTCATATGAGTGTTCTGCAGCCTGTGACTCATGAAGTTCAGTTCCCACTTGTTTGAATGGCTGGATGGTGAGCATCAGGTGGCAACAACACATCTGCAGATTCATTAACAGTGAGTTCGGTAGGGGTTAATACGAGATCCAGAATGATCCCTCGGTTATTTCGTTTACTGTTTGACTGGAGTAAATTGTGGATGGCCTCAGCTTCAGCTGGTGATGAGCCAATAGATGGAGAACCTAGAGAGCAGTAATCTTCAATTTGCCAGGTGATGTTTGGAAGATTGTAATCGTCAAAGATGTAGACTCTAGTATTCGGATTCTGTTCATTAAGGGATTCCACCAGATCATAATGTGTACGGTACATGTTAACATTTGACTTCGGTGGGAAGTAGACGGAGCCAAGTATGAATTTGTAACTACCACCACCAACGAGTACAAATATTTGCTCAACTGAGGGATCACTGGGCAATGGACTAACGGGGATTTCTCTCTTGGTAACAATCAAAACCCCTCCACCCCTGTGGAAAGGACTGGAGGCTGGTGACCGGTCCTGTCTAAAAATATTATAGTTTGTAAATCCTAATTCTTCATCATTGATTTCATCAAATAACCATGTTTCGGTGAAAATAATAATGTCATAAGCACATATGGAGATGCTCGTATGAAGTTGGGAGAGTTTGGTACGTAGACCTCTGACATTCTGGTAGTATACTGTAAGATTGCCCAAGTCAAGGTTCCTTACAAGTTTTTTTTGGAGACGGTAGGTACATTATTGACGTATTTAATAAATAGGTTTTGCTCGCCATTATTCTGACGCCTCAATAGCTCAGCTCTAACAGCGTCGAGCTTGTTTTTCTGGGGGGGGGGGGTTTGGTCAGGGTAAATGAAGATCTTATTTTCCTGACCAGCCTTCAATTTGTTACTGAGTATCAAATGGACGTCATGTGGGTTTGCTAAAACAACCTTTAGAGGACGGTTTCCATTTTTGTTCTTCTTACCAAACCGGAAAGCGCCATTGACAGTTACTCCTGATCCATCACCAACTGCTTTACTAATAATGGCAGAGACACGATCAATGTCGCTCTCTGCCTGACGAGATTCAGACATATTAAAAAACAATAGATTGTTTGCTCTCTTTTGGCGCTCATGAAGTTCATTGATGATTTCATCAGAATCAACTTCCCTCTTTTCGGATTAGAGTTTAGTAATCTCTTCTTTCAGTTGGTCAACTTCGGACTTGAGTTTCTCGATCTGCCTTAGTAAGCTAGGTGCACTCTTAAAAGCAACCCGACATTCTTTGCAGAAATATACTAAGGTTCTTTTCTGAACGACAGCCGCCCGTAGCTCAGAAGCACATAATCCTGTGCAGGCCTCGGTTGGGTGCATGACAGCTATGACAGCTATCACATGAGATTGTCTTGTCGCCCAACTCATCACCACAAGTATCACATGGACTAGCCATTTGAGTTTGAGTTTTGTAACCACAGTTCCTGGACTAGGATACCAATTCAGTTTCAAGTAATCCTAGACACCAATTCACTGGATATAATTGAATATAAACACAGAAACTTTTTATGGATGGCACTATTTCTTATGGAGTAAGTTTTTGCTGAAGATTGAGCAGGAAAACTATGCAATAGCAGGTGAGAGATTGTTGTGAAGGAGATGAAAAAATGTGATACCTTTTACTGGAGGTCGGAGAGTTGCTCAAAAGGTTACAGTAGTCCAAAGAACGAAATTTATAGAGTATGTTCAACACTAAAAAAAAAACATTAAAAACACTGACACTGACTGACACACATTCGCATTCTGAATTCTTTGGGACACAATCTAATGAATTTCCGTGCAGAGTCCTACAAGGATATCTCCGCAATTGCTAGTTGCATGGAAATGTTCATTGAAACATTTGGACCACCTATAGATCGATTTCTGGGTTCTTGCCCTCATCAGTATAGAGTAGGTCTCTGCAGACAATAACTAATGTCTGCAACAAACGATTCAACAAAATCTCCATGTAAAGGCAGAAGCTGAGACACCGCCCGCAGCCTAGCGTTCACTAAACTACGGGCGCCATCTGAACTCCAGCCCCTCAACAAAGCAATACCCAGAACTTGCGTGATTAATTCAACCACAAATACAAATTAAAGAAATCTGCATGCATTGTTCACAATAAGCTTGTCAAGAGAGAAACAAGATGCCCTGCACTACCAGGACGACGCTTATTGCCATAATCCTATACAATAGGAATAATTGGGTCGAAAATCCATCAGAAAACAACTCTACTTTCCTGGCTAATACCACGACGAACGTTGAATTATATCTAATGAATTTCCGTGCGGAATCCTACAAGGATATCTCCGCAATTGCTAGTTGCATGGAAATGTTCATTGAAACATTTGGACCACCTATAGATCGATTTCTGGGTTCTTGCCCTCATCAGTATAGGGTAGGTCTCTGCAGACAATAACTAATGTCTGCAACAAACGATTCAACAAAATCTCCATGCGAAGGCAGAAGCTGAAACACCGCCCGCAGCCTAGCGTTCACTAAACTACGGGCGCCATCTGAACTCCAGCCCCTCAACAAAGCAAATGCCGTAACCTTTCCAGACACAGCAAGACAGTATTACCAGTATGACTTTTTTTTCAGATAACAGTAATTAGTACATAATATACAATTTTTTTCAAAAACCTTGAGGTCAATCGAGGAAAAAGTGGGGATGGAGATGAATAATTTCCTGTGCGTCATGATCAGTCACCTCATGATGCAGACGCTGATGAGGATCAAGAAACGAACCTGGAATCGCCCCCAGGTCTGGAAGAGAATATCATCAAATCTGGTAGAGGAAGAGAACGACCATCAAAGAAGACAAACACAAAGCGCGAGAAAGTAAAGCGGATTATAAAATTGTGATCTAATAAAAACAGTGATTGAACTATTTCAATGACAATTATAGTGTAGCACATCGATGGGAATAGACTGGTTTTTTCAATTGGTGTCCCTTTCTACCTATTTAAAGCACGTTTCAGCGTGTGTAAATCAAACTTTCAAAAACGCGCGTTTTTTAAAGTTACCATAGCTACATCAACAACTCGAGAACCGAGAGGTCTGACAGAAGTACCTTGTAACGCCAAATGATATTTTACAAACAAATGCAAAACTTCTATTCAAACATTAAGAAAAGGTATACCGATGTTACATCACGAATTCGACCATTTTACATTATAAGTCCTTATTATTTCCATTATTTATAATAATGAAACCAATATTTATGATTTCAAAGTGCACCAATTGAAAAAAACAACGTAAAATATTCGTAATTAACTTTCTTATTAAGAAAGTATGATGATTAGTTGTCACAGAAATAATTTGTCATTTGCTCAATAATACGTTTGATTGTCAATTCAATGATAGGAAATCTTTTTAGTTGTAACAACTACTGATATTTCGCAAAATGCAAACGGCATTTTGTATACTCAAAACTATTCATCGCGTTTTAAGAAATATATGATTGAACAATACTAATGGCATTTTACATATTTGGGACCATTCATGTCATTTGAAAAACTTTTGTGCAAAAATACAAATGGCATGGGATGTAGTAGAGCACATTTATACCGTTTCCAATTTTCATTGCCAACACAACCAAAGAGACATTTCCTTCAATTATGTCCATTCAACTTCAACGAAAACCCTGATTATAAAAAAGTACAAACGGCATAACCATAAACGAAGTTTATTCATTACGTTTGCTATTTCAATGAGAGAGAAAATACAAACGTCATTTCGTAGACTTATGCCTTTTGGTACTGTGCAATTTATGAGTTTGCGCTACAATACTTTGGGCATCTGTTGTGCTTCCCACAGCTAATACGGCACTATCTCTCAATACTAAATGTAACGTCTCAAATTACTCAACTGATATACTCAATCAAACACTAGATTTAGGTTCACTTTAGTATTTATTTGTACTTAGTTATCACAGACATGTTATCAGCTTTGTGGCCAGGACTGAAGAGAGACAATCCCTCTCGTTTCGATTGCTACTTAACTGTGCGCATGTGCGCCCTAACCTCCAAGTCTCCAACGTCACACTAAAGTCATGAGAGTGCTTTAAGATCTTTGATCTCATTTCAATTTATATTTCCCCGCATTTTAGAATGGGCATTTAATACGGATGTGTCTTTAGTTCTGGGATTTGCAATAAGGTAGTTTTGAAGGAACACTTAAGCCCCTTGAGAATCTACCAGGCGATAAGTAAGGAAAGGTAATAACGGAAAAAATAAAGGTTTTGAGCTAGGGCATTAAAAAAAAAGTTCTTTACATTCTATATTTTCTACATAATAAATCAAATTCACAACACAAACACAAAAATAAAAAAAATAAAAACATACAAACACATACACAAAATCACAACAAATGTAGCCTAGTTACTTTGGCAATAAAGTTCAACAATATTTTTTTTGTTTTTTCAAGACCCTCGTAGATCACAGAATTGGGCAAAAATAAGTATTTTTTTTTTTTTTAATCTAGTACTGGTAATAATTTTTCACGTTTCCAGGGCCGGTATCACTCCTGCCATAAATCTTAACTTCCTTATTAGGAACTCTGCCAGTTTCATATTTCAGGATAACAATCAGAAAAGACAGCCTGTTCAGATTAATTTTTCCGGGCGTCCAGGGCCGGCTTCACTCCAGCAATAAACCTTAACTTCCTTACAAGGAACTCTGCCAGTTTCATATTTCAGAATAGGAATCAGGATCGGTTGAGAAAAGAATCCACGTGTTCAGAATAATTTTTCCTGGCGTCCAGGGCCGGCCTCTCTCCAGCAAAAAATCTCAAGTTCCGTATTAGGAACTCTGCCAGTTTCATATTTCATGGTAACAATCAGGATCAGTTGAGAAAAGAATCCACGTGTTCGGAATAATTTTTCCGGGCGTCCACTTCCTTATTAGGAACTCTGCCAGTTTCATATTTCAGGATAACAATCAGGATCAGTTGAGAAAAGAATCGCCTGTTCAGAATAATTTTTCCGGGCGTCCAGGGCCGGCTTCACTCCAGTAATAAAACTTAACTTCCTTATTAGGAACTCTGCCAGTTTCATATTTCAGGATAACAATCAGGATCAGTTGACAAAAGAATCCACATGTTTGGAATAATTTTCCCAGGCGTCCAGGGCCGGCTTCACTAAAGCAATAAATCTTAACTTCCTTATAAGGAACTCTGCCAGTTTTATATTTCGGGATAACAATCAGAATCAGTTGAGAATAGAATCCACATGTTCAGAATAATTTTTCCGGGCGTCCAGGGCCGGCTTCACTCCAGCAATAAATCTTAACTTCCTTATACGGAACTCTGCCGGTTTCATATTTCAGGGTAGGAATCAGGATCGGTTGAGAAAAGAATTCACATGTTCGGAATAATTTTTCCGGGCGTCCAGGGCCGGCTTCACTCTAGCAATAAATCTTAAGTATCTTATTAGGAACTCTGCCAGTTTCATATTTGAGGGTAGGATCAGGATCGGTTGAGAAAAGAATCCTTATGTTCAGAATAATTTTTCCGGGCGTCCAGGGCCACCTTCACTCTAGCAATAAATCTTAAGTTCGTTATTAGGAACTCTGCCAGTTTCCTATTTGAGGGTAGGAATCAGGATCGGTTGAGAAAAGAATCTACACGTTCACAATAATTTTTCCGGGCGTCCAGGGCCGGCCTCTCTCCAGCAATAAATTTCAACTTCCTTATTAGAAACTCTGCCAGTTTCATATTTCAGAATAGGAATCAGGATCCGTTGAGAAAAGAATCCACATGTTCGGAATAATTTTTCCAGGCGTCCAGGGCCGGCCTCTCTCCAGCAATAAATCTTAACTTCCTTATTAGGAACTCTACTTCAGGGTAACAATCGGGATCAGTTCCTAATAAGGAAGTTAAGATTTATTGCTGGAGAGAGGCCGGCCCTGGACGCCTGAAAAAATTATTCTGAACACGTGGATTCTTTTCTCAACCGATCCTGATACCTACCCTGAAATATAAAATTGGCAGAGTTCCTAATAAGGGAGTTAAGATATATTGCTGGAGTGAAGCCGGCCCTGGACGCCCGGACAAATTATTCTGAACATGTGGATTCTTTTCTCAACCGATCTTGATTCCTACCCTGAAATATGAAACTGGCAGAGTTCCTAAAAAGGAAGTCAAGATTTATTGCTGGAGTGAAGCCGGCCCTGGACGCCTGGAAAAATTATTCTGAACACGTGGAGTCTTTTCTCAACCGATCCTGATTCCTACCATGAAATATGAAACTGGCAGAAATCCTTATAAGGAAGTTAAGATTTTTGCTGGAGAGAGGCCGGCCCTGAACGCCCGGAAAAATTATTCTGAACACGTGGATTCCTTCCTCAACCGATTCTGATTGTTACTCTGAATAATATAACTGGCAGAGTTCCTAACAAGGAAGTTAAGATTTATTGCTGGAGTGAAGCCCGGAAAAATTATTCTGAACACGTGAATTCTTTTCTCAACCGATCCTGATTTCTACCCTGAAATATGAAACTGGCAGAGTTCCTTATAAGTAACTTAAGATTTATTGCTAGAGTGAAGCCGGCCCTGGACGCCCGAAAAAATTATTCTGAACACGTGGATTCTTTTCTCAACCGATCCTGATTGTTACCCTGAAATATGAAACTGGCAGAAACCTTATAAGGAAGTTAAGATTTTTGCTGGAGAGAGGCCGGCCCTGAACGCCCGGAAAAATTATTCTGAACACGTGGATTCCTTTCTCAACCGATTCTGATTGTTACTCTGAATAATGAAACTGGCAGAGTTCCTAATAAGGAAGTTAAGATTTATTGCTGGAGTGAAGCCGGCCCTAGACGCCCGGAAAAATTATTCTGAACACGAGAATTCTTTTCTCACCCGATCCTGATTTCTACCCTGAAATATTAAACTGGCAGAGTTCCTTATAAGGAAGTTAAGATTTATTGCTAGAGTGATGCCGGCCCTGGAAGTTTCTCAACCGATCCTGATTCCTACCATGAAATATGAAACTGGCAAAGTTCCTAATAAGCAACTTAAGATTTATTGCTAGAGTGAAGCCGGCCCTGAACGCCCGGAAAAATTATTCTGAACACGTGGATTCTTTTCTCAACCGATCCTGATTGTTACCCTGAAATATGAAATGGCAGAGTTCCTTAAGAGGAAGTTAAGATTTATTGCTGGAGTGAAGCCGGCCCTGGACGCCCGGAAAAATTATTCTGAACACGTGAATTTTTTTCTCAACCGATCCT
Source organism: Chrysolina haemoptera (assembly GCA_958298965.1). Taxonomy (NCBI): domain Eukaryota; kingdom Metazoa; phylum Arthropoda; class Insecta; order Coleoptera; family Chrysomelidae; genus Chrysolina; species Chrysolina haemoptera. Next base: position 18,066,311 of record OY282603.1, on the reverse strand, counting down.
GATTCCTACCCTGGAATATGAAACTGGCAGAGTTCCTTATAAGGAAGTTAAGATTTATTGCTGGAGTGAAACCGGCCTTGGACGCCCGGAAAAATTATTCTGAACACGTGAATTCTTTTCTCAACCGATCCTGATTCCTATCCTGATTCCTATCCTGATTCCTACCCTGAAATATGAAACTGGCAGAGTTCCTTATAAGGAAGTTAAGATTTATTGCTGGAGTGAAGCCGGCCCTGGACGCCCGAAAAAATTATTCTGAACACGTGGATTCTTTTCTCAACCGATTCTGATTGTTACCCTGAATAATGAAACTGGCAGAGTTCCTAATAAGGGAGTTAAGATTTATTGCTGGAGTGAAGCCGGCCCTGACGCCCGGTAAAATTATTCTGAACGCGTGAATTCTTTTCTCAACCGATCCTGATTTCTATTCTGAACTGGCAGAGTTCCTAATAAGGAACTTAAGATTTATTGCTATAGTGAAGCCGGCCCTGGACGCCCGGAAAAATTATTCCGAACTTGTGAATTCTTTTCTCAACCGATCCTGATTCCTACCCTGGAATATGAAATTGGCAGAGTTCCTTATGAGGAAGTTAAGATTTATTGCTGGAGTGAAGCCGGCCCTGGACGCCCGGAAAAATTATTCTGAACATGCGGATTCTTTTCTCAACTGATCCTGATTGTTATCCTGAAATATGAAACTGGCAGAGTTCCTAATAAGGAATTTAAGATTTATTGCAGGAGTGAAGCCGGCCCTGGACGCCCGAAAAAATTATTCTGAACACGTGGATTCTTTTCTCAACCGATTCTGATTGTTACCCTGAATAATGAAACTGGCAGAGTTCCTAATAAGGGAGTTAAGATTTATTGCTGGAGTGAAGCCGGCCCTGACGCCCGGTAAAATTATTCTGAACGCGTGAATTCTTTTCTCAACCGATCCTGATTTCTATTCTGAACTGGCAGAGTTCCTAATAAGGGAGTTAAGATTTATTGCTATAGTGAAGCCGGCCCTGGACGCCCGGAAAAATTATTCCGAACTTGTGAATTCTTTTCTCAACCGATCCTGATTCCTACCCTGGAATATGAAATTGGCAGAGTTCCTTATGAGGAAGTTAAGATTTATTGCTGGAGTGATGCCGGCCCTGGATGCCCGAAAAAATTATTCTGAACATTTGGATTCTTTTCGCAACTGATCCTGATTGTTATCCCAAAATATGAAACAGGCAGAGTTTCGAATAAGGAGGTTGAGATTTATTGCTAGAGTGAAGCCGGCCCTGGACGCCCTGAAAAATTATTCCGAACATGTGGATTCTTTTCTCAACCGATCCTGATTCCTACCCTGAATTATGAAACTGGCAGAGTTCCTAATAAGGAACTTAAGATTTATTGCTAGAGTGAAGCAGGCCCTGGACGCCCGGAAAAATTATTCTGAACATGTGAATTATTTTCTCAACCGATCCTGATTGTTATCCTGAAATATGAAACTGGCAGAGTTCCTAATAAGGAATTTAAGATTTATTGCTGGAGTGAAGCCGGCGCTGGACGCCCGGAAAAATTATTCTGAACAAGTGGATTATTTTCTCAACTGATCCTGATTGTTATCCTGAAATATGAAACTGGCAGAGTTCCTAATAGGGAAGTTAAGATTTATTGCTGGAGAGAGGCCGGCCCTGGACGCCCGGAAAAATTATTCTGAACACGTGGATTCTTTTCTCAACCTATCCTGATTCCTATTCTCAATTATAAAACTGGCAGAGTTCCTTATAAGGAAGTTAAGATTTATTGATGGAGTGAAGCCGGCCCTGGACGCCCGGAAAAATTATTCTGAACATGCGGATTCTTTTTTCAACTGATCCTAATTGTTATCCTGAAATATGAAACTGGCAGAGTTCCTAATAAGGAAGTTTAGATTTATTGCAGGAGTGAAGCCGGCCCAGGACGCCCCGAAAAATTATTGTGAACACGTGGATTCTTTTCTCAACCGATCCTGATTGTTACCCTGAAATATGACACTGGCAGAGTTCCTTATAAGGAAGTTAAGCCTTATTGCTGGAGTGAAGCCGGCCCTGGACGCACGGAAAAATTATTCTGAACATGTGGATTCTTTTCTCACCTGATCCTGATTGTTATCCTGAAATATGAAACTGGCAGAGTTCCTAATAAGGAAGTTAAGATTTATTGCAGGAGTGAAACCAGCCCTGGAAACGTGAAAAATTATTACCAGTGCTAGAATCCCAAAAAATACTTATTCTGTGATCTACTAGGGTAGATCACAGAATTGGACAATATAAGTATTTTCTTGAAAAAAAAAAATATTGCTGAACTTTATTGCTAAAGTAACTAGGCTAATAAAACTAAGTATCTGATAGGTCTTCCTGTTCATGAAAGAGAACATGAGGGAACATGACGGATTAAGATGGAATTGGGATTTCAAGTGAATCATTATATTCATGCCTTGTTCTCGTAGAGGTCTACAGTAGGCTATGTAGTGTCCGCTGTAGGTAGTTCCACTATTAGGTAATTAGTGTTATGAAAGCATCAAAATCTCAAAAACTAAACTAGATATGAAAAAATGTGTAGGGAGAATATCGTTGGACTCGATCAGGTCAACAAAAATTTATTGGTGAAAATTTTTCTTATCTCGAACATGAGGGAACATGAGGGATTCAGACGGAATTGGGATTTCAAGTAAATCATTATATTCATGCCTTGTTCTCGTAGAGGTCTACAGTAGGCTATGTAGTGTCCGCTGTAGGTAGTTCCACTATTAGGTAATTAGTGTTATGAAAGCATCAAAATCTCGAAAACTGAACTAGATATGAAAAAATGTGTATATCATTGGACTCGATCAGGTCAACAAAAATTTATTGGTGAAAATTTTTCATGTCTCGAAAAAAAAATTATATCTGGACTTGGACCAAAAAAATTCGTCGGGAATTGGAGGCAAATATTTTTGTTTCGACGAATTTGAATAAGTCCGTATTATACACACAATATAATGTAAAATACAAACGAAATATCTTAGTATAATTTAAAAGGTCTTTCTGCTCTCAGAAGAGATCATAGGCATTTTGCCCATGAGGGATTCAGATGAAATTGGAGTTTCAAGTGAATCATTATGTTCATGCCACGTTCTCGCAGAGATCTACAGAAGGCTATTAGTGTCCGCTGTAGGTAGTTCCACTATTAAGTGATTAGTGTTATGAAAGCATCAAAATCTCAAAAACTAAACTAGATATGGAAAAATGTGTAGGAAGAATATCGTTGGACTCGATCAGGTCAACAAAAAGTTTTTGGTGATAATTTTTCATATCTCGAAAAAAAAAATTATGTCTGGACTTAGACTAAAAAAATTCGTCGGGAATTGGAGGCAAATATTTTCGTTTCGACGAATTTGAATAAGTCCGTATTATACATACAATGTAATGTAAAATACAAACGAAATATGAAATAAAACTAAGTATCTTATAGGTCTTCCTGCTCATAGAAGAGAAAATGAGGGAACATGAGGGATTCCGATGGAATGGGGGTTTCAAGTGAATCATTATGTTCATGCCACGTGCTCGCGGAGGTCTACAGTGGGCTATGTAGTGTCCGCTATAGGTAGTTCCACTATTATTTAATAATTGATATGAAAGCATCAAAATCTCAGAAACTAAACTAGATATGGAAAAATGTGTAGGGAGAATATCGTTGGACTCGTTTAGGTAAACAAAAAGTTATTGGTGAAAATTTTTCATATCCCGAAAAAAAAATTGTGTCTGGACTTGGCCTAAAAAAATTCGTCGTGACTTGTCGAACAGTTTCGTTTCGACGAATTTGAATAAGTCCGTATTATACATACAATGTAATGAAAAATACAAACGAAATATGGAATAAAACTAAGTATATTATAGGTCTTCCTGCTCATAGAAGAGAATATGAGGGAATAAAGGGATTCAGATGGAATGGGGGTTTCAAGTGAATCATTATGTTCATGCCACGTGCTCGCGGAGGTCTACAGTAGGCTATGTAGTGTCCGCTATAGGTAGTTCCACTATTATTTCATAATTGTTATGAAAGCATCAAAATCCCAAAAACTAAACTAGATATGGAAAAATGTGTAGGGGAATATCGTTGGACTCGATCAGGTAAACAAAAACTTATTGGTGAAAATTTTTCATATCTCGAAAAAAAAAATTGTGTCTGGACTTGGCCTAAAAAAATTCGTCGTGACTTGTCGAACAGTTTCGTTTCGACGAATTTAAATAAGTCTGTAATATACATACAATGTAATGTAAAATACAAACGAAATATGAAAAAAAACTAAGTATCTATAGGTCTTCCTGCTCATAGAAGAGAATATGAGGGAATATAAGGGATTCAGATGGAATGGGGGTTTAAAGTGAATCATTATGTTCATGCCACGTGCTCGCGGAGGTCTACATTAGGCTATGTAGTGTCGGCTGTAGGTTGTTCCACTATTATTTAATAATTGTTATGAAAGCATCAAAATATCAGAAACTAAACTAGATATGGAAAAATGTGTAAGGAGAATATCGTTGGACTCGTTTAGGTTAACAAAAAGTTATTGTTGAAAATTTTTCATATCCCGAAAAAAAAAATTGTTTCTGAACTTAGCCTAAAAAAATTCGTCGTGACTTGTCGAAGAGTTTCGTTTCGACGATTTTGAATAAGTCCGTATTATACACACAATATAATGTAAGATACAAACAAATAGCTTAGTATAATCTGAAAGGTCTTCCTGCTCTCAGAGAGATCATAGGCATTTTGCTCATGAGGGATTCAGATGAAATTGGGGTTTCAAGTGAATCATTATGTTCATGCCACTTTCTCGCAGAGGTCTACAGTAGGCTATGTAGTGTCCGCTGTAGGTAGTTCCACTATTAGGTAATTATTGTTATGAAAGCATCAAAATCTCAAAAACTAAACTAGATATGGAAAAATGTGTAGGGAGAATATCGTTGGACTCGATCAGGTAAACAAAAAGTTATATGTGACTTAGCCTAAAAAATTCGTCATGACTTGTCGAACAGTTTCGTTTCGACGAATTTGAATAAGTCAGTAATATACATACAATGTAATGTGAAATACAAACGAAATATGAAATAAAACTAAGTATCATATTGGTCTTCCTGCTCATAGAAGAGAACATGAGGGATTCAGATGGAATAGGGGTTTCAAGTGAATCATTATGTTCATGCCACGTGCTCGCGGAGGTCTACAGTGAGCTATGTAGTGTCCGCTGTAGGTAGATCCACTATTAGGTAATTATTGTTATGAAAGCATCAAAATCTCAAAAACTAAACCAGATATGGAAAAATGTGTAATGAGAAAATCGTTGGACTCGATCAGGTAAAAAAAAGTTATTGGTGAAAATTTTTCATATCTCGAAAAAAAAAATTGTGTCTGGACTTAGCCTAAAAAAATTCGTCATGACTTGCCGAACAGTTTCGTTTCGACGAATTTGAATAAGTCTGTAATATACATAAAATGTGATGTAAAATACAAACGAAATATTAAATAAAACTAAGTATCTTATTGGTCTTCCTGCTCATAGAAGAGAACATGAGGGAACATGAGGGACTCAGATGGAATGGGGGTTTCAAGTGAATCTTTATGTTCATGCCACGTGCTCGCGGAGGTCTACAGTAGGCTATGTAGTGTCCGCTGTAGGTAGTTCCACTATAATTTAATAATTGTTATGAAATCATCAAAATCTCAGAAACTAAAATAGATATGGAAAAATTTGTAGGGAGAATATCGTTGGACTCGATTAGGTAAACAAAAAGTTATTGGTGAAAATTTTTCATATCTCGAAAAAAAAAAATTGTGTCTGGACTTAGCGTACAAAAATTCGTCATGACTTGTCGAACAGCCTCGTTTCGACGAATTTGAATAAGTCTGTAATATACATAAAATGTGATGTAAAATACAAACGAAATATTAAATAAAACTAAGTATCTTATTGGTCTTCCTGCTCATAGAAGAGAACATGAGGGAACATGAGGGACTCAGATGGAATGGGGGTTTCAAGTGAATCTTTATGTTCATGCCACGTGCTCGCGGAGGTCTACAGTAGGCTATGTAGTGTCCGCTGTAGGTAGTTCCACTATAATTTAATAATTGTTATGAAATCATCAAAATCTCAGAAACTAAAATAGATATGGAAAAATGTGTAAGGAGAATATCGTTGGACTCGATTAAGTTAACAAAAAGTTATCGGTGAAAATTTTTCATATCCCGAAAAAAAAAATTGTGTCTTGACTTAGCCTAAAAAATTCGTCGTGACTTGTCGAAGAGTTTCGTTTCGACGAATTTGAATAAGTCCGTATTATACACACAATATAATGTAAAATACAAACGAAATAGCTTAGTATAATCTGAAAGGTCTTCCTGCTCTCAGAGAGATCATAGGCATTTTGCTCATGAGGGATTCAGATGAAATTGGGGTTTCAAGTGAAGCATTAGGTTCATGCCACCTTCTCGCAGAGGTCTACAGTAGGCTATGTAGTGTCGGCTGTAGGTAGTTCCGCTATTATTTAATAATTGTTATGAAAGAATCAAAATCTCAGAAACTAAACTAGATATGGAAAAATGTGTAGGGAGAACATCGTTGGACTCGTTTAGGTAAACAAAAAGTTATTGGTGAAAATTTTTCATATCTCGAAAAAAAAAAATTGTGTCTGGATTTAGCCTAAAAAAATTCGTCATGACTTGTCGAACAGTTTCGTTTCGACGAATTTAAATAAGTCTGTAATATACATACAGTGTAATGTAAAATACAAACGAAATATTGAATAAAACTAAGTATCTTATTGGTCTTCCTGCTCATACAAGAGAACATGAGGGAACATGAGGGATTCAGATGGAATGGGGGTTTCAAGTGAATCATTATGTTCATGCCACGTGCTCGCGGAGGTCTACAGTAGGCTATGTAGTGTCCGCTGTAGGTAGTTCCACTATTATTTAATAATTGTTATGAAAGCATCAAAATCTCAGAAACTAAACTAGATATGGAAAAATGTGTAGGGAGAATATCGTTGGACTCGTTTAGGTTAACAAAAAGTCATTGTTGAAAATTTTTCATATCTCGAAACAAAAAATTGTTTCTGAACTTAGCCTAAAAAAATTCGTCGTGACTTGTCGAACAGATTCGTTTCGACGAATTTGAATAAGTCCGTATTATACACACAATACAATGTAAAATACAAACGAAATAGCTTAGTGTAATCTAAAATGTCTTCCTGCTCTCAGAAGAGATCACAGGCATTTTGCTCATGAGGGATTCAGATGAAATGGGGCTTTCAAGTGAATCATTAGGTTCATGCCACGTTCTCGCAGAGGTCTACAGTAGTCTATGTAGTGTCCGCTGTAGGTAGTTCCACTATTAGGTTATTATTGTTATGAAAGCATCAAAATCTCAAAAACTAAACTAGATATGGAAAAATGTATACGGAGAATATCGTTGGACTCGATCAGGTAAACAAAAAGTTATTGGAGAAAATTTTTCATATCTCGAAAAAAAAAATTGTGTCTGGACTTAGCCTAAAATATTCGTCATGACTTGTCGAACAGTTTCGTATCGACGAATTTGAATAAGTCCGTATTATACATGCAATGTAATGTAAAATACAAACGAAATATGAAATTAAACTAAGTATCTTATAGGTCTTCCTACTCATAGAAGAGAACATGAGGGAACATGAGGGATTCAGATGGAATGGTGGTTTAAAGTGAATCATTATGTTCATGCCACGTGCTCGCGGAGGTCTACAGTAGGCTATGTAGTGTCCGCTGTAGGTAGTTCCACTATTAGGTAATTATTGTTATGAAAGCATCCAAATATCAAAAACTAAACTAGATATGGAAAAATGTGTAGGGACAATATCGTTGGACTCGATCAGGTAAACAAAAAGTTATATGTGAAAATTTTTCATATCTCAAAAAAAAAATAGTGTCTGGACTTAGCACACAAATATAATGTAAAATACAAATGAAATAGCTTAGTATAATCTGAAATGTCTTCCTGCTCTCAGAAGAAATCATAGGCATTTTGCTCATGAGGGATTCAGATGAAATGGGGCTTTCAAGTGAATCATTAGGTTCATGCCACATTCTCGCAGAGGTCTACAGTAGTCTATGTAGTGTCCGCTGTAGGTAGTTACACTATTAGGTTATTATTGTTATGAAAGCATCAAAATCTCAAAAACTAAACTAGATATGGAAAAATGTGTAGATAAATATCGTTGGACTCGATCAGGTAAACAAAAAGTTATTGGAGAAAATTTTTCATATCTCGAAAAAAAAAATTGTGTCTGGACTTAGCCTAAAATATTCGTCATGACTTGTCGAACAGTTTCGTTTCGACGAATTTGAATAAGTCCGTATTATTCACGCAATATAATGTAAAATACAAACGAAATAGCTTAGTGTAATCTAAAATGTCTTCCTGCTCTCAGAAGAGATCATTGGCATTTTGCTCATGAGGGATTCAGATGAAATGGGGCTTTCAAGTGAATCATTAGGTTCATGCCACATTCTCGCAGAGGTCTACAGTAGTCTATGTAGTGTCCGCTGTAGGTAGTTCCACTATTAGGTTATTACTGTTATGAAAGCATCAAAATCTCAAAAACTAAACTAGATATGGAAAAATGTGTAGGGAAAATATCGTTTGACTCGATCAGGTAAACAAAAAGTTATTGGTGAAAATTTTTCATATCTCGAAAAAAAAAAATTGTGTCTGGACTTAGCCTAAACAAATTCGTCGTGACTTGTCGAACAGTTTCGTTTCGACGAATTTGAATAAGTCCGTATTATAAACACAATATAATGTAAAATACAAACGAAATAGCTTAGTATAATCTGAAAGGTCTTCCTGCTCTCAGGGAGATCATAGGCATTTTGCTCATGAGGGATTCAGATGAAATGGGGCTTTCAAGTGAATCATTAGGTTCATGCCACGTTCTCGCAGAGGTCTACAGTAGGCTATGTAGTGTCCGCTGTAGGTAGTTCCACTATTAGGTTATTGCTGTTATGAAAGCATCAAAATCTCAAAAACTAAACTAGATATGGAAAAAAGTGTAATGAGAATATCGTTGGACTCGATCGGGTAAACAAAAAGTTATTGGTGAAAATTTTTCATATCTCGAAAAAAAAAATTGTGTCTGGACTTAGCGTACAAAAATTCGTCATGACTTGTCGAACAGTTTCGTTTCGACGAATTTGAATAAGTCCGTGTTATACATACAATGTAATGTAAAATACAAACGAAATATGAAATTAAACTAAGTATCTTATAGGTCTTCCTGCTCATAGAAGAGAACATGAGGGAACATGAGGGATTCAGATGGAATGGTGGTTTAAAGTGAATCATTATGTTCATGCCACGTGCTCGCGGAGGTCTACAGTAGGCTATGTAGTGTCCGCTGTAGGTAGTTCCACTATTAGGTAATTATTGTTATGAAAGCATCCAAATCTCAAAAACTAAACTAGATATGGAGAAATGTGTAGGGACAATATCGTTGGACTCGATCAGGTGAACAAAAAGTTATTGGTGAAAATTTTTCATATCCCGAAAAAAAAAATTGTGTCTGGACTTAGCCTAAAAAAATTCGTCGTGACTTGTAGAACAGTTTCGTTTCGACGAATTTGAATAAGTCCGTATTATACACACAATATAATGTAAAATACAAACGAAATAGCTTAGTATAATCTGAAAGGTCTTCCTACTCTCAGAGAGATCATAGGCATTTTGATCATGAGGGATTCAGATGAAATTGGTTTCAAGTTAATCATTATGTTCATGCCACGTGCTCGCAGAGGTCTACAGTAGGCTATGTAGTGTCCGCTGTAGGTAGTTCCACTATTATTTAATAATTGTTATGAAAGCATCAAAATCTCAGAAACTAAAATAGATATGGAAAAATGTGTAGGGAGAATATCGTTGGACTCGATCAGGTAAACAAAAAGTTACTGGTGAAAATTTTTCATATCTCGAAAAAAAAAAATTGTCTGGACTTAGCCTAAAAAAATTCGTCGTGACTTGTCGAACAGTTTCGTTTCGACGAATTTGAATAAGTCTGTAATATACATACAATGTTATGTAAAATACAAACGAAATATTAAATAAAACTAAGTATCTTATTGGTCTTCCTGCTCACAGAAGAGAACATGAGGGAACATGAGGGATTCAGATGGAATAGGGGTTTCAAGTGAATCATTATGTTCATGCCACGTGCTCGCGGAGGTCTAGAGTACGCTATGTAGTGTTCGCTGTAGGTAGTTCCACTATTAGATAATTATTGTTATGAAAGCATCAAAATCTCAAAAACTAAACAAGATATGGAAAAATGTGTAGGGAGAATATCGTTGGACTCGATCAGGTGAACAAAAAGTTATTGGTGAAAATTTTTCATATATCTCGAAAAAAAGAATTGTGTCTGGACTTGGCCTAAAAACATTCGTCATGACTTGTCGAACAGTTTCGTTTCGAAGAATTTGAATAAGTCCGTAATATACATACAATGTAATGTAAAATACAAACGAAATATGAAATAAAACTAAGTATCTTATTGGTCTTCCTGCTCATAGAAGAGAACATGAGGGAACATGAGGGATTCAGATGGAATGGGGGTTTCAAGTGAATCATTATGTTCATGCCACGTGCTCGCGGAAGTCTACAGTAGGCTATGTAGTGTCCGCTGTAGGTAGTTCCACTATTATTTAATAATTGTTATGAAAGCATCAAAATCTCAGAAACTAAAATAGATATGGAAAAATGTGTAGGGAGAATATCGTTGCACTCGATTAGGTAAACAAAAAGTTATTGATGAAAATTTTTCATATCCCGAAAAAAAAAATTGTGTCTGTACGTAGCCTAAAAAAATTCGTCGTGACTTGTCGAACAGTTTCGTTTCGACGAATTTGAATAAGTCCGTATTATACACACAATATAATGTAAAATACAAACGAAATAGCTTAGTATAATCTGAAAGGTCTTCCTGCTCTCAGAGAGATCATAGGCATTTTGCTCATGAGGGATTCAGATGAAATTGGGGTTTCAAGTGAATCATTATGTTCATGCCACCTTCTCGCAAAGGTCTACAGTAGGCTATGTAGTGTCCGCTGTAGGTAGTTCCACTATTAGGTAATTATTGTTACGAAAGCATCAAAATCTCAAAAACTAAACTAGATATGGAAAAATGTGTAGGGAGAATATCGTTGGACTCGATCAGGTAAACAAAAAGTTATTGGTGAAAATTTTTCATATCTCGAAAACAAAAATTGTGTCTGGACTTAGCCTAAAAACATTCGTCATGACTTGTTGAACAGTTTCGTTTCGACGAATTTGAATAAGTCCGTAATATACATACAATGTAATGTAAAATACAAACGAAATATGAAATAAAACTAAGTATCTTATTGGTCTTCCTGCTCATAGAAGAGAACATGAGGGAACATGAGGGATTCAGATGGAATGGGGGTTTCAAGTGAATCATTATGTTCATGCCACGTGCTCGCGGATGTCTACAGTAGGCTAGGTAAAATAGATATGGAAAAATGTGTAGGGAGAATATCGTTGGACTCGATTAGGTAAACAAAAAGTTATTTTTGAAAATTTTTCATATCTCGAAAAAAAAAATTGTGTCTGGACTTAGCCTGAAAAAATTCGTCGTGACTTGTCGAACAGTTTCATTTCGACGAATTTGAATAAGTCTGTAATATACATACAATGTAATGTAAAATACAAACGAAATATTAAATAAAACTAAGTATCTTATTGGTCTTCCTGCTCATAGAAGAGAACATGAGGGAACATGAGGGATTCAGATGGAATGGGGGTTTCAAGTGAATCATTATGTTCATGCCACGTGCTCGCGGAAGTCTACAGTAGGCTATGTAGTGTCCGCTGTAGGTAGTTCCACTATTATTTAATAATTGTTATGAAAGCATCAAAATCTCAGAAACTAAAATAGATATGGAAAAATATGTAGGGAGAATATCGTTGGACTCGATTAGGTAAACAAAAAGTTATTGGCGAAAATTTTTCATATCCCGAAAAAAAAAATTGTGTCTGGACTTAGCCTAAAAAAATTCGTCGTGACTTGTCGAACAGTTTAGTTTCGACGAATTTGAATAAGTCCGTATTATACACACAATATAATGTAAAATACAAACGAAATAGCTTAGTATCATCTGAAAGGTCTTCCTGCTCTCAGAGAGATCATAGGCATTGTGCTCATGAGGGATTCAGATGAAATTGGGGTTTCAAGTGAATCATTATGTTCATGCCACGTGCTCGCGGAAGTCTACAGTAGGCTATGTAGTGTCCGCTGTAGGTAGTTCCCCTATTATTTAATAATTGTTATGAAAGCATCAAAATCTCAAAAACTAAGCTAGATATGGAAAAATGTGTAGGGAGAATATCGTTGGACTCGATCAGGTAAACAAAAAGTTATTTTTGAAAATTTTTCATATCTCGAAAAAAAAAATTGTGTCTGGACTTAGCCTAAAAAAATTCGTCGTGACTTGTCGAACAGTTTCGTTTCGACGAATTTGAATAAGTCTGTAATATACATACAATGTAATGTAAAATACAAACGAAATATTAAATAAAACTAAGTATCTTATTGGTCTTCCTGGTCATAGAAGAGAACATGAGGGAACATGAGGGATTCAGATGGAATGGGGGTTTCAAGTGAATCATTATGTTCATGCCACGTGCTCGCGGAGGTCTAGAGTAGGCTATGTAGTGTCCGCTGTAGGTAGTTCCCCTATTATTTAATAATTGTTATGAAAGCATCAAAATCTCAAAAACTAAGCTAGATATGGAAAAATGTGTAGGGAGAATATCGTTGGACTCGATCAGGTAAACAAAAAGTTATTTTTGAAAATTTTTCATATCTCGAAAAAAAAAATTGTGTCTGGACTTAGCCTAAAAAAATTCGTCGTGACTTGTCGAACAGTTCCGTTTCGACGAATTTGAATAAGTCCGTATTATACACACAATATAATGTAAAATACAAACGAAATAGCTTAGTATAATCTGAAAGGTCTTCCTGCTCTCAGAGAGATCATAGGCATTTTGCTCATGAGGGATTCAGATGAAATTGGTTTCAAGTTAATCATTATGTTCATGCCACGTGCTCGCAGAGGTCTACAGTAGGCTATGTAGTGTCCGCTGTAGGTAGTTCCACTATTATTTAATAATTGTTATGAAAGCATCAAAATCTCAGAAACTAAAATAGATATGGAAAAATGTGTAGGGAGAATATCGTTGGACTCGATCAGGTAAACAAAAAGTTACTGGTGAAAAATTTTCATATCTCGAAAAAAAAAAATTGTCTGGACTTAGCCTAAAAAAATTCGTCGTGACTTGTCAAACAGTTTCGTTTCGAAGAATTTGAATAAGTCCGTAATATACATACAATGTAATGTAAAATACAAACGAAATATGAAATAAAACTAAGTATCTTATTGGTCTTCCTGCTCATAGAAGAGAACATGAGGGAACATGAATGATTCAGATGGAATGGGGGTTTCAAGTGAATCATTATGTTCATGCCACGTGCTCGCGGAAGTCTACAGTAGGCTATGTAGTGTCCGCTGTAGGTAGTTCCACTATTATTTAATAATTGTTATGAAAGCATCAAAATCTCAGAAACTAAAATAGATATGGAAAAATGTGTAGGGAGAATATCGTTGGACTCGATTAGGTAAACAAAAAGTTATTGATGAAAATTTTTCATATCCCGAAAAAAAAAATTGTGTCTGTACGTAGCCTAAAAAAATTCGTCATGACTTGTCGAACAGTTTCGTTTCGACGAATTTGAATAAGTCCGTAATACACATACAATGTAACGTTAAATACAAACGAAATATGAAATAAAACTAAGGATCTTATTGGTCTTCCTGCTCATAGAAGAGAACGTGAGGGAACATAAGGAATTCAGATGGAATGGGGGTTTCAAGTGAATCATTATGTTCATACCACGTGCTCGCAGAGGTCTACAGTAGGCTATGTAGTGTCCGCTGTAGGTATTTCCACTATTAGGTTATTATTGTTATGAAAGCATCAAAATCTCAAAAACTGAACTAGATATGGAAAAATGTGTAGAGAGAATATCGTTGGACTCGATCAGGTAAACAAAAAGTTGTTGTTGAAAATTTTTCATATCTCGAAAAAAAAATTGTGTCTGGACTTAGCCTAAAAAAATTCGTCGTGACTTGTCGAACAGTTTCGTTTCGACGAATTTGAATAAGTCCGTATTATACACACAATATACTGTAAAATACAAACGAAATAGCTTAGTATAATCTGAAAGGTCTTCCTGCTCTCAGAGAGATCATGGGCATTTTGCTCATGAGAGATTCAGATAAAATTGGGGTTTCAAGTGAATCATTATGTTCATGCCACCTTCTCGCAGAGGTCTACAGTAGGCTATGTAGTGTCCGCTGTAGGTAGTTCCACTATTAGGTAATTATTGTTACGAAAGCATCAAAATCTCAGAAACTAAAATAGATATGGAAAAATGTGTAGGGAGAATATCGTTGGACTCGATCAGGTGAACAAAAAGATATGGGTGAAAATTTTTCATATCTCGAAAAAAAAAAATTGTGTCTGGACTTAGCCTAAAAAAATTCGTCATGACTTGTCGAACAGTTTCGTTTCGACGAATTTGAATAAGTCTGTAATACACATACAATGTAATGTAAAATACAAACGAAATATTAAATAAAACTAAGTATCTTATTGGTCTTCCTGGTCATAGAAGAGAACATGAGGGAACATGAGGGATTCAGATGGAATGGGGGTTTCAAGTGAATCATTATGTTCATGCCACGTGCTCGCGGAAGTCTACAGTAGGCTATGTAGTGTCCGCTGTAGGTAGTTCCACTATTAGGTAATTATTGTTATGAAAGCATCAAAATCTCAAAAACTAAACTAGATATGGAAAAATGTGTAGGGAGAATATCGTTGGACTCGATCAGGTGAACAAAAAGATATGGGTGAAAATTTTTCATATCTCGAAAAAAAAAAATTGTGTCTGGACTTAGCCTAAACAAATTCGTCATGACTTGTCGAACAGTTTCGTTTCGACGAATTTGAATGAGTCCGTATTATACACACAATATAATGTAAAATACAAACGAAATAGCTTAGTATAATCTGAAAGGTCTTCCTGCTCTCAGGGAGATCATAGGCATTTTGCTCATGAGGGATTCAGATGAAATTGGGGTTTCAAGTGAATCATTATGTTCATGCCACCTTCTCGCAGAGGTCTTCAGTAGGCTATGTAGTGTCCGCTGTAGGTAGTTCCACTATTAGGTAATTATTGTTATGAAAGCATCAAAATCTCAAAAACTAAACTAGATGTGGAAAAATGTGTGGGGAGAATATCGTTTGACTAGATCAGGCAAACAAAAATTTATTGGTGAACATTTTTCATATCTCGAAAAAAAAAATTGTGTCTGGACTTAGCCTAAAATATTCGTCATGACTTGTCGAACAGTTTCGTTTCGACGAATTTGAATAAGTCTGTAATATACATACAATGTAATGTAAAATACAAACGAAATATGAAATAAAACTACTGCTACTATTGGTCTTCCTGCTCATAGAAGAGAACATGAGGGAACATGAGGGATTCAGATGAAATGGGGCTTTCAAGTGAATCATTAGGTTCATGCCACGTTCTCGCAGAGGTCTACAGTAGGCTATGTAGTGTCCGCTGTAGGTAGTTCCACTATTATTTAATAATTGTTATGAAAGCATCAAAATCTCAGAAACTAAAATAGACATGGAAAAATGTGTAGGGAGAATATCGTTGGACTCGATTAGGTAAACAAAAAGTTATTGGTGAAAATTTTTCATATCCCGAAAAAAAAATTGTGTCTGGACTTAGCCTAAAAAAATTCGTCGTGACTTGTCGAAAAGTTTCGTTTTGACGAATTTGAATAAGTCCGTATTATACACACAATATAATGTAAAATACAAACGAAATAGCTTAGTATAATCTGAAAGGTCTTCCTGCTCTCAGAGAGATCATAGGCATTTTGCTCATGAGGGATTCAGATGAAATGGGGCTTTCAAGTGAATCATTAGGTTCATGCCACATTCTCGCAGAGGTCTACAGTAGTCTATGTAGTGTCCGCTGTAGGTAGTTACACTATTAGGTTATTATTGTTATGAAAGCATCAAAATCTCAAAAACTAAACTAGATATGGAAAAATGTGTAGATAAATATCGTTGGACTCGATCAGGTAAACAAAAAGTTATTGGAGAAAATTTTTCATATCTCGAAAAAAAAAATTGTGTCTGGACTTAGCCTAAAATATTCGTCATGACTTGTCGAACAGTTTCGTTTCGACGAATTTGAATAAGTCCGTATTATACACGCAATATAATGTAAAATACAAACGAAATAGCTTAGTGTAATCTAAAATGTCTTCCTGCTCTCAGAAGAGATCATTGGCATTTTGCTCATGAGAGATTCAGATGAAATGGGCTTTCAAGAGAATCATTAGGTTCATGCCACGTTCTCGCAGAGGTCCACAGTAGGCTATGTAGTGTCCGCTGTAGGTAGTTCCACTATTAGGTTATTACTGTTATGAAAGCATCAAAATCTCAAAAACTAAACTAGATATGGAAAAATGTGTAGGGAGAATATCGTTTGACTCGATCAGGTAAACAAAAAGTTATTGGTGAAAATTTTTCATATCTCGAAAAAAAAAAATTGTGTCTGGACTTAGCCTAAACAAATTCGTCGTGACTTGTCGAACAGTTTCGTTTCGACGAATTTGAATGAGTCCGTATTATACACACAATATAATGTAAAATACAAACGAAATAGCTTAGTATAATCTGAAAGGTCTTCCTGCTCTCAGGGAGATCATAGGCATTTTGCTCATGAGGGATTCAGATGAAATTGGGGTTTCAAGTGAATCATTATGTTCATGCCACCTTCTCGCAGAGGTCTTCAGTAGGCTATGTAGTGTCCGCTGTAGGTAGTTCCACTATTAGGTAATTATTGTTATGAAAGCATCAAAATCTCAAAAACTAAACTAGATGTGGAAAAATGTGTGGGGAGAATATCGTTTGACTCGATCAGGTAAACAAAAATTTATTAGTGAACATTTTTCATATTTCGAAAAAAAAAATTGTGTCTGGACTTAGCGTACAAAAATTCGTCATGACTTGTCGAACAGTTTCGGTTCGACGAATTTGAATGAGTCCGTATTATACATACAATGTAATGTAAAATACAAACAAAATATGAAATAAAATAGTATCTGATAGCTCTTCCTGCTCGTAGAAGAGAACATGAGGGAACATGAGGGAACATGAGGGATTCAGATGGAATAGTGGTTTAAAGTGAATCATTATGTTCATGCCACGTGCTCGCGGAGGTCTACAGTAGGCTATGTAGTGTCCGCTGTAGGTAGTTCCACTATTAGGTAATTATTGTTATGAAAGCATCCAAATCTCAAAAACTAAACTAGATATGGAGAAATGTGTAGGGACAATATCGTTGGACTCGATCAGGTAAACAAAAAGTTATATGTGAAAATTTTTCATATCTCGAAAAAAAAAAAAATTGTGTCTGGACTTAGCCTAAAAAAATTCGTCGTGACTTGTCGAACAGTTTCGTTTCGACGAATTTGAATATGTCCGTATTATACACACAATATACTGTAAAATACAAACGAAATAGCTTAGTATAATCTGACAGGTCTTCATGCTCTCAGAGAGATCATGGGCATTTTGCTCATGAGGGATTCAGATAAAATTGGGGTTTCAAGTGAATCATTATGTTCATGCCACCTTCTCGCAGAGGTCTACAGTAGGCTATGTAGTGTCCGCTGTAGGTAGTTCCACTATTAGGTAATTATTGTTACGAAAGCATCAAAATCTCAGAAACTAAAATAGATATGGAAAAATGTGTGGGGAGAATATCGTTGGACTCGATTAGGTAAACAAAAAGTTATTGGTGAAAATTTTTCATATCCCGAAAAAAAAAATTGTGTATGGACTTAGCCTAAAAAAATTCGTCGTGACTTGTCGAACAGTTTCGTTTCGACGAATTTGAATAAGTCGGTATTATACACACAATATTATGTAAATACAAACGAAATAGCTTAGTATAATCTGAAAGGTCTTCCTGCTCTCAGAGAGATCATAGGCATTTTGCTCATGAGGGATTCAGATGAAATTGGGGTTTCAAGTGATTCATTATGTTCATGCCACGTGCTCGCGGAAGTCTACAGTAGGCTATGTAGTGTCCGCTGTAGGTAGTTCCACTATTAGGTAATTATTGTTACGAAAGCATCAAAATCTCAGAAACTAAAATAGATATGGAAAAATGTGTGGGGAGAATATCGTTGGACTCGATTAGGTAAACAAAAAGTTATTGGTGAAAATTTTTCATATCCCGAAAAAAAAAAATTGTGTATGGACTTAGCCTAAAAAAATTCGTCTTGACTTGTCGAACAGTTTCGTTTCGACGAATTTGAATAAGTCCGTATTATACACACAATATTATGTAAATACAAACGAAATAGCTTAGTATAATCTGAAAGGTCTTCCTGCTCTCAGAGAGATCATAGGCATTTTGCTCATGAGGGATTCAGATGAAATTGGGGTTTCAAGTGATTCATTATGTTCATGCCACGTGCTCGCGGAAGTCTACAGTAGGCTATGTAGTGTCCGCTGTAGGTAGTTCCACTAATAGGTAATTATTGTTATGAAAGCATCAAAATCTCAAAAACTAAACTAGATATGGAAAAATGTGTAGGGAGAATATCGTTGGACTCGATCAGGTGAACAAAAAGATATAGGTGAAAATTTTTCATATCTCGAAAAAAAAAAATTGTGTCTGGTCTTAGCCTAAAAAAATTCGTCGTGACTTGTCGAACAGTTTCGTTTCGACGAATTTGAATAAGTCTGTAATATACATACAATGTAATGTAAAATACAAACGAAATATTAAATAAACCTAAGTATCTTATTGGTCTTCCTGGTCATAGAAGAGAACATGAGGGAACATGAGGGATTCAGATGGAATGGGGGTTTCAAGTGAATCATTATGTTCATGCCACGTGCTCGCGGAGGTCTAGAGTAGGCTATGTAGTGTCCGCTGTAGGTAGTTCCACTATTAGGTAATTATTGTTATGAAAGCATCAAAATCTCAAAAACTAAACTAGATATGGAAAAATGTGTGGGGAGAATATCGTTGGACTCGATCAGGTAAACAAAAAGTTATTTGTGAAAATTTTTCATATATCGAAAAAAAAAATTGTGTCTGGACTTAGCCTAAAAAAATTCGTCGTGACTTGTCGAACAGTTTCGTTTCGACGAATTTGAATAAGTCTGTATTATACATACAATATAATGTAAAATACAAACGAAATAGCTTAGTATAATCTGAAAGGTCTTCCTGCTCTCAGAGAGATCATAGGCATTTTGCTCATGAGGGATTCAGATGAAATTGGGGTTTCAAGTGAATCATTATGTTCATGCCACGTGCTCGCAGAGGTCTACAGTACGCTATGTAGTGTCCGCTGTAGGTAGTTCCACTATTATTTAATAATTGTTATGAAAGCATCAGAATCTCAGAAACTAAAATAGATATGAAAAAATGTGTAGGGAGAATATCGTTGGACTCGATCAGGTAAACAAAAAGTTATTGGTGAAAATTTTTCATATCTCGAAAAAAAAATTGTGTCTGGACTTAGCCTAAAAACATTCGTCATGACTTGTCGAACAGTTTCGTTTCGACGAATTTGAATAAGTCCGTAATATACATACAATGTAATGTAAAATACAAACGAAATATGAAATAAAACTAAGTATCTTATTGGTCTTCCTGCTCATAGAAGAGAACATGAGGGAACATGAGGGATTCAGATGGAATGGGGGTTTCAAGTGAATCATTATGTTCATGCCGCGTGCTCGCGGAAGTCTACAGTAGGCTATGTAGTGTCCGCTGTAGGTAGTTCCACTATTATTTAATAATTGTTATGAAAGCATCAAAATCTCAGAAACTAAAATAGATATGGAAAAATGTGTAGGGAGAATATCGTTGGACTCGATTAGGTAAACAAAAATATATTGGTGAAAATTTTTCATATCCCGAAAAAAAAAATTGTGTATGGACTTAGCCTAAAAAAACTGACTTGTCGAACAGTTTCGTTTCGACGAATTTGAATAAGTCCGTAATACACATGCAATGTAACGTAAAATACAAACCAAATATGAAATAAAACTAAGTATCTTATTGGTCTTCCTGCTCATAGAAGAGAACGTGAGGGAACATGAGGAATTCAGATGGAATGGGGGTTTCAAGTGAATCATTATGTTCATGCCACGTGCTCGCAGAGGTCAACAGTAGGCTATGTAGTGTCCGCTGTAGGTATTTCCACTATTAGGTTATTATTGTTATGAAAGCATCAAAATCTCAAAAACTAAACTAGATATGGAAAAATGTGTAGGGAGAATATCGTTGGACTCGATTAGGTTAACAAAAAGTTATTGGTGAAAATTTTTCATATCCCAAAAAAAAAAATTGTGTCTGGACTTAGCCTAAAAAAATTCGTCATGACTTGTCGAACAGTTTCGTTTCGACGAATTTGAATAAGTCTGTAATATACATACAATGTAATGTAAATTACAAACGAAATATTAAATAAAACTAAGTATCTTATTGGTCTTCCTGGTCATAGAAGAGAACATGAGGGAACATGAGGGATTCAGATGGAATGGGGGTTTCAAGTGAATCATTATGTTCATGCAACGTGCTCGCAGAGGTCTACAGTAGGCTATGTAGTGTCCGCTGTAGGTATTTCCGCTATTAGGTTATTATTGTTATGAAAGCATCAAAATCTCAAAAACTAAACTAGATATGGAAAAATGTGTAGGGAGAATATCGTTGGACTCGATCACGTAAACAAAAAGTTATTGATGAAAATTTTTCATATCTCGAAAAAAAAATTGTGTCTGGACTTAGCCTAAAAAAATTCGTCATGACTTGTCGAACAGTTTCGTTTCGACGAATTTGAATAAGTCCGTAATACACATACAATGTAATGTAAATTAAAAACGAAATATGAAATAAAACTAAGTATCTTATAGGTCTTCCTGCTCACAGAAGAGAACATGAGGGAACATGAGGGATTCAGATGGAATGGGGGTTTCAAGTGAATCATTATGTTCATGCCACGTGCTCGCGGAAGTCTACAGTAGGCTATGTCCGCTGTAGGTAGTTCCACTATTATTTAATAATTGTTATGAAAGCATCAAAATCTCAGAAACTAAAATA
This sequence comes from Chrysolina haemoptera, assembly GCA_958298965.1. NCBI lineage: Eukaryota > Metazoa > Arthropoda > Insecta > Coleoptera > Chrysomelidae > Chrysolina > Chrysolina haemoptera. The sequence continues at coordinate 18,044,994 of OY282603.1, read as the reverse complement.
GATATGGAAAAATGTGTAGGGAGAATATCGTTGGACTCGATTAGGTAAACAAAAAGTTATTGGTGAAATTTTTTCATATCTCGAAAAAAAAAATTGTGTCTGGACTTAGCCTAAAAAAATTAGTCGTGACTTGTCGAACAGTTTCGTTTCGACGAATTTGAATAAGTCCGTATCATACACACAATATACTGTAAAATACAAACGAAATAGCTTAGTATAATCTGACAGGTCTTCATGCTCTCAGAGAGATCATGGGCATTTTGCTCATGAGGGATTCAGATAAAATTGGGGTTTCAAGTGAATCATTATGTTCATGCCACCTTCTCGCAGAGGTCTACAGTAGGCTATGTAGTGTCCGCTGTAGGTAGTTCCACTATTAGGTAATTATTGTTACGAAAGCATCAAAATCTCAGAAACTAAAATAGATATGGAAAAATGTGTGGGGAGAATATCGTTGGACTCGATTAGGTAAACAAAAAGTTATTGGTGAAAATTTTTCATATCCCGAAAAAAAAAAATTGTGTATGGACTTAGCCTAAAAAAATTCGTCGTGACTTGTCGAACAGTTTCGTTTCGACGAATTTGAATAAGTCGGTATTATACACACAATATTATGTAAATACAAACGAAATAGCTTAGTATAATCTGAAAGGTCTTCCTGCTCTCAGAGAGATCATAGGCATTTTGCTCATGAGGGATTCAGATGAAATTGGGGTTTCACGTGATTCATTATGTTCATGCCACGTGCTCGCGGAAGTCTACAGTAGGCTATGTAGTGTCCGCTGTAGGTAGTTCCACTATTAGGTAATTATTGTTACGAAAGCATCAAAATCTCAGAAACTAAAATAGATATGGAAAAATGTGTGGGGAGAATATCGTTGGACTCGATTAGGTAAACAAAAAGTTATTGGTCAAAATTTTTCATATCCCGAAAAAAAAAATTGTGTATGGACTTAGCCTAAAAAAATTCGTCGTGACTTGTCGAACAGTTTCGTTTCGACGAATTTGAATAAGTCCGTATTATACACACAATATTATGTAAATACAAACGAAATAGCTTAGTATAATCTGAAAGGTTTTCCTGCTCTCAGAGAGATCATAGGCATTTTGCTCATGAGGGATTCAGATGAAATTGGGGTTTCAAGTGATTCATTATGTTCATGCCACGTGCTCGCGGAAGTCTACAGTAGGCTATGTAGTGTCCGCTGTAGGTAGTTCCACTAATAGGTAATTATTGTTATGAAAGCATCAAAATCTCAAAAACTAAACTAGATATGGAAAAATGTGTAGGGAGAATATCGTTGGACTCGATCAGGTGAACAAAAAGATATAGGTGAAAATTTTTCATATCTCGAAAAAAAAAATTGTGTCTGGTCTTAGCCTAAAAAAATTCGTCGTGACTTGTCGAACAGTTTCGTTTCGACGAATTTGAATAAGTCTGTAATATACATACAATGTAATGTAAAATACAAACGAAATATTAAATAAACCTAAGTATCTTATTGGTCTTCCTGGTCATAGAAGAGAACATGAGGGAACATGAGGGATTCAGATGGAATGGGGGTTTCAAGTGAATCATTATGTTCATGCCACGTGCTCGCGGAGGTCTAGAGTAGGCTATGTAGTGTCCGCTGTAGGTAGTTCCACTATTAGGTAATTATTGTTATGAAAGCATCAAAATCTCAAAAACTAAACTAGATATGGAAAAATGTGTGGGGAGAATATCGTTGGACTCGATCAGGTAAACAAAAAGTTATTTGTGAAAATTTTTCATATATCGAAAAAAAAAATTGTGTCTGGACTTAGCCTAAAAAAATTCGTCGTGACTTGTCGAACAGTTTCGTTTCGACGAATTTGAATAAGTCCGTATTATAAACACAATATAATGTAAAATACAAACGAAATAGCTTAGTATAATCTGAAAGGTCTTCCTGCTCTCAGGGAGATCATAGGCATTTTGCTCATGAGGGATTCAGATGAAATTGGGGTTTCAAGTGAATCATTATGTTCATGCCACCTTCTCGCAGAGGTCTTCAGTAGGCTATGTAGTGTCCGCTGTAGGTAGTTCCACTATTAGGTAATTATTGTTATGAAAGCATCAAAATCTCAAAAACTAAACTAGATATGGAAAAATGTGTAGATAAATATCGTTGGACTCGATCAGGTAAACAAAAAGTTATTGGAGAAAATTTTTCATATCTCGAAAAAAAAAATTGTGTCTGGACTTAGCCTAAAATATTCGTCATGACTTGTCGAACAGTATCGTTTCGACGAATTTGAATAAGTCTGTAATAACATACAATGTAATGTAAAATACAAACGAAATATGAAATAAAACTAAGTATCTTATTGGTCTTCCTGCTCATAGAAGAGAACATGAGGCATTCAGATGAAATGGGGCTTTCAAGTGAATCATTAGGTTCATGCCACGTTCTCGCAGAGGTCTACAGTAGGCTATGTAGTGTCCGCTGTAGGTAGTTCCACTATTAGGTTATTACTGTTATGAAAGCATCAAAATCTCAAAAACTAAACTAGATATAGAAAAATGTGTAGGGAGAATATCGTTTGACTCGACAGGTAAACAAAAAGTTATTGGTGAAAATTTTTCATATCCTGAAAAAAAAAATTGTGTCTTGACTTGGCCTAAAAAAATTCGTCGTGACTTGTCGAATAGTTTCGTTTCGACGAAATTGAATGAGTCCGTATTATACACACAATATAATGTAAAATACAAGCGAAATAGCTTAGTGTAATCTAAAATGTCTTCCTGCTCTCAGAAGAGATCATAGGCATTTTGCTCATGAGGGATTCAGATGAAATGGGGCTTTCAAGTGAATCATTAGGTTCATGCCACGTTCTCGCAGAGGTCTACAGTAGGCTATGTAGTGTCCGCTGTAGGTAGTTCCACTATTAGGTTATTGCTGTTATGAAAGCATCAAAATCTCAAAAACTAAACTAGATATGGAAAAAAGTGTAATGAGAATATCGTTGGACTCGATCGGGTAAACAAAAAGTTATTGGTGAAAATTTTTCATATCTCGAAAAAAAAAATTGTGTCTGGACTTAGCGTACAAAAATTCGTCATGACTTGTCGAACAGTTTCGTTTCGACGAATTTGAATAAGTCCGTATTATACATACAATGTAATGTAAAATACAAACGAAATATGAAATTAAACTAAGTATCTTATAGGTCTTCCTGCTCATAGAAGAGAACATGAGGGAACATGAGGGATTCAGATGGAATGGTGGTTTAAAGTGAATCATTATGTTCATGCCACGTGCTCGCGGAGGTCTACAGTAGGCTATGTAGTGTCCGCTGTAGGTAGTTCCACTATTAGGTAATTATTGTTATGAAAGCATCCAAATCTCAAAAACTAAACTAGATATGGAGAAATGTGTAGGGACAATATCGTTGGACTCTATCAGGTGAACAAAAAGTTATATGTGAAAATTTTTCATATCTCGAAAAAAAAAATTGTGTCTGGACTTAGCCTAAAAAAATTCGTCGTGACTTGTCGAACAGTTTCGTTTCGACGAATTTGAATAAGTCCGTTTTATACACACAATATAATGTAAAATACAAACGAAATAGCTTAGTGTAATCTAAAATGTCTTCCTGCTCTCAGAAGAGATCACAGGCATTTTGCTCATGAGGGATTCAGATGAAATGGGGCTTTCAAGTGAATCATTAGTTTCATGCCACGTTCTCGCAGAGGTCTACAGTGGGCTATGTAGTGTCCGCTGTAGGTAGTTCCACTATTAGGTTATTACTGTTATGAAAGCATCAAAATCTCAAAAACTAAACTAGATGTGGAAAAATGTGTGGGGAGAATATCGTTTGACTCGATCAGGTAAACAAAAATTTATTGGTGAACATTTTTCATATTTCGAAAAAAAAAATTGTGTCTGGACTTAGCGTACAAAAATTCGTCATGACTTGTCGAACAGTTTCGGTTCGACGAATTTGAATGAGTCCGTATTATACATACAATGTAATGTAAAATACAAACAAAATATGAAATAAAATAGTATCTGATAGCTCTTCCTGCTCATAGAAGAGAACATGAGGGAACATGAGGGAACATGAGGGATTCAGATGGAATAGTGGTTTAAAGTGAATCATTATGTTCATGCCACGTGCTCGCGGAGGTCTACAGTAGGCTATGTAGTGTCCGCTGTAGGTAGTTCCACTATTAGGTAATTATTGTTATGAAAGCATCCAAATATCAAAAACTAAACTAGATATGGAAAAATGTGTAGGGACAATATCGTTGGACTCGATCAGGTAAAATACAAACGAAATAGCTTAGTATAAAATTGGGGTTTCAAGTGAATCATTATGTTCATGCCACCTTCTCGCAGAGGTCTACAGTAGGCTATGTAGTGTCCGCTGTAGGTAGTTTCACTATTAGGTTATTACTGTTATGAAAGCATCAAAATCTCAAAAACTAAACTAGATATGGAAAAAAGTGTAATGAGAATATCGAATATATTTTTATTATCTCGAAAAAAAAAATTGTGTCTGGACTTAACGTACAAAAATTCGTCATGACTTGTCGAACAGTTTCGTTTCGATGAATTTGAATAAGTCTGTAATATACATACAATGTAATGTAAAATACAAACGAAATATGAAATAAAACTACTGCTACTATTGGTCTTCCTGCTCATAGAAGAGAACATGAGGGAACATGAGGGATTCAGATGAAATGGGGCTTTCAAGTGAATCATTAGGTTCATGCCACGTTCTCGCAGAGGTCTACAGTAGGCTATGTAGTGTCCGCTGTAGGTAGTTCCACTATTATTTAATAATTGTTATGAAAGCATCAAAATCTCAGAAACTAAAATAGATATGGAAAAATGTGTAGGGAGAATATCGTTGGACTCGATTAGGTAAACAAAAAGTTATTGGTGAAAATTTTTCATATCCCGAAAAAAAAAATTGTGTCTGGACTTAGCCTAAAAAAATTCGTCGTGACTTGTCGAAAAGTTTCGTTTTGACGAATTTGAATAAGTCCGTATTATACACACAATATAATGTAAAATACAAACGAAATAGCTTAGTATAATCTGAAAGGTCTTCCTGCTCTCAGAGAGATCATAGGCATTTTGCTCATGAGGGATTCAGATGAAATTGGGGTTTCAAGTGAATCATTATGTTCATGCCACCTTCTCGCAGAGAGTAGGCTATGTAGTGTCCGCTGTAGGTAGTTCCACATTAGGTAATTATTGTTATGAAAGCATCAAAATCTCAAAAACTAAACTAGATATGGAAAAAATGTGTAATGAGAATATCGTTGGACTCGATCAGGTGAACAAAAACTTATTGGTGAAAATTTTTCATATCTCGAAAAAAAAAAAATTGTGTCTGGACTTAGACTAAAAAAATTCGTCGTGACTTGTCGAACAGTTTCGTTTCGACGAATTTGAATAAGTCCGTATTATACACGCAATAAAATGTAAAATACAAACGAAATATTAAATAAAACTAAGTATCTTATTGGTCTTCCTGGTCATAGAAGAGAACATGAGGGAACATGAGGGATTCAGATGGAATGTGGGTTTCAAGTGAATCATTATGTTCATGCCACGTGCTCGCGGAGGTCTAGAGTAGGCTATGTAGTGTCCGCTGTAGGTAGTTCCACTATTAGGTAATTATTGTTATGAATGCATCAAAATCTCAAAAACTAAACTAGATATGGAAAAATGTGTAGGGAGAATATCGTTGGACTCGATCAGGTAAACAAAAAGTTATTTGTGAAAATTTTTCATATCTCGAAAAAAAAATTGTGTCTGGACTTAGCCTAAAAAAATTCGTCGTGACTTGTTTTCGTTTCGACGAATTTAAATAAGTCCGTATTATACACACAATATAATGTAAAATACAAACGACATAGCTTAGTATAATCTGAAAGGTCTTCCTGCTCTCAGGGAGATCATATGCATTTTGCTCATGAGGGATTCAGATGAAATTGGGGTTTCAAGTGAATCATTATGTTCATGCCACCTTCTCGCAGAGGTCTGCAGTAGGCTATGTAGTGTCCGCTGTAGGTAGTTCCACTATTAGGTAATTATTGTTATAAAAGCATCAAAATCTCAAAAACTAAACTAGATATGGAAAAAAGTGTAATGAGAATATCGTTGGACTCGATCGGGTAAACAAAAAGTTATTGGAGAAAATTTTTCATATCTCGAAAAAAAAAATTGTGTCTGGACTTAGCCTAAAATATTCGTCATGACTTGTCGAACAGTTTCGTTTCGACGAATTTGAATAAGTCCGTATTATACACACAATATAATGTAAAATACAAACGAAATAGCTTAGTATAATCTGAAAGGTCTTCCTGCTCTCAGGGAGATCATAGGCATTTTGCTCATGAGGGATTCAGATGAAATTGGGGTTTCAAGTGAATCATTATGTTCATGCCACCTTCTCGCAGAGGTCTACAGTAGGCTATGTAGTGTCCGCTGTAGGTAGTTTCACTATTAGGTTATTACTGTTATGAAAGCATCAAAATCTCAAAAACTAAACTAGATATGGAAAAAAGTGTAATGAGAATATCGTTGGACTCGATCGGGTAAACAAAAAGTTATTGGTGAAAATTTTTATTATCTCGAAAAAAAAAATTGTGTCTGGACTTAACGTACAAAAATTCGTCATGACTTGTCGAACAGTTTCGTTTCGACGAATTTGAATAAGTCTGTAATATACATACAATGTAATGTAAAATACAAACGAAATATGAAATAAAACTACTGCTACTATTGGTCTTCCTGCTCATAGAAGAGAACATGAGGGAACATGAGGGATTCAGATGAAATGGGGCTTTCAAGTGAATCATTAGGTTCATGCCACGTTCTCGCAGAGGTCTACAGTAGGCTATGTAGTGTCCGCTGTAGGTAGTTCCACTATTATTTAATAATTGTTATGAAAGCATCAAAATCTCAGAAACTAAAATAGATATGGAAAAATGTGTAGGGAGAATATCGTTGGACTCGATTAGGTAAACAAAAAGTTATTGGTGAAAATTTTTCATATCCCGAAAAAAAAAATTGTGTCTGGACTTAGCCTAAAAAAATTCGTCGTGACTTGTCGAAAAGTTTCGTTTTGACGAATTTGAATAAGTCCGTATTATACACACAATATAATGTAAAATACAAACGAAATAGCTTAGTATAATCTGAAAGGTCTTCCTGCTCTCAGAGAGATCATAGGCATTTTGCTCATGAGGGATTCAGATGAAATTGGGGTTTCAAGTGAATCATTATGTTCATGCCACCTTCTCGCAGAGAGTAGGCTATGTAGTGTCCGCTGTAGGTAGTTCCACATTAGGTAATTATTGTTATGAAAGCATCAAAATCTCAAAAACTAAACTAGATATGGAAAAATGTGTAATGAGAATATCGTTGGACTCGATCAGGTGAACAAAAACTTATTGGTGAAAATTTTTCATATCTCGAAAAAAAAAAATTGTGTCTGGACTTAGACTAAAAAAATTCGTCGTGACTTGTCGAACAGTTTCGTTTCGACGAATTTGAATAAGTCCGTATTATACACGCAATAAAATGTAAAATACAAACGAAATATTAAATAAAACTAAGTATCTTATTGGTCTTCCTGGTCATAGAAGAGAACATGAGGGAACATGAGGGATTCAGATGGAATGGGGGTTTCAAGTGAATCATTATGTTCATGCCACGTGCTCGCGGAGGTCTAGAGTAGGCTATGTAGTGTCCGCTGTAGGTAGTTCCACTATTAGGTAATTATTGTTATGAATGCATCAAAATCTCAAAAACTAAACTAGATATGGAAAAATGTGTAGGGAGAATATCGTTGGACTCGATCAGGTAAACAAAAAGTTATTTGTGAAAATTTTTCATATCTCGAAAAAAAAAATTGTGTCTGGACTTAGCCTAAAAAAATTCGTCGTGACTTGTTTTCGTTTCGACGAATTTAAATAAGTCCGTATTATACACACAATATAATGTAAAATACAAACGACATAGCTTAGTATAATCTGAAAGGTCTTCCTGCTCTCAGGGAGATCATAGGCATTTTGCTCATGAGGGATTCAGATGAAATTGGGGTTTCAAGTGAATCATTATGTTCATGCCACCTTCTCGCAGAGGTCTGCAGTAGGCTATGTAGTGTCCGCTGTAGGTAGTTCCACTATTAGGTAATTATTGTTATAAAAGCATCAATCTCAAAAACTAAACAAGATATGGAAAAAAGTGTAATGAGAATATCGTTGGACTCGATCGGGTAAACAAAAAGTTATTGGAGAAAATTTTTCATATCTCGAAAAAAAAAATTGTGTCTGGACTTAGCCTAAAATATTCGTCATGACTTGTCGAACAGTTTCGTTTCGACGAATTTGAATAAGTCTGTAATATATCATACAATGTAATGTAAAATACAAACGAAATATGAAATAAAACTAAGTATCTTATTGGTCTTCCTGCTCATAGAAGAGAACATGAGGGAACATGAGGGATTCAGATGAAATGGGGCTTTCAAGTGAATCATTAGGTTCATGCCACGTTCTCGCAGAGGTCTACAGTAGGCTATGTAGTGTCCGCTGTAGGTATTTCCACTATTAGTTTATTACTGTCAAAAACTAAACTAGATATGGAAAAAAGTGTAATGGGAATATCGTTGGACTCGATCGGGTTAAAAAAAAGTTATTGGTGAAAATTTTTCATATCTCGAAAAAAAAAATTGTGTCTGGACTTAGCGTACAAAAATTCGTCATGACTTGTCGAACAGTTTCGTTTCGACGAAGTTGAATAAGTCCGTATTATACACACAATATAATGTAAAATACAAACGAAATAGCTTAGTATAATCTGAAAGGTCTACCTGCTCTCAGGGAGATCATAGTCATTTTGCTCATGAGGGATTCAGATGAAAGTGGGGTTTCAAGAGAATCATTAGGTTCATGCCTAAAAAAATTCGTCGTGACTTGTCGAACAGTTTCGTTTCGACGAACTTGAATAAGTCTGTAATAACATACAATGTAATGTAAAATACAAACGAAATATGAAATAAAACTAAGTATCTTATTGGTCTTCCTGCTCATAGAAGAGAACATGAGGGATTCAGATGAAATGGGGCTTTCAAGTGAATCATTAGGTTCATGCCACGTTCTCGCAGAGGTCTACAGTAGGCTATGTAGTGTCCGCTGTAGGTAGTTCCACTATTAGGTTATTACTGTTATGAAAGCATCAAAATCTCAAAAACTAAACTAGATATAGAAAAATGTGTAGGGACAATATCGTTGGACTCGATCAGGTAAACAAAAAGTTATATGTGAAAATTTTTCATATCTCGAAAAAAAAAAATTGTGTCTGGACTTAGCCTAAAAAAATTCGTCGTGACTTGTCGAACAGTTTCGTTTCGACGAATTTGAATAAGTCCGTAGTATACACACAATATAATGTAAAATACAAACGAAATAGCTTAGTGTAATCTAAAATGTCTTCCTGCTCTCAGAAGAGATCATTGGCATTTTGCTCATGAGGGATTCAGATGGAATGGGGCTTTCAAGAGAATCATTAGGTTCATGCCACGTTCTCGCAGAGGTCCACAGTAAACTATGTAGTGTCCGCTGTAGGTAGTTCCACTATTAGGTTATTACTGTTATGAAAGCATCAAAATCTCAAAAACTAAAATAGATATGGAAAAATGTGTAGGGAGAATATCGTTCGACTCGATCAGGTAAACAAAAAGTTATTGGTGAAAATTTTTCATATCTCGAAAAAAAAAAATTGTGTCTGGACTTAGCCTAAACAAATTCGTCGTGACTTGTCGAACAGTTTCGTTTCGACGAATTTGAATAAGTCCGTATTAAACACACAATATAATGTAAAATACAAACGAAATAGCTTAGTATAATCTGAAAGGTCTTCCTGCTCTCAGGGAGATCATAGGCATTTTGCTCATGAGGGATTCAGATGAAATGGGGCTTTCAAGTGAATCATTAGGTTCATGCCACGTTCTCGCAGAGGTCTACAGTAGGCTATGTAGTGTCCGCTGTAGGTAGTTCCACTATTAGGTTATTGCTGTTATGAAAGCATCAAAATCTCAAAAACTAAACTAGATATGGAAAAAAGTGTAATGAGAATATCGTTGGACTCGATCGGGTAAACAAAAAGTTATTGGTGAAAATTTTTCATATCTCGAAAAAAAAAATTGTGTCTGGACTTAGCGTACAAAAATTCGTCATGACTTGTCGAACAGTTTCGTTTCGACGAATTTGAATAAGTCCGTGTTATACATACAATGTAATGTAAAATACAAACGAAATATGAAATTAAACTAAGTATCTTATAGGTCTTCCTGCTCATAGAAGAGAACATGAGGGAACATGAGGGATTCAGATGGAATGGTGGTTTAAAGTGAATCATTATGTTCATGCCACGTGCTCGCGGAGGTCTACAGTAGGCTATGTAGTGTCTGCTGTAGGTAGTTCCACTATTAGGTAATTATTGTTATGAAAGCATCCAAATCTAAAAAACTAAACTAGATATGGAGAAATGTGTAGGGACAATATCGTTGGACTCGATCAGGTGAACAAAAAGTTATTGGTGAAAATTTTTCATATCCCGAAAAAAAAAATTGTGTCTGGACTTAGCCTAAAAAAATTCGTCGTGACTTGTAGAACAGTTTCGTTTCGACGAATTTGAATAAGTCCGTATTATACACACAATATAATGTAAAATACAAACGAAATAGCTTAGTATAATCTGAAAGGTCTTCCTACTCTCAGAGAGATCATAGGCATTTTGATCATGAGGGATTCAGATGAAATTGGTTTCAAGTTAATCATTATGTTCATGCCACGTGCTCGCAGAGGTCTACAGTAGGCTATGTAGTGTCCGCTGTAGGTAGTTCCACTATTATTTAATAATTGTTATGAAAGCATCAAAATCTCAGAAACTAAAATAGATATGGAAAAATGTGTAGGGAGAATATCGTTGGACTCGATCAGGTAAACAAAAAGTTACTGGTGAAAATTTTTCATATCTCGAAAAAAAAAAATTGTCTGGACTTAGCCTAAAAAAATTCGTCGTGACTTGTCGAACAGTTTCGTTTCGACGAATTTGAATAAGTCTGTAATATACATACAATGTTATGTAAAATACAAACGAAATATTAAATAAAACTAAGTATCTTATTGGTCTTCCTGCTCACAGAAGAGAACATGAGGGAACATGAGGGATTCAGATGGAATAGGGGTTTCAAGTGAATCATTATGTTCATGCCACGTGCTCGCAGAGGTCTAGAGTACGCTATGTAGTGTTCGCTGTAGGTAGTTCCACTATTAGATAATTATTGTTATGAAAGCATCAAAATCTCAAAAACTAAACAAGATATGGAAAAATGTGTAGGGAGAATATCGTTGGACTCGATCAGGTGAACAAAAAGTTATTGGTGAAAATTTTTCATATATCTCGAAAAAAAGAATTGTGTCTGGACTTGGCCTAAAAACATTCGTCATGACTTGTCGAACAGTTTCGTTTCGAAGAATTTGAATAAGTCCGTAATATACATACAATGTAATGTAAAATACAAACGAAATATGAAATAAAACTAAGTATCTTATTGGTCTTCCTGCTCATAGAAGAGAACATGAGGGAACATGAGGGATTCAGATGGAATGGGGGTTTCAAGTGAATCATTATGTTCATGCCACGTGCTCGCGGAAGTCTACAGTAGGCTATGTAGTGTCCGCTGTAGGTAGTTCCACTATTAGGTTATTACTGTTATGAAAGCATCAAAATCTCAAAAACTAAACTAGATATAGAAAAATGTGTAGGGACAATATCGTTGGACTCGATCAGGTAAACAAAAAGTTATATGTGAAAATTTTTCATATCTCGAAAAAAAAAATTGTGTCTGGACTTAGCCTAAAAAAATTCGTCGTGACTTGTCGAACAGTTTCGTTTCGACGAATTTGAATAAGTCCGTAGTATACACACAATATAATGTAAAATACAAACGAAATAGCTTAGTGTAATCTAAAATGTCTTCCTGCTCTCAGAAGAGATCATTGGCATTTTGCTCATGAGGGATTCAGATGGAATGGGGCTTTCAAGAGAATCATTAGGTTCATGCCACGTTCTCGCAGAGGTCCACAGTAGGCTATGTAGTGTCCGCTGTAGGTAGTTCCACTATTAGGTTATTACTGTTATGAAAGCATCAAAATCTCAAAAACTAAAATAGATATGGAAAAATGTGTAGGGAGAATATCGTTCGACTCGATCAGGTAAACAAAAAGTTATTGGTGAAAATTTTTCATATCTCGAAAAAAAAAAATTGTGTCTGGACTTAGCCTAAACAAATTCGTCGTGACTTGTCGAACAGTTTCGTTTCGACGAATTTGAATAAGTCCGTATTAAACACACAATATAATGTAAAATACAAACGAAATAGCTTAGTATAATCTGAAAGGTCTTCCTGCTCTCAGGGAGATCATAGGCATTTTGCTCATGAGGGATTCAGATGAAATGGGGCTTTCAAGTGAATCATTAGGTTCATGCCACGTTCTCGCAGAGGTCTACAGTAGGCTATGTAGTGTCCGCTGTAGGTAGTTCCACTATTAGGTTATTGCTGTTATGAAAGCATCAAAATCTCAAAAACTAAACTAGATATGGAAAAAAGTGTAATGAGAATATCGTTGGACTCGATCGGGTAAACAAAAAGTTATTGGTGAAAATTTTTCATATCTCGAAAAAAAAAATTGTGTCTGGACTTAGCGTACAAAAATTCGTCATGACTTGTCGAACAGTTTCGTTTCGACGAATTTGAATAAGTCCGTGTTATACATACAATGTAATGTAAAATACAAACGAAATATGAAATTAAACTAAGTATCTTATAGGTCTTCCTGCTCATAGAAGAGAACATGAGGGAACATGAGGGATTCAGATGGAATGGTGGTTTAAAGTGAATCATTATGTTCATGCCACGTGCTCGCGGAGGTCTACAGTAGGCTATGTAGTGTCCGCTGTAGGTAGTTCCACTATTAGGTAATTATTGTTATGAAAGCATCCAAATCTCAAAAACTAAACTAGATATGGAGAAATGTGTAGGGACAATATCGTTGGACTCGATCAGGTGAACAAAAAGTTATTGGTGAAAATTTTTCATATCCCGAAAAAAAAAATTGTGTCTGGACTTAGCCTAAAAAAATTCGTCGTGACTTGTAGAACAGTTTCGTTTCGACGAATTTGAATAAGTCCGTATTATACACACAATATAATGTAAAATACAAACGAAATAGCTTAGTATAATCTGAAAGGTCTTCCTACTCTCAGAGAGATCATAGGCATTTTGATCATGAGGGATTCAGATGAAATTGGTTTCAAGTTAATCATTATGTTCATGCCACGTGCTCGCAGAGGTCTACAGTAGGCTATGTAGTGTCCGCTGTAGGTAGTTCCACTATTATTTAATAATTGTTATGAAAGCATCAAAATCTCAGAAACTAAAATAGATATGGAAAAATGTGTAGGGAGAATATCGTTGGACTCGATCAGGTAAACAAAAAGTTACTGGTGAAAATTTTTCATATCTCGAAAAAAAAAAATTGTCTGGACTTAGCCTAAAAAAATTCGTCGTGACTTGTCGAACAGTTTCGTTTCGACGAATTTGAATAAGTCTGTAATATACATACAATGTTATGTAAAATACAAACGAAATATTAAATAAAACTAAGTATCTTATTGGTCTTCCTGCTCACAGAAGAGAACATGAGGGAACATGAGGGATTCAGATGGAATAGGGGTTTCAAGTGAATCATTATGTTCATGCCACGTGCTCGCGGAGGTCTAGAGTACGCTATGTAGTGTTCGCTGTAGGTAGTTCCACTATTAGATAATTATTGTTATGAAAGCATCAAAATCTCAAAAACTAAACAAGATATGGAAAAATGTGTAGGGAGAATATCGTTGGACTCGATCAGGTGAACAAAAAGTTATTGGTGAAAATTTTTCATATATCTCGAAAAAAAGAATTGTGTCTGGACTTGGCCTAAAAACATTCGTCATGACTTGTCGAACAGTTTCGTTTCGAAGAATTTGAATAAGTCCGTAATATACATACAATGTAATGTAAAATACAAACGAAATATGAAATAAAACTAAGTATCTTATTGGTCTTCCTGCTCATAGAAGAGAACATGAGGGAACATGAGGGATTCAGATGGAATGGGGGTTTCAAGTGAATCATTATGTTCATGCCACGTGCTCGCGGAAGTCTACAGTAGGCTATGTAGTGTCCGCTGTAGGTAGTTCCACTATTATTTAATAATTGTTATGAAAGCATCAAAATCTCAGAAACTAAAATAGATATGGAAAAATGTGTAGGGAGAATATCGTTGCACTCGATTAGGTAAACAAAAAGTTATTGATGAAAATTTTTCATATCCCGAAAAAAAAAATTGTGTCTGTACGTAGCCTAAAAAAATTCGTCGTGACTTGTCGAACAGTTTCGTTTCGACGAATTTGAATAAGTCCGTATTATACACACAATATAATGTAAAATACAAACGAAATAGCTTAGTATAATCTGAAAGGTCTTCCTGCTCTCAGAGAGATCATAGGCATTTTGCTCATGAGGGATTCAGATGAAATTGGGGTTTCAAGTGAATCATTATGTTCATGCCACCTTCTCGCAAAGGTCTACAGTAGGCTATGTAGTGTCCGCTGTAGGTAGTTCCACTATTAGGTAATTATTGTTACGAAAGCATCAAAATCTCAAAAACTAAACTAGATATGGAAAAATGTGTAGGGAGAATATCGTTGGACTCGATCAGGTAAACAAAAAGTTATTGGTGAAAATTTTTCATATCTCGAAAACAAAAATTGTGTCTGGACTTAGCCTAAAAACATTCGTCATGACTTGTCGAACAGTTTCGTTTCGACGAATTTGAATAAGTCCGTAATATACATACAATGTAATGTAAAATACAAACGAAATATGAAATAAAACTAAGTATCTTATTGGTCTTCCTGCTCATAGAAGAGAACATGAGGGAACATGAGGGATTCAGATGGAATGGGGGTTTCAAGTGAATCATTATGTTCATGCCACGTGCTCGCGGATGTCTACAGTAGGCTAGGTAAAATAGATATGGAAAAATGTGTAGGGAGAATATCGTTGGACTCGATTAGGTAAACAAAAAGTTATTTTTGAAAATTTTTCATATCTCGAAAAAAAAAATTGTGTCTGGACTTAGCCTGAAAAAATTCGTCGTGACTTGTCGAACAGTTTCATTTCGACGAATTTGAATAAGTCTGTAATATACATACAATGTAATGTAAAATACAAACGAAATATTAAATAAAACTAAGTATCTTATTGGTCTTCCTGCTCATAGAAGAGAACATGAGGGAACATGAGGGATTCAGATGGAATGGGGGTTTCAAGTGAATCATTATGTTCATGCCACGTGCTCGCGGAAGTCTACAGTAGGCTATGTAGTGTCCGCTGTAGGTAGTTCCACTATTATTTAATAATTGTTATGAAAGCATCAAAATCTCAGAAACTAAAATAGATATGGAAAAATATGTAGGGAGAATATCGTTGGACTCGATTAGGTAAACAAAAAGTTATTGGCGAAAATTTTTCATATCCCGAAAAAAAAAATTGTGTCTGGACTTAGCCTAAAAAAATTCGTCGTGACTTGTCGAACAGTTTAGTTTCGACGAATTTGAATAAGTCCGTATTATACACACAATATAATGTAAAATACAAACGAAATAGCTTAGTATCATCTGAAAGGTCTTCCTGCTCTCAGAGAGATCATAGGCATTGTGCTCATGAGGGATTCAGATGAAATTGGGGTTTCAAGTGAATCATTATGTTCATGCCACGTGCTCGCGGAAGTCTACAGTAGGCTATGTAGTGTCCGCTGTAGGTAGTTCCCCTATTATTTAATAATTGTTATGAAAGCATCAAAATCTCAAAAACTAAGCTAGATATGGAAAAATGTGTAGGGAGAATATCGTTGGACTCGATCAGGTAAACAAAAAGTTATTTTTGAAAATTTTTCATATCTCGAAAAAAAAAATTGTGTCTGGACTTAGCCTAAAAAAATTCGTCGTGACTTGTCGAACAGTTTCGTTTCGACGAATTTGAATAAGTCTGTAATATACATACAATGTAATGTAAAATACAAACGAAATATTAAATAAAACTAAGTATCTTATTGGTCTTCCTGGTCATAGAAGAGAACATGAGGGAACATGAGGGATTCAGATGGAATGGGGGTTTCAAGTGAATCATTATGTTCATGCCACGTGCTCGCGGAGGTCTAGAGTAGGCTATGTAGTGTCCGCTGTAGGTAGTTCCCCTATTATTTAATAATTGTTATGAAAGCATCAAAATCTCAAAAACTAAGCTAGATATGGAAAAATGTGTAGGGAGAATATCGTTGGACTCGATCAGGTAAACAAAAAGTTATTTTTGAAAATTTTTCATATCTCGAAAAAAAAAATTGTGTCTGGACTTAGCCTAAAAAAATTCGTCGTGACTTGTCGAACAGTTCCGTTTCGACGAATTTGAATAAGTCCGTATTATACACACAATATAATGTAAAATACAAACGAAATAGCTTAGTATAATCTGAAAGGTCTTCCTGCTCTCAGAGAGATCATAGGCATTTTGCTCATGAGGGATTCAGATGAAATTGGTTTCAAGTTAATCATTATGTTCATGCCACGTGCTCGCAGAGGTCTACAGTAGGCTATGTAGTGTCCGCTGTAGGTAGTTCCACTATTATTTAATAATTGTTATGAAAGCATCAAAATCTCAGAAACTAAAATAGATATGGAAAAATGTGTAGGGAGAATATCGTTGGACTCGATCAGGTAAACAAAAAGTTACTGGTGAAAAATTTTCATATCTCGAAAAAAAAAAATTGTCTGGACTTAGCCTAAAAAAATTCGTCGTGACTTGTCAAACAGTTTCGTTTCGAAGAATTTGAATAAGTCCGTAATATACATACAATGTAATGTAAAATACAAACGAAATATGAAATAAAACTAAGTATCTTATTGGTCTTCCTGCTCATAGAAGAGAACATGAGGGAACATGAATGATTCAGATGGAATGGGGGTTTCAAGTGAATCATTATGTTCATGCCACGTGCTCGCGGAAGTCTACAGTAGGCTATGTAGTGTCCGCTGTAGGTAGTTCCACTATTATTTAATAATTGTTATGAAAGCATCAAAATCTCAGAAACTAAAATAGATATGGAAAAATGTGTAGGGAGAATATCGTTGGACTCGATTAGGTAAACAAAAAGTTATTGATGAAAATTTTTCATATCCCGAAAAAAAAAATTGTGTCTGTACGTAGCCTAAAAAAATTCGTCATGACTTGTCGAACAGTTTCGTTTCGACGAATTTGAATAAGTCCGTAATACACATACAATGTAACGTTAAATACAAACGAAATATGAAATAAAACTAAGGATCTTATTGGTCTTCCTGCTCATAGAAGAGAACGTGAGGGAACATAAGGAATTCAGATGGAATGGGGGTTTCAAGTGAATCATTATGTTCATACCACGTGCTCGCAGAGGTCTACAGTAGGCTATGTAGTGTCCGCTGTAGGTATTTCCACTATTAGGTTATTATTGTTATGAAAGCATCAAAATCTCAAAAACTGAACTAGATATGGAAAAATGTGTAGAGAGAATATCGTTGGACTCGATCAGGTAAACAAAAAGTTGTTGTTGAAAATTTTTCATATCTCGAAAAAAAAATTGTGTCTGGACTTAGCCTAAAAAAATTCGTCGTGACTTGTCGAACAGTTTCGTTTCGACGAATTTGAATAAGTCCGTATTATACACACAATATACTGTAAAATACAAACGAAATAGCTTAGTATAATCTGAAAGGTCTTCCTGCTCTCAGAGAGATCATGGGCATTTTGCTCATGAGAGATTCAGATAAAATTGGGGTTTCAAGTGAATCATTATGTTCATGCCACCTTCTCGCAGAGGTCTACAGTAGGCTATGTAGTGTCCGCTGTAGGTAGTTCCACTATTAGGTAATTATTGTTACGAAAGCATCAAAATCTCAGAAACTAAAATAGATATGGAAAAATGTGTAGGGAGAATATCGTTGGACTCGATCAGGTGAACAAAAAGATATGGGTGAAAATTTTTCATATCTCGAAAAAAAAAAATTGTGTCTGGACTTAGCCTAAAAAAATTCGTCATGACTTGTCGAACAGTTTCGTTTCGACGAATTTGAATAAGTCTGTAATACACATACAATGTAATGTAAAATACAAACGAAATATTAAATAAAACTAAGTATCTTATTGGTCTTCCTGGTCATAGAAGAGAACATGAGGGAACATGAGGGATTCAGATGGAATGGGGGTTTCAAGTGAATCATTATGTTCATGCCACGTGCTCGCGGAAGTCTACAGTAGGCTATGTAGTGTCCGCTGTAGGTAGTTCCACTATTAGGTAATTATTGTTATGAAAGCATCAAAATCTCAAAAACTAAACTAGATATGGAAAAATGTGTAGGGAGAATATCGTTGGACTCGATCAGGTGAACAAAAAGATATGGGTGAAAATTTTTCATATCTCGAAAAAAAAAAATTGTGTCTGGACTTAGCCTAAACAAATTCGTCATGACTTGTCGAACAGTTTCGTTTCGACGAATTTG
Organism: Chrysolina haemoptera; assembly: GCA_958298965.1. NCBI lineage: Eukaryota > Metazoa > Arthropoda > Insecta > Coleoptera > Chrysomelidae > Chrysolina > Chrysolina haemoptera. The sequence goes on along the minus strand of OY282603.1, from coordinate 18,026,299 downwards.
AATGAGTCCGTATTATACACACAATATAATGTAAAATACAAACGAAATAGCTTAGTATAATCTGAAAGGTCTTCCTGCTCTCAGGGAGATCATAGGCATTTTGCTCATGAGGGATTCAGATGAAATTGGGGTTTCAAGTGAATCATTATGTTCATGCCACCTTCTCGCAGAGGTCTTCAGTAGGCTATGTAGTGTCCGCTGTAGGTAGTTCCACTATTAGGTAATTATTGTTATGAAAGCATCAAAATCTCAAAAACTAAACTAGATGTGGAAAAATGTGTGGGGAGAATATCGTTTGACTAGATCAGGCAAACAAAAATTTATTGGTGAACATTTTTCATATCTCGAAAAAAAAAATTGTGTCTGGACTTAGCCTAAAATATTCGTCATGACTTGTCGAACAGTTTCGTTTCGACGAATTTGAATAAGTCTGTAATATACATACAATGTAATGTAAAATACAAACGAAATATGAAATAAAACTACTGCTACTATTGGTCTTCCTGCTCATAGAAGAGAACATGAGGGAACATGAGGGATTCAGATGAAATGGGGCTTTCAAGTGAATCATTAGGTTCATGCCACGTTCTCGCAGAGGTCTACAGTAGGCTATGTAGTGTCCGCTGTAGGTAGTTCCACTATTATTTAATAATTGTTATGAAAGCATCAAAATCTCAGAAACTAAAATAGACATGGAAAAATGTGTAGGGAGAATATCGTTGGACTCGATTAGGTAAACAAAAAGTTATTGGTGAAAATTTTTCATATCCCGAAAAAAAAATTGTGTCTGGACTTAGCCTAAAAAAATTCGTCGTGACTTGTCGAAAAGTTTCGTTTTGACGAATTTGAATAAGTCCGTATTATACACACAATATAATGTAAAATACAAACGAAATAGCTTAGTATAATCTGAAAGGTCTTCCTGCTCTCAGAGAGATCATAGGCATTTTGCTCATGAGGGATTCAGATGAAATGGGGCTTTCAAGTGAATCATTAGGTTCATGCCACATTCTCGCAGAGGTCTACAGTAGTCTATGTAGTGTCCGCTGTAGGTAGTTACACTATTAGGTTATTATTGTTATGAAAGCATCAAAATCTCAAAAACTAAACTAGATATGGAAAAATGTGTAGATAAATATCGTTGGACTCGATCAGGTAAACAAAAAGTTATTGGAGAAAATTTTTCATATCTCGAAAAAAAAAATTGTGTCTGGACTTAGCCTAAAATATTCGTCATGACTTGTCGAACAGTTTCGTTTCGACGAATTTGAATAAGTCCGTATTATACACGCAATATAATGTAAAATACAAACGAAATAGCTTAGTGTAATCTAAAATGTCTTCCTGCTCTCAGAAGAGATCATTGGCATTTTGCTCATGAGAGATTCAGATGAAATGGGCTTTCAAGAGAATCATTAGGTTCATGCCACGTTCTCGCAGAGGTCCACAGTAGGCTATGTAGTGTCCGCTGTAGGTAGTTCCACTATTAGGTTATTACTGTTATGAAAGCATCAAAATCTCAAAAACTAAACTAGATATGGAAAAATGTGTAGGGAGAATATCGTTTGACTCGATCAGGTAAACAAAAAGTTATTGGTGAAAATTTTTCATATCTCGAAAAAAAAAAATTGTGTCTGGACTTAGCCTAAACAAATTCGTCGTGACTTGTCGAACAGTTTCGTTTCGACGAATTTGAATGAGTCCGTATTATACACACAATATAATGTAAAATACAAACGAAATAGCTTAGTATAATCTGAAAGGTCTTCCTGCTCTCAGGGAGATCATAGGCATTTTGCTCATGAGGGATTCAGATGAAATTGGGGTTTCAAGTGAATCATTATGTTCATGCCACCTTCTCGCAGAGGTCTTCAGTAGGCTATGTAGTGTCCGCTGTAGGTAGTTCCACTATTAGGTAATTATTGTTATGAAAGCATCAAAATCTCAAAAACTAAACTAGATGTGGAAAAATGTGTGGGGAGAATATCGTTTGACTCGATCAGGTAAACAAAAATTTATTAGTGAACATTTTTCATATTTCGAAAAAAAAAATTGTGTCTGGACTTAGCGTACAAAAATTCGTCATGACTTGTCGAACAGTTTCGGTTCGACGAATTTGAATGAGTCCGTATTATACATACAATGTAATGTAAAATACAAACAAAATATGAAATAAAATAGTATCTGATAGCTCTTCCTGCTCGTAGAAGAGAACATGAGGGAACATGAGGGAACATGAGGGATTCAGATGGAATAGTGGTTTAAAGTGAATCATTATGTTCATGCCACGTGCTCGCGGAGGTCTACAGTAGGCTATGTAGTGTCCGCTGTAGGTAGTTCCACTATTAGGTAATTATTGTTATGAAAGCATCCAAATCTCAAAAACTAAACTAGATATGGAGAAATGTGTAGGGACAATATCGTTGGACTCGATCAGGTAAACAAAAAGTTATATGTGAAAATTTTTCATATCTCGAAAAAAAAAAAAATTGTGTCTGGACTTAGCCTAAAAAAATTCGTCGTGACTTGTCGAACAGTTTCGTTTCGACGAATTTGAATATGTCCGTATTATACACACAATATACTGTAAAATACAAACGAAATAGCTTAGTATAATCTGACAGGTCTTCATGCTCTCAGAGAGATCATGGGCATTTTGCTCATGAGGGATTCAGATAAAATTGGGGTTTCAAGTGAATCATTATGTTCATGCCACCTTCTCGCAGAGGTCTACAGTAGGCTATGTAGTGTCCGCTGTAGGTAGTTCCACTATTAGGTAATTATTGTTACGAAAGCATCAAAATCTCAGAAACTAAAATAGATATGGAAAAATGTGTGGGGAGAATATCGTTGGACTCGATTAGGTAAACAAAAAGTTATTGGTGAAAATTTTTCATATCCCGAAAAAAAAAATTGTGTATGGACTTAGCCTAAAAAAATTCGTCGTGACTTGTCGAACAGTTTCGTTTCGACGAATTTGAATAAGTCGGTATTATACACACAATATTATGTAAATACAAACGAAATAGCTTAGTATAATCTGAAAGGTCTTCCTGCTCTCAGAGAGATCATAGGCATTTTGCTCATGAGGGATTCAGATGAAATTGGGGTTTCAAGTGATTCATTATGTTCATGCCACGTGCTCGCGGAAGTCTACAGTAGGCTATGTAGTGTCCGCTGTAGGTAGTTCCACTATTAGGTAATTATTGTTACGAAAGCATCAAAATCTCAGAAACTAAAATAGATATGGAAAAATGTGTGGGGAGAATATCGTTGGACTCGATTAGGTAAACAAAAAGTTATTGGTGAAAATTTTTCATATCCCGAAAAAAAAAAATTGTGTATGGACTTAGCCTAAAAAAATTCGTCTTGACTTGTCGAACAGTTTCGTTTCGACGAATTTGAATAAGTCCGTATTATACACACAATATTATGTAAATACAAACGAAATAGCTTAGTATAATCTGAAAGGTCTTCCTGCTCTCAGAGAGATCATAGGCATTTTGCTCATGAGGGATTCAGATGAAATTGGGGTTTCAAGTGATTCATTATGTTCATGCCACGTGCTCGCGGAAGTCTACAGTAGGCTATGTAGTGTCCGCTGTAGGTAGTTCCACTAATAGGTAATTATTGTTATGAAAGCATCAAAATCTCAAAAACTAAACTAGATATGGAAAAATGTGTAGGGAGAATATCGTTGGACTCGATCAGGTGAACAAAAAGATATAGGTGAAAATTTTTCATATCTCGAAAAAAAAAAATTGTGTCTGGTCTTAGCCTAAAAAAATTCGTCGTGACTTGTCGAACAGTTTCGTTTCGACGAATTTGAATAAGTCTGTAATATACATACAATGTAATGTAAAATACAAACGAAATATTAAATAAACCTAAGTATCTTATTGGTCTTCCTGGTCATAGAAGAGAACATGAGGGAACATGAGGGATTCAGATGGAATGGGGGTTTCAAGTGAATCATTATGTTCATGCCACGTGCTCGCGGAGGTCTAGAGTAGGCTATGTAGTGTCCGCTGTAGGTAGTTCCACTATTAGGTAATTATTGTTATGAAAGCATCAAAATCTCAAAAACTAAACTAGATATGGAAAAATGTGTGGGGAGAATATCGTTGGACTCGATCAGGTAAACAAAAAGTTATTTGTGAAAATTTTTCATATATCGAAAAAAAAAATTGTGTCTGGACTTAGCCTAAAAAAATTCGTCGTGACTTGTCGAACAGTTTCGTTTCGACGAATTTGAATAAGTCTGTATTATACATACAATATAATGTAAAATACAAACGAAATAGCTTAGTATAATCTGAAAGGTCTTCCTGCTCTCAGAGAGATCATAGGCATTTTGCTCATGAGGGATTCAGATGAAATTGGGGTTTCAAGTGAATCATTATGTTCATGCCACGTGCTCGCAGAGGTCTACAGTACGCTATGTAGTGTCCGCTGTAGGTAGTTCCACTATTATTTAATAATTGTTATGAAAGCATCAGAATCTCAGAAACTAAAATAGATATGAAAAAATGTGTAGGGAGAATATCGTTGGACTCGATCAGGTAAACAAAAAGTTATTGGTGAAAATTTTTCATATCTCGAAAAAAAAATTGTGTCTGGACTTAGCCTAAAAACATTCGTCATGACTTGTCGAACAGTTTCGTTTCGACGAATTTGAATAAGTCCGTAATATACATACAATGTAATGTAAAATACAAACGAAATATGAAATAAAACTAAGTATCTTATTGGTCTTCCTGCTCATAGAAGAGAACATGAGGGAACATGAGGGATTCAGATGGAATGGGGGTTTCAAGTGAATCATTATGTTCATGCCGCGTGCTCGCGGAAGTCTACAGTAGGCTATGTAGTGTCCGCTGTAGGTAGTTCCACTATTATTTAATAATTGTTATGAAAGCATCAAAATCTCAGAAACTAAAATAGATATGGAAAAATGTGTAGGGAGAATATCGTTGGACTCGATTAGGTAAACAAAAATATATTGGTGAAAATTTTTCATATCCCGAAAAAAAAAATTGTGTATGGACTTAGCCTAAAAAAACTGACTTGTCGAACAGTTTCGTTTCGACGAATTTGAATAAGTCCGTAATACACATGCAATGTAACGTAAAATACAAACCAAATATGAAATAAAACTAAGTATCTTATTGGTCTTCCTGCTCATAGAAGAGAACGTGAGGGAACATGAGGAATTCAGATGGAATGGGGGTTTCAAGTGAATCATTATGTTCATGCCACGTGCTCGCAGAGGTCAACAGTAGGCTATGTAGTGTCCGCTGTAGGTATTTCCACTATTAGGTTATTATTGTTATGAAAGCATCAAAATCTCAAAAACTAAACTAGATATGGAAAAATGTGTAGGGAGAATATCGTTGGACTCGATTAGGTTAACAAAAAGTTATTGGTGAAAATTTTTCATATCCCAAAAAAAAAAATTGTGTCTGGACTTAGCCTAAAAAAATTCGTCATGACTTGTCGAACAGTTTCGTTTCGACGAATTTGAATAAGTCTGTAATATACATACAATGTAATGTAAATTACAAACGAAATATTAAATAAAACTAAGTATCTTATTGGTCTTCCTGGTCATAGAAGAGAACATGAGGGAACATGAGGGATTCAGATGGAATGGGGGTTTCAAGTGAATCATTATGTTCATGCAACGTGCTCGCAGAGGTCTACAGTAGGCTATGTAGTGTCCGCTGTAGGTATTTCCGCTATTAGGTTATTATTGTTATGAAAGCATCAAAATCTCAAAAACTAAACTAGATATGGAAAAATGTGTAGGGAGAATATCGTTGGACTCGATCACGTAAACAAAAAGTTATTGATGAAAATTTTTCATATCTCGAAAAAAAAATTGTGTCTGGACTTAGCCTAAAAAAATTCGTCATGACTTGTCGAACAGTTTCGTTTCGACGAATTTGAATAAGTCCGTAATACACATACAATGTAATGTAAATTAAAAACGAAATATGAAATAAAACTAAGTATCTTATAGGTCTTCCTGCTCACAGAAGAGAACATGAGGGAACATGAGGGATTCAGATGGAATGGGGGTTTCAAGTGAATCATTATGTTCATGCCACGTGCTCGCGGAAGTCTACAGTAGGCTATGTCCGCTGTAGGTAGTTCCACTATTATTTAATAATTGTTATGAAAGCATCAAAATCTCAGAAACTAAAATAGATATGGAAAAATGTGTAGGGAGAATATCGTTGGACTCGATTAGGTAAACAAAAAGTTATTGGTGAAATTTTTTCATATCTCGAAAAAAAAAATTGTGTCTGGACTTAGCCTAAAAAAATTAGTCGTGACTTGTCGAACAGTTTCGTTTCGACGAATTTGAATAAGTCCGTATCATACACACAATATACTGTAAAATACAAACGAAATAGCTTAGTATAATCTGACAGGTCTTCATGCTCTCAGAGAGATCATGGGCATTTTGCTCATGAGGGATTCAGATAAAATTGGGGTTTCAAGTGAATCATTATGTTCATGCCACCTTCTCGCAGAGGTCTACAGTAGGCTATGTAGTGTCCGCTGTAGGTAGTTCCACTATTAGGTAATTATTGTTACGAAAGCATCAAAATCTCAGAAACTAAAATAGATATGGAAAAATGTGTGGGGAGAATATCGTTGGACTCGATTAGGTAAACAAAAAGTTATTGGTGAAAATTTTTCATATCCCGAAAAAAAAAAATTGTGTATGGACTTAGCCTAAAAAAATTCGTCGTGACTTGTCGAACAGTTTCGTTTCGACGAATTTGAATAAGTCGGTATTATACACACAATATTATGTAAATACAAACGAAATAGCTTAGTATAATCTGAAAGGTCTTCCTGCTCTCAGAGAGATCATAGGCATTTTGCTCATGAGGGATTCAGATGAAATTGGGGTTTCACGTGATTCATTATGTTCATGCCACGTGCTCGCGGAAGTCTACAGTAGGCTATGTAGTGTCCGCTGTAGGTAGTTCCACTATTAGGTAATTATTGTTACGAAAGCATCAAAATCTCAGAAACTAAAATAGATATGGAAAAATGTGTGGGGAGAATATCGTTGGACTCGATTAGGTAAACAAAAAGTTATTGGTCAAAATTTTTCATATCCCGAAAAAAAAAATTGTGTATGGACTTAGCCTAAAAAAATTCGTCGTGACTTGTCGAACAGTTTCGTTTCGACGAATTTGAATAAGTCCGTATTATACACACAATATTATGTAAATACAAACGAAATAGCTTAGTATAATCTGAAAGGTTTTCCTGCTCTCAGAGAGATCATAGGCATTTTGCTCATGAGGGATTCAGATGAAATTGGGGTTTCAAGTGATTCATTATGTTCATGCCACGTGCTCGCGGAAGTCTACAGTAGGCTATGTAGTGTCCGCTGTAGGTAGTTCCACTAATAGGTAATTATTGTTATGAAAGCATCAAAATCTCAAAAACTAAACTAGATATGGAAAAATGTGTAGGGAGAATATCGTTGGACTCGATCAGGTGAACAAAAAGATATAGGTGAAAATTTTTCATATCTCGAAAAAAAAAATTGTGTCTGGTCTTAGCCTAAAAAAATTCGTCGTGACTTGTCGAACAGTTTCGTTTCGACGAATTTGAATAAGTCTGTAATATACATACAATGTAATGTAAAATACAAACGAAATATTAAATAAACCTAAGTATCTTATTGGTCTTCCTGGTCATAGAAGAGAACATGAGGGAACATGAGGGATTCAGATGGAATGGGGGTTTCAAGTGAATCATTATGTTCATGCCACGTGCTCGCGGAGGTCTAGAGTAGGCTATGTAGTGTCCGCTGTAGGTAGTTCCACTATTAGGTAATTATTGTTATGAAAGCATCAAAATCTCAAAAACTAAACTAGATATGGAAAAATGTGTGGGGAGAATATCGTTGGACTCGATCAGGTAAACAAAAAGTTATTTGTGAAAATTTTTCATATATCGAAAAAAAAAATTGTGTCTGGACTTAGCCTAAAAAAATTCGTCGTGACTTGTCGAACAGTTTCGTTTCGACGAATTTGAATAAGTCTGTATTATACATACAATATAATGTAAAATACAAACGAAATAGCTTAGTATAATCTGAAAGGTCTTCCTGCTCTCAGAGAGATCATAGGCATTTTGCTCATGAGGGATTCAGATGAAATTGGGGTTTCAAGTGAATCATTAGGTTCATGCCACGTTCTCGCAGAGGTCTACAGTAGGCTATGTAGTGTCCGCTGTAGGTAGTTCCACTATTAGGTTATTACTGTTATGAAAGCATCAAAATCTCAAAAACTAAACTAGATATAGAAAAATGTGTAGGGAGAATATCGTTTGACTCGATCAGGTAAACAAAAAGTTATTGGTGAAAATTTTTCATATCCTAAAAAAAAAAATTGTGTCTCGACTTGGCCTAAAAAAATTCGTCGTGACTTGTCGAACAGTTTCGTTTCGACGAATTTGAATGAGTCCGTATTATACACACAATATAATGTAAAATACAAGCGAAATAGCTTAGTGTAATCTAAAATGTCTTCCTGCTCTCAGAAGAGATCATAGGCATTTTGCTCATGAGGGATTCAGATGAAATGGGGCTTTCAAGTGGATCATTAGGTTCATGCCACGTTCTCGCAGAGGTCTACAGTAGGCTATGTAGTGTCCGCGGTAGGTAGTTCCACTATTAGGTTATTGCTGTTATGAAAGCATCAAAATCTCAAAAACTAAACTAGATATGGAAAAAAGTGTAATGAGAATATCGTTGGACTCGATCGGGTAAACAAAAAGTTATTGGTGAAAATTTTTCATATCTCGAAAAAAAAAATTGTGTCTGGACTTAGCCTAAAAAAATTCGTCGTGACTTGTTTTCGTTTCGACGAATTTAAATAAGTCCGTATTATACACACAATATAATGTAAAATACAAACGACATAGCTTAGTATAATCTGAAAGGTCTTCCTGCTCTCAGGGAGATCATAGGCATTTTGCTCATGAGGGATTCAGATGAAATTGGGGTTTCAAGTGAATCATTATGTTCATGCCACCTTCTCGCAGAGGTCTGCAGTAGGCTATGTAGTGTCCGCTGTAGGTAGTTCCACTATTAGGTAATTATTGTTATAAAAGCATCAAAATCTCAAAAACTAAACTAGATATGGAAAAAAGTGTAATGAGAATATCGTTGGACTCGATCGGGTAAACAAAAAGTTATTGGAGAAAATTTTTCATATCTCGAAAAAAAAAATTGTGTCTGGACTTAGCCTAAAATATTCGTCATGACTTGTCGAACAGTTTCGTTTCGACGAATTTGAATAAGTCTGTAATATACATACAATGTAATGTAAAATACAAACGAAATATGAAATAAAACTAAGTATCTTATTGGTCTTCCTGCTCATAGAAGAGAACATGAGGGAACATGAGGGATTCAGATGAAATGGGGCTTTCAAGTGAATCATTAGGTTCATGCCACGTTCTCGCAGAGGTCTACAGTAGGCTATGTAGTGTCCGCTGTAGGTATTTCCACTATTAGTTTATTACTGTCAAAAACTAAACTAGATATGGAAAAAAGTGTAATGGGAATATCGTTGGACTCGATCGGGTTAACAAAAAGTTATTGGTGAAAATTTTTCATATCTCGAAAAAAAAAATTGTGTCTGGACTTAGCGTACAAAAATTCGTCATGACTTGTCGAACAGTTTCGTTTCGACGAAGTTGAATAAGTCCGTATTATACACACAATATAATGTAAAATACAAACGAAATAGCTTAGTATAATCTGAAAGGTCTACCTGCTCTCAGGGAGATCATAGTCATTTTGCTCATGAGGGATTCAGATGAAAGTGGGGTTTCAAGAGAATCATTAGGTTCATGCCTAAAAAAATTCGTCGTGACTTGTCGAACAGTTTCGTTTCGACGAATTTGAATAAGTCTGTAATAACATACAATGTAATGTAAAATACAAACGAAATATGAAATAAAACTAAGTATCTTATTGGTCTTCCTGCTCATAGAAGAGAACATGAGGGATTCAGATGAAATGGGGCTTTCAAGTGAATCATTAGGTTCATGCCACGTTCTCGCAGAGGTCTACAGTAGGCTATGTAGTGTCCGCTGTAGGTAGTTCCACTATTAGGTAATTATTGTTATGAAAGCATCCAAATCTCAAAAACTAAACTAGATATGGAAAAATGTGTAGGGACAATATCGTTGGACTCGATCAGGTGAACAAAAAGTTATTGGTGAAAATTTTTCATATCCCGAAAAAAAAAATTGTGTCTGGACTTAGCCTAAAAAAATTCGTCGTGACTTGTCGAACAGTTTCGTTTCGACGAATTTGAATAAGTCCGTATTATACACACAATATAATGTAAAATACGAACGAAATAGCTTAGTATAATCTGAAAGGTCTTCCTGCTCTCAGAGAGATCATAGGCATTTTGCTCATGAGGGATTCAGATGAAATTGGTTTCAAGTTAATCATTATGTTCATGCCACGTGCTCGCAGAGGTCTACAGTAGGCTATGTAGTGTCCGCTGTAGGTAGTTCCACTATTATTTAATAATTGTTATGAAAGCATCAAAATCTCAGAAACTAAAATAGATATGGAAAAATGTGTAAAGAGAATATCGTTGGACTCGATCAGGTAAACAAAAAGTTACTGGCGAAAATTTTTCATATCTCGAAAAAAAAAAATTGTCTGGACTTAGCCTAAAAAAATTCGTCGTGACTTGTCGAACAGTTTCGTTTCGACGAATTTGAATAAGTCTGTAATATACATACAATGTTATGTAAAATACAAACGAAATATTAAATAAAACTAAGTATCTTATTGGTCTTCCTGCTCACAGAAGAGAACATGAGGGAACATGAGGGATTCAGATGGAATAGGGGTTTCAAGTGAATCATTATGTTCATGACACGTGCTCGCGGAGGTCTAGAGTACGCTATGTAGTGTTCGCTGTAGGTAGTTCCACTATTAGATAATTATTGTTATGAAAGCATCAAAATCTCAAAAACTAAACAAGATATGGAAAAATGTGTAGGGAGAATATCGTTGGACTCGATCAGTTGAACAAAAAGTTATTGGTGAAAATTTTTCATATATCTCGAAAAAAAAAATTGTGTCTGGACTTGGCCTAAAAACATTCGTCATGACTTGTCGAACAGTTTCGTTTCGAAGAATTTGAATAAATCCGTAATATACATACAATGTAATGTAAAATACAAACGAAATATGAAATAAAACTAAGTATCTTATTGGTCTTCCTGCTCATAGAAGAGAACATGAGGGAACATGAGGGATTCAGATGGAATGGGGGTTTCAAGTGAATCATTATGTTCATGCCACGTGCTCGCGGAAGTCTACAGTAGGCTATGTAGTGTCCGCTGTAGGTAGTTCCACTATTATTTAATAATTGTTATGAAAGCATCAAAATCTCAGAAACTAAAATAGATATGGAAAAATGTGTAGGGAGAATATCGTTGGACTCGATTAGGTAAACAAAAAGTTATTGATGAAAATTTTTCATATCCCGAAAAAAACAATTGTGTCTGTACGTAGCCTAAAAAAATTCGTCATGACTTGTCGAACAGTTTCGTTTCGACGAATTTGAATAAGTCCGTAATACACATACAATGTAACGTAAAATACAAACGAAATATGAAATAAAACTAAGGATCTTATTGGTCTTCCTGCTCATAGAAGAGAACGTGAGGGAACATAAGGAATTCAGATGGAATGGGGGTTTCAAGTGAATCATTATGTTCATACCACGTGCTCGCAGAGGTCTACAGTAGGCTATGTAGTGTCCGCTGTAGGTATTTCCACTATTAGGTTATTATTGTTATGAAAGCATCAAAATCTCAAAAACTGAACTAGATATGGAAAAATGTGTAGAGAGAATATCGTTGGACTCGATCAGGTAAACAAAAAGTTGTTGTTGAAAATTTTTCATATCTCGAAAAAAAAAATTGTGTCTGGACTTAGCCTAAAAAAATTCGTCATGACTTGTCGAACAGTTTCGTTTCGACGAATTTGAATAAGTCCGTATAACACATACAATGTAATGTAAAATACAAACGAAATATGAAATAAAACTAAGTATCTTATAGGTCTTCCTGCTCACAGAAGAGAACATGCGGGAACATGAGGGATTCAGAAGGAATGGGGGTTTCAAGTGAATCATTATGTTCATGCCACGTGCTCGCGGAAGTCTACAGTAGGCTATGTCCGCTGTAGGTAGTTCCACTATTATTTAATTATTGTTATGAAAGCATCAAAATCTCAAAAACTAAGCTAGATATGGAAAAATGTGTAAGAAGAATATCGTTGGACTCGATCAGGTAAACAAAAAGTTATTGGTGAAAATTTTTCATATCTCGAAAAAAAAAATTGTGTCTGGACTTAGCCTAAAAAAATTCGTCGTGACTTGTCGAACAGTTTCGTTTCGACGAATTTGAATAAGTCCGTAATACACATACAATGTAATGTAAATTAAAAACGAAATATGAAATAAAACTAAGTATCCTCTAGGTCTTCCTGCTCACAGAAGAGAACATGAGGGAACGTGAGGGATTCAGATGGAATAGGGGTTTCAAGTGAATCATTATGTTCATGCCACGTGCTCGCGGAGGTCTAGAGTAGGCTATGTAGTGTCCGCTGTAGGTAGTTCCACTATTAGGTAATTATTGTTATGAAAGCATCAAAATCTCAAAAACTAAACTAGATATGGAAAAATGTGTAGGGAGAATATCGTTGGACTCGATGAGGTAAACAAAAAGTTATTGGTGAAAATTTTTCATATCCCGAAAAAAAAAAATTGTGTCTGGACTTAGCCTAAAAAAATTCGTCGTGACTTGTCGAATGTTTCGTTTCGACGAATTTGAATAAGTCCGTATTATACACACAATATAATGTAAAATACAAACGAAATAGCTTAGTATAATCTGAAAGGTCTTCCTGCTCTCAGAGAGATCATAGGCATTTTGCTCATAAGGGATTCAGATGAAATTGGGGTTTCAAGTGAATCATTATGTTCATGCCACCTTCTCGCAGAGGTCTACAGTAGGCTATGTAGTGTCCGCTGTAGGTAGTTCCACTATTATTTAATAATTGTTATGAAAGCATCAGAATCTCAGAAACTAAAATAGATATGGAAAAATGTGTAGGGAGAATATCGTTGGACTCGATCAGGTAAACAAAAAGTTATTGGTGAAAATTTTTCATATCTCGAAAAAAAAAATTGTGTCTGGACTTAGCCTAAAAACATTCGTCATGACTTGTCGAACAGTTTCGTTTCGACGAATTTGAATAAGTCCGTAATATACATACAATGTAATGTAAAATACAAACGAAATATGAAATAAAACTAAGTATCTTATTGGTCTTCCTGCTCATAGAAGAGAACATGAGGGAACATGAGGGATTCAGATGGAATGGGGGTTTCAAGTGAATCATTATTTTCATGCCACGTGCTCGCGGAAGTCTACAGTGGGCTATGTAGTGTCCGCTGTAGGTAGTTCCACTATTATTTAATAATTGTTATGAAAGCATCAAAATCTCAGAAACTAAAATAGATATGGAAAAATGTGTAGGGAGAATATCGTTGGACTCGATCAGGTAAACAAAAAGTTACTGGTGAAAATTTTTCATATCCCGAAAAAAAAAATTGTGTCTGTACTTTGCCTAAAAAAATTCGTCATGACTTGTCGAACAGTTTCGTTTCGACGAATTTGAATAAGTCCGTAATACACATACAATGTAACGTAAAATACAAACGAAATATGAAATAAAACTAAGTATCTTATAGGTCTTCCTGCTCACAGAAGAGAACATGAGGGATTCAGATGGAATGGGGGTTTCAAGTGAATCATTATGTTCATGCCACGTGCTCGCGGAGGTCTAGAGTAGGCTGTGTAGTGTCCGCTGTAGGTAGTTCCACTATTAGGTAATTATTGTTATGAAAGCATCAAAATCTCAAAAACTAAACTAGATATGGAAAAATGTGTAGGGAGAATATCGTTGGACTCGATCAGGTAAACAAAAAGTTACTGGTGAAAATTTTTCATATCTCGAAAAAAAAAAATTGACTGGACTTGGCCTAAAAAAATTCGTCGTGACTTGTCGAACAGTTTCGTTTCGACGAATTTGAATAAGTCTGTAATATACATACAATGTAATGTAAATTACAAACGAAATATTAAATAAAACTAAGTATCTTATTGGTCTTCCTGGTCATAGAAGAGAACATGAGGGAACATGAGGGATTCAGATGGAATGGGGGTTTCAAGTGAATCATTATGTTCATGCCACGTGCTCGCGGAAGTCTACAGTAGGCTATGTAGTGTCCGCTGTAGGTAGTTCCACTATTATTTAATAATTGTTATGAAAGCATCAAAATCTCAGAAACTAAAATAGATTTGGAAAAATGTGTAGGGAGAATATCGTTGGACTCGATCAGGTAAACAAAAAGTTACTGGTGAAAATTTTTCATATCTCGAAAAAAAAAAATTGACTGGACTTGGCCTAAAAAAATTCGTCGTGACTTGTCGAACAGTTTCGTTTCGACGAATTTGAATAAGTCTGTAATATACATACAATGTAATGTAAATTACAAACGAAATATTAAATAAAACTAAGTATCTTATTGGTCTTCCTGGTCATAGAAGAGAACATGAGGGAACATGAGGGATTCAGATGGAATGGGGGTTTCAAGTGAATCATTATGTTCATGCAACGTGCTCGCAGAGGTCTACAGTAGGCTATGTAGTGTCCGCTGTAGGTATTTCCGCTATTAGGTTATTATTGTTATGAAAGCATCAAAATCTCAAAAACTAAACTAGATATGGAAAAATGTGTAGAGAGAATATCGTTGGACTCGATCACGTAAACAAAAAGTTATTGATGAAAATTTTTCATATCTCGAAAAAAAAATTGTGTCTGGACTTAGCCTAAAAAAATTCGTCATGACTTGTCGAACAGTTTCGTTTCGACGAATTTGAATAAGTCCGTAATACACATACAATGTAATGTAAATTAAAAACGAAATATGAAATAAAACTAAGTATCTTATAGGTCTTCCTGCTCACAGAAGAGAACATGAGGGAACATGAGGGATTCAGATGGAATGGGGGTTTCAAGTGAATCATTATGTTCATGCCACGTGCTCGCGGAAGTCTACAGTAGGCTATGTCCGCTGTAGGTAGTTCCACTATTATTTAATAATTGTTATGAAAGCATCAAAATCTCAGAAACTAAAATAGATATGGAAAAATGTGTAGGGAGAATATCGTTGGACTCGATTAGGTAAACAAAAAGTTATTGGTGAAATTTTTTCATATCTCGAAAAAAAAAATTGTGTCTGGACTTAGCCTAAAAAAATTCGTCGTGACTTGTCGAACAGTTTCGTTTCGACGAATTTGAATAAGTCCGTATTATACACACAATATACTGTAAAATACAAACGAAATAGCTTAGTATAATCTGACAGGTCTTCATGCTCTCAGAGAGATCATGGGCATTTTGCTCATGAGGGATTCAGATAAAATTGGGGTTTCAAGTGAATCATTATGTTCATGCCACCTTCTCGCAGAGGTCTACAGTAGGCTATGTAGTGTCCGCTGTAGGTAGTTCCACTATTAGGTAATTATTGTTACGAAAGCATCAAAATCTCAGAAACTAAAATAGATATGGAAAAATGTGTGGGGAGAATATCGTTGGACTCGATTAGGTAAACAAAAAGTTATTGGTGAAAATTTTTCATATCCCGAAAAAAAAAATTGTGTATGGACTTAGCCTAAAAAAATTCGTCGTGACTTGTCGAACAGTTTCGTTTCGACGAATTTGAATAAGTCGGTATTATACACACAATATTATGTAAATACAAACGAAATAGCTTAGTATAATCTGAAAGGTCTTCCTGCTCTCAGAGAGATCATAGGCATTTTGCTCATGAGGGATTCAGATGAAATTGGGGTTTCAAGTGATTCATTATGTTCATGCCACGTGCTCGCGGAAGTCTACAGTAGGCTATGTAGTGTCCGCTGTAGGTAGTTCCACTATTAGGTAATTATTGTTACGAAAGCATCAAAATCTCAGAAACTAAAATAGATATGGAAAAATGTGTGGGGAGAATATCGTTGGACTCGATTAGGTAAACAAAAAGTTATTGGTGAAAATTTTTCATATCCCGAAAAAAAAAAATTGTGTATGGACTTAGCCTAAAAAAATTCGTCGTGACTTGTCGAACAGTTTCGTTTCGACGAATTTGAATAAGTCCGTATTATACACACAATATTATGTAAATACAAACGAAATAGCTTAGTATAATCTGAAAGGTCTTCCTGCTCTCAGAGAGATCATAGGCATTTTGCTCATGAGGGATTCAGATGAAATTGGGGTTTCAAGTGATTCATTATGTTCATGCCACGTGCTCGCGGAAGTCTACAGTAGGCTATGTAGTGTCCGCTGTAGGTAGTTCCACTAATAGGTAATTATTGTTATGAAAGCATCAAAATCTCAAAAACTAAACTAGATATGGAAAAATGTGTAGGGAGAATATCGTTGGACTCGATCAGGTGAACAAAAAGATATAGGTGAAAATTTTTCATATCTCGAAAAAAAAAATTGTGTCTGGTCTTAGCCTAAAAAAATTCGTCGTGACTTGTCGAACAGTTTCGTTTCGACGAATTTGAATAAGTCTGTAATATACATACAATGTAATGTAAAATACAAACGAAATATTAAATAAACCTAAGTATCTTATTGGTCTTCCTGGTCATAGAAGAGAACATGAGGGAACATGAGGGATTCAGATGGAATGGGGGTTTCAAGTGAATCATTATGTTCATGCCACGTGCTCGCGGAGGTCTAGAGTAGGCTATGTAGTGTCCGCTGTAGGTAGTTCCACTATTAGGTAATTATTGTTATGAAAGCATCAAAATCTCAAAAACTAAACTAGATATGGAAAAATGTGTGGGGAGAATATCGTTGGACTCGATCAGGTAAACAAAAAGTTATTTGTGAAAATTTTTCATATATCGAAAAAAAAAATTGTGTCTGGACTTAGCCTAAAAAAATTCGTCGTGACTTGTCGAACAGTTTCGTTTCGACGAATTTGAATAAGTCTGTATTATACATACAATATAATGTAAAATACAAACGAAATAGCTTAGTATAATCTGAAAGGTCTTCCTGCTCTCAGAGAGATCATAGGCATTTTGCTCATGAGGGATTCAGATGAAATTGGGGTTTCAAGTGAATCATTATGTTCATGCCACGTGCTCGCAGAGGTCTACAGTACGCTATGTAGTGTCCGCTGTAGGTAGTTCCACTATTATTTAATAATTGTTATGAAAGCATCAGAATCTCAGAAACTAAAATAGATATGGAAAAATGTGTAGGGAGAATATCGTTGGACTCGATCAGGTAAACAAAAAGTTATTGGTGAAAATTTTTCATATCTCGAAAAAAAAATTGTGTCTGGACTTAGCCTAAAAACATTCGTCATGACTTGTCGAACAGTTTCGTTTCGACGAATTTGAATAAGTCCGTAATATACATACAATGTAATGTAAAATACAAACGAAATATGAAATAAAACTAAGTATCTTATTGGTCTTCCTGCTCATAGAAGAGAACATGAGGGAACATGAGGGATTCAGATGGAATGGGGGTTTCAAGTGAATCATTATGTTCATGCCGCGTGCTCGCGGAAGTCTACAGTAGGCTATGTAGTGTCCGCTGTAGGTAGTTCCACTATTATTTAATAATTGTTATGAAAGCATCAAAATCTCAGAAACTAAAATAGATATGGAAAAATGTGTAGGGAGAATATCGTTGGACTCGATTAGGTAAACAAAAATATATTGGTGAAAATTTTTCATATCCCGAAAAAAAAAATTGTGTATGGACTTAGCCTAAAAAAACTGACTTGTCGAACAGTTTCGTTTCGACGAATTTGAATAAGTCCGTAATACACATGCAATGTAACGTAAAATACAAACCAAATATGAAATAAAACTAAGTATCTTATTGGTCTTCCTGCTCATAGAAGAGAACGTGAGGGAACATGAGGAATTCAGATGGAATGGGGGTTTCAAGTGAATCATTATGTTCATGCCACGTGCTCGCAGAGGTCAACAGTAGGCTATGTAGTGTCCGCTGTAGGTATTTCCACTATTAGGTTATTATTGTTATGAAAGCATCAAAATCTCAAAAACTAAACTAGATATGGAAAAATGTGTAGGGAGAATATCGTTGGACTCGATTAGGTTAACAAAAAGTTATTGGCGAAAATTTTTCATATCCCAAAAAAAAAAATTGTGTCTGGACTTAGCCTAAAAACATTCGTCATGACTTGTCGAACAGTTTCGTTTCGACGAATTTGAATAAGTCCGTAATATACATACAATGTAATGTAAAATACAAACGAAATATGAAATAAAACTAAGTATCTTATTGGTCTTCCTGCTCATAGAAGAGAACATGAGGGAACATGAGGGATTCAGATGGAATGGGGGTTTCAAGTGAATCATTATGTTCATGCCACGTGCTCGCGGAAGTCTACAGTAGGCTATGTAGTGTCCGCTGTAGGTAGTTCCACTATTATTTAATAATTGTTATGAAAGCATCAAAATCTCAGAAACTAAAATAGATTTGGAAAAATGTGTAGGGAGAATATCGTTGGACTCGATCAGGTAAACAAAAAGTTACTGGTGAAAATTTTTCATATCTCGAAAAAAAAAATTGACTGGACTTAGCCTAAAAAAATTCGTCGTGACTTGTCGAACAGTTTCGTTTCGACGAATTTGAATAAGTCTGTAATATACATACAATGTAATGTAAATTACAAACGAAATATTAAATAAAACTAAGTATCTTATTGGTCTTCCTGGTCATAGAAGAGAACATGAGGGAACATGAGGGATTCAGATGGAATGGGGGTTTCAAGTGAATCATTATGTTCATGCAACGTGCTCGCAGAGGTCTACAGTAGGCTATGTAGTGTCCGCTGTAGGTATTTCCGCTATTAGGTTATTATTGTTATGAAAGCATCAAAATCTCAAAAACTAAACTAGATATGGAAAAATGTGTAGAGAGAATATCGTTGGACTCGATCACGTAAACAAAAAGTTATTGATGAAAATTTTTCATATCTCGAAAAAAAAATTGTGTCTGGACTTAGCCTAAAAAAATTCGTCATGACTTGTCGAACAGTTTCGTTTCGACGAATTTGAATAAGTCCGTAATACACATACAATGTAATGTAAATTAAAAACGAAATATGAAATAAAACTAAGTATCTTATAGGTCTTCCTGCTCACAGAAGAGAACATGAGGGAACATGAGGGATTCAGATGGAATGGGGGTTTCAAGTGAATCATTATGTTCATGCCACGTGCTCGCGGAAGTCTACAGTAGGCTATGTCCGCTGTAGGTAGTTCCACTATTATTTAATAATTGTTATGAAAGCATCAAAATCTCAGAAACTAAAATAGATATGGAAAAATGTGTAGGGAGAATATCGTTGGACTCGATTAGGTAAACAAAAAGTTATTGGTGAAATTTTTTCATATCTCGAAAAAAAAAATTGTGTCTGGACTTAGCCTAAAAAAATTCGTCGTGACTTGTCGAACAGTTTCGTTTCGACGAATTTGAATAAGTCCGTATTATACACACAATATACTGTAAAATACAAACGAAATAGCTTAGTATAATCTGACAGGTCTTCATGCTCTCAGAGAGATCATGGGCATTTTGCTCATGAGGGATTCAGATAAAATTGGGGTTTCAAGTGAATCATTATGTTCATGCCACCTTCTCGCAGAGGTCTACAGTAGGCTATGTAGTGTCCGCTGTAGGTAGTTCCACTATTAGGTAATTATTGTTACGAAAGCATCAAAATCTCAGAAACTAAAATAGATATGGAAAAATGTGTGGGGAGAATATCGTTGGACTCGATTAGGTAAACAAAAAGTTATTGGTGAAAATTTTTCATATCCCGAAAAAAAAAATTGTGTATGGACTTAGCCTAAAAAAATTCGTCGTGACTTGTCGAACAGTTTCGTTTCGACGAATTTGAATAAGTCGGTATTATACACACAATATTATGTAAATACAAACGAAATAGCTTAGTATAATCTGAAAGGTCTTCCTGCTCTCAGAGAGATCATAGGCATTTTGCTCATGAGGGATTCAGATGAAATTGGGGTTTCAAGTGATTCATTATGTTCATGCCACGTGCTCGCGGAAGTCTACAGTAGGCTATGTAGTGTCCGCTGTAGGTAGTTCCACTATTAGGTAATTATTGTTACGAAAGCATCAAAATCTCAGAAACTAAAATAGATATGGAAAAATGTGTGGGGAGAATATCGTTGGACTCGATTAGGTAAACAAAAAGTTATTGGTGAAAATTTTTCATATCCCGAAAAAAAAAAATTGTGTATGGACTTAGCCTAAAAAAATTCGTCGTGACTTGTCGAACAGTTTCGTTTCGACGAATTTGAATAAGTCCGTATTATACACACAATATTATGTAAATACAAACGAAATAGCTTAGTATAATCTGAAAGGTCTTCCTGCTCTCAGAGAGATCATAGGCATTTTGCTCATGAGGGATTCAGATGAAATTGGGGTTTCAAGTGATTCATTATGTTCATGCCACGTGCTCGCGGAAGTCTACAGTAGGCTATGTAGTGTCCGCTGTAGGTAGTTCCACTAATAGGTAATTATTGTTATGAAAGCATCAAAATCTCAAAAACTAAACTAGATATGGAAAAATGTGTAGGGAGAATATCGTTGGACTCGATCAGGTGAACAAAAAGATATAGGTGAAAATTTTTCATATCTCGAAAAAAAAAATTGTGTCTGGTCTTAGCCTAAAAAAATTCGTCGTGACTTGTCGAACAGTTTCGTTTCGACGAATTTGAATAAGTCTGTAAGATACATACAATGTAATGTAAAATACAAACGAAATATTAAATAAACCTAAGTATCTTATTGGTCTTCCTGGTCATAGAAGAGAACATGAGGGAACATGAGGGATTCAGATGGAATGGGGGTTTCAAGTGAATCATTATGTTCATGCCACGTGCTCGCGGAGGTCTAGAGTAGGCTATGTAGTGTCCGCTGTAGGTAGTTCCACTATTAGGTAATTATTGTTATGAAAGCATCAAAATCTCAAAAACTAAACTAGATATGGAAAAATGTGTGGGGAGAATATCGTTGGACTCGATCAGGTAAACAAAAAGTTATTTGTGAAAATTTTTCATATATCGAAAAAAAAAATTGTGTCTGGACTTAGCCTAAAAAAATTCGTCGTGACTTGTCGAACAGTTTCGTTTCGACGAATTTGAATAAGTCTGTATTATACATACAATATAATGTAAAATACAAACGAAATAGCTTAGTATAATCTGAAAGGTCTTCCTGCTCTCAGAGAGATCATAGGCATTTTGCTCATGAGGGATTCAGATGAAATTGGGGTTTCAAGTGAATCATTATGTTCATGCCACGTGCTCGCAGAGGTCTACAGTACGCTATGTAGTGTCCGCTGTAGGTAGTTCCACTATTATTTAATAATTGTTATGAAAGCATCAGAATCTCAGAAACTAAAATAGATATGGAAAAATGTGTAGGGAGAATATCGTTGGACTCGATCAGGTAAACAAAAAGTTATTGGTGAAAATTTTTCATATCTCGAAAAAAAAATTGTGTCTGGACTTAGCCTAAAAACATTCGTCATGACTTGTCGAACAGTTTCGTTTCGACGAATTTGAATAAGTCCGTAATATACATACAATGTAATGTAAAATACAAACGAAATATGAAATAAAACTAAGTATCTTATTGGTCTTCCTGCTCATAGAAGAGAACATGAGGGAACATGAGGGATTCAGATGGAATGGGGGTTTCAAGTGAATCATTATGTTCATGCCGCGTGCTCGCGGAAGTCTACAGTAGGCTATGTAGTGTCCGCTGTAGGTAGTTCCACTATTATTTAATAATTGTTATGAAAGCATCAAAATCTCAGAAACTAAAATAGATATGGAAAAATGTGTAGGGAGAATATCGTTGGACTCGATTAGGTAAACAAAAATATATTGGTGAAAATTTTTCATATCCCGAAAAAAAAAATTGTGTATGGACTTAGCCTAAAAAAACTGACTTGTCGAACACTTTCGTTTCGACGAATTTGAATAAGTCCGTAATACACATGCAATGTAACGTAAAATACAAACCAAATATGAAATAAAACTAAGTATCTTATTGGTCTTCCTGCTCATAGAAGAGAACGTGAGGGAACATGAGGAATTCAGATGGAATGGGGGTTTCAAGTGAATCATTATGTTCATGCCACGTGCTCGCAGAGGTCAACAGTAGGCTATGTAGTGTCCGCTGTAGGTATTTCCACTATTAGGTTATTATTGTTATGAAAGCATCAAAATCTCAAAAACTAAACTAGATATGGAAAAATGTGTAGGGAGAATATCGTTGGACTCGATTAGGTTAACAAAAAGTTATTGGTGAAAATTTTTCATATCCCAAAAAAAAAAATTGTGTCTGGACTTAGCCTAAAAACATTCGTCATGACTTGTCGAACAGTTTCGTTTCGACGAATTTGAATAAGTCCGTAATATACATACAATGTAATGTAAAATACAAACGAAATATGAAATAAAACTAAGTATCTTATTGGTCTTCCTGCTCATAGAAGAGAACATGAGGGAACATGAGGGATTCAGATGGAATGGGGGTTTCAAGTGAATCATTATGTTCATGCCACGTGCTCGCGGAAGTCTACAGTAGGCTATGTAGTGTCCGCTGTAGGTAGTTCCACTATTATTTAATAATTGTTATGAAAGCATCAAAATCTCAGAAACTAAAATAGATTTGGAAAAATGTGTAGGGAGAATATCGTTGGACTCGATCAGGTAAACAAAAAGTTACTGGTGAAAATTTTTCATATCTCGAAAAAAAAAATTGACTGGACTTAGCCTAAAAAAATTCGTCGTGACTTGTCGAACAGTTTCGTTTCGACGAATTTGAATAAGTCTGTAATATACATACAATGTAATGTAAATTACAAACGAAATATTAAATAAAACTAAGTATCTTATTGGTCTTCCTGGTCATAGAAGAGAACATGAGGGAACATGAGGGATTCAGATGGAATGGGGGTTTCAAGTGAATCATTATGTTCATGCAACGTGCTCGCAGAGGTCTACAGTAGGCTATGTAGTGTCCGCTGTAGGTATTTCCGCTATTAGGTTATTATTGTTATGAAAGCATCAAAATCTCAAAAACTAAACTAGATATGGAAAAATGTGTAGAGAGAATATCGTTGGACTCGATCACGTAAACAAAAAGTTATTGATGAAAATTTTTCATATCTCGAAAAAAAAATTGTGTCTGGACTTAGCCTAAAAAAATTCGTCATGACTTGTCGAACAGTTTCGTTTCGACGAATTTGAATAAGTCCGTAATACACATACAATGTAATGTAAATTAAAAACGAAATATGAAATAAAACTAAGTATCTTATAGGTCTTCCTGCTCACAGAAGAGAACATGAGGGAACATGAGGGATTCAGATGGAATGGGGGTTTCAAGTGAATCATTATGTTCATGCCACGTGCTCGCGGAAGTCTACAGTAGGCTATGTCCGCTGTAGGTAGTTCCACTATTATTTAATAATTGTTATGAAAGCATCAAAATCTCAGAAACTAAAATAGATATGGAAAAATGTGTAGGGAGAATATCGTTGGACTCGATTAGGTAAACAAAAAGTTATTGGTGAAATTTTTTCATATCTCGAAAAAAAAAATTGTGTCTGGACTTAGCCTAAAAAAATTCGTCGTGACTTGTCGAACAGTTTCGTTTCGACGAATTTGAATAAGTCCGTATTATACACACAATATACTGTAAAATACAAACGAAATAGCTTAGTATAATCTGACAGGTCTTCATGCTCTCAGAGAGATCATGGGCATTTTGCTCATGAGGGATTCAGATAAAATTGGGGTTTCAAGTGAATCATTATGTTCATGCCACCTTCTCGCAGAGGTCTACAGTAGGCTATGTAGTGTCCGCTGTAGGTAGTTCCACTATTAGGTAATTATTGTTACGAAAGCATCAAAATCTCAGAAACTAAAATAGATATGGAAAAATGTGTGGGGAGAATATCGTTGGACTCGATTAGGTAAACAAAAAGTTATTGGTGAAAATTTTTCATATCCCGAAAAAAAAAATTGTGTATGGACTTAGCCTAAAAAAATTCGTCGTGACTTGTCGAACAGTTTCGTTTCGACGAATTTGAATAAGTCGGTATTATACACACAATATTATGTAAATACAAACGAAATAGCTTAGTATAATCTGAAAGGTCTTCCTGCTCTCAGAGAGATCATAGGCATTTTGCTCATGAGGGATTCAGATGAAATTGGGGTTTCAAGTGATTCATTATGTTCATGCCACGTGCTCGCGGAAGTCTACAGTAGGCTATGTAGTGTCCGCTGTAGGTAGTTCCACTATTAGGTAATTATTGTTACGAAAGCATCAAAATCTCAGAAACTAAAATAGATATGGAAAAATGTGTGGGGAGAATATCGTTGGACTCGATTAGGTAAACAAAAAGTTATTGGTCAAAATTTTTCATATCCCGAAAAAAAAAAATTGTGTATGGACTTAGCCTAAAAAAATTCGTCGTGACTTGTCGAACAGTTTCGTTTCGACGAATTTGAATAAGTCCGTATTATACACACAATATTATGTAAATACAAACGAAATAGCTTAGTATAATCTGAAAGGTCTTCCTGCTCTCAGAGAGATCATAGGCATTTTGCTCATGAGGGATTCAGATGAAATTGGGGTTTCAAGTGATTCATTATGTTCATGCCACGTGCTCGCGGAAGTCTACAGTAGGCTATGTAGTGTCCGCTGTAGGTAGTTCCACTAATAGGTAATTATTGTTATGAAAGCATCAAAATCTCAAAAACTAAACTAGATATGGAAAAATGTGTAGGGAGAATATCGTTGGACTCGATCAGGTGAACAAAAAGATATAGGTGAAAATTTTTCATATCTCGAAAAAAAAATTGTGTCTGGTCTTAGCCTAAAAAAATTCGTCGTGACTTGTCGAACAGTTTCGTTTCGACGAATTTGAATAAGTCTGTAATATACATACAATGTAATGTAAAATACAAACGAAATATTAAATAAACCTAAGTATCTTATTGGTCTTCCTGGTCATAGAAGAGAACATGAGGGAACATGAGGGATTCAGATGGAATGGGGGTTTCAAGTGAATCATTATGTTCATGCCACGTGCTCGCGGAGGTCTAGAGTAGGCTATGTAGTGTCCGCTGTAGGTAGTTCCACTATTAGGTAATTATTGTTATGAAAGCATCAAAATCTCAAAAACTAAACTAGATATGGAAAAATGTGTGGGGAGAATATCGTTGGACTCGATCAGGTAAACAAAAAGTTATTTGTGAAAATTTTTCATATATCGAAAAAAAAAATTGTGTCTGGACTTAGCCTAAAAAAATTCGTCGTGACTTGTCGAACAGTTTCGTTTCGACGAATTTGAATAAGTCTGTATTATACATACAATATAATGTAAAATACAAACGAAATAGCTTAGTATAATCTGAAAGGTCTTCCTGCTCTCAGAGAGATCATAGGCATTTTGCTCATGAGGGATTCAGATGAAATTGGGGTTTCAAGTGAATCATTATGTTCATGCCACGTGCTCGCAGAGGTCTACAGTACGCTATGTAGTGTCCGCTGTAGGTAGTTCCACTATTATTTAATAATTGTTATGAAAGCATCAGAATCTCAGAAACTAAAATAGATATGGAAAAATGTGTAGGGAGAATATCGTTGGACTCGATCAGGTAAACAAAAAGTTATTGGTGAAAATTTTTCATATCTCGAAAAAAAAATTGTGTCTGGACTTAGCCTAAAAACATTCGTCATGACTTGTCGCACAGTTTCGTTTCGACGAATTTGAATAAGTCCGTAATATACATACAATGTAATGTAAAATACAAACGAAATATGAAATAAAACTAAGTATCTTATTGGTCTTCCTGCTCATAGAAGAGTACATGAGGGAACATGAGGGATTCAGATGGAATGGGGGTTTCAAGTGAATCATTATGTTCATGCCGCGTGCTCGCGGAAGTCTACAGTAGGCTATGTAGTGTCCGCTGTAGGTAGTTCCACTATTATTTAATAATTGTTATGAAAGCATCAAAATCTCAGAAACTAAAATAGATATGGAAAAATGTGTAGGGAGAATATCGTTGGACTCGATTAGGTAAACAAAAATATATTGGTGAAAATTTTTCATATCCCGAAAAAAAAAATTGTGTATGGACTTAGCCTAAAAAAACTGACTTGTCGAACAGTTTCGTTTCGACGAATTTGAATAAGTCCGTAATACACATGCAATGTAACGTAAAATACAAACCAAATATGAAATAAAACTAAGTATCTTATTGGTCTTCCTGCTCATAGAAGAGAACGTGAGGGAACATGAGGAATTCAGATGGAATGGGGGTTTCAAGTGAATCATTATGTTCATGCCACGTGCTCGCAGAGGTCAACAGTAGGCTATGTAGTGTCCGCTGTAGGTATTTCCACTATTAGGTTATTATTGTTATGAAAGCATCAAAATCTCAAAAACTAAACTAGATATGGAAAAATGTGTAGGGAGAATATCGTTGGACTCGATTAGGTTAACAAAAAGTTATTGGTGAAAATTTTTCATATCCCAAAAAAAAAAATTGTGTCTGGACTTAGCCTAAAAACATTCGTCATGACTTGTCAAACAGTTTCGTTTCGACGAATTTGAATAAGTCCGTAATATACATACAATGTAATGTAAAATACAAACGAAATATGAAATAAAACTAAGTATCTTATTGGTCTTCCTGCTCATAGAAGAGAACATGAGGGAACATGAGGGATTCAGATGGAATGGGGGTTTCAAGTGAATCATTATGTTCATGCCACGTGCTCGCGGATGTCTACAGTAGGCTAGGTAGTGTCCGCTGTAGGTAGTTCCACTATTATTTAATAATTGTTATGAAAGCATCAAAATCTCAGAAACTAAAATAGATATGGAAAAATATGTAGGGAGAATATCGTTGGACTCGATTAGGTAAACAAAAAGTTATTTGTGAAAATTTTTCATATCTCGAAAAAAAAAATTGTGTCTGGACTTAGCCTAAAAAAATTCGTCGTGACTTGTCGAACAGTTTCGTTTCGACGAATTTGAATAAGTCCGTATTATACACACAATATAATGTAAAATACGAACGAAATAGCTTAGTATAATCTGAAAGGTCTTCCTGCTCTCAGAGAGATCATAGGCATTTTGCTCATGAGGGATTCAGATGAAATTGGTTTCAAGTTAATCATTATGTTCATGCCACGTGCTCGCAGAGGTCTACAGTAGGCTATGTAGTGTCCGCTGTAGGTAGTTCCACTATTATTTAATAATTGTTATGAAAGCATCAAAATCTCAGAAACTAAAATAGATATGGAAAAATGTGTAAAGAGAATATCGTTGGACTCGATCAGGTAAACAAAAAGTTACTGGCGAAAATTTTTCATATCTCGAAAAAAAAAAATTGTCTGGACTTAGCCTAAAAAAATTCGTCGTGACTTGTCGAACAGTTTCGTTTCGACGAATTTGAATAAGTCTGTAATATACATACAATGTTATGTAAAATACAAACGAAATATTAAATAAAACTAAGTATCTTATTGGTCTTCCTGCTCACAGAAGAGAACATGAGGGAACATGAGGGATTCAGATGGAATAGGGGTTTCAAGTGAATCATTATGTTCATGCCACGTGCTCGCGGAGGTCTAGAGTACGCTATGTAGTGTTCGCTGTAGGTAGTTCCACTATTAGATAATTATTGTTATGAAAGCATCAAAATCTCAAAAACTAAACAAGATATGGAAAAATGTGTAGGGAGAATATCGTTGGACTCGATCAGTTGAACAAAAAGTTATTGGTGAAAATTTTTCATATATCTCGAAAAAAAAAATTGTGTCTGGACTTGGCCTAAAAACATTCGTCATGACTTGTCGAACAGTTTCGTTTCGAAGAATTTGAATAAGTCCGTAATATACATACAATGTAATGTAAAATACAAACGAAATATGAAATAAAACTGAGTATCTTATTGGTCTTCCTGCTCATAGAAGAGAACATGAGGGAACATGAGGGATTCAGATGGAATGGGGGTTTCAAGTGAATCATTATGTTCATGCCACGTGCTCGCGGAAGTCTACAGTAGGCTATGTAGTGTCCGCTGTAGGTAGTTCCACTATTATTTAATAATTGTTATGAAAGCATCAAAATCTCAGAAACTAAAATAGATATGGAAAAATGTGTAGGGAGAATATCGTTGGACTCGATTAGGTGAACAAAAAGTTATTGATGAAAATTTTTCATATCCCGAAAAAAACAATTGTGTCTGTACGTAGCCTAAAAAAATTCGTCATGACTTGTCGAACAGTTTCGTTTCGACGAATTTGAATAAGTCCGTAATATACATACAATGTAACGTAAAATACAAACGAAATATGAAATAAAACTAAGGATCTTATTGGTCTTCCTGCTCATAGAAGAGAACGTGAGGGAACATAAGGAATTCAGATGGAATGGGGGTTTCAAGTGAATCATTATGTTCATACCACGTGCTCGCAGAGGTCTACAGTAGGCTATGTAGTGTCCGCTGTAGGTATTTCCACTATTAGGTTATTATTGTTATGAAAGCATCAAAATCTCAAAAACTGAACTAGATATGGAAAAATGTGTAGAGAGAATATCGTTGGACTCGATCAGGTAAACAAAAAGTTGTTGTTGAAAATTTTTCATATCTCGAAAAAAAAAATTGTGTCTGGACTTAGCCTAAAAAAATTCGTCATGACTTGTCGATCAGTTTCGTTTCGACGAATTTGAATAAGTCCGTATAACACATACAATGTAATGTAAAATACAAACGAAATATGAAATAAAACTAAGTATCTTATAGGTCTTCCTGCTCACAGAAGAGAACATGAGGGAACATGAGGGATTCAGAAGGAATGGGGGTTTCAAGTGAATCATTATGTTCATGCCACGTGCTCGCGGAAGTCTACAGTAGGCTATGTCCGCTGTAGGTAGTTCCACTATTATTTAATTATTGTTATGAAAGCATCAAAATCTCAAAAACTAAGCTAGATATGGAAAAATGTGTAAGAAGAATATCGTTGGACTCGATCAGGTAAACAAAAAGTTATTGGTGAAAATTTTTCATATCTCGAAAAAAAAAATTGTGTCTGGACTTAGCCTAAAAAAATTCGTCGTGACTTGTCGAACAGTTTCGTTTCGACGAATTTGAATAAGTCCGTAATACACATACAATGTAATGTAAATTAAAAACGAAATATGAAATAAAACTAAGTATCTTATAAGTCTTCCTGCTCACAGAAGAGAACATGAGGGAACGTGAGGGATTCAGATGGAATAGGGGTTTCAAGTGAATCATTATGTTCATGCCACGTGCTCGCGGAGGTCTAGAGTAGGCTATGTAGTGTCCGCTGTAGGTAGTTCCACTATTAGCTAATTATTGTTATGAAAGCATCAAAATCTCAAAAACTAAACTAGATATGGAAAAATGTGTAGGGAGAATATCGTTGGACTCGATGAGGTAAACAAAAAGTTATTGGTGAAAATTTTTCATATCCCGAAAAAAAAAAATTGTGTCTGGACTTAGCCTAAAAAAATTCGTCGTGACTTGTCGAATGTTTCGTTTCGACGAATTTGAATAAGTCCGTATTATACACACAATATAATGTAAAATACAAACGAAATAGCTTAGTATAATCTGAAAGGTCTTCCTGCTCTCAGAGAGATCATAGGCATTTTGCTCATAAGGGATTCAGATGAAATTGGGGTTTCAAGTGAATCATTATGTTCATGCCACCTTCTCGCAGAGGTCTACAGTAGGCTATGTAGTGTCCGCTGTAGGTAGTTCCACTATTATTTAATAATTGTTATGAAAGCATCAGAATCTCAGAAACTAAAATAGATATGGAAAAATGTGTAGGGAGAATATCGTTGGACTCGATCAGGTGAACAAAAAGATATAGGTGAAAATTTTTCATATCTCGAAAAAAAAAATTGTGTCTGGACTTAGCCTAAAAACATTCGTCATGACTTGTCGAACAGTTTCGTTTCGACGAATTTGAATAAGTCCGTAATATACATACAATGTAATGTAAAATACAAACGAAATATGAAATAAAACTAAGTATCTTATTGGTCTTCCTGCTCATAGAAGAGAACATGAGGGAACATGAGGGATTCAGATGGAATGGGGGTTTCAAGTGAATCATTATTTTCATGCCACGTGCTCGCGGAAGTCTACAGTGGGCTATGTAGTGTCCGCTGTAGGTAGTTCCACTATTATTTAATAATTGTTATGAAAGCATCAAAATCTCAGAAACTAAAATAGATATGGAAAAATGTGTTGGGAGAATATCGTTGGACTCGATCAGGTAAACAAAAAGTTACTGGTGGAAATTTTTCATATCCCGAAAAAAAAAATTGTGTCTGTACTTTGCCTAAAAAAATTCGTCATGACTTGTCGAACAGTTTCGTTTCGACGAATTTGAATAAGTCCGTAATACACAAACAATGTAACGTAAAATACAAACGAAATATGAAATAAAACTAAGTATCTTATAGGTCTTCCTGCTCACAGAAGAGAACATGAGGGATTCAGATGGAATGGGGGTTTCAAGTGAATCATTATGTTCATGCCACGTGCTCGCGGAGGTCTAGAGTAGGCTGTGTAGTGTCCGCTGTAGGTAGTTCCACTATTAGGTAATTATTGTTATGAAAGCATCAAAATCTCAAAAACTAAACTAGATATGGAAAAATGTGTAGGGAGAATATCGTTGGACTCGATCAGGTAAACAAAAAGTTACTGGTGAAAATTTTTCATATCTCGAAAAAAAAAAATTGACTGGACTTGGCCTAAAAAAATTCGTCGTGACTTGTCGAACAGTTTCGTTTCGACGAATTTGAATAAGTCTGTAATATACATACAATGTAATGTAAATTACAAACGAAATATTAAATAAAACTAAGTATCTTATTGGTCTTCCTGGTCATAGAAGAGAACATGAGGGAACATGAGGGATTCAGATGGAATGGGGGTTTCAAGTGAATCATTATGTTCATGCCACGTGCTCGCGGAAGTCTACAGTAGGCTATGTAGTGTCCGCTGTAGGTAGTTCCACTATTATTTAATAATTGTTATGAAAGCATCAAAATCTCAGAAACTAAAATAGATTTGGAAAAATGTGTAGGGAGAATATCGTTGGACTCGATCAGGTAAACAAAAAGTTACTGGTGAAAATTTTTCATATCTCGAAAAAAAAAAATTGACTGGACTTGGCCTAAAAAAATTCGTCGTGACTTGTCGAACAGTTTCGTTTCGACGAATTTGAATAAGTCTGTAATATACATACAATGTAATGTAAATTACAAACGAAATATTAAATAAAACTAAGTATCTTATTGGTCTTCCTGGTCATAGAAGAGAACATGAGGGAATATGAGGGATTCAGATGGAATGGGGGTTTCAAGTGAATCATTATGTTCATGCAACGTGCTCGCAGAGGTCTACAGTAGGCTATGTAGTGTCCGCTGTAGGTATTTCCGCTATTAGGTTATTATTGTTATGAAAGCATCAAAATCTCAAAAACTAAACTAGATATGGAAAAATGTGTAGAGAGAATATCGTTGGACTCGATCACGTAAACAAAAAGTTATTGATGAAAATTTTTCATATCTCGAAAAAAAAATTGTGTCTGGACTTAGCCTAAAAAAATTCGTCATGACTTGTCGAACAGTTTCGTTTCGACGAATTTGAATAAGTCCGTAATACACATACAATGTAATGTAAATTAAAAACGAAATATGAAATAAAACTAAGTATCTTATAGGTCTTCCTGCTCACAGAAGAGAACATGAGGGAACATGAGGGATTCAGATGGAATGGGGGTTTCAAGTGAATCATTATGTTCATGCCACGTGCTCGCGGAAGTCTACAGTAGGCTATGTCCGCTGTAGGTAGTTCCACTATTATTTAATAATTGTTATGAAAGCATCAAAATCTCAGAAACTAAAATAGATATGGAAAAATGTGTAGGGAGAATATCGTTGGACTCGATTAGGTAAACAAAAAGTTATTGGTGAAATTTTTTCATATCTCGAAAAAAAAAATTGTGTCTGGACATAGCCTAAAAAAATTCGTCGTGACTTGTCGAACAGTTTCGTTTCGACGAATTTGAATAAGTCCGTATTATACACACAATATACTGTAAAATACAAACGAAATAGCTTAGTATAATCTGACAGGTCTTCATGCTCTCAGAGAGATCATGGGCATTTTGCTCATGAGGGATTCAGATAAAATTGGGGTTTCAAGTGAATCATTATGTTCATGCCACCTTCTCGCAGAGGTCTACAGTAGGCTATGTAGTGTCCGCTGTAGGTAGTTCCACTATTAGGTAATTATTGTTACGAAAGCATCAAAATCTCAGAAACTAAAATAGATATGGAAAAATGTGTGGGGAGAATATCGTTGGACTCGATTAGGTAAACAAAAAGTTATTGGTGAAAATTTTTCATATCCCGAAAAAAAAAAATTGTGTATGGACTTAGCCTAAAAAAATTCGTCGTGACTTGTCGAACAGTTTCGTTTCGACGAATTTGAATAAGTCCGTATTATACACACAATATTATGTAAATACAAACGAAATAGCTTAGTATAATCTGAAAGGTCTTCCTGCTCTCAGAGAGATCATAGGCATTTTGCTCATGAGGGATTCAGATGAAATTGGGGTTTCAAGTGATTCATTATGTTCATGCCACGTGCTCGCGGAAGTTTACAGTAGGCTATGTAGTGTCCGCTGTAGGTAGTTCCACTAATAGGTAATTATTGTTATGAAAGCATCAAAATCTCAAAAACTAAACTAGATATGGAAAAATGTGTAGGGAGAATATCGTTGGACTCGATCAGGTGAACAAAAAGATATAGGTGAAAATTTTTCATATCTCGAAAAAAAAAATTGTGTCTGGACTTAGCCTAAAAAAATTCGTCATGACTTGTCGAACAGTTTCGTTTCGACGAATTTGAATAAGTCTGTAATACACATACAATGTAATGTAAAATACAAACGAAATATTAAATAAAACTAAGTATCTTATTGGTCTTCCTGGTCATAGAAGAGAACATGAGGGAACATGAGGGATTCAGATGGAATGGGGGTTTCAAGTGAATCATTATGTTCATGCCACGTGGAAAAATGTGTAGGGAGAATATCGTTGGACTCGATCAGGTAAACAAAAAGTTATTGGTGAAAATTTTTCATATATCGAAAAAAAAAATTGTGTCTGGTCTTAGCCTAAAAAAATTCGTCGTGACTTGTCGAACAGTTTCGTTTCGACGAATTTGAATAAGTCTGTAATATACATACAATGTAATGTAAAATACAAACGAAATATTAAATAAACCTAAGTATCTTATTGGTCTTCCTGGTCATAGAAGAGAACATGAGGGAACATGAGGGATTCAGATGGAATGGGGGTTTCAAGTGAATCATTATGTTCATGCCACGTGCTCGCGGAGGTCTAGAGTAGGCTATGTAGTGTCCGCTGTAGGTAGTTCCACTATTAGGTAATTATTGTTATGAAAGCATCAAAATCTCAAAAACTAAACTAGATATGGAAAAATGTGTGGGGAGAATATCGTTGGACTCGATCAGGTAAACAAAAAGTTATTTGTTAAAATTTTTCATATATCGAAAAAAAAAATTGTGTCTGGACTTAGCCTAAAAAAATTCGTCGTGACTTGTCGAACAGTTTCGTTTCGACGAATTTGAATAAGTCTGTATTATACATACAATATAATGTAAAATACAAACGAAATAGCTTAGTATAATCTGAAAGGTCTTCCTGCTCTCAGAGAGATCATAGGCATTTTGCTCATGAGGGATTCAGATGAAATTGGGGTTTCAAGTGAATCATTATGTTCATGCCACGTGCTCGCAGAGGTCTACAGTACGCTATGTAGTGTCCGCTGTAGGTAGTTCCACTATTATTTAATAATTGTTATGAAAGCATCAGAATCTCAGAAACTAAAATAGATATGGAAAAATGTGTAGGGAGAATATCGTTGGACTCGATCAGGTAAACAAAAAGTTATTGGTGAAAATTTTTCATATCTCGAAAAAAAAAAATTGTGTCTGGACTTAGCCTAAAAACATTCGTCATGACTTGTCGAACAGTTTCGTTTCGACGAATTTGAATAAGTCCGTAATATACATACAATGTAATGTAAAATACAAACGAAATATGAAATAAAACTAAGTATCTTATTGGTCTTCCTGCTCATAGAAGAGAACATGAGGGAACATGAGGGATTCAGATGGAATGGGGGTTTCAAGTGAATCATTATGTTCATGCCGCGTGCTCGCGGAAGTCTACAGTAGGCTATGTAGTGTCCGCTGTAGGTAGTTCCACTATTATTTAATAATTGTTATGAAAGCATCAAAATCTCAGAAACTAAAATAGATATGGAAAAATGTGTAGGGAGAATATCGTTGGACTCGATTAGGTAAACAAAAATATATTGGTGAAAATTTTTCATATCCCGAAAAAAAAAATTGTGTATGGACTTAGCCTAAAAAAACTGACTTGTCGAACAGTTTCGTTTCGACGAATTTGAATAAGTCCGTAATACACATGCAATGTAACGTAAAATACAAACCAAATATGAAATAAAACTAAGTATCTTATTGGTCTTCCTGCTCATAGAAGAGAACGTGAGGGAACATGAGGAATTCAGATGGAATGGGGGTTTCAAGTGAATCATTATGTTCATGCCACGTGCTCGCAGAGGTCAACAGTAGGCTATGTAGTGTCCGCTGTAGGTATTTCCACTATTAGGTTATTATTGTTATGAAAGCATCAAAATCTCAAAAACTAAACTAGATATGGAAAAATGTGTAGGGAGAATATCGTTGGACTCGATTAGGTTAACAAAAAGTTATAAGTGAAAATTTTTCATATCCCAAAAAAAAAAATTGTGTCTGGACTTAGCCTAAAAACATTCGTCATGACTTGTCGAACAGTTTCGTTTCGACGAATTTGAATAAGTCCGTAATATACATACAATGTAATGTAAAATACAAACGAAATATGAAATAAAACTAAGTATCTTATTGGTCTTCCTGCTCATAGAAGAGAACATGAGGGAACATGAGGGATTCAGATGGAATGGGGGTTTCAAGTGAATCATTATGTTCATGCCACGTGCTCGCGGAAGTCTACAGTAGGCTATGTAGTGTCCGCTGTAGGTAGTTCCACTATTATTTAATAATTGTTATGAAAGCATCAAAATCTCAGAAACTAAAATAGATATGGAAAAATGTGTAGGGAGAATATCGTTGGACTCGATCAGGTAAACAAAAAGATATTGGTGAAAATTTTTCATATCTCGAAAATAAAAAATTGTCTGAACTTAGCCTAAAAAAATTCGTCGTGACTTGTCGAACAGTTTCGTTTCGACGAATTTGAATAAGTCCGTAT
The DNA here is from genome assembly GCA_958298965.1 of Chrysolina haemoptera. Classification (NCBI taxonomy): domain Eukaryota; kingdom Metazoa; phylum Arthropoda; class Insecta; order Coleoptera; family Chrysomelidae; genus Chrysolina; species Chrysolina haemoptera. The sequence continues at coordinate 17,990,606 of OY282603.1, read as the reverse complement.
TATACACACAATATAATGTAAAATACAAACGAAATAGCTTAGTATAATCTGAAAGGTTTTCCTGCTCTCAGAGAGATCATAGGCATTTTGCTCTTGAGGGATTCAGATGAAATTGGGGTTTCAAGTGAATCATTATGTTCATGCCACGTGCTCGCAGAGGTCTACAGTAGGCTATGTAGTGTCCGCTGTAGGTAGTTCCACTATTAGGTTATTAGTGTTATGAAAGCATCAAAATCTCAAAAACTAAACTAGATATGGAAAAATGTGTAGGAAGAATATCGTTGGACTCGATTAGGTAAACAAAAAGTTATTGGTGAAAATTTTTCATATCCCAAAAAAAAAAATTGTGTCTGGACTTAGCCTAAAAACATTCGTCATGACTTGTCGAACAGTTTTGTTTCGACGAATTTGAATAAGTCCGTAATATACATACAATGTAACGTAAAATACAAACCAAATATGAAATAAAACTAAGTATCTTATTGGTCTTCCTGCTCATAGAAGAGAACGTGAGAGAACATGAGGAATTCAGATGGAATGGGGGTTTCAAATGAATCATTATGTTCATGCCACGTGCTCGCAGAGGTCAACAGTAGGCTATGTAGTGTCCGCTGTAGGTATTTCCACTATTAGGTTATTATTGTTATGAAAGCATCAAAATCTCAAAAACTAAACTAGATATGGAAAAATGTGTAGGGAGAATATCGTTGGACTCGATTAGGTTAACAAAAAGTTATTGGTGAAAATTTTTCATATCCCAAAAAAAAAATTGTGTCTGGACTTAGCCTAAAAAAATTCTTCGTGACTTGTCGAACAGTTTCGTTTCGACGAATTTGAATAAGTCCGTATTATACACACAATATACTGTAAAATACAAACGAAATAGCTTAGTATAATCTGACAGGTCTTCCTGCTCTCAGAGAGATCATGGGCATTTTGCTCATGAGGGATTCAGATAAAATTGGGGTTTCAAGTGAATCATTATGTTCATGCCACCTTCTCGCAGAGGTCTACAGTAGGCTATGTAGTGTCCGCTGTAGGTAGTTCCACTATTAGGTAATTATTGTTATGAAAGCATCAAAATCTCAGAAACTAAAATAGATATGGAAAAATGTGTTGGGAGAATATCGTTGGACTCGATCAGGTAAACAAAAAGTTATTGGTGAAAATTTTTCATATCTCGAAAAAAAAAAAATTGTGTGGACTTAGCCTAAAAAAATTCGTCGTGACTTGTCGAACAGTTTCGTTTCAACGAATTTGAATAAGTCTGTAATATACATACAATGTAATGTAAAATACAAACGAAATATTAAATAAAACTAAGTATCTTATTGGTCTTCCTGGTCATAGAAGAGAACATGCGGGAACATGAGGTATTCAGATGGAATGGGGGTTTCAAGTGAATCATTATGTTCATGCCACGTGCTCGCGGAGGTCTAGATTAGGCTATGTAGTGTCCGCTGTAGGTAGTTCCACTATTATTTAATAATTGTTATGAAAGCATCAAAATCTCAAAAACTAAACTAGATATGGAAAAATGCGTAATGAGAATATCGTTGGACTCGATCAGGTGAACAAAAACTTATTGGTGAAAATTTTTCATATCCCGAAAAAAAAAAATTGTGTCTGGACTTAGCCTAAAAAAATTCGTCGTGACTTGTCGAACAGTTTCGTTTCGACGAATTTGAATAAGTCCGTATTATACACACAATATAATGTAAAATACAAACGAAATAGCTTAGTATAATCTGAAAGGTCTTCCTGCTCTCAGAGAGATCATAGGCATTTTGCTCATAAGGGATTCAGATGAAATTGGGGTTTCAAGTGAATCATTATGTTTAGCCACCTTCTCGCAGAGGTCTACAGTAGGCTATGTAGTGTCCGCTGTAGGTAGTTCCACTATTAGGTAATTATTGTTACGAAAGCATCAAAATCTCAAAAACTAAACTAGATATGGAAAAATGTGTAGGGAGAATATCGTTGGACTCGATCAGGTAAACAAAAAGTTATTGGTGAAAATTTTTCATATCTCGAAAAAAAAAATTGTGTCTGGACTTAGCCTAAAAACATTCGTCATGACTTGTCGAACAGTTTCGTTTCGACGAATTTGAATAAGTCCGTAATATACATACAATGTAATGTAAAATACAAACGAAATATGAAATAAAACTAAGTATCTTATTGGTCTTCCTGCTCATAGAAGAGAACATGAGGGAACATGAGGGATTCAGATGGAATGGGGGTTTCAAGTGAATCATTATGTTCATGCCACGTGCTCGCGGATGTCTACAGTAGGATAGGTAGTGTCCGCTGTAGGTAGTTCCACTATTATTTAATAATTGTTATGAAAGCATCAAACTCTCAGAAACTAAAATAGATATGGATAAATGTGTAGGGAGAATATCGTTGGTCTCGATTAGGTAAACAAAAAGTTATTGGTGAAAATTTTTCATATCCCGAAAAAAAAAATTGTGTCTGGACTTAGCCTAAAAAAATTCGTCGTGACTTGTCGAACAGTTTCGTTTCGACGAATTTGAATAAGTCCGTAATACACATACAATGTAATGTAAAATACAAACGAAATATGAAATAAAACTAAGTATCTTATAGGTATTCCTGCTCACAGAAGAGAACAAGAGGGAACATGAGGGATTCAGATGGAATAGGGGTTTCAAGTGAATCATTATGTTCATGCCACGTGCTCGCAGAGGTCAACAGTAGGCTATGTAGTGTCCGCTGTAGGTATTTCCACTATTAGGTTATTATTATTGATTGAAAGTTTGATTTTGTGGAGGAAATCCAGTTCTTGACATAATTTTTTGGGTTTATCACCTTCCACAATCTGAAAATGAAAAAAAATTTTAATCCAAAGAAATCTGTACAAGTGTAGAAGGGCAAATTAATTAATTGTGGAAGGTGATAAACCCAAAAAATTATGTCAAGAACTAGGTTATTATTGTTATGAAAGCATCAAAATCTCAAAAACTAAACTAGATATGGAAAAATGTGTAGAGAGAATATCGTTGGACTCGATCAGGTAAACAAAAAGTTATTGATGAAAATTTTTCATATCTCGAAAAAAAAAATTGTATCTGGACTTGGCCTAAAAAAATTCGTCATGACTTGTCGAACAGTTTCGTTTCGACGAATTTGAATAAGTCCGTAATACACATACAATGTAACGTAAAATACAAACCAAATATGAAATAAAACTAAGTATCCTATTGGCCTTCCTTCTCATAGAAGAGAACGTGAGGGAACATGAGGAATTCAGATGGAATTCAAGTGAATCATTATGTTCATGCCACGTGCTCGCAGAGGTCAACAGTAGGCTATGTAGTGTCCGCTGTAGGTATTTCCACTATTAGGTTATTATTATTGATTAAAAGTTTGATTTTGTGGAGGAAATCCAGTTCTTGACATAATTTTTTGGGTTTATCACCATCCACAATCTGAAAATGAAAAAAAATTTTAATCCAAAGAAATCTGTACAAGTGTAGAAGGGCAAATTAATTAATTGTGGAAGGTGATAAACCCAAAAAATTATGTCAAGAACTAGGTAATTATTGTTACGAAAGCATCAAAATCTCAAAAACTAAACTAGGTATGGAAAAATGTGTAGGGAGAATATCGTTGGACTCGATCAGGTAAACAAAAAGTTATTGGTGAAAATTTTTCATATCTCGAAAAAAAAAAAAGTGTCTGGACTTAGCCTAAAAACATTCGTCATGACTTGTCGAACAGTTTCGTTTCGACGAATTTGAATAAGTCCGTAATATACATACAATGTAATGTAAAATACAAACGAAATATGAAATAAAACTAAGTATCTTATTGGTCTTCCTGCTCATAGAAGAGAACATGAGGGAACATGAGGGATTCAGATGGAATGGGGGTTTCAAGTGAATCATTATGTTCATGCCACGTGCTCGCGGAAGTCTACAGTAGGCTATGTAGTGTCCGCTGTAGGTAGTTCCACTATTATTTAATAATTGTTATGAAAGCATCAAAATCTCAGAAATCAAAATAGATATGGAAAAATGTGTAGGGAGAATATCGTTGGACTCGATCAGGTAAACAAAAAGATATTGGTGAAAATTTTTCATATCTCGAAAATAAAAAATTGTCTGGACTTAGCCTAAAAAAATTCGTCGTGACTTGTCGAACAGTTTCGTTTCGACGAATTTGAATAAGTCCGTATTATACACACAATATAATGTAAAATACAAACGAAATAGCTTAGTATAATCTGAAAGGTCTTCCTGCTCTCAGAGAGATCATAGGCATTTTGCTCATGAGGGATTCAGATGAAATTGGGGTTTCAAGTGAATCATTATGTTCATGCCACCTTCTCGCAGAGGTCTACAGTAGGCTATGTAGTGTCCGCTGTAGGTAGTTCCACTATTAGGTAATTATTGTTATGAAAGCATCAAAATCTCAGAAACTAAAATAGATATGGAAAAATGTGTTGGGAGAATATCGTTGGACTCGATCAGGTAAACAAAAAGTTATTGGTGATAATTTTTCATATCTCGAAAAAAAAAAAAATTGTGTGGACTTAGCCTAAAAAAATTCGTCGTGACTTGTCGAACAGTTTCGTTTCAACGAATTTGAATAAGTCTGTAATATACATACAATGTAATGTAAAATACAAACGAAATATTAAATAAAACTAAGTATCTTATTGGTCTTCCTGGTCATAGAAGAGAACATGCGGGAACATGAGGTATTCAGATGGAATGGGGGTTTCAAGTGAATCATTATGTTCATGCCACGTGCTCGCGGAGGTCTAGATTAGGCTATGTAGTGTCCGCTGTAGGTAGTTCCACTATTATTTAATAATTGTTATGAAAGCATCAAAATCTCAAAAACTAAACTAGATATGGAAAAATGCGTAATGAGAATATCGTTGGACTCGATCAGGTGAACAAAAACTTATTGGTGAAAATTTTTCATATCCCGAAAAAAAAAAATTGTGTCTGGACTTAGCCTAAAAAAATTCGTCGTGACTTGTCGAACAGTTTCGTTTCGACGAATTTGAATAAGTCCGTATTATACACACAATATAATGTAAAATACAAACGAAATAGCTTAGTATAATCTGAAAGGTCTTCCTGCTCTCAGAGAGATCATAGGCATTTTGCTCATAAGGGATTCAGATGAAATTGGGGTTTCAAGTGAATCATTATGTTCATGCCACCTTCTCGCAGAGGTCTACAGTAGGCTATGTAGTGTCCGCTGTAGGTAGTTCCACTATTAGGTAATTATTGTTACGAAAGCATCAAAATCTCAAAAACTAAACTAGATATGGAAAAATGTGTAGGGAGAATATCGTTGGACTCGATCAGGTAAACAAAAAGTTATTGGTGAAAATTTTTCATATCTCGAAAAAAAAAATTGTGTCTGGACTTAGCCTAAAAACATTCGTCATGACTTGTCGAACAGTTTCGTTTCGACGAATTTGAATAAGTCCGTAATATACATACAATGTAATGTAAAATACAAACGAAATATGAAATAAAACTAAGTATCTTATTGGTCTTCCTGCTCATAGAAGAGAACATGAGGGAACATGAGGGATTCAGATGGAATGAGGGTTTCAAGTGAATCATTATGTTCATTCCACGTGCTCGCGGATGTCTACAGTAGGCTAGGTAGTGTCCGCTGTAGGTAGTTCCACTATTATTTAATAATTGTTATGAAAGCATCAAACTCTCAGAAACTAAAATAGATATGGATAAATGTGTAGGGAGAATATCGTTGGTCTCGATTAGGTAAACAAAAAGTTATTGGTGAAAATTTTTCATATCCCGAAAAAAAAAATTGTGTCTGGACTTAGCCTAAAAAAATTCGTCGTGACTTGTCGAACAGTTTCGTTTCGACGAATTTGAATAAGTCCGTAATATACATACAATGTAATGTAAAATACAAACGAAATATGAAATAAAACTAAGTATCTTATTGGTCTTCCTGCTCATAGAAGAGAACATGAGGGAACATGAGGGATTCAGATGGAATGGGGGTTTCAAGTGAATCATTATGTTCATGCCACCTTCTCGCAGAGGTCTACAGTAGGCTAGGTAGTGTCCGCTGTAGGTAGTTCCACTATTATTTAATAATTGTTATGAAAGCATCAAAATCTCAAAAACTAAACTAGATATGGAAAAATGCGTAATGAGAATATCGTTGGACTCGATCAGGTGAACAAAAACTTATTGGTGAAAATTTTTCATATCCCGAAAAAAAAAAATTGTGTCTGGACTTAGCCTAAAAAAATTCGTCGTGACTTGTCGAACAGTTTCGTTTCGACGAATTTGAATAAGTCCGTATTATACACACAATATAATGTAAAATACAAACGAAATAGCTTAGTATAATCTGAAAGGTCTTCCTGCTCTCAGAGAGATCATAGGCATTTTGCTCATAAGGGATTCAGATGAAATTGGGGTTTCAAGTGAATCATTATGTTCATGCCACCTTCTCGCAGAGGTCTACAGTAGGCTATGTAGTGTCCGCTGTAGGTAGTTCCACTATTAGGTAATTATTGTTACGAAAGCATCAAAATCTCAAAAACTAAACTAGATATGGAAAAATGTGTAGGGAGAATATCGTTGGACTCGATCAGGTAAACAAAAAGTTATTGGTGAAAATTTTTCATATCTCGAAAAAAAAAATTGTGTCTGGACTTAGCCTAAAAACATTCGTCATGACTTGTCGAACAGTTTCGTTTCGACGAATTTGAATAAGTCCGTAATATACATACAATGTAATGTAAAATACAAACGAAATATGAAATAAAACTAAGTATCTTATTGGTCTTCCTGCTCATAGAAGAGAACATGAGGGAACATGAGGGATTCAGATGGAATGAGGGTTTCAAGTGAATCATTATGTTCATTCCACGTGCTCGCGGATGTCTACAGTAGGCTAGGTAGTGTCCGCTGTAGGTAGTTCCACTATTATTTAATAATTGTTATGAAAGCATCAAACTCTCAGAAACTAAAATAGATATGGATAAATGTGTAGGGAGAATATCGTTGGTCTCGATTAGGTAAACAAAAAGTTATTGGTGAAAATTTTTCATATCCCGAAAAAAAAAATTGTGTCTGGACTTAGCCTAAAAAAATTCGTCGTGACTTGTCGAACAGTTTCGTTTCGACGAATTTGAATAAGTCCGTAATACACATACAATGTAATGTAAAATACAAACGAAATATGAAATAAAACTAAGTATCTTATAGGTCTTCCTGCTCACAGAAGAGAACAAGAGGGAACATGAGGGATTCAGATGGAATAGGGGTTTCAAGTGAATCATTATGTTCATGCCACGTGCTCGCAGAGGTCAACAGTAGGCTATGTAGTGTCCGCTGTAGGTATTTCCACTATTAGGTTATTATTATTGATTGAAAGTTTGATTTTGTGGAGGAAATCCAGTTCTTGACATAATTTTTTGGGTTTATCACCTTCCACAATCTGAAAATGAAAAAAATTTTTAATCCAAAGAAATCTGTACAAGTGTAGAAGGGCAAATTAATTAATTGTGGAAGGTGATAAACCCAAAAAATTATGTCAAGAACTAGGTAATTATTGTTACGAAAGCATCAAAATCTCAAAAACTAAACTAGGTATGGAAAAATGTGTAGGGAGAATATCGTTGGACTCGATCAGGTAAACAAAAAGTTATTGGTGAAAATTTTTCATATCTCGAAAAAAAAAAAGTGTCTGGACTTAGCCTAAAAACATTCGTCATGACTTGTCGAACAGTTTCGTTTCGACGAATTTGAATAAGTCCGTAATATACATACAATGTAATGTAAAATACAAACGAAATATGAAATAAAACTAAGTATCTTATTGGTCTTCCTGCTCATAGAAGAGAACATGAGGGAACATGAGGGATTCAGATGGAATGGGGGTTTCAAGTGAATCATTATGTTCATGCCACGTGCTCGCGGATGTCAACAGTAGGCTAGGTAGTGTCCGCTGTAGGTAGTTCCACTATTATTTAATAATTGTTATGAAAGCATCAAAATCTCAGAAACTAAAATAGATATGGAAAAATGTGTAGGGAGAATATCGTTGGACTCGATCAGGTAAACAAAAAGTTACTGGTGAAAATTTTTCATATCCCGAAAAAAAAAATTGTGTCTGGACTTAGCCTAAAAAAATTCGTCGTGACTTGTCGAACAGTTTCGTTTCGACGAATTTGAATAAGTCCGTAATACACATACAATGTAATGTAAAATACAAACGAAATATGAAATAAAACTAAGTATCTTATTGGTCTTCCTGCTCACAGAAGAGAACAAGAGGGAACATGAGGGATTCAGATGGAATAGGGGTTTCAAGTGAATCATTATGTTCATGCCACGTGCTCGCGGAGGTCTAGAGTAGGCTATGTAGTGTCCGCTGTAGGTAGTTCCACTATTAGGTAATTATTGTTATGAAAGCATCAAAATCTCAAAAACTAAACTAGATATGGAAAAATGTGTAGGGAGAATATCGTTGGACTCGATCAGGTGAACAAAAAGTTATGGGTGAAAATTTTTCATATCTCAAAAAAAAAAAAATTGTGTCTGGACTTAGCCTAAAAAAATTCGTCGTGACTTGTCGAACAGTTTCGTTTCGACGAATTTGAATGAGTCCGTATTATACACACAATATAATGTAAAATACAAACGAAATAGCTTAGTATAATGTGAAAGGTCTTCCTGCTCTCAGAGAGATCATAGGCATTTTGCTCATGAGGGATTCAGATGAAATTGGGGTTTCAAGTGAATCATTATGTTCATGCCACCTTCTCGCAGAGGTCTACAGTAGGCTATGTAGTGTCCGCTGTAGGTAGTTCCACTATTAGATAATTATTGTTATGAAAGCATCAAAATCTCAAAAACTACACAAGATATGGAAAAATGTGTAGGGAGAATATCGTTGGACTCGATCAGGTAAACAAAAAGTTATTGGTGAAAATTTTTCATATATCGAAAAAAAAAAATTGTGTCTGGACTTAGCCTAAAAAAATTCGTCGTGACTTGTCGAACAGTTTCGTTTCGACGAATTTGAATAAGTCTGTAATATACATACAATGTAATGTAAAATACAAACGAAATATTAAATAAAACTAAGTATCTTATTGGTCTTCCTGGTCATAGAAGAGAACATGAGGGAACATGAGGGATTCAGATGGAATGGGGGTTTCAAGTGAATCATTATGTTCATGCCACGTGCTCGCGGAGGTCTAGAGTAGGCTGTGTAGTGTCCGCTGTAGGTAGTTCCACTATTAGGTAATTATTGTTATGAAAGCATCAAAATCTCAAAAACTAAACTAGATATGGAAAAATGTGTGGGGAGAATATCGTTGGACTCGATCAGGTAAACAAAAAGTTATTTGTGAAAATTTTTCATATCTCGAAAAAAAAAATTGTGTCTGGACTTAGCCTAAAAAAATTCGACGTGACTTGTCGAACAGTTTCGTTTCGACGAATTTGAACAAGTCCGTATTATACACACAATATAATGTAAAATAAAAACGAAATAGCTTAGTATAATCTGAAAGGTCTTCCTGCTCTCAGAGAGATCATAGGCATTTTGCTCATGAGGGATTCAAATGAAATTGGGGTTTCAAGTGAATCATTATGTTCATGCCACCTTCTCGCAGAGGTCTACAGTAGGCTATGTAGTGTCCGCTGTAGGTATTTCCACTATTAGGTAATTATTGTTACGAAAGCATCAAAATCTCAAAAACTAAACTAGATATGGAAAAATGTGTAGAGAAAATATCGTTGGACTCGATCAGGTAAACAAAAAGTTATTGATGAAAATTTTTCATATCTCGAAAAAAAAAATTGTATCTGGACTTGGCCTAAAAAAATTCGTCATGACTTGTCGAACAGTTTCGTTTCGACGAATTTGAATAAGTCCGTAATACACATACAATGTAACGTAAAATACAAACCAAATATGAAATAAAACTAAGTATCCTATTGGCCTTCCTTCTCATAGAAGAGAACGTGAGGGAACATGAGGAATTCAGATGGAATTCAAGTGAATCATTATGTTCATGCCACGTGCTCGCAGAGGTCAACAGTAGGCTATGTAGTGTCCGCTGTAGGTATTTCCACTATTAGGTTATTATTATTGATTAAAAGTTTGATTTTGTGGAGGAAATCCAGTTCTTGACATAATTTTTTGGGTTTATCACCTTCCACAATCTGAAAATGAAAAAAAATTTTAATCCAAAGAAATCTGTACAAGTGTAGAAGGGCAAATTAATTAATTGTGGAAGGTGATAAACCCAAAAAATTATGTCAAGAACTAGGTAATTATTGTTACGAAAGCATCAAAATCTCAAAAACTAAACTAGGTATGGAAAAATGTGTAGGGAGAATATCGTTGGACTCGATCAGGTAAACAAAAAGTTATTGGTGAAAATTTTTCATATCTCGAAAAAAAAAAAAGTGTCTGGACTTAGCCTAAAAACATTCGTCATGACTTGTCGAACAGTTTCGTTTCGACGAATTTGAATAAGTCCGTAATATACATACAATGTAATGTAAAATACAAACGAAATATGAAATAAAACTAAGTATCTTATTGGTCTTCCTGCTCATAGAAGAGAACATGAGGGAACATGAGGGATTCAGATGGAATGGGGGTTTCAAGTGAATCATTATGTTCATGCCACGTGCTCGCGGAAGTCTACAGTAGGCTATGTAGTGTCCGCTGTAGGTAGTTCCACTATTATTTAATAATTGTTATGAAAGCATCAAAATCTCAGAAATCAAAATAGATATGGAAAAATGTGTAGGGAGAATATCGTTGGACTCGATCAGGTAAACAAAAAGATATTGGTGAAAATTTTTCATATCTCGAAAATAAAAATTGTCTGGACTTAGCCTAAAAAAATTCGTCGTGACTTGTCGAACAGTTTCGTTTCGACGAATTTGAATAAGTCCGTATTATACACACAATATAATGTAAAATACAAACGAAATAGCTTAGTATAATCTGAAAGGTCTTCCTGCTCTCAGAGAGATCATAGGCATTTTGCTCATGAGGGATTCAGATGAAATTGGGGTTTCAAGTGAATCATTATGTTCATGCCACCTTCTCGCAGAGGTCTACAGTAGGCTATGTAGTGTCCGCTGTAGGTAGTTCCACTATTAGGTAATTATTGTTATGAAAGCATCAAAATCTCAGAAACTAAAATAGATATGGAAAAATGTGTTGGGAGAATATCGTTGGACTCGATCAGGTAAACAAAAAGTTATTGGTGAAAATTTTTCATATCTCGAAAAAAAAAAAATTGTGTGGACTTAGCCTAAAAAAATTCGTCGTGACTTGTCGAACAGTTTCGTTTCAACGAATTTGAATAAGTCTGTAATATACATACAATGTAATGTAAAATACAAACGAAATATTAAATAAAACTAAGTATCTTATTGGTCTTCCTGGTCATAGAAGAGAACATGCGGGAACATGAGGTATTCAGATGGAATGGGGGTTTCAAGTGAATCATTATGTTCATGCCACGTGCTCGCGGAGGTCTAGATTAGGCTATGTAGTGTCCGCTGTAGGTAGTTCCACTATTATTTAATAATTGTTATGAAAGCATCAAAATCTCAAAAACTAAACTAGATATGGAAAAATGCGTAATGAGAATATCGTTGGACTCGATCAGGTGAACAAAAACTTATTGGTGAAAATTTTTCATATCCCGAAAAAAAAAAATTGTGTCTGGACTTAGCCTAAAAAAATTCGTCGTGACTTGTCGAACAGTTTCGTTTCGACGAATTTGAATAAGTCCGTATTATACACACAATATAATGTAAAATACAAACGAAATAGCTTAGTATAATCTGAAAGGTCTTCCTGCTCTCAGAGAGATCATAGGCATTTTGCTCATAAGGGATTCAGATGAAATTGGGGTTTCAAGTGAATCATTATGTTCATGCCACCTTCTCGCAGAGGTCTACAGTAGGCTATGTAGTGTCCGCTGTAGGTAGTTCCACTATTAGGTAATTATTGTTACGAAAGCATCAAAATCTCAAAAACTAAACTAGATATGGAAAAATGTGTAGGGAGAATATCGTTGGACTCGATCAGGTAAACAAAAAGTTATTGGTGAAAATTTTTCATATCTCGAAAAAAAAAATTGTGTCTGGACTTAGCCTAAAAACATTCGTCATGACTTGTCGAACAGTTTCGTTTCGACGAATTTGAATAAGTCCGTAATATACATACAATGTAATGTAAAATACAAACGAAATATGAAATAAAACTAAGTATCTTATTGGTCTTCCTGCTCATAGAAGAGAACATGAGGGAACATGAGGGATTCAGATGGAATGAGGGTTTCAAGTGAATCATTATGTTCATTCCACGTGCTCGCGGATGTCTACAGTAGGCTAGGTAGTGTCCGCTGTAGGTAGTTCCACTATTATTTAATAATTGTTATGAAAGCATCAAACTCTCAGAAACTAAAATAGATATGGATAAATGTGTAGGGAGAATATCGTTGGTCTCGATTAGGTAAACAAAAAGTTATTGGTGAAAATTTTTCATATCCCGAAAAAAAAAATTGTGTCTGGACTTAGCCTAAAAAAATTCGTCGTGACTTGTCGAACAGTTTCGTTTCGACGAATTTGAATAAGTCCGTAATACACATACAATGTAATGTAAAATACAAACGAAATATGAAATAAAACTAAGTATCTTATAGGTCTTCCTGCTCACAGAAGAGAACAAGAGGGAACATGAGGGATTCAGATGGAATAGGGGTTTCAAGTGAATCATTATGTTCATGCCACGTGCTCGCAGAGGTCAACAGTAGGCTATGTAGTGTCCGCTGTAGGTATTTCCACTATTAGGTTATTATTATTGATTGAAAGTTTGATTTTGTGGAGGAAATCCAGTTCTTGACATAATTTTTTGGGTTTATCACCTTCCACAATCTGAAAATGAAAAAAATTTTTAATCCAAAGAAATCTGTACAAGTGTAGAAGGGCAAATTAATTAATTGTGGAAGGTGATAAACCCAAAAAATTATGTCAAGAACTAGGTAATTATTGTTACGAAAGCATCAAAATCTCAAAAACTAAACTAGGTATGGAAAAATGTGTAGGGAGAATATCGTTGGACTCGATCAGGTAAACAAAAAGTTATTGGTGAAAATTTTTCATATCTCGAAAAAAAAAAAGTGTCTGGACTTAGCCTAAAAACATTCGTCATGACTTGTCGAACAGTTTCGTTTCGACGAATTTGAATAAGTCCGTAATATACATACAATGTAATGTAAAATACAAACGAAATATGAAATAAAACTAAGTATCTTATTGGTCTTCCTGCTCATAGAAGAGAACATGAGGGAACATGAGGGATTCAGATGGAATGGGGGTTTCAAGTGAATCATTATGTTCATGCCACGTGCTCGCGGATGTCAACAGTAGGCTAGGTAGTGTCCGCTGTAGGTAGTTCCACTATTATTTAATAATTGTTATGAAAGCATCAAAATCTCAGAAACTAAAATAGATATGGAAAAATGTGTAGGGAGAATATCGTTGGACTCGATCAGGTAAACAAAAAGTTACTGGTGAAAATTTTTCATATCCCGAAAAAAAAAATTGTGTCTGGACTTAGCCTAAAAAAATTCGTCGTGACTTGTCGAACAGTTTCGTTTCGACGAATTTGAATAAGTCCGTAATACACATACAATGTAATGTAAAATACAAACGAAATATGAAATAAAACTAAGTATCTTATTGGTCTTCCTGCTCACAGAAGAGAACAAGAGGGAACATGAGGGATTCAGATGGAATAGGGGTTTCAAGTGAATCATTATGTTCATGCCACGTGCTCGCGGAGGTCTAGAGTAGGCTATGTAGTGTCCGCTGTAGGTAGTTCCACTATTAGGTAATTATTGTTATGAAAGCATCAAAATCTCAAAAACTAAACTAGATATGGAAAAATGTGTAGGGAGAATATCGTTGGACTCGATCAGGTGAACAAAAAGTTATGGGTGAAAATTTTTCATATCTCAAAAAAAAAAAAATTGTGTCTGGACTTAGCCTAAAAAAATTCGTCGTGACTTGTCGAACAGTTTCGTTTCGACGAATTTGAATGAGTCCGTATTATACACACAATATAATGTAAAATACAAACGAAATAGCTTAGTATAATGTGAAAGGTCTTCCTGCTCTCAGAGAGATCATAGGCATTTTGCTCATGAGGGATTCAGATGAAATTGGGGTTTCAAGTGAATCATTATGTTCATGCCACCTTCTCGCAGAGGTCTACAGTAGGCTATGTAGTGTCCGCTGTAGGTAGTTCCACTATTAGATAATTATTGTTATGAAAGCATCAAAATCTCAAAAACTACACAAGATATGGAAAAATGTGTAGGGAGAATATCGTTGGACTCGATCAGGTAAACAAAAAGTTATTGGTGAAAATTTTTCATATATCGAAAAAAAAAAATTGTGTCTGGACTTAGCCTAAAAAAATTCGACGTGACTTGTCGAACAGTTTCGTTTCGACGAATTTGAACAAGTCCGTATTATACACACAATATAATGTAAAATAAAAACGAAATAGCTTAGTATAATCTGAAAGGTCTTCCTGCTCTCAGAGAGATCATAGGCATTTTGCTCATGAGGGATTCAAATGAAATTGGGGTTTCAAGTGAATCATTATGTTCATGCCACCTTCTCGCAGAGGTCTACAGTAGGCTATGTAGTGTCCGCTGTAGGTATTTCCACTATTAGGTAATTATTGTTACGAAAGCATCAAAATCTCAAAAACTAAACTAGATATCGAAAAATGTGTAGAGAAAATATCGTTGGACTCGATCAGGTGAACAAAAAGTTATGGGTGAAAATTTTTCATATCTCAAAAAAAAAAAAATTGTGTCTGGACTTAGCCTAAAAAAATTCGTCGTGACTTGTCGAACAGTTTCGTTTCGACGAATTTGAATGAGTCCGTATTATACACACAATATAATGTAAAATACAAACGAAATAGCTTAGTATAATGTGAAAGGTCTTCCTGCTCTCAGAGAGATCATAGGCATTTTGCTCATGAGGGATTCAGATGAAATTGGGGTTTCAAGTGAATCATTATGTTCATGCCACCTTCTCGCAGAGGTCTACAGTAGGCTATGTAGTGTCCGCTGTAGGTAGTTCCACTATTAGATAATTATTGTTATGAAAGCATCAAAATCTCAAAAACTACACAAGATATGGAAAAATGTGTAGGGAGAATATCGTTGGACTCGATCAGGTAAACAAAAAGTTATTGGTGAAAATTTTTCATATATCGAAAAAAAAAAATTGTGTCTGGACTTAGCCTAAAAAAATTCGACGTGACTTGTCGAACAGTTTCGTTTCGACGAATTTGAACAAGTCCGTATTATACACACAATATAATGTAAAATAAAAACGAAATAGCTTAGTATAATCTGAAAGGTCTTCCTGCTCTCAGAGAGATCATAGGCATTTTGCTCATGAGGGATTCAAATGAAATTGGGGTTTCAAGTGAATCATTATGTTCATGCCACCTTCTCGCAGAGGTCTACAGTAGGCTATGTAGTGTCCGCTGTAGGTATTTCCACTATTAGGTAATTATTGTTACGAAAGCATCAAAATCTCAAAAACTAAACTAGATATGGAAAAATGTGTAGAGAAAATATCGTTGGACTCGATCAGGTAAACAAAAAGTTATTGATGAAAATTTTTCATATCTCGAAAAAAAAAATTGTGCCTGGACTTAGCCTAAAAAAATTCGTCATGACTTGTCGAACAGTTTCGTTTCGACGAATTTGAATAAGTCCGTAATACACATACAATGTAACGTAAAATACAAACCAAATATGAAATAAAACTAAGTATCTTATTGGTCTTCCTGCTCATAGAAGAGAACGTGAGGGAACATGAGGAATTCAGATGGAATGGGGGTTTCAAGTGAATCATTATGTTCATGCCACGTGCTCGCAGAGGTCAACAGTAGGCTATGTAGTGTCCGCTGTAGGTATTTCCACTATTAGGTTATTATTGTTATGAAAGCATCAAAATCTCAAAAACTAAACTAGATATGGAAAAATGTGTAGGGAGAATATCGTTGGACTCGATTAGGTAAACAAAAAGTTATTGATGAAAATTTTTCATATCTCGAAAAAAAAAATTGTGTTTGGACTTAGCCTAAAAACATTCGTCATGACTTGTCGAACAGTTTCGTTTCGACGAGTTTGAATAAGTCCGTAATATACATACAATGTAATGTAAAATACAAACGAAATATGAAATAAAACTAAGTATCTTATTGGTCTTCCTGCTCATAGAAGAGAACATGAGGGAACATGAGGGATTCAGATGGAATGGGGGTTTCAAGTGAATCATTATGTTCATGCCACGTGCTCGCGGATGTCTACAGTAGGCTAGGTAGTGTCCGCTGTAGGTAGTTCCACTATTATTTGATAATTGTTATGAAAGCATCAAAATCTCAGAAACTAAAATAGATATGGAAAAATGTGTAGGGAGAATATCGTTGTACTCGATTAGGTAAACAAAAAGTTATTGGTGAAAATTTTTCATATCCCGAAAAAAAAAATTGTGTCTGGACATGGCCTAAAAAAATTCGTCGTGACTTGTCGAACAGTTTCGTTACGACGAATTTGAATAAGTCCGTAATACACATACAATGTAATGTAAAATACAAACGAAATATGAAATAAAACTAAGAATCTTATAGGTCTTCCTGCTCACAGAAGAGAACAAGAGGGAACATGAGGGATTCAGATGGAATAGGGGTTTCAAGTGAATCATTATGTTCATGCCACGTGCTCGCAGAGGTCTAGAGTAGGCTATGTAGTGTCCGCTGTAGGTAGTTCCACTATTAGGTTATTAGTGTTATGAAAGCATCAAAATCTCAAAAACTAAACTAGATATGGAAAAATGTGTAGGGAGAATATCGTTGGACTCGATTAGGTTAACAAAAAGTTATTGGTGAAAATTTTTCATATCCCAAAAAAAAAAATTGTGTCTGGACTTTGCCTAAAAAAATTCGTCATGACTTGTCGAACAGTTTCGTTTCGACGAATTTGAATAAGTCCGTAATACACAAACAATGTAACGTAAAATACAAACGAAATATGAAATAAAACTAAGTATCTTATAGGTCTTCCTGCTCACAGAAGAGAACATGAGGGATTCAGATGGAATGGGGGTTTCAAGTGAATCATTATGTTCATGCCACGTGCTCGCGGAGGTCTAGAGTAGGCTGTGTAGTGTCCGCTGTAGGTAGTTCCACTATTAGGTAATTATTGTTATGAAAGCATCAAAATCTCAAAAACTAAACTAGATATGGAAAAATGTGTAGGGAGAATATCGTTGGACTCGATCAGGTAAACAAAAAGTTACTGGTGAAAATTTTTCATATCTCGAAAAAAAAAAATTGACTGGACTTGGCCTAAAAAAATTCGTCGTGACTTGTCGAACAGTTTCGTTTCGACGAATTTGAATAAGTCTGTAATATACATACAATGTAATGTAAATTACAAACGAAATATTAAATAAAACTAAGTATCTTATTGGTCTTCCTGGTCATAGAAGAGAACATGAGGGAACATGAGGGATTCAGATGGAATGGGGGTTTCAAGTGAATCATTATGTTCATGCCACGTGCTCGCGGAAGTCTACAGTAGGCTATGTAGTGTCCGCTGTAGGTAGTTCCACTATTATTTAATAATTGTTATGAAAGCATCAAAATCTCAGAAACTAAAATAGATTTGGAAAAATGTGTAGGGAGAATATCGTTGGACTCGATCAGGTAAACAAAAAGTTACTGGTGAAAATTTTTCATATCTCGAAAAAAAAAAATTGACTGGACTTGGCCTAAAAAAATTCGTCGTGACTTGTCGAACAGTTTCGTTTCGACGAATTTGAATAAGTCTGTAATATACATACAATGTAATGTAAATTACAAACGAAATATTAAATAAAACTAAGTATCTTATTGGTCTTCCTGGTCATAGAAGAGAACATGAGGGAATATGAGGGATTCAGATGGAATGGGGGTTTCAAGTGAATCATTATGTTCATGCAACGTGCTCGCAGAGGTCTACAGTAGGCTATGTAGTGTCCGCTGTAGGTATTTCCGCTATTAGGTTATTATTGTTATGAAAGCATCAAAATCTCAAAAACTAAACTAGATATGGAAAAATGTGTAGAGAGAATATCGTTGGACTCGATCACGTAAACAAAAAGTTATTGATGAAAATTTTTCATATCTCGAAAAAAAAATTGTGTCTGGACTTAGCCTAAAAAAATTCGTCATGACTTGTCGAACAGTTTCGTTTCGACGAATTTGAATAAGTCCGTAATACACATACAATGTAATGTAAATTAAAAACGAAATATGAAATAAAACTAAGTATCTTATAGGTCTTCCTGCTCACAGAAGAGAACATGAGGGAACATGAGGGATTCAGATGGAATGGGGGTTTCAAGTGAATCATTATGTTCATGCCACGTGCTCGCGGAAGTCTACAGTAGGCTATGTCCGCTGTAGGTAGTTCCACTATTATTTAATAATTGTTATGAAAGCATCAAAATCTCAGAAACTAAAATAGATATGGAAAAATGTGTAGGGAGAATATCGTTGGACTCGATTAGGTAAACAAAAAGTTATTGGTGAAATTTTTTCATATCTCGAAAAAAAAAATTGTGTCTGGACATAGCCTAAAAAAATTCGTCGTGACTTGTCGAACAGTTTCGTTTCGACGAATTTGAATAAGTCCGTATTATACACACAATATACTGTAAAATACAAACGAAATAGCTTAGTATAATCTGACAGGTCTTCATGCTCTCAGAGAGATCATGGGCATTTTGCTCATGAGGGATTCAGATAAAATTGGGGTTTCAAGTGAATCATTATGTTCATGCCACCTTCTCGCAGAGGTCTACAGTAGGCTATGTAGTGTCCGCTGTAGGTAGTTCCACTATTAGGTAATTATTGTTACGAAAGCATCAAAATCTCAGAAACTAAAATAGATATGGAAAAATGTGTGGGGAGAATATCGTTGGACTCGATTAGGTAAACAAAAAGTTATTGGTGAAAATTTTTCATATCCCGAAAAAAAAAAATTGTGTATGGACTTAGCCTAAAAAAATTCGTCGTGACTTGTCGAACAGTTTCGTTTCGACGAATTTGAATAAGTCCGTATTATACACACAATATTATGTAAATACAAACGAAATAGCTTAGTATAATCTGAAAGGTCTTCCTGCTCTCAGAGAGATCATAGGCATTTTGCTCATGAGGGATTCAGATGAAATTGGGGTTTCAAGTGATTCATTATGTTCATGCCACGTGCTCGCGGAAGTTTACAGTAGGCTATGTAGTGTCCGCTGTAGGTAGTTCCACTAATAGGTAATTATTGTTATGAAAGCATCAAAATCTCAAAAACTAAACTAGATATGGAAAAATGTGTAGGGAGAATATCGTTGGACTCGATCAGGTGAACAAAAAGATATAGGTGAAAATTTTTCATATCTCGAAAAAAAAAATTGTGTCTGGACTTAGCCTAAAAAAATTCGTCATGACTTGTCGAACAGTTTCGTTTCGACGAATTTGAATAAGTCTGTAATACACATACAATGTAATGTAAAATACAAACGAAATATTAAATAAAACTAAGTATCTTATTGGTCTTCCTGGTCATAGAAGAGAACATGAGGGAACATGAGGGATTCAGATGGAATGGGGGTTTCAAGTGAATCATTATGTTCATGCCACGTGGAAAAATGTGTAGGGAGAATATCGTTGGACTCGATCAGGTAAACAAAAAGTTATTGGTGAAAATTTTTCATATATCGAAAAAAAAAATTGTGTCTGGTCTTAGCCTAAAAAAATTCGTCGTGACTTGTCGAACAGTTTCGTTTCGACGAATTTGAATAAGTCTGTAATATACATACAATGTAATGTAAAATACAAACGAAATATTAAATAAACCTAAGTATCTTATTGGTCTTCCTGGTCATAGAAGAGAACATGAGGGAACATGAGGGATTCAGATGGAATGGGGGTTTCAAGTGAATCATTATGTTCATGCCACGTGCTCGCGGAGGTCTAGAGTAGGCTATGTAGTGTCCGCTGTAGGTAGTTCCACTATTAGGTAATTATTGTTATGAAAGCATCAAAATCTCAAAAACTAAACTAGATATGGAAAAATGTGTGGGGAGAATATCGTTGGACTCGATCAGGTAAACAAAAAGTTATTTGTTAAAATTTTTCATATATCGAAAAAAAAAATTGTGTCTGGACTTAGCCTAAAAAAATTCGTCGTGACTTGTCGAACAGTTTCGTTTCGACGAATTTGAATAAGTCTGTATTATACATACAATATAATGTAAAATACAAACGAAATAGCTTAGTATAATCTGAAAGGTCTTCCTGCTCTCAGAGAGATCATAGGCATTTTGCTCATGAGGGATTCAGATGAAATTGGGGTTTCAAGTGAATCATTATGTTCATGCCACGTGCTCGCAGAGGTCTACAGTACGCTATGTAGTGTCCGCTGTAGGTAGTTCCACTATTATTTAATAATTGTTATGAAAGCATCAGAATCTCAGAAACTAAAATAGATATGGAAAAATGTGTAGGGAGAATATCGTTGGACTCGATCAGGTAAACAAAAAGTTATTGGTGAAAATTTTTCATATCTCGAAAAAAAAAAATTGTGTCTGGACTTAGCCTAAAAACATTCGTCATGACTTGTCGAACAGTTTCGTTTCGACGAATTTGAATAAGTCCGTAATATACATACAATGTAATGTAAAATACAAACGAAATATGAAATAAAACTAAGTATCTTATTGGTCTTCCTGCTCATAGAAGAGAACATGAGGGAACATGAGGGATTCAGATGGAATGGGGGTTTCAAGTGAATCATTATGTTCATGCCGCGTGCTCGCGGAAGTCTACAGTAGGCTATGTAGTGTCCGCTGTAGGTAGTTCCACTATTATTTAATAATTGTTATGAAAGCATCAAAATCTCAGAAACTAAAATAGATATGGAAAAATGTGTAGGGAGAATATCGTTGGACTCGATTAGGTAAACAAAAATATATTGGTGAAAATTTTTCATATCCCGAAAAAAAAAATTGTGTATGGACTTAGCCTAAAAAAACTGACTTGTCGAACAGTTTCGTTTCGACGAATTTGAATAAGTCCGTAATACACATGCAATGTAACGTAAAATACAAACCAAATATGAAATAAAACTAAGTATCTTATTGGTCTTCCTGCTCATAGAAGAGAACGTGAGGGAACATGAGGAATTCAGATGGAATGGGGGTTTCAAGTGAATCATTATGTTCATGCCACGTGCTCGCAGAGGTCAACAGTAGGCTATGTAGTGTCCGCTGTAGGTATTTCCACTATTAGGTTATTATTGTTATGAAAGCATCAAAATCTCAAAAACTAAACTAGATATGGAAAAATGTGTAGGGAGAATATCGTTGGACTCGATTAGGTTAACAAAAAGTTATAAGTGAAAATTTTTCATATCCCAAAAAAAAAAATTGTGTCTGGACTTAGCCTAAAAACATTCGTCATGACTTGTCGAACAGTTTCGTTTCGACGAATTTGAATAAGTCCGTAATATACATACAATGTAATGTAAAATACAAACGAAATATGAAATAAAACTAAGTATCTTATTGGTCTTCCTGCTCATAGAAGAGAACATGAGGGAACATGAGGGATTCAGATGGAATGGGGGTTTCAAGTGAATCATTATGTTCATGCCACGTGCTCGCGGAAGTCTACAGTAGGCTATGTAGTGTCCGCTGTAGGTAGTTCCACTATTATTTAATAATTGTTATGAAAGCATCAAAATCTCAGAAACTAAAATAGATATGGAAAAATGTGTAGGGAGAATATCGTTGGACTCGATCAGGTAAACAAAAAGATATTGGTGAAAATTTTTCATATCTCGAAAATAAAAAATTGTCTGAACTTAGCCTAAAAAAATTCGTCGTGACTTGTCGAACAGTTTCGTTTCGACGAATTTGAATAAGTCCGTATTATACACACAATATAATGTAAAATACAAACGAAATAGCTTAGTATAATCTGAAAGGTTTTCCTGCTCTCAGAGAGATCATAGGCATTTTGCTCTTGAGGGATTCAGATGAAATTGGGGTTTCAAGTGAATCATTATGTTCATGCCACGTGCTCGCAGAGGTCTACAGTAGGCTATGTAGTGTCCGCTGTAGGTAGTTCCACTATTAGGTTATTAGTGTTATGAAAGCATCAAAATCTCAAAAACTAAACTAGATATGGAAAAATGTGTAGGAAGAATATCGTTGGACTCGATTAGGTAAACAAAAAGTTATTGGTGAAAATTTTTCATATCCCAAAAAAAAAAATTGTGTCTGGACTTAGCCTAAAAACATTCGTCATGACTTGTCGAACAGTTTTGTTTCGACGAATTTGAATAAGTCCGTAATATACATACAATGTAACGTAAAATACAAACCAAATATGAAATAAAACTAAGTATCTTATTGGTCTTCCTGCTCATAGAAGAGAACGTGAGAGAACATGAGGAATTCAGATGGAATGGGGGTTTCAAATGAATCATTATGTTCATGCCACGTGCTCGCAGAGGTCAACAGTAGGCTATGTAGTGTCCGCTGTAGGTATTTCCACTATTAGGTTATTATTGTTATGAAAGCATCAAAATCTCAAAAACTAAACTAGATATGGAAAAATGTGTAGGGAGAATATCGTTGGACTCGATTAGGTTAACAAAAAGTTATTGGTGAAAATTTTTCATATCCCAAAAAAAAAATTGTGTCTGGACTTAGCCTAAAAAAATTCTTCGTGACTTGTCGAACAGTTTCGTTTCGACGAATTTGAATAAGTCCGTATTATACACACAATATACTGTAAAATACAAACGAAATAGCTTAGTATAATCTGACAGGTCTTCCTGCTCTCAGAGAGATCATGGGCATTTTGCTCATGAGGGATTCAGATAAAATTGGGGTTTCAAGTGAATCATTATGTTCATGCCACCTTCTCGCAGAGGTCTACAGTAGGCTATGTAGTGTCCGCTGTAGGTAGTTCCACTATTAGGTAATTATTGTTATGAAAGCATCAAAATCTCAGAAACTAAAATAGATATGGAAAAATGTGTTGGGAGAATATCGTTGGACTCGATCAGGTAAACAAAAAGTTATTGGTGAAAATTTTTCATATCTCGAAAAAAAAAAAATTGTGTGGACTTAGCCTAAAAAAATTCGTCGTGACTTGTCGAACAGTTTCGTTTCAACGAATTTGAATAAGTCTGTAATATACATACAATGTAATGTAAAATACAAACGAAATATTAAATAAAACTAAGTATCTTATTGGTCTTCCTGGTCATAGAAGAGAACATGCGGGAACATGAGGTATTCAGATGGAATGGGGGTTTCAAGTGAATCATTATGTTCATGCCACGTGCTCGCGGAGGTCTAGATTAGGCTATGTAGTGTCCGCTGTAGGTAGTTCCACTATTATTTAATAATTGTTATGAAAGCATCAAAATCTCAAAAACTAAACTAGATATGGAAAAATGCGTAATGAGAATATCGTTGGACTCGATCAGGTGAACAAAAACTTATTGGTGAAAATTTTTCATATCCCGAAAAAAAAAAATTGTGTCTGGACTTAGCCTAAAAAAATTCGTCGTGACTTGTCGAACAGTTTCGTTTCGACGAATTTGAATAAGTCCGTATTATACACACAATATAATGTAAAATACAAACGAAATAGCTTAGTATAATCTGAAAGGTCTTCCTGCTCTCAGAGAGATCATAGGCATTTTGCTCATAAGGGATTCAGATGAAATTGGGGTTTCAAGTGAATCATTATGTTTAGCCACCTTCTCGCAGAGGTCTACAGTAGGCTATGTAGTGTCCGCTGTAGGTAGTTCCACTATTAGGTAATTATTGTTACGAAAGCATCAAAATCTCAAAAACTAAACTAGATATGGAAAAATGTGTAGGGAGAATATCGTTGGACTCGATCAGGTAAACAAAAAGTTATTGGTGAAAATTTTTCATATCTCGAAAAAAAAAATTGTGTCTGGACTTAGCCTAAAAACATTCGTCATGACTTGTCGAACAGTTTCGTTTCGACGAATTTGAATAAGTCCGTAATATACATACAATGTAATGTAAAATACAAACGAAATATGAAATAAAACTAAGTATCTTATTGGTCTTCCTGCTCATAGAAGAGAACATGAGGGAACATGAGGGATTCAGATGGAATGGGGGTTTCAAGTGAATCATTATGTTCATGCCACGTGCTCGCGGATGTCTACAGTAGGATAGGTAGTGTCCGCTGTAGGTAGTTCCACTATTATTTAATAATTGTTATGAAAGCATCAAACTCTCAGAAACTAAAATAGATATGGATAAATGTGTAGGGAGAATATCGTTGGTCTCGATTAGGTAAACAAAAAGTTATTGGTGAAAATTTTTCATATCCCGAAAAAAAAAATTGTGTCTGGACTTAGCCTAAAAAAATTCGTCGTGACTTGTCGAACAGTTTCGTTTCGACGAATTTGAATAAGTCCGTAATACACATACAATGTAATGTAAAATACAAACGAAATATGAAATAAAACTAAGTATCTTATAGGTATTCCTGCTCACAGAAGAGAACAAGAGGGAACATGAGGGATTCAGATGGAATAGGGGTTTCAAGTGAATCATTATGTTCATGCCACGTGCTCGCAGAGGTCAACAGTAGGCTATGTAGTGTCCGCTGTAGGTATTTCCACTATTAGGTTATTATTATTGATTGAAAGTTTGATTTTGTGGAGGAAATCCAGTTCTTGACATAATTTTTTGGGTTTATCACCTTCCACAATCTGAAAATGAAAAAAATTTTTAATCCAAAGAAATCTGTACAAGTGTAGAAGGGCAAATTAATTAATTGTGGAAGGTGATAAACCCAAAAAATTATGTCAAGAACTAGGTTATTATTGTTATGAAAGCATCAAAATCTCAAAAACTAAACTAGATATGGAAAAATGTGTAGAGAGAATATCGTTGGACTCGATCAGGTAAACAAAAAGTTATTGATGAAAATTTTTCATATCTCGAAAAAAAAAATTGTATCTGGACTTGGCCTAAAAAAATTCGTCATGACTTGTCGAACAGTTTCGTTTCGACGAATTTGAATAAGTCCGTAATACACATACAATGTAACGTAAAATACAAACCAAATATGAAATAAAACTAAGTATCCTATTGGCCTTCCTTCTCATAGAAGAGAACGTGAGGGAACATGAGGAATTCAGATGGAATTCAAGTGAATCATTATGTTCATGCCACGTGCTCGCAGAGGTCAACAGTAGGCTATGTAGTGTCCGCTGTAGGTATTTCCACTATTAGGTTATTATTATTGATTAAAAGTTTGATTTTGTGGAGGAAATCCAGTTCTTGACATAATTTTTTGGGTTTATCACCATCCACAATCTGAAAATGAAAAAAAATTTTAATCCAAAGAAATCTGTACAAGTGTAGAAGGGCAAATTAATTAATTGTGGAAGGTGATAAACCCAAAAAATTATGTCAAGAACTAGGTAATTATTGTTACGAAAGCATCAAAATCTCAAAAACTAAACTAGGTATGGAAAAATGTGTAGGGAGAATATCGTTGGACTCGATCAGGTAAACAAAAAGTTATTGGTGAAAATTTTTCATATCTCGAAAAAAAAAAAAGTGTCTGGACTTAGCCTAAAAACATTCGTCATGACTTGTCGAACAGTTTCGTTTCGACGAATTTGAATAAGTCCGTAATATACATACAATGTAATGTAAAATACAAACGAAATATGAAATAAAACTAAGTATCTTATTGGTCTTCCTGCTCATAGAAGAGAACATGAGGGAACATGAGGGATTCAGATGGAATGGGGGTTTCAAGTGAATCATTATGTTCATGCCACGTGCTCGCGGAAGTCTACAGTAGGCTATGTAGTGTCCGCTGTAGGTAGTTCCACTATTATTTAATAATTGTTATGAAAGCATCAAAATCTCAGAAATCAAAATAGATATGGAAAAATGTGTAGGGAGAATATCGTTGGACTCGATCAGGTAAACAAAAAGATATTGGTGAAAATTTTTCATATCTCGAAAATAAAAAATTGTCTGGACTTAGCCTAAAAAAATTCGTCGTGACTTGTCGAACAGTTTCGTTTCGACGAATTTGAATAAGTCCGTATTATACACACAATATAATGTAAAATACAAACGAAATAGCTTAGTATAATCTGAAAGGTCTTCCTGCTCTCAGAGAGATCATAGGCATTTTGCTCATGAGGGATTCAGATGAAATTGGGGTTTCAAGTGAATCATTATGTTCATGCCACCTTCTCGCAGAGGTCTACAGTAGGCTATGTAGTGTCCGCTGTAGGTAGTTCCACTATTAGGTAATTATTGTTATGAAAGCATCAAAATCTCAGAAACTAAAATAGATATGGAAAAATGTGTTGGGAGAATATCGTTGGACTCGATCAGGTAAACAAAAAGTTATTGGTGATAATTTTTCATATCTCGAAAAAAAAAAAAATTGTGTGGACTTAGCCTAAAAAAATTCGTCGTGACTTGTCGAACAGTTTCGTTTCAACGAATTTGAATAAGTCTGTAATATACATACAATGTAATGTAAAATACAAACGAAATATTAAATAAAACTAAGTATCTTATTGGTCTTCCTGGTCATAGAAGAGAACATGCGGGAACATGAGGTATTCAGATGGAATGGGGGTTTCAAGTGAATCATTATGTTCATGCCACGTGCTCGCGGAGGTCTAGATTAGGCTATGTAGTGTCCGCTGTAGGTAGTTCCACTATTATTTAATAATTGTTATGAAAGCATCAAAATCTCAAAAACTAAACTAGATATGGAAAAATGCGTAATGAGAATATCGTTGGACTCGATCAGGTGAACAAAAACTTATTGGTGAAAATTTTTCATATCCCGAAAAAAAAAAATTGTGTCTGGACTTAGCCTAAAAAAATTCGTCGTGACTTGTCGAACAGTTTCGTTTCGACGAATTTGAATAAGTCCGTATTATACACACAATATAATGTAAAATACAAACGAAATAGCTTAGTATAATCTGAAAGGTCTTCCTGCTCTCAGAGAGATCATAGGCATTTTGCTCATAAGGGATTCAGATGAAATTGGGGTTTCAAGTGAATCATTATGTTCATGCCACCTTCTCGCAGAGGTCTACAGTAGGCTATGTAGTGTCCGCTGTAGGTAGTTCCACTATTAGGTAATTATTGTTACGAAAGCATCAAAATCTCAAAAACTAAACTAGATATGGAAAAATGTGTAGGGAGAATATCGTTGGACTCGATCAGGTAAACAAAAAGTTATTGGTGAAAATTTTTCATATCTCGAAAAAAAAAATTGTGTCTGGACTTAGCCTAAAAACATTCGTCATGACTTGTCGAACAGTTTCGTTTCGACGAATTTGAATAAGTCCGTAATATACATACAATGTAATGTAAAATACAAACGAAATATGAAATAAAACTAAGTATCTTATTGGTCTTCCTGCTCATAGAAGAGAACATGAGGGAACATGAGGGATTCAGATGGAATGAGGGTTTCAAGTGAATCATTATGTTCATTCCACGTGCTCGCGGATGTCTACAGTAGGCTAGGTAGTGTCCGCTGTAGGTAGTTCCACTATTATTTAATAATTGTTATGAAAGCATCAAACTCTCAGAAACTAAAATAGATATGGATAAATGTGTAGGGAGAATATCGTTGGTCTCGATTAGGTAAACAAAAAGTTATTGGTGAAAATTTTTCATATCCCGAAAAAAAAAATTGTGTCTGGACTTAGCCTAAAAAAATTCGTCGTGACTTGTCGAACAGTTTCGTTTCGACGAATTTGAATAAGTCCGTAATATACATACAATGTAATGTAAAATACAAACGAAATATGAAATAAAACTAAGTATCTTATTGGTCTTCCTGCTCATAGAAGAGAACATGAGGGAACATGAGGGATTCAGATGGAATGGGGGTTTCAAGTGAATCATTATGTTCATGCCACCTTCTCGCAGAGGTCTACAGTAGGCTAGGTAGTGTCCGCTGTAGGTAGTTCCACTATTATTTAATAATTGTTATGAAAGCATCAAAATCTCAAAAACTAAACTAGATATGGAAAAATGCGTAATGAGAATATCGTTGGACTCGATCAGGTGAACAAAAACTTATTGGTGAAAATTTTTCATATCCCGAAAAAAAAAAATTGTGTCTGGACTTAGCCTAAAAAAATTCGTCGTGACTTGTCGAACAGTTTCGTTTCGACGAATTTGAATAAGTCCGTATTATACACACAATATAATGTAAAATACAAACGAAATAGCTTAGTATAATCTGAAAGGTCTTCCTGCTCTCAGAGAGATCATAGGCATTTTGCTCATAAGGGATTCAGATGAAATTGGGGTTTCAAGTGAATCATTATGTTCATGCCACCTTCTCGCAGAGGTCTACAGTAGGCTATGTAGTGTCCGCTGTAGGTAGTTCCACTATTAGGTAATTATTGTTACGAAAGCATCAAAATCTCAAAAACTAAACTAGATATGGAAAAATGTGTAGGGAGAATATCGTTGGACTCGATCAGGTAAACAAAAAGTTATTGGTGAAAATTTTTCATATCTCGAAAAAAAAAATTGTGTCTGGACTTAGCCTAAAAACATTCGTCATGACTTGTCGAACAGTTTCGTTTCGACGAATTTGAATAAGTCCGTAATATACATACAATGTAATGTAAAATACAAACGAAATATGAAATAAAACTAAGTATCTTATTGGTCTTCCTGCTCATAGAAGAGAACATGAGGGAACATGAGGGATTCAGATGGAATGAGGGTTTCAAGTGAATCATTATGTTCATTCCACGTGCTCGCGGATGTCTACAGTAGGCTAGGTAGTGTCCGCTGTAGGTAGTTCCACTATTATTTAATAATTGTTATGAAAGCATCAAACTCTCAGAAACTAAAATAGATATGGATAAATGTGTAGGGAGAATATCGTTGGTCTCGATTAGGTAAACAAAAAGTTATTGGTGAAAATTTTTCATATCCCGAAAAAAAAAATTGTGTCTGGACTTAGCCTAAAAAAATTCGTCGTGACTTGTCGAACAGTTTCGTTTCGACGAATTTGAATAAGTCCGTAATACACATACAATGTAATGTAAAATACAAACGAAATATGAAATAAAACTAAGTATCTTATAGGTCTTCCTGCTCACAGAAGAGAACAAGAGGGAACATGAGGGATTCAGATGGAATAGGGGTTTCAAGTGAATCATTATGTTCATGCCACGTGCTCGCAGAGGTCAACAGTAGGCTATGTAGTGTCCGCTGTAGGTATTTCCACTATTAGGTTATTATTATTGATTGAAAGTTTGATTTTGTGGAGGAAATCCAGTTCTTGACATAATTTTTTGGGTTTATCACCTTCCACAATCTGAAAATGAAAAAAATTTTTAATCCAAAGAAATCTGTACAAGTGTAGAAGGGCAAATTAATTAATTGTGGAAGGTGATAAACCCAAAAAATTATGTCAAGAACTAGGTAATTATTGTTACGAAAGCATCAAAATCTCAAAAACTAAACTAGGTATGGAAAAATGTGTAGGGAGAATATCGTTGGACTCGATCAGGTAAACAAAAAGTTATTGGTGAAAATTTTTCATATCTCGAAAAAAAAAAAGTGTCTGGACTTAGCCTAAAAACATTCGTCATGACTTGTCGAACAGTTTCGTTTCGACGAATTTGAATAAGTCCGTAATATACATACAATGTAATGTAAAATACAAACGAAATATGAAATAAAACTAAGTATCTTATTGGTCTTCCTGCTCATAGAAGAGAACATGAGGGAACATGAGGGATTCAGATGGAATGGGGGTTTCAAGTGAATCATTATGTTCATGCCACGTGCTCGCGGATGTCAACAGTAGGCTAGGTAGTGTCCGCTGTAGGTAGTTCCACTATTATTTAATAATTGTTATGAAAGCATCAAAATCTCAGAAACTAAAATAGATATGGAAAAATGTGTAGGGAGAATATCGTTGGACTCGATCAGGTAAACAAAAAGTTACTGGTGAAAATTTTTCATATCCCGAAAAAAAAAATTGTGTCTGGACTTAGCCTAAAAAAATTCGTCGTGACTTGTCGAACAGTTTCGTTTCGACGAATTTGAATAAGTCCGTAATACACATACAATGTAATGTAAAATACAAACGAAATATGAAATAAAACTAAGTATCTTATTGGTCTTCCTGCTCACAGAAGAGAACAAGAGGGAACATGAGGGATTCAGATGGAATAGGGGTTTCAAGTGAATCATTATGTTCATGCCACGTGCTCGCGGAGGTCTAGAGTAGGCTATGTAGTGTCCGCTGTAGGTAGTTCCACTATTAGGTAATTATTGTTATGAAAGCATCAAAATCTCAAAAACTAAACTAGATATGGAAAAATGTGTAGGGAGAATATCGTTGGACTCGATCAGGTGAACAAAAAGTTATGGGTGAAAATTTTTCATATCTCAAAAAAAAAAAAATTGTGTCTGGACTTAGCCTAAAAAAATTCGTCGTGACTTGTCGAACAGTTTCGTTTCGACGAATTTGAATGAGTCCGTATTATACACACAATATAATGTAAAATACAAACGAAATAGCTTAGTATAATGTGAAAGGTCTTCCTGCTCTCAGAGAGATCATAGGCATTTTGCTCATGAGGGATTCAGATGAAATTGGGGTTTCAAGTGAATCATTATGTTCATGCCACCTTCTCGCAGAGGTCTACAGTAGGCTATGTAGTGTCCGCTGTAGGTAGTTCCACTATTAGATAATTATTGTTATGAAAGCATCAAAATCTCAAAAACTACACAAGATATGGAAAAATGTGTAGGGAGAATATCGTTGGACTCGATCAGGTAAACAAAAAGTTATTGGTGAAAATTTTTCATATATCGAAAAAAAAAAATTGTGTCTGGACTTAGCCTAAAAAAATTCGACGTGACTTGTCGAACAGTTTCGTTTCGACGAATTTGAACAAGTCCGTATTATACACACAATATAATGTAAAATAAAAACGAAATAGCTTAGTATAATCTGAAAGGTCTTCCTGCTCTCAGAGAGATCATAGGCATTTTGCTCATGAGGGATTCAAATGAAATTGGGGTTTCAAGTGAATCATTATGTTCATGCCACCTTCTCGCAGAGGTCTACAGTAGGCTATGTAGTGTCCGCTGTAGGTATTTCCACTATTAGGTAATTATTGTTACGAAAGCATCAAAATCTCAAAAACTAAACTAGATATGGAAAAATGTGTAGAGAAAATATCGTTGGACTCGATCAGGTGAACAAAAAGTTATGGGTGAAAATTTTTCATATCTCAAAAAAAAAAAAATTGTGTCTGGACTTAGCCTAAAAAAATTCGTCGTGACTTGTCGAACAGTTTCGTTTCGACGAATTTGAATGAGTCCGTATTATACACACAATATAATGTAAAATACAAACGAAATAGCTTAGTATAATGTGAAAGGTCTTCCTGCTCTCAGAGAGATCATAGGCATTTTGCTCATGAGGGATTCAGATGAAATTGGGGTTTCAAGTGAATCATTATGTTCATGCCACCTTCTCGCAGAGGTCTACAGTAGGCTATGTAGTGTCCGCTGTAGGTAGTTCCACTATTAGATAATTATTGTTATGAAAGCATCAAAATCTCAAAAACTACACAAGATATGGAAAAATGTGTAGGGAGAATATCGTTGGACTCGATCAGGTAAACAAAAAGTTATTGGTGAAAATTTTTCATATATCGAAAAAAAAAAATTGTGTCTGGACTTAGCCTAAAAAAATTCGACGTGACTTGTCGAACAGTTTCGTTTCGACGAATTTGAACAAGTCCGTATTATACACACAATATAATGTAAAATAAAAACGAAATAGCTTAGTATAATCTGAAAGGTCTTCCTGCTCTCAGAGAGATCATAGGCATTTTGCTCATGAGGGATTCAAATGAAATTGGGGTTTCAAGTGAATCATTATGTTCATGCCACCTTCTCGCAGAGGTCTACAGTAGGCTATGTAGTGTCCGCTGTAGGTATTTCCACTATTAGGTAATTATTGTTACGAAAGCATCAAAATCTCAAAAACTAAACTAGATATGGAAAAATGTGTAGAGAAAATATCGTTGGACTCGATCAGGTAAACAAAAAGTTATTGATGAAAATTTTTCATATCTCGAAAAAAAAAATTGTGCCTGGACTTAGCCTAAAAAAATTCGTCATGACTTGTCGAACAGTTTCGTTTCGACGAATTTGAATAAGTCCGTAATACACATACAATGTAACGTAAAATACAAACCAAATATGAAATAAAACTAAGTATCTTATTGGTCTTCCTGCTCATAGAAGAGAACGTGAGGGAACATGAGGAATTCAGATGGAATGGGGGTTTCAAGTGAATCATTATGTTCATGCCACGTGCTCGCAGAGGTCAACAGTAGGCTATGTAGTGTCCGCTGTAGGTATTTCCACTATTAGGTTATTATTGTTATGAAAGCATCAAAATCTCAAAAACTAAACTAGATATGGAAAAATGTGTAGGGAGAATATCGTTGGACTCGATTAGGTAAACAAAAAGTTATTGATGAAAATTTTTCATATCTCGAAAAAAAAAATTGTGTTTGGACTTAGCCTAAAAACATTCGTCATGACTTGTCGAACAGTTTCGTTTCGACGAGTTTGAATAAGTCCGTAATATACATACAATGTAATGTAAAATACAAACGAAATATGAAATAAAACTAAGTATCTTATTGGTCTTCCTGCTCATAGAAGAGAACATGAGGGAACATGAGGGATTCAGATGGAATGGGGGTTTCAAGTGAATCATTATGTTCATGCCACGTGCTCGCGGATGTCTACAGTAGGCTAGGTAGTGTCCGCTGTAGGTAGTTCCACTATTATTTGATAATTGTTATGAAAGCATCAAAATCTCAGAAACTAAAATAGATATGGAAAAATGTGTAGGGAGAATATCGTTGTACTCGATTAGGTAAACAAAAAGTTATTGGTGAAAATTTTTCATATCCCGAAAAAAAAAATTGTGTCTGGACATGGCCTAAAAAAATTCGTCGTGACTTGTCGAACAGTTTCGTTACGACGAATTTGAATAAGTCCGTAATACACATACAATGTAATGTAAAATACAAACGAAATATGAAATAAAACTAAGAATCTTATAGGTCTTCCTGCTCACAGAAGAGAACAAGAGGGAACATGAGGGATTCAGATGGAATAGGGGTTTCAAGTGAATCATTATGTTCATGCCACGTGCTCGCAGAGGTCTAGAGTAGGCTATGTAGTGTCCGCTGTAGGTAGTTCCACTATTAGGTTATTAGTGTTATGAAAGCATCAAAATCTCAAAAACTAAACTAGATATGGAAAAATGTGTAGGGAGAATATCGTTGGACTCGATTAGGTTAACAAAAAGTTATTGGTGAAAATTTTTCATATCCCAAAAAAAAAAATTGTGTCTGGACTTCGCCTAAAAACATTCGTCATGACTTGTCGAACAGTTTCGTTTCGACGAATTTGAATAAGTCCGTAATATACATACAATGTAATGTAAAATACAAACGAAATATGAAATAAAACTAAGTATCTTATTGGTCTTCCTGCTCATAGAAGAGAACATGAGGGAACATGAGGGATTCAGATGGAATGGGGGTTTCAAGTGAATCATTATGTTCATGCCACGTGCTCGCGGATGTCTACAGTAGGCTAGGTAGTGTCCGCTGTAGGTAGTTCCACTATTATTTAATAATTGTTATGAAAGCATCAAAATCTCAGAAACTAAAATAGATATGGAAAAATATGTAGGGAGAATATCGTTGGACTCGATTAGGTAAACAAAAAGTTATTTGTGAAAATTTTTCATATCTCGAAAAAAAAAATTGTGTCTGGACTTAGCCTAAAAAAATTCGTCGTGACTTGTCGAACAGTTTCGTTTCGACGAATTTGAATAAGTCCGTATTATACACACAATATAATGTAAAATACGAACGAAATAGCTTAGTATAATCTGAAAGGTCTTCCTGCTCTCAGAGAGATCATAGGCATTTTGCTCATGAGGGATTCAGATGAAATTGGTTTCAAGTTAATCATTATGTTCATGCCACGTGCTCGCAGAGGTCTACAGTAGGCTATGTAGTGTCCGCTGTAGGTAGTTCCACTATTATTTAATAATTGTTATGAAAGCATCAAAATCTCAGAAACTAAAATAGATATGGAAAAATGTGTAAAGAGAATATCGTTGGACTCGATCAGGTAAACAAAAAGTTACTGGCGAAAATTTTTCATATCTCGAAAAAAAAAAATTGTCTGGACTTAGCCTAAAAAAATTCGTCGTGACTTGTCGAACAGTTTCGTTTCGACGAATTTGAATAAGTCTGTAATATACATACAATGTTATGTAAAATACAAACGAAATATTAAATAAAACTAAGTATCTTATTGGTCTTCCTGCTCACAGAAGAGAACATGAGGGAACATGAGGGATTCAGATGGAATAGGGGTTTCAAGTGAATCATTATGTTCATGCCACGTGCTCGCGGAGGTCTAGAGTACGCTATGTAGTGTTCGCTGTAGGTAGTTCCACTATTAGATAATTATTGTTATGAAAGCATCAAAATCTCAAAAACTAAACAAGATATGGAAAAATGTGTAGGGAGAATATCGTTGGACTCGATCAGTTGAACAAAAAGTTATTGGTGAAAATTTTTCATATATCTCGAAAAAAAAAATTGT
Source organism: Chrysolina haemoptera (assembly GCA_958298965.1). Classification (NCBI taxonomy): domain Eukaryota; kingdom Metazoa; phylum Arthropoda; class Insecta; order Coleoptera; family Chrysomelidae; genus Chrysolina; species Chrysolina haemoptera. The sequence continues at coordinate 17,955,696 of OY282603.1, read as the reverse complement.
GTCTGGACTTGGCCTAAAAACATTCGTCATGACTTGTCGAACAGTTTCGTTTCGAAGAATTTGAATAAGTCCGTAATATACATACAATGTAATGTAAAATACAAACGAAATATGAAATAAAACTGAGTATCTTATTGGTCTTCCTGCTCATAGAAGAGAACATGAGGGAACATGAGGGATTCAGATGGAATGGGGGTTTCAAGTGAATCATTATGTTCATGCCACGTGCTCGCGGAAGTCTACAGTAGGCTATGTAGTGTCCGCTGTAGGTAGTTCCACTATTATTTAATAATTGTTATGAAAGCATCAAAATCTCAGAAACTAAAATAGATATGGAAAAATGTGTAGGGAGAATATCGTTGGACTCGATTAGGTAAACAAAAATATATTGGTGAAAATTTTTCATATCCCGAAAAAAAAAATTGTGTATGGACTTAGCCTAAAAAAACTGACTTGTCGAACAGTTTCGTTTCGACGAATTTGAATAAGTCCGTAATACACATGCAATGTAACGTAAAATACAAACCAAATATGAAATAAAACTAAGTATCTTATTGGTCTTCCTGCTCATAGAAGAGAACGTGAGGGAACATGAGGAATTCAGATGGAATGGGGGTTTCAAGTGAATCATTATGTTCATGCCACGTGCTCGCAGAGGTCAACAGTAGGCTATGTAGTGTCCGCTGTAGGTATTTCCACTATTAGGTTATTATTGTTATGAAAGCATCAAAATCTCAAAAACTAAACTAGATATGGAAAAATGTGTAGGGAGAATATCGTTGGACTCGATTAGGTTAACAAAAAGTTATTGGTGAAAATTTTTCATATCCCAAAAAAAAAAATTGTGTCTGGACTTAGCCTAAAAACATTCGTCATGACTTGTCGAACAGTTTCGTTTCGACGAATTTGAATAAGTCCGTAATATACATACAATGTAATGTAAAATACAAACGAAATATGAAATAAAACTAAGTATCTTATTGGTCTTCCTGCTCATAGAAGAGAACATGAGGGAACATGAGGGATTCAGATGGAATGGGGGTTTCAAGTGAATCATTATGTTCATGCCACGTGCTCGCGGATGTCTACAGTAGGCTAGGTAGTGTCCGCTGTAGGTAGTTCCACTATTATTTAATAATTGTTATGAAAGCATCAAAATCTCAGAAACTAAAATAGATATGGAAAAATATGTAGGGAGAATATCGTTGGACTCGATTAGGTAAACAAAAAGTTATTTGTGAAAATTTTTCATATCTCGAAAAAAAAAATTGTGTCTGGACTTAGCCTAAAAAAATTCGTCGTGACTTGTCGAACAGTTTCGTTTCGACGAATTTGAATAAGTCCGTATTATACACACAATATAATGTAAAATACGAACGAAATAGCTTAGTATAATCTGAAAGGTCTTCCTGCTCTCAGAGAGATCATAGGCATTTTGCTCATGAGGGATTCAGATGAAATTGGTTTCAAGTTAATCATTATGTTCATGCCACGTGCTCGCAGAGGTCTACAGTAGGCTATGTAGTGTCCGCTGTAGGTAGTTCCACTATTATTTAATAATTGTTATGAAAGCATCAAAATCTCAGAAACTAAAATAGATATGGAAAAATGTGTAAAGAGAATATCGTTGGACTCGATCAGGTAAACAAAAAGTTACTGGCGAAAATTTTTCATATCTCGAAAAAAAAAAATTGTCTGGACTTAGCCTAAAAAAATTCGTCGTGACTTGTCGAACAGTTTCGTTTCGACGAATTTGAATAAGTCTGTAATATACATACAATGTTATGTAAAATACAAACGAAATATTAAATAAAACTAAGTATCTTATTGGTCTTCCTGCTCACAGAAGAGAACATGAGGGAACATGAGGGATTCAGATGGAATAGGGGTTTCAAGTGAATCATTATGTTCATGCCACGTGCTCGCGGAGGTCTAGAGTACGCTATGTAGTGTTCGCTGTAGGTAGTTCCACTATTAGATAATTATTGTTATGAAAGCATCAAAATCTCAAAAACTAAACAAGATATGGAAAAATGTGTAGGGAGAATATCGTTGGACTCGATCAGTTGAACAAAAAGTTATTGGTGAAAATTTTTCATATATCTCGAAAAAAAAAATTGTGTCTGGACTTGGCCTAAAAACATTCGTCATGACTTGTCGAACAGTTTCGTTTCGAAGAATTTGAATAAGTCCGTAATATACATACAATGTAATGTAAAATACAAACGAAATATGAAATAAAACTGAGTATCTTATTGGTCTTCCTGCTCATAGAAGAGAACATGAGGGAACATGAGGGATTCAGATGGAATGGGGGTTTCAAGTGAATCATTATGTTCATGCCACGTGCTCGCGGAAGTCTACAGTAGGCTATGTAGTGTCCGCTGTAGGTAGTTCCACTATTATTTAATAATTGTTATGAAAGCATCAAAATCTCAGAAACTAAAATAGATATGGAAAAATGTGTAGGGAGAATATCGTTGGACTCGATTAGGTAAACAAAAAGTTATTGATGAAAATTTTTCATATCCCGAAAAAAACAATTGTGTCTGTACGTAGCCTAAAAAAATTCGTCATGACTTGTCGAACAGTTTCGTTTCGACGAATTTGAATAAGTCCGTAATATACATACAATGTAACGTAAAATACAAACGAAATATGAAATAAAACTAAGGATCTTATTGGTCTTCCTGCTCATAGAAGAGAACGTGAGGGAAGATAAGGAATTCAGATGGAATGGGGGTTTCAAGTGAATCATTATGTTCATACCACGTGCTCGCAGAGGTCTACAGTAGGCTATGTAGTGTCCGCTGTAGGTATTTCCACTATTAGGTTATTATTGTTATGAAAGCATCAAAATCTCAAAAACTGAACTAGATATGGAAAAATGTGTAGAGAGAATATCGTTGGACTCGATCAGGTAAACAAAAAGTTGTTGTTGAAAATTTTTCATATCTCGAAAAAAAAAATTGTGTCTGGACTTAGCCTAAAAAAATTCGTCATGACTTGTCGATCAGTTTCGTTTCGACGAATTTGAATAAGTCCGTATAACACATACAATGTAATGTAAAATACAAACGAAATATGAAATAAAACTAAGTATCTTATAGGTCTTCCTGCTCACAGAAGAGAACATGAGGGAACATGAGGGATTCAGAAGGAATGGGGGTTTCAAGTGAATCATTATGTTCATGCCACGTGCTCGCGGAAGTCTACAGTAGGCTATGTCCGCTGTAGGTAGTTCCACTATTATTTAATTATTGTTATGAAAGCATCAAAATCTCAAAAACTAAGCTAGATATGGAAAAATGTGTAAGAAGAATATCGTTGGACTCGATCAGGTAAACAAAAAGTTATTGGTGAAAATTTTTCATATCTCGAAAAAAAAAATTGTGTCTGGACTTAGCCTAAAAAAATTCGTCGTGACTTGTCGAACAGTTTCGTTTCGACGAATTTGAATAAGTCCGTAATACACATACAATGTAATGTAAATTAAAAACGAAATATGAAATAAAACTAAGTATCTTATAAGTCTTCCTGCTCACAGAAGAGAACATGAGGGAACGTGAGGGATTCAGATGGAATAGGGGTTTCAAGTGAATCATTATGTTCATGCCACGTGCTCGCGGAGGTCTAGAGTAGGCTATGTAGTGTCCGCTGTAGGTAGTTCCACTATTAGCTAATTATTGTTATGAAAGCATCAAAATCTCAAAAACTAAACTAGATATGGAAAAATGTGTAGGGAGAATATCGTTGGACTCGATGAGGTAAACAAAAAGTTATTGGTGAAAATTTTTCATATCCCGAAAAAAAAAAATTGTGTCTGGACTTAGCCTAAAAAAATTCGTCGTGACTTGTCGAATGTTTCGTTTCGACGAATTTGAATAAGTCCGTATTATACACACAATATAATGTAAAATACAAACGAAATAGCTTAGTATAATCTGAAAGGTCTTCCTGCTCTCAGAGAGATCATAGGCATTTTGCTCATAAGGGATTCAGATGAAATTGGGGTTTCAAGTGAATCATTATGTTCATGCCACCTTCTCGCAGAGGTCTACAGTAGGCTATGTAGTGTCCGCTGTAGGTAGTTCCACTATTATTTAATAATTGTTATGAAAGCATCAGAATCTCAGAAACTAAAATAGATATGGAAAAATGTGTAGGGAGAATATCGTTGGACTCGATCAGGTGAACAAAAAGATATAGGTGAAAATTTTTCATATCTCGAAAAAAAAAATTGTGTCTGGACTTAGCCTAAAAACATTCGTCATGACTTGTCGAACAGTTTCGTTTCGACGAATTTGAATAAGTCCGTAATATACATACAATGTAATGTAAAATACAAACGAAATATGAAATAAAACTAAGTATCTTATTGGTCTTCCTGCTCATAGAAGAGAACATGAGGGAACATGAGGGATTCAGATGGAATGGGGGTTTCAAGTGAATCATTATTTTCATGCCACGTGCTCGCGGAAGTCTACAGTGGGCTATGTAGTGTCCGCTGTAGGTAGTTCCACTATTATTTAATAATTGTTATGAAAGCATCAAAATCTCAGAAACTAAAATAGATATGGAAAAATGTGTTGGGAGAATATCGTTGGACTCGATCAGGTAAACAAAAAGTTACTGGTGGAAATTTTTCATATCCCGAAAAAAAAAATTGTGTCTGTACTTTGCCTAAAAAAATTCGTCATGACTTGTCGAACAGTTTCGTTTCGACGAATTTGAATAAGTCCGTAATACACAAACAATGTAACGTAAAATACAAACGAAATATGAAATAAAACTAAGTATCTTATAGGTCTTCCTGCTCACAGAAGAGAACATGAGGGATTCAGATGGAATGGGGGTTTCAAGTGAATCATTATGTTCATGCCACGTGCTCGCGGAGGTCTAGAGTAGGCTGTGTAGTGTCCGCTGTAGGTAGTTCCACTATTAGGTAATTATTGTTATGAAAGCATCAAAATCTCAAAAACTAAACTAGATATGGAAAAATGTGTAGGGAGAATATCGTTGGACTCGATCAGGTAAACAAAAAGTTACTGGTGAAAATTTTTCATATCTCGAAAAAAAAAATTGACTGGACTTGGCCTAAAAAAATTCGTCGTGACTTGTCGAACAGTTTCGTTTCGACGAATTTGAATAAGTCTGTAATATACATACAATGTAATGTAAATTACAAACGAAATATTAAATAAAACTAAGTATCTTATTGGTCTTCCTGGTCATAGAAGAGAACATGAGGGAACATGAGGGATTCAGATGGAATGGGGGTTTCAAGTGAATCATTATGTTCATGCCACGTGCTCGCGGAAGTCTACAGTAGGCTATGTAGTGTCCGCTGTAGGTAGTTCCACTATTATTTAATAATTGTTATGAAAGCATCAAAATCTCAGAAACTAAAATAGATTTGGAAAAATGTGTAGGGAGAATATCGTTGGACTCGATCAGGTAAACAAAAAGTTACTGGTGAAAATTTTTCATATCTCGAAAAAAAAAAATTGACTGGACTTGGCCTAAAAAAATTCGTCGTGACTTGTCGAACAGTTTCGTTTCGACGAATTTGAATAAGTCTGTAATATACATACAATGTAATGTAAATTACAAACGAAATATTAAATAAAACTAAGTATCTTATTGGTCTTCCTGGTCATAGAAGAGAACATGAGGGAATATGAGGGATTCAGATGGAATGGGGGTTTCAAGTGAATCATTATGTTCATGCAACGTGCTCGCAGAGGTCTACAGTAGGCTATGTAGTGTCCGCTGTAGGTATTTCCGCTATTAGGTTATTATTGTTATGAAAGCATCAAAATCTCAAAAACTAAACTAGATATGGAAAAATGTGTAGAGAGAATATCGTTGGACTCGATCACGTAAACAAAAAGTTATTGATGAAAATTTTTCATATCTCGAAAAAAAAATTGTGTCTGGACTTAGCCTAAAAAAATTCGTCATGACTTGTCGAACAGTTTCGTTTCGACGAATTTGAATAAGTCCGTAATACACATACAATGTAATGTAAATTAAAAACGAAATATGAAATAAAACTAAGTATCTTATAGGTCTTCCTGCTCACAGAAGAGAACATGAGGGAACATGAGGGATTCAGATGGAATGGGGGTTTCAAGTGAATCATTATGTTCATGCCACGTGCTCGCGGAAGTCTACAGTAGGCTATGTCCGCTGTAGGTAGTTCCACTATTATTTAATAATTGTTATGAAAGCATCAAAATCTCAGAAACTAAAATAGATATGGAAAAATGTGTAGGGAGAATATCGTTGGACTCGATTAGGTAAACAAAAAGTTATTGGTGAAATTTTTTCATATCTCGAAAAAAAAAATTGTGTCTGGACATAGCCTAAAAAAATTCGTCGTGACTTGTCGAACAGTTTCGTTTCGACGAATTTGAATAAGTCCGTATTATACACACAATATACTGTAAAATACAAACGAAATAGCTTAGTATAATCTGACAGGTCTTCATGCTCTCAGAGAGATCATGGGCATTTTGCTCATGAGGGATCCAGATAAAATTGGGGTTTCAAGTGAATCATTATGTTCATGCCACCTTCTCGCAGAGGTCTACAGTAGGCTATGTAGTGTCCGCTGTAGGTAGTTCCACTATTAGGTAATTATTGTTACGAAAGCATCAAAATCTCAGAAACTAAAATAGATATGGAAAAATGTGTGGGGAGAATATCGTTGGACTCGATTAGGTAAACAAAAAGTTATTGGTGAAAATTTTTCATATCCCGAAAAAAAAAAATTGTGTATGGACTTAGCCTAAAAAAATTCGTCGTGACTTGTCGAACAGTTTCGTTTCGACGAATTTGAATAAGTCCGTATTATACACACAATATTATGTAAATACAAACGAAATAGCTTAGTATAATCTGAAAGGTCTTCCTGCTCTCAGAGAGATCATAGGCATTTTGCTCATGAGGGATTCAGATGAAATTGGGGTTTCAAGTGATTCATTATGTTCATGCCACGTGCTCGCGGAAGTCTACAGTAGGCTATGTAGTGTCCGCTGTAGGTAGTTCCACTAATAGGTAATTATTGTTATGAAAGCATCAAAATCTCAAAAACTAAACTAGATATGGAAAAATGTGTAGGGAGAATATCGTTGGACTCGATCAGGTGAACAAAAAGATATAGGTGAAAATTTTTCATATCTCGAAAAAAAAAATTGTGTCTGGACTTAGCCTAAAAAAATTCGTCATGACTTGTCGAACAGTTTCGTTTCGACGAATTTGAATAAGTCTGTAATACACATACAATGTAATGTAAAATACAAACGAAATATTAAATAAAACTAAGTATCTTATTGGTCTTCCTGGTCATAGAAGAGAACATGAGGGAACATGAGGGATTCAGATGGAATGGGGGTTTCAAGTGAATCATTATGTTCATGCCACGTGGAAAAATGTGTAGGGAGAATATCGTTGGACTCGATCAGGTAAACAAAAAGTTATTGGTGAAAATTTTTCATATATCGAAAAAAAAAATTGTGTCTGGTCTTAGCCTAAAAAAATTCGTCGTGACTTGTCGAACAGTTTCGTTTCGACGAATTTGAATAAGTCTGTAATATACATACAATGTAATGTAAAATACAAACGAAATATTAAATAAACCTAAGTATCTTATTGGTCTTCCTGGTCATAGAAGAGAACATGAGGGAACATGAGGGATTCAGATGGAATGGGGGTTTCAAGTGAATCATTATGTTCATGCCACGTGCTCGCGGAGGTCTAGAGTAGGCTATGTAGTGTCCGCTGTAGGTAGTTCCACTATTAGGTAATTATTGTTATGAAAGCATCAAAATCTCAAAAACTAAACTAGATATGGAAAAATGTGTGGGGAGAATATCGTTGGACTCGATCAGGTAAACAAAAAGTTATTTGTTAAAATTTTTCATATATCGAAAAAAAAAATTGTGTCTGGACTTAGCCTAAAAAAATTCGTCGTGACTTGTCGAACAGTTTCGTTTCGACGAATTTGAATAAGTCTGTATTATACATACAATATAATGTAAAATACAAACGAAATAGCTTAGTATAATCTGAAAGGTCTTCCTGCTCTCAGAGAGATCATAGGCATTTTGCTCATGAGGGATTCAGATGAAATTGGGGTTTCAAGTGAATCATTATGTTCATGCCACGTGCTCGCAGAGGTCTACAGTACGCTATGTAGTGTCCGCTGTAGGTAGTTCCACTATTATTTAATAATTGTTATGAAAGCATCAGAATCTCAGAAACTAAAATAGATATGGAAAAATGTGTAGGGAGAATATCGTTGGACTCGATCAGGTAAACAAAAAGTTATTGGTGAAAATTTTTCATATCTCGAAAAAAAAAAATTGTGTCTGGACTTAGCCTAAAAACATTCGTCATGACTTGTCGAACAGTTTCGTTTCGACGAATTTGAATAAGTCCGTAATATACATACAATGTAATGTAAAATACAAACGAAATATGAAATAAAACTAAGTATCTTATTGGTCTTCCTGCTCATAGAAGAGAACATGAGGGAACATGAGGGATTCAGATGGAATGGGGGTTTCAAGTGAATCATTATGTTCATGCCGCGTGCTCGCGGAAGTCTACAGTAGGCTATGTAGTGTCCGCTGTAGGTAGTTCCACTATTATTTAATAATTGTTATGAAAGCATCAAAATCTCAGAAACTAAAATAGATATGGAAAAATGTGTAGGGAGAATATCGTTGGACTCGATTAGGTAAACAAAAATATATTGGTGAAAATTTTTCATATCCCGAAAAAAAAAATTGTGTATGGACTTAGCCTAAAAAAACTGACTTGTCGAACAGTTTCGTTTCGACGAATTTGAATAAGTCCGTAATACACATGCAATGTAACGTAAAATACAAACCAAATATGAAATAAAACTAAGTATCTTATTGGTCTTCCTGCTCATAGAAGAGAACGTGAGGGAACATGAGGAATTCAGATGGAATGGGGGTTTCAAGTGAATCATTATGTTCATGCCACGTGCTCGCAGAGGTCAACAGTAGGCTATGTAGTGTCCGCTGTAGGTATTTCCACTATTAGGTTATTATTGTTATGAAAGCATCAAAATCTCAAAAACTAAACTAGATATGGAAAAATGTGTAGGGAGAATATCGTTGGACTCGATTAGGTTAACAAAAAGTTATTGGTGAAAATTTTTCATATCCCAAAAAAAAAAATTGTGTCTGGACTTAGCCTAAAAACATTCGTCATGACTTGTCGAACAGTTTCGTTTCGACGAATTTGAATAAGTCCGTAATATACATACAATGTAATGTAAAATACAAACGAAATATGAAATAAAACTAAGTATCTTATTGGTCTTCCTGCTCATAGAAGAGAACATGAGGGAACATGAGGGATTCAGATGGAATGGGGGTTTCAAGTGAATCATTATGTTCATGCCACGTGCTCGCGGAAGTCTACAGTAGGCTATGTAGTGTCCGCTGTAGGTAGTTCCACTATTATTTAATAATTGTTATGAAAGCATCAAAATCTCAGAAACTAAAATAGATATGGAAAAATGTGTAGGGAGAATATCGTTGGACTCGATAAGGTAAACAAAAAGATATTGGTGAAAATTTTTCATATCTCGAAAATAAAAAATTGTCTGAACTTAGCCTAAAAAAATTCGTCGTGACTTGTCGAACAGTTTCGTTTCGACGAATTTGAATAAGTCCGTATTATACACACAATATAATGTAAAATACAAACGAAATAGCTTAGTATAATCTGAAAGGTTTTCCTGCTCTCAGAGAGATCATAGGCATTTTGCTCTTGAGGGATTCAGATGAAATTGGGGTTTCAAGTGAATCATTATGTTCATGCCACGTGCTCGCAGAGGTCTACAGTAGGCTATGTAGTGTCCGCTGTAGGTAGTTCCACTATTAGGTTATTAGTGTTATGAAAGCATCAAAATCTCAAAAACTAAACTAGATATGGAAAAATGTGTAGGAAGAATATCGTTGGACTCGATTAGGTAAACAAAAAGTTATTGGTGAAAATTTTTCATATCCCAAAAAAAAAATTGTGTCTGGACTTAGCCTAAAAACATTCGTCATGACTTGTCGAACAGTTTTGTTTCGACGAATTTGAATAAGTCCGTAATATACATACAATGTAACGTAAAATACAAACCAAATATGAAATAAAACTAAGTATCTTATTGGTCTTCCTGCTCATAGAAGAGAACGTGAGAGAACATGAGGAATTCAGATGGAATGGGGGTTTCAAATGAATCATTATGTTCATGCCACGTGCTCGCAGAGGTCAACAGTAGGCTATGTAGTGTCCGCTGTAGGTATTTCCACTATTAGGTTATTATTGTTATGAAAGCATCAAAATCTCAAAAACTAAACTAGATATGGAAAAATGTGTAGGGAGAATATCGTTGGACTCGATTAGGTTAACAAAAAGTTATTGGTGAAAATTTTTCATATCCCAAAAAAAAAATTGTGTCTGGACTTAGCCTAAAAAAATTCGTCGTGACTTGTCGAACAGTTTCGTTTCGACGAATTTGAATAAGTCCGTATTATACACACAATATACTGTAAAATACAAACGAAATAGCTTAGTATAATCTGACAGGTCTTCCTGCTCTCAGAGAGATCATGGGCATTTTGCTCATGAGGGATTCAGATAAAATTGGGGTTTCAAGTGAATCATTATGTTCATGCCACCTTCTCGCAGAGGTCTACAGTAGGCTATGTAGTGTCCGCTGTAGGTAGTTCCACTATTAGGTAATTATTGTTACGAAAGCATCAAAATCTCAAAAACTAAACTAGATATGGAAAAATGTGTAGGGAGAATATCGTTGGACTCGATCAGGTAAACAAAAAGTTATTGGTGAAAATTTTTCATATCCCGAAAAAAAAAATTGTGTCTGGACTTAGCCTAAAAAAATTCGTCGTGACTTGTCGAACAGTTTCGTTTCGACGAATTTGAATAAGTCCGTAATACACATACAATGTAATGTAAAATACAAACGAAATATGAAATAAAACTAAGTATCTTATAGGTATTCCTGCTCACAGAAGAGAACAAGAGGGAACATGAGGGATTCAGATGGAATAGGGGTTTCAAGTGAATCATTATGTTCATGCCACGTGCTCGCAGAGGTCAACAGTAGGCTATGTAGTGTCCGCTGTAGGTATTTCCACTATTAGGTTATTATTATTGATTGAAAGTTTGATTTTGTGGAGGAAATCCAGTTCTTGACATAATTTTTTGGGTTTATCACCTTCCACAATCTGAAAATGAAAAAAATTTTTAATCCAAAGAAATCTGTACAAGTGTAGAAGGGCAAATTAATTAATTGTGGAAGGTGATAAACCCAAAAAATTATGTCAAGAACTAGGTTATTATTGTTATGAAAGCATCAAAATCTCAAAAACTAAACTAGATATGGAAAAATGTGTAGAGAGAATATCGTTGGACTCGATCAGGTAAACAAAAAGTTATTGATGAAAATTTTTCATATCTCGAAAAAAAAAATTGTATCTGGACTTGGCCTAAAAAAATTCGTCATGACTTGTCGAACAGTTTCGTTTCGACGAATTTGAATAAGTCCGTAATACACATACAATGTAACGTAAAATACAAACCAAATATGAAATAAAACTAAGTATCCTATTGGCCTTCCTTCTCATAGAAGAGAACGTGAGGGAACATGAGGAATTCAGATGGAATTCAAGTGAATCATTATGTTCATGCCACGTGCTCGCAGAGGTCAACAGTAGGCTATGTAGTGTCCGCTGTAGGTATTTCCACTATTAGGTTATTATTATTGATTAAAAGTTTGATTTTGTGGAGGAAATCCAGTTCTTGACATAATTTTTTGGGTTTATCACCATCCACAATCTGAAAATGAAAAAAAATTTTAATCCAAAGAAATCTGTACAAGTGTAGAAGGGCAAATTAATTAATTGTGGAAGGTGATAAACCCAAAAAATTATGTCAAGAACTAGGTAATTATTGTTACGAAAGCATCAAAATCTCAAAAACTAAACTAGGTATGGAAAAATGTGTAGGGAGAATATCGTTGGACTCGATCAGGTAAACAAAAAGTTATTGGTGAAAATTTTTCATATCTCGAAAAAAAAAAAAGTGTCTGGACTTAGCCTAAAAACATTCGTCATGACTTGTCGAACAGTTTCGTTTCGACGAATTTGAATAAGTCCGTAATATACATACAATGTAATGTAAAATACAAACGAAATATGAAATAAAACTAAGTATCTTATTGGTCTTCCTGCTCATAGAAGAGAACATGAGGGAACATGAGGGATTCAGATGGAATGGGGGTTTCAAGTGAATCATTATGTTCATGCCACGTGCTCGCGGAAGTCTACAGTAGGCTATGTAGTGTCCGCTGTAGGTAGTTCCACTATTATTTAATAATTGTTATGAAAGCATCAAAATCTCAGAAATCAAAATAGATATGGAAAAATGTGTAGGGAGAATATCGTTGGACTCGATCAGGTAAACAAAAAGATATTGGTGAAAATTTTTCATATCTCGAAAATAAAAAATTGTCTGGACTTAGCCTAAAAAAATTCGTCGTGACTTGTCGAACAGTTTCGTTTCGACGAATTTGAATAAGTCCGTATTATACACACAATATAATGTAAAATACAAACGAAATAGCTTAGTATAATCTGAAAGGTCTTCCTGCTCTCAGAGAGATCATAGGCATTTTGCTCATGAGGGATTCAGATGAAATTGGGGTTTCAAGTGAATCATTATGTTCATGCCACCTTCTCGCAGAGGTCTACAGTAGGCTATGTAGTGTCCGCTGTAGGTAGTTCCACTATTAGGTAATTATTGTTATGAAAGCATCAAAATCTCAGAAACTAAAATAGATATGGAAAAATGTGTTGGGAGAATATCGTTGGACTCGATCAGGTAAACAAAAAGTTATTGGTGAAAATTTTTCATATCTCGAAAAAAAAAAAATTGTGTGGACTTAGCCTAAAAAAATTCGTCGTGACTTGTCGAACAGTTTCGTTTCAACGAATTTGAATAAGTCTGTAATATACATACAATGTAATGTAAAATACAAACGAAATATTAAATAAAACTAAGTATCTTATTGGTCTTCCTGGTCATAGAAGAGAACATGCGGGAACATGAGGTATTCAGATGGAATGGGGGTTTCAAGTGAATCATTATGTTCATGCCACGTGCTCGCGGAGGTCTAGATTAGGCTATGTAGTGTCCGCTGTAGGTAGTTCCACTATTATTTAATAATTGTTATGAAAGCATCAAAATCTCAAAAACTAAACTAGATATGGAAAAATGCGTAATGAGAATATCGTTGGACTCGATCAGGTGAACAAAAACTTATTGGTGAAAATTTTTCATATCCCGAAAAAAAAAAATTGTGTCTGGACTTAGCCTAAAAAAATTCGTCGTGACTTGTCGAACAGTTTCGTTTCGACGAATTTGAATAAGTCCGTATTATACACACAATATAATGTAAAATACAAACGAAATAGCTTAGTATAATCTGAAAGGTCTTCCTGCTCTCAGAGAGATCATAGGCATTTTGCTCATAAGGGATTCAGATGAAATTGGGGTTTCAAGTGAATCATTATGTTCATGCCACCTTCTCGCAGAGGTCTACAGTAGGCTATGTAGTGTCCGCTGTAGGTAGTTCCACTATTAGGTAATTATTGTTACGAAAGCATCAAAATCTCAAAAACTAAACTAGATATGGAAAAATGTGTAGGGAGAATATCGTTGGACTCGATCAGGTAAACAAAAAGTTATTGGTGAAAATTTTTCATATCTCGAAAAAAAAAATTGTGTCTGGACTTAGCCTAAAAACATTCGTCATGACTTGTCGAACAGTTTCGTTTCGACGAATTTGAATAAGTCCGTAATATACATACAATGTAATGTAAAATACAAACGAAATATGAAATAAAACTAAGTATCTTATTGGTCTTCCTGCTCATAGAAGAGAACATGAGGGAACATGAGGGATTCAGATGGAATGAGGGTTTCAAGTGAATCATTATGTTCATTCCACGTGCTCGCGGATGTCTACAGTAGGCTAGGTAGTGTCCGCTGTAGGTAGTTCCACTATTATTTAATAATTGTTATGAAAGCATCAAACTCTCAGAAACTAAAATAGATATGGATAAATGTGTAGGGAGAATATCGTTGGTCTCGATTAGGTAAACAAAAAGTTATTGGTGAAAATTTTTCATATCCCGAAAAAAAAAATTGTGTCTGGACTTAGCCTAAAAAAATTCGTCGTGACTTGTCGAACAGTTTCGTTTCGACGAATTTGAATAAGTCCGTAATATACATACAATGTAATGTAAAATACAAACGAAATATGAAATAAAACTAAGTATCTTATTGGTCTTCCTGCTCATAGAAGAGAACATGAGGGAACATGAGGGATTCAGATGGAATGGGGGTTTCAAGTGAATCATTATGTTCATGCCACCTTCTCGCAGAGGTCTACAGTAGGCTAGGTAGTGTCCGCTGTAGGTAGTTCCACTATTATTTAATAATTGTTATGAAAGCATCAAAATCTCAAAAACTAAACTAGATATGGAAAAATGCGTAATGAGAATATCGTTGGACTCGATCAGGTGAACAAAAACTTATTGGTGAAAATTTTTCATATCCCGAAAAAAAAAAATTGTGTCTGGACTTAGCCTAAAAAAATTCGTCGTGACTTGTCGAACAGTTTCGTTTCGACGAATTTGAATAAGTCCGTATTATACACACAATATAATGTAAAATACAAACGAAATAGCTTAGTATAATCTGAAAGGTCTTCCTGCTCTCAGAGAGATCATAGGCATTTTGCTCATAAGGGATTCAGATGAAATTGGGGTTTCAAGTGAATCATTATGTTCATGCCACCTTCTCGCAGAGGTCTACAGTAGGCTATGTAGTGTCCGCTGTAGGTAGTTCCACTATTAGGTAATTATTGTTACGAAAGCATCAAAATCTCAAAAACTAAACTAGATATGGAAAAATGTGTAGGGAGAATATCGTTGGACTCGATCAGGTAAACAAAAAGTTATTGGTGAAAATTTTTCATATCTCGAAAAAAAAAATTGTGTCTGGACTTAGCCTAAAAACATTCGTCATGACTTGTCGAACAGTTTCGTTTCGACGAATTTGAATAAGTCCGTAATATACATACAATGTAATGTAAAATACAAACGAAATATGAAATAAAACTAAGTATCTTATTGGTCTTCCTGCTCATAGAAGAGAACATGAGGGAACATGAGGGATTCAGATGGAATGGGGGTTTCAAGTGAATCATTATGTTCATGCCACGTGCTCGCGGATGTCAACAGTAGGCTAGGTAGTGTCCGCTGTAGGTAGTTCCACTATTATTTAATAATTGTTATGAAAGCATCAAAATCTCAGAAACTAAAATAGATATGGAAAAATGTGTAGGGAGAATATCGTTGGACTCGATCAGGTAAACAAAAAGTTACTGGTGAAAATTTTTCATATCCCGAAAAAAAAAATTGTGTCTGGACTTAGCCTAAAAAAATTCGTCGCGACTTGTCGAACAGTTTCGTTTCGACGAATTTGAATAAGTCCGTAATACACATACAATGTAATGTAAAATACAAACGAAATATGAAATAAAACTAAGTATCTTATTGGTCTTCCTGCTCACAGAAGAGAACAAGAGGGAACATGAGGGATTCAGATGGAATAGGGGTTTCAAGTGAATCATTATGTTCATGCCACGTGCTCGCGGAGGTCTAGAGTAGGCTATGTAGTGTCCGCTGTAGGTAGTTCCACTATTAGGTAATTATTGTTATGAAAGCATCAAAATCTCAAAAACTAAACTAGATATGGAAAAATGTGTAGGGAGAATATCGTTGGACTCGATCAGGTGAACAAAAAGTTATGGGTGAAAATTTTTCATATCTCAAAAAAAAAAAAATTGTGTCTGGACTTAGCCTAAAAAAATTCGTCGTGACTTGTCGAACAGTTTCGTTTCGACGAATTTGAATGAGTCCGTATTATACACACAATATAATGTAAAATACAAACGAAATAGCTTAGTATAATGTGAAAGGTCTTCCTGCTCTCAGAGAGATCATAGGCATTTTGCTCATGAGGGATTCAGATGAAATTGGGGTTTCAAGTGAATCATTATGTTCATGCCACCTTCTCGCAGAGGTCTACAGTAGGCTATGTAGTGTCCGCTGTAGGTAGTTCCACTATTAGATAATTATTGTTATGAAAGCATCAAAATCTCAAAAACTACACAAGATATGGAAAAATGTGTAGGGAGAATATCGTTGGACTCGATCAGGTAAACAAAAAGTTATTGGTGAAAATTTTTCATATATCGAAAAAAAAAAATTGTGTCTGGACTTAGCCTAAAAAAATTCGTCGTGACTTGTCGAACAGTTTCGTTTCGACGAATTTGAATAAGTCTGTAATATACATACAATGTAATGTAAAATACAAACGAAATATTAAATAAAACTAAGTATCTTATTGGTCTTCCTGGTCATAGAAGAGAACATGAGGGAACATGAGGGATTCAGATGGAATGGGGGTTTCAAGTGAATCATTATGTTCATGCCACGTGCTCGCGGAGGTCTAGAGTAGGCTGTGTAGTGTCCGCTGTAGGTAGTTCCACTATTAGGTAATTATTGTTATGAAAGCATCAAAATCTCAAAAACTAAACTAGATATGGAAAAATGTGTGGGGAGAATATCGTTGGACTCGATCAGGTAAACAAAAAGTTATTTGTGAAAATTTTTCATATCTCGAAAAAAAAAATTGTGTCTGGACTTAGCCTAAAAAAATTCGACGTGACTTGTCGAACAGTTTCGTTTCGACGAATTTGAACAAGTCCGTATTATACACACAATATAATGTAAAATAAAAACGAAATAGCTTAGTATAATCTGAAAGGTCTTCCTGCTCTCAGAGAGATCATAGGCATTTTGCTCATGAGGGATTCAAATGAAATTGGGGTTTCAAGTGAATCATTATGTTCATGCCACCTTCTCGCAGAGGTCTACAGTAGGCTATGTAGTGTCCGCTGTAGGTATTTCCACTATTAGGTAATTATTGTTACGAAAGCATCAAAATCTCAAAAACTAAACTAGATATGGAAAAATGTGTAGAGAAAATATCGTTGGACTCGATCAGGTAAACAAAAAGTTATTGATGAAAATTTTTCATATCTC
The DNA here is from genome assembly GCA_958298965.1 of Chrysolina haemoptera. NCBI lineage: Eukaryota > Metazoa > Arthropoda > Insecta > Coleoptera > Chrysomelidae > Chrysolina > Chrysolina haemoptera. The sequence goes on along the minus strand of OY282603.1, from coordinate 17,938,462 downwards.
GAAAAAAAAAATTGTATCTGGACTTGGCCTAAAAAAATTCGTCATGACTTGTCGAACAGTTTCGTTTCGACGAATTTGAATAAGTCCGTAATACACATACAATGTAACGTAAAATACAAACCAAATATGAAATAAAACTAAGTATCCTATTGGCCTTCCTTCTCATAGAAGAGAACGTGAGGGAACATGAGGAATTCAGATGGAATTCAAGTGAATCATTATGTTCATGCCACGTGCTCGCAGAGGTCAACAGTAGGCTATGTAGTGTCCGCTGTAGGTATTTCCACTATTAGGTTATTATTATTGATTAAAAGTATGATTTTGTGGAGGAAATCCAGTTCTTGACATAATTTTTTGGGTTTATCACCTTCCACAATCTGAAAATGAAAAAAAATTTTAATCCAAAGAAATCTGTACAAGTGTAGAAGGGCAAATTAATTAATTGTGGAAGGTGATAAACCCAAAAAATTATGTCAAGAACTAGGTAATTATTGTTACGAAAGCATCAAAATCTCAAAAACTAAACTAGGTATGGAAAAATGTGTAGGGAGAATATCGTTGGACTCGATCAGGTAAACAAAAAGTTATTGGTGAAAATTTTTCATATCTCGAAAAAAAAAAAAGTGTCTGGACTTAGCCTAAAAACATTCGTCATGACTTGTCGAACAGTTTCGTTTCGACGAATTTGAATAAGTCCGTAATATACATACAATGTAATGTAAAATACAAACGAAATATGAAATAAAACTAAGTATCTTATTGGTCTTCCTGCTCACAGAAGAGAACAAGAGGGAACATGAGGGATTCAGATGGAATAGGGGTTTCAAGTGAATCATTATGTTCATGCCACGTGCTCGCAGAGGTCAACAGTAGGCTATGTAGTGTCCGCTGTAGGTATTTCCACTATTAGGTTATTATTATTGATTGAAAGTTTGATTTTGTGGAGGAAATCCAGTTCTTGACATAATTTTTTGGGTTTATCACCTTCCACAATCTGAAAATGAAAAAAATTTTTAATCCAAAGAAATCTGTACAAGTGTAGAAGGGCAAATTAATTAATTGTGGAAGGTGATAAACCCAAAAAATTATGTCAAGAACTAGGTTATTATTGTTATGAAAGCATCAAAATCTCAAAAACTAAACTAGATATGGAAAAATGTGTAGAGAGAATATCGTTGGACTCGATCAGGTAAACAAAAAGTTATTGATGAAAATTTTTCATATCTCGAAAAAAAAAATTGTATCTGGACTTGGCCTAAAAAAATTCGTCATGACTTGTCGAACAGTTTCGTTTCGACGAATTTGAATAAGTCCGTAATACACATACAATGTAACGTAAAATACAAACCAAATATGAAATAAAACTAAGTATCCTATTGGCCTTCCTTCTCATAGAAGAGAACGTGAGGGAACATGAGGAATTCAGATGGAATTCAAGTGAATCATTATGTTCATGCCACGTGCTCGCAGAGGTCAACAGTAGGCTATGTAGTGTCCGCTGTAGGTATTTCCACTATTAGGTTATTATTATTGATTAAAAGTTTGATTTTGTGGAGGAAATCCAGTTCTTGACATAATTTTTTGGGTTTATCACCATCCACAATCTGAAAATGAAAAAAAATTTTAATCCAAAGAAATCTGTACAAGTGTAGAAGGGCAAATTAATTAATTGTGGAAGGTGATAAACCCAAAAAATTATGTCAAGAACTAGGTAATTATTGTTACGAAAGCATCAAAATCTCAAAAACTAAACTAGGTATGGAAAAATGTGTAGGGAGAATATCGTTGGACTCGATCAGGTAAACAAAAAGTTATTGGTGAAAATTTTTCATATCTCGAAAAAAAAAAAAGTGTCTGGACTTAGCCTAAAAACATTCGTCATGACTTGTCGAACAGTTTCGTTTCGACGAATTTGAATAAGTCCGTAATATACATACAATGTAATGTAAAATACAAACGAAATATGAAATAAAACTAAGTATCTTATTGGTCTTCCTGCTCATAGAAGAGAACATGAGGGAACATGAGGGATTCAGATGGAATGGGGGTTTCAAGTGAATCATTATGTTCATGCCACGTGCTCGCGGAAGTCTACAGTAGGCTATGTAGTGTCCGCTGTAGGTAGTTCCACTATTATTTAATAATTGTTATGAAAGCATCAAAATCTCAGAAATCAAAATAGATATGGAAAAATGTGTAGGGAGAATATCGTTGGACTCGATCAGGTAAACAAAAAGATATTGGTGAAAATTTTTCATATCTCGAAAATAAAAAATTGTCTGGACTTAGCCTAAAAAAATTCGTCGTGACTTGTCGAACAGTTTCGTTTCGACGAATTTGAATAAGTCCGTATTATACACACAATATAATGTAAAATACAAACGAAATAGCTTAGTATAATCTGAAAGGTCTTCCTGCTCTCAGAGAGATCATAGGCATTTTGCTCATGAGGGATTCAGATGAAATTGGGGTTTCAAGTGAATCATTATGTTCATGCCACCTTCTCGCAGAGGTCTACAGTAGGCTATGTAGTGTCCGCTGTAGGTAGTTCCACTATTAGGTAATTATTGTTATGAAAGCATCAAAATCTCAGAAACTAAAATAGATATGGAAAAATGTGTTGGGAGAATATCGTTGGACTCGATCAGGTAAACAAAAAGTTATTGGTGAAAATTTTTCATATCTCGAAAAAAAAAAAATTGTGTGGACTTAGCCTAAAAAAATTCGTCGTGACTTGTCGAACAGTTTCGTTTCAACGAATTTGAATAAGTCTGTAATATACATACAATGTAATGTAAAATACAAACGAAATATTAAATAAAACTAAGTATCTTATTGGTCTTCCTGGTCATAGAAGAGAACATGCGGGAACATGAGGTATTCAGATGGAATGGGGGTTTCAAGTGAATCATTATGTTCATGCCACGTGCTCGCGGAGGTCTAGATTAGGCTATGTAGTGTCCGCTGTAGGTAGTTCCACTATTATTTAATAATTGTTATGAAAGCATCAAAATCTCAAAAACTAAACTAGATATGGAAAAATGCGTAATGAGAATATCGTTGGACTCGATCAGGTGAACAAAAACTTATTGGTGAAAATTTTTCATATCCCGAAAAAAAAAAATTGTGTCTGGACTTAGCCTAAAAAAATTCGTCGTGACTTGTCGAACAGTTTCGTTTCGACGAATTTGAATAAGTCCGTATTATACACACAATATAATGTAAAATACAAACGAAATAGCTTAGTATAATCTGAAAGGTCTTCCTGCTCTCAGAGAGATCATAGGCATTTTGCTCATAAGGGATTCAGATGAAATTGGGGTTTCAAGTGAATCATTATGTTCATGCCACCTTCTCGCAGAGGTCTACAGTAGGCTATGTAGTGTCCGCTGTAGGTAGTTCCACTATTAGGTAATTATTGTTACGAAAGCATCAAAATCTCAAAAACTAAACTAGATATGGAAAAATGTGTAGGGAGAATATCGTTGGACTCGATCAGGTAAACAAAAAGTTATTGGTGAAAATTTTTCATATCTCGAAAAAAAAAATTGTGTCTGGACTTAGCCTAAAAACATTCGTCATGACTTGTCGAACAGTTTCGTTTCGACGAATTTGAATAAGTCCGTAATATACATACAATGTAATGTAAAATACAAACGAAATATGAAATAAAACTAAGTATCTTATTGGTCTTCCTGCTCATAGAAGAGAACATGAGGGAACATGAGGGATTCAGATGGAATGAGGGTTTCAAGTGAATCATTATGTTCATTCCACGTGCTCGCGGATGTCTACAGTAGGCTAGGTAGTGTCCGCTGTAGGTAGTTCCACTATTATTTAATAATTGTTATGAAAGCATCAAACTCTCAGAAACTAAAATAGATATGGATAAATGTGTAGGGAGAATATCGTTGGTCTCGATTAGGTAAACAAAAAGTTATTGGTGAAAATTTTTCATATCCCGAAAAAAAAAATTGTGTCTGGACTTAGCCTAAAAAAATTCGTCGTGACTTGTCGAACAGTTTCGTTTCGACGAATTTGAATAAGTCCGTAATATACATACAATGTAATGTAAAATACAAACGAAATATGAAATAAAACTAAGTATCTTATTGGTCTTCCTGCTCATAGAAGAGAACATGAGGGAACATGAGGGATTCAGATGGAATGGGGGTTTCAAGTGAATCATTATGTTCATGCCACCTTCTCGCAGAGGTCTACAGTAGGCTAGGTAGTGTCCGCTGTAGGTAGTTCCACTATTATTTAATAATTGTTATGAAAGCATCAAAATCTCAAAAACTAAACTAGATATGGAAAAATGCGTAATGAGAATATCGTTGGACTCGATCAGGTGAACAAAAACTTATTGGTGAAAATTTTTCATATCCCGAAAAAAAAAAATTGTGTCTGGACTTAGCCTAAAAAAATTCGTCGTGACTTGTCGAACAGTTTCGTTTCGACGAATTTGAATAAGTCCGTATTATACACACAATATAATGTAAAATACAAACGAAATAGCTTAGTATAATCTGAAAGGTCTTCCTGCTCTCAGAGAGATCATAGGCATTTTGCTCATAAGGGATTCAGATGAAATTGGGGTTTCAAGTGAATCATTATGTTCATGCCACCTTCTCGCAGAGGTCTACAGTAGGCTATGTAGTGTCCGCTGTAGGTAGTTCCACTATTAGGTAATTATTGTTACGAAAGCATCAAAATCTCAAAAACTAAACTAGATATGGAAAAATGTGTAGGGAGAATATCGTTGGACTCGATCAGGTAAACAAAAAGTTATTGGTGAAAATTTTTCATATCTCGAAAAAAAAAATTGTGTCTGGACTTAGCCTAAAAACATTCGTCATGACTTGTCGAACAGTTTCGTTTCGACGAATTTGAATAAGTCCGTAATATACATACAATGTAATGTAAAATACAAACGAAATATGAAATAAAACTAAGTATCTTATTGGTCTTCCTGCTCATAGAAGAGAACATGAGGGAACATGAGGGATTCAGATGGAATGGGGGTTTCAAGTGAATCATTATGTTCATGCCACGTGCTCGCGGATGTCAACAGTAGGCTAGGTAGTGTCCGCTGTAGGTAGTTCCACTATTATTTAATAATTGTTATGAAAGCATCAAAATCTCAGAAACTAAAATAGATATGGAAAAATGTGTAGGGAGAATATCGTTGGACTCGATCAGGTAAACAAAAAGTTACTGGTGAAAATTTTTCATATCCCGAAAAAAAAAATTGTGTCTGGACTTAGCCTAAAAAAATTCGTCGCGACTTGTCGAACAGTTTCGTTTCGACGAATTTGAATAAGTCCGTAATACACATACAATGTAATGTAAAATACAAACGAAATATGAAATAAAACTAAGTATCTTATTGGTCTTCCTGCTCACAGAAGAGAACAAGAGGGAACATGAGGGATTCAGATGGAATAGGGGTTTCAAGTGAATCATTATGTTCATGCCACGTGCTCGCGGAGGTCTAGAGTAGGCTATGTAGTGTCCGCTGTAGGTAGTTCCACTATTAGGTAATTATTGTTATGAAAGCATCAAAATCTCAAAAACTAAACTAGATATGGAAAAATGTGTAGGGAGAATATCGTTGGACTCGATCAGGTGAACAAAAAGTTATGGGTGAAAATTTTTCATATCTCAAAAAAAAAAAAATTGTGTCTGGACTTAGCCTAAAAAAATTCGTCGTGACTTGTCGAACAGTTTCGTTTCGACGAATTTGAATGAGTCCGTATTATACACACAATATAATGTAAAATACAAACGAAATAGCTTAGTATAATGTGAAAGGTCTTCCTGCTCTCAGAGAGATCATAGGCATTTTGCTCATGAGGGATTCAGATGAAATTGGGGTTTCAAGTGAATCATTATGTTCATGCCACCTTCTCGCAGAGGTCTACAGTAGGCTATGTAGTGTCCGCTGTAGGTAGTTCCACTATTAGATAATTATTGTTATGAAAGCATCAAAATCTCAAAAACTACACAAGATATGGAAAAATGTGTAGGGAGAATATCGTTGGACTCGATCAGGTAAACAAAAAGTTATTGGTGAAAATTTTTCATATATCGAAAAAAAAAAATTGTGTCTGGACTTAGCCTAAAAAAATTCGTCGTGACTTGTCGAACAGTTTCGTTTCGACGAATTTGAATAAGTCTGTAATATACATACAATGTAATGTAAAATACAAACGAAATATTAAATAAAACTAAGTATCTTATTGGTCTTCCTGGTCATAGAAGAGAACATGAGGGAACATGAGGGATTCAGATGGAATGGGGGTTTCAAGTGAATCATTATGTTCATGCCACGTGCTCGCGGAGGTCTAGAGTAGGCTGTGTAGTGTCCGCTGTAGGTAGTTCCACTATTAGGTAATTATTGTTATGAAAGCATCAAAATCTCAAAAACTAAACTAGATATGGAAAAATGTGTGGGGAGAATATCGTTGGACTCGATCAGGTAAACAAAAAGTTATTTGTGAAAATTTTTCATATCTCGAAAAAAAAAATTGTGTCTGGACTTAGCCTAAAAAAATTCGACGTGACTTGTCGAACAGTTTCGTTTCGACGAATTTGAACAAGTCCGTATTATACACACAATATAATGTAAAATAAAAACGAAATAGCTTAGTATAATCTGAAAGGTCTTCCTGCTCTCAGAGAGATCATAGGCATTTTGCTCATGAGGGATTCAAATGAAATTGGGGTTTCAAGTGAATCATTATGTTCATGCCACCTTCTCGCAGAGGTCTACAGTAGGCTATGTAGTGTCCGCTGTAGGTATTTCCACTATTAGGTAATTATTGTTACGAAAGCATCAAAATCTCAAAAACTAAACTAGATATGGAAAAATGTGTAGAGAAAATATCGTTGGACTCGATCAGGTAAACAAAAAGTTATTGATGAAAATTTTTCATATCTCGAAAAAAAAAATTGTATCTGGACTTGGCCTAAAAAAATTCGTCATGACTTGTCGAACAGTTTCGTTTCGACGAATTTGAATAAGTCCGTAATACACATACAATGTAACGTAAAATACAAACCAAATATGAAATAAAACTAAGTATCCTATTGGCCTTCCTTCTCATAGAAGAGAACGTGAGGGAACATGAGGAATTCAGATGGAATTCAAGTGAATCATTATGTTCATGCCACGTGCTCGCAGAGGTCAACAGTAGGCTATGTAGTGTCCGCTGTAGGTATTTCCACTATTAGGTTATTATTATTGATTAAAAGTATGATTTTGTGGAGGAAATCCAGTTCTTGACATAATTTTTTGGGTTTATCACCTTCCACAATCTGAAAATGAAAAAAAATTTTAATCCAAAGAAATCTGTACAAGTGTAGAAGGGCAAATTAATTAATTGTGGAAGGTGATAAACCCAAAAAATTATGTCAAGAACTAGGTAATTATTGTTACGAAAGCATCAAAATCTCAAAAACTAAACTAGGTATGGAAAAATGTGTAGGGAGAATATCGTTGGACTCGATCAGGTAAACAAAAAGTTATTGGTGAAAATTTTTCATATCTCGAAAAAAAAAAAAGTGTCTGGACTTAGCCTAAAAACATTCGTCATGACTTGTCGAACAGTTTCGTTTCGACGAATTTGAATAAGTCCGTAATATACATACAATGTAATGTAAAATACAAACGAAATATGAAATAAAACTAAGTATCTTATTGGTCTTCCTGCTCATAGAAGAGAACATGAGGGAACATGAGGGATTCAGATGGAATGGGGGTTTCAAGTGAATCATTATGTTCATGCCACGTGCTCGCGGAAGTCTACAGTAGGCTATGTAGTGTCCGCTGTAGGTAGTTCCACTATTATTTAATAATTGTTATGAAAGCATCAAAATCTCAGAAATCAAAATAGATATGGAAAAATGTGTAGGGAGAATATCGTTGGACTCGATCAGGTAAACAAAAAGATATTGGTGAAAATTTTTCATATCTCGAAAATAAAAATTGTCTGGACTTAGCCTAAAAAAATTCGTCGTGACTTGTCGAACAGTTTCGTTTCGACGAATTTGAATAAGTCCGTATTATACACACAATATAATGTAAAATACAAACGAAATAGCTTAGTATAATCTGAAAGGTCTTCCTGCTCTCAGAGAGATCATAGGCATTTTGCTCATGAGGGATTCAGATGAAATTGGGGTTTCAAGTGAATCATTATGTTCATGCCACCTTCTCGCAGAGGTCTACAGTAGGCTATGTAGTGTCCGCTGTAGGTAGTTCCACTATTAGGTAATTATTGTTATGAAAGCATCAAAATCTCAGAAACTAAAATAGATATGGAAAAATGTGTTGGGAGAATATCGTTGGACTCGATCAGGTAAACAAAAAGTTATTGGTGAAAATTTTTCATATCTCGAAAAAAAAAAAATTGTGTGGACTTAGCCTAAAAAAATTCGTCGTGACTTGTCGAACAGTTTCGTTTCAACGAATTTGAATAAGTCTGTAATATACATACAATGTAATGTAAAATACAAACGAAATATTAAATAAAACTAAGTATCTTATTGGTCTTCCTGGTCATAGAAGAGAACATGCGGGAACATGAGGTATTCAGATGGAATGGGGGTTTCAAGTGAATCATTATGTTCATGCCACGTGCTCGCGGAGGTCTAGATTAGGCTATGTAGTGTCCGCTGTAGGTAGTTCCACTATTATTTAATAATTGTTATGAAAGCATCAAAATCTCAAAAACTAAACTAGATATGGAAAAATGCGTAATGAGAATATCGTTGGACTCGATCAGGTGAACAAAAACTTATTGGTGAAAATTTTTCATATCCCGAAAAAAAAAAATTGTGTCTGGACTTAGCCTAAAAAAATTCGTCGTGACTTGTCGAACAGTTTCGTTTCGACGAATTTGAATAAGTCCGTATTATACACACAATATAATGTAAAATACAAACGAAATAGCTTAGTATAATCTGAAAGGTCTTCCTGCTCTCAGAGAGATCATAGGCATTTTGCTCATAAGGGATTCAGATGAAATTGGGGTTTCAAGTGAATCATTATGTTCATGCCACCTTCTCGCAGAGGTCTACAGTAGGCTATGTAGTGTCCGCTGTAGGTAGTTCCACTATTAGGTAATTATTGTTACGAAAGCATCAAAATCTCAAAAACTAAACTAGATATGGAAAAATGTGTAGGGAGAATATCGTTGGACTCGATCAGGTAAACAAAAAGTTATTGGTGAAAATTTTTCATATCTCGAAAAAAAAAATTGTGTCTGGACTTAGCCTAAAAACATTCGTCATGACTTGTCGAACAGTTTCGTTTCGACGAATTTGAATAAGTCCGTAATATACATACAATGTAATGTAAAATACAAACGAAATATGAAATAAAACTAAGTATCTTATTGGTCTTCCTGCTCATAGAAGAGAACATGAGGGAACATGAGGGATTCAGATGGAATGAGGGTTTCAAGTGAATCATTATGTTCATTCCACGTGCTCGCGGATGTCTACAGTAGGCTAGGTAGTGTCCGCTGTAGGTAGTTCCACTATTATTTAATAATTGTTATGAAAGCATCAAACTCTCAGAAACTAAAATAGATATGGATAAATGTGTAGGGAGAATATCGTTGGTCTCGATTAGGTAAACAAAAAGTTATTGGTGAAAATTTTTCATATCCCGAAAAAAAAAATTGTGTCTGGACTTAGCCTAAAAAAATTCGTCGTGACTTGTCGAACAGTTTCGTTTCGACGAATTTGAATAAGTCCGTAATACACATACAATGTAATGTAAAATACAAACGAAATATGAAATAAAACTAAGTATCTTATAGGTCTTCCTGCTCACAGAAGAGAACAAGAGGGAACATGAGGGATTCAGATGGAATAGGGGTTTCAAGTGAATCATTATGTTCATGCCACGTGCTCGCAGAGGTCAACAGTAGGCTATGTAGTGTCCGCTGTAGGTATTTCCACTATTAGGTTATTATTATTGATTGAAAGTTTGATTTTGTGGAGGAAATCCAGTTCTTGACATAATTTTTTGGGTTTATCACCTTCCACAATCTGAAAATGAAAAAAATTTTTAATCCAAAGAAATCTGTACAAGTGTAGAAGGGCAAATTAATTAATTGTGGAAGGTGATAAACCCAAAAAATTATGTCAAGAACTAGGTAATTATTGTTACGAAAGCATCAAAATCTCAAAAACTAAACTAGGTATGGAAAAATGTGTAGGGAGAATATCGTTGGACTCGATCAGGTAAACAAAAAGTTATTGGTGAAAATTTTTCATATCTCGAAAAAAAAAAAGTGTCTGGACTTAGCCTAAAAACATTCGTCATGACTTGTCGAACAGTTTCGTTTCGACGAATTTGAATAAGTCCGTAATATACATACAATGTAATGTAAAATACAAACGAAATATGAAATAAAACTAAGTATCTTATTGGTCTTCCTGCTCATAGAAGAGAACATGAGGGAACATGAGGGATTCAGATGGAATGGGGGTTTCAAGTGAATCATTATGTTCATGCCACGTGCTCGCGGATGTCAACAGTAGGCTAGGTAGTGTCCGCTGTAGGTAGTTCCACTATTATTTAATAATTGTTATGAAAGCATCAAAATCTCAGAAACTAAAATAGATATGGAAAAATGTGTAGGGAGAATATCGTTGGACTCGATCAGGTAAACAAAAAGTTATTGGTGAAAATTTTTCATATCTCGAAAAAAAAAAAAGTGTCTGGACTTAGCCTAAAAACATTCGTCATGACTTGTCGAACAGTTTCGTTTCGACGAATTTGAATAAGTCCGTAATATACATACAATGTAATGTAAAATACAAACGAAATATGAAATAAAACTAAGTATCTTATTGGTCTTCCTGCTCATAGAAGAGAACATGAGGGAACATGAGGGATTCAGATGGAATGGGGGTTTCAAGTGAATCATTATGTTCATGCCACGTGCTCGCGGATGTCAACAGTAGGCTAGGTAGTGTCCGCTGTAGGTAGTTCCACTATTATTTAATAATTGTTATGAAAGCATCAAAATCTCAGAAACTAAAATAGATATGGAAAAATGTGTAGGGAGAATATCGTTGGACTCGATCAGGTAAACAAAAAGTTACTGGTGAAAATTTTTCATATCCCGAAAAAAAAAATTGTGTCTGGACTTAGCCTAAAAAAATTCGTCGTGACTTGTCGAACAGTTTCGTTTCGACGAATTTGAATAAGTCCGTAATACACATACAATGTAATGTAAAATACAAACGAAATATGAAATAAAACTAAGTATCTTATTGGTCTTCCTGCTCACAGAAGAGAACAAGAGGGAACATGAGGGATTCAGATAGAATAGGGGTTTCAAGTGAATCATTATGTTCATGCCACGTGCTCGCGGAGGTCTAGAGTAGGCTATGTAGTGTCCGCTGTAGGTAGTTCCACTATTAGGTAATTATTGTTATGAAAGCATCAAAATCTCAAAAACTAAACTAGATATGGAAAAATGTGTAGGGAGAATATCGTTGGACTCGATCAGGTGAACAAAAAGTTATGGGTGAAAATTTTCCATATCTCAAAAAAAAAAAAATTGTGTCTGGACTTAGCCTAAAAAAATTCGTCGTGACTTGTCGAACAGTTTCGTTTCGACGAATTTGAATGAGTCCGTATTATACACACAATATAATGTAAAATACAAACGAAATAGCTTAGTATAATGTGAAAGGTCTTCCTGCTCTCAGAGAGATCATAGGCATTTTGCTCATGAGGGATTCAGATGAAATTGGGGTTTCAAGTGAATCATTATGTTCATGCCACCTTCTCGCAGAGGTCTACAGTAGGCTATGTAGTGTCCGCTGTAGGTAGTTCCACTATTAGATAATTATTGTTATGAAAGCATCAAAATCTCAAAAACTACACAAGATATGGAAAAATGTGTAGGGAGAATATCGTTGGACTCGATCAGGTAAACAAAAAGTTATTGGTGAAAATTTTTCATATATCGAAAAAAAAAAATTGTGTCTGGACTTAGCCTAAAAAAATTCGACGTGACTTGTCGAACAGTTTCGTTTCGACGAATTTGAACAAGTCCGTATTATACACACAATATAATGTAAAATAAAAACGAAATAGCTTAGTATAATCTGAAAGGTCTTCCTGCTCTCAGAGAGATCATAGGCATTTTGCTCATGAGGGATTCAAATGAAATTGGGGTTTCAAGTGAATCATTATGTTCATGCCACCTTCTCGCAGAGGTCTACAGTAGGCTATGTAGTGTCCGCTGTAGGTATTTCCACTATTAGGTAATTATTGTTACGAAAGCATCAAAATCTCAAAAACTAAACTAGATATGGAAAAATGTGTAGAGAAAATATCGTTGGACTCGATCAGGTGAACAAAAAGTTATGGGTGAAAATTTTTCATATCTCAAAAAAAAAAAAATTGTGTCTGGACTTAGCCTAAAAAAAATCGTCGTGACTTGTCGAACAGTTTCGTTTCGACGAATTTGAATGAGTCCGTATTATACACACAATATAATGTAAAATACAAACGAAATAGCTTAGTATAATGTGAAAGGTCTTCCTGCTCTCAGAGAGATCATAGGCATTTTGCTCATGAGGGATTCAGATGAAATTGGGGTTTCAAGTGAATCATTATGTTCATGCCACCTTCTCGCAGAGGTCTACAGTAGGCTATGTAGTGTCCGCTGTAGGTAGTTCCACTATTAGATAATTATTGTTATGAAAGCATCAAAATCTCAAAAACTACACAAGATATGGAAAAATGTGTAGGGAGAATATCGTTGGACTCGATCAGGTAAACAAAAAGTTATTGGTGAAAATTTTTCATATATCGAAAAAAAAAAATTGTGTCTGGACTTAGCCTAAAAAAATTCGACGTGACTTGTCGAACAGTTTCGTTTCGACGAATTTGAACAAGTCCGTATTATACACACAATATAATGTAAAATAAAAACGAAATAGCTTAGTATAATCTGAAAGGTCTTCCTGCTCTCAGAGAGATCATAGGCATTTTGCTCATGAGGGATTCAAATGAAATTGGGGTTTCAAGTGAATCATTATGTTCATGCCACCTTCTCGCAGAGGTCTACAGTAGGCTATGTAGTGTCCGCTGTAGGTATTTCCACTATTAGGTAATTATTGTTACGAAAGCATCAAAATCTCAAAAACTAAACTAGATATGGAAAAATGTGTAGAGAAAATATCGTTGGACTCGATCAGGTAAACAAAAAGTTATTGATGAAAATTTTTCATATCTCGAAAAAAAAAATTGTGCCTGGACTTAGCCTAAAAAAATTCGTCATGACTTGTCGAACAGTTTCGTTTCGACGAATTTGAATAAGTCCGTAATACACATACAATGTAACGTAAAATACAAACCAAATATGAAATAAAACTAAGTATCTTATTGGTCTTCCTGCTCATAGAAGAGAACGTGAGGGAACATGAGGAATTCAGATGGAATGGGGGTTTCAAGTGAATCATTATGTTCATGCCACGTGCTCGCAGAGGTCAACAGTAGGCTATGTAGTGTCCGCTGTAGGTATTTCCACTATTAGGTTATTATTGTTATGAAAGCATCAAAATCTCAAAAACTAAACTAGATATGGAAAAATGTGTAGGGAGAATATCGTTGGACTCGATTAGGTAAACAAAAAGTTATTGATGAAAATTTTTCATATCTCGAAAAAAAAAATTGTGTTTGGACTTAGCCTAAAAACATTCGTCATGACTTGTCGAACAGTTTCGTTTCGACGAGTTTGAATAAGTCCGTAATATACATACAATGTAATGTAAAATACAAACGAAATATGAAATAAAACTAAGTATCTTATTGGTCTTCCTGCTCATAGAAGAGAACATGAGGGAACATGAGGGATTCAGATGGAATGGGGGTTTCAAGTGAATCATTATGTTCATGCCACGTGCTCGCGGATGTCTACAGTAGGCTAGGTAGTGTCCGCTGTAGGTAGTTCCACTATTATTTGATAATTGTTATGAAAGCATCAAAATCTCAGAAACTAAAATAGATATGGAAAAATGTGTAGGGAGAATATCGTTGTACTCGATTAGGTAAACAAAAAGTTATTGGTGAAAATTTTTCATATCCCGAAAAAAAAAATTGTGTCTGGACATGGCCTAAAAAAATTCGTCGTGACTTGTCGAACAGTTTCGTTACGACGAATTTGAATAAGTCCGTAATACACATACAATGTAATGTAAAATACAAACGAAATATGAAATAAAACTAAGAATCTTATAGGTCTTCCTGCTCACAGAAGAGAACAAGAGGGAACATGAGGGATTCAGATGGAATAGGGGTTTCAAGTGAATCATTATGTTCATGCCACGTGCTCGCAGAGGTCTAGAGTAGGCTATGTAGTGTCCGCTGTAGGTAGTTCCACTATTAGGTTATTAGTGTTATGAAAGCATCAAAATCTCAAAAACTAAACTAGATATGGAAAAATGTGTAGGGAGAATATCGTTGGACTCGATTAGGTTAACAAAAAGTTATTGGTGAAAATTTTTCATATCCCAAAAAAAAAAATTGTGTCTGGACTTCGCCTAAAAACATTCGTCATGACTTGTCGAACAGTTTCGTTTCGACGAATTTGAATAAGTCCGTAATATACATACAATGTAATGTAAAATACAAACGAAATATGAAATAAAACTAAGTATCTTATTGGTCTTCCTGCTCATAGAAGAGAACATGAGGGAACATGAGGGATTCAGATGGAATGGGGATTTCAAGTGAATCATTATGTTCATGCCACGTGCTCGCGGAAGTCTACAGTAGGCTATGTAGTGTCCGCTGTAGGTAGTTCCACTATTATTTAATAATTGTTATGAAAGCATCAAAATCTCAGAAACTAAAATAGATATGGAAAAATGTGTAGGGAGAATATCGTTGGACTCGATCAGGTAAACAAAAAGATATTGGTGAAAATTTTTCATATCTCGAAAATAAAAAATTGTCTGGACTTAGCCTAAAAAAATTCGTCGTGACTTGTCGAACAGTTTCGTTTCGACGAATTTGAATAAGTCCGTATTATACACACAATATAATGTAAAATACAAACGAAATAGCTTAGTATAATCTGAAAGGTTTTCCTGCTCTCAGAGAGATCATAGGCATTTTGCTCTTGAGGGATTCAGATGAAATTGGGGTTTCAAGTGAATCATTATGTTCATGCCACGTGCTCGCAGAGGTCTACAGTAGGCTATGTAGTGTCCGCTGTAGGTAGTTCCACTATTAGGTTATTAGTGTTATGAAAGCATCAAAATCTCAAAAACTAAACTAGATATGGAAAAATGTGTAGGAAGAATATCGTTGGACTCGATTAGGTAAACAAAAAGTTATTGGTGAAATTTTTCATATCCCAAAAAAAAAAAAATTGTGTCTGGACTTAGCCTAAAAACATTCGTCATAACTTGTCGAACAGTTTTGTTTCGACGAATTTGAATAAGTCCGTAATATACATACAATGTAATGTAAAATACAAACGAAATATGAAATAAAACTAAGTATCTTATTGGTCTTCCTGCTCATAGAAGAGAACATGAGGGAACATGAGGGATTCAGATGGAATGGGGGTTTCAAGTGAATCATTATGTTCATGCCACGTGCTCGCGGAAGTCTACAGTAGGCTATGTAGTGTCCGCTGTAGGTAGTTCCACTATTATTTAATAATTGTTATGAAAGCATCAAAATCTCAGAAACTAAAATAGATATGGAAAAATGTGTAGGGAGAATATCGTTGGACTCGATCAGGTAAACAAAAAGATAATGGTGAAAGTTTTTCATATCTCGAAAAAAAAAAATTGTCTGGACTTAGCCTAAAAAAATTCGTCGTGACTTGTCGAACAGTTTCGTTTCGACGAATTTGAATAAGTCCGTAATACACATACAATGTAATGTAAAATACAAACGAAATATGAAATAAAACTAAGTATCTTATAGGTCTTCCTGCTCACAGAAGAGAACATGAGGGAACATGAGGGATTCAGATGGAATAGGGGTTTCAAGTGAATCATTATGTTCATGCCACGTGCTCGCGGAGGTCTACAGTAGGCTATGTAGTGTCCGCTGTAGGTAGTTCCACTATTAGGTAATTATTGTTATGAAAGCATCAAAATCTCAAAAACTAAACTAGATATGGAAAAATGTGTAGGGAGAATATCGTTGGACTCGATTAGGTAAACAAAAAGTTATTGATGAAAATTTTTCATATCTCGAAAAAAAAATTGTGTCTGGACTTAGCCTAAAAAAATTCGTCATGACTTGTCGAACAGTTTCGTTTCGACGAATTCGAATAAGTCCGTAATATACATACAATGTAATGTAAAATACAAACGAAATATGAAATAAAACTAAGTATCTTATAGGTCTTCCTGCTCACAGAAGAGAACATGAGGGAACATGAGGGATTCAGATGGAATGGGGGTTTCAAGTGAATCATTATGTTCATGCCACGTGCTCGCGGAAGTCTACAGTAGGCTATGTAGTGTCCGCTGTAGGTAGTTCCACTATTATTTAATAATTGTTATGAAAGCATCAAAATCTCAGAAACTAAAATAGATATGGAAAAATGTGTAGGGAGAATATCGTTGGACTCGATCAGGTAAACAAAAAGTTATTGGTGAAACTTTTTCATATCTCGAAAAAAAAAAAAAATTGTGTGGACTTAGCCTAAAAAAATTCGTTGTGACTTGTCGAACAGTTTCGTTTCAACGAATTTGAATAAGTCTGTAATATACATACAATGTAATGTAAAATACAAACGAAATATTAAATAAAACTAAGTATCTTATTGGTCTTCCTGGTCATAGAAGAGAACATGCGGGAACATGAGGTATTCAGATGGAATGGGGGTTTCAAGTGAATCATTATGTTCATGCCACGTGCTCGCGGAGGTCTAGATTAGGCTATGTAGTGTCCGCTGTAGGTAGTTCCACTATTATTTAATAATTGTTATGAAAGCATCAAAATCTCAAAAACTAAACTAGATATGGAAAAATGCGTAATGAGAATATCGTTGGACTCGATCAGGTGAACAAAAACTTATTGGTGAAAATTTTTCATATCCCGAAAAAAAAAAATTGTGTCTGGACTTAGCCTAAAAAAATTCGTCGTGACTTGTCGAACAGTTTCGTTTCGACGAATTTGAATAAGTCCGTATTATACACACAATAATTATATTGTGTTTACATTAGTAAAATACAAACGAAATAGCTTAGTATAATCTGAAAGGTCTTCCTGCTCTCAGAGAGATCATAGGCATTTTGCTCATGAGGGATTCAGATGAAATTGGGGTTTCAAGTGAATCATTATGTTCATGCCACGTGCTCGCAGAGGTCTACAGTACGCTATGTAGTGTCCGCTGTAGGTAGTTCCACTATTTTTTAATAATTGTTATGAAAGCATCAGAATCTCAGAAACTAAAATAGATATGGAAAAATGTGTAGGGAGAATATCGTTGGACTCGATCAGGTAAACAAAAAGTTATTGGTGAAAATTTTTCATATCTCGAAAAAAAAAATTGTGTCTGGACTTAGCCTAAAAACATTCGTCATGACTTGTCGAACAGTTTCGTTTCGACGAATTTGAATAAGTCCGTAATATACATACAATGTAATGTAAAATACAAACGAAATATGAAATAAAACTAAGTATCTTATTGGTCTTCCTGCTCATAGAAGAGAACATGAGGGAACATGAGGGATTCAGATGGAATGGGGGTTTCAAGTGAATCATTATGTTCATGCCGCGTGCTCGCGGAAGTCTACAGTAGGCTATGTAGTGTCCGCTGTAGGTAGTTCCACTATTATTTAATAATTGTTATGAAAGCATCAAAATCTCAGAAACTAAAATAGATATGGAAAAATGTGTAGGGAGAATATCGTTGGACTCGATTAGGTAAACAAAAATATATTGGTGAAAATTTTTCATATCCCGAAAAAAAAAATTGTGTCTGGACTTAGCCTAAAAAAATTCGTCGTGACTTGTCGAACAGTTTCGTTTCGACGAATTTGAATAAGTCCGTATTATACACACAATATAATGTAAAATACAAACGAAATAGCTTAGTATAATCTGAAAGGTCTTCCTGCTCTCAGGGAGATCATAGGCATTTTGCTCATGAGGGATTCAGATGAAATTGGGGTTTCAAGTGAATCATTATGTTCATGCCACCTTCTCGCAAAGGTCTACAGTAGGCTATGTAGTGTCCGTTGTAGGTAGTTCCACTATTAGGTAATTATTGTTATGAAAGCATCAAAATCTCAGAAACTAAAATAGATATGGAAAAATGTGTAGGGAGAATATCGTTGGACTCGATCAGGTAAACAAAAAGTTACTGGTGAAAATTTTTCATATCCCGAAAAAAAAAATTGTGTCTGGACTTAGCCTAAAAAAATTCGTCGTGACTTGTCGAACAGTTTCGTTTCGACGAATTTGAATAAGTCCGTAATACACATACAATGTAATGTAAAATACAAACGAAATATGAAATAAAACTAAGTATCTTATTGGTCTTCCTGCTCACAGAAGAGAACAAGAGGGAACATGAGGGATTCAGATGGAATAGGGGTTTCAAGTGAATCATTATGTTCATGCCACGTGCTCGCGGAGGTCTAGAGTAGGCTATGTAGTGTCCGCTGTAGGTAGTTCCACTATTAGGTAATTATTGTTATGAAAGCATCAAAATCTCAAAAACTAAACTAGATATGGAAAAATGTGTAGGGAGAATATCGTTGGACTCGATCAGGTGAACAAAAACTTATTGGTGAAAATTTTTCATATCCCGAAAAAAAAAAATTGTGTCTGGACTTAGCCTAAAAAAATTCGTCGTGACTTGTCGAACAGTTTCGTTTCGACGAATTTGAATAAGTCCGTATTATACACACAATAATTATATTGTGTTTACATTAGTAAAATACAAACGAAATAGCTTAGTATAATCTGAAAGGTCTTCCTGCTCTCAGAGAGATCATAGGCATTTTGCTCATGAGGGATTCAGATGAAATTGGGGTTTCAAGTGAATCATTATGTTCATGCCACGTGCTCGCAGAGGTCTACAGTACGTTATGTAGTGTCCGCTGTAGGTAGTTCCACTATTTTTTAATAATTGTTATGAAAGCATCAGAATCTCAGAAACTAAAATAGATATGGAAAAATGTGTAGGGAGAATATCGTTGGACTCGATCAGGTAAACAAAAAGTTATTGGTGAAAATTTTTCATATCTCGAAAAAAAAAATTGTGTCTGGACTTAGCCTAAAAACATTCGTCATGACTTGTCGAACAGTTTCGTTTCGACGAATTTGAATAAGTCCGTAATATACATACAATGTAATGTAAAATACAAACGAAATATGAAATAAAACTAAGTATCTTATTGGTCTTCCTGCTCATAGAAGAGAACATGAGGGAACATGAGGGATTCAGATGGAATGGGGGTTTCAAGTGAATCATTATGTTCATGCCGCGTGCTCGCGGAAGTCTACAGTAGGCTATGTAGTGTCCGCTGTAGGTAGTTCCACTATTATTTAATAATTGTTATGAAAGCATCAAAATCTCAGAAACTAAAATAGATATGGAAAAATGTGTAGGGAGAATATCGTTGGACTCGATCAGGTAAACAAAAAGATATTGGTGAAAATTTTTCATATCCCGAAAAAAAAAATTGTGTCTGGACATGGCCTAAAAAAATTCGTCGTGACTTGTCGAACAGTTTCGTTTCGACGAATTTGAATAAGTCCGTAATACACATACAATGTAATGTAAAATACAAACGAAATATGAAATAAAACTAAGAATCTTATAGGTCTTCCTGCTCACAGAAGAGAACAAGAGGGAACATGAGGGATTCAGATGGAATAGGGGTTTCAAGTGAATCATTATGTTCATGCCACGTGCTCGCAGAGGTCTAGAGTAGGCTATGTAGTGTCCGCTGTAGGTAGTTCCACTATTAGGTTATTAGTGTTATGAAAGCATCAAAATCTCAAAAACTAAACTAGATATGGAAAAATGTGTAGGGAGAATATCGTTGGACTCGATTAGGTTAACAAAAAGTTATTGGTGAAAATTTTTCATATCCCAAAAAAAAAAATTGTGTCTGGACTTCGCCTAAAAACATTCGTCATGACTTGTCGAACAGTTTCGTTTCGACGAATTTGAATAAGTCCGTAATATACATACAATGTAATGTAAAATACAAACGAAATATGAAATAAAACTAAGTATCTTATTGGTCTTCCTGCTCATAGAAGAGAACATGAGGGAACATGAGGGATTCAGATGGAATGGGGATTTCAAGTGAATCATTATGTTCATGCCACGTGCTCGCGGAAGTCTACAGTAGGCTATGTAGTGTCCGCTGTAGGTAGTTTCACTATTATTTAATAATTGTTATGAAAGCATCAAAATCTCAGAAACTAAAATAGATATGGAAAAATGTGTAGGGAGAATATCGTTGGACTCGATCAGGTAAACAAAAAGATATTGGTGAAAGTTTTTCATATCTCGAAAAAAAAAAATTGTCTGGACTTAGCCTAAAAAAATTCGTCGTGACTTGTCGAACAGTTTCGTTTCGACGAATCTGAATAAGTCCGTAATACACATACAATGTAATGTAAAATACAAACGAAATATGAAATAAAACTAAGTATCTTATAGGTCTTCCTGCTCACAGAAGAGAACATGAGGGAACATGAGGGATTCAGATGGAATAGGGGTTTCAAGTGAATCATTATGTTCATGCCACGTGCTCGCGGAGGTCTACAGTAGGCTATGTAGTGTCCGCTGTAGGTAGTTCCACTATTATTTAATAATTGTTATGAAAGCATCAAAATCTCAGAAATCAAAATAGATATGGAAAAATGTGTAGGGAGAATATCGTTGGACTCGATCAGGTAAACAAAAAGATATTGGTGAAAATTTTTCATATCTCGAAAATATAAAATTGTCTGGACTTAGCCTAAAAAAATTCGTCGTGACTTGTCGAACAGTTTCGTTTCGACGAATTTGAATAAGTCCGTATTATACACACAATATAATGTAAAATACAAACGAAATAGCTTAGTATAATCTGAAAGGTCTTCCTGCTCTCAGAGAGATCATAGGCATTTTGCTCATGAGGGATTCAGATGAAATTGGGGTTTCAAGTGAATCATTATGTTCATGCCACCTTCTCGCAGAGGTCTACAGTAGGCTATGTAGTGTCCGCTGTAGGTAGTTCCACTATTAGGTAATTATTGTTATGAAAGCATCAAAATCTCAGAAACTAAAATAGATATGGAAAAATGTGTTGGGAGAATATCGTTGGACTCGATCAGGTAAACAAAAAGTTATTGGTGAAAATTTTTCATATCTCGAAAAAAAAAAAATTGTGTGGACTTAGCCTAAAAAAATTCGTCGTGACTTGTCGAACAGTTTCGTTTCAACGAATTTGAATAAGTCTGTAATATACATACAATGTAATGTAAAATACAAACGAAATATTAAATAAAACTAAGTATCTTATTGGTCTTCCTGGTCATAGAAGAGAACATGCGGGAACATGAGGTATTCAGATGGAATGGGGGTTTCAAGTGAATCATTATGTTCATGCCACGTGCTCGCGGAGGTCTAGATTAGGCTATGTAGTGTCCGCTGTAGGTAGTTCCACTATTATTTAATAATTGTTATGAAAGCATCAAAATCTCAAAAACTAAACTAGATATGGAAAAATGCGTAATGAGAATATCGTTGGACTCGATCAGGTGAACAAAAACTTATTGGTGAAAATTTTTCATATCCCGAAAAAAAAAAATTGTGTCTGGACTTAGCCTAAAAAAATTCGTCGTGACTTGTCGAACAGTTTCGTTTCGACGAATTTGAATAAGTCCGTATTATACACACAATATAATGTAAAATACAAACGAAATAGCTTAGTATAATCTGAAAGGTCTTCCTGCTCTCAGAGAGATCATAGGCATTTTGCTCATAAGGGATTCAGATGAAATTGGGGTTTCAAGTGAATCATTATGTTCATGCCACCTTCTCGCAGAGGTCTACAGTAGGCTATGTAGTGTCCGCTGTAGGTAGTTCCACTATTAGGTAATTATTGTTACGAAAGCATCAAAATCTCAAAAACTAAACTAGATATGGAAAAATGTGTAGGGAGAATATCGTTGGACTCGATCAGGTAAACAAAAAGTTATTGGTGAAAATTTTTCATATCTCGAAAAAAAAAATTGTGTCTGGACTTAGCCTAAAAACATTCGTCATGACTTGTCGAACAGTTTCGTTTCGACGAATTTGAATAAGTCCGTAATACACATACAATGTAATGTAAAATACAAACGAAATATGAAATAAAACTAAGTATCTTATTGGTCTTCCTGCTCATAGAAGAGAACATGAGGGAACATGAGGGATTCAGATGGAATGGGGGTTTCAAGTGAATCATTATGTTCATGCCACGTGCTCGCGGATGTCTACAGTAGGCTAGGTAGTGTCCGCTGTAGGTAGTTCCACTATTATTTAATAATTGTTATGAAAGCATCAAAATCTCAGAAACTAAAATAGATATGGATAAATGTGTAGGGAGAATATCGTTGGTCTCGATTAGGTAAACAAAAAGTTATTGGTGAAAATTTTTCATATCCCGAAAAAAAAAATTGTGTCTGGACTTAGCCTAAAAAAATTCGTCGTGACTTGTCGAACAGTTTCGTTTCGACGAATTTGAATAAGTCCGTAATACACATACAATGTAATGTAAAATACAAACGAAATATGAAATAAAACTAAGTATCTTATTGGTCTTCCTGCTCACAGAAGAGAACAAGAGGGAACATGAGGGATTCAGATGGAATAGGGGTTTCAAGTGAATCATTATGTTCATGCCACGTGCTCGCGGAGGTCTAGAGTAGGCTATGTAGTGTCCGCTGTAGGTAGTTCCACTATTAGGTAATTATTGTTATGAAAGCATCAAAATCTCAAAAACTAAACTAGATATGGAAAAATGTGTAGGGAGAATATCGTTGGACTCGATCAGGTGAACAAAAAGTTATAGGTGAAAATTTTTCATATCTCAAAAAAAAAAAAAATTGTGTCTGGACTTAGCCTAAAAAAATTCGTCGTGACTTGTCGAACAGTTTCGTTTCGACGAATTTGAATAAGTCTGTAATATACATACAATGTAATGTAAAATACAAACGAAATATTAAATAAAACTAAGTATCTTATTGGTCTTCCTGGTCATAGAAGAGAACATGAGGGAACATGAGGGATTCAGATGGAATGGGGGTTTCAAGTGAATCATTATGTTCATGCCACGTGCTCGCGGAGGTCTAGAGTAGGCTGTGTAGTGTCCGCTGTAGGTAGTTCCACTATTAGGTAATTATTGTTATGAAAGCATCAAAATCTCAAAAACTAAACTAGATATGGAAAAATGTGTGGGGAGAATATCGTTGGACTCGATCAGGTAAACAAAAAGTTATTCGTGAAAATTTTTCATATCTCGAAAAAAAAATTGTGTCTGGACTTAGCCTAAAAAAATTCGACGTGACTTGTCGAACAGTTTCGTTTCGACGAATTTGAATAAGTCCGTAATACACATACAATGTAATGTAAAATACAAACGAAATATTAAATAAAACTAAGTATCTTATTGGTCTTCCTGGTCATAGAAGAGAACATGAGGGAACATGAGGGATTCAGATGGAATGGGGGTTTCAAGTGAATCATTATGTTCATGCCACGTGCTCGCGGAGGTCTAGAGTAGGCTGTGTAGTGTCCGCTGTAGGTAGTTCCACTATTAGGTAATTATTGTTATGAAAGCATCAAAATCTCAAAAACTAAACTAGATATGGAAAAATGTGTGGGGAGAATATCGTTGGACTCGATCAGGTAAACAAAAAGTTATTGGTGAAAATTTTTCATATCTCGAAAAAAAAAAAATTGTGTCTGGACTTAGCCTAAAAAAATTCGTCGTGACTTGTCGAACAGTTTCGTTTCGACGAATTTGAATAAGTCCGTATTATACACACAATATAATGTAAAATACAAACGAAATAGCTTAGTATAATCTGAAAGGTCTTCCTGCTCTCAGAGAGATCATAGGCATTTTGCTCATGAGGGATTCAGATGAAATTGGGGTTTCAAGTGAATCATTATGTTCATGCCACGTGCTCGCGGATGTCTACAGTAGGCTAGGTAGTGTCCGCTGTAGGTAGTTCCACTATTATTTAATAATTGTTATGAAAGCATCAAAATCTCAGAAACTAAAATAGATATGGATAAATGTGTAGGGAGAATATCGTTGGTCTCGATTAGGTAAACAAAAAGTTATTGGTGAAAATTTTTCATATCCCGAAAAAAAAAATTGTGTCTGGACTTAGCCTAAAAAAATTCGTCGTGACTTGTCGAACAGTTTCGTTTCGACGAATTTGAATAAGTCCGTAATACACATACAATGTAATGTAAAATACAAACGAAATATGAAATAAAACTAAGTATCTTATAGGTCTTCCTGCTCACAGAAGAGAACATGAGGGAACATGAGGGATTCAGATGGAATAGGGGTTTCAAGTGAATCATTATGTTCATGCCACGTGCTCGCGGAGGTCTACAGTAGGCTATGTAGTGTCCGCTGTAGGTAGTTCCACTATTAGGTAATTATTGTTATGAAAGCATCAAAATCTCAAAAACTAAACTAGATATGGAAAAATGTGTAGGGAGAATATCGTTGGACTCGATTAGGTAAACAAAAAGTTATTGATGAAAATTTTTCATATCTCGAAAAAAAAATTGTGTCTGGACTTAGCCTAAAAAAATTCGTCATGACTTGTCGAACAGTTTCGTTTCGACGAATTCGAATAAGTCCGTAATATACATACAATGTAATGTAAAATACAAACGAAATATGAAATAAAACTAAGTATCTTATAGGTCTTCCTGCTCACAGAAGAGAACATGAGGGAACATGAGGGATTCAGATGGAATGGGGGTTTCAAGTGAATCATTATGTTCATGCCACGTGCTCGCGGAAGTCTACAGTAGGCTATGTAGTGTCCGCTGTAGGTAGTTCCACTATTATTTAATAATTGTTATGAAAGCATCAAAATCTCAGAAACTAAAATAGATATGGAAAAATGTGTAGGGAGAATATCGTTGGACTCGATCAGGTAAACAAAAAGTTATTGGTGAAAATTTTTCATATCTCAAAAAAAAAAAAAAATTGTGTGGACTTAGCCTAAAAAAATTCGTTGTGACTTGTCGAACAGTTTCGTTTCAACGAATTTGAATAAGTCTGTAATATACATACAATGTAATGTAAAATACAAACGAAATATTAAATAAAACTAAGTATCTTATTGGTCTTCCTGGTCATAGAAGAGAACATGCGGGAACATGAGGTATTCAGATGGAATGGGGGTTTCAAGTGAATCATTATGTTCATGCCACGTGCTCGCGGAGGTCTAGATTAGGCTATGTAGTGTCCGCTGTAGGTAGTTCCACTATTATTTAATAATTGTTATGAAAGCATCAAAATCTCAAAAACTAAACTAGATATGGAAAAATGCGTAATGAGAATATCGTTGGACTCGATCAGGTGAACAAAAACTTATTGGTGAAAATTTTTCATATCCCGAAAAAAAAAAATTGTGTCTGGACTTAGCCTAAAAAAATTCGTCGTGACTTGTCGAACAGTTTCGTTTCGACGAATTTGAATAAGTCCGTATTATACACACAATAATTATATTGTGTTTACATTAGTAAAATACAAACGAAATAGCTTAGTATAATCTGAAAGGTCTTCCTGCTCTCAGAGAGATCATAGGCATTTTGCTCATGAGGGATTCAGATGAAATTGGGGTTTCAAGTGAATCATTATGTTCATGCCACGTGCTCGCAGAGGTCTACAGTACGCTATGTAGTGTCCGCTGTAGGTAGTTCCACTATTATTTAATAATTGTTATGAAAGCATCAGAATCTCAGAAACTAAAATAGATATGGAAAAATGTGTAGGGAGACAATCGTTGGACTCGATCAGGTAAACAAAAAGTTATTGGTGAAAATTTTTCATATCTCGAAAAAAAAAATTGTGTCTGGACTTAGCCTAAAAACATTCGTCATGACTTGTCGAACAGTTTCGTTTCGACGAATTTGAATAAGTCCGTAATATACATACAATGTAATGTAAAATACAAACGAAATATGAAATAAAACTAAGTATCTTATTGGTCTTCCTGCTCATAGAAGAGAACATGAGGGAACATGAGGGATTCAGATGGAATGGGGGTTTCAAGTGAATCATTATGTTCATGCCGCGTGCTCGCGGAAGTCTACAGTAGGCTATGTAGTGTCCGCTGTAGGTAGTTCCACTATTATTTAATAATTGTTATGAAAGCATCAAAATCTCAGAAACTAAAATAGATATGGAAAAATGTGTAGGGAGAATATCGTTGGACTCGATTAGGTAAACAAAAATATATTGGTGAAAATTTTTCATATCCCGAAAAAAAAAATTGTGTCTGGACTTAGCCTAAAAAAATTCGTCGTGACTTGTCGAACAGTTTCGTTTCGACGAATTTGAATAGGTCCGTATTATACACACAATATAATGTAAAATACAAACGAAATAGCTTAGTATAATCTGAAAGGTCTTCCTGCTCTCAGGGAGATCATAGGCATTTTGCTCATGAGGGATTCAGATGAAATTGGGGTTTCAAGTGAATCATTATGTTCATGCCACCTTCTCGCAAAGGTCTACAGTAGGCTATGTAGTGTCCGTTGTAGGTAGTTCCACTATTAGGTAATTATTGTTATGAAAGCATCAAAATCTCAAAAACTAAACTAGATATGGAAAAATGTGCAGGGAGAATATCGTTGGACTCGATCAGGTGAACAAAAAGTTATAGGTGAAAATTTTTCATATCTCGAAAAAAAAAATTGTATCTGGACTCTGCCTAAAAAAATTCGTCATGACTTGTCGAACAGTTTCGTTTCGACGAATTTGAATAAGTCCGTAATACACATACAATGTAACGTAAAATACAAACCAAATATGAAATAAAACTAAGTATCTTATTGGTCTTCCTGCTCATAGAAGAGAACGTGAGGGAACATGAGGAATTCAGATGGAATAGGGGTTTCAAGTGAATCATTATGTTCATGCCACGTGCTCGCAGAGGTCAACAGTAGGCTATGTAGTGTCCGCTGTAGGTATTTCCACTATTAGGTTATTATTGTTATGAAAGCATCAAAATCTCAAAAACTAAACTAGATATGGAAAAATGTGTAGGGAGAATATCGTTGGACTCGATTAGGTTAACAAAAAGTTATTGGTGAAAATTTTTCATATCCCAAAAAAAAAAATTGTGTCTGGACTTAGCCTAAAAACATTCGTCATGACTTGTCGAACAGTTTCGTTTCGACGAATTTGAATAAGTCCGTAATATACATACAATGTAATGTAAAATACAAACGAAATATGAAATAAAACTAAGTATCTTATGGGTCTTCCTGCTCATAGAAGAGAACATGAGGGAACATGAGGGATTCAGATGGAATGGGGGTTTCAAGTGAATCATTATGTTCATGCCACGTGCTCGCGGAAGTCTACAGTAGGCTATGTAGTGTCCGCTGTAGGTAGTTCCACTATTATTTAATAATTGTTATGAAAGCATCAAAATCTCAGAAACTAAAATAGATATGGAAAAATGTGTAGGGAGAATATCGTTGGACTGGATCAGGTAAACAAAAATATATTGGTGAAAATTTTTCATATCTCGAAAATAAAAAATTGTCTGGACTTAGCCTAAAAAAATTCGTCGTGACTTGTCGAACAGTTTCGTTTCGACGAATTTGAATAAGTCCGTATTATACACACAATATAATGTAAAATACAAACGAAATAGCTTAGTATAATCTGAAAGGTTTTCCTGCTCTCAGAGAGATCATAGGCATTTTGCTCTTGAGGGATTCAGATGAAATTGGGGTTTCAAGTGAATCATTATGTTCATGCCACGTGCTCGCAGAGGTCTACAGTAGGCTATGTAGTGTCCGCTGTAGGTAGTTCCACTATTAGGTTATTAGTGTTATGAAAGTATCAAAATCTCAAAAACTAAACTAGATATGGAAAAATGTGTAGGAAGAATATCGTTGGACTCGATTAGGTAAACAAAAAGTTATTGGTGAAAATTTTTCATATCCCAAAAAAAAAAATTGTGTCTGGACTTAGCCTAAAAACATTCGTCATGACTTGTCGAACAGTTTTGTTTCGACGAATTTGAATAAGTCCGTAATATACATACAATGTAACGTAAAATACAAACCAAATATGAAATAAAACTAAGTATCTTATTGGTCTTCCTGCTCATAGAAGAGAACGTGAGGGAACATGAGGAATTCAGATGGAATGGGGGTTTCAAGTGAATCATTATGTTCATGCCACGTGCTCGCTGAGGTCAACAGTAGGCTATGTAGTGTCCGCTGTAGGTATTTCCACTATTAGGTTATTATTGTTATGAAAGCATCAAAATCTCAAAAACTAAACTAGATATGGAAAAATGTGTAGGGAGAATATCGTTGGACTCGATTAGGTTAACAAAAAGTTATTGGTGAAAATTTTTCATATCCCAAAAAAAAAAATTGTGTCTGGACTTAGCCTAAAAACATTCGTCATGACTTGTCGAACAGTTTCGTTTCGACGAATTTCAATAAGTCCGTAATATACATACAATGTAATGTAAAATACAAACGAAATATGAAATAAAACTAAGTATCTTATTGGTCTTCCTGCTCATAGAAGAGAACATGAGGGAACATGAGGGATTCAGATGGAATGGGGGTTTCAAGTGAATCATTATGTTCATGCCACGTGCTCGCGGAAGTCTACAGTAGGCTATGTAGTGTCCGCTGTAGGTAGTTCCACTATTATTTAATAATTGTTATGAAAGCATCAAAATCTCAGAAATCAAAATAGATATGGAAAAATGTGTAGGGAGAATATCGTTGGACTCGATCAGGTAAACAAAAAGATATTGGTGAAAATTTTTCATATCTCGAAAATATAAAATTGTCTGGACTTAGCCTAAAAAAATTCGTCGTGACTTGTCGAACAGTTTCGTTTCGACGAATTTGAATAAGTCCGTATTATACACACAATATAATGTAAAATACAAACGAAATAGCTTAGTATAATCTGAAAGGTCTTCCTGCTCTCAGAGAGATCATAGGCATTTTGCTCATGAGGGATTCAGATGAAATTGGGGTTTCAAGTGAATCATTATGTTCATGCCACCTTCTCGCAGAGGTCTACAGTAGGCTATGTAGTGTCCGCTGTAGGTAGTTCCACTATTAGGTAATTATTGTTATGAAAGCATCAAAATCTCAGAAACTAAAATAGATATGGAAAAATGTGTTGGGAGAATATCGTTGGACTCGATCAGGTAAACAAAAAGTTATTGGTGAAAATTTTTCATATCTCGAAAAAAAAAAAATTGTGTGGACTTAGCCTAAAAAAATTCGTCGTGACTTGTCGAACAGTTTCGTTTCAACGAATTTGAATAAGTCTGTAATATACATACAATGTAATGTAAAATACAAACGAAATATTAAATAAAACTAAGTATCTTATTGGTCTTCCTGGTCATAGAAGAGAACATGCGGGAACATGAGGTATTCAGATGGAATGGGGGTTTCAAGTGAATCATTATGTTCATGCCACGTGCTCGCGGAGGTCTAGATTAGGCTATGTAGTGTCCGCTGTAGGTAGTTCCACTATTATTTAATAATTGTTATGAAAGCATCAAAATCTCAAAAACTAAACTAGATATGGAAAAATGCGTAATGAGAATATCGTTGGACTCGATCAGGTGAACAAAAACTTATTGGTGAAAATTTTTCATATCCCGAAAAAAAAAAATTGTGTCTGGACTTAGCCTAAAAAAATTCGTCGTGACTTGTCGAACAGTTTCGTTTCGACGAATTTGAATAAGTCCGTATTATACACACAATATAATGTAAAATACAAACGAAATAGCTTAGTATAATCTGAAAGGTCTTCCTGCTCTCAGAGAGATCATAGGCATTTTGCTCATAAGGGATTCAGATGAAATTGGGGTTTCAAGTGAATCATTATGTTCATGCCACCTTCTCGCAGAGGTCTACAGTAGGCTATGTAGTGTCCGCTGTAGGTAGTTCCACTATTAGGTAATTATTGTTACGAAAGCATCAAAATCTCAAAAACTAAACTAGATATGGAAAAATGTGTAGGGAGAATATCGTTGGACTCGATCAGGTAAACAAAAAGTTATTGGTGAAAATTTTTCATATCTCGAAAAAAAAAATTGTGTCTGGACTTAGCCTAAAAACATTCGTCATGACTTGTCGAACAGTTTCGTTTCGACGAATTTGAATAAGTCCGTAATATACATACAATGTAATGTAAAATACAAACGAAATATGAAATAAAACTAAGTATCTTATTGGTCTTCCTGCTCATAGAAGAGAACATGAGGGAACATGAGGGATTCAGATGGAATGGGGGTTTCAAGTGAATCATTATGTTCATGCCACGTGCTCGCGGATGTCTACAGTAGGCTAGGTAGTGTCCGCTGTAGGTAGTTCCACTATTATTTAATAATTGTTATGAAAGCATCAAACTCTCAGAAACTAAAATAGATATGGATAAATGTGTAGGGAGAATATCGTTGGTCTCGATTAGGTAAACAAAAAGTTATTGGTGAAAATTTTTCATATCCCGAAAAAAAAAATTGTGTCTGGACTTAGCCTAAAAAAATTCGTCGTGACTTGTCGAACAGTTTCGTTTCGACGAATTTGAATAAGTCCGTAATACACATACAATGTAATGTAAAATACAAACGAAATATGAAATAAAACTAAGTATCTTATAGGTCTTCCTGCTCACAGAAGAGAACAAGAGGGAACATGAGGGATTCAGATGGAATAGGGGTTTCAAGTGAATCATTATGTTCATGCCACGTGCTCGCAGAGGTCAACAGTAGGCTATGTAGTGTCCGCTGTAGGTATTTCCACTATTAGGTTATTATTATTGATTGAAAGTTTGATTTTGTGGAGGAAATCCAGTTCTTGACATAATTTTTTGGGTTTATCACCTTCCACAATCTGAAAATGAAAAAAATTTTTAATCCAAAGAAATCTGTACAAGTGTAGAAGGGCAAATTAATTAATTGTGGAAGGTGATAAACCCAAAAAATTATGTCAAAAACTAGGTAATTATTGTTACGAAAGCATCAAAATCTCAAAAACTAAACTAGGTATGGAAAAATGTGTAGGGAGAATATCGTTGGACTCGATCAGGTAAACAAAAAGTTATTGGTGAAAATTTTTCATATCTCGAAAAAAAAAAAAGTGTCTGGACTTAGCCTAAAAACATTCGTCATGACTTGTCGAACAGTTTCGTTTCGACGAATTTGAATAAGTCCGTAATACACATACAATTTAATGTAAAATACAAACGAAATATGAAATAAAACTAAGTATCTTATTGGTCTTCCTGCTCATAGAAGAGAACATGAGGGAACATGAGGGATTCAGATGGAATGGGGGTTTCAAGTGAATCATTATGTTCATGCCACGTGCTCGCGGATGTCTACAGTAGGCTAGGTAGTGTCCGCTGTAGGTAGTTCCACTATTATTTAATAATTGTTATGAAAGCATCAAAATCTCAGAAACTAAAATAGATATGGATAAATGTGTAGGGAGAATATCGTTGGTCTCGATTAGGTAAACAAAAAGTTATTGGTGAAAATTTTTCATATCCCGAAAAAAAAAATTGTGTCTGGACTTAGCCTAAAAAAATTCGTCGTGACTTGTCGAACAGTTTCGTTTCGACGAATTTGAATAAGTCCGTAATACACATACAATGTAATGTAAAATACAAACGAAATATGAAATAAAACTAAGTATCTTATTGGTCTTCCTGCTCACAGAAGAGAACAAGAGGGAACATGAGGGATTCAGATGGAATAGGGGTTTCAAGTGAATCATTATGTTCATGCCACGTGCTCGCGGAGGTCTAGAGTAGGCTATGTAGTGTCCGCTGTAGGTAGTTCCACTATTAGGTAATTATTGTTATGAAAGCATCAAAATCTCAAAAACTAAACTAGATATGGAAAAATGTGTAGGGAGAATATCGTTGGACTCGATCAGGTGAACAAAAAGTTATAGGTGAAAATTTTTCATATCTCAAAAAAAAAAAAAATTGTGTCTGGACTTAGCCTAAAAAAATTCGTCGTGACTTGTCGAACAGTTTCGTTTCGACGAATTTGAATAAGTCTGTAATATACATACAATGTAATGTAAAATACAAACGAAATATTAAATAAAACTAAGTATCTTATTGGTCTTCCTGGTCATAGAAGAGAACATGAGGGAATGGGGGTTTCAAGTGAATCATTATGTTCATGCCACGTGCTCGCGGAGGTCTAGAGTAGGCTGTGTAGTGTCCGCTGTAGGTAGTTCCACTATTAGGTAATTATTGTTATGAAAGCATCAAAATCTCAAAAACTAAACTAGATATGGAAAAATGTGTGGGGAGAATATCGTTGGACTCGATCAGGTAAACAAAAAGTTATTCGTGAAAATTTTTCATATCTCGAAAAAAAAATTGTGTCTGGACTTAGCCTAAAAAAATTCGACGTGACTTGTCGAACAGTTTCGTTTCGACGAATTTGAATAAGTCCGTAATACACATACAATGTAATGTAAAATACAAACGAAATATGAAATAAAACTAAGTATCTTATTGGTCTTCCTGCTCACAGAAGAGAACAAGAGGGAACATGAGGGATTCAGATGGAATAGGGGTTTCAAGTGAATCATTATGTTCATGCCACGTGCTTGCGGAGGTCTAGAGTAGGCTATGTAGTGTCCGCTGTAGGTAGTTATACTATTAGGTAATTATTGTTATGAAAGCATCAAAATCTCAAAAACTAAACTAGATATGGAAAAATGTGTGGGGAGAATATCGTTGGACTCGATCAGGTAAACAAAAAGTTATTGGTGAAAATTTTTCATATCTCGAAAAAAAAAAAATTGTGTCTGGACTTAGCCTAAAAAAATTCGTCGTGACTTGTCGAACAGTTACGTTTCGACGAATTTGAATAAGTCTGTCAAACACATACAATGTAATGTAAAATACAAACGAAATATTAAATAAAACTAAGTATCTTATTGGTCTTCCTGGTGAATAAGTCCGTAATACACATACAATGTAACGTAAAATACAAACGAAATATGAAATAAAACTAAGTATCTTATTGGTCTTTCTGCTCATAGAAGAGAACGTGAGGGAACATGAGGAATTCAGAGGGAATGGGGGTTTCAAGTGAATCATTATGTTCATGCCACGTGCTCGCAGAGGTCTACAGTAGGCTAGGTAGTGTCCGCTGTAGGTAGTTCCACTATTATTTAATAATTGTTATGAAAGCATCAAACTCTCAGAAACTAAAATAGATATGGATAAATGTGTAGGGAGAATATCGTTGGACTCGATCAGGTAAACAAAAAGTTATTGATGAAAATTTTTCATATCTCGAAAAAAAAAATTGTGTCTGGACTTAGCCTAAAAACATTCGTCTTGACTTGTCGCACAGTTTCGTTTCGACGAATTTGAATAAGTCCGTAATATACATACAATGTAATGTAAAATACAAACGAAATATGAAATAAAACTAAGTATCTTATTGGTCTTCCTGCTCACAGAAGAGAACAAGAGGGAACATGAGGGATTCAGATGGAATAGGGGTTTCAAGTGAATCATTATGTTCATGCCACGTGCTTGCGGAGGTCTAGAGTAGGCTATGTAGTGTCCGCTGTAGGTAGTTATACTATTAGGTAATTATTGTTATGAAAGCATCAAAATCTCAAAAACTAAACTAGATATGGAAAAATGTGTGGGGAGAATATCGTTGGACTCGATCAGGTAAACAAAAAGTTATTGGTGAAAATTTTTCATATCTCGAAAAAAAAAAAATTGTGTCTGGACTTAGCCTAAAAAAATTCGTCGTGACTTGTCGAACAGTTACGTTTCGACGAATTTGAATAAGTCTGTCAAACACATACAATGTAATGTAAAATACAAACGAAATATTAAATAAAACTAAGTATCTTATTGGTCTTCCTGGTGAATAAGTCCGTAATACACATACAATGTAACGTAAAATACAAACGAAATATGAAATAAAACTAAGTATCTTATTGGTCTTTCTGCTCATAGAAGAGAACGTGAGGGAACATGAGGAATTCAGAGGGAATGGGGGTTTCAAGTGAATCATTATGTTCATGCCACGTGCTCGCGGATGTCTACAGTAGGCTAGGTAGTGTCCGCTGTAGGTAGTTCCACTATTATTTAATAATTGTTATGAAAGCATCAAACTCTCAGAAACTAAAATAGATATGGATAAATGTGTAGGGAGAATATCGTTGGACTCGATCAGGTAAACAAAAAGTTATTGATGAAAATTTTTCATATCTCGAAAAAAAAAATTGTGTCTGGACTTAGCCTAAAAACATTCGTCTTGACTTGTCGCACAGTTTCGTTTCGACGAATTTGAATAAGTCCGTAATATACATACAATGTAATGTAAAATACAAACGAAATATGAAATAACACTAAGTATCTTATTGGTCTTCCTGCTCACAGAAGAGAACAAGAGGGAACATGAGGGATTCAGATGGAATAGGGGTTTCAAGTGAATCATTATGTTCATGCCACGTGCTCGCGGAGGTCTAGAGTAGGCTATGTAGGGTCCGCTGTAGGTAGTTCCACTATTAGGTAATTATTGTTATGAAAGCATCAAAATCTCAAAAACTAAACTAGATATGGAAAAATGTGTAGGGAGAATATCGTTGGACTCGATCAGGTAAACAAAAAGTTATTGGTGAAAATTTTTCATATCTCGAAAAAAAAAATTGTGTCTGGACTTAGCCTAAAAACATTCGTCTTGACTTGTCGAACAGTTTCGTTTCGACGAATTTGAATAAGTCCGTAATATACATACAATGTAATGTAAAATACAAACGAAATATGAAATAAAACTAAGTATCTTATTGGTCTTCCTGCTCATAGAAGAGAACATGAGGGAACATGAGGGATTCAGATGGAATGGGGATTTCAAGTGAATCATTATGTTCATGCCACGTGCTCGCGGAGGTCTAGAGTAGGCTGTGTAGTGTCCGCTGTAGGTAGTTCCACTATTAGGTAATTATTGTTATGAAAGCATCAAAATCTCAAAAACTAAACTAGATATGGAAAAATGTGTGGGGAGAATATCGTTGGACTCGATCAGGTAAACAAAAAGTTATTCGTGAAAATTTTTCATATCTCGAAAAAAAAAAATTGTGTCTGGACTTAGCCTAAAAAAATTCGACGTGACTTGTCGAACAGTTTCGTTTCGACGAATTTGAACAAGTCCGTATTATACACACAATATAATGTAAAATACAAACGAAATAGCTTAGTATAATCTGAAAGGTCTTCCTGCTCTCAGAGAGATCATAGGCATTTTGCTCATGAGGGATTCAAATGAAATTGGGGTTTCAAGTGAATCATTATTTTCATGCCACCTTCTCGCAGAGGTCTACAGTAGGCTATGTAGTGTCCGCTGTAGGTATTTCCACTATTAGGTAATTATTGTTACGAAAGCATCAAAATCTCAAAAACTAAACTAGATATGGAAAAATGTGTAGAGAAAATATCGTTGGACTCGATCAGGTAAACAAAAAGTTATTGATGAAAATTTTTCATATCTCGAAAAAAAAAATTGTGTCTGGACTTAGCCTAAAAAAATTCGTCATGACTTGTCGAACAGTTTCGTTTCGACGAATTTGAATAAGTCCGTAATACACATACAATGTAATGTAAAATACAAACGAAATATGAAATAAAACTAAGTATCTTATAGGTCTTCCTGCTCACAGAAGAGAACATGAGGGAACATGAGGGATTCAGATGGAATGGGGGTTTCAAGTGAATCATTATGTTCATGCCACGTGCTCGCAGAGGTCAACAGTAGGCTATGTAGTGTCCGCTGTAGGTATTTCCACTATTAGGTTATTATTGTTATGAAAGCATCAAAATCTCAAAAACTAAACTAGATATGGAAAAATGTGTAGAGAGAATATCGTTGGACTCGATCAGGTAAACAAAAAGTTATTGATGAAAATTTTTCATATCTCGAAAAAAAAAATTGTATCTGGACTTGGCCTAAAAAAATTCGTCATGACTTGTCGAACAGTTTCGTTTCGACGAATTTGAATAAGTCCGTAATACACATACAATGTAACGTAAAATACAAACCAAATATGAAATAAAACTAAGTATCTTATTGGTCTTCCTGCTCATAGAAGAGAACGTGAGGGAACATGAGGAATTCAGATGGAATGGGGGTTTCAAGTGAATCATTATGTTCATGCCACGTGCTCGCGGATGTCTACAGTAGGCTAGGTAGTGTCCGCTGTAGGTAGTTCCACTATTATTTGATAATTGTTATGAAAGCATCAAAATCTCAGAAACTAAAATAGATATGGAAAAATGTGTAGGGAGAATATCGTTGTACTCGATTAGGTAAACAAAAAGTTATTGGTGAAAATTTTTCATATCCCGAAAAAAAAAATTGTGTCTGGACTTGGCCTAAAAAAATTCGTCGTGACTTGTCGAAAAGTTTCGTTTCGACGAATTTGAATAAGTCCGTAATACACATACAATGTAATGTAAAATACAAACGAAATATGAAATAAAACTAAGAATCTTATAGGTCTTCCTGCTCACAGAAGAGAACAAGAGGGAACATGAGGGATTCAGATGGAATAGGGGTTTCAAGTGAATCATTATGTTCATGCCACGTGCTCGCAGAGGTCTAGAGTAGGCTATGTAGTGTCCGCTGTAGGTAGTTCCACTATTAGGTTATTAGTGTTATGAAAGCATCAAAATCTCAAAAACTAAACTAGATATGGAAAAATGTGTAGGGAGAATATCGTTGGACTCGATTAGGTTAACAAAAAGTTATTGGTGAAAATTTTTCATATCCCAAAAAAAAAAATTGTGTCTGGACTTAGCCTAAAAACATTCGTCATGACTTGTCGAACAGTTTCGTTTCGACGAATTTGAATAAGTCCGTAATATACATACAATGTAATGTAAAATACAAACGAAATATGAAATAAAACTAAGTATCTTATTGGTCTTCCTGCTCATAGAAGAGAACATGAGGAAACATGAGGGATTCAGATGGAATGGGGATTTCAAGTGAATCATTATGTTCATGCCACGTGCTCGCGGAAGTCTACAGTAGGCTATGTAGTGTCCGCTGTAGGTAGTTCCACTATTATTTAATAATTGTTATGAAAGCATCAAAATCTCAGAAACTAAAATAGATATGGAAAAATGTGTAGGGAGAATATCGTTGGACTCGATCAGGTAAACAAAAAGATATTGGTGAAAATTTTTCATATCTCGAAAATAAAAAATTGTCTGGACTTAGCCTAAAAAAATTCGTCGTGACTTGTCGAACAGTTTCGTTTCGACGAATTTGAATAAGTCCGTATTATACACACAATATAATGTAAAATACAAACGAAATAGCTTAGTATAATCTGAAAGGTTTTCCTGCTCTCAGAGAGATCATAGGCATTTTGCTCTAGAGGGATTCAGATGAAATTGGGGTTTCAAGTGAATCATTATGTTCATGCCACGTGCTCGCAGAGGTCTACAGTAGGCTATGTAGTGTCCGCTGTAGGTAGTTCCACTATTAGGTTATTAGTGTTATGAAAGCATCAAAATCTCAAAAACTAAACTAGATATGGAAAAATGTGTAGGAAGAATATCGTTGGACTCGATTAGGTAAACAAAAAGTTATTGGTGAAAATTTTTCATATCCCAAAAAAAAAAATTGTGCCTGGACTTAGCCTAAAACATTCGTCATAACTTGTCGAACAGTTTTGTTTCGACGAATTTGAATAAGTCCGTAATATACATACAATGTAATGTAAAATACAAACGAAATATGAAATAAAACTAAGTATCTTATTGGTCTTCCTGCTCATAGAAGAGAACATGAGGAAACATGAGGGATTCAGATGGAATGGGGGTTTCAAGTGAATCATTATGTTCATGCCACGTGCTCGCGGAAGTCTACAGTAGGCTATGTAGTGTCCGCTGTAGGTAGTTCCACTATTATTTAATAATTGTTATGAAAGCATCAAAATCTCAGAAACTAAAATAGATATGGAAAAATGTGTAGGGAGAATAACGTTGGACTCGATTAGGTAAACAAAAAGTTATTGGTGAAAATTTTTCATATCCCAAAAAAAAAAATTGTGTCTGGACTTAGCCTAAAACATTCGTCATAACTTGTCGAACAGTTTTGTTTCGACGAATTTGAATAAGTCCGTAATATACATACAATGTAATGTAAAATACAAACGAAATATGAAATAAAACTAAGTATCTTATTGGTCTTCCTGTTCATAGAAGAGAACATGAGGGAACATGAGGGATTCAGATGGAATGGGGGTTTCAAGTGAATCATTATGTTCATGCCACGTGCTCGCGGAAGTCTACAGTAGGCTATGTAGTGTCCGCTGTAGGTAGTTCCACTATTAGGTTATTAGTGTTATGAAAGCATCAAAATCTCAAAAACTAAACTAGATATGGAAAAATGTGTGGGGAGAATATCGTTGGACTCGATCAGGTAAACAAAAAGATATTGGTGAAAATTTTTCATATCTCGAAAAAAAAAATTGTCTGGACTTAGCCTAAAAAAAATCGTCGTGACTTGTCGAACAGTTTCGTTTCGACGAATTTGAATAAGTCCGTAATGTAATGTGAAATACAAACGAAATATGAAATAAAACTAAGTATCTTATAGGTCTTCCTGCTCACAGAAGAGAACATGAGGGAACATGAGGGATTCAGA
Source organism: Chrysolina haemoptera (assembly GCA_958298965.1). Classification (NCBI taxonomy): domain Eukaryota; kingdom Metazoa; phylum Arthropoda; class Insecta; order Coleoptera; family Chrysomelidae; genus Chrysolina; species Chrysolina haemoptera. The sequence continues at coordinate 17,899,494 of OY282603.1, read as the reverse complement.
TGGAATGGGGGTTTCAAGTGAATCATTATGTTCATGCCACGTGCTCGCGGAAGTATACAGTAGGCTATGTAGTGTCCTCTGTAGGTAGTTCCACTATTATTTAATAATTGTTATGAAAGCATCAAAATCTCAAAAACTAAACTAGGTATGGAAAAATGTGTAGGGAGAATATCGTTGGACTCGATCAGGTAAACAAAAAGTTACTGGTGAAAATTTTTCATATCTCGAAAAAAAAAATTGTGTCTGGACTTAGCCTAAAAAAATTCGTCGTGACTTGTCGAACAGTTTCGTTTCGACGAATTTGAATAAGTCCGTATTATACACACAATATAATGTAAAATACAAACGAAATAGCTTAGTATAATCTGAAAGGTCTTCGTGCTCTCAGAGAGATCATAGGCATTTTGCTCATGAGGGATTCAGATGAAATTGGGGTTTCAAGTGAATCATTATGTTCATGCCACGTGCTCGCGGATGTCTACAGTAGGCTAGGTAGTGTCCGCTGTAGGTAGTTCCACTATTATTTAATAATTGTTATGAAAGCATCAAACTCTCAGAAACTAAAATAGATATGGATAAATGTGTAGGGAGAATATCGTTGGACTCGATCAGGTAAACAAAAAGTTATTGATGAAAATTTTTCATATCTCGAAAAAAAAAATTGTGTCTGGACTTAGCCTAAAAACATTCGTCATGACTTGTCGAACAGTTTTGTTTCGACGAATTTGAATAAGTCCGTAATATACATACAATGTAACGTAAAATACAAACCAAATATGAAATAAAACTAAGTATCTTATTGGTCTTCCTGCTCATAGAAGAGAACGTGAGGGAACATGAGGAATTCAGATGGAATGGGGGTTTCAAATGAATCATTATGTTCATGCCACGTGCTCGCTGAGGTCAACAGTAGGCTATGTAGTGTCCGCTGTAGGTATTTCCACTATTAGGTTATTATTGTTATGAAAGCATCAAAATCTCAAAAACTAAACTAGATATGGAAAAATGTGTAGGGAGAATATCGTTGGACTCGATCAGGTAAACAAAAAGTTATTGGTGAAAATTTTTCATATCTCGAAAAAAAAAATTGTGTCTGGACTTAGCCTAAAAACATTCGACTTGACTTGTCGAACAGTTTCGTTTCGACGAATTTGAATAAGTCCGTAATATACATACAATGTAATGTAAAATACAAACGAAATATGAAATAAAACTAAGTATCTTATTGGTCTTCCTGCTCATAGAAGAGAACATGAGGGAACATGAGGGATTCACATGGAATGGGGGTTTCAAGTGAATCATTATGTTCATGCCACGTGCTCGCGGATGTCTACAGTAGGCTAGGTAGTGTCCGCTGTAGGTAGTTCCACTATTATTTAATAATTGTTATGAAAGCATCAAAATCTCAGAAACTAAAATAGATATGGATAAATGTGTAGGGAGAATATCGTTGGTCTCGATTAGGTAAACAAAAAGTTATTGGTGAAAATTTTTCATATCCCGAAAAAAAAAATTGTGTCTGGACTTAGCCTAAAATAATTCGTCGTGACTTGTCGAACAGTTTCGTTTCGACGAATTTGAATAAGTCCGTAATACACATACAATGTAATGTAAAATACAAACGAAATATGAAATAAAACTAAGTATCTTATTGGTCTTCCTGGTCATAGAAGAGAACATGAGGGAACATGAGGGATTCAGATGGAATGGGGATTTCAAGTGAATCATTATGTTCATGCCACGTGCTCGCGGAGGTCTAGAGTAGGCTGTGTAGTGTCCGCTGTAGGTAGTTCCACTATTAGGTAATTATTGTTATGAAAGCATCAAAATCTCAAAAACTAAACTAGATATGGAAAAATGTGTGGGGAGAATATCGTTGGACTCGATCAGGTAAACAAAAAGTTATTCGTGAAAATTTTTCATATCTCGAAAAAAAAAAATTGTGTCTGGACTTAGCCTAAAAAAATTCGACGTGACTTGTCGAACAGTTTCGTTTCGACGAATTTGAACAAGTCCGTATTATACACACAATATAATGTAAAATACAAACGAAATAGCTTAGTATAATCTGAAAGGTCTTCCTGCTCTCAGAGAGATCATAGGCATTTTGCTCATGAGGGATTCAAATGAAATTGGGGTTTCAAGTGAATCATTATTTTCATGCCACCTTCTCGCAGAGGTCTACAGTAGGCTATGTAGTGTCCGCTGTAGGTATTTCCACTATTAGGTAATTATTGTTACGAAAGCATCAAAATCTCAAAAACTAAACTAGATATGGAAAAATGTGTAGAGAAAATATCGTTGGACTCGATCAGGTAAACAAAAAGTTATTGATGAAAATTTTTCATATCTCGAAAAAAAAAATTGTGTCTGGACTTAGCCTAAAAAAATTCGTCATGACTTGTCGAACAGTTTCGTTTCGACGAATTTGAATAAGTCCGTAAAACACATACAATGTAATGTAAAATACAAACGAAATATGAAATAAAACTAAGAATCTTATAGGTCTTCCTGCTCACAGAAGAGAACAAGAGGGAACATGAGGGATTCAGATGGAATAGGGGTTTCAAGTGAATCATTATGTTCATGCCACGTGCTCGCAGAGGTCTAGAGTAGGCTATGTAGTGTCCGCTGTAGGTAGTTCCACTATTAGGTTATTAGTGTTATGAAAGCATCAAAATCTCAAAAACTAAACTAGATATGGAAAAATGTGTAGGGAGAATATCGTTGGACTCGATTAGGTTAACAAAAAGTTATTGGTGAAAATTTTTCATATCCCAAAAAAAAAAATTGTGTCTGGACTTAGCCTAAAAACATTCGTCATGACTTGTCGAACAGTTTCGTTTCGACGAATTTGAATAAGTCCGTAATATACATACAATGTAATGTAAAATACAAACGAAATATGAAATAAAACTAAGTATCTTATTGGTCTTCCTGCTCATAGAAGAGAACATGAGGAAACATGAGGGATTCAGATGGAATGGGGATTTCAAGTGAATCATTATGTTCATGCCACGTGCTCGCGGAAGTCTACAGTAGGCTATGTAGTGTCCGCTGTAGGTAGTTCCACTATTATTTAATAATTGTTATGAAAGCATCAAAATCTCAGAAACTAAAATAGATATGGAAAAATGTGTAGGGAGAATATCGTTGGACTCGATCAGGTAAACAAAAAGATATTGGTGAAAAATTTTCATATCTCGAAAATAAAAAATTGTCTGGACTTAGCCTAAAAAAATTCGTCGTGACTTGTCGAACAGTTTGGTTTCGACGAATTTGAATAAGTCCGTATTATACACACAATATAATGTAAAATACAAACGAAATAGCTTAGTATAATCTGAAAGGTTTTCCTGCTCTCAGAGAGATCATAGGCATTTTGCTCTAGAGGGATTCAGATGAAATTGGGGTTTCAAGTGAATCATTATGTTCATGCCACGTGCTCGCAGAGGTCTACAGTAGGCTATGTAGTGTCCGCTGTAGGTAGTTCCACTATTAGGTTATTAGTGTTATGAAAGCATCAAAATCTCAAAAACTAAACTAGATATGGAAAAATGTGTAGGAAGAATATCGTTGGACTCGATCAGGTAAACAAAAAGTTATTGATGAAAATTTTTCATATCTCGAAAAAAAAAATTGTATCTGGACTTGGCCTAAAAAAATTCGTCATGACTTGTCGAACAGTTTCGTTTCGACGAATTTGAATAAGTCCGTAATACACATACAATGTAACGTAAAATACAAACCAAATATGAAATAAAACTAAGTATCTTATTGGTCTTCCTGCTCATAGAAGAGAACATGAGGAAACATGAGGGATTCAGATGGAATGGGGGTTTCAAGTGAATCATTATGTTCATGCCACGTGCTCGCGGAAGTCTACAGTAGGCTATGTAGTGTCCGCTGTAGGTAGTTCCACTATTATTTAATAATTGTTATGAAAGCATCAAAATCTCAGAAACTAAAATAGATATGGAAAAATGTGTAGGGAGAATAACGTTGGACTCGATTAGGTAAACAAAAAGTTATTGGTGAAAATTTTTCATATCCCAAAAAAAAAATTGTGTCTGGACTTAGCCTAAAACATTCGTCATAACTTGTCGAACAGTTTTGTTTCGACGAATTTGAATAAGTCCGTAATATACATACAATGTAATGTAAAATACAAACGAAATATGAAATAAAACTAAGTATCTTATTGGTCTTCCTGCTCATAGAAGAGAACATGAGGGAACATGAGGGATTCAGATGGAATACGGGTTTCAAGTGAATCATTATGTTCATGCCACGTGCTCGCGGAAGTCTACAGTAGGCTATGTAGTGTCCGCTGTAGGTAGTTCCACTATTAGGTTATTAGTGTTATGAAAGCATCAAAATCTCAAAAACTAAACTAGATATGGAAAAATGTGTAGGGAGAATATCGTTGGACTCGATCAGGTAAACAAAAAGATATTGGTGAAAATTTTTCATATCTCGAAAAAAAAAATTGTCTGGACTTAGCCTAAAAAAAATCGTCGTGACTTGTCGAACAGTTTCGTTTCGACGAATTTGAATAAGTCCGTAATGTAATGTGAAATACAAACGAAATATGAAATAAAACTAAGTATCTTATAGGTCTTCCTGCTCACAGAAGAGAACATGAGGGAACATGAGGGATTCAGATGGAATGGGGGTTTCAAGTGAATCATTATGTTCATGCCACGTGCTCGCGGAAGTATACAGTAGGCTATGTAGTGTCCTCTGTAGGTAGTTCCACTATTATTTAATAATTGTTATGAAAGCATCAAAATCTCAAAAACTAAACTAGATATGGAAAAATGTGTAGAGAGAATAACGTTGGACTCGATCAGGTAAACAAAAAGTTATTGATGAAAATTTTTCATATCTCGAAAAAAAAAATTGTATCTGGACTTGGCCTAAAAAAATTCGTCATGACTTGTCGAACAGTTTCGGTTCGACGAATTTGAATAAGTCCGTAATACACATACAATGTAACGTAAAATACAAACCAAATATGAAATAAAACTAAGTATCTTATTGGCCTTCCTGCTCATAGAAGAGAACGTGAGGGAACATGAGGAATTCAGATGGAATGGGGGTTTCAAGTGAATCATTATGTTCATGCCACCTGCTCGCAGAGGTCAACAGTAGGCTATGTAGTGTCCGCTGTAGGTATTTCCACTATTAGGTTATTATTATTGATTAAAAGTTTGATTTTGTGGAGGAAATCCAGTTCTTGACATAAGTTTTTGGGTTTATCACCTTCCACAATCTGAAAATGAAAAAAAATTTTAATTCAAAGAAATCTGTACAAGTGTAGAAGGGCAAATTAATTAATTGTGGAAGGTGATAAACCCAAAAAATTATGTCAAGAACTAGGTAATTATTGTTACGAAAGCATCAAAATCTCAAAAACTAAACTAGGTATGGAAAAATGTGTGAGGAGAATATCGTTGGACTCGATCAGGTAAACAAAAAGTTATTGGTGAAAATTTTTCATATCTCGAAAAAAAAAATTGTGTCTGGACTTAGCCTAAAAACATTCGTCATGACTTGTCGAACAGTTTCGTTTCGACGAATTTGAATAAGTCCGTAATATACATACAATGTAATGTAAAATACAAACGAAATATGAAATAAAACTAAGTATCTTATTGGTCTTCCTGCTCATAGAAGAGAACATGAGGGAACATGAGGGATTCAGATGGAATGGGGGTTTCAAGTGAATCATTATGTTCATGCCACGTGCTCGCGGATGTCTACAGTAGGCTAGGTAGTGTCCGCTGTAGGTAGTTCCACTATTATTTAATAATTGTTATGAAAGCATCAAAATCTCAGAAACTAAAATAGATATGGATAAATGTGTAGGGAGAATATCGTTGGTCTCGATTAGGTAAACAAAAAGTTATTGGTGAAAATTTTTCATATCCCGAAAAAAAAAATTGTGTCTGGACTTAGCCTAAAAAAATTCGTCGTGACTTGTCGAACAGTTTCGTTTCGACGAATTTGAATAAGTCCGTAATACACATACAATGTAATGTAAAATACAAACGAAATATGAAATAAAACTAAGTATCTTATTGGTCTTCCTGCTCACAGAAGAGAACAAGAGGGAACATGAGGGATTCAGATGGAATAGGGGTTTCAAGTGAATCATTATGTTCATGCCACGTGCTCGCGGAGGTCTAGAGTAGGCTATGTAGTGTCCGCTGTAGGTAGTTCCACTATTAGGTAATTATTGTTATGAAAGCATCAAAATCTCAAAAACTAAACTAGATATGGAAAAATGTGTAGGGAGAATATCGTTGGACTCGATCAGGTAAACAAAAAGTTATTGGTGAAAATTTTTCATATCTCGAAAAAAAAAATTGTGTCTGGACTTAGCCTAAAAACATTCGTCATGACTTGTCGAACAGTTTCGTTTCGACGAATTTGAATAAGTCCGTAATATACATACAATGTAATGTAAAATACAAACGAAATATGAAATAAAACTAAGTATCTTATTGGTCTTCCTGCTCATAGAAGAGAACATGAGGGAACATGAGGGATTCAGATGGAATGGGGGTTTCAAGTGAATCATTATGTTCATGCCACGTGCTCGCGGATGTCTACAGTAGGCTAGGTAGTGTCCGCTGTAGGTAGTTCCACTATTATTTAATAATTGTTATGAAAGCATCAAAATCTCAGAAACTAAAATAGATATGGATAAATGTGTAGGGAGAATATCGTTGGTCTCGATTAGGTAAACAAAAAGTTATTGGTGAAAATTTTTCATATCCCGAAAAAAAAAATTGTGTCTGGACTTAGCCTAAAAAAATTCGTCGTGACTTGTCGAACAGTTTCGTTTCGACGAATTTGAATAAGTCCGTAATACACATACAATGTAATGTAAAATACAAACGAAATATGAAATAAAACTAAGTATCTTATTGGTCTTCCTGCTCACAGAAGAGAACAAGAGGGAACATGAGGGATTCAGATGGAATAGGGGTTTCAAGTGAATCATTATGTTCATGCCACGTGCTCGCGGATGTCTACAGTAGGCTATGTAGTGTCCGCTGTAGGTAGTTCCACTATTAGGTAATTATTGTTATGAAAGCATCAAAATCTCAAAAACTAAACTAGATATGGAAAAATGTGTAGGGAGAATATCGTTGGACTCGATCAGGTGAACAAAAAGTTATAGGTGAAAATTTTTCATATCTCAAAAAAAAAAAATTGTGTCTGGACTTAGCCTAAAAAAATTCGTCATGACTTGTCGAACAATTTCGTTTCGACGAATTTGAATAAGTCCGTATAACACATACAATGTAGTGTAAAATACAAACGAAATATGAAATAAAACTAAGTATCTTATAGGTCTTCCTGCTCACAGAAGAGAACATGAGGGAACATGAAGGATTCAGATGGAATGGGGGTTTCAAGTGAATCATTATGTTCATGCCACGTGCTCGCGGAAGTTTACAGTAGGCTATGTAGTGTCCGCTGTAGGTATTTCCACTATTAGGTTATTATTGTTATGAAAGCATAAAAATCTCAAAAACTAAACTAGATATGGAAAAATGTGTAAAGAGAATATCGTTGGACTCGATCAGGTAAACAAAAAGTTAATGGTGAAAATTTTTCATATCCCGAAAAAAAAAAATTGTGTCTGGACTTGGCCTAAAAAAATTCGTCGTGACTTGTCGAACAGTTTCGTTTCGACGAATTTGAATAAGTCCGTATTATACACACAATATAATGTAAAATACAAACGAAATAGCTTAGTATAATCTGAAAGGTCTTCCTGCTCTCAGAGAGATCATAGGCATTTTGCTCATGAGGGATTCAGATGAAATTGGGGTTTCAAGTGAATCATTATGTTCATGCCACGTGCCCGCAGAGGTCTACGGTAGGCTATGTAGTGTCCGCTGTAGGTAGTTCCACTATTATTTAATAATTGTTATGAAAGCATCAAAATCTCAGAAACTAAAATAGATATGGAAAAATGTGTAGGGAGAATAACGTTGGACTCGATTAGGTAAACAAAAAGTTATTGGTGAAAATTTTTCATATCCCGAAAAAAAAAATTGTGTATGGACTTAGCCTAAAAAAATTCGTCGTGACTTGTCGAACAGTTTCGTTTCGACGAATTTGAATAAGTCCGTATTATACACACAATATAATGTAAAATACAAACGAAATAGCTTAGTATAATCTGAAAGGTCTTCCTGCTCTCAGAGAGATCATAGGCATTTTGCTCATGAGGGATTCAGATGAAATTGGGGTTTCAAGTGAATCATTATGTTCATGCCACCTTCTCGCAAAGGTCTACAGTAGGCTATGTAGTGTCCGCTGTAGGTAGTTCCACTATTAGGTAATTATTGTTATGAAAGCATCAAAATCTCAAAAACTAAACTAGATATGGAAAAATGTGTAGGGAAAATATCGTTGGACTCGATCAGGTAAACAAAAAGTTATTGGTAAAAATTTTTCATCTCTCGAAAAAAAAAATTGTTTCTGGACTTAGCCTAAAAAAATTCGTCGTGACTTGTCGAACAGTTACGTTTCGACGAATTTGAATAAGTCTGTCAAACACATACAATGTAATGTAAAATACAAACGAAATATTAAATAAAACTAAGTATCTTATTGGTCTTCCTGGTGAATAAGTCCGTAATACACATACAATGTAACGTAAAATACAAACGAAATATGAAATAAAACTAAGTATCTTATTGGTCTTTCTGCTCATAGAAGAGAACGTGAGGGAACATGAGGAATTCAGAGGGAATGGGGGTTTCAAGTGAATCATTATGTTCATGCCACGTGCTCGCAGAGGTCTACAGTAGGCTATGTAGTGTCCGCTGTAGGTATTTCCACTATTAGGTTATTATTGTTATGAAAGCATAAAAATCTCAAAAACTAAACTAGATATGGAAAAATGTGTAAAGAGAATATCGTTGGACTCGATCAGGTAAACAAAAAGTTATTGATGAAAAGTTTTCATATCTCGAAAAAAAAAAAATGTGTCTGGACTTAGCCGAAAAGAATTCGTCGTGACTTGTCGAACAGTTTCGTTTCGACGAATTTGAATAAGTCTGTAATATACATACAATGTAATGTAAAATACAAACGAAATATGAAATAAAACTAAGTATCTTATAGGTCTTCCTGGTCATAGAAGAGAACATGAGGGAACATGAGGGATTCAGATGGAATAGGGGTTTCAAGTGAATCATTATGTTCATGCCACGTGCTCGCAGAGGTCTACAGTAGGCTATGTAGTGTCCGCTGTAGGTATTTCCACTATTAGGTTATTATGGTTAAGAAAGCATCAAAATCTCAAAAACTAAACTAGATATGGAAAAATGTGTAGAGAGAATATCGTTGGACTCGATCAGGTAAACACAAAGATATTGGTGAAAATTTTTCATATCTCGAAAAAAAAAATTGTGTCTGGACTTAGCCTAAAAAAATTCGTCATGACTTGTCGAACAGTTTCGTTTCGACGAATTTGAATAAGTCCGTAATGTAATGTGAAATACAAACGAAATATGAAATAAAACTAAGTATCTTATAGGTCTTCCTGCTCACAGAAGAGAACATGAGGGAACATGAAGGATTCAGATGGAATGGGGGTTTCAAGTCAATCATTATGTTCATGCCACGTGCTCGCGGAAGTCTACAGTAGGCTATGTAGTGTCCGCTGTAGGTAGTTCCACTATTATTTAATAATTGTTATGAAAGCATCAAAATCTCAGAAACTAAAATAGATATGGAAAAATGTGTAGGGAGAATATCGTTGGACTCGATCAGGTAAACAAAAAGTTACTGGTGAAAATTTTTCATATCCCGAAAAAAAAAATTGTGTCTGTACTTTGCCTAAAAAAATTCGTCATGACTTGTCGAACAGTTTCGTTTCGACGAATTTGAATAAGTCCGTAATACACATACAATGTAACGTAAAATACAAACGAAATATGAAATAAAACTAAGTATCTTATTGGTCTTCCTGCTCATAGAAGAGAACGTGAGGGAACATGAGGAATTCAGAGGGAATGGGGGTTTCAAGTGAATCATTATGTTCATGCCACGTGCTCGCAGAGGTCTACAGTAGGCTATGTAGTGTCCGCTGTAGGTATTTCCACTATTAGGTTATTATTGTTATGAAAGCATAAAAATCTCAAAAACTAAACTAGATATGGAAAAATGTGTAAAGAGAATATCGTTGGACTCGATCAGGTAAACAAAAAGTTATTGATGAAAAGTTTTCATATCTCGAAAAAAAAAAATGTGTCTGGACTTAGCCGAAAAGAATTCGTCGTGACTTGTCGAACAGTTTCGTTTCGACGAATTTGAATAAGTCTGTAATATACATACAATGTAATGTAAAATACAAACGAAATATGAAATAAAACTAAGTATCTTATAGGTCTTCCTGGTCATAGAAGAGAACATGAGGGAACATGAGGGATTCAGATGGAATAGGGGTTTCAAGTGAATCATTATGTTCATGCCACGTGCTCGCAGAGGTCTACAGTAGGCTATGTAGTGTCCGCTGTAGGTAGTTCCACTATTATTTAATAATTGTTATGAAAGCATCAAAATCTCAGAAACTAAAATAGATATGGAAAAATGTGTAGGGAGAATAACGTTGGACTCGATTAGGTAAACAAAAAATTATTGGTGAAAATTTTTCATATCCTGAAAAAAAAAATTGTGTCTGGACTTTGCCTAATAAAATTCGTCGTGACTTGTCGAATAGTTTCGTTTCGACGAATTTGAATAAGTCCGTATTATACATAGAATGTAATGTGAAATACAAACAAAATATGAAATAAAATAGTATCTGATAGGTCTTCCTGCTCATAGAAGAGAACATGAGGGAACATGAGGGATTCAGATGGAATGGTGGTTCAAAGTGAATCATTATGTTCATGCCACGTGCTAGCGGAGGTCTACAAGGCTATGTAGTGTCCGCTGTAGGTAGTTCCACTATTAGGTATTTATTGTTATGAAAGCATCCAAATCTCAAAAACTAAACTAGATATGGAAAAATGTGTAGGGACAATATCGTTGGACTCGATCAGGTAAACAAAAAGTTATATGTGAAAATTTTTCATATCTCGAAAAAAAAAAATTGTGTCTGGACTTGGCCTAAAAATATTCGTCGTGACTTGTCGAACAGTTTCGTTTCGACAAATTTGAATAAGTCCGTATTATACCCACAATATAATGTAAAATACAAACGATATAGCTTAGTGTAATCTAAAATGTCTTCCTGCTCTCAGAAGAGATCATAGGCATTTTGCTCGTGAGGGATTCAGATGAAATGGGGCTTTCAAGTGAATCATTAGGTTCATGCTACGTTTTCGCAGAGGTCTACAGTAGGCTATGTAGTGTCCGCTGTAGGTAGTTCCACTATTAGGTTATTATGGTTATGAAAGCATCAAAATCTCAAAAACTAAACTAGATATGGAAAAATGTGTAGAAAGAATATCGTTGGACTCGATCAGGTAAACAATAAGTTATAAATGAAAATTTTTCATGACTCGAAAAAAAAAATTGTGTCTGGACATGGCCTAAAAACATTCGTCATGACTTGTCGAACAGTTTCGTTTCGACGAATTTGAATAAGTCCGTAATGTAATGTGAAATACAAACGAAATATGAAATAAAACTAAGTATCTTATAGGTCTTCCTGCTCACAGAAGAGAACATGAGGGAACATGAAGGATTCAGATAGAATGGGGGTTTCAAGTGAATCATTATGTTCATGCCACGTGCTCGCGGAAGTATACAGTAGGCTATGTAGTGTCCGCTGTAGGTAGTTCCACTATTATTTAATAATTGTTATGAAAGCATCAAAATCTAAAAAACTAAACTAGATATGGAAAAATGTGTAGGGAGAAAATCGTTGGACTCGATCAGGTGAACAAAAAGTTATGAGTGAAAATTTTTCATATCTCAAAAAAAAAAAATTGTGTCTGGACTTAGCCTAAAAAAATTCGTCGTGACTTGTCGAACAGTTTCGTTTCGACGAATTTGAATAAGTCTGTAATATACATACAATGTAATGTAAAATACAAACGAAATATTAAATAAAACTAAGTATCTTATTGGTCTTCCTGGTCATAGAAGAGAACATGAGGGAACATGAGGGATTCAGATGGAATGGGGATTTCAAGTGAATCATTATGTTCATGCCACGTGCTCGCGGAGGTCTAGAGTAGGCTATGTAGTGTCCGCTGTAGGTAGTTCCACTATTAGGTTATTAGAGTTATGAAAGCATCAAAATCTCAAAAACTAAACTAGATATGGAAAAATGTGTAGGGAGAATATCGTTGGACTCGATTAGGTTAACAAAAAGTTATTGGTGAAAATTTTTCATATCCCAAAAAAAAAAATTGTGTCTGGACTTAGCCTAAAAACATTCGTCATGACTTGTCGAACAGTTTCGTTTCGACGAATTTGAATAAGTCCGTAATATACATACAATGTAATGTAAAATACAAACGAAATATGAAATAAAACTAAGTATCTTATTGGTCTTCCTGCTCATAGAAGAGAACATGAGGGAACATAAGGGATTCAGATGGAATGGGGATTTCAAGTGAATCATTATGTTCATGCCACGTGCTCGCGGAAGTCTACAGTAGGCTATGTAGTGTCCGCTGTAGGTAGTTCCACTATTATTTAATAATTGTTATGAAAGCATCAAAATCTCAGAAACTAAAATAGATATGGATAAATGTGTAGGGAGAATATCGTTGGTCTCGATTAGGTAAACAAAAAGTTATTGGTGAAAATTTTTCATATCCCGAAAAAAAAAATTGTGTCTGGACTTAGCCTAAAAAAATTCGTCGTGACTTGTCGAACAGTTTCGTTTCGACGAATTTGAATAAGTCCGTAATACACATACAATGTAATGTAAAATACAAACGAAATATGAAATAAAACTAAGTATCTTATTGGTCTTCCTGCTCATAGAAGAGAACATGAGGGAACATGAGGGATTCAGATGGAATGGGGGTTTCAAGTGAATCATTATGTTCATGCCACGTGCTCGCGGATGTCTACAGTAGGCTAGGTAGTGTCCGCTGTAGGTAGTTCCACTATTATTTAATAATTGTTATGGAAGCATCAAAATCTCAGAAACTAAAATAGATATGGATAAATGTGTAGGGAGAATATCGTTGGTCTCGATTAGGTAAACAAAAAGTTATTGGTGAAAATTTTTCATATCCCGAAAAAAAAAATTGTGTGTGGAATTAGCCTAAAAAAATTCGTCGTGACTTGTCGAACAGTTTCGTTTCGACGAATTTGAATAAGTCCGTAATACACATACAATGTAATGTAAAATACAAACGAAATATGAAATAAAACTAAGTATCTTATTGGTCTTCCTGCTCACAGAAGAGAACAAGAGGGAACATGAGGGATTCAGGTGGAATAGGGGTTTCAAGTGAATCATTATGTTCATGCCACGTGCTCGCGGAGGTCTAGAGTAGGCTATGTAGTGTCCGCTGTAGGTAGTTCCACTATTAGGTAATTATTGTTATGAAAGCATCAAAATCTCAAAAACTAAACTAGATATGGAAAAATGTGTAGGGAGAATATCGTTGGACTCGATCAGGTGAACAAAAAGTTATGGGTGAAAATTTTTCATATCCCAAAAAAAAAAATTGTGTCTGGACTTAGCCTAAAAAAATTCGTCGTGACTTGTCGAACAGTTTCGTTTCGACGAATTTGAATAAGTCTGTAATATACATACAATGTAATGTAAAATACAAACGAAATATTAAATAAAACTAAGTATCTTATTGGTCTTCCTGGTCATAGAAGAGAACATGAGGGAACATGAGGGATTCAGATGGAATGGGGATTTCAAGTGAATCATTATGTTCATGCCACGTGCTCGCGGAGGTCTAGAGTAGGCTGTGTAGTGTCCGCTGTAGATAGTTCCACTATTAGGTAATTATTGTTATGAAAGCATCAAAATCTCAAAAACTAAACTAGATATGGAAAAATGTGTGGGGAGAATATCGTTGGACTCGATCAGGTAAACAAAAAGTTATTCGTGAAAATTTTTCATATCTCGAAAAAAAAAATTGTGTCTGGACTTAGCCTAAAAAAATTCGACGTGACTTGTCGAACAGTTTCGTTTCGACGAATTTGAACAAGTCCGTATTATACACACAATATAATGTAAAATACAAACGAAATAGCTTAGTATAATCTGAAAGGTCTTCCTGCTCTCAGAGAGATCATAGGCATTTTGCTCATGAGGGATTCAAATGAAATTGGGGTTTCAAGTGAATCATTATTTTCATGCCACCTTCTCGCAGAGTTCTACAGTAGGCTATGTAGTGACCGCTGTAGGTATTTCCACTATTAGGTAATTATTGTTACGAAAGCATCAAAATCTCAAAAACTAAACTAGATATGGAAAAATGTGTAGAGAAAATATCGTTGGACTCGATTAGGTAAACAAAAAGTTATTGATGAAAATTTTTCATATCTCGAAAAAAAAAATTGTGTCTGGACTTAGCCTAAAAAAATTCGTCATGACTTGTCGAACAGTTTCGTTTCGACGAATTTGAATAAGTCCGTAATACACATACAATGTAATGTAAAATACAAACGAAATATGAAATAAAACTAAGTATCTTATAGGTCTTCCTGCTCACAGAAGAGAACATGAGGGAACATGAGGGATTCAGATGGAATGGGGGTTTCAAGTGAATCATTATGTTCATGCCACGTGCTCGCAGAGGTCAACAGTAGGCTATGTAGTGTCCGCTGTAGGTATTTCCACTATTAGGTTATTATTGTTATGAAAGCATCAAAATCTCAAAAAATAAACTAGATATGGAAAAATATTTAGAGAGAATATCGTTGGACTCGATCAGGTAAACAAAAAGTTATTGATGAAAATTTTTCATATTTCGAAAAAAAAAATTGTATCTGGACTTGGCCTAAAAAAATTCGTCATGACTTGTCGAACAGTTTCGTTTCGACGAATTTGAATAAGTCCGTAATACACATACAATGTAACGTAAAATACAAACCAAATATGAAATAAAACTAAGTATCTTATTGGTCTTCCTGCTCATAGAAGAGAACGTGAGGGAACATGAGGAATTCAGATGGAATGGGGGTTTCAAGTGAATCATTATGTTCATGCCACGTGCTCGCAGAGGTCAACAGTAGGCTATGTAGTGTCCGCTGTAGGTATTTCCACTATTAGGTTATTATTGTTATGAAAGCATCAAAATCTCAAAAACTAAACTAGATATGGAAAAATGTGTAGGGAGAATATCGTTGGACTCGATCAGGTAAACAATAAGTTATTGATGAAAATTTTTCATATCTCGAAAAAAAAAATTGTGTCTGGACTTAGCCTAAAAACATTCGTCATGACTTGTCGAACAGTTTCGTTTCGACGAATTTGAATAAGTCCGTAATATACATACAATGTAATGTAAAATACAAACGAAATATGAAATAAAACTAAGTATCTTATTGGTCTTCCTGCTCATAGAAGAGAACATGAGGGAACATGAGGGATTCAGATGGAATGGGGGTTTCAAGTGAATCATTATGTTCATGCCACGTGCTCGCGGATGTCTACAGTAGGCTAGGTAGTGTCCGCTGTAGGTAGTTCCACTATTATTTGATAATTGTTATGAAAGCATCAAAATCTCAGAAACTAAAATAGATATGGAAAAATGTGTGGGGAGAATATCGTTGTACTCGATTAGGTAAACAAAAAGTTATTGGTGAAAATTTTTCATATCCCGAAAAAAAAAATTGTGTCTGGACTTGGCCTAAAAAAATTCGTCGTGACTTGTCGAACAGTTTCGTTTCGACGAATTTGAATAAGTCCGTAATACACATACAATGTAATGTAAAATACAAACGAAATATGAAATAAAACTAAGAATCTTATAGGTCTTCCTGCTCACAGAAGAGAACAAGAGGGAACATGAGGGATTCAGATGGAATAGGGGTTTCAAGTGAATCATTATGTTCATGCCACGTGCTCGCAGAGGTCTAGAGTAGGCTATGTAGTGTCCGCTGTAGGTAGTTCCACTATTAGGTTATTAGTGTTATGAAAGCATCAAAATCTCAAAAACTAAACTAGATATGGAAAAATGTGTAGGGAGAATATCGTTGGACTCGATTAGGTTAACAAAAAGTTATTGGTGAAAATTTTTCATATCCCAAAAAAAAAAATTGTGTCTGGACTTAGCCTAAAAACATTCGTCATGACTTGTCGAACAGTTTCGTTTCGACGAATTTGAATAAGTCCGTAATATACATACAATGTAATGTAAAATACAAACGAAATATGAAATAAAACTAAGTATCTTATTGGTCTTCCTGCTCATAGAAGAGAACATGAGGGAACATGAGGGATTCAGATGGAATGGGGATTTCAAGTGAATCATTATGTTCATGCCACGTGCTCGCGGAAGTCTACAGTAGGCTATGTAGTGTCCGCTGTAGGTAGTTCCACTATTATTTAATAATTGTTATGAAAGCATCAAAATCTCAGAAACTAAAATAGATATGGAAAAATGTGTAGGGAGAATATCGTTGGACTCGATCAGGTAAACAAAAAGATATTGGTGAAAATTTTTCATATCTCGAAAATAAAAAATTGTCTGGACTTAGCCTAAAAAAATTCGTCGTGACTTGTCGAACAGTTTCGTTTCGACGAATTTGAATAAGTCCGTATTATACACACAATATAATGTAAAATACAAACGAAATAGCTTAGTATAATCTGAAAGGTCTTCCTGCTCTCAGAGAGATCATAGGCATTTTGCTCATGAGGGATTCAAATGAAATTGGGGTTTCAAGTGAATCATTATTTTCATGCCACCTTCTCGCAGAGTTCTACAGTAGGCTATGTAGTGTCCGCTGTAGGTATTTCCACTATTAGGTAATTATTGTTACGAAAGCATCAAAATCTCAAAAACTAAACTAGATATGGAAAAATGTGTAGAGAAAATATCGTTGGACTCGATTAGGTAAACAAAAAGTTATTGATGAAAATTTTTCATATCTCGAAAAAAAAAATTGTGTCTGGACTTGGCCTAAAAAAATTCGTCATGACTTGTCGAACAGTTTCGTTTCGACGAATTTGAATAAGTTCGTAATACACATACAATGTAATGTAAAATACAAACGAAATATGAAATAAAACTAAGTATCTTATAGGTCTTCCTGCTCACAGAAGAGAACATGAGGGAACATGAGGGATTCAGATGGAATGGGGGTTTCAAGTGAATCATTATGTTCATGCCACGTGCTCGCAGAGGTCAACAGTAGGCTATGTAGTGTCCGCTGTAGGTATTTCCACTATTAGGTTATTATTGTTATGAAAGCATCAAAATCTCAAAAACTAAACTAGATATGGAAAAATGTTTAGAGAGAATATCGTTGGACTCGATCAGGTAAACAAAAAGTTATTGATGAAAATTTTTCATATTTCGAAAAAAAAAATTGTATCTGGACTTGGCCTAAAAAAATTCGTCATGACTTGTCGAACAGTTTCGTTTCGACGAATTTGAATAAGTCCGTAATACACATACAATGTAACGTAAAATACAAACCAAATATGAAATAAAACTAAGTATCTTATTGGTCTTCCTGCTCATAGAAGAGAACGTGAGGGAACATGAGGAATTCAGATGGAATGGGGGTTTCAAGTGAATCATTATGTTCATGCCACGTGCTCGCAGAGGTCAACAGTAGGCTATGTAGTGTCCGCTGTAGGTATTTCCACTATTAGGTTATTATTGTTATGAAAGCATCAAAATCTCAAAAACTAAACTAGATATGGAAAAATGTGTAGGGAGAATATCGTTGTACTCGATTAGGTAAACAAAAAGTTATTGGTGAAAATTTTTCATATCCCGAAAAAAAAAATTGTGTCTGGACTTGGCCTAAAAAAATTCGTCGTGACTTGTCGAACAGTTTCGTTTCGACGAATTTGAATAAGTCCGTAATACACATACAATGTAATGTAAAATACAAACGAAATATGAAATAAAACTAAGAATCTTATAGGTCTTCCTGCTCACAGAAGAGAACAAGAGGGAACATGAGGGATTCAGATGGAATAGGGGTTTCAAGTGAATCATTATGTTCATGCCACGTGCTCGCAGAGGTCTAGAGTAGGCTATGTAGTGTCCGCTGTAGGTAGTTCCACTATTAGGTTATTAGTGTTATGAAAGCATCAAAATCTCAAAAACTAAACTAGATATGGAAAAATGTGTAGGGAGAATATCGTTGGACTCGATTAGGTTAACAAAAAGTTATTGGTGAAAATTTTTCATATCCCAAAAAAAAAAATTGTGTCTGGACTTAGCCTAAAAACATTCGTCATGACTTGTCGAACAGTTTCGTTTCGACGAATTTGAATAAGTCCGTAATATACATACAATGTAATGTAAAATACAAACGAAATATGAAATAAAACTAAGTATCTTATTGGTCTTCCTGCTCATAGAAGAGAACATGAGGGAACATGAGGGATTCAGATGGAATGGGGATTTCAAGTGAATCATTATGTTCATGCCACGTGCTCGCGGAAGTCTACAGTAGGCTATGTAGTGTCCGCTGTAGGTAGTTCCACTATTATTTAATAATTGTTATGAAAGCATCAAAATCTCAGAAACTAAAATAGATATGGAAAAATGTGTAGGGAGAATATCGTTGGACTCGATCAGGTAAACAAAAAGATATTGGTGAAAATTTTTCATATCTCGAAAAAAAAAATTGTGTCTGGACTTAGCCTAAAAAAATTCGTCATGACTTGTCGAACAGTTTCGTTTCGACGAATTTGAATAAGTCCGTAATGTAATGTGAAATACAAACGAAATATGAAATAAAACTAAGTATCTTATAGGTCTTCCTGCTCACAGAAGAGAACATGAGGGAACATGAAGGATTCAGATGGAATGGGGGTTTCAAGTCAATCATTATGTTCATGCCACGTGCTCGCGGAAGTCTACAGTAGGCTATGTAGTGTCCGCTGTAGGTAGTTCCACTATTAGGTTATTATGGTTAAGAAAGCATCAAAATCTCAAAAACTAAACTAGATATGGAAAAATGTGTAGAGAGAATATCGTTGGACTCGATCAGGTAAACAAAAAGATATTGGTGAAAATTTTTCATATCTCGAAAAAAAAAATTGTGTCTGGACTTAGCCTAAAAAAATTCGTCATGACTTGTCGAACAGTTTCGTTTCGACGAATTTGAATAAGTCCGTAATACACATACAATGTAACGTAAAATACAAACGAAATATGAAATAAAACTAAGTATCTTATTGGTCTTCCTGCTCATAGAAGAGAACATGAGGGAACATGAGGGATTCAGATGGAATGGGGATTTCAAGTGAATCATTATGTTCATGCCACGTGCTCGCGGAAGTCTACAGTAGGCTATGTAGTGTCCGCTGTAGGTAGTTCCACTATTAGGTTATTATGGTTAAGAAAGCATCAAAATCTCAAAAACTAAACTAGATATGGAAAAATGTGTAGAGAGAATATCGTTGGACTCGATCAGGTAAACAAAAAGATATTGGTGAAAATTTTTCATATCTCGAAAAAAAAAATTGTGTCTGGACTTAGCCTAAAAAAATTCGTCATGACTTGTCGAACAGTTTCGTTTCGACGAATTTGAATAAGTCCGTAATGTAATGTGAAATACAAACGAAATATGAAATAAAACTAAGTATCTTATAGGTCTTCCTGCTCACAGAAGAGAACATGAGGGAACATGAAGGATTCAGATGGAATGGGGGTTTCAAGTCAATCATTATGTTCATGCCACGTGCTCGCGGAAGTCTACAGTAGGCTATGTAGTGTCCGCTGTAGGTAGTTCCACTATTATTTAATAATTGTTATGAAAGCATCAAAATCTCAGAAACTAAAATAGATATGGAAAAATGTGTAGGGAGAATATCGTTGGACTCGATCAGGTAAACAAAAAGTTACTGGTGAAAATTTTTCATATCCCGAAAAAAAAAATTGTGTCTGTACTTTGCCTAAAAAAATTCGTCATGACTTGTCGAACAGTTTCGTTTCGACGAATTTGAATAAGTCCGTAATACACATACAATGTAACGTAAAATACAAACGAAATATGAAATAAAACTAAGTATCTTATTGGTCTTCCTGCTCATAGAAGAGAACGTGAGGGAACATGAGGAATTCAGAGGGAATGGGGGTTTCAAGTGAATCATTATGTTCATGCCACGTGCTCGCAGAGGTCTACAGTAGGCTATGTAGTGTCCGCTGTAGGTATTTCCACTATTAGGTTATTATTGTTATGAAAGCATAAAAATCTCAAAAACTAAACTAGATATGGAAAAATGTGTAAAGAGAATATCGTTGGACTCGATCAGGTAAACAAAAAGTTATTGATGAAAAGTTTTCATATCTCGAAAAAAAAAAATGTGTCTGGACTTAGCCGAAAAGAATTCGTCGTGACTTGTCGAACAGTTTCGTTTCGACGAATTTGAATAAGTCTGTAATATACATACAATGTAATGTAAAATACAAACGAAATATGAAATAAAACTAAGTATCTTATAGGTCTTCCTGGTCATAGAAGAGAACATGAGGGAACATGAGGGATTCAGATGGAATAGGGGTTTCAAGTGAATCATTATGTTCATGCCACGTGCTCGCAGAGGTCTACAGTAGGCTATGTAGTGTCCGCTGTAGGTAGTTCCACTATTATTTAATAATTGTTATGAAAGCATCAAAATCTCAGAAACTAAAATAGATATGGAAAAATGTGTAGGGAGAATAACGTTGGACTCGATTAGGTAAACAAAAAATTATTGGTGAAAATTTTTCATATCCTGAAAAAAAAAATTGTGTCTGGACTTTGCCTAATAAAATTCGTCGTGACTTGTCGAATAGTTTCGTTTCGACGAATTTGAATAAGTCCGTATTATACATAGAATGTAATGTGAAATACAAACAAAATATGAAATAAAATAGTATCTGATAGGTCTTCCTGCTCATAGAAGAGAACATGAGGGAACATGAGGGATTCAGATGGAATGGTGGTTCAAAGTGAATCATTATGTTCATGCCACGTGCTAGCGGAGGTCTACAAGGCTATGTAGTGTCCGCTGTAGGTAGTTCCACTATTAGGTATTTATTGTTATGAAAGCATCCAAATCTCAAAAACTAAACTAGATATGGAAAAATGTGTAGGGACAATATCGTTGGACTCGATCAGGTAAACAAAAAGTTATATGTGAAAATTTTTCATATCTCGAAAAAAAAAAATTGTGTATGGACTTAGCCTAAAAAAATTCGTCGTGACTTGTCGAACAGTTTCGTTTCGACGAATTTGAATAAGTCCGTATTATACACACAATATAATGTAAAATACAAACGAAATAGCTTAGTATAATCTGAAAGGTCTTCCTGCTCTCAGAGAGATCATAGGCATTTTGCTCATGAGGGATTCAGATGAAATTGGGGTTTCAAGTGAATCATTATGTTCATGCCACGTGCTCGCGGAAGTCTACAGTAGGCTATGTAGTGTCCGCTGTAGGTAGTTCCACTATTATTTAATAATTGTTATGAAAGCATCAAAATCTCAAAAACTAAGCTAGATATGGAAAAATGTGTAGGGAGAATATCGTTGGACTCGATCCGGTAAACAAAAAGTTATTGGTGAAAATTTTTCATATCTCGAAAAATAAAATTGTGTCTGGACTTGGCCTAAAAAAATTCGTCGTGACTTGTCGAACAGTTTCGTTTCGACGAATCTGAATAAGTCCGTAATACACATACAATGTAATGTAAAATAAAAACGAAATATGAAATAAAACTAAGTATCTTATAGGTCTTCCTGCTCACAGAAGAGAACATGAGGGAACATGAGGGATTCAGATGGAATAGGGGTTTCAAGTGAATCATTATGTTCTGCCACGTGCTCGCGGAGGTCTAGAGTACGCTATGTAGTGTTCGCTGTAGGTATTTCCACTATTAGGTTATTATTGTTATGAAAGCATCAAAATCTCAAAAACTAAATTAGATATGGAAAAATGTGTAGAGAGAATATCGTTGGACTCGATCAGGTAAATAAAAAAGTATTGGTGAAAATTTTTCATATCTCGAAAAAAAAAATTGTGTCTGGACTTAGCCTAAAAACATTCGTCATGACTTGTCGAACAGTTTCGTTTCGACGAATTTGAATAAGTCCGTAATACACATACAATGTAATGTAAAATACAAACGAAATATGAAATAAAACTAAGTATCTTATAGGTCTTCCTGCTCACAGAAGAGAACATGAGGGAACATGAGGGATTCAGATGGAATGGGGGTTTCAAGTGGATCATTATGTTCATGCCACGTGCTCGCGGATGTCTACAGTAGGCTAGGTAGTGTCCGCTGTAGGTAGTTCCACTATTATTTAATAATTGTTATGAAAGCATCAAAATCTCAGAAACTAAAATAGATATGGAAAAATGTGTAGGGAGAATATCGTTGGACTCGATTAGGTGAACAAAAAGTTATTTGTGAAAATTTTTCATATCTCGAAAAAAAAAATTGTGTCTGTACTTAGCCTAAAAAAATTCGTCGTGACTTGTCGAACAGTTTCGTTTCGACGAATTTGAATAAGTCCGTAATACACATACAATGTAATGTAAAATACAAACGAAATATGAAATAAAACTAAGTATCTTATAGGTCCTTCTGCTCACAGAAGAGAACATGAGGGAACATGAGGGATTCAGATGGAATGGGGGTTTCAAGTGAATCATTATGTTCATGCCACGTGCTCGCGGAAATCTACAGTAGGCTATGTAGTGTCCGCTGTAGGTAGTTCCACTATTATTTAATAATTGTTATGAAAGCATCAAAATCTCAGAAACTAAAATAGATATGGAAAAATGTGTAGGGAGAATATCGTTGGACTCGATTAGGTAAACAAAAAGTTATTGGTGAAAATTTTTCATATCTCGAAAAAAAAAAAAATTGTGTCTGGACTTAGCCTAAAAAAATTCGTCGTGACTTGTCGAACAGTTTCGTTTCGATGAATTTGAATAAGTCTGTAATATACATACAATGTAATGTAAAATACAAACGAAATATGAAATAAAACTAAGTATCTTATAGGTCTTCCTGGTCATAGAAGAGAACATGAGGGAACATGAAGGATTCAGATGGAATGGGGGTTTCAAGTGAATCATTATGTTCATGCCACGTGCTCGCGGAGGTCTAGAGTAGGCTATGTAGTGTCCGCTGTAGGTGGTTCCACTATTATTTAATAATTGTTATGAAAGCATCAAAATCTCAAAAACTAAACTAGATATGGAAAAACGTGTAATGAGAATATCGTTGGACTCGATCAGGTGAACAAAAACTTATTGGTGATAATTTTTCATATCTCGAAAAAAAAAATTGTGTCTGGAAATTCGTCGTGACTTGTCTAACAGTTTCGTTTCGACGAATTTGAATAAGTCCGTATTATACACACAATATAATGTAAAATACAAAGCAAATAGCTTAGTATAATCTGAAAGGTCTTCCTGCTCTCAGAGAGATCATAGGCATTTTGCTCATGAGGGATTCTGATGAAATTGGGGTTTCAAGTGAATCATTATGTTCATGCCACCTTCTCGCAGAGGTCTACAGTAGGCTATGTAGTGTCCGCTGTAGGTATTTCCACTATTAGGTTATTATTGTTATGAAAGCATCAAAATCTCAAAAACTAAACAAGATATGGAAAAATGTGTAGGGAGAATATCGTTGGACTCGATGAGGTAAACAAAAAGTTATTGGTGAAAATTTTTCATATATCGAAAAAAAAAAATTGTGTCTGGACTTAGCCTAAAAAAAATTCGTCGTGACTTGTCGAACAGTTTCGTTTCGACGAATTTGAATATGTCAATATATATACACACAATATAATGTAAAATACAAACGAAATAGCTTAGTATAATCTGAAAGGTCTTCCTGCTCTCAGAGAGATCATAGGCATTTTGCTCATGAGGGATTAAGATGAAATTGGGGTTTCAAGTGAATCACTATGTTCATGCCACGTGCTCGCGGAAGTCTACAGTAGGCTATGTAGTGTCCGCTGTAGGTAGTTCCAATATTATTTAATAATTGTTATGAAAGCATCAAAATCTCAAAAACTAAGCTAGATATGGAAAAATGTGTAGGGAGAATATCGTTGGACTCGATCAGGTAAACAAAAAGTTATTGGTGAAAATTTTTCATATCTCGAAAAATAAAATTGTGTCTGGACTTGGCCTAAAAAAATTCGTCGTGACTTGTCGAACAGTTTCGTTTCGACGAATTTGAATAAGTCTGTAATATACATACAATGTAATGTAAAATACAAACGAAATATTATATAAAACTAAGTATCTTATTGGTCTTCCTGGTCATAGAAGAGAACATGAGGGAACATGAGGGATTCAGATGGAATGTGGGTTTCAAGTGAATCATTATGTTCATGCCACGTTCTCGCGGAGGTCTAGAGTAGGCTATGTAGTGTCCGCTGTAGGTAGTTCCACTATTAGGTAATTATTGTTATTAAAGCATCAAAATCTCAAAAACTAAACTAGATATGGAAAAATGTGTAGGGAGAATATCGTTGGACTCGATTAGGTAAACAAAAAGTTATTTGTGAAAATTTTTCATATCCCGAAAAAAAAAAATTGTGTCTGGACCTAGCCTAAAAAAATTCGTCGTGACTTGTCGAACAGTTTCGTTTCGACGAATTTGAATAAGTCCGTATTATACACACAATATAATGTAAAATACAAACGAAATAGCTAGTATAATCTGAAAGGTCTTCCTGCTCTCAGAGAGATCATAGGCATTTTGCTCATGAGGGATTCAGATGAAATTGGGGTTTCAAGTGAATCATTATGTTCATGCCACGTGCTCGCGGAAGTCTACAGTAGGCTATGTAGTGTCCGCTGTAGGTAGTTCCACTATTATTTAATAATTGTTATGAAAGCATCAAAATCTCAAAAACTAAGCTAGATATGAAAAAATGTGTAGGGAGAATATCGTTGGACTCGATCAGGTAAACAAAAAGTTATTGGTGAAAATTTTTCATATCTCGAAAAATAAAATTGTGTCTGGACTTAGCCTAAAAAAATTCGTCGTGACTTGTCGAACAGTTTCGTTTCGACGAATTTGAATAAGTCTGTAATATACATACAATGTAATGTAAAATACAAACGAAATATTAAATAAAACTAAGTATCTTATTGGTCTTCCTGGTCATAGAAGAGAACATGAGGGAACATGAGGGATTCAGATGGAATGGGGGTTTCAAGTGAATCATTATGTTCAGCCACGTGCTCGCAGAGGTCTACAGTAGGCTATGTAGTGTCCGCTGTAGGTATTTCCACTATTAGGTTATTATTGTTAGGAAAGCATCAAAATCTCAAAAACTGAACTAGATATGGAAAAATGTGTAGAGAGAATATCGTTGGACTCGATTAGGTAAACAAAAAGTTATTGATGAAAATTTTTCATATCTCGAAAAAAAAAATTGTGTCTGGACTTAGCCTAAAAAAATTCGTCATGACTTGTCGAACAGTTTCGTTTCGACGAATTTGAATAAGTCTGTAATATACATACAATGTAATGTAAAATACAAACGAAATATTAAATAAAACTAAGTATCTTATTGGTCTTCCTGGTCATAGAAGAGAACATGAGGGAACATGAGGGATTCAGATGGAATGGGGGTTTCAAGTGAATCATTATGTTCATGCCACGTGCTCGCGGATGTCTACAGTAGGCTAGGTAGTGTCCGCTGTAGGTAGTTCCACTATTATTTAATAATTGTTATGAAAGCATCAAAATCTCAGAAACTAAAATAAATATGGAAAAATGTGTAGGGAGAATATCGTTGGACTCGATTAGGTAAACAAAAAGTTATTTGTGAAAATTTTTCATATCTCGAAAAAAAAAATTGTGTCTTGACTTAGCCTAAAAAAATTCGTCGTGACTTGTCGAACAGTTTCGTTTCGACGAATTTGAATAAGTCCGTAATACACATACAAGGTAATGTAAAATACAAACGAAATATGAAATAAAACCAAGTATCTTATAGGTCTTCCTGGTCATAGAAGAGAACATGAGGGAACATGAAGGATTCAGATGGAATGGGGGTTTCAAGTGAATCATTATGTTCATGCCACGTGCTCGCGGAGGTCTAGAGTAGGCTATGTAGTGTCCGCTGTAGGTGGTTCCACTATTATTTAATAATTGTTATGAAAGCATCAAAATCTCAAAAACTAAACTAGATATGGAAAAACGTGTAATGAGAATATCGTTGGACTCGATCAGGTGAACAAAAACTTATTGGTGATAATTTTTCATATCTCGAAAAAAAAAATTGTGTCTGGAAATTCGTCGTGACTTGTCTAACAGTTTCGTTTCGACGAATTTGAATAAGTCCGTATTATACACACAATATAATGTAAAATACAAAGCAAATAGCTTAGTATAATCTGAAAGGTCTTCCTGCTCTCAGAGAGATCATAGGCATTTTGCTCATGAGGGATTCTGATGAAATTGGGGTTTCAAGTGAATCATTATGTTCATGCCACCTTCTCGCAGAGGTCTACAGTAGGCTATGTAGTGTCCGCTGTAGGTATTTCCACTATTAGGTTATTATTGTTATGAAAGCATCAAAATCTCAAAAACTAAACAAGATATGGAAAAATGTGTAGGGAGAATATCGTTGGACTCGATGAGGTAAACAAAAAGTTATTGGTGAAAATTTTTCATATATCGAAAAAAAAAAATTGTGTCTGGACTTAGCCTAAAAAAAATTCGTCGTGACTTGTCGAACAGTTTCGTTTCGACGAATTTGAATAAGTCTGTAATATACATACAATGTAATGTAAAATAAAAACGAAATATTATATAAAACTAAGTATCTTATTGGTCTTCCTGGTCATAGAAGGGAACATGAGGGATTCAGATGGAATTTGGGTTTCAAGTGAATCATTATGTTCATGCCACGTGCTCGCGGAGGTCTAGAGTAGGCTATGTAGTGTCCGCTGTAGGTAGTTCCACTATTAGGTAATTATTGTTATTAAAGCATCAAAATCTCAAAAACTAAACTAGATATGGAAAAATGTGTGGGGAGAATATCGTTGGACTCGATCAGGTAAACAAAAAGTTCTTTGTGAAAATTTTTCATATCCCGAAAAAAAAAATTGTGTATGGACTTAGCCTAAAAAAATTCGTCGTGACTTGTCGAACAGTTTCGTTTCGACGAATTTGAATATGTCAATATATATACACACAATATAATGTAAAATACAAACGAAATAGCTTAGTATAATCTGAAAGGTCTTCCTGCTCTCAGAGAGATCATAGGCATTTTGCTCATGAGGGATTAAGATGAAATTGGGGTTTCAAGTGAATCACTATGTTCATGCCACGTGCTCGCGGAAGTCTACAGTAGGCTATGTAGTGTCCGCTGTAGGTAGTTCCAATATTATTTAATAATTGTTATGAAAGCATCAAAATCTCAAAAACTAAGCTAGATATGGAAAAATGTGTAGGGAGAATATCGTTGGACTCGATCAGGTAAACAAAAAGTTATTGGTGAAAATTTTTCATATCTCGAAAAATAAAATTGTGTCTGGACTTGGCCTAAAAAAATTCGTCGTGACTTGTCGAACAGTTTCGTTTCGACGAATTTGAATAAGTCTGTAATATACATACAATGTAATGTAAAATACAAACGAAATATTATATAAAACTAAGTATCTTATTGGTCTTCCTGGTCATAGAAGAGAACATGAGGGAACATGAGGGATTCAGATGGAATGTGGGTTTCAAGTGAATCATTATGTTCATGCCACGTGCTCGCGGAGGTCTAGAGTAGGCTATGTAGTGTCCGCTGTAGGTATTTCCACTATTAGGTTATTATTGTTAGGAAAGCATCAAAATCTCAAAAACTGAACTAGATATGGATAAATGTGTAGAGAGAATATCGTTGGACTCGATTAGGTAAACAAAAAGTTATTGATGAAAATTTTTCATATCTCGAAAAAAAAAATTGTGTCTGGACTTAGCCTAAAAAAATTCGTCATGACTTGTCGAACAGTTTCGTTTCGACGAATTTGAATAAGTCTGTAATATACATACAATGTAATGTAAAATACAAACGAAATATTAAATAAAACTAAGTATCTTATTGGTCTTCCTGGTCATAGAAGAGAACATGAGGGAACATGAGGGATTCAGATGGAATGGGGGTTTCAAGTGAATCATTATGTTCATGCCACGTGCTCGCGGATGTCTACAGTAGGCTAGGTAGTGTCCGCTGTAGGTAGTTCCACTATTATTTAATAATTGTTATGAAAGCATCAAAATCTCAGAAACTAAAATAGATATGGAAAAATGTGTAGGGAGAATATCGTTGGACTCGATTAGGTAAACAAAAAGTTATTTGTGAAAATTTTTCATATCTCGAAAAAAAAAATTGTGTCTTGACTTAGCCTAAAAAAATTCGTCGTGACTTGTCGAACAGTTTCGTTTCGACGAATTTGAATAAGTCCGTATAACGCATACAATGTAATGTAAAATACAAACGAAATATGAAATAAAACTAAGTATCTTATAGGTCTTCCTGCTCTCAGAAGAGAACATGAGGGAACATGAGGGATTCAGATGGAATGGGGGTTTCAAGTGAATCATTATGTTCATGCCACGTGCTCGCGGAGGTCTAGAGTAGGCTATGTAGTGTCCGCTGTAGGTAGTTCCACTATTAGATAATTATTGTTATGAAAGCATCAAAATCTCAAAAACTAAACAAGACATGGAAAAATGTGTAGGAAGAATATCGTTGGTCTCGATCAGGTAAACAAAAAGTTATTGGTGAAAATTTTTCATATATCGAAAAAAAAAATTGTGTCTGGACTTAGCCTAAAAAAATTCGTCGTGACTTGTCGAACAGTTTCGTTTCGACGAATTTGAATAAGTCTGTAATATACATACAATGTAATGTAAAATACAAACGAAATATTATATAAAACTAAGTATCTTATTGGTCTTCCTGGTCATAGAAGAGAACATGAGGGAACATGAGGGATTCAGATGGAATGTGGGTTTCAAGTGAATCATTATGTTCATGCCACGTGCTCGCGGAGGTCTAGAGTAGGCTATGTAGTGTCCGCTGTAGGTAGTTCCACTATTAGGTAATTATTGTTATTAAAGCATCAAAATCTCAAAAACTAAACTAGATATGGAAAAATGTGTAATGAGAATATCGTTGGACTCGATCAGGTGAACAAAAACTTATTGGTGAAAATTTTTCATATCTCGAAAAAAAAAATTGTGTCTGGAAATTCGTCGTGACTTGTCGAACAGTTTCGCTTCGACGAATTTGAATAAGTCCGTATTATACACACAATATAATGTAAAATACAAACGAAATAGCTTAGTATAATCTGAAAGGTCTTCCTGCTCTCAGACAGATCATAGGCATTTTGCTCATGAGGGATTCAGATGAAATTGGGGTTTCAAGTGAATCATTATGTTCATGCCACCTTCTCGCAGAGGTCTACAGTAGGCTATGTAGTGTCCGCTGTAGGTAGTTCCACTATTAGGTAATTATTGTTACGAAAGCATCAAAATCTCAAAAACTAAACTAGATATGGAAAAATGTGTAGGGAGAATATCGTTGGACTCGATCAGGTAAACAAAAAGTTATTGGTGAAAATTTTTCATATCTCGAAAACAAAAATTGTGTCTGGACTTAGCCTAAAAACATTCGTCATGACTTGTCGAACATTTTCGTTTCGACGAATTTGAATAAGTCCGTAATATACATACAATGTAATGTAAAATACAAACGAAATATGAAATAAAACTAAGTATCTTATTGGTCTTCCTGCTCATAGAAGAGAACATGAGGGAACATGAGGGATTCAGATGGAATGGGGGTTTCAAGTGAATCATTATGTTCATGCCACGTGCTCGCGGATGTCTACAGTAGGCTAGGTAGTGTCCGCTGTAGGTAGTTCCACTATTATTGAATAATTGTTATGAAAGCATCAAAATCTCAGAAACTAAAATAGATATGGAAAAATGTGTAGGGAGAATATCGTTGGACTCGATTAGGTAAACAAAAAATAATTTGTGAAAATTTTTCATATCTCGAAAAAAAAAATTGTGTCTGGACTTAGCCTAAAAAAATTCGTCGTGACTTGTCGAACAGTTTCGTTTCGACGAATTTGAATAAGTCCGTAATACACATACAATGTAATGTAAAATACAAACGAAATATGAAATAAAACCAAGTATCTTATAGGTCTTCCTGCTCACAGAAGAGAACAAGAGGGAACATGAGGGATTCAGATGGAATAAGGGTTTCAAGTGAATCATTATGTTCATGCCACGTGCTCGCGGAGGTCTAGAGTAGGCTATGTAGTGTCCGCTGTAGGTAGTTCCACTATTAGATAATTATTGTTATGAAAGCATCAAAATCTCAAAAACTAAACAAGATATGGAAAAATGTGTAGGGAGAATATCGTTGGACTCGATCAGGTAAACAAAAAGTTATTGGTGAAAATTTTTCATATATCGAAAAAAAAAAATTGTGTCTGGACTTAGCCTAAAAAAATTCGTCGTGACTTGTCGAACAGTTTTCTTTCGACGAATTTGAATAAGTCTGTAATATACATACAATGTAATGTAAAATACAAACGAAATATTATATAAAACTAAGTATCTTATTGGTCTTCCTGGTCATAGAAGAGAACATGAGGGAACATGAGGGATTCAGATGGAATGTGGGTTTCAAGTGAATCATTATGTTCATGCCACGTTCTCGCGGAGGTCTAGAGTAGGCTATGTAGTGTCCGCTGTAGGTAGTTCCACTATTATTTAATAATTGTTATGAAAGCATCAAAATCCCAGAAACTAAAATAGATATGGAAAAGTGTGTAGGGAGAATATCGTTGGACTCGATTAGGTAAACAAAAAGTTATTGATGAAAATTTTTCATATCCCAAAAAAAAAAATTGTGTCTGTACGTAGCCTAAAAAAATTCGTCATGACTTGTCGAACAGTTTCGTTTCGACGAATTTGAATAAGTCCGTAATACACATACAATGTAATGTAAAATACAAACGAAATATGAAATAAAACTAAGAATCTTATTGGTCTTACTGCTCATAGAAGAGAACGTGCGGGAACATGAGGAATTCAGATGGAATGGGGGTTTCAAGTGAATCATCATGTTCATGCCACGTGCTCGCAGAGGTCTACAGTAGGCTATGTAGTGTCCGCTGTAGGTATTTCCACTATTAGGTTATTATTGTTATGAAAGCATCAAAATCTCAAAAACTAAACTAGATATGGAAAAATGTGTAGAGGGAATATCGTTGGACTCGATCAGGTGAACAAAAACTTATTGATGAAAATTTTTCATATCTCGAAAAAAAAAATTGTGTCTGGACTTAGCCTAAAAAAATTCGTCGTGACTTGTCGAACAGTTTCGTTTCGACGAATTTGAATAAGTCCGTATTATACACACAATATAATGTAAAATACAAACGAAATAGCTTAGTATAATCTGAAAGGTCTTCCTGCTCTCAGAGAGATCATAGGCATATTGCTCATGAGGGATTCAGATGAAATTGGGGTTTCAAGTGAATCATTATGTTCATGCCACCTTCTCGCAGAGGTCTGCAGTAGGCTATGTAGTGTCCGCTGTAGGTATTTCCACTATTAGGTTATTATTGTTATGAAAGCATCAAAATCTCAAAAACTAAACTAGATATGGAAAAATGTGTAGGGAGAATATCGTTGGACTCGATTAGGTAAACAAAAAGTTATTGGTGAAAATTTTTCATATCTCGATAAAAAAAAAATTGTGTCTGGACTTCGCCTAAAAAAATTCGTCGTGACTTGTCAAACAGTTTCGTTTCGACGAATTTGAATAAGTCCGTATTATACACACAATATAATGTAAAATACAAACGAAATAGCTTAGTATAATCTGAAAGGTCTTCCTGCTCTCAGAGAGATCATAGGCATATTGCTCATGAGGGATTCAGATGAAATTGGGGTTTCAAGTGAATCATTATGTTCATGCCACCTTCTCGCAGAGGTCTGCAGTAGGCTATGTAGTGTCCGCTGTAGGTAGTTCCACTATTAGGTAATTATTGTTATGAAAGCTCAAAATCTCAAAAACTAAGCTAGATATGGAAAAATGTGTAGGGAGAATATCGTTGGACTCGATCAGGTAAACAAAAAGTTATTGGTGAAAATTTTTCATATCTCGAAAAAAAAAATTGTGTCTGGACTTAGCCTAAAAAAATTCGTCGTGACTTGTCGAACAGTTTCGTTTCGACGAATTTGAATAAGTCCGTAATACACACACAATGTAATGTAAATTAAAAACGAAATATGACATAAAACCAAGTATCTTATAGGTCTTCCTGCTCACAGAAGAGAACATGAGGGAACGTGAGGGATTCAGATGGAATAGGGGTTTCAAGTGAATCATTATGTTCATGCCACGTGCTCGCGGAGGTCTAGAGTACGCTATGTAGTGTTCGCTGTAGGTAGTTCCACTATTAGATAATTATTGTTATGAAAGCATCAAAATCTGAAAAACTACACAAGATATGGAAAAATGTGTAGGAAGAATATCGTTGGACTCGATCAGGTTAACAAAAAGTTATTGGTGAAAATTTTTCATATATCGAAAAAAAAAATTGTGTCTGGACTTAGCCTAAAAAAATTCGTCGTGACTTGTCGAACAGTTTCGTTTCGACGAATTTGAATAAGTCTGTAATACACATACAAAGTAATGTAAAATACAAACGAAATATTAAATAAAACTAAGTATCTTATTAATAATAATAATTGTTATGAAAGCATCAAAATCTCAGAAACTAAAATAGATATGGAAAAATGTGTAGGGAGAATATCGTTGGAATCGATTAGGTAAACAAAAAGTTATTGATGAAAATTTTTCATATCTCGAAAAAAAAAAAATTGTGTCTGGACTTAGCCTAAAAAAATTCGTCATGACTTGTCGAACAGTTTCGTTTCGACGAATTTGAATAAGTCCGTATAACACATACAATGTAATGTAAAATAAAACCGAAATATGAAATAAAACTAAGTATCTTATTGGTCTTCCTGCTCATAGAAGAGAACATGAGGGAACATGAGGGATTCAGATGGAATGGGGGTTTCAAGTGAATCATTATGTTCATGCCACGTGCTCGCGGAAGTCTACAGTAGGCTATGTAGTGTCCGCTGTAGGTAGTTCCACTATTATTTAATAATCGTTATGAAAGCATCAAAATCTCAGAAACTAAAATAGATATGGAAAAATGTGTAGGGAGAATATCGTTGGACTCGATTAGGTAAACAAAAAGTTATTGGTGAAAATTTTTCATATCCCGAAAAAAAAAATTGTGTCTGGACTTAGCCTAAAAAAATTCGTCGTGACTTGTCGAACAGTTTCGTTTCGACGAATTTGAATAAGTCCGTATTATACACACAATATAATGTAAAATACAAACGAAATAGCTTAGTATAATCTGAAAGGTCTTCCTGCTCTCAGAGAGATCATAGGCATTTTGCTCATGAGGGATTCAGATGAAATTGGGGTTTCAAGTGAATCATTATGTTCATGCCACCTTCTCGCAGAGGTCTGCAGTAGGCTATGTAGTGTCCGCTGTAGGTAGTTCCACTATTAGGTAATTATTGTTATGAAAGCATCAAAATCTCAAAAACTAAGCTAGATATGGAAAAATGTGTAGGGAGAATATCGTTGGACTCGATCAGGTAAACAAAAAGTTATTGGTGAAAATTTTTCATATCTCGAAAAAAAAAATTGTGTCTGGACTTAGCCTAAAAAAATTCGTCGTGACTAGTCGAACAGTTTCGTTTCGACGAATTTGAATAAGTCCGTAATACACATACAATGTAATGTAAATTAAAAACGAAATATGAAATAAAACCAAGTATCTTATAGGTCTTCCTGCTCACAGAAGAGAACATGAGGGAACGTGAGGGATTCAGATGGAATAGGGGTTTCAAGTGAATCATTATGTTCATGCCACGTGCTCGCGGAGGTCTAGAGTACGCTATGTAGTGTTCGCTGTAGGTAGTTCCACTATTAGATAATTATTGTTATGAAAGCATCAAAATCTCAAAAACTACACAAGATATGGAAAAATGTGTAGGGAGAATATCGTTGGACTCGATCAGGTAAACAAAAAGTTATTGGTGAAAATATTTCATATATCGAAAAAAAAAAATTGTGTCTGGACTTAGCCTAAAAAACTTCGTCGTGACTTGTCGAACAGTTTCGTTTCGACGAATTTGAATAAGTCTGTAATACACATACAATGTAATGTAAAATACAAACGAAATATTAAATAAAACTAAGTATCTTATTGGTCTTCCTGGTCATAGAAGAGAACATGAGGGAACATGAGGGATTCAGATGGAATGGGGGTTTCAAGTGAATCATTATGTTCATGCCACGTGCTCGCGGAAGTCTACAGTAGGCTATGTAGTGTCCGCTGTAGGTAGTTCCACTATTATTTAATAATCGTTATGAAAGCATCAAAATCTCAGAAACTAAAATAGATATGGAAAAATGTGTAGGGAGAATATCGTTGGACTCGATTAGGTAAACAAAAAGTTATTGGTGAAAATTTTTCATATCCCGAAAAAAAAAATTGTGTCTGGACTTAGCCTAAAAAAATTCGTCGTGACTTGTCGAACAGTTTCGTTTCGACGAATTTGAATAAGTCCGTATTATACACACAATATAATGTAAAATACAAACGAAATAGCTTAGTATAATCTGAAAGGTCTTCCTGCTCTCAGAGAGATCATAGGCATTTTGCTCATGAGGGATTCAGATGAAATTGGGGTTTCAAGTGAATCATTATGTTCATGCCACCTTCTCGCAGAGGTCTGCAGTAGGCTATGTAGTGTCCGCTGTAGGTAGTTCCACTATTAGGTAATTATTGTTATGAAAGCATCAAAATCTCAAAAACTAAGCTAGATATGGAAAAATGTGTAGGGAGAATATCGTTGGACTCGATCAGGTAAACAAAAAGTTATTGGTGAAAATTTTTCATATCTCGAAAAAAAAAATTGTGTCTGGACTTAGCCTAAAAAAATTCGTCGTGACTAGTCGAACAGTTTCGTTTCGACGAATTTGAATAAGTCCGTAATACACATACAATGTAATGTAAATTAAAAACGAAATATGAAATAAAACCAAGTATCTTATAGGTCTTCCTGCTCACAGAAGAGAACATGAGGGAACGTGAGGGATTCAGATGGAATAGGGGTTTCAAGTGAATCATTTTGTTCATGCCACGTGCTCGCGGAGGTCTAGAGTACGCTATGTAGTGTTCGCTGTAGGTAGTTCCACTATTAGATAATTATTGTTATGAAAGCATCAAAATCTCAAAAACTACACAAGATATGGAAAAATGTGTAGGGAGAATATCGTTGGACTCGATCAGGTAAACAAAAAGTTATTGGTGAAAATTTTTCATATATCGAAAAAAAAAAATTGTGTCTGGACTTAGCCTAAAAAACTTCGTCGTGACTTGTCGAACAGTTTCGTTTCGACGAATTTGAATAAGTCTGTAATACACATACAATGTAATGTAAAATACAAACGAAATATTAAATAAAACTAAGTATCTTATTGGTCTTCCTGGTCATAGAAGAGAACATGAGGGAACATGAGGGATTCAGATGGAATGGGGGTTTCAAGTGAATCATTATGTTCATGCCACGTGCTGGCAGAGGTCTACAGTAGGCTATGTAGTGTCCGCTGTAGGTATTTCCACTATTAGGTTATTATTGTTAGGAAAGCATCAAAATCTCAAAAACTGAACTAGATATGGAAAAATGTGTAGAGAGAATATCGTTGGACTCGATTAGGTAAACAAAAAGTTATTGATGAAAATTTTTCATATCTCGAAAAAAAAAAATTGTGTCTGGACTTAGCCTAAAAAAATTCGTCGTGACTTGTCGAACAGTTTCGTTTCGACGAATTTGAATAAGTCCGTAATACACATACAATGTAATGTAAAATACAAACGAAATATGAAATAAAACCAAGTATCTTATAGGTCTTCCTGCTCACAGAAGAGAACAAGAGGGAACATGAGGGATTCAGATGGAATAGGGGTTTCAAGTGAATCATTATGTTCATGCCACGTGCTCGCGGAGGTCTAGAGTAGGCTATGTAGTGTCCGCTGTAGGTAGTTCCACCATTAGATAATTATTGTTATGAAAGCATCAAAATCTCAAAAACTAAACAAGATATGGAAAAATGTGTAGGGAGAATATCGTTGGACTCGATCAGGTAAACAAAAAGTTATTGGTGAAAATTTTTCATATCTCGAAAAATAAAATTGTGTCTGGACTTAGCCTAAAAAAATTCGTCGTGACTTGTCGAACAGTTTCGTTTCGACGAATTTGAATAAGTCCGTAATACACATACAATGTATTGTAAAATAAAAACGAAATATGAAATAAAACTAAGTATCTTATAAGTCTTCCTGCTCACAGAAGAGAACATGAGGGAACATGAGGGATTCAGATGGAATGGGGGTTTCAAGTGAATCATTATGTTCATGCCACGTAATCGCGGAGGTCTAGAGTAGGCTATGTAGTGTCCGCTGTAGGTAGTTCCACTATTATTTAATAATTGTTATGAAAGCATCAAAATCTCAAAAACTAAACTAGATATGGAAAAATGTGTAATGAGAATATCGTTGGACTCGATCAGGTGAACAAAAACTTATTGGTGAAAATTTTTCATATCTCGAAAAAAAAAATTGTGTCTGGAAATTCGTCGTGACTTGTCGAACAGTTTCGTTTCGACGAATCTGAATAAGTCCGTATTATACACACAATATAATGTAAAATACAAACGAAATAGCTTAGTATAATCTGAAAGGTCTTCCTGCTCTCAGAGAGATCATAGTCATTTTGCTCATGAGGGATTCAGATGAAATTGGTGTTTCAAGTGAATCATTATGTTCATGCCACCTTCTCGCAGAGATCTACAGTAGGCTATGTAGTGTCCGCTGTAGGTAGTTCCACTATTAGGTAATTATTGTTACGAAAGCATCAAAATCTCAAAAACTAAACTAGATATGGAAAAATGTGTAGGGGGAATATCGTTGGACTCGATCAGGTAAAAAAAAAGTTATTGGTGAAAATTTTTCATATCTCGAAAACAAAAATTGTGTCTGGACTCAGCCTAAAAACATTCGTCATGACTTGTCGAACAGTTTCGTTTCGACGAATTTGAATAAGTCCGTAATATACATACAATGTAATGTAAAATACATACGAAATATGAAATAAAACTAAGTATCTTATTGGTCTTCCTGCTCATAGAAGAGAACATGAGGGAACATGAGGGATTCAGATGGAATGGGGGTTTCAAGTGAATCATTATGTTCATGCCACGTGCTCGCGGAAGTCTACAGTAGGCTATGTAGTGTCCGCTGTAGGTAGTTCCACTATTATTTAATAATCGTTATGAAAGCATCAAAATCTCAGAAACTAAAATAGATATGGAAAAATGTGTAGGGAGAATATCGTTGGACTCGATTAGGTAAACAAAAAGTTATTGGTGAAAATTTTTCATATCCCGAAAAAAAAAATTGTGTCTGGACTTAGCCTAAAAAAATTCGTCGTGACTTGTCGAACAGTTTCGTTTCGACGAATTTGAATAAGTCCGTATTATACACACAATATAATGTAAAATACAAACGAAATAGCTTAGTATAATCTGAAAGGTCTTCCTGCTCTCAGAGAGATCATAGGCATTTTGCTCATGAGGGATTCAGATGAAATTGGGGTTTCAAGTGAATCATTATGTTCATGCCACCTTCTCGCAGAGGTCTGCAGTAGGCTATGTAGTGTCCGCTGTAGGTAGTTCCACTATTAGGTAATTATTGTTAAGAAAGCATCAAAATCTCAAAAACTAAGCTAGATATGGAAAAATGTGTAGGGAGAATATCGTTGGACTCGATCAGGTAAACAAAAAGTTATTGGTGAAAATTTTTCATATCTCGAAAAAAAAAATTGTGTCTGGACTTAGCCTAAAAAAATTCGTCGTGACTAGTCGAACAGTTTCGTTTCGACGAATTTGAATAAGTCCGTAATACACATACAATGTAATGTAAATTAAAAACGAAATATGAAATAAAACCAAGTATCTTATAGGTCTTCCTGCTCACAGAAGAGAACATGAGGGAACGTGAGGGATTCAGATGGAATAGGGGTTTCAAGTGAATCATTTTGTTCATGCCACGTGCTCGCGGAGGTCTAGAGTACGCTATGTAGTGTTCGCTGTAGGTAGTTCCACTATTAGATAATTATTGTTATGAAAGCATCAAAATCTCAAAAACTACACAAGATATGGAAAAATGTGTAGGGAGAATATCGTTGGACTCGATCAGGTAAACAAAAAGTTATTGGTGAAAATTTTTCATATATCGAAAAAAAAAAATTGTGTCTGGACTTAGCCTAAAAAACTTCGTCGTGACTTGTCGAACAGTTTCGTTTCGACGAATTTGAATAAGTCTGTAATACACATACAATGTAATGTAAAATACAAACGAAATATTAAATAAAACTAAGTATCTTATTGGTCTTCCTGG
This sequence comes from Chrysolina haemoptera, assembly GCA_958298965.1. Lineage (NCBI taxonomy): Eukaryota > Metazoa > Arthropoda > Insecta > Coleoptera > Chrysomelidae > Chrysolina > Chrysolina haemoptera. Next base: position 17,860,784 of record OY282603.1, on the reverse strand, counting down.
TCATAGAAGAGAACATGAGGGAACATGAGGGATTCAGATGGAATGGGGGTTTCAAGTGAATCATTATGTTCATGCCACGTGCTCGCAGAGGTCTACAGTAGGCTATGTAGTGTCCGCTGTAGGTATTTCCACTATTAGGTTATTATTGTTAGGAAAGCATCAAAATCTCAAAAACTGAACTAGATATGGAAAAATGTGTAGAGAGAATATCGTTGGACTCGATTAGGTAAACAAAAAGTTATTGATGAAAATTTTTCATATCTCGAAAAAAAAAAATTGTGTCTGGACTTAGCCTAAAAAAATTCGTCGTGACTTGTCGAACAGTTTCGTTTCGACGAATTTGAATAAGTCCGTAATACACATACAATGTAATGTAAAATACAAACGAAAAATGAAATAAAACCAAGTATCTTATAGGTCTTCCTGCTCACAGAAGAGAACAAGAGGGAACATGAGGGATTCAGATGGAATAGGGGTTTCAAGTGAATCATTTTGTTCATGCCACGTGCTCGCGGAGGTCTAGAGTACGCTATGTAGTGTTCGCTGTAGGTAGTTCCACTATTAGATAATTATTGTTATGAAAGCATCAAAATCTCAAAAACTACACAAGATATGGAAAAATGTGTAGGGAGAATATCGTTGGACTCGATCAGGTAAACAAAAAGTTATTGGTGAAAATTTTTCATATATCGAAAAAAAAAAATTGTGTCTGGACTTAGCCTAAAAAACTTCGTCGTGACTTGTCGAACAGTTTCGTTTCGACGAATTTGAATAAGTCTGTAATACACATACAATGTAATGTAAAATACAAACGAAATATTAAATAAAACTAAGTATCTTATTGGTCTTCCTGGTCATAGAAGAGAACATGAGGGAACATGAGGGATTCAGATGGAATGGGGGTTTCAAGTGAATCATTATGTTCATGCCACGTGCTCGCAGAGGTCTACAGTAGGCTATGTAGTGTCCGCTGTAGGTATTTCCACTATTAGGTTATTATTGTTAGGAAAGCATCAAAATCTCAAAAACTGAAGTAGATATGGAAAAATGTGTAGAGAGAATATCGTTGGACTCGATCAGGTAAACAAAAAGTTATTCGTGAAAATTTTTCATATCTCGAAAAAAAAAATTGTGTCTGGACTTAGCCTAAAAACATTCGTCGTGACTTGTCGAACAGTTTCGTTTCGACGAATTTGAATAAGTCCGTATTATACACACAATATAATGTAAAATACAAACGAAATAGCTTAGTATAATCTGAAAGGTCTTCCTGCTCTCAGAGAGATCATAGTCATTTTGCTCATGAGGGATTCAGATGAAATTGGTGTTTCAAGTGAATCATTATGTTCATGCCACCTTCTCGCAGAGATCTACAGTAGGCTATGTAGTGTCCGCTGTAGGTAGTTCCACTATTAGGTAATTATTGTTACGAAAGCATCAAAATCTCAAAAACTAAACTAGATATGGAAAAATGTGTAGGGGGAATATCGTTGGACTCGATCAGGTAAACAAAAAGTTATTGGTGAAAATTTTTCATATCTCGAAAACAAAAATTGTGTCTGGACTTAGCCTAAAAAACTTCGTCGTGACTTGTCGAACAGTTTCGTTTCGACGAATTTGAATAAGTCTGTAATACACATACAATGTAATGTAAAATACAAACGAAATATTAAATAAAACTAAGTATCTTATTGGTCTTCCTGGTCATAGAAGAGAACATGAGGGAACATGAGGGATTCAGATGGAATGGGGGTTTCAAGTGAATCATTATGTTCATGCCACGTGCTCGCGGAAGTCTACAGTAGGCTATGTAGTGTCCGCTGTAGGTAGTTCCACTATTATTTAATAATCGTTATGAAAGCATCAAAATCTCAGAAACTAAAATAGATATGGAAAAATGTGTAGGGAGAATATCGTTGGACTCGATTAGGTAAACAAAAAGTTATTGGTGAAAATTTTTCATATCCCGAAAAAAAAAATTGTGTCTGGACTTAGCCTAAAAAAATTCGTCGTGACTTGTCGAACAGTTTCGTTTCGACGAATTTGAATAAGTCCGTATTATACACACAATATAATGTAAAATACAAACGAAATAGCTTAGTATAATCTGAAAGGTCTTCCTGCTCTCAGAGAGATCATAGGCATTTTGCTCATGAGGGATTCAGATGAAATTGGGGTTTCAAGTGAATCATTATGTTCATGCCACCTTCTCGCAGAGGTCTGCAGTAGGCTATGTAGTGTCCGCTGTAGGTAGTTCCACTATTAGGTAATTATTGTTAAGAAAGCATCAAAATCTCAAAAACTAAGCTAGATATGGAAAAATGTGTAGGGAGAATATCGTTGGACTCGATCAGGTAAACAAAAAGTTATTGATGAAAATTTTTCATATCTCGAAAAAAAAAATTGTGTCTGGACTTAGCCTAAAAAAATTCGTCGTGACTAGTCGAACAGTTTCGTTTCGACGAATTTGAATAAGTCCGTAATACACATACAATGTAATGTAAATTAAAAACGAAATATGAAATAAAACCAAGTATCTTATAGGTCTTCCTGCTCACAGAAGAGAACATGAGGGAACGTGAGGGATTCAGATGGAATAGGGGTTTCAAGTGAATCATTTTGTTCATGCCACGTGCTCGCGGAGGTCTAGAGTACGCTATGTAGTGTTCGCTGTAGGTAGTTCCACTATTAGATAATTATTGTTATGAAAGCATCAAAATCTCAAAAACTACACAAGATATGGAAAAATGTGTAGGGAGAATATCGTTGGACTCGATCAGGTAAACAAAAAGTTATTGGTGAAAATTTTTCATATATCGAAAAAAAAAAATTGTGTCTGGACTTAGCCTAAAAAACTTCGTCGTGACTTGTCGAACAGTTTCGTTTCGACGAATTTGAATAAGTCTGTAATACACATACAATGTAATGTAAAATACAAACGAAATATTAAATAAAACTAAGTATCTTATTGGTCTTCCTGGTCATAGAAGAGAACATGAGGGAACATGAGGGATTCAGATGGAATGGGGGTTTCAAGTGAATCATTATGTTCATGCCACGTGCTCGCAGAGGTCTACAGTAGGCTATGTAGTGTCCGCTGTAGGTATTTCCACTATTAGGTTATTATTGTTAGGAAAGCATCAAAATCTCAAAAACTGAACTAGATATGGAAAAATGTGTAGAGAGAATATCGTTGGACTCGATTAGGTAAACAAAAAGTTATTGATGAAAATTTTTCATATCTCGAAAAAAAAAAATTGTGTCTGGACTTAGCCTAAAAAAATTCGTCGTGACTTGTCGAACAGTTTCGTTTCGACGAATTTGAATAAGTCCGTAATACACATACAATGTAATGTAAAATACAAACGAAAAATGAAATAAAACCAAGTATCTTATAGGTCTTCCTGCTCACAGAAGAGAACAAGAGGGAACATGAGGGATTCAGATGGAATAGGGGTTTCAAGTGAATCATTATGTTCATGCCACGTGCTCGCGGAGGTCTAGAGTAGGCTATGTAGTGTCCGCTGTAGGTAGTTCCACCATTAGATAATTATTGTTATGAAAGCATCAAAATCTCAAAAACTAAACAAGATATGGAAAAATGTGTAGGGAGAATATCGTTGGACTCGATCAGGTAAACAAAAAGTTATTGGTGAAAATTTTTCATATCTCGAAAAATAAAATTGTGTCTGGACTTAGCCTAAAAAAATTCGTCGTGACTTGTCGAACAGTTTCGTTTCGACGAATTTGAATAAGTCCGTAATACACATACAATGTATTGTAAAATAAAAACGAAATATGAAATAAAACTAAGTATCTTATAAGTCTTCCTGCTCACAGAAGAGAACATGAGGGAACATGAGGGATTCAGATGGAATGGGGGTTTCAAGTGAATCATTATGTTCATGCCACGTAATCGCGGAGGTCTAGAGTAGGCTATGTAGTGTCCGCTGTAGGTAGTTCCACTATTATATAATAATTGTTATGAAAGCATCAAAATCTCAAAAACTAAACTAGATATGGAAAAATGTGTAATGAGAATATCGTTGGACTCGATCAGGTGAACAAAAACTTATTGGTGAAAATTTTTCATATCTCGAAAAAAAAAATTGTGTCTGGAAATTCGTCGTGACTTGTCGAACAGTTTCGTTTCGACGAATCTGAATAAGTCCGTATTATACACACAATATAATGTAAAATACAAACGAAATAGCTTAGTATAATCTGAAAGGTCTTCCTGCTCTCAGAGAGATCATAGTCATTTTGCTCATGAGGGATTCAGATGAAATTGGTGTTTCAAGTGAATCATTATGTTCATGCCACCTTCTCGCAGAGATCTACAGTAGGCTATGTAGTGTCCGCTGTAGGTAGTTCCACTATTAGGTAATTATTGTTACGAAAGCATCAAAATCTCAAAAACTAAACTAGATATGGAAAAATGTGTAGGGGGAATATCGTTGGACTCGATCAGGTAAACAAAAAGTTATTGGTGAAAATTTTTCATATCTCGAAAACAAAAATTGTGTCTGGACTTAGCCTAAAAACATTCGTCATGACTTGTCGAACAGTTTCGTTTCGACGAATTTGAATAAGTCCGTAATATACATACAATGTAATGTAAAATACAAACGAAATATGAAATAAAACTAAGTATCTTATTGGTCTTCCTGCTCATAGAAGAGAACATGAGGGAACATGAGGGATTCAGATGGAATGGGGGTTTCAAGTGAATCATTATGTTCATACCACGTGCTCGCGGATGTCTACAGTAGGCTAGGTAGTGTCCGCTGTAGGTAGTTCCACTATTAGGTAATTATTGTTATTAAAGCATCAAAATTTCAAAAACTAAACTAGATATGGAAAAATGTGTGGGGAGAATATCGTTGGACTCGATCAGGTAAACAAAAAGTTATTTGTGAAAATTTTTCATATCTCGAAAAAAAAAATTGTGTCTGGACTTAGCCTAAAAACATTCGTCGTGACTTGTCGAACAGTTTCGTTTCGACGAATTTGAATAAGTCCGTATTATACACACAATATAATGTAAAATACAAACGAAATAGCTTAGTATAATCTGAAAGGTCTTCCTGCTCTCAGAGAGATCATAGGCATTTTGCTCATGAGGGATTCAGATGAAATTGGGGTTTCAAGTGAATCATTATGTTCATGCCACGTGCTCGCGGAAGTCTACAGTAGGCTATGTAGTGTCCGCTGTAGGTAGTTCCACTATTATTTAATAATTGTTATGAAAGCATCAAAATCTCAAAAACTAAGCTAGATATGGAAAAATGTGTAGGGAGAATATCGTTGGACTCGATCAGGTAAACAAAAAGTTATTGGTGAAAATTTTTCATATCTCGAAAAATAAAATTGTGTCTGGACTTAGCCTAAAAAAATTCGTCGTGACTTGTCGAACAGTTTCGTTTCGACGAATTTGAATAAGTCCGTAATACACATACAATGTAGTGTAAAATAAAAACGAAATATGAAATAAAACTAAGTATCTTATAGGTCTTCCTGCTCACAGAAGAGAACATGAGGCAACATGAGGGATTCAGATGGAATAGGGGTTTCAAGTGAATCATTATGTTCATGCCACGTACTCGCGGAGGTCTAGAGTAGGCTATGTAGTGTCCGCTGTAGGTAGTTCCACTATTAGGTAAATATTGTTATTAAAGCATCAAAATCTCAAAAACTAAACTAGATATGGAAAAATGTGTAGGGAGAATATTGTTGGACTCGATCAGGTAAACAAAAAGTTATTGGTGAAAATTTTTCATATATCGAAAAAAAAAATTGTGTCTGGACTTAGCCTAAAAAAATTCGTCGTGACTTGTCGAACAGTTTCGTTTCGACGAATTTGAATAAGTCCGTATTATACACACAATATAATGTAAAATACAAACGAAATAGCTTAGTATAATCTGAAAGGTCTTCCTGCTCTCAGAGAGATCATAGGCATTTTGCTCATGAGGGATTCAGATGAAATTGGGGTTTCAAGTGAATCATTATGTTCATGCCACGTGCTCGCCTACAGTAGGCTATGTGGTGTCCGCTGTAGGTAGTTCCACTATTATTTAATAATTGTTATGAAAGCATCAAAATCTCAGAAACTAAAATAGATAGGGAAAAATGTGTAGGGAGAATATCGTTGGACTCGATCAGGTAAACAAAAAGTTACTGTTGAAAATTTTTCATATCTCGAAAAAAAAAAATTGTCTGGACTTAGCCTAAAAAAATTCGTCGTGACTTGTCGAACAGTTTCGTTTCGACGAATTTGAATAAGTCTGTAATATACATACAATGTAATGTAAAATACAAACGAAATATTAAATAAAACTAAGTATCTTATTGGTCTTCCTGGTCATAGAAGAGAACATGAGGGAACATGAGGGATTCAGATGGAATAAGGGTTTCAAGTGAATCATTATGTTAGTGGCACGTGCTCGCAGAGGTCTACAGTAGGCTATGTAGTGTCCGCTGTAGGTATTTCCACTATTAGGATATTATTGTTAGGAAAGCATCAAAATCTCAAAAACTGAACTAGATATGGAAAAATGTGTAGAGAGAATATCGTTGGACTCGATTAGGTAAACAAAAAGTTATTGATGAAAATTTTTCATATCTCGAAAAAAAAACATGTGTCTGGACTTAGCCTAAAAAAATTCGTCGTGACTTGTCGAACAGTTTCGTTTCGACGAATTTGAATAAGTCTGTAATATACATACAATGTAATGTAAAATACAAACGAAATATGAAATAAAACTAAGTATCTTATTGGTCTTCCTGCTCATAGAAGAGAACATTAGGGAACATGAGGGATTCAGATGGAATGGGGGTTTCAAGTGAATCTTTATGTTCATGCCACGTGCTCGCGGAAGTCTACAGTAGGCTATGTAGTGTCCGCTGTAGGTAGTTCCACTATTATTTAATAATTGTTATGAAAGCATCAAAATCTCAGAAACTAAAATAGATATGGAAAAATGTGTAGGGAGAATATCGTTGGACTCGATTAGGTAAACAAAAAGTTATTGGTGAAAATTTTTCATATCTCGAAAAAAAAAAAATTGTGTCTGGACTTAGCCTAAAAAAATTCGTCATGACTTGTCGAACAGTTTCGTTTCGACGAATTTGAATAAGTCTGTAATATACATACACTGTAATGTAAAATACAAACGAAATATGAAATAAAACTAAGTATCTTATAGGTCTTCCTGGTCATAGAAGAGAACATGAGGAACATGAGGGATTCAGATGGAATGGGGGTTTCAAGTGAATCACTATGTTCATGCCACGTGCTCGCGGAGGTCTAGAGTAGGCTATGTAGTGTCCGCTGTAGGTAGTTCCACTATTATTTAATAATTGTTATGAAAGCATCAAAATCTCAAAAACTAAACTAGATATGGAAAAATGTGTAATGAGAATATCGTTGGACTCGATCAGGTGAACAAAAACTTATTGGTGAAAATTTTTCATATCTCGAAAAAAAAAATTGTGTCTGGAAATTCGTCGTGACTTGTCGAACAGTTTCGTTTTTACGAATTTGAATAAGTCCGTAATACACATACAATGTAATGTAAAATACAAACGAAATATGAAATAAAACCAAGTATCTTATAGGTCTTCCTGCTCATAGAAGAGAACATTAGGGAACATGAGGGATTCAGATGGAATGGGGGTTTCAAGTGAATCATTATGTTCATGCCACGTGCTCGCGGAAGTCTACAGTAGGCTATGTAGTGTCCGCTGTAGGTAGTTCCACTATTATTTAATAATTGTTATGAAAGCATCAAAATCTCAGAAACCAAAATAGATATGGAAAAATGTGTAGGGAGAATATCGTTGGACTCGATTAGGTAAACAAAAAGTTATTGGCGAAAATTTTTCATATCCCGAAAAAAAAAATTGTGTCTGGACTTAGCCTAAAAAAATTCGTCGTGACTTGTCGAACAGTTTCGTTTCGACGAATTTGAATAAGTCCGTATTATACACACAATATAATGTAAAATACAAACGAAATAGCTTAGTATAATCTGAAAGGTCTTCCTGCTCTCAGAGAGATCATGGGCATTTTGCTCATGAGGGATTCAGATAAAATTGGGGTTTCAAGTGAATCATTATATTCATGCCACGTGCTCGCGGAGGTCTAGAGTAGGCTATGTAGTGTCCGCTGTAGGTAGTTCCACTATTAGGTAATTATTGTAATTAAAGCATCAAAATCTCAAAAACTAAACTAGATATGGAAAAATATGTGGTGAGAATATCGTTGGACTCGATCAGGTAAACAAAAAGTTATTTGTGAAAATTTTTCATATCTCGAAAAAAAAAATTGTGTCTGGACTTAGCCTAAAAAAATTCGTCGTGACTTGTCGAACAGTTTCGTTTCGACGAATTTGAATAAGTCCGTATTATACACACAATATAATGTAAAATACAAACGAAATAGCTTAGTATAATCTGAAAGGTCTTCCTGCTCTCAGAGAGATCATAGGCATTTTGCTCATGAGGGATTCAGATGAAATTGGGGTTTCAAGTGAATCATTATGTTCATGCCACGTGCTCGCGGAAGTCTACAGTAGGCTATGTAGTGTCCGCTGTAGGTAGTTCCACTATTATTTAATAATTGTTATGAAAGCATCAAAATCTCAAAAACTAAGCTAGATATGGAAAAATGTGTAGGGAGAATATCGTTGGACTCGATCAGGTAAACAAAAAGTTATTGGTGAAAATTTTTCATATCTCGAAAAATAAAATTGTGTCTGGACTTAGCCTAAAAAAATTCGTCGTGACTTGTCGAACAGTTTCGTTTCGACGAATTTGAATAAGTCCGTAATACACATACAATGTAGTGTAAAATAAAAACGAAATATGAAATAAAACTAAGTATCTTATAGGTCTTCCTGCTCACAGAAGAGAACATGAGGCAACATGAGGGATTCAGATGGAATAGGGGTTTCAAGTGAATCATTATGTTCATGCCACGTGCTCGCGGAGGTCTAGAGTAGGCTATGTAGTGTCCGCTGTAGGTAGTTCCACTATTAGGTAAATATTGTTATTAAAGCATCAAAATCTCAAAAACTAAACTAGATATGGAAAAATGTGTAGGGAGAATATTGTTGGACTCGATCAGGTAAACAAAAAGTTATTGGTGAAAATTTTTCATATATCGAAAAAAAAAATTGTGTCTGGACTTAGCCTAAAAAAATTCGTCGTGACTTGTCGAACAGTTTCGTTTCGACGAATTTGAATAAGTCCGTATTATACACACAATATAATGTAAAATACAAACGAAATAGCTTAGTATAATCTGAAAGGTCTTCCTGCTCTCAGAGAGATCATAGGCATTTTGCTCATGAGGGATTCAGATGAAATTGGGGTTTCAAGTGAATCATTATGTTCATGCCACGTGCTCGCCTACAGTAGGCTATGTGGTGTCCGCTGTAGGTAGTTCCACTATTATTTAATAATTGTTATGAAAGCATCAAAATCTCAGAAACTAAAATAGATAGGGAAAAATGTGTAGGGAGAATATCGTTGGACTCGATCAGGTAAACAAAAAGTTACTGTTGAAAATTTTTCATATCTCGAAAAAAAAAAATTGTCTGGACTTAGCCTAAAAAAATTCGTCGTGACTTGTCGAACAGTTTCGTTTCGACGAATTTGAATAAGTCTGTAATATACATACAATGTAATGTAAAATACAAACGAAATATTAAATAAAACTAAGTATCTTATTGGTCTTCCTGGTCATAGAAGAGAACATGAGGGAACATGAGGGATTCAGATGGAATAAGGGTTTCAAGTGAATCATTATGTTAGTGGCACGTGCTCGCAGAGGTCTACAGTAGGCTATGTAGTGTCCGCTGTAGGTATTTCCACTATTAGGATATTATTGTTAGGAAAGCATCAAAATCTCAAAAACTGAACTAGATATGGAAAAATGTGTAGAGAGAATATCGTTGGACTCGATTAGGTAAACAAAAAGTTATTGATGAAAATTTTTCATATCTCGAAAAAAAAACATGTGTCTGGACTTAGCCTAAAAAAATTCGTCGTGACTTGTCGAACAGTTTCGTTTCGACGAATTTGAATAAGTCTGTAATATACATACAATGTAATGTAAAATACAAACGAAATATGAAATAAAACTAAGTATCTTATTGGTCTTCCTGCTCATAGAAGAGAACATTAGGGAACATGAGGGATTCAGATGGAATGGGGGTTTCAAGTGAATCTTTATGTTCATGCCACGTGCTCGCGGAAGTCTACAGTAGGCTATGTAGTGTCCGCTGTAGGTAGTTCCACTATTATTTAATAATTGTTATGAAAGCATCAAAATCTCAGAAACTAAAATAGATATGGAAAAATGTGTAGGGAGAATATCGTTGGACTCGATTAGGTAAACAAAAAGTTATTGGTGAAAATTTTTCATATCTCGAAAAAAAAAAAATTGTGTCTGGACTTAGCCTAAAAAAATTCGTCATGACTTGTCGAACAGTTTCGTTTCGACGAATTTGAATAAGTCTGTAATATACATACACTGTAATGTAAAATACAAACGAAATATGAAATAAAACTAAGTATCTTATAGGTCTTCCTGGTCATAGAAGAGAACATGAGGAACATGAGGGATTCAGATGGAATGGGGGTTTCAAGTGAATCACTATGTTCATGCCACGTGCTCGCGGAGGTCTAGAGTAGGCTATGTAGTGTCCGCTGTAGGTAGTTCCACTATTATTTAATAATTGTTATGAAAGCATCAAAATCTCAAAAACTAAACTAGATATGGAAAAATGTGTAATGAGAATATCGTTGGACTCGATCAGGTGAACAAAAACTTATTGGTGAAAATTTTTCATATCTCGAAAAAAAAAATTGTGTCTGGAAATTCGTCGTGACTTGTCGAACAGTTTCGTTTTTACGAATTTGAATAAGTCCGTAATACACATACAATGTAATGTAAAATACAAACGAAATATGAAATAAAACCAAGTATCTTATAGGTCTTCCTGCTCATAGAAGAGAACATTAGGGAACATGAGGGATTCAGATGGAATGGGGGTTTCAAGTGAATCATTATGTTCATGCCACGTGCTCGCGGAAGTCTACAGTAGGCTATGTAGTGTCCGCTGTAGGTAGTTCCACTATTATTTAATAATTGTTATGAAAGCATCAAAATCTCAGAAACCAAAATAGATATGGAAAAATGTGTAGGGAGAATATCGTTGGACTCGATTAGGTAAACAAAAAGTTATTGGCGAAAATTTTTCATATCCCGAAAAAAAAAATTGTGTCTGGACTTAGCCTAAAAAAATTCGTCGTGACTTGTCGAACAGTTTCGTTTCGACGAATTTGAATAAGTCCGTATTATACACACAATATAATGTAAAATACAAACGAAATAGCTTAGTATAATCTGAAAGGTCTTCCTGCTCTCAGAGAGATCATGGGCATTTTGCTCATGAGGGATTCAGATAAAATTGGGGTTTCAAGTGAATCATTATATTCATGCCACGTGCTCGCGGAGGTCTAGAGTAGGCTATGTAGTGTCCGCTGTAGGTAGTTCCACTATTAGGTAATTATTGTAATTAAAGCATCAAAATCTCAAAAACTAAACTAGATATGGAAAAATATGTGGTGAGAATATCGTTGGACTCGATCAGGTAATCAAAAAGTTATTTGTGAAAATTTTTCATATCTCGAAAAAAAAAATTGTGTCTGGACTTAGCCTAAAAAAATTCGTCGTGACTTGTCGAACAGTTTCGTTTCGACGAATTTGAATAAGTCCGTATTATACACACAATATAATGTAAAATACAAACGAAATAGCTTAGTATAATCTGAAAGGTCTTCCTGCTCTCAGAGAGATCATAGGCATTTTGCTCATGAGGGATTCAGATGAAATTGGGGTTTCAAGTGAATCATTATGTTCATGCCACGTGCTCGCAGAGGTCTACAGTAGGCTATGTGGTGTCCGCTGTAGGTAGTTCCACAATTATTTAATAATTGTTATGAAAGCATCAAAATCTCAGAAAATAAAATAGATATGGAAAAATGTGTAGGGAGAATATCGTTGGACTCGATCAGGTAAACAAAAAGTTACCGGTGAAAATTTTTCATATCTCGAAAAAAAAAATTGTCTGGACTTAGCCTAAAAAAATTCGTCGTGACTTGTCGAACAGTTTCGTTTCGACGAATTTGAATAAGTCTGTAATATACATACAATGTAATGTAAAATACAAACGAAATATTAAATAAAACTAAGTATCTTATTGGTCTTCCTGGTCATAGAAGAGAACATGAGGGAACATGAGGGATTCAGATGGAATGGGGGTTTCAAGTGAATCATTATGTTCATGCCACGTTCTCGCGGATGTCTACAGTAGGCTAGGTAGTGTCCGCTGTAGGTAGTTCCACTATTATTTAATAATTGTTATGAAAGCATCAAAATCTCAGAAACTAAAATAGATATGGAAAAATGTGTAGGGAGAATATCGTTGGACTCGATTAGGTGAACAAAAAGTTATTTGTGAAAATTTTTCATATCTCGAAAAAAAAAATTGTGTCTTGACTTAGCCTAAAAAAATTCGTCGTGACTTGTCGAACAGTTTCGTTTCGACGAATTTGAATAAGTCCGTAATACACATACAATGTAATGTAAAATACAAACGAAATATGAAATAAAACCAAGTATCTTATAGGTCTTCCTGCTCACAGAAGAGAACAAGAGGGAACATGAGGGATTCAGATGGAATAGGGGTTTCAAGTGAATCATTATGTTCATGCCACGTGCTCGCGGAGGTCTAGAGTAGGCTATGTAGTGTCCGCTGTAGGTAGTTCCACCATTAGATAATTATTGTTATGAAAGCATCAAAATCTCAAAAACTAAACAAGATATGGAAAAATGTGTAGGGAGAATATCGTTGGACTCGATCAGGTAAACAAAAAGTTATTGGTGAAAATTTTTCATATCTCGAAAAAAAAAAAATTGTGTCTGGACTTAGCCTAAAAAAATTCGTCGTGACTTGTCGAACAGTTTCGATTAGACGAATTTGAATAAGTCTGTAATATACATACAATGTAATGTAAAATACAAACGAAATATTAAATAAAACTAAGTATCTTATTGGTCTTCCTGGTCATAGAAGAGAACATGAGGGAACATGAGGGATTCAGATGGAATGGGGGTTTCAAGTGAATCATTATGTTCATGCCACGTGCTCGCAGAGGTCTACAGTAGGCTATGTAGTGTCCGCTGTAGGTATTTCCACTATTAGGTTATTATTGTTAGGAAAGCATCAAAATCTCAAAAACTGAACTAGATATGGAAAAATGTGTAGAGAGAATATCGTTGGACTCGATTAGGTAAACAAAAAGTTATAAATGAAAATTTTTCATATCTCGAAAAAAAAAATTGTGTCTGGACTTAGCCTAAAAAAATTCGTCGTGACTTGTCGAACAGTTTCGTTTCGACGAATTTGAATAAGTCCGTAATACACATACAATGTAATGTGAAATACAAACGAAATATGAAATAAAACCAAGTATCTTATAGGTCTTCCTGCTCACAGAAGAGAACAAGAGGGAACATGAGGGATTCAGATGGAATAGGGGTTTCAAGTGAATCATTATGTTCATGCCACGTGCTCGCGGAGGTCTAGAGTAGGCTATGTAGTGTCCGCTGTAGGTAGTGAACATTACCATTTTCACTAGTTTTATATTTTCAAACTTTCGCGCCATTAATATGGCAACATTGTCAGCCGGCAGTAGTTGGCGCACTTTTATCATGTAGGCAGTTGTCAATTGTACGTCAACAATAATACATGTCATGTACTAGTTCTCACGCCGCAATCAGTAAAGGTAAATTGTTTCAATTCACGAGGCATTTTCAATAATTCATTCCCGCAAGGGTGGTCCTTCAAGCACACGTACAAACATTTTGGTCCAAATCGAACCGGATTATCGTGCCAGTGAAAGAAAATTCACGGTGGAACAGTGCAGTTCTCGTCAAGGTCAAGTCAAGTACAGTTCGTCTGCAAACACAGGTGAAGAAAGCTAATTTATCAGTTCAAAGTATCGTTACACGGAAGAATTCTCATAGTCAAAAGTCCTCGCAGAAAGTGAAGAAATTTCAAATAGTGAAAATCAACAAGACAGTTGAAAATCGTACAAATATCAACAGCAACAACAAAACAGCGTGTTCCCGCCAGAAACCAACGAATCGACAGATCGCGCCAATCAAGTAAGCGTTAAGCGAAGCACAGTCAGCCCATGAACAGAATCTAGGTCAAGAGCAAGGTCACCAAAGTGAGTTTTCCTTTTCTATCCAAATTCCTAACCTAACCTCAAGGGTATTGCTCGATCTGTTTTGACATTTGTATATTTCTTTGTTTACATTATTTATTGACTTGAAAACATATCACGATGGAAGCATTTGAAGATGAAATTAGGGAGTTGAGACAAACTCGCGGTAAATTAAAGGGTCAGTTAACTAGATTTCAAACATTCTTAGGTGCACCGACCGATATTATTGAATTAGAAGTACGACTGAAGAAAATTGAATCGATATTTGAAAAATTTGATGAAGTACAGTCGCGCTTAGAGATCTTAGATGAAAATGAAATAGAACAACGCGAAGAACGAGAAATGGATTTTTATCAAGCGATTTCTAAGGCTAAAGGTATTTTAGTGAAACATGAATCTCAAAAGTTAATAAATGCACAAATCAATGCTCAGATCAATGCACAAAATTCAAACTCAACTGTAGTAAACACGAATCCTCTAGCAAACCTTAAATTGCCAACAATTAATCTTCCAGTGTTTTCAGGAAACTATGATGAGTGGACAACATTTCATGATACATTTTCTCAATTGATAAATAACAACACGAATTTGACAAACATACAAAAATTCTATTATCTCAAATCTTGTTTGAAACATGACGCGTCCCGGTTAATTCACTCATTAGAAATATCAGACAATAATTACACAGTAGCATGGGAATCTCTTATTAAAAGATATGAAAATAAACGCATAATTGTGAATACTCATATAAGGGCAATATTTGATATACCAGTAGTCACGAAAGATTCAGCAAACTCACTCAGACAGTTAACAGATAAAGTTCAACATCATTTAGGTGCTCTGAAAAATATGAAATTACCCACGGACGAATGGGATGCTCTCTTGATACATATTATCACATCGAAATTAGACAACGTCACGAATCGCGAATGGGAAAATTCACTAGAAAATGAAAAACTTCCCACATATGAACAACTCAATAAATTCTTGAATAAAAAATGTTTCACGTTAGAAACCCTCTCAGATAATAACAAAAAACTTGCTCACAATATTCAAAAATATTCGAACAATCAGAATTATAAGTCATACTCGCAGTCAAATAGTTTCAAACAGAAATGCCAAGAACAGTCATTTGCAGTTACAGATTCAGGAAAAGTAATATCTTGTCACTATTGTAAAGGACGTCATTTTATTTACAACTGCGCAGATTTCATTAAATTAACAACTGATGAAAAATACAATGAAATTAGAAAATTACGATTGTGTAGCAACTGTCTCCGAATCGGTCACTCAAAAATTACATGTAAATCTAGCAAATGCAAGCATTGTAATCTAAGCCATAATACTCTTCTTCATAAAAATTATTATCAATCACGCAATTCAAATGATCAAACTAATCGACAGTCTGATAATGATTCACAAAAAAGTGGAAACATATCAAACACGAATGCTCTCGAACTAACGACCAATCTCGCAACAAATTCTGAAGCACTTTCTCCTCTACTGACAGCAGTTCACGTCACAAATCGCAATACACAAACACATTCATTACCACAATCATTCTCGAAGAGTCACGGCAACGTTTCAGATTCAAACTCAGATTCGCAAATATTACAAAGCACCAGCTTTCCAAGCATTCATAACAGTCAGTTAGTTTTGTTATCCACAGCTCAAATATTAATATATGACACACTCGGAAATGCTCACGTTTGCAAAGCTCTATTAGACTCGGGTAGTCAAAGTAACTTGATCACACACGAACTATGTAAAAGGTTAAATTTACCATGCGAAAATGCTCGAATACCAATTGCAGGTATAAATCAAAAGGCTATGACGATCACGCAAAAAACAAATGCAATTATTAAATCTCGATCTACCTCATTTGAATACAATTTAACATTTTTGGTACTGCCAACAATTACAGAAAAAATTCCACTCATAGAATTCAGTAGAAATACATTTAAACTTCCAACAGGTATCAATTTAGCAGATCCAGAATTTAACAAACCACAAAAAATCGACATTCTTCTCGGAGCATGCATTTTCTATGAACTTTTGTGTCCAAATCAACTAAAACTTGGTAAACACATGCCGAATTTGCAAGAAACTACTTTAGGGTGGGTAGTCACAGGATCTGTAAATTTACAAAAATTTTCAAATAAAAAATTGTTTTGCAGTTTCACACATCACATATCTAATGAAATGCTCGATGATTCATTGATAAAATTTTGGAAAACGGAAGAAATACCACATAAAAATATTTTCACGAAAGAAGAACAATACTGTGAAGAATACTTTGAAAAAACGACTATTCGAACATCAGACGGTAGATTTTTAGTAAGATTACCTCTATCAAAACAAATTTTCAATTTAGGTGATTCAGCAACAAGTGCATTAAAACGTTTCCATTTTCTCGAAAACAGATTCAAACGCGATGAGAATTTGAAAAAGGATTACACGGAATTCATGAAACAATACGAATTAATGGAACATATGACTTTTATTAAAAATTTTGATGGAACTTTAGAACAACCCTCGTATGTATTACCGCATCATGCTGTAATTAAAAACAGTAGCACTACAACTCGTTGCAGAGTGGTCTTTGACGGCTCAGCAAAAACGAATAAAGACATATCACTAAATGATTTATTACTCGTGGGTCCTAATGTTCAAGATGATCTTTTTGCAATCGTAGCTCGCCTCAGAATTCATCAATATGTACTGAGTGCAGACGTCAAAATGATGTTTAGGCAAGTATTGGTACATCCCGAAGATAGAAAATATCAACAAATAATTTGGCGATATAATGAGTCCGAATCAATTAAACTTTATAATCTTAACACCGTAACCTACGGAACAGCATCTGCCAGCTATCTTGCAACAAAGGTTTTACAAAAACTTTCATTTGAATTTGAAGAAAAATATCCGCGTACATGCAAAATTATACGTCATTCATTTTATATGGACGATTTATTAACAAGTGTTGACACGATACAAGAAGCTTTAGAAGTTTACAATGAAATAACTCAGATTTTGAATAGTGCTAAATTTCCCTTAAGAAAGTGGTGTTCAAATGAACAAGGCATTTTAGACTCGATATTAGGAAATAAACAGAATGATGATAAATTGATAGAACTACACGATAGCAAAGAGTTAAAAACTTTAGGAATATCTTGGGATCCAAGAAAAGATACACTAAGTTATTCAGTAAATATTAATTTCGAAAATCAAGTCATGACAAAACGTTCAGTTCTAGCCACGATATCAAGAATTTTCGATCCGCTAGGTTTGATAGGTCCAGCAACAATACAAGCAAAACTGTTTATGCGTGAATTATGGCAAAGAAAAATTTCTTGGGATGAAAATTTACCACCAGATATGATAAATCAATGGACAATTTTTCTACAACAAATTAACTCTATCAATGATATAAATATTAACAGACATGTTTTATGTGAAAAACCCATAACTGTTGAATTACATGGTTTTAGCGACAGCTCAGAAAAGGCGTTCGGCTCTTGCATATATCTATTTTCAAAAAATATAAAGGGTGAAAAAATATCTAGACTTTTATGTGCAAAATCAAAAGTTGTGCCTCAAGGTAAACATAGCTTACCAAGATTAGAACTTTTAGCTGCAACATTACTTTCAGAATTAATGCATATTGTTAAGCAAACGCTAGATATTGAAATATCAAGTACAACATATTATTGCGATTCAACAATAGTTCTAGCATGGTTAAAAATCGATCCCGGAAAACTAAAAACATTCGTTGCTAATCGAATTACGAAAATCACTGAACTTACATCTATAAATGAATGGAAGCACGTACCATCTAAAGATAACCCAGCAGATATTATTTCCAGAGGTATAAATCCTAACGAATTAGAAAGCCTAAAAATTTGGTGGCACGGTCCTGCATTTTTGCTCGAAAGTAGGAATTCTTATCTGCATAACTTAGATAATATAGACACAATAGAAAACATTCCTGAAATCAAACAATCTACTATCACATTAACAGCTACAAATACACATTTCAATTTAGATATATTTGAGAGATACTCAACGTTAATGAAGCTACAGCGAGTAGTAGCTTACTGTATTCGTTTCAAAACTATCTGTTTACATAAAAACAAACACGGTTCTACTTTGACAGTAGAAGAACTTGATTATTCCTTAAAATTGTTGATTAAACTTTCGCAAAGGGCAGAATTTTCACAAGAAATTCGTTTATTGAATTTATCTCGATCTGTACCTACTAATAGTAAACTCATTAGTCTGAATCCATTTTTAGATGAACATGGTTTAATCAGAGTTGGAGGAAGATTAAAACATTCACACGTAAACTACTCTCAAAAACATCCTATCATTTTACCAAAATCACACAAACTCACAAAATTAATAATAGAATATGAACATTCAAAACATTTGCACGCAGGTGTTCAAAATTTACTTTCTTTCCTAAGATTGAACTATTGGCCAATTGATGGTAAAAATTTGGTAAAACGAGTAATCAAATCTTGTATAAAATGTTTTAGAGTCAACCCAGAATCATCAAAGTTTCTCATGGGTGAATTACCGAGCTACAGAGTTACTCCCAGTAGACCATTTTCAAAATGTGGAGTTGATTATGCTGGTCCCATTCTTGTAAAGGAAGGAACTCTGCGTAGATCAAAATTAGTTAAAACATATATATGTATTTTTGTGTGTTTTTCAACACGTGCAGTACACATAGAACTCGTAAAAGATTTAAGCACTGATAGTTTTCTGAATGCATTGAAACGATTCGTTTCTAGAAGAGGTAAACCATCAGAGGTTCTTTCAGATAATGGATCCAATTTTAAGGGGGCTAATAATCACTTTCTTGAATTAAGTAATTTATTGACAGATAAAAATCATAAACAAAAAATTGAAAACTTTCTCGCCTCAGATGGCATAAAATGGTCATTTATTCCCGCGAAATCACCTCATATGGGAGGTATTTGGGAGGCAGCCGTAAAATCTACGAAATTCCACTTGAGAAGAATTTTAGGGCTTGCTTCACTTACATACGAAGAGTTGTACACAGTGTTGACGCAGATCGAGTCCTGCCTCAACTCCAGACCCCTCTCACCCCTATCATCTGACCCTAACGACAACTTACCTCTCACTCCTGCTCACTTTTTAATCGGAGATATACTAACTGCAGCACCCCAGAGAGATATCCAGGATTGCAACATCCATAGATTATCCAGATATCAGCGAATGCAACAGTTATTCCAACATTTTTGGACTCGCTGGTCCAGAGACTATTTAACCCAGCTTCAACAGAGAAGTAAATGGCAAACCGCCTCAGCTAATCCCAAGGTAGGCGACTTAGTTATTTTGAAAGAAGACAACGTTCCGCCTCTACGGTGGCCGATGGCTCGCATATTTGAAATCCATCCAGGAACAGACAAAGTGGTACGCGTGGTGTCTGTGAAGGTGTCGAATGGAAACATTTTTAAACGTTCACTTAGTAAAATATGTTTCCTTCCTATATAACAGCAAGTTTAGATTGACATTGATGATATTTATTTAGATGTGATGTTTTTTGAAACCATTTAACAATGTATTTTTCATAATGTTTTTGTTGAAATTGAATATTTCAAGGTGGGCGGCCTATGAACATTACCATTTTCACTAGTTTTATATTTTCAAACTTTCGCGCCATTAATATGGCAACATTGTCAGCCGGCAGTAGTTGGCGCACTTTTATCATGTAGGCAGTTGTCAATTGTACGTCAACAATAATACATGTCATGTACTAGTTCTCACGCCGCAATCAGTAAAGGTAAATTGTTTCAATTCACGAGGCATTTTCAATAATTCATTCCCGCAAGGGTGGTCCTTCAAGCACACGTACAAACAGGTAGTTCCACCATTAGATAATTATTGTTATGAAAGCATCAAAATCTCAAAAACTAAACAAGATATGGAAAAATGTGTAGGGAGAATATCGTTGGACTCGATCAGGTAAACAAAAAGTTATTGGTGAAAATTTTTCATATCTCGAAAAAAAAAAAATTGTGTCTGGACTTAGCCTAAAAAAATTCGTCGTGACTTGTCGAACAGTTTCGTTTCGACGAATTTGAATAAGTCCGTATTATACACACAATATAATGTAAAATACAAACGAAATAGCTTAGTATAATCTGAAAGGTCTTTCTGCTCTCAGAGAGATCATAGGCATTTTGCTCATGAGGGATTCAGATGAAATTGGGGTTTCAAGTGAATCATTATGTTCATGCCACGTGCTCGCGGAAGTCTACAGTAGGCTATGTAGTGTCCGCTGTAGGTAGTTCCACTATTATTTAATAATTGTTATGAAAGCATCAAAATCTCAAAAACTAAGCTAGATATGGAAAAATGTGTAGGGAGAATATCGTTGGACTCGATCAGGTAAACAAAAAGTTATTGGTGAAAATTTTTCATATCTCGAAAAATAAAATTGTGTCTGGACTTAGCCTAAAAAAATTCGTCGTGACTTGTCGAACAGTTTCGTTTCGACGAATTTGAATAAGTCCGTAATACACATACAATGTAATTTAAAATAAAAACGAAATATGAAATAAAACTAAGTATCTTATAAGTCTTCCTGCTCACAGAAGAGAACATGAGGGAACATGAGGGATTCAGATGGAATGGGGGTTTCAAGTGAATCATTATGTTCATGCCACGTAATCGCGGAGGTCTAGAGTAGGCTATGTAGTGTCCGCTGTAGGTAGTTCCACTATTATTTAATAATTGTTATGAAAGCATCAAAATCTCAAAAACTAAACTAGATATGGAAAAATGTGTAATGAGAATATCGTTGGACTCGATCAGGTGAACAAAAACTTATTGGTGAAAATTTTTCATATCTCGAAAAAAAAAATTGTGTCTGGAAATTCGTCGTGACTTGTCGAACAG
The DNA here is from genome assembly GCA_958298965.1 of Chrysolina haemoptera. NCBI lineage: Eukaryota > Metazoa > Arthropoda > Insecta > Coleoptera > Chrysomelidae > Chrysolina > Chrysolina haemoptera. The sequence goes on along the minus strand of OY282603.1, from coordinate 17,839,550 downwards.
TTTCGTTTCGACGAATCTGAATAAGTCCGTATTATACACACAATATAATGTAAAATACAAACGAAATAGCTTAGTATAATCTGAAAGGTCTTTCTGCTCTCAGAGAGATCATAGTCATTTTGCTCATGAGGGATTCAGATGAAATTGGTGTTTCAAGTGAATCATTATGTTCATGCCACCTTCTCGCAGAGGTCTACAGTAGGCTATGTAGTGTCCGCTGTAGGTAGTTCCACTATTGTTACGAAAGCATCAAAATCTCAAAAACTAAACTAGATATGGAAAAATGTGTAGGAGGAATATCGTTGGACTCGATCAGGTAAACAAAAAGTTATTGGTGAAAATTTTTCATATCTCGAAAACAAAAATTGTGTCTGGACTTAGCCTAAAAACATTCGTCATGACTTGTCGAACAGTTTCGTTTCGACGAATTTGAATAAGTCCGTAATATACATACAATGTAATGTAAAATACAAACGAAATATGAAATAAAACTAAGTATCTTATTGGTCTTCCTGCTCATAGAAGAGAACATGAGGGAACATGAGGGATTCAGATGGAATGGGGGTTTCAAGTGAATCATTATGTTCATGCCACGTGCTCGCGGATGTCTACAGTAGGCTAGGTAGTGTCCGCTGTAGGTAGTTCCACTATTATTTAATAATTGTTATGAAAGCATCAAAATCTCAGAAACTAAAATAGATATGGAAAAATGTTTAGGGAGAATATCGTTGGACTCGATTAGGTAAAAAAAAAGTTATTTGTGAAAATTTTTCATATCTCGAAAAAAAAAATTGTGTCTTGACTTAGCCTAAAAAAATTCGTCGTGACTTGTCGAACAGTTTCGTTTCGACGAATTTGAATAAGTCCGTAATACACATACAATGTAATGTAAAATACAAACGAAATATGAAATAAAACCAAGTATCTTATAGGTCTTCCTGCTCACAGAAGAGAACAAGAGGGAACATGAGGGATTCAGATGGAATAGGGGTTTCAAGTGAATCATTATGTTCATGCCACGTGCTCGCGGAGGTCTAGAGTAGGCTATGTAGTGTCCGCTGTAGGTAGTTCCACCATTAGATAATTATTGTTATGAAAGCATCAAAATCTCAAAAACTAAACAAGATATGGAAAAATGTGTAGGGAGAATATCGTTGGACTCGATCAGGTAAACAAAAAGTTATTGGTGAAAATTTTTCATATCTCGAAAAAAAAAAAAAAATTGTGTCTGGACTTAGCCTAAAAAAATTCGTCGTGACTTGTCGAACAGTTTCGTTTCGACGAATTTGAATAAGTCTGTAATATACATACAATGTAATGTAAAATACAAACGAAATATGAAATAAAACTAAGTATCTTATTGGTCTTCCTGCTCATAGAAGAGAACATTAGGGAACATGAGGGATTCAGATGGAATGGGGGTTTCAAGTGAATCATTATGTTCATGCCACGTGCTCGCGGAAGTCTACAGTAGGCTATGTAGTGTCCGCTGTAGGTAGTTCCACTATTATTTAATAATTGTTATGAAAGCATCAAAATCTCAGAAACTAAAATAGATATGGAAAAATGTGTAGGGAGAATATCGTTGGACTCGATTAGGTAAACAAAAAGTTATTGGCGAAAATTTTTCATATCCCGAAAAAAAAAATTGTGTCTGGACTTAGCCTAAAAAAATTCGTCGTGACTTGTCGAACAGTTTCGTTTCGACGAATTTGAAAAAGTCCGTATTATACACACAATATAATGTAAAATACAAACGAAATAGCTTAGTATAATCTGAAAGGTCTTCCTGCTCTCAGAGAGATCATGGGCATTTTGCTCATGAGGGATTCAGATAAAATTGGGGTTTCAAGTGAATCATTATGTTCATGCCACCTTCTCGCAGAGGTCTACAGTAGGCTATGTAGTGTCCGCTGTAGGTAGTTCCACTATTGGGTTATTACTGTTATGAAAGCATCAAAATCTCAAAAACTAAACTAGATATGGAAAAATGTGTGGGGAGAATATCGTTGGACTCGATCAGGTAAACAAAAAGTTTTTTGTGAAAACTTTTCATATCTCGAAAAAAAAAATTGTGTCTGGACTTAGCCTAAAAAAATTCGTCGTGACTTGCCGAACAGTTTCGTTTCAACGAATTTGAATAAGTCCGTATTATACACACAATATAATGTAAAATACAAACGAAATAGCTTAGTATAATCTGAAAGGTCTTCCTGCTCTCAGAGAGATCATAGGCATTTTGCTCATGAGGGATTCAGATGAAATTGGGGTTTCAAGTGAATTATGTTCATGCCACGTGCTCGCGGAGGTCTAGAGTAGGCTATGTAGTGTCCGCTGTCCACTATTAGATAATTATTGTAATGAAAGCATCAAAATCTCAAAAACTAAACTAGATATGGAAAAATGTGTAATGAGAATATCGTTGGACTCTATCAGGTGCACAAAAACTCATTGGTGAAAATTTTTCATATCTCGAAAAAAAAAATTGTGTATGGACTTAGCCTAAAAAAATTCGTCGTGACATGTCGAACAGTTTCGTTTCGACGAATTTGAATAAGTCCGTATTATACACGCAATATAATGTAAAATACAAACGAAATAGCTTAGTATAATCTAAAATGTCTTTCTGCTCTCAGAAGAGATCATAGGCATTTTGCTCATGAGGGATTCAGATGAAATGGGGGTTTCAAGTGAATCATTATGTTCATGCCACGTGCTCGCAGAGGTCTACAGTAGGCCATAGCCTAGCGGACACTACATATGTCCGCTGTAGGTAGTTCCACTATTGGGTTATTACTGTTACGAAAGCATCAAAATCTCAAAAACTAAACTAGATATGGAAAAATGTGTAGGGAGAATATCGTTTGACTCGATCAGGTAAACAAAAAGTTATTGGTGAAAATTTTTCATATCTCGAAAAAAAAATTGTGTCTGGACTTGGCATAAAAAAATTCGTCATGACTTGTCGAACAGTTTCGTTTCGACGAATTTGAATAAGTCCGTAATACACATACAATGTAATGTAAAATACAAACGAAATTATGAAATAAAACTAAGTATCTTATAGGTCTTCCTGCTCACAGAAGAGAACATGAGGGAACATGAGGGATTCAGATGGAATAGGGGTTTCAAGTGAATCATAATGTTCATGCCACGTGCTCGCGGAGGTCTAGAGTAGGCTATGTAGTGTCCGCTGTCCACTATTAGATAATTATTGTAATGAAAGCATCAAAATCTCAAAAACTAAACAAGATATGGAAAAATGTGTAGGGAGAATATCGTTGGACTCGATCAGGTGAACAAAAACTTATTGGTGAAAATTTTTCATATCTCGAAAAAAAAAATTGTGTCTGGAAATTCGTCGTGACTTGTCGAACAGTTTCGTTTCGACGAATTTGAATAAGTCCGTAATACACATACAATGTAATGTAAAATACAAACTAAATATGAAATAAAACTAAGTATCTTATAGGTCTTCCTGGTCATAGAAGAGAACATGAGGGAACATGAGGGATTCAGATGGAATGGGGGTTTCAAGTGAATCATTATGTTCATGCCACGTGCTCGCGGAGGTCTAGAGTAGGCTATGTAGTGTCCGCTGTAGGTAGTTCCACTATTATTTAATAATTGTTATGAAAGCATCAAAATCTCAAAAACTAAACTAGATATGGAAAAATGTGTAATGAGAATATCGTTGGACTCGATCAGGTGAACAAAAACTTATTGGTGAAAATTTTTCATATCTCGAAAAAAAAAATTGTGTCTGGAAATTCGTCGTGACTTGTCGAACAGTTTCGTTTCGACGAATTTGAATAAGTCCGTAATACACATACAATGTAATGTAAAATACATACGAAATATGAAATAAAACCAAGTATCTTATAGGTCTTCCTGCTCACAGAAGAGAACAAGAGGGAACATGAGGGATTCAGATGGAATAGGGGTTTCAAGTGAATCATTATGTTCATGCCACGTGCTTGCGGAAGTCTAGAGTAGGCTATGTAGTGTCCGCTGTAGGTAGTTCCACCATTAGATAATTATTGTTATGAAAGCATCAAAATCTCAAAAACTAAACAAGATATGGAAAAATGTGTAGGGAGAACATCGTTGGACTCGATCAGGTAACAAAAAGTTATTGGTGAAAATTTTTCATATCTCGAAAAAAAAAAATTGTGTCTGGACTTAGCCTAAAAAAATTCGTCGTGTTTTGTCGAACAGTTTCGTTTCGACGAATTTGAATAAGTCTGTAATATACATACAATGTAATGTAAAATACAAACGAAATATGAAATAAAACTAAGTATCTTATTGGTCTTCCTGCTCATAGAAGAGAACATTAGGGAACATGAGGGATTCAGATGGAATGGGGGTTTCAAGTGAATCATTATGTTCATGCCACGTGCTCGCGGAAGTCTACAGTAGGCTATGTAGTGTCCGCTGTAGGTAGTTCCACTATTATTTAATAATTGTTATGAAAGCATCAAAATCTCAGAAACTAAAATAGATATGGAAAAATGTGTAGGGAGAATATCGTTGGACTCGATTAGGTAAACAAAAAGTTATTGGCGAAAATTTTTCATATCCCGAAAAAAAAAATTGTGTCTGGACTTAGCCTAAAAAAATTCGTCGTGACTTGTCGAACAGTTTCGTTTCGACGAATTTGAAAAAGTCCGTATTATACACACAATATAATGTAAAATACAAACGAAATAGCTTAGTATAATCTGAAAGGTCTTCCTGCTCTCAGAGAGATCATGGGCATTTTGCTCATGAGGGATTCAGATAAAATTGGGGTTTCAAGTGAATCATTATGTTCATGCCACCTTCTCGCAGAGGTCTACAGTAGGCTATGTAGTGTCCGCTGTAGGTAGTTCCACTATTGGGTTATTACTGTTATGAAAGCATCAAAATCTCAAAAACTAAACTAGATATGGAAAAATGTGTGGGGAGAATATCGTTGGACTCGATCAGGTAAACAAAAAGTTTTTTGTGAAAACTTTTCATATCTCGAAAAAAAAAAATTGTGTCTGGACTTAGCCTAAAAAAATTCGTCGTGACTTGCCGAACAGTTTCGTTTCAACGAATTTGAATAAGTCCGTATTATACACACAATATAATGTAAAATACAAACGAAATAGCTTAGTATAATCTGAAAGGTCTTCCTGCTCTCAGAGAGATCATAGGCATTTTGCTCATGAGGGATTCAGATGAAATTGGGGTTTCAAGTGAATTATGTTCATGCCACGTGCTCGCGGAGGTCTAGAGTAGGCTATGTAGTGTCCGCTGTCCACTATTAGATAATTATTGTAATGAAAGCATCAAAATCTCAAAAACTAAACTAGATATGGAAAAATGTGTAATGAGAATATCGTTGGACTCTATCAGGTGCACAAAAACTCATTGGTGAAAATTTTTCATATCTCGAAAAAAAAAATTGTGTATGGACTTAGCCTAAAAAAATTCGTCGTGACATGTCGAACAGTTTCGTTTCGACGAATTTGAATAAGTCCGTATTATACACGCAATATAATGTAAAATACAAACGAAATAGCTTAGTATAATCTAAAATGTCTTTCTGCTCTCAGAAGAGATCATAGGCATTTTGCTCATGAGGGATTCAGATGAAATGGGGGTTTCAAGTGAATCATTATGTTCATGCCACGTGCTCGCAGAGGTCTACAGTAGGCCATAGCCTAGCGGACACTACATATGTCCGCTGTAGGTAGTTCCACTATTGGGTTATTACTGTTACGAAAGCATCAAAATCTCAAAAACTAAACTAGATATGGAAAAATGTGTAGGGAGAATATCGTTTGACTCGATCAGGTAAACAAAAAGTTATTGGTGAAAATTTTTCATATCTCGAAAAAAAAATTGTGTCTGGACTTGGCATAAAAAAATTCGTCATGACTTGTCGAACAGTTTCGTTTCGACGAATTTGAATAAGTCCGTAATACACATACAATGTAATGTAAAATACAAACGAAATTATGAAATAAAACTAAGTATCTTATAGGTCTTCCTGCTCACAGAAGAGAACATGAGGGAACATGAGGGATTCAGATGGAATAGGGGTTTCAAGTGAATCATAATGTTCATGCCACGTGCTCGCGGAGGTCTAGAGTAGGCTATGTAGTGTCCGCTGTCCACTATTAGATAATTATTGTAATGAAAGCATCAAAATCTCAAAAACTAAACAAGATATGGAAAAATGTGTAGGGAGAATATCGTTGGACTCGATCAGGTGAACAAAAACTTTTTGGTGAAAATTTTTCATATCTCGAAAAAAAAAATTGTGTCTGGAAATTCGTCGTGACTTGTCGAACAGTTTCGTTTCGACGAATTTGAATAAGTCCGTAATACACATACAATGTAATGTAAAATACAAACTAAATATGAAATAAAACTAAGTATCTTATAGGTCTTCCTGGTCATAGAAGAGAACATGAGGGAACATGAGGGATTCAGATGGAATGGGGGTTTCAAGTGAATCATTATGTTCATGCCACGTGCTCGCGGAGGTCTAGAGTAGGCTATGTAGTGTCCGCTGTAGGTAGTTCCACTATTATTTAATAATTGTTATGAAAGCATCAAAATCTCAAAAACTAAACTAGATATGGAAAAATGTGTAATGAGAATATCGTTGGACTCGATCAGGTGAACAAAAACTTATTGGTGAAAATTTTTCATATCTCGAAAAAAAAAATTGTGTCTGGAAATTCGTCGTGACTTGTCGAACAGTTTCGTTTCGACGAATTTGAATAAGTCCGTAATACACATACAATGTAATGTAAAATACATACGAAATATGAAATAAAACCAAGTATCTTATAGGTCTTCCTGCTCACAGAAGAGAACAAGAGGGAACATGAGGGATTCAGATGGAATAGGGGTTTCAAGTGAATCATTATGTTCATGCCACGTGCTTGCGGAAGTCTAGAGTAGGCTATGTAGTGTCCGCTGTAGGTAGTTCCACCATTAGATAATTATTGTTATGAAAGCATCAAAATCTCAAAAACTAAACAAGATATGGAAAAATGTGTAGGGAGAACATCGTTGGACTCGATCAGGTAACAAAAAGTTATTGGTGAAAATTTTTCATATCTCGAAAAAAAAAAAATTGTGTCTGGACTTAGCCTAAAAAAATTCGTCGTGACTTGTCGAACAGTTTCGTTTCGACGAATTTGAATAAGTCTGTAATATACATACAATGTAATGTAAAATATAAACGAAATATGAAATAAAACTAAGTATCTTATTGGTCTTCCTGCTCATAGAAGAGAACATTAGGGAACATGAGGGATTCAGATGGAATGGGGGTTTCAAATGAATCATTATGTTCATGCCACGTGCTCGCGGAAGTCTACAGTAGGCTATGTAGTGTCCGCTGTAGGTAGTTCCACTATTATTTAATAATTGTTATGAAAGCATCAAAATCTCAGAAACTAAAATAGATAGGGAAAAATGTGTAGGGAGAATATCGTTGGACTCGATCAGGTAAACAAAAAGTTACTGTTGAAAATTTTTCATATCTCGAAAAAAAAAATTGTCTGGACTTAGCCTAAAAAAATTCGTCGTGACTTGTCGAACAGTTTCGTTTGGACGAATTTGAATAAGTCTGTAATATACATACAATGTAATGTAAAATACAAACGAAATATTAAATAAAACTAAGTATCTTATTGGTCTTCCTGGTCATAGAAGAGAACATGAGGGAACATGAGGGATTCAGATGGAATAAGGGTTTCAAGTGAATCATTATGTTAGTGGCACGTGCTCGCAGAGGTCTACAGTAGGCTATGTAGTGTCCGCTGTAGGTATTTCCACTATTAGGATATTATTGTTAGGAAAGCATCAAAATCTCAAAAACTGAACTAGATATGGAAAAATGTGTAGAGAGAATATCGTTGGACTCGATTAGGTAAACAAAAAGTTATTGATGAAAATTTTTCATATCTCGAAAAAAAAACATGTGTCTGGACTTAGCCTAAAAAAATTCGTCGTGACTTGTCGAACAGTTTCGTTTCGACGAATTTGAATAAGTCTGTAATATACATACAATGTAATGTAAAATACAAACGAAATATTAAATAAAACTAAGTATCTTATTGGTCTTCCTGGTCATAGAAGAGAACATGAGGGAACATGAGGGATTCAGATGGAATAAGGGTTTCAAGTGAATCATTATGTTAGTGGCACGTGCTCGCAGAGGTCTACAGTAGGCTATGTAGTGTCCGCTGTAGGTATTTCCACTATTAGGATATTATTGTTAGGAAAGCATCAAAATCTCAAAAACTGAACTAGATATGGAAAAATGTGTAGAGAGAATATCGTTGGACTCGATTAGGTAAACAAAAAGTTATTGATGAAAATTTTTCATATCTCGAAAAAAAAACATGTGTCTGGACTTAGCCTAAAAAAATTCGTCGTGACTTGTCGAACAGTTTCGTTTCGACGAATTTGAATAAGTCTGTAATATACATACAATGTAATGTAAAATACAAACGAAATATGAAATAAAACTAAGTATCTTATTGGTCTTCCTGCTCATAGAAGGGAACATTAGGGAACATGAGGGATTCAGATGGAATGGGGGTTTCAAGTGAATCTTTATGTTCATGCCACGTGCTCGCGGAAGTCTACAGTAGGCTATGTAGTGTCCGCTGTAGGTAGTTCCACTATTATTTAATAATTGTTATGAAAGCATCAAAATCTCAGAAACTAAAATAGATATGGAAAAATGTGTAGGGAGAATATCGTTGGACTCGATTAGGTAAACAAAAAGTTATTGGTGAAAATTTTTCATATCTCGAAAAAAAAAAAATTGTGTCTGGACTTAGCCTAAAAAAATTCGTCATGACTTGTCGAACAGTTTCGTTTCGACGAATTTGAATAAGTCTGTAATATACATACACTGTAATGTAAAATACAAACGAAATATGAATTAAAACTAAGTATCTTATAGGTCTTCCTGGTCATAGAAGAGAACATGAGGAACATGAGGGATTCAGATGGAATGGGGGTTTCAAGTGAATCACTATGTTCATGCCACGTGCTCGCGGAGGTCTAGAGTAGGCTATGTAGTGTCCGCTGTAGGTAGTTCCACCATTAGATAATTATTGTTATGAAAGCATCAAAATCTCAAAAACTAAACAAGATATGGAAAAATGTGTAGGGAGAATATCGTTGGACTCGATCAGGTAAACAAAAAGTTATTGGTGAAAATTTTTCATATCTCGAAAAATAAAATTGTGTCTGGACTTAGCCTAAAAAAATTCGTCGTGACTTGTCGAACAGTTTCGTTTCGACGAATTTGAATAAGTCCGTAATACACATACAATGTATTGTAAAATAAAAACGAAATATGAAATAAAACTAAGTATCTTATAAGTCTTCCTGCTCACAGAAGAGAACATGAGGGAACATGAGGGATTCAGATGGAATGGGGGTTTCAAGTGAATCATTATGTTCATGCCACGTAATCGCGGAGGTCTAGAGTAGGCTATGTAGTGTCCGCTGTAGGTAGTTCCACTATTATTTAATAATTGTTATGAAAGCATCAAAATCTCAAAAACTAAACTAGATATGGAAAAATGTGTAATGAGAATATCGTTGGACTCGATCAGGTGAACAAAAACTTATTGGTGAAAATTTTTCATATCTCGAAAAAAAAAATTGTGTCTGGAAATTCGTCGTGACTTGTCGAACAGTTTCGTTTCGACGAATCTGAATAAGTCCGTATTATACACACAATATAATGTAAAATACAAACGAAATAGCTTAGTATAATCTGAAAGGTCTTCCTGCTCTCAGAGAGATCATAGTCATTTTGCTCATGAGGGATTCAGATGAAATTGGTGTTTCAAGTGAATCATTATGTTCATGCCACCTTCTCGCAGAGATCTACAGTAGGCTATGTAGTGTCCGCTGTAGGTAGTTCCACTATTAGGTAATTATTGTTACGAAAGCATCAAAATCTCAAAAACTAAACTAGATATGGAAAAATGTGTAGGGGGAATATCGTTGGACTCGATCAGGTAAACAAAAAGTTATTGGTGAAAATTTTTCATATCTCGAAAACAAAAATTGTGTCTGGACTTAGCCTAAAAACATTCGTCATGACTTGTCGAACAGTTTCGTTTCGACGAATTTGAATAAGTCCGTAATATACATACAATGTAATGTAAAATACAAACGAAATATGAAATAAAACTAAGTATCTTATTGGTCTTCCTGCTCATAGAAGAGAACATGAGGGAACATGAGGGATTCAGATGGAATGGGGGTTTCAAGTGAATCATTATGTTCATGCCACGTGCTCGCGGATGTCTACAGTAGACTAGGTAGTGTCCGCTGTAGGTAGTTCCACTATTAGGTAATTATTGTTATTAAAGCATCAAAATTTCAAAAACTAAACTAGATATGGAAAAATGTGTGGGGAGAATATCGTTGGACTCGATCAGGTAAACAAAAAGTTATTTGTGAAAATTTTTCATATCTCGAAAAAAAAAATTGTGTCTGGACTTAGCCTAAAAACATTCGTCGTGACTTGTCGAACAGTTTCGTTTCGACGAATTTGAATAAGTCCGTATTATACACACAATATAATGTAAAATACAAACGAAATAGCTTAGTATAATCTGAAAGGTCTTCCTGCTCTCAGAGAGATCATAGGCATTTTGCTCATGAGGGATTCAGATGAAATTGGGGTTTCAAGTGAATCATTATGTTCATGCCACGTGCTCGCGGAAGTCTACAGTAGGCTATGTAGTGTCCGCTGTAGGTAGTTCCACTATTATTTAATAATTCTTATGAAAGCATCAAAATCTCAAAAACTAAGCTAGATATGGAAAAATGTGTAGGGAGAATATCGTTGGACTCGATCAGGTAAACAAAAAGTTATTGGTGAAAATTTTTCATATCTCGAAAAATAAAATTGTGTCTGGACTTAGCCTAAAAAAATTCGTCGTGACTTGTCGAACAGTTTCGTTTCGACGAATTTGAATAAGTCCGTAATACACATACAATGTAGTGTAAAATAAAAACGAAATATGAAATAAAACTAAGTATCTTATAGGTCTTCCTGCTCACAGAAGAGAACATGAGGCAACATGAGGGATTCAGATGGAATAGGGGTTTCAAGTGAATCATTATGTTCATGCCACGTGCTCGCGGAGGTCTAGAGTAGGCTATGTAGTGTCCGCTGTAGGTAGTTCCACTATTAGGTAAATATTGTTATTAAAGCATCAAAATCTCAAAAACTAAACTAGATATGGAAAAATGTGTAGGGAGAATATTGTTGGACTCGATCAGGTAAACAAAAAGTTATTGGTGAAAATTTTTCATATATCGAAAAAAAAAATTGTGTCTGGACTTAGCCTAAAAAAATTCGTCGTGACTTGTCGAACAGTTTCGTTTCGACGAATTTGAATAAGTCCGTATTATACACACAATATAATGTAAAATACAAACGAAATAGCTTAGTATAATCTGAAAGGTCTTCCTGCTCTCAGAGAGATCATAGGCATTTTGCTCATGAGGGATTCAGATGAAATTGGGGTTTCAAGTGAATCATTATGTTCATGCCACGTGCTCGCCTACAGTAGGCTATGTGGTGTCCGCTGTAGGTAGTTCCACTATTATTTAATAATTATTATGAAAGCATCAAAATCTCAGAAACTAAAATAGATAGGGAAAAATGTGTAGGGAGAATATCGTTGGACTCGATCAGGTAAACAAAAAGTTACTGTTGAAAATTTTTCATATCTCGAAAAAAAAAAATTGTCTGGACTTAGCCTAAAAAAATTCGTCGTGACTTGTCGAACAGTTTCGTTTCGACGAATTTGAATAAGTCTGTAATATACATACAATGTAATGTAAAATACAAACGAAATATTAAATAAAACTAAGTATCTTATTGGTCTTCCTGGTCATAGAAGAGAACATGAGGGAACATGAGGGATTCAGATGGAATAAGGGTTTCAAGTGAATCATTATGTTAGTGGCACGTGCTCGCAGAGGTCTACAGTAGGCTATGTAGTGTCCGCTGTAGGTATTTCCACTATTAGGATATTATTGTTAGGAAAGCATCAAAATCTCAAAAACTGAACTAGATATGGAAAAATGTGTAGAGAGAATATCGTTGGACTCGATTAGGTAAACAAAAAGTTATTGATGAAAATTTTTCATATCTCGAAAAAAAAACATGTGTCTGGACTTAGCCTAAAAAAATTCGTCGTGACTTGTCGAACAGTTTCGTTTCGACGAATTTGAATAAGTCTGTAATATACATACAATGTAATGTAAAATACAAACGAAATATGAAATAAAACTAAGTATCTTATTGGTCTTCCTGCTCATAGAAGAGAACATTAGGGAACATGAGGGATTCAGATGGAATGGGGGTTTCAAGTGAATCTTTATGTTCATGCCACGTGCTCGCGGAAGTCTACAGTAGGCTATGTAGTGTCCGCTGTAGGTAGTTCCACTATTATTTAATAATTGTTATGAAAGCATCAAAATCTCAGAAACTAAAATAGATATGGAAAAATGTGTAGGGAGAATATCGTTGGACTCGATTAGGTAAACAAAAAGTTATTGGTGAAAATTTTTCATATCTCGAAAAAAAAAAAATTGTGTCTGGACTTAGCCTAAAAAAATTCGTCATGACTTGTCGAACAGTTTCGTTTCGACGAATTTGAATAAGTCTGTAATATACATACACTGTAATGTAAAATACAAACGAAATATGAAATAAAACTAAGTATCTTATAGGTCTTCCTGGTCATAGAAGAGAACATGAGGAACATGAGGGATTCAGATGGAATGGGGGTTTCAAGTGAATCACTATGTTCATGCCACGTGCTCGCGGAGGTCTAGAGTAGGCTATGTAGTGTCCGCTGTAGGTAGTTCCACTATTATTTAATAATTGTTATGAAAGCATCAAAATCTCAAAAACTAAACTAGATATGGAAAAATGTGTAATGAGAATATCGTTGGACTCGATCAGGTGAACAAAAACTTATTGGTGAAAATTTTTCATATCTCGAAAAAAAAAATTGTGTCTGGAAATTCGTCGTGACTTGTCGAACAGTTTCGTTTTTACGAATTTGAATAAGTCCGTAATACACATACAATGTAATGTAAAATACAAACGAAATATGAAATAAAACCAAGTATCTTATAGGTCTTCCTGCTCATAGAAGAGAACATTAGGGAACATGAGGGATTCAGATGGAATGGGGGTTTCAAGTGAATCATTATGTTCATGCCACGTGCTCGCGGAAGTCTACAGTAGGCTATGTAGTGTCCGCTGTAGGTAGTTCCACTATTATTTAATAATTGTTATGAAAGCATCAAAATCTCAGAAACTAAAATAGATATGGAAAAATGTGTAGGGAGAATATCGTTGGACTCGATTAGGTAAACAAAAAGTTATTGGCGAAAATTTTTCATATCCCGAAAAAAAAAATTGTGTCTGGACTTAGCCTAAAAAAATTCGTCGTGACTTGTCGAACAGTTTCGTTTCGACGAATTTGAAAAAGTCCGTATTATACACACAATATAATGTAAAATACAAACGAAATAGCTTAGTATAATCTGAAAGGTCTTCCTGCTCTCAGAGAGATCATGGGCATTTTGCTCATGAGGGATTCAGATAAAATTGGGGTTTCAAGTGAATCATTATGTTCATGCCACCTTCTCGCAGAGGTCTACAGTAGGCTATGTAGTGTCCGCTGTAGGTAGTTCCACTATTGGGTTATTACTGTTATGAAAGCATCAAAATCTCAAAAACTAAACTAGATATGGAAAAATGTGTGGGGAGAATATCGTTGGACTCGATCAGGTAAACAAAAAGTTTTTTGTGAAAACTTTTCATATCTCGAAAAAAAAAAATTGTGTCTGGACTTAGCCTAAAAAAATTCGTCGTGACTTGCCGAACAGTTTCGTTTCAACGAATTTGAATAAGTCCGTATTATACACACAATATAATGTAAAATACAAACGAAATAGCTTAGTATAATCTGAAAGGTCTTCCTGCTCTCAGAGAGATCATAGGCATTTTGCTCATGAGGGATTCAGATGAAATTGGGGTTTCAAGTGAATTATGTTCATGCCACGTGCTCGCGGAGGTCTAGAGTAGGCTATGTAGTGTCCGCTGTCCACTATTAGATAATTATTGTAATGAAAGCATCAAAATCTCAAAAACTAAACTAGATATGGAAAAATGTGTAATGAGAATATCGTTGGACTCTATCAGGTGCACAAAAACTCATTGGTGAAAATTTTTCATATCTCGAAAAAAAAAATTGTGTATGGACTTAGCCTAAAAAAATTCGTCGTGACATGTCGAACAGTTTCGTTTCGACGAATTTGAATAAGTCCGTATTATACACGCAATATAATGTAAAATACAAACGAAATAGCTTAGTATAATCTAAAATGTCTTTCTGCTCTCAGAAGAGATCATAGGCATTTTGCTCATGAGGGATTCAGATGAAATGGGGGTTTCAAGTGAATCATTATGTTCATGCCACGTGCTCGCAGAGGTCTACAGTAGGCCATAGCCTAGCGGACACTACATATGTCCGCTGTAGGTAGTTCCACTATTGGGTTATTACTGTTACGAAAGCATCAAAATCTCAAAAACTAAACTAGATATGGAAAAATGTGTAGGGAGAATATCGTTTGACTCGATCAGGTAAACAAAAAGTTATTGGTGAAAATTTTTCATATCTCGAAAAAAAAATTGTGTCTGGACTTGGCATAAAAAAATTCGTCATGACTTGTCGAACAGTTTCGTTTCGACGAATTTGAATAAGTCCGTAATACACATACAATGTAATGTAAAATACAAACGAAATTATGAAATAAAACTAAGTATCTTATAGGTCTTCCTGCTCACAGAAGAGAACATGAGGGAACATGAGGGATTCAGATGGAATAGGGGTTTCAAGTGAATCATAATGTTCATGCCACGTGCTCGCGGAGGTCTAGAGTAGGCTATGTAGTGTCCGCTGTCCACTATTAGATAATTATTGTAATGAAAGCATCAAAATCTCAAAAACTAAACAAGATATGGAAAAATGTGTAGGGAGAATATCGTTGGACTCGATCAGGTGAACAAAAACTTATTGGTGAAAATTTTTCATATCTCGAAAAAAAAAATTGTGTCTGGAAATTCGTCGTGACTTGTCGAACAGTTTCGTTTCGACGAATTTGAATAAGTCCGTAATACACATACAATGTAATGTAAAATACAAACTAAATATGAAATAAAACTAAGTATCTTATAGGTCTTCCTGGTCATAGAAGAGAACATGAGGGAACATGAGGGATTCAGATGGAATGGGGGTTTCAAGTGAATCATTATGTTCATGCCACGTGCTCGCGGAGGTCTAGAGTAGGCTATGTAGTGTCCGCTGTAGGTAGTTCCACTATTATTTAATAATTGTTATGAAAGCATCAAAATCTCAAAAACTAAACTAGATATGGAAAAATGTGTAATGAGAATATCGTTGGACTCGATCAGGTGAACAAAAACTTATTGGTGAAAATTTTTCATATCTCGAAAAAAAAAATTGTGTCTGGAAATTCGTCGTGACTTGTCGAACAGTTTCGTTTCGACGAATTTGAATAAGTCCGTAATACACATACAATGTAATGTAAAATACATACGAAATATGAAATAAAACCAAGTATCTTATAGGTCTTCCTGCTCACAGAAGAGAACAAGAGGGAACATGAGGGATTCAGATGGAATAGGGGTTTCAAGTGAATCATTATGTTCATGCCACGTGCTTGCGGAAGTCTAGAGTAGGCTATGTAGTGTCCGCTGTAGGTAGTTCCACCATTAGATAATTATTGTTATGAAAGCATCAAAATCTCAAAAACTAAACAAGATATGGAAAAATGTGTAGGGAGAACATCGTTGGACTCGATCAGGTAACAAAAAGTTATTGGTGAAAATTTTTCATATCTCGAAAAAAAAAAAATTGTGTCTGGACTTAGCCTAAAAAAATTCGTCGTGACTTGTCGAACAGTTTCGTTTCGACGAATTTGAATAAGTCTGTAATATACATACAATGTAATGTAAAATATAAACGAAATATGAAATAAAACTAAGTATCTTATTGGTCTTCCTGCTCATAGAAGAGAACATTAGGGAACATGAGGGATTCAGATGGAATGGGGGTTTCAAATGAATCATTATGTTCATGCCACGTGCTCGCGGAAGTCTACAGTAGGCTATGTAGTGTCCGCTGTAGGTAGTTCCACTATTATTTAATAATTGTTATGAAAGCATCAAAATCTCAGAAACTAAAATAGATAGGGAAAAATGTGTAGGGAGAATATCGTTGGACTCGATCAGGTAAACAAAAAGTTACTGTTGAAAATTTTTCATATCTCGAAAAAAAAAAATTGTCTGGACTTAGCCTAAAAAAATTCGTCGTGACTTGTCGAACAGTTTCGTTTCGACGAATTTGAATAAGTCTGTAATATACATACAATGTAATGTAAAATACAAACGAAATATTAAATAAAACTAAGTATCTTATTGGTCTTCCTGGTCATAGAAGAGAACATGAGGGAACATGAGGGATTCAGATGGAATAAGGGTTTCAAGTGAATCATTATGTTAGTGGCACGTGCTCGCAGAGGTCTACAGTAGGCTATGTAGTGTCCGCTGTAGGTATTTCCACTATTAGGATATTATTGTTAGGAAAGCATCAAAATCTCAAAAACTGAACTAGATATGGAAAAATGTGTAGAGAGAATATCGTTGGACTCGATTAGGTAAACAAAAAGTTATTGATGAAAATTTTTCATATCTCGAAAAAAAAACATGTGTCTGGACTTAGCCTAAAAAAATTCGTCGTGACTTGTCGAACAGTTTCGTTTCGACGAATTTGAATAAGTCTGTAATATACATACAATGTAATGTAAAATACAAACGAAATATTAAATAAAACTAAGTATCTTATTGGTCTTCCTGGTCATAGAAGAGAACATGAGGGAACATGAGGGATTCAGATGGAATAAGGGTTTCAAGTGAATCATTATGTTAGTGGCACGTGCTCGCAGAGGTCTACAGTAGGCTATGTAGTGTCCGCTGTAGGTATTTCCACTATTAGGATATTATTGTTAGGAAAGCATCAAAATCTCAAAAACTGAACTAGATATGGAAAAATGTGTAGAGAGAATATCGTTGGACTCGATTAGGTAAACAAAAAGTTATTGATGAAAATTTTTCATATCTCGAAAAAAAAACATATGTCTGGACTTAGCCTAAAAAAATTCGTCGTGACTTGTCGAACAGTTTCGTTTCGACGAATTTGAATAAGTCTGTAATATACATACAATGTAATGTAAAATACAAACGAAATATGAAATAAAACTAAGTATCTTATTGGTCTTCCTGCTCATAGAAGGGAACATTAGGGAACATGAGGGATTCAGATGGAATGGGGGTTTCAAGTGAATCTTTATGTTCATGCCACGTGCTCGCGGAAGTCTACAGTAGGCTATGTAGTGTCCGCTGTAGGTAGTTCCACTATTATTTAATAATTGTTATGAAAGCATCAAAATCTCAGAAACTAAAATAGATATGGAAAAATGTGTAGGGAGAATATCGTTGGACTCGATTAGGTAAACAAAAAGTTATTGGTGAAAATTTTTCATATCTCGAAAAAAAAAAAATTGTGTCTGGACTTAGCCTAAAAAAATTCGTCATGACTTGTCGAACAGTTTCGTTTCGACGAATTTGAATAAGTCTGTAATATACATACACTGTAATGTAAAATACAAACGAAATATGAAATAAAACTAAGTATCTTATAGGTCTTCCTGGTCATAGAAGAGAACATGAGGAACATGAGGGATTCAGATGGAATGGGGGTTTCAAGTGAATCACTATGTTCATGCCACGTGCTCGCGGAGGTCTAGAGTAGGCTATGTAGTGTCCGCTGTAGGTAGTTCCACTATTATTTAATAATTGTTATGAAAGCATCAAAATCTCAAAAACTAAACTAGATATGGAAAAATGTGTAATGAGAAAATCGTTGGACTCGATCAGGTGAACAAAAACTTATTGGTGAAAATTTTTCATATCTCGAAAAAAAAAATTGTGTCTGGAAATTCGTCGTGACTTGTCGAACAGTTTCGTTTTTACGAATTTGAATAAGTCCGTAATACACATACAATGTAATGTAAAATACAAACGAAATATGAAATAAAACCAAGTATCTTATAGGTCTTCCTGCTCATAGAAGAGAACATTAGGGAACATGAGGGATTCAGATGGAATGGGGGTTTCAAGTGAATCATTATGTTCATGCCACGTGCTCGCGGAAGTCTACAGTAGGCTATGTAGTGTCCGCTGTAGGTAGTTCCACTATTATTTAATAATTGTTATGAAAGCATCAAAATCTCAGAAACCAAAATAGATATGGAAAAATGTGTAGGGAGAATATCGTTGGACTCGATTAGGTAAACAAAAAGTTATTGGCGAAAATTTTTCATATCCCGAAAAAAAAAATTGTGTCTGGACTTAGCCTAAAAAAATTCGTCGTGACTTGTCGAACAGTTTCGTTTCGACGAATTTGAAAAAGTCCGTATTATACACACAATATAATGTAAAATACAAACGAAATAGCTTAGTATAATCTGAAAGGTCTTCCTGCTCTCAGAGAGATCATGGGCATTTTGCTCATGAGGGATTCAGATAAAATTGGGGTTTCAAGTGAATCATTATATTCATGCCACGTGCTCGCGGAGGTCTAGAGTAGGCTATGTAGTGTCCGCTGTAGGTAGTTCCACTATTAGGTAATTATTGTAATTAAAGCATCAAAATCTCAAAAACTAAACTAGATATGGAAAAATATGTGGTGAGAATATCGTTGGACTCGATCAGGTAAACAAAAAGTTATTTGTGAAAATTTTTCATATCTCGAAAAAAAAAATTGTGTCTGGACTTAGCCTAAAAAAATTCGTCGTGACTTGTCGAACAGTTTCGTTTCGACGAATTTGAATAAGTCCGTATTATACACACAATATAATGTAAAATACAAACGAAATAGCTTAGTATAATCTGAAAGGTCTTCCTGCTCTCAGAGAGATCATAGGCATTTTGCTCATGAGGGATTCAGATGAAATTGGGGTTTCAAGTGAATCATTATGTTCATGCCACGTGCTCGCAGAGGTCTACAGTAGGCTATGTGGTGTCCGCTGTAGGTAGTTCCACTATTATTTAATAATTGTTATGAAAGCATCAAAATCTCAGAAAATAAAATAGATATGGAAAAATGTGTAGGGAGAATATCGTTGGACTCGATCAGGTAAACAAAAAGTTACCGGTGAAAATTTTTCATATCTCGAAAAAAAAAATTGTCTGGACTTAGCCTAAAAAAATTCGTCGTGACTTGTCGAACAGTTTCGTTTCGACGAATTTGAATAAGTCTGTAATATACATACAATGTAATGTAAAATACAAACGAAATATTAAATAAAACTAAGTATCTTATTGGTCTTCCTGGTCATAGAAGAGAACATGAGGGAACATGAGGGATTCAGATGGAATGGGGGTTTCAAGTGAATCATTATGTTCATGCCACGTGCTCGCGGATGTCTACAGTAGGCTAGGTAGTGTCCGCTGTAGGTAGTTCCACTATTATTTAATAATTGTTATGAAAGCATCAAAATCTCAGAAACTAAAATAGATATGGAAAAATGTGTAGGGAGAATATCGTTGGACTCGATTAGGTGAACAAAAAGTTATTTGTGAAAATTTTTCATATCTCGAAAAAAAAAATTGTGTCTTGACTTAGCCTAAAAAAATTCGTCGTGACTTGTCGAACAGTTTCGTTTCGACGAATTTGAATAAGTCCGTAATACACATACAATGTAATGTAAAATACAAACGAAATATGAAATAAAACCAAGTATCTTATAGGTCTTCCTGCTCACAGAAGAGAACAAGAGGGAACATGAGGGATTCAGATGGAATAGGGGTTTCAAGTGAATCATTATGTTCATGCCACGTGCTCGCGGAGGTCTAGAGTAGGCTATGTAGTGTCCGCTGTAGGTAGTTCCACCATTAGATAATTATTGTTATGAAAGCATCAAAATCTCAAAAACTAAACAAGATATGGAAAAATGTGTAGGGAGAATATCGTTGGACTCGATCAGGTAAACAAAAAGTTATTGGTGAAAATTTTTCATATCTCGAAAAAAAAAAAATTGTGTCTGGACTAGCCTAAAAAAATTCGTCGTGACTTGTCGAACAGTTTCGATTAGACGAATTTGAATAAGTCTGTAATATACATACAATGTAATGTAAAATACAAACGAAATATTAAATAAAACTAAGTATCTTATTGGTCTTCCTGGTCATAGAAGAGAACATGAGGGAACATGAGGGATTCAGATGGAATGGGGGTTTCAAGTGAATCATTATGTTCATGCCACGTGCTCGCAGAGGTCTACAGTAGGCTATGTAGTGTCCGCTGTAGGTATTTCCACTATTAGGTTATTATTGTTAGGAAAGCATCAAAATCTCAAAAACTGAACTAGATATGGAAAAATGTGTAGAGAGAATATCGTTGGACTCGATTAGGTAAACAAAAAGTTATAAATGAAAATTTTTCATATCTCGAAAAAAAAAATTGTGTCTGGACTTAGCCTAAAAAAATTCGTCGTGACTTGTCGAACAGTTTCGTTTCGACGAATTTGAATAAGTCCGTAATACACATACAATGTAATGTGAAATACAAACGAAATATGAAATAAAACCAAGTATCTTATAGGTCTTCCTGCTCACAGAAGAGAACAAGAGGGAACATGAGGGATTCAGATGGAATAGGGGTTTCAAGTGAATCATTATGTTCATGCCACGTGCTCGCGGAGGTCTAGAGTAGGCTATGTAGTGTCCGCTGTAGGTAGTTCCACCATTAGATAATTATTGTTATGAAAGCATCAAAATCTCAAAAACTAAACAAGATATGGAAAAATGTGTAGGGAGAATATCGTTGGACTCGATCAGGTAAACAAAAAGTTATTGGTGAAAATTTTTCATATCTCGAAAAAAAAAAAATTGTGTCTGGACTTAGCCTAAAAAAATTCGTCGTGACTTGTCGAACAGTTTCGTTTCGACGAATTTGAATAAGTCCGTATTATACACACAATATAATGTAAAATACAAACGAAATAGCTTAGTATAATCTGAAAGGTCTTTCTGCTCTCAGAGAGATCATAGGCATTTTGCTCATGAGGGATTCAGATGAAATTGGGGTTTCAAGTGAATCATTATGTTCATGCCACGTGCTCGCGGAAGTCTACAGTAGGCTATGTAGTGTCCGCTGTAGGTAGTTCCACTATTATTTAATAATTGTTATGAAAGCATCAAAATCTCAAAAACTAAGCTAGATATGGAAAAATGTGTAGGGAGAATATCGTTGGACTCGATCAGGTAAACAAAAAGTTATTGGTGAAAATTTTTCATATCTCGAAAAATAAAATTGTGTCTGGACTTAGCCTAAAAAAATTCGTCGTGACTTGTCGAACAGTTTCGTTTCGACGAATTTGAATAAGTCCGTAATACACATACAATGTAATGTAAAATAAAAACGAAATATGAAATAAAACTAAGTATCTTATAAGTCTTCCTGCTCACAGAAGAGAACATGAGGGAACATGAGGGATTCAGATGGAATGGGGGTTTCAAGTGAATCATTATGTTCATGCCACGTAATCGCGGAGGTCTAGAGTAGGCTATGTAGTGTCCGCTGTAGGTAGTTCCACTATTATTTAATAATTGTTATGAAAGCATCAAAATCTCAAAAACTAAACTAGATATGGAAAAATGTGTAATGAGAATATCGTTGGACTCGATCAGGTGAACAAAAACTTATTGGTGAAAATTTTTCATATCTCGAAAAAAAAAATTGTGTCTGGAAATTCGTCGTGACTTGTCGAACAGTTTCGTTTCGACGAATCTGAATAAGTCCGTATTATACACACAATATAATGTAAAATACAAACGAAATAGCTTAGTATAATCTGAAAGGTCTTTCTGCTCTCAGAGAGATCATAGTCATTTTGCTCATGAGGGATTCAGATGAAATTGGTGTTTCAAGTGAATCATTATGTTCATGCCACCTTCTCGCAGAGGTCTACAGTAGGCTATGTAGTGTCCGCTGTAGGTAGTTCCACTATTGTTACGAAAGCATCAAAATCTCAAAAACTAAACTAGATATGGAAAAATGTGTAGGAGGAATATCGTTGGACTCGATCAGGTAAACAAAAAGTTATTGGTGAAAATTTTTCATATCTCGAAAACAAAAATTGTGTCTGGACTTAGCCTAAAAACATTCGTCATGACTTGTCGAACAGTTTCGTTTCGACGAATTTGAATAAGTCCGTAATATACATACAATGTAATGTAAAATACAAACGAAATATGAAATAAAACTAAGTATCTTATTGGTCTTCCTGCTCATAGAAGAGAACATGAGGGAACATGAGGGATTCAGATGGAATGGGGGTTTCAAGTGAATCATTATGTTCATGCCACGTGCTCGCGGATGTCTACAGTAGGCTAGGTAGTGTCCGCTGTAGGTAGTTCCACTATTATTTAATAATTGTTATGAAAGCATCAAAATCTCAGAAACTAAAATAGATATGGAAAAATGTTTAGGGAGAATATCGTTGGACTCGATTAGGTAAAAAAAAAGTTATTTGTGAAAATTTTTCATATCTCGAAAAAAAAAATTGTGTCTTGACTTAGCCTAAAAAAATTCGTCGTGACTTGTCGAACAGTTTCGTTTCGACGAATTTGAATAAGTCCGTAATACACATACAATGTAATGTAAAATACAAACGAAATATGAAATAAAACCAAGTATCTTATAGGTCTTCCTGCTCACAGAAGAGAACAAGAGGGAACATGAGGGATTCAGATGGAATAGGGGTTTCAAGTGAATCATTATGTTCATGCCACGTGCTCGCGGAGGTCTAGAGTAGGCTATGTAGTGTCCGCTGTAGGTAGTTCCACCATTAGATAATTATTGTTATGAAAGCATCAAAATCTCAAAAACTAAACAAGATATGGAAAAATGTGTAGGGAGAATATCGTTGGACTCGATCAGGTAAACAAAAAGTTATTGGTGAAAATTTTTCATATCTCGAAAAAAAAAAAAAATTGTGTCTGGACTTAGCCTAAAAAAATTCGTCGTGACTTGTCGAACAGTTTCGTTTCGACGAATTTGAATAAGTCTGTAATATACATACAATGTAATGTAAAATACAAACGAAATATGAAATAAAACTAAGTATCTTATTGGTCTTCCTGCTCATAGAAGAGAACATTAGGGAACATGAGGGATTCAGATGGAATGGGGGTTTCAAGTGAATCATTATGTTCATGCCACGTGCTCGCGGAAGTCTACAGTAGGCTATGTAGTGTCCGCTGTAGGTAGTTCCACTATTATTTAATAATTGTTATGAAAGCATCAAAATCTCAGAAACTAAAATAGATATGGAAAAATGTGTAGGGAGAATATCGTTGGACTCGATTAGGTAAACAAAAAGTTATTGGCGAAAATTTTTCATATCCCGAAAAAAAAAATTGTGTCTGGACTTAGCCTAAAAAAATTCGTCGTGACTTGTCGAACAGTTTCGTTTCGACGAATTTGAAAAAGTCCGTATTATACACACAATATAATGTAAAATACAAACGAAATAGCTTAGTATAATCTGAAAGGTCTTCCTGCTCTCAGAGAGATCATGGGCATTTTGCTCATGAGGGATTCAGATAAAATTGGGGTTTCAAGTGAATCATTATGTTCATGCCACCTTCTCGCAGAGGTCTACAGTAGGCTATGTAGTGTCCGCTGTAGGTAGTTCCACTATTGGGTTATTACTGTTATGAAAGCATCAAAATCTCAAAAACTAAACTAGATATGGAAAAATGTGTGGGGAGAATATCGTTGGACTCGATCAGGTAAACAAAAAGTTTTTTGTGAAAACTTTTCATATCTCGAAAAAAAAAAATTGTGTCTGGACTTAGCCTAAAAAAATTCGTCGTGACTTGCCGAACAGTTTCGTTTCAACGAATTTGAATAAGTCCGTATTATACACACAATATAATGTAAAATACAAACGAAATAGCTTAGTATAATCTGAAAGGTCTTCCTGCTCTCAGAGAGATCATAGGCATTTTGCTCATGAGGGATTCAGATGAAATTGGGGTTTCAAGTGAATTATGTTCATGCCACGTGCTCGCGGAGGTCTAGAGTAGGCTATGTAGTGTCCGCTGTCCACTATTAGATAATTATTGTAATGAAAGCATCAAAATCTCAAAAACTAAACTAGATATGGAAAAATGTGTAATGAGAATATCGTTGGACTCTATCAGGTGCACAAAAACTCATTGGTGAAAATTTTTCATATCTCGAAAAAAAAAATTGTGTATGGACTTAGCCTAAAAAAATTCGTCGTGACATGTCGAACAGTTTCGTTTCGACGAATTTGAATAAGTCCGTATTATACACGCAATATAATGTAAAATACAAACGAAATAGCTTAGTATAATCTAAAATGTCTTTCTGCTCTCAGAAGAGATCATAGGCATTTTGCTCATGAGGGATTCAGATGAAATGGGGGTTTCAAGTGAATCATTATGTTCATGCCACGTGCTCGCAGAGGTCTACAGTAGGCCATAGCCTAGCGGACACTACATATGTCCGCTGTAGGTAGTTCCACTATTGGGTTATTACTGTTACGAAAGCATCAAAATCTCAAAAACTAAACTAGATATGGAAAAATGTGTAGGGAGAATATCGTTTGACTCGATCAGGTAAACAAAAAGTTATTGGTGAAAATTTTTCATATCTCGAAAAAAAAATTGTGTCTGGACTTGGCATAAAAAAATTCGTCATGACTTGTCGAACAGTTTCGTTTCGACGAATTTGAATAAGTCCGTAATACACATACAATGTAATGTAAAATACAAACGAAATTATGAAATAAAACTAAGTATCTTATAGGTCTTCCTGCTCACAGAAGAGAACATGAGGGAACATGAGGGATTCAGATGGAATAGGGGTTTCAAGTGAATCATAATGTTCATGCCACGTGCTCGCGGAGGTCTAGAGTAGGCTATGTAGTGTCCGCTGTCCACTATTAGATAATTATTGTAATGAAAGCATCAAAATCTCAAAAACTAAACAAGATATGGAAAAATGTGTAGGGAGAATATCGTTGGACTCGATCAGGTGAACAAAAACTTATTGGTGAAAATTTTTCATATCTCGAAAAAAAAAATTGTGTCTGGAAATTCGTCGTGACTTGTCGAACAGTTTCGTTTCGACGAATTTGAATAAGTCCGTAATACACATACAATGTAATGTAAAATACAAACTAAATATGAAATAAAACTAAGTATCTTATAGGTCTTCCTGGTCATAGAAGAGAACATGAGGGAACATGAGGGATTCAGATGGAATGGGGGTTTCAAGTGAATCATTATGTTCATGCCACGTGCTCGCGGAGGTCTAGAGTAGGCTATGTAGTGTCCGCTGTAGGTAGTTCCACTATTATTTAATAATTGTTATGAAAGCATCAAAATCTCAAAAACTAAACTAGATATGGAAAAATGTGTAATGAGAATATCGTTGGACTCGATCAGGTGAACAAAAACTTATTGGTGAAAATTTTTCATATCTCGAAAAAAAAAATTGTGTCTGGAAATTCGTCGTGACTTGTCGAACAGTTTCGTTTCGACGAATTTGAATAAGTCCGTAATACACATACAATGTAATGTAAAATACATACGAAATATGAAATAAAACCAAGTATCTTATAGGTCTTCCTGCTCACAGAAGAGAACAAGAGGGAACATGAGGGATTCAGATGGAATAGGGGTTTCAAGTGAATCATTATGTTCATGCCACGTGCTTGCGGAAGTCTAGAGTAGGCTATGTAGTGTCCGCTGTAGGTAGTTCCACCATTAGATAATTATTGTTATGAAAGCATCAAAATCTCAAAAACTAAACAAGATATGGAAAAATGTGTAGGGAGAACATCGTTGGACTCGATCAGGTAACAAAAAGTTATTGGTGAAAATTTTTCATATCTCGAAAAAAAAAAATTGTGTCTGGACTTAGCCTAAAAAAATTCGTCGTGACTTGTCGAACAGTTTCGTTTCGACGAATTTGAATAAGTCTGTAATATACATACAATGTAATGTAAAATATAAACGAAATATGAAATAAAACTAAGTATCTTATTGGTCTTCCTGCTCATAGAAGAGAACATTAGGGAACATGAGGGATTCAGATGGAATGGGGGTTTCAAATGAATCATTATGTTCATGCCACGTGCTCGCGGAAGTCTACAGTAGGCTATGTAGTGTCCGCTGTAGGTAGTTCCACTATTATTTAATAATTGTTATGAAAGCATCAAAATCTCAGAAACTAAAATAGATAGGGAAAAATGTGTAGGGAGAATATCGTTGGACTCGATCAGGTAAACAAAAAGTTACTGTTGAAAATTTTTCATATCTCGAAAAAAAAAAATTGTCTGGACTTAGCCTAAAAAAATTCGTCGTGACTTGTCGAACAGTTTCGTTTCGACGAATTTGAATAAGTCTGTAATATACATACAATGTAATGTAAAATACAAACGAAATATTAAATAAAACTAAGTATCTTATTGGTCTTCCTGGTCATAGAAGAGAACATGAGGGAACATGAGGGATTCAGATGGAATAAGGGTTTCAAGTGAATCATTATGTTAGTGGCACGTGCTCGCAGAGGTCTACAGTAGGCTATGTAGTGTCCGCTG
Source organism: Chrysolina haemoptera (assembly GCA_958298965.1). Classification (NCBI taxonomy): domain Eukaryota; kingdom Metazoa; phylum Arthropoda; class Insecta; order Coleoptera; family Chrysomelidae; genus Chrysolina; species Chrysolina haemoptera. Next base: position 17,812,709 of record OY282603.1, on the reverse strand, counting down.
TAGGTATTTCCACTATTAGGATATTATTGTTAGGAAAGCATCAAAATCTCAAAAACTGAACTAGATATGGAAAAATGTGTAGAGAGAATATCGTTGGACTCGATTAGGTAAACAAAAAGTTATTGATGAAAATTTTTCATATCTCGAAAAAAAAACATGTGTCTGGACTTAGCCTAAAAAAATTCGTCGTGACTTGTCGAACAGTTTCGTTTCGACGAATTTGAATAAGTCTGTAATATACATACAATGTAATGTAAAATACAAACGAAATATTAAATAAAACTAAGTATCTTATTGGTCTTCCTGGTCATAGAAGAGAACATGAGGGAACATGAGGGATTCAGATGGAATAAGGGTTTCAAGTGAATCATTATGTTAGTGGCACGTGCTCGCAGAGGTCTACAGTAGGCTATGTAGTGTCCGCTGTAGGTATTTCCACTATTAGGATATTATTGTTAGGAAAGCATCAAAATCTCAAAAACTGAACTAGATATGGAAAAATGTGTAGAGAGAATATCGTTGGACTCGATTAGGTAAACAAAAAGTTATTGATGAAAATTTTTCATATCTCGAAAAAAAAACATGTGTCTGGACTTAGCCTAAAAAAATTCGTCGTGACTTGTCGAACAGTTTCGTTTCGACGAATTTGAAAAAGTCCGTATTATACACACAATATAATGTAAAATACAAACGAAATAGCTTAGTATAATCTGAAAGGTCTTCCTGCTCTCAGAGAGATCATGGGCATTTTGCTCATGAGGGATTCAGATAAAATTGGGGTTTCAAGTGAATCATTATGTTCATGCCACCTTCTCGCAGAGGTCTACAGTAGGCTATGTAGTGTCCGCTGTAGGTAGTTCCACTATTGGGTTATTACTGTTATGAAAGCATCAAAATCTCAAAAACTAAACTAGATATGGAAAAATGTGTGGGGAGAATATCGTTGGACTCGATCAGGTAAACAAAAAGTTTTTTGTGAAAACTTTTCATATCTCGAAAAAAAAAATTGTGTCTGGACTTAGCCTAAAAAAATTCGTCGTGACTTGCCGAACAGTTTCGTTTCAACGAATTTGAATAAGTCCGTATTATACACACAATATAATGTAAAATACAAACGAAATAGCTTAGTATAATCTGAAAGGTCTTCCTGCTCTCAGAGAGATCATAGGCATTTTGCTCATGAGGGATTCAGATGAAATTGGGGTTTCAAGTGAATTATGTTCATGCCACGTGCTCGCGGAGGTCTAGAGTAGGCTATGTAGTGTCCGCTGTCCACTATTAGATAATTATTGTAATGAAAGCATCAAAATCTCAAAAACTAAACTAGATATGGAAAAATGTGTAATGAGAATATCGTTGGACTCTATCAGGTGCACAAAAACTCATTGGTGAAAATTTTTCATATCTCGAAAAAAAAAATTGTGTATGGACTTAGCCTAAAAAAATTCGTCGTGACATGTCGAACAGTTTCGTTTCGACGAATTTGAATAAGTCCGTATTATACACGCAATATAATGTAAAATACAAACGAAATAGCTTAGTATAATCTAAAATGTCTTTCTGCTCTCAGAAGAGATCATAGGCATTTTGCTCATGAGGGATTCAGATGAAATGGGGGTTTCAAGTGAATCATTATGTTCATGCCACGTGCTCGCAGAGGTCTACAGTAGGCCATAGCCTAGCGGACACTACATATGTCCGCTGTAGGTAGTTCCACTATTGGGTTATTACTGTTACGAAAGCATCAAAATCTCAAAAACTAAACTAGATATGGAAAAATGTGTAGGGAGAATATCGTTTGACTCGATCAGGTAAACAAAAAGTTATTGGTGAAAATTTTTCATATCTCGAAAAAAAAATTGTGTCTGGACTTGGCATAAAAAAATTCGTCATGACTTGTCGAACAGTTTCGTTTCGACGAATTTGAATAAGTCCGTAATACACATACAATGTAATGTAAAATACAAACGAAATTATGAAATAAAACTAAGTATCTTATAGGTCTTCCTGCTCACAGAAGAGAACATGAGGGAACATGAGGGATTCAGATGGAATAGGGGTTTCAAGTGAATCATAATGTTCATGCCACGTGCTCGCGGAGGTCTAGAGTAGGCTATGTAGTGTCCGCTGTCCACTATTAGATAATTATTGTAATGAAAGCATCAAAATCTCAAAAACTAAACAAGATATGGAAAAATGTGTAGGGAGAATATCGTTGGACTCGATCAGGTGAACAAAAACTTATTGGTGAAAATTTTTCATATCTCGAAAAAAAAAATTGTGTCTGGAAATTCGTCGTGACTTGTCGAACAGTTTCGTTTCGACGAATTTGAATAAGTCCGTAATACACATACAATGTAATGTAAAATACAAACTAAATATGAAATAAAACTAAGTATCTTATAGGTCTTCCTGGTCATAGAAGAGAACATGAGGGAACATGAGGGATTCAGATGGAATGGGGGTTTCAAGTGAATCATTATGTTCATGCCACGTGCTCGCGGAGGTCTAGAGTAGGCTATGTAGTGTCCGCTGTAGGTAGTTCCACTATTATTTAATAATTGTTATGAAAGCATCAAAATCTCAAAAACTAAACTAGATATGGAAAAATGTGTAATGAGAATATCGTTGGACTCGATCAGGTGAACAAAAACTTATTGGTGAAAATTTTTCATATCTCGAAAAAAAAAATTGTGTCTGGAAATTCGTCGTGACTTGTCGAACAGTTTCGTTTCGACGAATTTGAATAAGTCCGTAATACACATACAATGTAATGTAAAATACATACGAAATATGAAATAAAACCAAGTATCTTATAGGTCTTCCTGCTCACAGAAGAGAACAAGAGGGAACATGAGGGATTCAGATGGAATAGGGGTTTCAAGTGAATCATTATGTTCATGCCACGTGCTTGCGGAAGTCTAGAGTAGGCTATGTAGTGTCCGCTGTAGGTAGTTCCACCATTAGATAATTATTGTTATGAAAGCATCAAAATCTCAAAAACTAAACAAGATATGGAAAAATGTGTAGGGAGAACATCGTTGGACTCGATCAGGTAACAAAAAGTTATTGGTGAAAATTTTTCATATCTCGAAAAAAAAAAAATTGTGTCTGGACTTAGCCTAAAAAAATTCGTCGTGACTTGTCGAACAGTTTCGTTTCGACGAATTTGAATAAGTCTGTAATATACATACAATGTAATGTAAAATATAAACGAAATATGAAATAAAACTAAGTATCTTATTGGTCTTCCTGCTCATAGAAGAGAACATTAGGGAACATGAGGGATTCAGATGGAATGGGGGTTTCAAATGAATCATTATGTTCATGCCACGTGCTCGCGGAAGTCTACAGTAGGCTATGTAGTGTCCGCTGTAGGTAGTTCCACTATTATTTAATAATTGTTATGAAAGCATCAAAATCTCAGAAACTAAAATAGATAGGGAAAAATGTGTAGGGAGAATATCGTTGGACTCGATCAGGTAAACAAAAAGTTACTGTTGAAAATTTTTCATATCTCGAAAAAAAAAAATTGTCTGGACTTAGCCTAAAAAAATTCGTCGTGACTTGTCGAACAGTTTCGTTTCGACGAATTTGAATAAGTCTGTAATATACATACAATGTAATGTAAAATACAAACGAAATATTAAATAAAACTAAGTATCTTATTGGTCTTCCTGGTCATAGAAGAGAACATGAGGGAACATGAGGGATTCAGATGGAATAAGGGTTTCAAGTGAATCATTATGTTAGTGGCACGTGCTCGCAGAGGTCTACAGTAGGCTATGTAGTGTCCGCTGTAGGTATTTCCACTATTAGGATATTATTGTTAGGAAAGCATCAAAATCTCAAAAACTGAACTAGATATGGAAAAATGTGTAGAGAGAATATCGTTGGACTCGATTAGGTAAACAAAAAGTTATTGATGAAAATTTTTCATATCTCGAAAAAAAAACATGTGTCTGGACTTAGCCTAAAAAAATTCGTCGTGACTTGTCGAACAGTTTCGTTTCGACGAATTTGAATAAGTCTGTAATATACATACAATGTAATGTAAAATACAAACGAAATATTAAATAAAACTAAGTATCTTATTGGTCTTCCTGGTCATAGAAGAGAACATGAGGGAACATGAGGGATTCAGATGGAATAAGGGTTTCAAGTGAATCATTATGTTAGTGGCACGTGCTCGCAGAGGTCTACAGTAGGCTATGTAGTGTCCGCTGTAGGTATTTCCACTATTAGGATATTATTGTTAGGAAAGCATCAAAATCTCAAAAACTGAACTAGATATGGAAAAATGTGTAGAGAGAATATCGTTGGACTCGATTAGGTAAACAAAAAGTTATTGATGAAAATTTTTCATATCTCGAAAAAAAAACATGTGTCTGGACTTAGCCTAAAAAAATTCGTCGTGACTTGTCGAACAGTTTCGTTTCGACGAATTTGAATAAGTCTGTAATATACATACAATGTAATGTAAAATACAAACGAAATATGAAATAAAACTAAGTATCTTATTGGTCTTCCTGCTCATAGAAGGGAACATTAGGGAACATGAGGGATTCAGATGGAATGGGGGTTTCAAGTGAATCTTTATGTTCATGCCACGTGCTCGCGGAAGTCTACAGTAGGCTATGTAGTGTCCGCTGTAGGTAGTTCCACTATTATTTAATAATTGTTATGAAAGCATCAAAATCTCAGAAACTAAAATAGATATGGAAAAATGTGTAGGGAGAATATCGTTGGACTCGATTAGGTAAACAAAAAGTTATTGGTGAAAATTTTTCATATCTCGAAAAAAAAAAAATTGTGTCTGGACTTAGCCTAAAAAAATTCGTCATGACTTGTCGAACAGTTTCGTTTCGACGAATTTGAATAAGTCTGTAATATACATACACTGTAATGTAAAATACAAACGAAATATGAAATAAAACTAAGTATCTTATAGGTCTTCCTGGTCATAGAAGAGAACATGAGGAACATGAGGGATTCAGATGGAATGGGGGTTTCAAGTGAATCACTATGTTCATGCCACGTGCTCGCGGAGGTCTAGAGTAGGCTATGTAGTGTCCGCTGTAGGTAGTTCCACTATTATTTAATAATTGTTATGAAAGCATCAAAATCTCAAAAACTAAACTAGATATGGAAAAATGTGTAATGAGAATATCGTTGGACTCGATCAGGTGAACAAAAACTTATTGGTGAAAATTTTTCATATCTCGAAAAAAAAAATTGTGTCTGGAAATTCGTCGTGACTTGTCGAACAGTTTCGTTTTTACGAATTTGAATAAGTCCGTAATACACATACAATGTAATGTAAAATACAAACGAAATATGAAATAAAACCAAGTATCTTATAGGTCTTCCTGCTCATAGAAGAGAACATTAGGGAACATGAGGGATTCAGATGGAATGGGGGTTTCAAGTGAATCATTATGTTCATGCCACGTGCTCGCGGAAGTCTACAGTAGGCTATGTAGTGTCCGCTGTAGGTAGTTCCACTATTATTTAATAATTGTTATGAAAGCATCAAAATCTCAGAAACCAAAATAGATATGGAAAAATGTGTAGGGAGAATATCGTTGGACTCGATTAGGTAAACAAAAAGTTATTGGCGAAAATTTTTCATATCCCGAAAAAAAAAATTGTGTCTGGACTTAGCCTAAAAAAATTCGTCGTGACTTGTCGAACAGTTTCGTTTCGACGAATTTGAAAAAGTCCGTATTATACACACAATATAATGTAAAATACAAACGAAATAGCTTAGTATAATCTGAAAGGTCTTCCTGCTCTCAGAGAGATCATGGGCATTTTGCTCATGAGGGATTCAGATAAAATTGGGGTTTCAAGTGAATCATTATGTTCATGCCACCTTCTCGCAGAGGTCTACAGTAGGCTATGTAGTGTCCGCTGTAGGTAGTTCCACTATTGGGTTATTACTGTTATGAAAGCATCAAAATCTCAAAAACTACACTAGATATGGAAAAATGTGTGGGGAGAATATCGTTGGACTCGATCAGGTAAACAAAAAGTTTTTTGTGAAAACTTTTCATATCTCGAAAAAAAAAATTGTGTCTGGACTTAGCCTAAAAAAATTCGTCGTGACTTGCCGAACAGTTTCGTTTCAACGAATTTGAATAAGTCCGTATTATACACACAATATAATGTAAAATACAAACGAAATAGCTTAGTATAATCTGAAAGGTCTTCCTGCTCTCAGAGAGATCATAGGCATTTTGCTCATGAGGGATTCAGATGAAATTGGGGTTTCAAGTGAATTATGTTCATGCCACGTGCTCGCGGAGGTCTAGAGTAGGCTATGTAGTGTCCGCTGTCCACTATTAGATAATTATTGTAATGAAAGCATCAAAATCTCAAAAACTAAACTAGATATGGAAAAATGTGTAATGAGAATATCGTTGGACTCTATCAGGTGCACAAAAACTCATTGGTGAAAATTTTTCATATCTCGAAAAAAAAAATTGTGTATGGACTTAGCCTAAAAAAATTCGTCGTGACATGTCGAACAGTTTCGTTTCGACGAATTTGAATAAGTCCGTATTATACACGCAATATAATGTAAAATACAAACGAAATAGCTTAGTATAATCTAAAATGTCTTTCTGCTCTCAGAAGAGATCATAGGCATTTTGCTCATGAGGGATTCAGATGAAATGGGGGTTTCAAGTGAATCATTATGTTCATGCCACGTGCTCGCAGAGGTCTACAGTAGGCCATAGCCTAGCGGACACTACATATGTCCGCTGTAGGTAGTTCCACTATTGGGTTATTACTGTTACGAAAGCATCAAAATCTCAAAAACTAAACTAGATATGGAAAAATGTGTAGGGAGAATATCGTTTGACTCGATCAGGTAAACAAAAAGTTATTGGTGAAAATTTTTCATATCTCGAAAAAAAAATTGTGTCTGGACTTGGCATAAAAAAATTCGTCATGACTTGTCGAACAGTTTCGTTTCGACGAATTTGAATAAGTCCGTAATACACATACAATGTAATGTAAAATACAAACGAAATTATGAAATAAAACTAAGTATCTTATAGGTCTTCCTGCTCACAGAAGAGAACATGAGGGAACATGAGGGATTCAGATGGAATAGGGGTTTCAAGTGAATCATAATGTTCATGCCACGTGCTCGCGGAGGTCTAGAGTAGGCTATGTAGTGTCCGCTGTCCACTATTAGATAATTATTGTAATGAAAGCATCAAAATCTCAAAAACTAAACAAGATATGGAAAAATGTGTAGGGAGAATATCGTTGGACTCGATCAGGTGAACAAAAACTTATTGGTGAAAATTTTTCATATCTCGAAAAAAAAAATTGTGTCTGGAAATTCGTCGTGACTTGTCGAACAGTTTCGTTTCGACGAATTTGAATAAGTCCGTAATACACATACAATGTAATGTAAAATACAAACTAAATATGAAATAAAACTAAGTATCTTATAGGTCTTCCTGGTCATAGAAGAGAACATGAGGGAACATGAGGGATTCAGATGGAATGGGGGTTTCAAGTGAATCATTATGTTCATGCCACGTGCTCGCGGAGGTCTAGAGTAGGCTATGTAGTGTCCGCTGTAGGTAGTTCCACTATTATTTAATAATTGTTATGAAAGCATCAAAATCTCAAAAACTAAACTAGATATGGAAAAATGTGTAATGAGAATATCGTTGGACTCGATCAGGTGAACAAAAACTTATTGGTGAAAATTTTTCATATCTCGAAAAAAAAAAATTGTGTCTGGAAATTCGTCGTGACTTGTCGAACAGTTTCGTTTCGACGAATTTGAATAAGTCCGTATTATACACACAATATAATGTAAAATACAAACGAAATAGCTTAGTATAATCTGAAAGGTCTTCCTGCTCTCAGAGAGATCATGGGCATTTTGCTCATGAGGGATTCAGATAAAATTGGGGTTTCAAGTGAATCATTATATTCATGCCACGTGCTCGCGGAGGTCTAGAGTAGGCTATGTAGTGTCCGCTGTAGGTAGTTCCACTATTAGGTAATTATTGTTATTAAAGCATCAAAATCTCAAAAACTAAACTAGATATGGAAAAATATGTGGTGAGAATATCGTTGGACTCGATCAGGTAAACAAAAAGTTATTTGTGAAAATTTTTCATATCTCGAAAAAAAAAATTGTGTCTGGACTTAGCCTAAAAAAATTCGTCGTGACTTGTCGAACAGTTTCGTTTCGACGAATTTGAATAAGTCCGTATTATACACACAATATAATGTAAAATACAAACGAAATAGCTTAGTATAATCTGAAAGGTCTTCCTGCTCTCAGAGAGATCATAGGCATTTTGCTCATGAGGGATTCAGATGAAATTGGGGTTTCAAGTGAATCATTATGTTCATGCCACGTGCTCGCAGAGGTCTACAGTAGGCTATGTGGTGTCCGCTGTAGGTAGTTCCACTATTATTTAATAATTGTTATGAAAGCATCAAAATCTCAGAAAATAAAATAGATATGGAAAAATGTGTAGGGAGAATATCGTTGGACTCGATCAGGTAAACAAAAAGTTACCGGTGAAAATTTTTCATATCTCGAAAAAAAAAATTGTCTGGACTTAGCCTAAAAAAATTCGTCGTGACTTGTCGAACAGTTTCGTTTCGACGAATTTGAATAAGTCTGTAATATACATACAATGTAATGTAAAATACAAACGAAATATTAAATAAAACTAAGTATCTTATTGGTCTTCCTGGTCATAGAAGAGAACATGAGGGAACATGAGGGATTCAGATGGAATGGGGGTTTCAAGTGAATCATTATGTTCATGCCACGTGCTCGCGGATGTCTACAGTAGGCTAGGTAGTGTCCGCTGTAGGTAGTTCCACTATTATTTAATAATTGTTATGAAAGCATCAAAATCTCAGAAACTAAAATAGATATGGAAAAATGTGTAGGGAGAATATCGTTGGACTCGATTAGGTGAACAAAAAGTTATTTGTGAAAATTTTTCATATCTCGAAAAAAAAAATTGTGTCTTGACTTAGCCTAAAAAAATTCGTCGTGACTTGTCGAACAGTTTCGTTTCGACGAATTTGAATAAGTCCGTAATACACATACAATGTAATGTAAAATACAAACGAAATATGAAATAAAACCAAGTATCTTATAGGTCTTCCTGCTCACAGAAGAGAACAAGAGGGAACATGAGGGATTCAGATGGAATAGGGGTTTCAAGTGAATCATTATGTTCATGCCACGTGCTCGCGGAGGTCTAGAGTAGGCTATGTAGTGTCCGCTGTAGGTAGTTCCACCATTAGATAATTATTGTTATGAAAGCATCAAAATCTCAAAAACTAAACAAGATATGGAAAAATGTGTAGGGAGAATATCGTTGGACTCGATCAGGTAAACAAAAAGTTATTGGTGAAAATTTTTCATATCTCGAAAAAAAAAAAATTGTGTCTGGACTTAGCCTAAAAAAATTCGTCGTGACTTGTCGAACAGTTTCGTTTAGACGAATTTGAATAAGTCTGTAATATACATACAATGTAATGTAAAATACAAACGAAATATTAAATAAAACTAAGTATCTTATTGGTCTTCCTGGTCATAGAAGAGAACATGAGGGAACATGAGGGATTCAGATGGAATGGGGGTTTCAAGTGAATCATTATGTTCATGCCACGTGCTCGCGGATGTCTACAGTAGGCTAGGTAGTGTCCGCTGTAGGTAGTTCCACTATTATTTAATAATTGTTATGAAAGCATCAAAATCTCAGAAACTAAAATAGATATGGAAAAATGTTTAGGGAGAATATCGTTGGACTCGATTAGGTAAAAAAAAAGTTATTTGTGAAAATTTTTCATAACTCGAAAAAAAAAATTGTGTCTTGACTTAGCCTAAAAAAATTCGTCGTGACTTGTCGAACAGTTTCGTTTCGACGAATTTGAAAAAGTCCGTATTATACACACAATATAATGTAAAATACAAACGAAATAGCTTAGTATAATCTGAAAGGTCTTCCTGCTCTCAGAGAGATCATGGGCATTTTGCTCATGAGGGATTCAGATAAAATTGGGGTTTCAAGTGAATCATTATGTTCATGCCACCTTCTCGCAGAGGTCTACAGTAGGCTATGTAGTGTCCGCTGTAGGTAGTTCCACTATTGGGTTATTACTGTTATGAAAGCATCAAAATCTCAAAAACTAAACTAGATATGGAAAAATGTGTGGGGAGAATATCGTTGGACTCGATCAGGTAAACAAAAAGTTTTTTGTGAAAACTTTTCATATCTCGAAAAAAAAAATTGTGTCTGGACTTAGCCTAAAAACTAAAAAAATTCGTCGTGACTTGCCGAACAGTTTCGTTTCAACGAATTTGAATAAGTCCGTATTATACACACAATATAATGTAAAATACAAACGAAATAGCTTAGTATAATCTGAAAGGTCTTCCTGCTCTCAGAGAGATCATAGGCATTTTGCTCATGAGGGATTCAGATGAAATTGGGGTTTCAAGTGAATCATTATGTTCATGCCACGTGCTCGCGGAGGTCTAGAGTAGGCTATGTAGTGTCCGCTGTAGGTAGTTCTACTATTAGGTAATTATTGTTATTAAAGCATCAAAATCTCAAAAACTAAACAAGATATGGAAAAATGTGTAGGGAGAATATCGTTGGACTCGATCAGGTAAACAAAAAGTTATTGGTGAAAATTTTTCATATCTCGAAAAGAAAAAAATTGTGTCTGGACTTGGCCTAAAAAAATTCGTCGTGACTTGTCGAACAGTTTCGTTTCGACGAATTTGAATAAGTCTGTAATATACATACAATGTAATGTAAAATACAAACGAAATATTAAATAAAACTAAGTATCTTATTGGTCTTCCTGCTCATAGAAGAGAACGTGAGGGAACATGAGGAATTCAGATGGAATGGGGGTTTCAAGTGAATCTTTATGTTCATGCCACGTGCTCGCGGAAGTCTACAGTAGGCTATGTAGTGTCCGCTGTAGGTAGTTCCATTATTATTTAATAATTGTTATGAAAGCATCAAAATCTCAGAAACTAAAATAGATATGGAAAAATGTGTAGGGAGAATATCGTTGGACTCGATTAGGTAAACAAAAAGTTATTGGTGAAAATTTTTCATATCTCGAAAAAAAAAAATTGTGTCTGGACTTAGCCTAAAAAAATTCGTCGTGACTTGTCGAACAGTTTCGTTTCGACGAATTTGAATAAGTCTGTAATATACATACAATGTAATGTAAAATACAAACGAAATATGAAATAAAACTAAGTATCTTATAGGTCTTCCTGGTCATAGAAAAGAACATGAGGGAACATGAGGGATTCAGATGGAATGGGGGTTTCAAGTGAATCATTATGTTCATGCCACGTGCTCGCGGAGGTCTAGAGTAGGCTATGTAGTATCCGCTGTAGGTAGTTCCACTATTATTTAATAATTGTTATGAAAGCATCAAAATCTCAAAAACTAAACTAGATATGGAAAAATGTGTAATGAGAATATGGTTGGACTCGATCAGGTGAACAAAGACTTATTGGTGAAAATTTTTCATATCTCGAAAAAAAAAATTGTGTCTGGAAATTCGTCGTGACTTGTCGAACAGTTTCGTTTCGACGAATTTGAATAAGTCCGTAATACACATACAATGTAATGTAAAATACAAACGAAATATGAAATAAAACCAAGTATCTTATAGGTCTTCCTGCTCACAGAAGAGAACAAGAGGGAACATGAGGGATTCAGATGGAATAGGGGTTTCAAGTGAATCATTATGTTCATGCCACGTGCTCGCGGAGGTCTAGAGTAGGCTATGTAGTGTCCGCTGTAGGTAGTTCCACCATTAGATAATTATTGTTATGAAAGCATCAAAATCTCAAAAACTAAACAAGATATGGAAAAATGTGTAGGGAGAATATCGTTGGACTCGATCAGGTAAACAAAAAGTTATTGGTGAAAATTTTTCATATATCGAAAAAAAAAAAATTGTGTCTGGACTTAGCCTAAAAAAATTCGTCGTGACTTGTCGAACAGTTTCGTTTCGACGAATTTGAATAAGTCTGTAATATACATACAATGTAATGTAAAATACAAACGAAATATGAAATAAAACTAAGTATCTTATTGGTCTTCCTGCTCATAGAAGAGAACATTAGGGAACATGAGGGATTCAGATGGAATGGGGGTTTCAAGTGAATCATTATGTTCATGCCACGTGCTCGCGGAAGTCTACAGTAGGCTATGTAGTGTCCGCTGTAGGTAGTTCCACTATTATTTAATAATTGTTATGAAAGCATCAAAATCTCAGAAACTAAAATAGATATGGAAAAATGTGTAGGGAGAATATCGTTGGACTCGATTAGGTAAACAAAAAGTTATTGGCGAAAATTTTTCATATCCCGAAAAAAAAAATTGTGTCTGGACTTAGCCTAAAAAAATTCGTCGTGACTTGTCGAACAGTTTCGTTTCGACGAATTTGAATAAGTCCGTATTATACACACAATATAATGTAAAATACAAACGAAATAGCTTAGTATAATCTGAAAGGTCTTCCTGCTTTCAGAGAGATCATGGGCATTTTGCTCATGAGGGATTCAGATAAAATTGGGGTTTCAAGTGAATCATTATGTTCATGCCACGTGCTCGCGGAGGTCTAGAGTAGGCTATGTAGTGTCCGCTGTAGGTAGTTCCACTATTAGGTAATTATTGTTATTAAAGCATCAAAATCTCAAAAACTAAACTAGATATGGAAAAATGTGTGGGGAGAATATCGTTGGACTCGATCAGGTAAACAAAAAGTTATTTGTGAAAATTTTTCATATCTCGAAAAAAAAAATTGTGTCTGGACTTAGCCTAAAAAAATTCGTCGTGACTTGTCGAACAGTTTCGTTTCGACGAATTTGAATAAGTCCGTATTATACACACAATATAATGTAAAATACAAACGAAATAGCTTAGTATAATCTGAAAGGTCTTCCTGCTCTCAGAGAGATCATAGGCATTTTGCTCATGAGGGATTCAGATGAAATTGGGGTTTCAAGTGAATCATTATGTTCATGCCACGTGCTCGCAGAGGTCTACAGTAGGCTATGTGGTGTCCACTGTAGGTAGTTCCACTATTATTTAATAATTGTTATGAAAGCATCAAAATCTCAGAAACTAAAATAGATATGGAAAAATGTGTAGGGAGAATATCGTTGGACTCGATCAGGTAAACAAAAAGTTACTGGTGAAAATTTTTCATATCTCGAAAAAAAAAATTGTCTGGACTTAGCCTAAAAAAATTCGTCGTGACTTGTCGAACAGTTTCGTTTCGACGAATTTGAATAAGTCTGTAATATACATACAATGTAATGTAAAATACAAACGAAATATTAAATAAAACTAAGTATCTTATTGGTCTTCCTGGTCATAGAAGAGAACATGAGGGAACATGAGGGATTCAGATGGAATGGGGGTTTCAAGTGAATCATTATGTTCATGCCACGTGCTCGCAGAGGTCTACAGTAGGCTATGTAGTGTCCGCTGTAGGTATTTCCACTATTAGGTTATTATTGTTAGGAAAGCATCAAAATCTCAAAAACTAAACTAGATATGGAAAAATGTGTAGAGAGAATATCGTTGGACTCGATCAGATAAACAAAAAGTTATTGATGAAAATTTTTCATATCTCGAAAAAAAAAATTGTGTCCGGACTTAGCCTAAAAAAATTCGTCATGACTTGTCGAACAGTTTCGTTTCGACGAATTTGAATAAGTCCGTAATACACATACAATGTAATGTAAAATACAAACGAAATATGAAATAAAACTAAGTATCTTATAGGTCTTCCTGCTCACAGAAGAGAACATGAGGGATTCAGATGAAATTGGGGTTTCAAGTGAATCATTATGTTCATGCCACGTGCTCGCAGAGGTCTACAGTAGGCTATGTAGTGTCCGCTGTAGGTAGTTCCACTATTATTTAATAATTGTTATGAAAGCATCAAAATCTCAGAAACTAAAATAGATATGGAAAAATGTGTAGGGAAAATATCGTTGGACTCGATTAGGTAAACAAAAAGTTATTGGTGAAAATTTTTCACATCCCGAAAAAAAAAATTGTGTCTGGACTTAGCCTAAAAAAATTCGTCGTGACTTGTCGAACAGTTTCGTTTCGACGAATTTGAATAAGTCCGTATTATACACAAAATATAATGTAAAATACAAACGAAATAGCTTAGTGTAATGTAAAATGGCTTCCTGCTCTCAGAAGAGATCATAGGCATTTTGCTCATGAGGGATTCAGATGAAATTGGGCTTTCAAGTGAATCATTAGGTTCATGCCACGTTCTCACAGAGGTCTACAGTAGGCTATGTAGTGTCCGCTGTAGGTAGTTCCACTATTAGGTTATTACTGTTACGAAAGCATCAAAATCTCAAAAACTAAACTAGATATGGATAAATGTGTAGGGAGAATATCGTTTGACTCGATCAGGTAAACATAAAGTTATTGGTGAAAATTTTTCATATCTCGAAAAAAAAGTTTGTGTCTGTACTTAGCCTAAAAAAATTCGTCATGACTTGTCGAACAGTTTCGTTTCGACGAATTTGAATAAGTCCGTAATACACATACAATGTAACGTAAAATACAAACGGAATATGAAATAAAACTAAGTATCTTATTGGTCTTCCTGCTCATAGAAGAGAACGTGAGGGAACATGAGGAATTCAGATGGAATGGGGGTTTCAAGTGAATCATTATGTTCATGCCACGTGCTCGCAGAGGTCTACATTAGGCTATGTAGTGTCCGCTGTAGGTATTTCCACTATTAGGTTATTATTGTTATGAAAGCATCAAAATCTCAAAAACTAAACTAGATATGGAATAATGTGTAGAGAGAATATCGTTGGACTCGATCAGGTAAACAAAAAGTTATTTGTGAAAATTTTTCATATCTCGAAAAAAAAAATTGTGTCTGGACTTAGCCTAAAAAAATTCGTCGTGACTTGTCGAACAGTTTCGTTTCGACGAATTTGAATAAGTCCGTATTATACACACAATATAATGTAAAATACAAACGAAATAGCTTAGTATAATCTGAAAGGTCTTCCTGCTCTTAGAGAGATCATAGGCATTTTGCTCAAGAGGGATTCAGATGAAATTGGGGTTTCAAGTGAATCATTATGTTCATGCCACGTGCTCGCGGAGGTCTAGAGTAGGCTATGTAGTGTCCGCTGTAGGTAGTTCCACTATTAGGTAATTATTGTTATGAAAGCATCAAAATCTCAAAAACTAAAATAGATATGGAAAAATGTGTGGGGAGAATATCGTTATACTCGATCAGGTAAACAAAAAGTTATTTGTGAAAATTTTTCATATCTCGAAAAAAAAAAATGTGTCTGGACTTTGCCTAAAAAAATTCGTCGTGACTTGTCGAACAGTTTCGTTTCGACGAATTTGAATAAGTCCGTATTATACACACAATATAATGTAGAATACAAACGAAATAGCTTAGTATAATCTGAAAGGTCTTCCTGCTCTCAGAGAGATCATAGGCATTTTGCTCACGAGGGATTCGGATGAAATTGGAGTGTCAAGTAAATCATTATGTTCATGCCACCTTCTCGCAGAGGTCTACAGTAGGCTACGTAGTGTCCGCTGTAGGTAGTTCCACTATTATTCAATAATTGTTATGAAAGCATCAAAATATCAGAAACTAAAATAGATATATAAAAATGTGTAGGGAGAATATCGTTGGACTCGATCAGGTAAACAAAATGTTATGGATGAAAATTTTTCATATCTCGAAAAAAAAAATTGTGTCTGGACTTAGCCTAAAAAAATTCGTCGTGACTTGTCGAACAGTTTCGTTTCGACGAATTTGAATAAGTCCGTATTATACACACAATATAATGTAAAATACAAACGAAATAGCTTAGTATAATCTGAAAGGTCTTCCTGCTCTCAGAGATATCATAGGCATTTTGCTCACGAGGGATTCAGATGAAATTGGGGTTTCAAGTGACTCATTATGTTCATGCCACGTGCTCAAGGAGGTCTAGAGTAGGCTATGTAGTGTCCGCTGTAGGTAGTTCCACTATTAGGTAATTATTGTTATGAAAGCATCAAAATCTCAAAAACTAAACTAGATATGGAAAAATGTGTGGGGAGAATATCGTTGGACTCGATCAGGTAAACAAAAAGTTGTTTGTGAAAATTTTTCATATCTCGAAAAAAAAAATTGTGTCTGGACTTAGCCTAAAAAAATTCGTCGTGACTTGTCGAACAGTTTCGTTTCACCGAATTTGAATAAGTCCGTATTATACACACAATATAATGTAAAATACAAACGAAATAGCTTAGTATAATCTGAAAGGTCTTCCTTCTCTCAGAGAGATCATAGGCATTTTGCTCATGAGGGATGCAGATGAAATTGGGGTTTCAAGTGAATCATTATGTTCATGCCACGTGCTCGCGGAGGTCTAGAGTAGGCTATGTAGTGTCCGCTGTAGGTAGTTCCACTATTATTTAATAATTGTTATGAAAGCATCAAAATCTCAGAAACTAAACTACATATGGAAAATGTGTGGGGAGAATATCGTTGGACTCGATCAGGTAAACAAAAAGTTATTTGTGAAAATTTTTCATATCTCGAAAAAAAAAATTGTCTGGACTTAGCCTAAAAAAATTCGTCGTGACTTGTCGAACAGTTTCGTTTCGACGAATTTGAATAAGTCCGTATTATACACACAATATAATGGAAAATACAAACGAAATAGCTTAGTATAATCTGAAAGGTCTTCCTGCTCTCAGAGAGATCATAGGCATTTTGCTCATGAGGGATTCAGATGAAATTGGGGTTTCAAGTGAATCATTATGTTCATGCCACGTGCTCGCGGAGGTCTAGAGTAGGCTATGTAGTGTCCGCTGTAGGTAGTTCCACTATTAGGTAATTACTGTTACAAAAGCATCAAAATCTCAGAAACTAAAATAGATATGGAAAAATGTGTAGGGAGAATATCGTTGGACTCGATTAGGTAAACAAAAAGTTATTGGTGATTATTTTTCATATCCCGAAAAAAAAAATTGTGTCTGGACTTGGCCTAAAAAAATTCGTCGTGACTTGTCGAACAGTTTCGTTTCGACGAATTTGAATAAGTCCGTATTATACACAAAATATAATGTAAAATACAAACGAAATAGCTTAGTGTAATCTAAAATGGCTTCCTGCTCTCAGAAGAGATCATAGGCATTTTGCTCATGAGGGATTCAGATGAAATTGGGCTTTCAAGTGAATCATTAGGTTCATGCCACGTTCTCGCAGAGGTCTACAGTAGGCTATGTAGTGTCCGCTGTAGGTAGTTCCACTATTAGGTTATTACTGTTACGAAAGCATCAAAATCTCAAAAACTAAACTAGATATGGAAAAATGTGTAGGGAGAATATCGTTTGACTCGATCAGGTAAACATAAAGTTATTGGTGAAAATTTTTCATATCTCGAATAAAAAATTTGTGTCTGTACTTAGCCTAAAAAAATTCGTCATGACTTGTCGAACAGTTTCGTTTCGACGAATTTGAATAAGTCCGTAATACACATACAATGTAACGTAAAATACAAACGAAATATGAAATAAAACTTAGTATCTTATTGGTCTTCCTGCTCATAGAAGAGAACGTGAGGGAACATGAGGAATTCAGATGGAATGGGGGTTTCAAGTGAATCATTATGTTCATGCCACGTGCTCGCAGAGGTCTACATTAGGCTATGTAGTGTCCGCTGTAGGTATTTCCACTATTAGGTTATTATTGTTACGAAAGCATCAAAATCTCAAAAACTAAACTAGATATGGAAAAATGTGTAGGGAGAATATCGTTGGACTCGATCAGGTAAACAAAAAGTTATTGGTGAAAATTTTTCATATCTCGAAAAAAAAAAATTGTGTCTGGACTTAGCCTAAAAACATCCGTCATGACTAGTCGAACAGTTTCGTTTCGACGAATTTGAATAAGTCCGTAATATACATACAATGTAATGTAAAATACAAACGAAATATGAAATAAAACTAAGTATCTTATTAGTCTTCCTGCTAGTAGAAGAGAACATGAGGGAACATGAGGGATTCAGATGGAATGGGGGTTTCAAGTGAATCATTGTGTTCATGCCACGTGCTCGCGGAAGTCTACAGTAGGCTATGTAGTGTCCGCTGTAGGTAGTTCCACTATTATTTAATAATTGTTATGAAAGCATCAAAATCTCAGAAAATAAACTAGATATGGAAAAATGTGTGGGGAGAATATCGTTGGACTCGATCAGGTTAACAAAAAGTTATTTGTGAAAATTTTTCATATCTCGAAAAAAAAAATTGTGTCTGGACTTAGCCTAAAAAAATTCGTCGTGACTTGTCGAACAGTTTCGTTTCACCGAATTTGAATAAGTCCGTATTATACACACAATATAATGTAAAATACAAACGAAATAGCTTAGTATAATCTGAAAGGTCTTCCTGCTCTCAGAGAGATCATAGGCATTTTGCTCATGAGGGATTCAGATGAAATTGGGGTTTCAAGTGAATTATGTTCATGCCACGTGCTCGCAGAGGTCTACAGTAGGCTATGTAGTGTCCGCTGTAGGTAGTTCCACTATTATTTAATAATTGTTATGAAAGCATCAAAATCTCAGAAACTAAAATAGATATGGAAAAATGTGTAGGAAGAATAACGTTGGACTCGATTAGGTAAACAAAAAGTTATTGGTGAAAATTTTTCATATCCCGAAAAAAAAATTGTGTCCGGACTTGGCCTAAAAAAATTCGTTGTGACTTGTCGAACAGTTGCGTTTCGACGAATTTGAATAAGTCCGTATTATACACACAATATAATGTAAAATACAAACGAAATAGCTTAGTATAATCTGAAAGGTCTTCCTTCTCTCAGAGAGATCATAGGCATTTTGCTCATGAGGGATTCAGATGAAATTGGGGTTTCAAGTGAATCATTATGTTCATGCCACGTGCTCGCGGAGGTCTAGAGTAGGCTATGTAGTGTCCGCTGTAGGTAGTTCCACTATTATTTAATAATTGTTATGAAAGCATCAAAATCTCAGAAACTAAACTACATATGGAAAAATGTGTGGGGAGAATATCGTTGGACTCGATCAGGTAAACAAAAAGTTATTTGTGAAAATTTTTCATATCTCGAAAAAAAAAATTGTGTCTGGACTTAGCCCAAAAAAATTCGTCGTGACTTGTCGAACAGTTTCGTTTCGACGAATTGGAATAAGTCCGTATTATACACAAAATATAATGTAAAATACAAACGAAATAGCTTAGTGTAATCTAAAATGGCTTCCTGCTCTCAGAAGAGATCATAGGCATTTTGCTCATGAGGGATTCAGATGAAATTGGGCTTTCAAGTGAATCATTAGGTTCATGCCACGTTCTCGCAGAGGTCTACAGTAGGCTATGTAGTGTCCGCTGTAGGTAGTTCCACTATTAGGTTATTACTGTTACGAAAGCATCAAAATCTCAAAAACTAAACTAGATATGGAAAAATGTGTAGGGAGAATATCGTTTGACTCGATCAGGTAAACATAAAGTTATTGGTGAAAATTTTTCATATCTCGAAAAAAAAATGTGTGTCTGTACTTAGCCTAAAAAAATTCGTCATGACTTGTCGAACAGTTTCGTTTCGACGAATTTGAATAAGTCCGTAATACACGTACAATGTAACGTAAAATACAAACGAAATATGAAATAAAACTAAGTATCTTATTGGTCTTCCTGCTCATAGAAGAGAACGTGAGGGAACATGAGGAATTCAGATGGAATGGGGCTTTCAAGTGAATCATTATGTTCATGCCACGTGCTCGCAGAGGTCTACATTAGGCTATGTAGTGTCCGCTGTAGGTATTTCCACTATTAGGTTATTATTGTTATGAAAGCATCAAAATCTCAAAAACTAAACTAGATATGGAAAAATGTGTAGAGAGAATATCGTTGGACTCGATCAGGTAAACAAAAAGTTATTTGTGAAAATTTTTCATATCTCGAAAAAAAAAATGTGTCTGGACTTGGCCTAAAAAAATTCGTCGTGACTTGTCGAACAGTTTCGTTTCGACGAATTTGAATAAGTCCGTATTATACACACAATATAATGTAAAATACAAACGAAATAGCTTAGTATAATCTGGAAGGTCTTCGTGCTCTCAGAGAGATCATAGGCATTTTGCTCATGAGGGATTCAGATGAATGTGGGGTTTCAAGTGAATTATGTTCATGCCACGTGGTCGCAGAGGTCTACAGTAGGCTATGTAGTGTCTGCTGTAGATAGTTCCACTATTATTTAATAATTGTTATGAAAGCATCAAAATCTCAGAAACTAAAATAGATATGGAAAAATGTGTAGGGAGAATAACGTTGGACTCGATTAGGTAAACAAAAAGTTATTGGTGAAAATTTTTCATATCCCGAAAAAAAAATTGTGTCCGGACTTAGCCTAAAAAAATTCGTTGTGACTTGTCGAACAGTTTCGTTTCGACGAATTTGAATAAGTCCGTATTATACACACAATATAATATAAAATACAAACGAAATAGCTTAGTATAATCTGAAAGGTCTTCCTGCTCTCAGAGAGATCATAGGCATTTTGCTCATGAGGGATTCAGATGAAATTGGGGTTTCAAGTGAATCATTATGTTCATGCCACCTTCTCGCAGAGGTCTACAGTAGGCTATGTAGTGTCCGCTGTAGGTAGTTCCACTATTAGGTAATTATTGTTACGAAAGCATCAAAATCTCAAAAACTAAACTAGATATGGAAAAATGTGTAGGGAGAATATCGTTGGACTCAATCAGGTAAACAAAAAGTTATTGGTGAAAATTTTTCATATCTCGAAAAAAAAAAAATTGTGTCTGGACTTAGCCTAAAAACATTCGTCATGACTTGTCGAACAGTTTCGTTTCGACGAATTTGAATAAGTCCGTAATATACATACAATGTAATGTAAAATACAAACGAAATATGAAATAAAACTAAGTATCTTATTTGTCTTCCTGCTAGTAGAAGAGAACATGAGGGAACATGAGGGATTCAGATGGAATGGGGGTTTCAAGTGAATCATTATGTTCATGCCACGTGCTCGCGGAAGTCTACAGTAGGCTATGTAGTGTCCGCTGTAGGTAGTTCCACTATTATTTAATAATTGTTATGAAAGCATCAAAATCTCAGAAACTAAAATAGATATGGAAAAATGTGTAGG
The DNA here is from genome assembly GCA_958298965.1 of Chrysolina haemoptera. Taxonomy (NCBI): domain Eukaryota; kingdom Metazoa; phylum Arthropoda; class Insecta; order Coleoptera; family Chrysomelidae; genus Chrysolina; species Chrysolina haemoptera. The sequence continues at coordinate 17,791,460 of OY282603.1, read as the reverse complement.
GAGAATATCGTTGGACTCGATCAGGTAAACAAAAAGTTATTGATGAAAATTTTTCATATCTCGAAAAAAAAAAATTGTGTCTGGACTTAGCCTAAAAAAATTCGTCATGACTTGTCAAACAGTTTCGTTTCGACGAATTTGAATAAGTCCGTAATACACATACAATGTAATGTAAAATACGAACGAAATATGAAATAAAACTAAGTATCTTATAGGTCTTCCTGCTCACAGAAGAGAACATGAGGGAACATGAGGAATTCAGATGGAATGGGGGTTTCAAGTGAATCATTATGTTCATGCCACGTGCTCGCGGAAGTCTACAGTAGGCTATGTAGTGTCCGCTGTAGGTAGTTACTCTATTATTTAATAATTGTTATGAAAGCATCAAAATCTCAGAAACTAAAATAGATATGGAAAAATGTGTAGGGAGAATATCGTTGGACTCGATCAGGTAAACAAAAAGTTATTGATGAAAATTTTTCATATCTCGAAAAAAAAAATTGTGTCTGGACTTAGCCTAAAAAAATTCGTCATGACTTGTCAAACAGTTTTGTTTCGACGAATTTGAATAAGTCCGTAATACACATACAATGTAATGTACAATTCGAACGAAATATGAAATAAAACTAAGTATCTTATAGGTCTTCCTGCTCACAGAAGAGAACATGAGGGAACATGAGGGATTCAGATGGAATAGAGGTTTCAAGTGAATCATTATGTTCATGCCACGTGCTTGCAGAGGTCTAGGAGTAGGCTATGTAGTGTCCGCTGTAGGTAGTTCCACTATTAGATAATTATTGTTATGAAAGCATCAAAATCTCAAAAACTAAACAAGATATGGAAAAATGTGTAGGGAGAATATCGTTGGACTCGATCAGGTAAACAAAAAGTTATTGGTGAAAATTTTTCATATCTCGAAAAGAAAAAAATTGTGTCTGGACTTGGCCTAAAAAAATTCGTCGTGACTTGTCGAACAGTTTCGTTTCGACGAATTTGAATTAGTCTGTAATATACATACAATGTAATGTAAAATACAAACGAAATATTAAATAAAACTAAGTATCTTATTGGTCTTCCTGCTCATAGAAGAGAACGTGAGGGAACATGAGGAATTCAGATGGAATGGGGGTTTCAAGTGAATCTTTATGTTCATGCCACGTGCTCGCGGAAGTCTACAGTAGGCTATGTAGTGTCCGCTGTAGGTAGTTCCATTATTATTTAATAATTGTTATGAAAGCATCAAAATCTCAGAAACTAAAATAGATATGGAAAAATGTGTAGGGAGAATATCGTTGGACTCGATTAGGTAAACAAAAAGTTATTGGTGAAAATTTTTCATATCTCGAAAAAAAAAAATTGTGTCTGGACTTAGCCTAAAAAAATTCGTCGTGACTTGTCGAACAGTTTCGTTTCGACGAATTTGAATAAGTCTGTAATATACATACAATGTAATGTAAAATACAAACGAAATATGAAATAAAACTAAGTATCTTATAGGTCTTCCTGGTCATAGAAGAGAACATGAGGGAACATGAGGGATTCAGATGGAATGGGGGTTTCAAGTGAATCATTATGTTCATGCCACGTGCTCGCGGAGGTCTAGAGTAGGCTATGTAGTGTCCGCTGTAGGTAGTTCCACTATTATTTAATAATTGTTATGAAAGCATCAAAATCTCAAAAACTAAACTAGATATGGAAAAATGTGTAATGAGAATATGGTTGGACTCGATCAGGTGAACAAAGACTTATTGGTGAAAATTTTTCATATCTCGAAAAAAAAAATTGTGTCTGGAAATTCGTCGTGACTTGTCGAACAGTTTCGTTTCGACGAATTTGAATAAGTCCGTAATACACATACAATGTAATGTAAAATACAAACGAAATATGAAATAAAACCAAGTATCTTATAGGTCTTCCTGCTCACAGAAGAGAACAAGAGGGAACATGAGGGATTCAGATGGAATAGGGGTTTCAAGTGAATCATTATGTTCATGCCACGTGCTCGCGGAGGTCTAGAGTAGGCTATGTAGTGTCCGCTGTAGGTAGTTCCACCATTAGATAATTATTGTTATGAAAGCATCAAAATCTCAAAAACTAAACAAGATATGGAAAAATGTGTAGGGAGAATATCGTTGGACTCGATCAGGTAAACAAAAAGTTATTGGTGAAAATTTTTAATATATCGAAAAAAAAAAAAATTGTGTCTGGACTTAGCCTAAAAAAATTCGTCGTGACTTGTCGAACAGTTTCGTTTCGACGAATTTGAATAAGTCTGTAATATACATACAATGTAATGTAAAATACAAACGAAATATGAAATAAAACTAAGTATCTTATTGGTCTTCCTGCTCATAGAAGAGAACATTAGGGAACATGAGGGATTCAGATGGAATGGGGGTTTCAAGTGAATCATTATGTTCATGCCACGTGCTCGCGGAAGTCTACAGTAGGCTATGTAGTGTCCGCTGTAGGTAGTTCCACTATTATTTAATAATTGTTATGAAAGCATCAAAATCTCAGAAACTAAAATAGATATGGAAAAATGTGTAGGGAGAATATCGTTGGACTCGATTAGGTAAACAAAAAGTTATAAGCGAAAATTTTTCATATCCCGAAAAAAAAAATTGTGTCTGGACTTAGCCTAAAAAAATTCGTCGTGACTTGTCGAACAGTTTCGTTTCGACGAATTTGAATAAGTCCGTATTATACACACAATATAATGTAAAATACAAACGAAATAGCTTAGTATAATCTGAAAGGTCTTCCTGCTCTCAGAGAGATCATGGGCATTTTGCTCATGAGGGATTCAGATAAAATTGGGGTTTCAAGTGAATCATTATGTTCATGCCACGTGCTCGCGGAGGTCTAGAGTAGGCTATGTAGTGTCCGCTGTAGGTAGTTCCACTATTAGGTAATTATTGTTATTAAAGCATCAAAATCTCAAAAACTAAACTAGATATGGAAAAATGTGTGGGGAGAATATCGTTGGACTCGATCAGGTAAACAAAAAGTTATTTGTGAAAATTTTTCATATCTCGAAAAAAAAAATTGTGTCTGGACTTAGCCTAAAAAAATTCGTCGTGACTTGTCGAACAGTTTCGTTTCGACGAATTTGAATAAGTCCGTATTATACACACAATATAATGTAAAATACAAACGAAATAGCTTAGTATAATCTGAAAGGTCTTCCTGCTCTCAGAGAGATCATAGGCATTTTGCTCATGAGGGATTCAGATGAAATTGGGGTTTCAAGTGAATCATTATGTTCATGCCACGTGCTCGCGGAGGTCTAGAGTAGGCTATGTAGTGTCCGCTGTAGATAGTTCCACTATTATTTAATAATTGTTATGAAAGCATCAAAATCTCAAAAACTAAACTAGATATGGAAAAATGTGTGGAGAGAATATCGTTGGACTCGATCAGGTAAACAAAAAGTTATTTGTGAAAATTTTTCATATCTCGAAAAAAAAAATTGTGTATTCGTCGTACCTTGTCGAACAGTTTCGTTTCAACGAATTTGAATAAGTCCGTATTATACACACAATATAATGTAAAATACAAACGAAATAGCTTAGTATAATCTGGAAGGTCTTCGTGCTCTCAGAGAGATCATAGGCATTTTGCTCATGAGGGATTCAGATGAACGTGGGGTTTCAAGTGAATTATGTTCATGCCACGTGGTCGCAGAGGTCTACAGTAGGCTATGTAGTGTCTGCTGTAGATAGTTCCACTATTATTTAATAATTGTTATGAAAGCATCAAAATCTCAGAAACTAAAATAGATATGGAAAAATGTGTAGGGAGAATAACGTTGGACTCGATTAGGTAAACAAAAAGTTATTGGTGAAAATTTTTCATATCCCGAAAAAAAAATTGTGTCCGGACTTAGCCTAAAAACATTCGTCATGACTTGTCGAACAGTTTCGTTTCGACGAATTTGAATAAGTCCGTTATATACATACAATGTAATGTAAAATACAAACGAAATATGAAATAAAACTAAGTATCTTATTAGTCTTCCTGCTAGTAGAAGAGAACATGAGGGAACATGAGGGATTCAGATGGAATGGGGGTTTCAAGTGAATCATTATGTTCATGCCACGTGCTCGCGGAAGTCTACAGTAGGCTATGTAGTGTCCGCTGTAGGTAGTTCCACTATTATTTAATAATTGTTATGAAAGCATCAAAATCTCAGAAACTAAAATAGATATGGAAAAATGTGTAGGGAGAATATCGTTGGACTCGATCAGGTAAACAAAAAGTTATTGATGGAAATTTTTCATATCTCGAAAAAAAAAAATTGTGTCTGGACTTAGCCTAAAAAAATTCGTCATGACTTGTCAAACAGTTTCGTTTCGACGAATTTGAATAAGTCCGTAATACACATACAATGTAATGTAAAATACGAACGAAATATGAAATAAAACTAAGTATCTTATAGGTCTTCCTGCTCACAGAAGAGAACATGAGGGAACATGAGGAATTCAGATGGAATGGGGGTTTCAAGTGAATCATTATGTTCATGCCACGTGCTCGCGGAAGTCTACAGTAGGCTATGTAGTGTCCGCTGTAGGTAGTTACTCTATTATTTAATAATTGTTATGAAAGCATCAAAATCTCAGAAACTAAAATAGATATGGAAAAATGTGTAGGGAGAATATCGTTGGACTCGATCAGGTAAACAAAAAGTTATTGGTGAAAATTTTTCATATCTCGAAAAGAAAAAAATTGTGTCTGGACTTGGCCTAAAAAAATTCGTCGTGACTTGTCGAACAGTTTCGTTTCGACGAATTTGAATAAGTCTGTAATATACATACAATGTAATGTAAAATACAAACGAAATATTAAATAAAACTAAGTATCTTATTGGTCTTCCTGCTCATAGAAGAGAACGTGAGGGAACATGAGGAATTCAGATGGAATGGGGGTTTCAAGTGAATCTTTATGTTCATGCCACGTGCTCGCGGAAGTCTACAGTAGGCTATGTAGTGTCCGCTGTAGGTAGTTCCATTATTATTTAATAATTGTTATGAAAGCATCAAAATCTCAGAAACTAAAATAGATATGGAAAAATGTGTAGGGAGAATATCGTTGGACTCGATTAGGTAAACAAAAAGTTATTGGTGAAAATTTTTCATATCTCGAAAAAAAAAAATTGTGTCTGGACTTAGCCTAAAAAAATTCGTCGTGACTTGTCGAACAGTTTCGTTTCGACGAATTTGAATAAGTCTGTAATATACATACAATGTAATGTAAAATACAAACGAAATATGAAATAAAACTAAGTATCTTATAGGTCTTCCTGGTCATAGAAGAGAACATGAGGGAACATGAGGGATTCAGATGGAATGGGGGTTTCAAGTGAATCATTATGTTCATGCCACGTGCTCGCGGAGGTCTAGAGTAGGCTATGTAGTGTCCGCTGTAGGTAGTTCCACTATTATTTAATAATTGTTATGAAAGCATCAAAATCTCAAAAACTAAACTAGATATGGAAAAATGTGTAATGAGAATATGGTTGGACTCGATCAGGTGAACAAAGACTTATTGGTGAAAATTTTTCATATCTCGAAAAAAAAAATTGTGTCTGGAAATTCGTCGTGACTTGTCGAACAGTTTCGTTTCGACGAATTTGAATAAGTCCGTAATACACAAACAATGTAATGTAAAATACAAACGAAATATGAAATAAAACCAAGTATCTTATAGGTCTTCCTGCTCACAGAAGAGAACAAGAGGGAACATGAGGGATTCAGATGGAATAGGGGTTTCAAGTGAATCATTATGTTCATGCCACGTGCTCGCGGAGGTCTAGAGTAGGCTATGTAGTGTCCGCTGTAGGTAGTTCCACCATTAGATAATTATTGTTATGAAAGCATCAAAATCTCAAAAACTAAACAAGATATGGAAAAATGTGTAGGGAGAATATCGTTGGACTCGATCAGGTAAACAAAAAGTTATTGGTGAAAATTTTTCATATATCGAAAAAAAAAAAATTGTGTCTGGACTTAGCCTAAAAAAATTCGTCGTGACTTGTCGAACAGTTTCGTTTCGACGAATTTGAATAAGTCTGTAATATACATACAATGTAATGTAAAATACAAACGAAATATGAAATAAAACTAAGTATCTTATTGGTCTTCCTGCTCATAGAAGAGAACATTAGGGAACATGAGGGATTCAGATGGAATGGGGGTTTCAAGTGAATCATTATGTTCATGCCACGTGCTCGCGGAAGTCTACAGTAGGCTATGTAGTGTCCGCTGTAGGTAGTTCCACTATTATTTAATAATTGTTATGAAAGCATCAAAATCTCAGAAACTAAAATAGATATGGAAAAATGTGTAGGGAGAATATCGTTGGACTCGATTAGGTAAACAAAAAGTTATAAGCGAAAATTTTTCATATCCCGAAAAAAAAAATTGTGTCTGGACTTAGCCTAAAAAAATTCGTCGTGACTTGTCGAACAGTTTCGTTTCGACGAATTTGAATAAGTCCGTATTATACACACAATATAATGTAAAATACAAACGAAATAGCTTAGTATAATCTGAAAGGTCTTCCTGCTCTCAGAGAGATCATGGGCATTTTGCTCATGAGGGATTCAGATAAAATTGGGGTTTCAAGTGAATCATTATGTTCATGCCACGTGCTCGCGGAGGTCTAGAGTAGGCTATGTAGTGTCCGCTGTAGGTAGTTCCACTATTAGGTAATTATTGTTATTAAAGCATCAAAATCTCAAAAACTAAACTAGATATGGAAAAATGTGTGGGGAGAATATCGTTGGACTCGATCAGGTAAACAAAAAGTTATTTGTGAAAATTTTTCATATCTCGAAAAAAAAAATTGTGTCTGGACTTAGCCTAAAAAAATTCGTCGTGACTTGTCGAACAGTTTCGTTTCGACGAATTTGAATAAGTCCGTATTATACACACAATATAATGTAAAATACAAACGAAATAGCTTAGTATAATCTGAAAGGTCTTCCTGCTCTCAGAGAGATCATAGGCATTTTGCTCATGAGGGATTCAGATGAAATTGGGGTTTCAAGTGAATCATTATGTTCATGCCACGTGCTCGCAGAGGTCTACAGTAGGCTATGTGGTGTCCGCTGTAGGTAGTTCCACTATTATTTAATAATTGTTATGAAAGCATCAAAATCTCAGAAACTAAAATAGATATGGAAAAATGTGTAGGGAGAATATCGTTGGACTCGATCAGGTAAACAAAAAGTTACTGGTGAAAATTTTTCATATCTCGAAAAAAAAAAATTGTCTGGACTTAGCCTAAAAAAATTCGTCGTGACTTGTCGAACAGTTTCGTTTCGACGAATTTGAATAAGTCTGTAATATACATACAATGTAATGTAAAATACAAACGAAATATTAAATAAAACTAAGTATCTTATTGGTCTTCCTGGTCATAGAAGAGAACATGAGGGAACATGAGGGATTCAGATGGAATGGGGGTTTCAAGTGAATCATTATGTTCATGCCACCTTCTCGCAGAGGTCTACAGTAGGCTATGTAGTGTCCGCTGTAGGTAGTTCCACTATTAGGTAATTATTGTTACGAAAGCATCAAAATCTCAAAAACTAAACTAGATATGGAAAAATGTGTAGGGAGAATATCGTTGGACTCAATCAGGTAAACAAAAAGTTATTGGTGAAAATTTTTCATATCTCGAAAAAAAAAAAATTGTGTCTGGACTTAGCCTAAAAACATTCGTCATGACTTGTCGAACAGTTTCGTTTCGACGAATTTGAATAAGTCCGTAATATACATACAATGTAATGTAAAATACAAACGAAATATGAAATAAAACTAAGTATCTTATTAGTCTTCCTGCTAGTAGAAGAGAACATGAGGGAACATGAGGGATTCAGATGGAATGGGGGTTTCAAGTGAATCATTATGTTCATGCCACGTGCTCGCGGAAGTCTACAGTAGGCTATGTAGTGTCCGCTGTAGGTAGTTCCACTATTATTTAATAATTGTTATGAAAGCATCAAAATCTCAGAAACTAAAATAGATATGGAAAAATGTGTAGGGAGAATATCGTTGGACTCGATCAGGTAAACAAAAAGTTATTGATGAAAATTTTTCATATCTCGAAAAAAAAAAATTGTGTCTGGACTTAGCCTAAAAAAATTCGTCATGACTTGTCAAACAGTTTCGTTTCGACGAATTTGAATAAGTCCGTAATACACATACAATGTAATGTAAAATACGAACGAAATATGAAATAAAACTAAGTATCTTATAGGTCTTCCTGCTCACAGAAGAGAACATGAGGGAACATGAGGAATTCAGATGGAATGGGGGTTTCAAGTGAATCATTATGTTCATGCCACGTGCTCGCGGAAGTCTACAGTAGGCTATGTAGTGTCCGCTGTAGGTAGTTACTCTATTATTTAATAATTGTTATGAAAGCATCAAAATCTCAGAAACTAAAATAGATATGGAAAAATGTGTAGGGAGAATATCGTTGGACTCGATCAGGTAAACAAAAAGTTATTGATGAAAATTTTTCATATCTCGAAAAAAAAAATTGTGTCTGGACTTAGCCTAAAAAAATTCGTCATGACTTGTCAAACAGTTTTGTTTCGACGAATTTGAATAAGTCCGTAATACACATACAATGTAATGTACAATTCGAACGAAATATGAAATAAAACTAAGTATCTTATAGGTCTTCCTGCTCACAGAAGAGAACATGAGGGAACATGAGGGATTCAGATGGAATAGAGGTTTCAAGTGAATCATTATGTTCATGCCACGTGCTTGCAGAGGTCTAGGAGTAGGCTATGTAGTGTCCGCTGTAGGTAGTTCCACTATTAGATAATTATTGTTATGAAAGCATCAAAATCTCAAAAACTAAACAAGATATGGAAAAATGTGTAGGGAGAATATCGTTGGACTCGATCAGGTAAACAAAAAGTTATTGGTGAAAATTTTTCATATCTCGAAAAGAAAAAAATTGTGTCTGGACTTGGCCTAAAAAAATTCGTCGTGACTTGTCGAACAGTTTCGTTTCGACGAATTTGAATAAGTCTGTAATATACATACAATGTAATGTAAAATACAAACGAAATATTAAATAAAACTAAGTATCTTATTGGTCTTCCTGCTCATAGAAGAGAACGTGAGGGAACATGAGGAATTCAGATGGAATGGGGGTTTCAAGTGAATCTTTATGTTCATGCCACGTGCTCGCGGAAGTCTACAGTAGGCTATGTAGTGTCCGCTGTAGGTAGTTCCATTATTATTTAATAATTGTTATGAAAGCATCAAAATCTCAGAAACTAAAATAGATATGGAAAAATGTGTAGGGAGAATATCGTTGGACTCGATTAGGTAAACAAAAAGTTATTGGTGAAAATTTTTCATATCTCGAAAAAAAAAAATTGTGTCTGGACTTAGCCTAAAAAAATTCGTCGTGACTTGTCGAACAGTTTCGTTTCGACGAATTTGAATAAGTCTGTAATATACATACAATGTAATGTAAAATACAAACGAAATATGAAATAAAACTAAGTATCTTATAGGTCTTCCTGGTCATAGAAGAGAACATGAGGGAACATGAGGGATTCAGATGGAATGGGGGTTTCAAGTGAATCATTATGTTCATGCCACGTGCTCGCGGAGGTCTAGAGTAGGCTATGTAGTGTCCGCTGTAGGTAGTTCCACTATTATTTAATAATTGTTATGAAAGCATCAAAATCTCAAAAACTAAACTAGATATGGAAAAATGTGTAATGAGAATATGGTTGGACTCGATCAGGTGAACAAAGACTTATTGGTGAAAATTTTTCATATCTCGAAAAAAAAAAATTGTGTCTGGAAATTCGTCGTGACTTGTCGAACAGTTTCGTTTCGACGAATTTGAATAAGTCCGTAATACACATACAATGTAATGTAAAATACAAACGAAATATGAAATAAAACCAAGTATCTTATAGGTCTTCCTGCTCACAGAAGAGAACAAGAGGGAACATGAGGGATTCAGATGGAATAGGGGTTTCAAGTGAATCATTATGTTCATGCCACGTGCTCGCGGAGGTCTAGAGTAGGCTATGTAGTGTCCGCTGTAGGTAGTTCCACCATTAGATAATTATTGTTATGAAAGCATCAAAATCTCAAAAACTAAACAAGATATGGAAAAATGTGTAGGGAGAATATCGTTGGACTCGATCAGGTAAACAAAAAGTTATTAGTGAAAATTTTTCATATATCGAAAAAAAAAAAATTGTGTCTGGACTTAGCCTAAAAAAATTCGTCGTGACTTGTCGAACAGTTTCGTTTCGACGAATTTGAATAAGTCTGTAATATACATACAATGTAATGTAAAATACAAACGAAATATGAAATAAAACTAAGTATCTTATTGGTCTTCCTGCTCATAGAAGAGAACATTAGGGAACATGAGGGATTCAGATGGAATGGGGGTTTCAAGTGAATCATTATGTTCATGCCACGTGCTCGCGGAAGTCTACAGTAGGCTATGTAGTGTCCGCTGTAGGTAGTTCCACTATTATTTAATAATTGTTATGAAAGCATCAAAATCTCAGAAACTAAAATAGATATGGAAAAATGTGTAGGGAGAATATCGTTGGACTCGATTAGGTAAACAAAAAGTTATAAGCGAAAATTTTTCATATCCCGAAAAAAAAAATTGTGTCTGGACTTAGCCTAAAAAAATTCGTCGTGACTTGTCGAACAGTTTCGTTTCGACGAATTTGAATAAGTCCGTATTATACACACAATATAATGTAAAATACAAACGAAATAGCTTAGTATAATCTGAAAGGTCTTCCTGCTCTCAGAGAGATCATGGGCATTTTGCTCATGAGGGATTCAGATAAAATTGGGGTTTCAAGTGAATCATTATGTTCATGCCACGTGCTCGCGGAGGTCTAGAGTAGGCTATGTAGTGTCCGCTGTAGGTAGTTCCACTATTAGGTAATTATTGTTATTAAAGCATCAAAATCTCAAAAACTAAACTAGATATGGAAAAATGTGTGGGGAGAATATCGTTGGACTCGATCAGGTAAACAAAAAGTTATTTGTGAAAATTTTTCATATCTCGAAAAAAAAAATTGTGTCTGGACTTAGCCTAAAAAAATTCGTCGTGACTTGTCGAACAGTTTCGTTTCGACGAATTTGAATAAGTCCGTATTATACACATAATATAATGTAAAATACAAACGAAATAGCTTAGTATAATCTGAAAGGTCTTCCTGCTCTCAGAGAGATCATAGGCATTTTGCTCATGAGGGATTCAGATGAAATTGGGGTTTCAAGTGAATCATTATGTTCATGCCACGTGCTCGCAGAGGTCTACAGTAGGCTATGTGGTGTCCGCTGTAGGTAGTTCCACTATTATGTAATAATTGTTATGAAAGCATCAAAATCTCAGAAACTAAAATAGATATGGAAAAATGTGTAGGGAGAATATCGTTGGACTCGATCAGGTAAACAAAAAGTTACTGGTGAAAATTTTTCATATCTCGAAAAAAAAAAATTGTCTGGACTTAGCCTAAAAAAATTCGTCGTGACTTGTCGAACAGTTTCGTTTCGACGAATTTGAATAAGTCTGTAATATACATACAATGTAATGTAAAATACAAACGAAATATTAAATAAAACTAAGTATCTTATTGGTCTTCCTGGTCATAGAAGAGAACATGAGGGAACATGAGGGATTCAGATGGAATGGGGGTTTCAAGTGAATCATTATGTTCATGCCACGTGCTCGCAGAGGTCTACAGTAGGCTATGTAGTGTCCGCTGTAGGTATTTCCACTATTAGGTTATTATTGTTAGGAAAGCATCAAAATCTCAAAAACTGAACTAGATATGGAAAAATGTGTAGAGAGAATATTGTTGGACTCGATTAGGTAAACAAAAAGTTATTGATGAAAATTTTTCATATCTCGAAAAAAAAAAATTGTGTCTGGACTTAGCCTAAAAAAATTCGTCATGACTTGTCGAACAGTTTCGTTTCGACGAATTTGAATAAGTCCGTATAACACATACAATGTAATGTAAAATACAAACGAAATATGAAATAAAACTAAGTATCTTATTGGTCTTCCTGCTCATAGAAGAGAACATGAGGGAACATGAGGGATTCAGATGGAATGGGGGTTTCAAGTGAATCATTATGTTCATGCCACGTGCTCGCGGATGTCTACAGTAGGCTAGGTAGTGTCCGCTGTAGGTAGTTCCACTATTATTTAATAATTGTTATGAAAGCATCAAAATCTCAGAAACTAAAATAGATATGGAAAAATGTGTAGGGAGAATATCGTTGGACTCGATTAGGTAAACAAAAAGTTATTTGTGAAAATTTTTCATATCTCGAAAAAAAAAATTGTGTCTTGACTTAGCCTAAAAAAATTCGTCGTGACTTGTCGAACAGTTTCGTTTCGACGAATTTGAATAAGTCTGTAATATACATACAATGTAATGTAAAATACAAACGAAATATGAAATAAAACTAAGTATCTTATTGGTCTTCCTGCTCATAGAAGAGAACATTAGGGAACATGAGGGATTCAGATGGAATGGGGGTTTCAAGTGAATCATTATGTTCATGCCACGTGCTCGCGGAAGTCTACAGTAGGCTATGTAGTGTCCGCTGTAGGTAGTTCCACTATTATTTAATAATTGTTATGAAAGCATCAAAATCTCAGAAACTAAAATAGATATGGAAAAATGTGTAGGGAGAATATCGTTGGACTCGATTAGGTAAACAAAAAGTTATTGACGAAAATTTTTCATATCCCGAAAAAAAAAATTGTGTCTGGACTTAGCCTAAAAAAATTCGTCGTGATTTGTCGAACAGTTTCGTTTCGACGAATTTGAATAAGTCCGTATTATACACACAATATAATGTAAAATACAAACGAAATAGCTTAGTATAATCTGAAAGGTCTTCCTGCTCTCAGAGAGATCATGGGCATTTTGCTCATGAGGGATTCAGATAAAATTGGGGTTTCAAGTGAATCATTCTGTTCATGCCACCTTCTCGCAGAAGTCTTCAGTAGGCTATGTAGTGTCCGCTGTAGGTAGTTCCACTATTGGGTTATTACTGTTATGAAACCATCAAAATCTCAAAAACTAAACTAGATATGGAAAAATGTGTGGGGAGAATATCGTTGGACTCGATCAGGTAAACAAAAAGTTTTTTGTGAAAATTTTTCATATCTCGAAAAAAAAAATTGTGTATGGACTTAGCCTAAAAAAATTCGTCGTGACTTGTCGAACAGTTTCGTTTCGACGAATTTGAATAAGTCCGTATTATACACAAAATATAATGTAAAATACAAACGAAATAGCTTAGTGTAATGTAAAATGGCTTCCTGCTCTCAGAAGAGATCATAGGCATTTTGCTCATGAGGGATTCAGATGAAATTGGGCTTTCAAGTGAATCATTAGGTTCATGCCACGTTCTCACAGAGGTCTACAGTAGGCTATGTAGTGTCCGCTGTAGGTAGTTCCACTATTAGGTTATTACTGTTACGAAAGCATCAAAATCTCAAAAACTAAACTAGATATGGATAAATGTGTAGGGAGAATATCGTTTGACTCGATCAGGTAAACATAAAGTTATTGGTGAAAATTTTTCATATCTCGAAAAAAAAATTTGTGTCTGTACTTAGCCTAAAAAAATTCGTCATGACTTGTCGAACAGTTTCGTTTCGACGAATTTGAATAAGTCCGTAATACACATACAATGTAACGTAAAATACAAACGAAATATGAAATAAAACTAAGTATCTTATTGGTCTTCCTGCTCATAGAAGAGAACGTGAGGGAACATGAGGAATTCAGATGGAATGGGGGTTTCAAGTGAATCATTATGTTCATGCCACGTGCTCGCAGAGGTCTACATTAGGCTATGTAGTGTCCGCTGTAGGTATTTCCACTATTAGGTTATTATTGTTATGAAAGCATCAAAATCTCAAAAACTAAACTAGATATGGAATAATGTGTAGAGAGAATATCGTTGGACTCGATCAGGTAAACAAAAAGTTATTTGTGAAAATTTTTCATATCTCGAAAAAAAAAATTGTGTCTGGACTTAGCCTAAAAAAATTCGTCGTGACTTGTCGAACAGTTTCGTTTCGACGAATTTGAATAAGTCCGTATTATACACACAATATAATGTAAAATACAAACGAAATAGCTTAGTATAATCTGAAAGGTCTTCCTGCTCTTAGAGAGATCATAGGCATTTTGCTCAAGAGGGATTCAGATGAAATTGGGGTTTCAAGTGAATCATTATGTTCATGCCACGTGCTCGCGGAGGTCTAGAGTAGGCTATGTAGTGTCCGCTGTAGGTAGTTCCACTATTAGGTAATTATTGTTATGAAAGCATCAAAATCTCAAAAACTAAAATAGATATGGAAAAATGTGTGGGGAGAATATCGTTATACTCGATCAGGTAAACAAAAAGTTATTTGTGAAAATTTTTCATATCTCGAAAAAAAAAAATGTGTCTGGACTTTGCCTAAAAAAATTCGTCGTGACTTGTCGAACAGTTTCGTTTCGACGAATTTGAATAAGTCCGTATTATACACACAATATAATGTAAAATACAAACGAAATAGCTTAGTATAATCTGAAAGGTCTTCCTGCTCTCAGAGAGATCATAGGCATTTTGCTCACGAGGGATTCGGATGAAATTGGAGTGTCAAGTGAATCATTATGTTCATGCCACCTTCTCGCAGAGGTCTACAGTAGGCTACGTAGTGTCCGCTGTAGGTAGTTCCACTATTATTCAATAATTGTTATGAAAGCATCAAAATATCAGAAACTAAAATAGATATATAAAAATGTGTAGGGAGAATATCGTTGGACTCGATCAGGTAAACAAAATGTTATGGATGAAAATTTTTCATATCTCGAAAAAAAAAATTGTGTCTGGACTTAACCTAAAAAAATTCGTCGTGACTTGTCGAACAGTTTCGTTTCGACGAATTTGAATAAGTCCGTATTATACACACAATATAATGTAAAATACAAACGAAATAGCTTAGTATAATCTGAAAGGTCTTCCTGCTCTCAGAGATATCATAGGCATTTTGCTCACGAGGGATTCAGATGAAATTGGGGTTTCAAGTGACTCATTATGTTCATGCCACGTGCTCAAGGAGGTCTAGAGTAGGCTATGTAGTGTCCGCTGTAGGTAGTTCCACTATTAGGTAATTATTGTTATGAAAGCATCAAAATCTCAAAAACTAAACTAGATATGGAAAAATGTGTGGGGAGAATATCGTTGGACTCGATCAGGTAAACAAAAAGTTTTTTGTGAAAATTTTTCATATCTCGAAAAAAAAAATTGTGTCTGGACTTAGCCTAAAAAAATTCGTCGTGACTTGTCGAACAGTTTCGTTTCACCGAATTTGAATAAGTCCGTATTATACACACAATATAATGTAAAATACAAACGAAATAGCTTAGTATAATCTGAAAGGTCTTCCTTCTCTCAGAGAGATCATAGGCATTTTGCTCATGAGGGATGCAGATGAAATTGGGGTTTCAAGTGAATCATTATGTTCATGCCACGTGCTCGCGGAGGTCTAGAGTAGGCTATGTAGTGTCCGCTGTAGGTAGTTCCACTATTATTTAATAATTGTTATGAAAGCATCAAAATCTCAGAAACTAAACTACATATGGAAAATGTGTGGGGAGAATATCGTTGGACTCGATCAGGTAAACAAAAAGTTATTTGTGAAAATTTTTCATATCTCGAAAAAAAAAATTGTGTCTGGACTTAGCCTAAAAAAATTCGTCGTGACTTGTCGAACAGTTTCGTTTCGACGAATTTGAATAAGTCCGTATTATACACACAATATAATGGAAAATACAAACGAAATAGCTTAGTATAATCTGAAAGGTCTTCCTGCTCTCAGAGAGATCATAGGCATTTTGCTCATGAGGGATTCAGATGAAATTGGGGTTTCAAGTGAATCATTATGTTCATGCCACGTGCTCGCGGAGGTCTAGAGTAGGCTATGTAGTGTCCGCTGTAGGTAGTTCCACTATTAGGTAATTACTGTTACAAAAGCATCAAAATCTCAGAAACTAAAATAGATATGGAAAAATGTGTAGGGAGAATATCGTTGGACTCGATTAGGTAAACAAAAAGTTATTGGTGATTATTTTTCATATCCCGAAAAAAAAAATTGTGTCTGGACTTGGCCTAAAAAAATTCGTCGTGACTTGTCGAACAGTTTCGTTTCGACGAATTTGAATAAGTCCGTATTATACACACAATATAATGTAAAATACAAACGAAATAGCTTAGTATAATCTGAAAGGTCTTCCTGCTCTCAGAGAGATCATAGGCATTTTGCTCATGAGGGATTCAGATGAAATTGGGGTTTCAAGTGAATTATGTTCATGCCACGTGCTCGCAGAGGTCTACAGTAGGCTATGTAGTGTCCGCTGTAGGTAGTTCCACTATTATTTAATAATTGTTATGAAAGCATCAAAATCTCAGAAACTAAAATAGATATGGAAAAATGTGTAGGAAGAATAACGTTGGACTCGATTAGGTAAACAAAAAGTTATTGGTGAAAATTTTTCATATCCCGAAAAAAAAATTGTGTCCGGACTTGGCCTAAAAAAATTCGTTGTGACTTGTCGAACAGTTGCGTTTCGACGAATTTGAATAAGTCCGTATTATACACACAATATAATGTAAAATACAAACGAAATAGCTTAGTATAATCTGAAAGGTCTTCCTTCTCTCAGAGAGATCATAGGCATTTTGCTCATGAGGGATTCAGATGAAATTGGGGTTTCAAGTGAATCATTATGTTCATGCCACGTGCTCGCGGAGGTCTAGAGTAGGCTATGTAGTGTCCGCTGTAGGTAGTTCCACTATTATTTAATAATTGTTATGAAAGCATCAAAATCTCAGAAAGTAAACTACATATGGAAAAATGTGTGGGGAGAATATCGTTGGACTCGATCAGGTAAACAAAAAGTTATTTGTGAAAATTTTTCATATCTCGAAAAAAAAAATTGTGTCTGGACTTAGCCCAAAAAAATTCGTCGTGACTTGTCGAACAGTTTCGTTTCGACGAATTGGAATAAGTCCGTATTATACACAAAATATAATGTAAAATACAAACGAAATAGCTTAGTGTAATCTAAAATGGCTTCCTGCTCTCAGAAGAGATCATAGGCATTTTGCTCAAGAGGGATTCAGATGAAATTGGGCTTTCAAGTGAATCATTAGGTTCATGCCACGTTCTCGCAGAGGTCTACAGTAGGCTATGTAGTGTCCGCTGTAGGTAGTTCCACTATTAGGTTATTACTGTTACGAAAGCATCAAAATCTCAAAAACTAAACTAGATATGGAAAAATGTGTAGGGAGAATATCGTTTGACTCGATCAGGTAAACATAAAGTTATTGGTGAAAATTTTTCATATCTCGAAAAAAAAATGTGTGTCTGTACTTAGCCTAAAAAAATTCGTCATGACTTGTCGAACAGTTTCGTTTCGACGAATTTGAATAAGTCCGTAATACACATACAATGTAACGTAAAAAACAAACGAAATATGAAATAAAACTAAGTATCTTATTGGTCTTCCTGCTCATAGAAGAGAACGTGAGGGAACATGAGGAATTCAGATGGAATGGGGCTTTCAAGTGAATCATTATGTTCATGCCACGTGCTCGCAGAGGTCTACATTAGGCTATGTAGTGTCCGCTGTAGGTATTTCCACTATTAGGTTATTATTGTTATGAAAGCATCAAAATCTCAAAAACTAAACTAGATATGGAAAAATGTGTAGAGAGAATATCGTTGGACTCGATCAGGTAAACAAAAAGTTATTTGTGAAAATTTTTCATATCTCGAAAAAAAAAATGTGTCTGGACTTGGCCTAAAAAAATTCGTCGTGACTTGTCGAACAGTTTCGTTTCGACGAATTTGAATAAGTCCGTATTATACACACAATATAATGTAAAATACAAACGAAATAGCTTAGTATAATCTGAAAGGTCTTCCTGCTCTCAGAGAGATCATAGGCATTTTGCTCATGAGGGATTCAGATGAAATTGGGGTTTCAAGTGAATCATTATGTTCATGCCACGTGCTCGCGGAGGTCTAGAGTAGGCTATGTAGTGTCCGCTGTAGATAGTTCCACTATTATTTAATAATTGTTATGAAAGCATCAAAATCTCAAAAACTAAACTAGATATGGAAAAATGTGTGGAGAGAATATCGTTGGACTCGATCAGGTAAACAAAAAGTTATTTGTGAAAATTTTTCATATCTCGAAAAAAAAAATTGTGTATTCGTCGTGCCTTGTCGAACAGTTTCGTTTCAACGAATTTGAATAAGTCCGTATTATACACACAATATAATGTAAAATACAAACGAAATAGCTTAGTATAATCTGGAAGGTCTTCGTGCTCTCAGAGAGATCATAGGCATTTTGCTCATGAGGGATTCAGATGAACGTGGGGTTTCAAGTGAATTATGTTCATGCCACGTGGTCGCAGAGGTCTACAGTAGGCTATGTAGTGTCTGCTGTAGATAAGTTCCACTATTATTTAATAATTGTTATGAAAGCATCAAAATCTCAGAAACTAAAATAGATATGGAAAAATGTGTAGGGAGAATAACGTTGGACTCGATTAGGTAAACAAAAAGTTATTGGTGAAAATTTTTCATATCCCGAAAAAAAAATTGTGTCCGGACTTAGCCTAAAAAAATTCGTTGTGACTTGTCGAACAGTTTCGTTTCGACGAATTTGAATAAGTCCGTATTATACACACAATATAATATAAAATACAAACGAAATAGCTTAGTATAATCTGAAAGGTCTTCCTGCTCTCAGAGAGATCATAGGCATTTTGCTCATGAGGGATTCAGATGAAATTGGGGTTTCAAGTGAATCATTATGTTCATGCCACGTGCTCGCGGAAGTCTACAGTAGGCTATGTAGTGTCCGCTGTAGGTAGTTACTCTATTATTTAATAATTGTTATGAAAGCATCAAAATCTCAGAAACTAAAATGGATATGGAAAAATGTGTAGGGAGAATATCGTTGGACTCGATCAGGTAAACAAAAAGTTATTGATGAAAATTTTTCATATCTCGAAAAAAAAAATTGTGTCTGGACTTAGCCTAAAAAAATTCGTCATGACTTGTCAAACAGTTTTGTATCGACGAATTTGAATAAGTCCGTAATACACATACAATGTAATGTACAATTCGAACGAAATATGAAATAAAACTAAGTATCTTATAGGTCTTCCTGCTCACAGAAGAGAACATGAGGGAACATGAGGGATTCAGATGGAATAGAGGTTTCAAGTGAATCATTATGTTCATGCCACGTGCTTGCAGAGGTCTAGGAGTAGGCTATGTAGTGTCCGCTGTAGGTAGTTCCACTATTAGATAATTATTGTTATGAAAGCATCAAAATCTCAAAAACTAAACAAGATATGGAAAAATGTGTAGGGAGAATATCGTTGGACTCGATCAGGTAAACAAAAAGTTAATGGTGAAAATTTTTCATATCTCGAAAAGAAAAAAATTGTGTCTGGACTTGGCCTAAAAAAATTCGTCGTGACTTGTCGAACAGTTTCGTTTCGACGAATTTGAATAAGTCTGTAATATACATACAATGTAATGTAAAATACAAACGAAATATTAAATAAAACTAAGTATCTTATTGGTCTTCCTGCTCATAGAAGAGAACGTGAGGGAACATGAGGAATTCAGATGGAATGGGGGTTTCAAGTGAATCTTTATGTTCATGCCACGTGCTCGCGGAAGTCTACAGTAGGCTATGTAGTGTCCGCTGTAGGTAGTTCCATTATTATTTAATAATTGTTATGAAAGCATCAAAATCTCAGAAACTAAAATAGATATGGAAAAATGTGTAGGGAGAATATCGTTGGACTCGATTAGGTAAACAAAAAGTTATTGGTGAAAATTTTTCATATCTCGAAAAAAAAAAATTGTGTCTGGACTTAGCCTAAAAAAAATCGTCGTGACTTGTCGAACAGTTTCGTTTCGACGAATTTGAATAAGTCTGTAATATACATACAATGTAATGTAAAATACAAACGAAATATGAAATAAAACTAAGTATCTTATAGGTCTTCCTGGTCATAGAAGAGAACATGAGGGAACATGAGGGATTCAGATGGAATGGGGGTTTCAAGTGAATCATTATGTTCATGCCACGTGCTCGCGGAGGTCTAGAGTAGGCTATGTAGTGTCCGCTGTAGGTAGTTCCACTATTATTTAATAATTGTTATGAAAGCATCAAAATCTCAAAAACTAAACTAGATATGGAAAAATGTGTAATGAGAATATGGTTGGACTCGATCAGGTGAACAAAGACTTATTGGTGAAAATTTTTCATATCTCGAAAAAAAAAATTGTGTCTGGAAATTCGTCGTGACTTGTCGAACAGTTTCGTTTCGACGAATTTGAATAAGTCCGTAATACACATACAATGTAATGTAAAATACAAACGAAATATGAAATAAAACCAAGTATCTTATAGGTCTTCCTGCTCACAGAAGAGAACAAGAGGGAACATGAGGGATTCAGATGGAATAGGGGTTTCAAGTGAATCATTATGTTCATGCCACGTGCTCGCGGAGGTCTAGAGTAGGCTATGTAGTGTCCGCTGTAGGTAGTTCCACCATTAGATAATTATTGTTATGAAAGCATCAAAATCTCAAAAACTAAACAAGATATGGAAAAATGTGTAGGGAGAATATCGTTGGACTCGATCAGGTAAACAAAAAGTTATTGGTGAAAATTTTTCATATATCGAAAAAAAAAAAATTGTGTCTGGACTTAGCCTAAAAAAATTCGTCGTGACTTGTCGAACAGTTTCGTTTCGACGAATTTGAATAAGTCTGTAATATACATACAATGTAATGTAAAATACAAACGAAATATGAAATAAAACTAAGTATCTTATTGGTCTTCCTGCTCATAGAAGAGAACATTAGGGAACATGAGGGATTCAGATGGAATGGGGGTTTCAAGTGAATCATTATGTTCATGCCACGTGCTCGCGGAAGTCTACAGTAGGCTATGTAGTGTCCGCTGTAGGTAGTTCCACTATTATTTAATAATTGTTATGAAAGCATCAAAATCTCAGAAACTAAAATAGATATGGAAAAATGTGTAGGGAGAATATCGTTGGACTCGATTAGGTAAACAAAAAGTTATAAGCGAAAATTTTTCATATCCCGAAAAAAAAAATTGTGTCTGGACTTAGCCTAAAAAAATTCGTCGTGACTTGTCGAACAGTTTCGTTTCGACGAATTTGAATAAGTCCGTATTATACACACAATATAATGTAAAATACAAACGAAATAGCTTAGTATAATCTGAAAGGTCTTCCTGCTCTCAGAGAGATCATGGGCATTTTGCTCATGAGGGATTCAGATAAAATTGGGGTTTCAAGTGAATCATTATGTTCATGCCACGTGCTCGCGGAGGTCTAGAGTAGGCTATGTAGTGTCCGCTGTAGGTAGTTCCACTATTAGGTAATTATTGTTATTAAAGCATCAAAATCTCAAAAACTAAACTAGATATGGAAAAATGTGTGGGGAGAATATCGTTGGACTCGATCAGGTAAACAAAAAGTTATTTTTGAAAATTTTTCATATCTCGAAAAAAAAAATTGTGTCTGGACTTAGCCTAAAAAAATTCGTCGTGACTTGTCGAACAGTTTCGTTTCGACGAATTTGAATAAGTCCGTATTATACACACAATATAATGTAAAATACAAACGAAATAGCTTAGTATAATCTGAAAGGTCTTCCTGCTCTCAGAGAGATCATAGGCATTTTGCTCATGAGATATTCAGATGAAATTGGGGTTTCAAGTGAATCATTATGTTCATGCCACGTGCTCGCAGAGGTCTCTACAGTAGGCTATGTGGTGTCCGCTGTAGGTAGTTCCACTATTATTTAATAATTGTTATGAAAGCATCAAAATCTCAGAAACTAAAATAGATATGGAAAAATGTGTAGGGAGAATATCGTTGGACTCGATCAGGTAAACAAAAAGTTACTGGTGAAAATTTTTCATATCTCGAAAAAAAAAAGTTGTCTGGACTTAGCCTAAAAAAATTCGTCGTGACTTGTCGAACAGTTTCGTTTCGACGAATTTGAATAAGTCTGTAATATACATACAATGTAATGTAAAATACAAACGAAATATTAAATAAAACTAAGTATCTTATTGGTCTTCCTGGTCATAGAAGAGAACATGAGGGAACATGAGGGATTCAGATGGAATGGGGGTTTCAAGTGAATCATTATGTTCATGCCACGTGCTCGCAGAGGTCTACAGTAGGCTATGTAGTGTCCGCTGTAGGTATTTCCACTATTAGGTTATTATTGTTAGGAAAGCATCAAAATCTCAAAAACTGAACTAGATATGGAAAAATGTGTAGAGAGAATATTGTTGGACTCGATTAGGTAAACAAAAAGTTATTGATGAAAATTTTTCATATCTCGAAAAAAAAAAATTGTGTCTGGACTTAGCCTAAAAAAATTCGTCATGACTTGTCGAACAGTTTCGTTTCGACGAATTTGAATAAGTCCGTATAACACATACAATGTAATGTAAAATACAAACGAAATATGAAATAAAACTAAGTATCTTATTGGTCTTCCTGCTCATAGAAGAGAACATGAGGGAACATGAGGGATTCAGATGGAATGGGGGTTTCAAGTGAATCATTATGTTCATGCCACGTGCTCGCGGATGTCTACAGTAGGCTAGGTAGTGTCCGCTGTAGGTAGTTCCACTATTATTTAATAATTGTTATGAAAGCATCAAAATCTCAGAAACTAAAATAGATATGGAAAAATGTGTAGAGAGAATATCGTTGGACTCGATTAGGTAAACAAAAAGTTATTTGTGAAAATTTTTCATATCTCGAAAAAAAAAATTGTGTCTTGACTTAGCCTAAAAAAATTCGTCGTGACTTGTCGAACAGTTTCGTTTCGACGAATTTGAATAAGTCCGTAATACACATACAATGTAATGTAAAATACAAACGAAATATGAAATAAAACCAAGTATCTTATAGGTCTTCCTGCTCACAGAAGAGAACAAGAGGGAACATGAGGGATTCAGATGGAATAGGGGTTTCAAGTGAATCATTATGTTCATGCCACGTGCTCGCGGAGGTCTAGAGTAGGCTATGTAGTGTCCGCTGTAGGTAGTTCCACCATTAGATAATTATTGTTATGAAAGCATCAAAATCTCAAAAACTAAACAAGATATGGAAAAATGTGTAGGGAGAATAATCGTTGGACTCGATCAGGTAAACAAAAAGTTATTGGTGAAAATTTTTCATATCTCGAAAAAAAAAAAATTGTGTCTGGACTTAGCCTAAAAAAATTCGTCGTGACTTGTCGAACAGTTTCGTTTCGACGAATTTGAATAAGTCTGTAATATACATACAATGTAATGTAAAATACAAACGAAATATGAAATAAAACTAAGTATCTTATTGGTCTTCCTGCTCATAGAAGAGAACATTAGGGAACATGAGGGATTCAGATGGAATGGGGGTTTCAAGTGTATCATTATGTTCATGCCACGTGCTCGCGGAAGTCTACAGTAGGCTATGTAGTGTCCGCTGTAGGTAGTTCCACTATTATTTAATAATTGTTATGAAAGCATCAAAATCTCAGAAACTAAAATAGATATGGAAAAATGTGTAGGGAGAATATCGTTGGACTCGATTAGGTAAACAAAAAGTTATTGGCGAAAATTTTTCATATCCCGAAAAAAAAAATTGTGTCTGGACTTAGCCTAAAAAAATTCGTCGTGACTTGTCGAACAGTTTCGTTTCGACGAATTTGAATAAGTCCGTATTATACACACAATATAATGTAAAATACAAACGAAATAGCTTAGTATAATCTGAAAGGTCTTCCTGCTCTCAGAGAGATCATAGGCATTTTGCTCATGAGGGATTCAGATAAAATTGGGGTTTCAAGTGAATCATTCTGTTCATGCCACCTTCTCGCAGAAGTCTTCAGTAGGCTATGTAGTGTCCGCTGTAGGTAGTTCCACTATTGGGTTATTACTGTTATGAAAGCATCAAAATCTCAAAAACTAAACTAGATATGGAAAAATGTGTGGGGAGAATATCGTTGGACTCGATCAGGTAAACAAAAAGTTTTTTGTGAAAATTTTTCATATCTCGAAAAAAAAAATTGTGTCTGGACTTAGCCTAAAAAAATTCGTCGTGACTTGTCGAACAGTTTCGTTTCGACGAATTTGAATAAGTCCGTATTATACACACAATATAATGTAAAATACAAACGAAATAGCTTAGTATAATCTGAAAGGTCTTCCTGCTCTCAGAGAGATCATAGGCATTTTGCTCATGAGGGATTCAGATGAAATTGGGGTTTCAAGTGAATTATGTTCATGCCACGTGCTCGCGGAGGTCTAGAGTAGGCTATGTAGTGTCCGCTGTCCACTATTAGATAATTATTGTAATGAAAGCATCAAAATCTCAAAAACTAAACTAGATATGGAAAAATGTGTAATGAGAATATCGTTGGACTCTATCAGGTGCACAAAAACTTATTGGTGAAAATTTTTCATATCTCGAAAAAAAAAAATTGTGTCTGGACTTAGCCTAAAAAAATTCGTCGTGACATGTCGAACAGTTTCGTTTCGACGAATTTGAATAAGTCCGTATTATACACGCAATATAATGTAAAATACAAACGAAATAGCTTAGTATAATCTAAAATGTCTTTCTGCTCTCAGAAGAGATCATAGGCATTTTGCTCATGAGGGATTCAGATGAAATGGGGGTTTCAAGTGAATCATTATGTTCATGCCACGTGCTCGCAGAGGTCTACAGTAGGCTATGTAGTGTCCGCTGTAGGTAGTTCCACTATTGGGTTATTACTGTTACGAAAGCATCAAAATCTCAAAAACTAAACTAGATATGGAAAAATGTGTAGGGAGAATATCGTTTGACTCGATCAGGTAAACAAAAAGTTATTGGTGAAAATTTTTCATATCTCGAAAAAAAAATTGTGTCTGGACTTGGCCTAAAAAAATTCGTCATGACTTGTCGAACAGTTTGGTTTCGACGAATTTGAATAAGTCCGTAATACACATACAATGTTATGTAAAATACAAACGAAATTATGAAATAAAACTAAGTATCTTATAGGTCTTCCTGCTCACAGAAGAGAACATGAGGGAACATGAGGGATTCAGATGGAATAGGGGTTTCAAGTGAATCATTATGTTCATGCCACGTGCTCGCGGAGGTCTAGAGTAGGCTATGTAGTGTCCGCTGTCCACTATTAGATAATTATTGTAATGAAAGCATCAAAATCTCAAAAACTAAACAAGATATGGAAAAATGTGTAGGGAGAATATCGTTGGACTCGATCAGGTGAACAAAAACTTATTGGTGAAAATTTTTCATACCTCGAAAAAAAAAATTGTGTCTGGACTTAGCCTAAAAAAATTCGTCGTGACTTGTCGAACAGTTTCGTTTCGACGAATTTGAATAAGTCCGTAATACACATACAATGTAATGTAAAATACGAACGAAATATGAAATAAAACTAATTATCTTATAGGTCTTCCTGCTCACAGAAGAGAACATGAGGGAACATGAGGGATTCAGATGGAATAGAGGTTTCAAGTGAATCATTATGTTCATGCCACGTGCTCGCGGAGGTCTAGGAGTAGGTTATGTAGTGTCCGCTGTAGGTAGTTCCACTATTAGATAATTATTGTTATGAAAGCATCAAAATCTCAAAAACTAAACAAGATATGGAAAAATGTGTAGGGAGAATATCGTTGGACTCGATCAGGTAAACAAAAAGTTATTGGTGAAAATTTTTCATATCTCGAAAAGAAAAAAATTGTGTCTGGACTTGGCCTAAAAAAATTCGTCGTGACTTGTCGAACAGTTTCGTTTCGACGAATTTGAATAAGTCTGTAATATACATATAATGTAATGTAAAATACAAACGAAATATTAAATAAAACTAAGTATCTTATTGGTCTTCCTGCTCATAGAAGAGAACGTGAGGGAACATGAGGAATTCAGATGGAATGGGGGTTTCAAGTGAATCATTATGTTCATGCCACATGCTCGCAGAGGTCTACAGTAGGCTATGTAGTGTCCGCTGTAGGTAGTTCCACTATTAGGTAATTATTGTTACGAAAGCATCAAAATCTCAAAAACTAAACTAGATATGGAAAAATGTGTAGAGAGAATATCGTTGGACTCGATCAGATAAACAAAAAGTTATTGATGAAAATTTTTCATATCTCGAAAAAAAAAATTGTGTCCGGACTTAGCCTAAAAAAATTCGTCATGACTTGTCGAACAGTTTCGTTTCGACGAATTTGAATAAGTCCGTAATACACATACAATGTAATGTAAAATACAAACGAAATATGAAATAAAACTAAGTATCTTATAGGTCTTCCTGCTCACAGAAGAGAACATGAGGGATTCAGATGAAATTGGGGTTTCAAGTGAATCATTATGTTCATGCCACGTGCTCGCAGAGGTCTACAGTAGGCTATGTAGTGTCCGCTGTAGGTAGTTCCACTATTATTTAATAATTGTTATGAAAGCATCAAAATCTCAGAAACTAAAATAGATATGGAAAAATGTGTAGGGAAAATATCGTTGGACTCGATTAGGTAAACAAAAAGTTATTGGTGAAAATTTTTCACATCCCGAAAAAAAAAATTGTGTCTGGACTTAGCCTAAAAAAATTCGTCGTGACTTGTCGAACAGTTTCGTTTCGACGAATTTGAATAAGTCCGTATTATACACACAATATAATGTAAAATACAAACGAAATAGCTTAGTATAATCTGAAAGGTCTTCCTGCTCTTAGAGAGATCATAGGCATTTTGCTCATGAGGGATTCAGATGAAATTGGGGTTTCAAGTGAATCATTATGTTCATGCCACGTGCTCGCGGAGGTCTAGAGTAGGCTATGTAGTGTCCGCTGTAGGTAGTTCCACTATTAGGTAATTATTGTTATGAAAGCATCAAAATCTCAAAAACTAAAATAGATATGGAAAAATGTGTGGGGAGAATATCGTTATACTCGATCAGGTAAACAAAAAGTTATTTGTGAAAATTTTTCATATCTCGAAAAAAAAAATTGTGTCTGGACTTAGCCTAAAAAAATTCGTCGTGACTTGTCGAACAGTTTCGTTTCGACGAATTTGAATAAGTCCGTATTATACACACAATATAATGTAAAATACAAACGAAATAGCTTAGTATAATCTGAAAGGTCTTCCTGCTCTCAGAGAGATCATAGGCATTTTGCTCATGAGGGATTCAGATGAAATTGGGGTTTCAAGTGAATCATTATGTTCATGCCACGTGCTCGCGGAGGTCTAGAGTGGGCTATGTAGTGTCCGCTGTAGGTAGTTCCACTATTAGGTAATTATTGTTATGAAAGCATCAAAATCTCAAAAACTAAACTAGATATGGAAAAATATGTGGAGAGAATATCGTTGGACTCGATCAGGTAAACAAAAAGTTATTTGTGAAAATTTTTCATATCTCGAAAAAAAAAATTGTGTCTGGACTTTGCCTAAAAAAATTCGTCGTGACTTGTCGAACAGTTTCGTTTCAACGAATTTGAATAAGTCCGTATTATTCACACAATATAATGTAAAATACATACGAAATAGCGTAGTATAATCTGGAAGGTCTTCCTGCTCTCAGATAGATCATAGGCATTTTGCTCATGAGGGATTCAGATGAACGTGGGGTTTCAAGTGAATTATGTTCATGCCACGTGCTCGCAGAGGTCTACAGTAGGCTATGTAGTGTCCGCTGTAGGTAGTTCCACTATTATTTAATAATTGTTATGAAAGCATCAAAATCTCAGAAACTAAAATAGATATGGAAAAATGTGTAGGGAAAATATCGTTGGACTCGATTAGGTAAACAAAAAGTTATTGGTGAAAATTTTTCACATCCCGAAAAAAAAAATTGTGTCTGGACTTAGCCTAAAAAAATTCGTCGTGACTTGTCGAACAGTTTCGTTTCGACGAATTTGAATAAGTCCGTATTATACACAAAATATAATGTAAAATACAAACGAAATAGCTTAGTGTAATGTAAAATGGCTTCCTGCTCTCAGAAGAGATCATAGGCATTTTGCTCATGAGGGATTCAGATGAAATTGGGCTTTCAAGTGAATCATTAGGTTCATGCCACGTTCTCACAGAGGTCTACAGTAGGCTATGTAGTGTCCGCTGTAGGTAGTTCCACTATTAGGTTATTACTGTTACGAAAGCATCAAAATCTCAAAAACTAAACTAGATATGGATAAATGTGTAGGGAGAATATCGTTTGACTCGATCAGGTAAACATAAAGTTATTGGTGAAAATTTTTCATATCTCGAAAAAAAAATTTGTGTCTGTACTTAGCCTAAAAAAATTCGTCATGACTTGTCGAACAGTTTCGTTTCGACGAATTTGAATAAGTCCGTAATACACATACAATGTAACGTAAAATACAAACGAAATATGAAATAAAACTAAGTATCTTATTGGTCTTCCTGCTCATAGAAGAGAACGTGAGGGAACATGAGGAATTCAGATGGAATGGGGGTTTCAAGTGAATCATTATGTTCATGCCACGTGCTCGCAGAGGTCTACATTAGGCTATGTAGTGTCCGCTGTAGGTATTTCCACTATTAGGTTATTATTGTTATGAAAGCATCAAAATCTCAAAAACTAAACTAGATATGGAATAATGTGTAGAGAGAATATCGTTGGACTCGATCAGGTAAACAAAAAGTTATTTGTGAAAATTTTTCATATCTCGAAAAAAAAAATTGTGTCTGGACTTAGCCTAAAAAAATTCGTCGTGACTTGTCGAACAGTTTCGTTTCGACGAATTTGAATAAGTCCGTATTATACACACAATATAATGTAAAATACAAACGAAATAGCTTAGTATAATCTGAAAGGTCTTCCTGCTCTTAGAGAGATCATAGGCATTTTGCTCATGAGGGATTCAGATGAACGTGGGGTTTCAAGTGAATTATGTTCATGCCACGTGCTCGCGGAGGTCTAGAGTAGGCTATGTAGTGTCCGCTGTAGGTAGTTCCACTATTATTTAATAATTGTTATGAAAGCATCAAAATCTCAGAAACTAAACTAGATATGGAAAAATGTGTGGGGAGAATATCGTTGGACTCGATCAGGTAAACAAAAAGTTATTTGTGAAAATTTTTCATATCTCGAAAAAAAAAATTGTGTCTGGACTTAGCCTAAAAAAATTCGTCGTGACTTGTCGAACAGTTTCGTTTCGACGAATTTGAATAAGTCCGTATTATACACACAATATAATGTAAAATACAAACGAAATAGCTTAGTATAATCTGAAAGGTCTTCCTGCTCTCAGAGAGATCATAGGCATTTTGCTCATGAGGGATTCAGATGAAATTGGGGTTTCAAGTGAATCATTATGTTCATGCCACCTTCTCTCAGAGGTCTACAGTAGGCTATGTAGTGTCCGCTGTAGGTAGTTCCACTATTAGGTAATTATTGTTACGAAAGCATCAAAATCTCAAAAACTAAACTAGATATGGAAAAATGTGTAGGGAGAATATCGTTGGACTCGATCAGGTAAACAAAAAGTTATTGGTGAAAATTTTTCATATCTCGAAAAAAAAAATTGTGTCTGGACTTAGCCTAAAAACATTCGTCATGACTTGTCGAACAGTTTCGTTTCGACGAATTTGAATAAGTCCGTAATATACATACAATGTAATGTAAAATACAAACGAAATATGAAATAAAACTAAGTATCTTATTAGTCTTCCTGCTAGTAGAAGAGAACATGAGGGAACATGAGGGATTCAGATGGAATGGAGGTTTCAAGTGAATCATTATGTTCATGCCACGTGCTCGCGGAAGTCTACAGTAGGCTATGTAGTGTCCGCTGTAGGTAGTTCCACTATTATTTAATAATTGTTATGAAAGCATCAAAATCTCAGAAACTAAACTAGATATGGAAAAATGTGTGGGGAGAATATCGTTGGACTCGATCAGGTAAACAAAAAGTTATTGGTGAAAATTTTTCATATCTCGAAAAAAAAAATTGTGTCTGGACTTAGCCTAAAAAAATTCGTCATGACTTGTCAAATAGTTTCGTTTCGACGAATTTGAATAAGTCCGTAATACACATACAATGTAATGTAAAATACGAACGAAATATGAAATAAAACTAAGTATCTTATAGGTCTTCCTGCTCACAGAAGAGAACATGAGGGAACATGAGGGATTCAGATGGAATAGAGGTTTCAAGTGAATCATTATGTTCATGCCACGTGCTCGCAGAGGTCTACATTAGGCTATGTAGTGTCCGCTGTAGGTATTTCCACTATTAGGTTATTATTGTTAGGAAAGCATCAAAATCTCAAAAACTGAACTAGATATGGAAAAATGTGTAGAGAGAATATTGTTGGACTCGATTAGGTAAACAAAAAGTTATTGATGAAAATTTTTCATATCTCGAAAAAAAAAAATTGTGTCTGGACTTAGCCTAAAAAAATTCGTCATGACTTGTCGAACAGTTTCGTTTCGACGAATTTGAATAAGTCCGTATAACACATACAATGTAATGTAAAATACAAACGAAATATGAAATAAAACTAAGTATCTTATTGGTCTTCCTGCTCATAGAAGAGAACATGAGGGAACATGAGGGATTCAGATGGAATGGGGGTTTCAAGTGAATCATTATGTTCATGCCACGTGCTCGCGGATGTCTACAGTAGGCTAGGTAGTGTCCGCTGTAGGTAGTTCCACTATTATTTAATAATTGTTATGAAAGCATCAAAATCTCAGAAACTAAAATAGATATGGAAAAATGTGTAGGGAGAATATCGTTGGACTCGATTAGGTAAACAAAAAGTTATTTGTGAAAATTTTTCATATCTCGAAAAAAAAAATTGTGTCTTGACTAAGCCTAAAAAAATTCGTCGTGACTTGTCGAACAGTTTCGTTTCGACGAATTTGAATAAGTCCGTAATACACATACAATGTAATGTAAAATACAAACGAAATATGAAATAAAACCAAGTATCTTATAGGTCTTCCTGCTCACAGAAGAGAACAAGAGGGAACATGAGGGATTCAGATGGAATAGGGGTTTCAAGTGAATCATTATGTTCATGCCACGTGCTCGCGGAGGTCTAGAGTAGGCTATGTAGTGTCCGCTGTAGGTAGTTCCACCATTAGATAATTATTGTTATGAAAGCATCAAAATCTCAAAAACTAAACAAGATATGGAAAAATGTGTAGGGAGAATAATCGTTGGACTCGATCAGGTAAACAAAAAGTTATTGGTGAAAATTTTTCATATCTCGAAAAAAAAAAAATTGTGTCTGGACTTAGCCTAAAAAAATTCGTCGTGACTTGTCGAACAGTTTCGTTTCGACGAATTTGAATAAGTCTGTAATATACATACAATGTAATGTAAAATACAAACGAAATATGAAATAAAACTAAGTATCTTATTGGTCTTCCTGCTCATAGAAGAGAACATTAGGGAACATGAGGGATTCAGATGGAATGGGGGTTTCAAGTGAATCATTATGTTCATGCCACGTGCTCGCGGAAGTCTACAGTAGGCTATGTAGTGTCCGCTGTAGGTAGTTCCACTATTATTTAATAATTGTTATGAAAGCATAAAAATCTCAGAAACTAAAATAGATATGGAAAAATGTGTAGGGAGAATATCGTTGGACTCGATTAGGTAAACAAAAAGTTATTGACGAAAATTTTTCATATCCCGAAAAAAAAAATTGTGTCTGGACTTAGCCTAAAAAAATTCGTCGTGACTTGTCGAACAGTTTCGTTTCGACGAATTTGAATAAGTCCGTATTATACACACAATATAATGTAAAATACAAACGAAATAGCTTAGTATAATCTGAAAGGTCTTCCTGCTCTCAGAGAGATCATGGGCATTTTGCTCATGAGGGATTCAGATAAAATTGGGGTTTCAAGTGAATCATTCTGTTCATGCCACCTTCTCGCAGAAGTCTTCAGTAGGCTATGTAGTGTCCGCTGTAGGTAGTTCCACTATTGGGTTATTACTGTTATGAAAGCATCAAAATCTCAAAAACTAAACTAGATATGGAAAAATGTGTGGGGAGAATATCGTTGGACTCGATCAGGTAAACAAAAAGTTTTTTGTGAAAATTTTTCATATCTCGAAAAAAAAAATTGTGTATGGACTTAGCCTAAAAAAATTCGTCGTGACTTGTCGAACAGTTTCGTTTCGACGAATTTGAATAAGTCCGTATTATACACACAATATAATGTAAAATACAAACGAAATAGCTTAGTATAATCTGAAAGGTCTTCCTGCTCTCAGAGAGATCATAGGCATTTTGCTCATGAGGGATTCAGATGAAATTGGGGTTTCAAGTGAATTATGTTCATGCCACGTGCTCGCGGAGGTCTAGAGTAGGCTATGTAGTGTCCGCTGTCCACTATTAGATAATTATTGTAATGAAAGCATCAAAATCTCAAAAACTAAACTAGATATGGTAAAATGTGTAATGAGAATATCGTTGGACTCTATCAGGTGCACAAAAACTTATTGGTGAAAATTTTTCATATCTCGAAAAAAAAAATTGTGTCTGGACTTAGCCTAAAAAAATTCGTCGTGACATGTCGAACAGTTTCGTTTCGACGAATTTGAATAAGTCCGTATTATACACGCAATATAATGTAAAATACAAACGAAATAGCTTAGTATAATCTAAAATGTCTTTCTGCTCTCAGAAGAGATCATAGGCATTTTGCTCATGAGGGATTCAGATGAAATGGGGGTTTCAAGTGAATCATTATGTTCATGCCACGTGCTCGCAGAGGTCTACAGTAGGCTATGTAGTGTCCGCTGTAGGTAGTTCCACTATTGGGTTATTACTGTTACGAAAGCATCAAAATCTCAAAAACTAAACTAGATATGGAAAAATGTGTAGGGAGAATATCGTTTGACTCGATCAGGTAAACAAAAAGTTATTGGTGAAAATTTTTCATATCTCGAAAAAAAAATTGTGTCTGGACTTGGCTTAAAAAAATTCGTCATGACTTGTCGAACAGTTTGGTTTCGACGAATTTGAATAAGTCCGTAATACACATACAATGTTATGTAAAATACAAACGAAATTATGAAATAAAACTAAGTATCTTATAGGTCTTCCTGCTCACAGAAGAGAACATGAGGGAACATGAGGGATTCAGATGGAATAGGGGTTTCAAGTGAATCATCATGTTCATGCCACGTGCTCGCGGAGGTCTAGAGTAGGCTATGTAGTGTCCGCTGTCCACTATTAGATAATTATTGTAATGAAAGCATCAAAATCTCAAAAACTAAACAAGATATGGAAAAATGTGTAGGGAGAATATCGTTGGACTCGATCAGGTGAACAAAAACTTATTGTTGAAAATTTTTCATACCTCGAAAAAAAAAATTGTGTCTGGACTTAGCCTAAAAAAATTCGTCGTGACTTGTCGAACAGTTTCGTTTCGACGAATTTGAATAAGTCCGTAATACACATACAATGTAATGTAAAATACGAACGAAATATGAAATAAAACTAATTATCTTATAGGTCTTCCTGCTCACAGAAGAGAACATGAGGGAACATGAGGGATTCAGATGGAATAGAGGTTTCAAGTGAATCATTATGTTCATGCCACGTGCTCGCGGAGGTCTAGGAGTAGGTTATGTAGTGTCCGCTGTAGGTAGTTCCACTATTAGATAATTATTGTTATGAAAGCATCAAAATCTCAAAAACTAAACAAGATATGGAAAAATGTGTAGGGAGAATATCGTTGGACTCGATCAGGAAAAGAAAAAGTTATTGGTGAAAATTTTTCATATCTCGAAAAGAAAAAAATTGTGTCTGGACTTGGCCTAAAAAAATTCGTCGTGACTTGTCGAACAGTTTCGTTTCGACGAATTTGAATAAGTCTGTAATATACATATAATGTAATGTAAAATACAAACGAAATATTAAATAAAACTAAGTATCTTATTGGTCTTCCTGCTCATAGAAGAGAACGTGAGGGAACATGAGGAATTCAGATGGAATGGGGGTTTCAAGTGAATCATTATGTTCATGCCACATGCTCGCAGAGGTCTACAGTAGGCTATGTAGTGTCCGCTGTAGGTAGTTCCACTATTATTTAATAATTGTTATGAAAGCATCAAAATCTCAGAAAATAAACTAGATATGGAAAAATGTGTGGGGAGAATATCGTTGGACTCGATCAGGTTAACAAAAAGTTATTTGTGAAAATTTTTCATATCTCGAAAAAAAAAATTGTGTCTGGACTTAAGCCTAAAAAAATTCGTCGTGACTTGTCGAACAGTTTCGTTTCGACGAATTTGAATAAGTCTGTAATATACATACAATGTAATGTAAAATACAAACGAAATATTAAATAAAACTAAGTATCTTATTGGTCTTCCTGGTCATAGAAGAGAACATGAGGGAACATGAGGGATTCAGATGGAATGGGGGTTTCAAGTGAATCATTATGTTCATGCCACGTGCTCGCAGAGGTCTACAGTAGGCTATGTAGTGTCCGCTGTAGGTATTTCCACTATTAGGTTATTATTGTTAGGAAAGCATCAAAATCTCAAAAACTAAACTAGATATGGAAAAATGTGTAGAAAGAATATCGTTGGACTCGATCAGATAAACAAAAAGTTATTGATGAAAATTTTTCATATCTCGAAAAAAAAAATTGTGTCCGGACTTAGCCTAAAAAAATTCGTCATGACTTGTCGAACAGTTTCGTTTCGACGAATTTGAATAAGTCCGTAATACACATACAATGTAATGTAAAATACAAACGAAATATGAAATAAAACTAAGTATCAGATAGGTCTTCCTGCTCACAGAAGAGAACATGAGGGATTCAGATGAAATTGGGGTTTCAAGTGAATCATTATGTTCATGCCACGTGCTCGCAGAGGTCTACAGTAGGCTATGTAGTGTCCGCTGTAGGTAGTTCCACTATTATTTAATAATTGTTATGAAAGCATCAAAATCTCAGAAACTAAAATAGATATGGAAAAATGTGTAGGGAAAATATCGTTGGACTCGATTAGGTAAACAAAAAGTTATTGGTGAAAATTTTTCACATCCCGAAAAAAAAAATTGTGTCTGGACTTAGCCTAAAAAAATTCGTCGTGACTTGTCGAACAGTTTCGTTTCGACGAATTTGAATAAGTCCGTATTATACACAAAATATAATGTAAAATACAAACGAAATAGCTTAGTGTAATGTAAAATGGCTTCCTGCTCTCAGAAGAGATCATAGGCATTTTGCTCATGAGGGATTCAGATGAAATTGGGCTTTCAAGTGAATCATTAGGTTCATGCCACGTTCTCACAGAGGTCTACAGTAGGCTATGTAGTGTCCGCTGTAGGTAGTTCCACTATTAGGTTATTACTGTTACGAAAGCATCAAAATCTCAAAAACTAAACTAGATATGGATAAATGTGTAGGGAGAATATCGTTTGACTCGATCAGGTAAACATAAAGTTATTGGTGAAAATTTTTCATATCTCGAAAAAAAAATTTGTGTCTGTACTTAGCCTAAAAAAATTCGTCATGACTTGTCGAACAGTTTCGTTTCGACGAATTTGAATAAGTCCGTAATACACATACAATGTAACGTAAAATACAAACGAAATATGAAATAAAACTAAGTATCTTATTGGTCTTCCTGCTCATAGAAGAGAACGTGAGGGAACATGAGGAATTCAGATGGAATGGGGGTTTCAAGTGAATCATTATGTTCATGCCACGTGCTCGCAGAGGTCTACATTAGGCTATGTAGTGTCCGCTGTAGGTATTTCCACTATTAGGTTATTATTGTTATGAAAGCATCAAAATCTCAAAAACTAAACTAGATATGGAATAATGTGTAGAGAGAATATCGTTGGACTCGATCAGGTAAACAAAAAGTTATTTGTGAAAATTTTTCATATCTCGAAAAAAAAAATTGTGTCTGGACTTAGCCTAAAAAAATTCGTCGTGACTTGTCGAACAGTTTCGTTTCGACGAATTTGAATAAGTCCGTATTATACACACAATATAATGTAAAATACAAACGAAATAGCTTAGTATAATCTGAAAGGTCTTCCTGCTCTTAGAGAGATCATAGGCATTTTGCTCAAGAGGGATTCAGATGAAATTGGGGTTTCAAGTGAATCATTATGTTCATGCCACGTGCTCGCGGAGGTCTAGAGTAGGCTATGTAGTGTCCGCTGTAGGTAGTTCCACTATTAGGTAATTATTGTTATGAAAGCATCAAAATCTCAAAAACTAAAATAGATATGGAAAAATGTGTGGGGAGAATATCGTTATACTCGATCAGGTAAACAAAAAGTTATTTGTGAAAATTTTTCATATCTCGAAAAAAAAAAATGTGTCTGGACTTTGCCTAAAAAAATTCGTCGTGACTTGTCGAACAGTTTCGTTTCGACGAATTTGAATAAGTCCGTATTATACACACAATATAATGTAAAATACAAACGAAATAGCTTAGTATAATCTGAAAGGTCTTCCTGCTCTCAGAGAGGTCATAGGCATTTTGCTCACGAGGGATTCGGATGAAATTGGAGTGTCAAGTGAATCATTATGTTCATGCCACCTTCTCGCAGAGGTCTACAGTAGGCTACGTAGTGTCCGCTGTAGGTAGTTCCACTATTATTCAATAATTGTTATGAAAGCATCAAAATATCAGAAACTAAAATAGATATATAAAAATGTGTAGGGAGAATATCGTTGGACTCGATCAGGTAAACAAAATGTTATGGATGAAAATTTTTCATATCTCGAAAAAAAAAATTGTGTCTGGACTTAGCCTAAAAAAATTCGTCGTGACTTGTCGAACAGTTTCGTTTCGACGAATTTGAATAAGTCCGTATTATACACACAATATAATGTAAAATACAAACGAAATAGCTTAGTATAATCTGAAAGGTCTTCCTGCTCTCAGAGAGATCATAGGCATTTTGCTCATGAGGGATTCAGATGAAATTGGGGTTTCAAGTGAATCATTATGTTCATGCCACGTGCTCGCAGAGGTCTACAGTAGGCTATGTGGTGTCCGCTGTAGGTAGTTCCACTATTATTTAATAATTGTTATGAAAGCATCAAAATCTCAGAAACTAAAATAGATATGGAAAAATGTGTAGGGAGAATATCGTTGGACTCGATCAGGTAAACAAAAAGTTACTGGTGAAAATTTTTCATATCTCGAAAAAAAAAATTGTCTGGACTTAGCCTAAAAAAATTAGTCGTGACTTGTCGAACAGTTTCGTTTCGACGAATTTGAATAAGTCTGTAATATACATACAATGTAATGTAAAATACAAACGAAATATTAAATAAAACTAAGTATCTTATTGGTCTTCCTGGTCATAGAAGAGAACATGAGGGAACATGAGGGATTCAGATGGAATGGGGGTTTCAAGTGAATCATTATGTTCATGCCACGTGCTCGCAGAGGTCTACAGTAGGCTATGTAGTGTCCGCTGTAGGTATTTCCACTATTAGGTTATTATTGTTAGGAAAGCATCAAAATCTCAAAAACTGAACTAGATATGGAAAAATGTGTAGAGAGAATATTGTTGGACTCGATTAGGTAAACAAAAAGTTATTGATGAAAATTTTTCATATCTCGAAAAAAAAAAATTGTGTCTGGACTTAGCCTAAAAAAATTCGTCATGACTTGTCGAACAGTTTCGTTTCGACGAATTTGAATAAGTCCGTATAACACATACAATGTAATGTAAAATACAAACGAAATATGAAATAAAACTAAGTATCTTATTGGTCTTCCTGCTCATAGAAGAGAACATGAGGGAACATGAGGGATTCAGATGGAATGGGGGTTTCAAGTGAATCATTATGTTCATGCCACGTGCTCGCGGATGTCTACAGTAGGCTAGGTAGTGTCCGCTGTAGGTAGTTCCACTATTATTTAATAATTGTTATGAAAGCATCAAAATCTCAGAAACTAAAATAGATATGGAAAAATGTGTAGGGAGAATATCGTTGGACTCGATTAGGTAAACAAAAAGTTATTTGTGAAAATTTTTCATATCTCGAAAAAAAAAATTGTGTCTTGACTTAGCCTAAAAAAATTCGTCGTGACTTGTCGAACAGTTTCGTTTCGACGAATTTGAATAAGTCCGTAATACACATACAATGTAATGTAAAATACAAACGAAATATGAAATAAAACCAAGTATCTTATAGGTCTTCCTGCTCACAGAAGAGAACAAGAGGGAACATGAGGGATTCAGATGGAATAGGGGTTTCAAGTGAATCATTATGTTCATGCCACGTGCTCGCGGAGGTCTAGAGTAGGCTATGTAGTGTCCGCTGTAGGTAGTTCCACCATTAGATAATTATTGTTATGAAAGCATCAAAATCTCAAAAACTAAACAAGATATGGAAAAATGTGTAGGGAGAATAATCGTTGGACTCGATCAGGTAAACAAAAAGTTATTGGTGAAAATTTTTCATATCTCGAAAAAAAAAAAATTGTGTCTGGACTTAGCCTAAAAAAATTCGTCGTGACTTGTCGAACAGTTTCGTTTCGACGAATTTGAATAAGTCTGTAATATACATACAATGTAATGTAAAATACAAACGAAATATGAAATAAAACTAAGTATCTTATTGGTCTTCCTGCTCATAGAAGAGAACATTAGGGAACATGAGGGATTCAGATGGAATGGGGGTTTCAAGTGAATCATTATGTTCATGCCACGTGCTCGCGGAAGTCTACAGTAGGCTATGTAGTGTCCGCTGTAGGTAGTTCCACTATTATTTAATAATTGTTATGAAAGCATCAAAATCTCAGAAACTAAAATAGATATGGAAAAATGTGTAGGGAGAATATCGTTGGACTCGATTAGGTAAACAAAAAGTTATTGGCGAAAATTTTTCATATCCCGAAAAAAAAAATTGTGTCTGGACTTAGCCTAAAAAAATTCGTCGTGACTTGTCGAACAGTTTCGTTTCGACGAATTTGAATAAGTCCGTATTATACACACAATATAATGTAAAATACAAACGAAATAGCTTAGTATAATCTGAAAGGTCTTCCTGCTATCAGAGAGATCATGGGCATTTTGCTCATGAGGGATTCAGATAAAATTGGGGTTTCAAGTGAATCATTCTGTTCATGCCACCTTCTCGCAGAAGTCTTCAGTAGGCTATGTAGTGTCCGCTGTAGGTAGTTCCACTATTGGGTTATTACTGTTATGAAAGCATCAAAATCTCAAAAACTAAACTAGATATGGAAAAATGTGTGGGGAGAATATCGTTGGACTCGATCAGGTAAACAAAAAGTTTTTTGTGAAAATTTTTCATATCTCGAAAAAAAAAATTGTGTCTGGACTTAGCCTAAAAAAATTCGTCGTGACTTGTCGAACAGTTTCGTTTCGACGAATTTGAATAAGTCCGTATTATACACACAATATAATGTAAAATACAAACGAAATAGCTTAGTATAATCTGAAAGGTCTTCCTGCTCTCAGAGAGATCATAGGCATTTTGCTCATGAGGGATTCAGATGAAATTGGGGTTTCAAGTGAATTATGTTCATGCCACGTGCTCGCGGAGGTCTAGAGTAGGCTATGTAGTGTCCGCTGTCCACTATTAGATAATTATTGTAATGAAAGCATCAAAATCTCAAAAACTAAACTAGATATGGTAAAATGTGTAATGAGAATATCGTTGGACTCTATCAGGTGCACAAAAACTTATTGGTGAAAATTTTTCATATCTCGAAAAAAAAAAATTGTGTCTGGACTTAGCCTAAAAAAATTCGTCGTGACATGTCGAACAGTTTCGTTTCGACGAATTTGAATAAGTCCGTATTATACACGCAATATAATGTAAAATACAAACGAAATAGCTTAGTATAATCTAAAATGTCTTTCTGCTCTCAGAAGAGATCATAGGCATTTTGCTCATGAGGGATTCAGATGAAATGGGGGTTTCAAGTGAATCATTATGTTCATGCCACGTGCTCGCAGAGGTCTACAGTAGGCTATGTAGTGTCCGCTGTAGGTAGTTCCACTATTGGGTTATTACTGTTACGAAAGCATCAAAATCTCAAAAACTAAACTAGATATGGAAAAATGTGTAGGGAGAATATCGTTTGACTCGATCAGGTAAACAAAAAGTTATTGGTGAAAATTTTTCATATCTCGAAAAAAAAATTGTGTCTGGACTTGGCCTAAAAAAATTCGTCATGACTTGTCGAACAGTTTGGTTTCGACGAATTTGAATAAGTCCGTAATACACATACAATGTTATGTAAAATACAAACGAAATTATGAAATAAAACTAAGTATCTTATAGGTCTTCCTGCTCACAGAAGAGAACATGAGGGAACATGAGGGATTCAGATGGAATAGGGGTTTCAAGTGAATCATTATGTTCATGCCACGTGCTCGCGGAGGTCTAGAGTAGGCTATGTAGTGTCCGCTGTCCACTATTAGATAATTATTGTAATGAAAGCATCAAAATCTCAAAAACTAAACAAGATATGGAAAAATGTGTAGGGAGAATATCGTTGGACTCGATCAGGTGAACAAAAACTTATTGGTGAAAATTTTTCATACCTCGAAAAAAAAAATTGTGTCTGGACTTAGCCTAAAAAAATTCGTCGTGACTTGTCGAACAGTTTCGTTTCGACGAATTTGAATAAGTCCGTAAAACACATACAATGTAATGTAAAATACGAACGAAATATGAAATAAAACTAATTATCTTATAGGTCTTCCTGCTCACAGAAGAGAACATGAGGGAACATGAGGGATTCAGATGGAATAGAGGTTTCAAGTGAATCATTATGTTCATGCCACGTGCTCGCGGAGGTCTAGGAGTAGGTTATGTAGTGTCCGCTGTAGGTAGTTCCACTATTAGATAATTATTGTTATGAAAGCATCAAAATCTCAAAAACTAAACAAGATATGGAAAAATGTGTAGGGAGAATATCGTTGGACTCGATCAGGTAAACAAAAAGTTATTGGTGAAAATTTTTCATATCTCGAAAAGAAAAAAATTGTGTCTGGACTTGGCCTAAAAAAATTCGTCGTGACTTGTCGAACAGTTTCGTTTCGACGAATTTGAATAAGTCTGTAATATACATATAATGTAATGTAAAATACAAACGAAATATTAAATAAAACTAAGTATCTTATTGGTCTTCCTGCTCATAGAAGAGAACGTGAGGGAACATGAGGAATTCAGATGGAATGGGGGTTTCAAGTGAATCATTATGTTCATGCCACATGCTCGCAGAGGTCTACAGTAGGCTATGTAGTGTCCGCTGTAGGTAGTTCCACTATTAGGTAATTATTGTTACGAAAGCATCAAAATCTCAAAAACTAAACTAGATATGGAAAAATGTGTAGAGAGAATATCGTTGGACTCGATCAGATAAACAAAAAGTTATTGATGAAAATTTTTCATATCTCGAAAAAAAAAATTGTGTCCGGACTTAGCCTAAAAAAATTCGTCATGACTTGTCGAACAGTTTCGTTTCGACGAATTTGAATAAGTCCGTAATACACATACAATGTAATGTAAAATACAAACGAAATATGAAATAAAACTAAGTATCTTATAGGTCTTCCTGCTCACAGAAGAGAACATGAGGGATTCAGATGAAATTGGGGTTTCAAGTGAATCATTATGTTCATGCCACGTGCTCGCAGAGGTCTACAGTAGGCTATGTAGTGTCCGCTGTAGGTAGTTCCACTATTATTTAATAATTGTTATGAAAGCATCAAAATCTCAGAAACTAAAATAGATATGGAAAAATGTGTAGTTAAAATATCGTTGGACTCGATTAGGTAAACAAAAAGTTATTGGTGAAAATTTTTCACATCCCGAAAAAAAAAATTGTGTCTGGACTTAGCCTAAAAAAATTCGTCGTGACTTGTCGAACAGTTTCGTTTCGACGAATTTGAATAAGTCCGTATTATACACAAAATATAATGTAAAATACAAACGAAATAGCTTAGTGTAATGTGAAATGGCTTCCTGCTCTCAGAAGAGATCATAGGCATTTTGCTCATGAGGGATTCAGATGAAATTGGGCTTTCAAGTGAATCATTAGGTTCATGCCACGTTCTCACAGAGGTCTACAGTAGGCTATGTAGTGTCCGCTGTAGGTAGTTCCACTATTAGGTTATTACTGTTACGAAAGCATCAAAATCTCAAAAACTAAACTAGATATGGATAAATGTGTAGGGAGAATATCGTTTGACTCGATCAGGTAAACATAAAGTTATTGGTGAAAATTTTTCATATCTCGAAAAAAAAATTTGTGTCTGTACTTAGCCTAAAAAAATTCGTCATGACTTGTCGAACAGTTTCGTTTCGACGAATTTGAATAAGTCCGTAATACACATACAATGTAACGTAAAATACAAACGAAATATGAAATAAAACTAAGTATCTTATTGGTCTTCCTGCTCATAGAAGAGAACGTGAGGGAACATGAGGAATTCAGATGGAATGGGGGTTTCAAGTGAATCATTATGTTCATGCCACGTGCTCGCAGAGGTCTACATTAGGCTATGTAGTGTCCGCTGTAGGTATTTCCACTATTAGGTTATTATTGTTATGAAAGCATCAAAATCTCAAAAACTAAACTAGATATGGAATAATGTGTAGAGAGAATATCGTTGGACTCGATCAGGTAAACAAAAAGTTATTTGTGAAAATTTTTCATATCTCGAAAAAAAAAATTGTGTCTGGACTTAGCCTAAAAAAATTCGTCGTGACTTGTCGAACAGTTTCGTTTCGACGAATTTGAATAAGTCCGTATTATACACACAATATAATGTAAAATACAAACGAAATAGCTTAGTATAATCTGAAAGGTCTTCCTGCTCTTAGAGAGATCATAGGCATTTTGCTCATGAGGGATTCAGATGAAATTGGGGTTTCAAGTGAATCATTATGTTCATGCCACGTGCTCGCGGAGGTCTAGAGTAGGCTATGTAGTGTCCGCTGTAGGTAGTTCCACTATTAGGTAATTATTGTTATGAAAGCATCAAAATCTCAAAAACTAAAATAGATATGGAAAAATGTGTGGGGAGAATATCGTTATACTCGATCAGGTAAACAAAAAGTTATTTGTGAAAATTTTTCATATCTCGAAAAAAAAAATTGTGTCTGGACTTAGCCTAAAAAAATTCGTCGTGACTTGTCGAACAGTTTCGTTTCGACGAATTTGAATAAGTCCGTATTATACACACAATATAATGTAAAATACAAACGAAATAGCTTAGTATAATCTGAAAGGTCTTCCTGCTCTCAGAGAGATCATAGGCATTTTGCTCATGAGGGATTCAGATGAAATTGGGGTTTCAAGTGAATCATTATGTTCATGCCACGTGCTCGCGGAGGTCTAGAGTGGGCTATGTAGTGTCCGCTGTAGGTAGTTCCACTATTAGGTAATTATTGTTATGAAAGCATCAAAATCTCAAAAACTAAACTAGATATGGAAAAATATGTGGAGAGAATATCGTTGGACTCGATCAGGTAAACAAAAAGTTATTTGTGAAAATTTTTCATATCTCGAAAAAAAAAATTGTGTCTGGACTTTGCCTAAAAAAATTCGTCGTGACTTGTCGAACAGTTTCGTTTCAACGAATTTGAATAAGTCCGTATTATTCACACAATATAATGTAAAATACATACGAAATAGCGTAGTATAATCTGGAAGGTCTTCCTGCTCTCAGATAGATCATAGGCATTTTGCTCATGAGGGATTCAGATGAACGTGGGGTTTCAAGTGAATT
Source organism: Chrysolina haemoptera (assembly GCA_958298965.1). Taxonomy (NCBI): domain Eukaryota; kingdom Metazoa; phylum Arthropoda; class Insecta; order Coleoptera; family Chrysomelidae; genus Chrysolina; species Chrysolina haemoptera. The sequence goes on along the minus strand of OY282603.1, from coordinate 17,747,522 downwards.
ATGTTCATGCCACGTGCTCGCAGAGGTCTACAGTAGGCTATGTAGTGTCCGCTGTAGGTAGTTCCACTATTATTTAATAATTGTTATGAAAGCATCAAAATCTCAGAAACTAAAATAGATATGGAAAAATGTGTAGGGAGAATAACGTTGGACTCGATTAGGTAAACAAAAAGTTATTGGTGAAAATTTTTCATATCCCGAAAAAAAAATTGTGTCCGGACTTAGCCTAAAAAAATTCGTTGTGACTTGTCGAACAGTTTCGTTTCGACGAATTTGAATAAGTCCGTATTATACACACAATATAATGTAAAATACAAACGAAATAGCTTAGTATAATCTGAAAGGTCTTCCTGCTCTCAGAGAGATCATAGGCATTTTGCTCATGAGGGATTCAGATGAAATTGGGGTTTCAAGTGAATCATTATGTTCATGCCACCTTCTCTCAGAGGTCTACAGTAGGCTATGTAGTGTCCGCTGTAGGTAGTTCCACTATTAGGTAATTATTGTTACGAAAGCATCAAAATCTCAAAAACTAAACTAGATATGGAAAAATGTGTAGGGAGAATATCGTTGGACTCGATCAGGTAAACAAAAAGTTATTGGTGAAAATTTTTCATATCTCGAAAAAAAAAATTGTGTCTGGACTTAGCCTAAAAACATTCGTCATGACTTGTCGAACAGTTCCGTTTCGACGAATTTGAATAAGTCCGTAATATACATACAATGTAATGTAAAATACAAACGAAATATGAAATAAAACTAAGCATCTTATTAGTCTTCCTGCTAGTAGAAGAGAACATGAGGGAACATGAGGGATTCAGATGGAATGGAGGTTTCAAGTGAATCATTATGTTCATGCCACGTGCTCGCGGAAGTCTACAGTAGGCTATGTAGTGTCCGCTGTAGGTAGTTCCACTATTATTTAATAATTGTTATGAAAGCATCAAAATCTCAGAAACTAAACTAGATATGGAAAAATGTGTGGGGAGAATATCGTTGGACTCGATCAGGTAAACAAAAAGTTATTTGTGAAAATTTTTCATATCTCGAAAAAAAAAATTGTGTCTGGACTTGGCCTTAAAAAATTCGTCGTGACTTGTCGAACAGTTTCGTTTCGACGAATTTGAATAAGTCCGTAATACACATACAATGTAATGTAAAATACGAACGAAATATGAAATAAAACTAAGTATCTTATAGGTCTTCCTGCTCACAGAAGAGAACATGAGGGAACATGAGGGATTCAGATGGAATAGAGGTTTCAAGTGAATCATTATGTTCATGCCACGTGCTCGCGGAAGTCTACAGTAGGCTATGTAGTGTCCGCTGTAGGTAGTTCCACTATTATTTAATAATTGTTATGAAAGCATCAAAATCTCAGAAAATAAACTAGATATGGAAAAATGTGTGGGGAGAATATCGTTGGACTCGATCAGGTTAACAAAAAGTTATTTGTGAAAATTTTTCATATCTCGAAAAAAAAAATTGTGTCTGGACTTAAGCCTAAAAAAATTCGTCGTGACTTGTCGAACAGTTTCGTTTCGACGAATTTGAATAAGTCTGTAATATACATACAATGTAATGTAAAATACAAACGAAATATTAAATAAAACTAAGTATCTTATTGGTCTTCCTGGTCATAGAAGAGAACATGAGGGAACATGAGGGATTCAGATGGAATGGGGGTTTCAAGTGAATCATTATGTTCATGCCACGTGCTCGCAGAGGTCTACAGTAGGCTATGTAGTGTCCGCTGTAGGTATTTCCACTATTAGGTTATTATTGTTAGGAAAGCATCAAAATCTCAAAAACTAAACTAGATATGGAAAAATGTGTAGAGAGAATATCGTTGGACTCGATCAGATAAACAAAAAGTTATTGATGAAAATTTTTCATATCTCGAAAAAAAAAATTGTGTCCGGACTTAGCCTAAAAAAATTCGTCATGACTTGTCGAACAGTTTCGTTTCGACGAATTTGAATAAGTCCGTAATACACATACAATGTAATGTAAAATACAAACGAAATATGAAATAAAACTAAGTATCAGATAGGTCTTCCTGCTCACAGAAGAGAACATGAGGGATTCAGATGAAATTGGGGTTTCAAGTGAATCATTATGTTCATGCCACGTGCTCGCAGAGGTCTACAGTAGGCTATGTAGTGTCCGCTGTAGGTAGTTCCACTATTATTTAATAATTGTTATGAAAGCATCAAAATCTCAGAAACTAAAATAGATATGGAAAAATGTGTAGGGAAAATATCGTTGGACTCGATTAGGTAAACAAAAAGTTATTGGTGAAAATTTTTCACATCCCGAAAAAAAAAATTGTGTCTGGACTTAGCCTAAAAAAATTCGTCGTGACTTGTCGAACAGTTTCGTTTCGACGAATTTGAATAAGTCCGTATTATACACAAAATATAATGTAAAATACAAACGAAATAGCTTAGTGTAATGTAAAATGGCTTCCTGCTCTCAGAAGAGATCATAGGCATTTTGCTCATGAGGGATTCAGATGAAATTGGGCTTTCAAGTGAATCATTAGGTTCATGCCACGTTCTCACAGAGGTCTACAGTAGGCTATGTAGTGTCCGCTGTAGGTAGTTCCACTATTAGGTTATTACTGTTACGAAAGCATCAAAATCTCAAAAACTAAACTAGATATGGATAAATGTGTAGGGAGAATATCGTTTGACTCGATCAGGTAAACATAAAGTTATTGGTGAAAATTTTTCATATCTCGAAAAAAAAATTTGTGTCTGTACTTAGCCTAAAAAAATTCGTCATGACTTGTCGAACAGTTTCGTTTCGACGAATTTGAATAAGTCCGTAATACACATACAATGTAACGTAAAATACAAACGAAATATGAAATAAAACTAAGTATCTTATTGGTCTTCCTGCTCATAGAAGAGAACGTGAGGGAACATGAGGAATTCAGATGGAATGGGGGTTTCAAGTGAATCATTATGTTCATGCCACGTGCTCGCAGAGGTCTACATTAGGCTATGTAGTGTCCGCTGTAGGTATTTCCACTATTAGGTTATTATTGTTATGAAAGCATCAAAATCTCAAAAACTAAACTAGATATGGAATAATGTGTAGAGAGAATATCGTTGGACTCGATCAGGTAAACAAAAAGTTATTTGTGAAAATTTTTCATATCTCGAAAAAAAAAATTGTGTCTGGACTTAGCCTAAAAAAATTCGTCGTGACTTGTCGAACAGTTTCGTTTCGACGAATTTGAATAAGTCCGTATTATACACACAATATAATGTAAAATACAAACGAAATAGCTTAGTATAATCTGAAAGGTCTTCCTGCTCTTTGAGAGATCATAGGCATTTTGCTCAAGAGGGATTCAGATGAAATTGGGGTTTCAAGTGAATCATTATGTTCATGCCACGTGCTCGCGGAGGTCTAGAGTAGGCTATGTAGTGTCCGCTGTAGGTAGTTCCACTATTAGGTAATTATTGTTATGAAAGCATCAAAATCTCAAAAACTAAAATAGATATGGAAAAATGTGTGGGGAGAATATCGTTATACTCGATCAGGTAAACAAAAAGTTATTTGTGAAAATTTTTCATATCTCGAAAAAAAAAAATGTGTCTGGACTTTGCCTAAAAAAATTCGTCGTGACTTGTCGAACAGTTTCGTTTCGACGAATTTGAATAAGTCCGTATTATACACACAATATAATGTAAAATACAAACGAAATAGCTTAGTATATATAATCTGAAAGGTCTTCCTGCTCTCAGAGAGATCATAGGCATTTTGCTCACGAGGGATTCGGATGAAATTGGAGTGTCAAGTGAATCATTATGTTCATGCCACCTTCTCGCAGAGGTCTACAGTAGGCTACGTAGTGTCCGCTGTAGGTAGTTCCACTATTATTCAATAATTGTTATGAAAGCATCAAAATATCAGAAACTAAAATAGATATATAAAAATGTGTAGGGAGAATATCGTTGGACTCGATCAGGTAAACAAAATGTTATGGATGAAAATTTTTCATATCTCGAAAAAAAAAATTGTGTCTGGACTTAGCCTAAAAAAATTCGTCGTGACTTGTCGAACAGTTTCGTTTCGACGAATTTGAATAAGTCCGTATTATACACACAATATAATGTAAAATACAAACGAAATAGCTTAGTATAATCTGAAAGGTCTTCCTGCTCTCAGAGAGATCATAGGCATTTTGCTCATGAGGGATTCAGATGAAATTGGGGTTTCAAGTGAATCATTATGTTCATGCCACGTGCTCGCAGAGGTCTACAGTAGGCTATGTGGTGTCCGCTGTAGGTAGTTCCACTATTATTTAATAATTGTTATGAAAGCATCAAAATCTCAGAAACTAAAATAGATATGGAAAAATGTGTAGGGAGAATATCGTTGGACTCGATCAGGTAAACAAAAAGTTACTGGTGAAAATTTTTCATATCTCGAAAAAAAAAAATTGTCTGGACTTAGCCTAAAAAAATTAGTCGTGACTTGTCGAACAGTTTCGTTTCGACGAATTTGAATAAGTCTGTAATATACATACAATGTAATGTAAAATACAAACGAAATATTAAATAAAACTAAGTATCTTATTGGTCTTCCTGGTCATAGAAGAGAACATGAGGGAACATGAGGGATTCAGATGGAATGGGGGTTTCAAGTGAATCATTATGTTCATGCCACGTGCTCGCAGAGGTCTACAGTAGGCTATGTAGTGTCCGCTGTAGGTATTTCCACTATTAGGTTATTATTGTTAGGAAAGCATCAAAATCTCAAAAACTGAACTAGATATGGAAAAATGTGTAGAGAGAATATTGTTGGACTCGATTAGGTAAACAAAAAGTTATTGATGAAAATTTTTCATATCTCGAAAAAAAAAAATTGTGTCTGGACTTAGCCTAAAAAAATTCGTCATGACTTGTCGAACAGTTTCGTTTCGACGAATTTGAATAAGTCCGTATAACACATACAATGTAATGTAAAATACAAACGAAATATGAAATAAAACTAAGTATCTTATTGGTCTTCCTGCTCATAGAAGAGAACATGAGGGAACATGAGGGATTCAGATGGAATGGGGGTTTCAAGTGAATCATTATGTTCATGCCACGTGCTCGCGGATGTCTACAGTAGGCTAGGTAGTGTCCGCTGTAGGTAGTTCCACTATTATTTAATAATTGTTATGAAAGCATCAAAATCTCAGAAACTAAAATAGATATGGAAAAATGTGTAGGGAGAATATCGTTGGACTCGATTAGGTAAACAAAAAGTTATTTGTGAAAATTTTTCATATCTCGAAAAAAAAAATTGTGTCTTGACTTAGCCTAAAAAAATTCGTCGTGACTTGTCGAACAGTTTCGTTTCGACGAATTTGAATAAGTCCGTAATACACATACAATGTAATGTAAAATACAAACGAAATATGAAATAAAACCAAGTATCTTATAGGTCTTCCTGCTCACAGAAGAGAACAAGAGGGAACATGAGGGATTCAGATGGAATAGGGGTTTCAAGTGAATCATTATGTTCATGCCACGTGCTCGCGGAGGTCTAGAGTAGGCTATGTAGTGTCCGCTGTAGGTAGTTCCACCATTAGATAATTATTGTTATGAAAGCATCAAAATCTCAAAAACTAAACAAGATATGGAAAAATGTGTAAGGAGAATAATCGTTGGACTCGATCAGGTAAACAAAAAGTTATTGGTGAAAATTTTTCATATCTCGAAAAAAAAAAAATTGTGTCTGGACTTAGCCTAAAAAAATTCGTCGTGACTTGTCGAACAGTTTCGTTTCGACGAATTTGAATAAGTCTGTAATATACATACAATGTAATGTAAAATACAAACGAAATATGAAATAAAACTAAGTATCTTATTGGTCTTCCTGCTCATAGAAGAGAACATTAGGGAACATGAGGGATTCAGATGGAATGGGGGTTTCAAGTGAATCATTATGTTCATGCCACGTGCTCGCGGAAGTCTACAGTAGGCTATGTAGTGTCCGCTGTAGGTAGTTCCACTATTATTTAATAATTGTTATGAAAGCATCAAAATCTCAGAAACTAAAATAGATATGGAAAAATGTGTAGGGAGAATATCGTTGGACTCGATTAGGTAAACAAAAAGTTATTGGCGAAAATTTTTCATATCCCGAAAAAAAAAATTGTGTCTGGACTTAGCCTAAAAAAATTCGTCGTGACTTGTCGAACAGTTTCGTTTCGACGAATTTGAATAAGTCCGTATTATACACACAATATAATGTAAAATACAAACGAAATAGCTTAGTATAATCTGAAAGGTCTTCCTGCTCTCAGAGAGATCATGGGCATTTTGCTCATGAGGGATTCAGATAAAATTGGGGTTTCAAGTGAATCATTCTGTTCATGCCACCTTCTCGCAGAAGTCTTCAGTAGGCTATGTAGTGTCCGCTGTAGGTAGTTCCACTATTGGGTTATTACTGTTATGAAAGCATCAAAATCTCAAAAACTAAACTAGATATGGAAAAATGTGTGGGGAGAATATCGTTGGACTCGATCAGGTAAACAAAAAGTTTTTTGTGAAAATTTTTCATATCTCGAAAAAAAAAATTGTGTCTGGACTTAGCCTAAAAAAATTCGTCGTGACTTGTCGAACAGTTTCGTTTCGACGAATTTGAATAATGCCGTATTATACACACAATATAATGTAAAATACAAACGAAATAGCTTAGTATAATCTGAAAGGTCTTCCTGCTCTCAGAGAGATCATAGGCATTTTGCTCATGAGGGATTCAGATGAAATTGGGGTTTCAAGTGAATTATGTTCATGCCACGTGCTCGCGGAGGTCTAGAGTAGGCTATGTAGTGTCCGCTGTCCACTATTAGATAATTATTGTAATGAAAGCATCAAAATCTCAAAAACTAAACTAGATATGGTAAAATGTGTAATGAGAATATCGTTGGACTCTATCAGGTGCACAAAAACTTATTGGTGAAAATTTTTCATATCTCGAAAAAAAAAAATTGTGTCTGGACTTAGCCTAAAAAAATTCGTCGTGACATGTCGAACAGTTTCGTTTCGACGAATTTGAATAAGTCCGTATTATACACGCAATATAATGTAAAATACAAACGAAATAGCTTAGTATAATCTAAAATGTCTTTCTGCTCTCAGAAGAGATCATAGGCATTTTGCTCATGAGGGATTCAGATGAAATGGGGGTTTCAAGTGAATCATTATGTTCATGCCACGTGCTCGCAGAGGTCTACAGTAGGCTATGTAGTGTCCGCTGTAGGTAGTTCCACTATTGGGTTATTACTGTTACGAAAGCATCAAAATCTCAAAAACTAAACTAGATATGGAAAAATGTGTAGGGAGAATATCGTTTGACTCGATCAGGTAAACAAAAAGTTATTGGTGAAAATTTTTCATATCTCGAAAAAAAAATTGTGTCTGGACTTGGCCTAAAAAAATTCGTCATGACTTGTCGAACAGTTTGGTTTCGACGAATTTGAATAAGTCCGTAATACACATACAATGTTATGTAAAATACAAACGAAATTATGAAATAAAACTAAGTATCTTATAGGTCTTCCTGCTCACAGAAGAGAACATGAGGGAACATGAGGGATTCAGATGGAATAGGGGTTTCAAGTGAATCATTATGTTCATGCCACGTGCTCGCGGAGGTCTAGAGTAGGCTATGTAGTGTCCGCTGTCCACTATTAGATAATTATTGTAATGAAAGCATCAAAATCTCAAAAACTAAACAAGATATGGAAAAATGTGTAGGGAGAATATCGTTGGACTCGATCAGGTGAACAAAAACTTATTGGTGAAAATTTTTCATACCTCGAAAAAAAAAATTGTGTCTGGACTTAGCCTAAAAAAATTCGTCGTGACTTGTCGAACAGTTTCGTTTCGACGAATTTGAATAAGTCCGTAATACACATACAATGTAATGTAAAATACGAACGAAATATGAAATAAAACTAATTATCTTATAGGTCTTCCTGCTCACAGAAGAGAACATGAGGGAACATGAGGGATTCAGATGGAATAGAGGTTTCAAGTGAATCATTATGTTCATGCCACGTGCTCGCGGAGGTCTAGGAGTAGGTTATGTAGTGTCCGCTGTAGGTAGTTCCACTATTAGATAATTATTGTTATGAAAGCATCAAAATCTCAAAAACTAAACAAGATATGGAAAAATGTGTAGGGAGAATATCGTTGGACTCGATCAGGTAAACAAAAAGTTATTGGTGAAAATTTTTCATATCTCGAAAAGAAAAAAATTGTGTCTGGACTTGGCCTAAAAAAATTCGTCGTGACTTGTCGAACAGTTTCGTTTCGACGAATTTGAATAAGTCTGTAATATACATATAATGTAATGTAAAATACAAACGAAATATTAAATAAAACTAAGTATCTTATTGGTCTTCCTGCTCATAGAAGAGAACGTGAGGGAACATGAGGAATTCAGATGGAATGGGGGTTTCAAGTGAATCATTATGTTCATGCCACATGCTCGCAGAGGTCTACAGTAGGCTATGTAGTGTCCGCTGTAGGTAGTTCCACTATTAGGTAATTATTGTTACGAAAGCATCAAAATCTCAAAAACTAAACTAGATATGGAAAAATGTGTAGAGAGAATATCGTTGGACTCGATCAGATAAACAAAAAGTTATTGATGAAAATTTTTCATATCTCGAAAAAAAAAATTGTGTCCGGACTTAGCCTAAAAAAATTCGTCATGACTTGTCGAACAGTTTCGTTTCGACGAATTTGAATAAGTCCGTAATACACATACAATGTAATGTAAAATACAAACGAAATATGAAATAAAACTAAGTATCTTATAGGTCTTCCTGCTCACAGAAGAGAACATGAGGGATTCAGATGAAATTGGGGTTTCAAGTGAATCATTATGTTCATGCCACGTGCTCGCAGAGGTCTACAGTAGGCTATGTAGTGTCCGCTGTAGGTAGTTCCACTATTATTTAATAATTGTTATGAAAGCATCAAAATCTCAGAAACTAAAATAGATATGGAAAAATGTGTAGGGAAAATATCGTTGGACTCGATTAGGTAAACAAAAAGTTATTGGTGAAAATTTTTCACATCCCGAAAAAAAAAATTGTGTCTGGACTTAGCCTAAAAAAATTCGTCGTGACTTGTCGAACAGTTTCGTTTCGACGAATTTGAATAAGTCCGTATTATACACAAAATATAATGTAAAATACAAACGAAATAGCTTAGTGTAATGTAAAATGGCTTCCTGCTCTCAGAAGAGATCATAGGCATTTTGCTCATGAGGGATTCAGATGAAATTGGGCTTTCAAGTGAATCATTAGGTTCATGCCACATTCTCACAGAGGTCTACAGTAGGCTATGTAGTGTCCGCTGTAGGTAGTTCCACTATTAGGTTATTACTGTTACGAAAGCATCAAAATCTCAAAAACTAAACTAGATATGGATAAATGTGTAGGGAGAATATCGTTTGACTCGATCAGGTAAACATAAAGTTATTGGTGAAAATTTTTCATATCTCGAAAAAAAAATTTGTGTCTGTACTTAGCCTAAAAAAATTCGTCATGACTTGTCGAACAGTTTCGTTTCGACGAATTTGAATAAGTCCGTAATACACATACAATGTAACGTAAAATACAAACGAAATATGAAATAAAACTAAGTATCTTATTGGTCTTCCTGCTCATAGAAGAGAACGTGAGGGAACATGAGGAATTCAGATGGAATGGGGGTTTCAAGTGAATCATTATGTTCATGCCACGTGCTCGCAGAGGTCTACATTAGGCTATGTAGTGTCCGCTGTAGGTATTTCCACTATTAGGTTATTATTGTTATGAAAGCATCAAAATCTCAAAAACTAAACTAGATATGGAAAAATGTGTAATGAGAATATCGTTGGACTCGATCAGGTAAACAAAAAGTTATTTGTGAAAATTTTTCATATCTCGAAAAAAAAAATTGTGTCTGGACTTAGCCTAAAAAAATTCGTCGTGACTTGTCGAACAGTTTCGTTTCGACGAATTTGAATAAGTCCGTATTATACACACAATATAATGTAAAATACAAACGAAATAGCTTAGTATAATCTGAAAGGTCTTCCTGCTCTTAGAGAGATCATAGGCATTTTGCTCATGAGGGATTCAGATGAAATTATGGTTTCAAGTGAATCATTATGTTCATGCCACGTGCTCGCGGAGGTCTAGAGTAGGCTATGTAGTGTCCGCTGTAGGTAGTTCCACTATTAGGTAATTATTGTTATGAAAGCATCAAAATCTCAAAAACTAAAATAGATATGGAAAAATGTGTGGGGAGAATATCGTTATACTCGATCAGGTAAACAAAAAGTTATTTGTGAAAATTTTTCCTATCTCGAAAAAAAAAATTGTGTCTGGACTTAGCCTAAAAAAATTCGTCGTGACTTGTCGAACAGTTTCGTTTCGACGAATTTGAATAAGTCCGTATTATACACACAATATAATGTAAAATACAAACGAAATAGCTTAGTATAATCTGAAAGGTCTTCCTGCTCTCAGAGAGATCATAGGCATTTTGCTCATGAGGGATTCAGATGAAATTGGGGTTTCAAGTGAATCATTATGTTCATGCCACGTGCTCGCGGAGGTCTAGAGTGGGCTATGTAGTGTCCGCTGTAGGTAGTTCCACTATTAGGTAATTATTGTTATGAAAGCATCAAAATCTCAAAAACTAAACTAGATATGGAAAAATATGTGGAGAGAATATCGTTGGACTCGATCAGGTAAACAAAAAGTTATTTGTGAAAATTTTTCATATCTCGAAAAAAAAAATTGTGTCTGGACTTTGCCTAAAAAAATTCGTCGTGACTTGTCGAACAGTTTCGTTTCAACGAATTTGAATAAGTCCGTATTATTCACACAATATAATGTAAAATACATACGAAATAGCGTAGTATAATCTGGAAGGTCTTCCTGCTCTCAGATAGATCATAGGCATTTTGCTCATGAGGGATTCAGATGAACGTGGGGTTTCAAGTGAATTATGTTCATGCCACGTGCTCGCAGAGGTCTACAGTAGGCTATGTAGTGTCCGCTGTAGGTAGTTCCACTATTATTTAATAATTGTTATGAAAGCATCAAAATCTCAGAAACTAAAATAGATATGGAAAAATGTGTAGGGAGAATAACGTTGGACTCGATTAGGTAAACAAAAAGTTATTGGTGAAAATTTTTCATATCCCGAAAAAAAAATTGTGTCCGGACTTAGCCTAAAAAAATTCGTTGTGACTTGTCGAACAGTTTCGTTTCGACGAATTTGAATAAGTCCGTATTATACACACAATATAATGTAAAATACAAACGAAATAGCTTAGTATAATCTGAAAGGTCTTCCTGCTCTCAGAGAGATCATAGGCATTTTGCTCATGAGGGATTCAGATGAAATTGGGGTTTCAAGTGAATCATTATGTTCATGCCACCTTCTCTCAGAGGTCTACAGTAGGCTATGTAGTGTCCGCTGTAGGTAGTTCCACTATTAGGTAATTATTGTTACGAAAGCATCAAAATCTCAAAAACTAAACTAGATATGGAAAAATGTGTAGGGAGAATATCGTTGGACTCGATCAGGTAAACAAAAAGTTATTGGTGAAAATTTTTCATATCTCGAAAAAAAAAATTGTGTCTGGACTTAGCCTAAAAACATTCGTCATGACTTGTCGAACAGTTTCGTTTCGACGAATTTGAATAAGTCCGTAATATACATACAATGTAATGTAAAATACAAACGAAATATGAAATAAAACTAAGTATCTTATTAGTCTTCCTGCTAGTAGAAGAGAACATGAGGGAACATGAGGGATTCAGATGGAATGGAGGTTTCAAGTGAATCATTATGTTCATGCCACGTGCTCGCGGAAGTCTACAGTAGGCTATGTAGTGTCCGCTGTAGGTAGTTCCACTATTATTTAATAATTGTTATGAAAGCATCAAAATCTCAGAAACTAAACTAGATATGGAAAAATGTGTGATGAGAATATCGTTGGACTCGATCAGGTAAACAAAAAGTTATTGGTGAAAATTTTTCATATCTCGAAAAAAAAAATTGTGTCTGGACTTAGCCTAAAAAAATTCGTCATGACTTGTCAAATAGTTTCGTTTCGACGAATTTGAATAAGTCCGTAATACACATACAATGTAATGTAAAATACGAACGAAATATGAAATAAAACTAAGTATCTTATAGGTCTTCCTGCTCACAGAAGAGAACATGAGGGAACATGAGGGATTCAGATGGAATAGAGGTTTCAAGTGAATCATTATGTTCATGCCACGTGCTCGCGGAAGTCTACAGTAGGCTATGTAGTGTCCGCTGTAGGTAGTTCCACTATTATTTATTAATTGTTATGAAAGCATCAAAATCTCAGAAAATAAACTAGATATGGAAAAATGTGTGGGGAGAATATCGTTGGACTCGATCAGGTTAACAAAAAGTTATTTGTGAAAATTTTTCATATCTCGAAAAAAAAAATTGTGTCTGGACTTAAGCCTAAAAAAATTCGTCGTGACTTGTCGAACAGTTTCGTTTCACCGAATTTGAATAAGTCCGTATTATACACACAATATAATGTAAAATACAAACGAAATAGCTTAGTATAATCTGAAAGGTCTTCCTGCTCTCAGAGAGATCATAGGCATTTTGCTCATGAGGGATTCAGATGAAATTGGGGTTTCAAGTGAATTATGTTCATGCCACGTGCTCGCAGAGGTCTACAGTAGGCTATGTAGTGTCCGCTGTAGGTAGTTCCACTATTATTTAATAATTGTTATGAAAGCATCAAAATCTCAGAAACTAAAATAGATATGGAAAAATGTGTAGGAAGAATAACGTTGGACTCGATTAGGTAAACAAAAAGTTATTGGTGAAAATTTTTCATATCCCGAAAAAAAAATTGTGTCCGGACTTGGCCTAAAAAAATTCGTTGTGACTTGTCGAACAGTTGCGTTTCGACGAATTTGAATAAGTCCGTATTATACACACAATATAATGTAAAATACAAACGAAATAGCTTAGTATAATCTGAAAGGTCTTCCTTCTCTCAGAGAGATCATAGGCATTTTGCTCATGAGGGATTCAGATGAAATTGGGGTTTCAAGTGAATCATTATGTTCATGCCACGTGCTCGCGGAGGTCTAGAGTAGGCTATGTAGTGTCCGCTGTAGGTAGTTCCACTATTATTTAATAATTGTTATGAAAGCATCAAAATCTCAGAAACTAAACTACATATGGAAAAATGTGTGGGGAGAATATCGTTGGACTCGATCAGGTAAACAAAAAGTTATTTGTGAAAATTTTTCATATCTCGAAAAAAAAAATTGTGTCTGGACTTAGCCCAAAAAAATTCGTCGTGACTTGTCGAACAGTTTCGTTTCGACGAATTGGAATAAGTCCGTATTATACACAAAATATAATGTAAAATACAAACGAAATAGCTTAGTGTAATCTAAAATGGCTTCCTGCTCTCAGAAGAGATCATAGGCATTTTGCTCATGAGGGATTCAGATGAAATTGGGCTTTCAAGTGAATCATTAGGTTCATGCCACGTTCTCGCAGAGGTCTACAGTAGGCTATGTAGTGTCCGCTGTAGGTAGTTCCACTATTAGGTTATTACTGTTACGAAAGCATCAAAATCTCAAAAACTAAACTAGATATGGAAAAATGTGTAGGGAGAATATCGTTTGACTCGATCAGGTAAACATAAAGTTATTGGTGAAAATTTTTCATATCTCGAAAAAAAAAAATGTGTCTGGACTTGGCCTAAAAAAATTCGTCATGACTTGTCGAACAGTTTCGTTTCGACGAATTTGAATAAGTCCGTAATACACATACAATGTAACGTAAAATACAAACGAAATATGAAATAAAACTAAGTATCTTATTGGTCTTCCTGCTCATAGAAGAGAACGTGAGGGAACATGAGGAATTCAGATGGAATGGGGCTTTCAAGTGAATCATTATGTTCATGCCACGTGCTCGCAGAGGTCTACATTAGGCTATGTAGTGTCCGCTGTAGGTATTTCCACTATTAGGTTATTATTGTTATGAAAGCATCAAAATCTCAAAAACTAAACTAGATATGGAAAAATGTGTAGAGAGAATATCGTTGGACTCGATCAGGTAAACAAAAAGTTATTTGTGAAAATTTTTCATATCTCGAAAAAAAAAAATGTGTCTGGACTTGGCCTAAAAAAATTCGTCGTGACTTGTCGAACAGTTTCGTTTCGACACAATATAATGTAAAATACAAACGAAATAGCTTAGTATAATCTGAAAGGTCTTCCTGCTCTCAGAGAGATCATAGGCATTTTGCTCATGAGGGATTCAGATGAAATTGGGGTTTCAAGTGAATCATTATGTTCATGCCACGTGCTCGCGGAGGTCTAGAGTAGGCTATGTAGTGTCCGCTGTAGATAGTTCCACTATTATTTAATAATTGTTATGAAAGCATCAAAATCTCAAAAACTAAACTAGATATGGAAAAATGTGTGGAGAGAATATCGTTGGACTCGATCAGGTAAACAAAAAGTTATTTGTGAAAATTTTTCATATCTCGAAAAAAAAAATTGTGTATTCGTTGTGCCTTGTCGAACAGTTTCGTTTCAACGAATTTGAATAAGTCCGTATTATACACACAATATAATGTAAAATACAAACGAAATAGCTTAGTATAATCTGGAAGGTCTTCGTGCTCTCAGAGAGATCATAGGCATTTTGCTCATGAGGGATTCAGATGAACGTGGGGTTTCAAGTGAATTATGTTCATGCCACGTGGTCGCAGAGGTCCACAGTAGGCTATGTAGTGTCTGCTGTAGATAGTTCCACTATTATTTAATAATTGTTATGAAAGCATCAAAATCTCAGAAACTAAAATAGATATGGAAAAATGTGTAGGGAGAATATCGTTGGACTCGATTAGGTAAACAAAAAGTTATTTGTGAAAATTTTTCATATCTCGAAAAAAAAAATTGTGTCTTGACTTAGCCTAAAAAAATTCGTCGTGACTTGTCGAACAGTTTCGTTTCGACGAATTTGAATAAGTCCGTAATACACATACAATGTAATGTAAAATACAAACGAAATATGAAATAAAACCAAGTATCTTATAGGTCTTCCTGCTCACAGAAGAGAACAAGAGGGAACATGAGGGATTCAGATGGAATAGGGGTTTCAAGTGAATCATTATGTTCATGCCACGTGCTCGCGGAGGTCTAGAGTAGGCTATGTAGTGTCCGCTGTAGGTAGTTCCACCATTAGATAATTATTGTTATGAAAGCATCAAAATCTCAAAAACTAAACAAGATATGGAAAAATGTGTAGGGAGAATAATCGTTGGACTCGATCAGGTAAACAAAAAGTTATTGGTGAAAATTTTTCATATCTCGAAAAAAAAAAAATTGTGTCTGGACTTAGCCTAAAAAAATTCGTCGTGACTTGTCGAACAGTTTCGTTTCGACGAATTTGAATAAGTCTGTAATATACATACAATGTAATGTAAAATACAAACGAAATATGAAATAAAACTAAGTATCTTATTGGTCTTCCTGCTCATAGAAGAGAACATTAGGGAACATGAGGGATTCAGATGGAATGGGGGTTTCAAGTGAATCATTATGTTCATGCCACGTGCTCGCGGAAGTCTACAGTAGGCTATGTAGTGTCCGCTGTAGGTAGTTCCACTATTATTTAATAATTGTTATGAAAGCATCAAAATCTCAGAAACTAAAATAGATATGGAAAAATGTGTAGGGAGAATATCGTTGGACTCGATTAGGTAAACAAAAAGTTATTGGCGAAAATTTTTCATATCCCGAAAAAAAAAATTGTGTCTGGACTTAGCCTAAAAAAATTCGTCGTGACTTGTCGAACAGTTTCGTTTCGACGAATTTGAATAAGTCCGTATTATACACACAATATAATGTAAAATACAAACGAAATAGCTTAGTATAATCTGAAAGGTCTTCCTGCTCTCAGAGAGATCATGGGCATTTTGCTCATGAGGGATTCAGATAAAGTTGGGGTTTCAAGTGAATCATTCTGTTCATGCCACCTTCTCGCAGAAGTCTTCAGTAGGCTATGTAGTGTCCGCTGTAGGTAGTTCCACTATTGGGTTATTACTGTTATGAAAGCATCAAAATCTCAAAAACTAAACTAGATATGGAAAAATGTGTGGGGAGAATATCGTTGGACTCGATCAGGTAAACAAAAAGTTTTTTGTGAAAATTTTTCATATCTCGAAAAAAAAAATTGTGTCTGGACTTAGCCTAAAAAAATTCGTCGTGACTTGTCGAACAGTTTCGTTTCGACGAATTTGAATAAGTCCGTATTATACACACAATATAATGTAAAATACAAACGAAATAGCTTAGTATAATCTGAAAGGTCTTCCTGCTCTCAGAGAGATCATAGGCATTTTGCTCATGAGGGATTCAGATGAAATTGGGGTTTCAAGTGAATTATGTTCATGCCACGTGCTCGCGGAGGTCTAGAGTAGGCTATGTAGTGTCCGCTGTCCACTATTAGATAATTATTGTAATGAAAGCATCAAAATCTCAAAAACTAAACTAGATATGGAAAAATGTGTAATGAGAATATCGTTGGACTCTATCAGGTGCACAAAAACTTATTGGTGAAAATTTTTCATATCTCGAAAAAAAAAAATTGTGTCTGGACTTAGCCTAAAAAAATTCGTCGTGACATGTCGAACAGTTTCGTTTCGACGAATTTGAATAAGTCCGTATTATACACGCAATATAATGTAAAATACAAACGAAATAGCTTAGTATAATCTAAAATGTCTTTCTGCTCTCAGAAGAGATCATAGGCATTTTGCTCATGAGGGATTCAGATGAAATGGGGGTTTCAAGTGAATCATTATGTTCATGCCACGTGCTCGCAGAGGTCTACAGTAGGCTATGTAGTGTCCGCTGTAGGTAGTTCCACTATTGGGTTATTACTGTTACGAAAGCATCAAAATCTCAAAAACTAAACTAGATATGGAAAAATGTGTAGGGAGAATATCGTTTGACTCGATCAGGTAAACAAAAAGTTATTGGTGAAAATTTTTCATATCTCGAAAAAAAAATTGTGTCTGGACTTGGCCTAAAAAAATTCGTCATGACTTGTCGAACAGTTTGGTTTCGACGAATTTGAATAAGTCCGTAATACACATACAATGTTATGTAAAATACAAACGAAATTATGAAATAAAACTAAGTATCTTATAGGTCTTCCTGCTCACAGAAGAGAACATGAGGGAACATGAGGGATTCAGATGGAATAGGGGTTTCAAGTGAATCATTATGTTCATGCCACGTGCTCGCGGAGGTCTAGAGTAGGCTATGTAGTGTCCGCTGTCCACTATTAGATAATTATTGTAATGAAAGCATCAAAATCTCAAAAACTAAACAAGATATGGAAAAATGTGTAGGGAGAATATCGTTGGACTCGATCAGGTGAACAAAAACTTATTGGTGAAAATTTTTCATACCTCGAAAAAAAAAATTGTGTCTGGACTTAGCCTAAAAAAATTCGTCGTGACTTGTCGAACAGTTTCGTTTCGACGAATTTGAATAAGTCCGTAATACACATACAATGTAATGTAAAATACGAACGAAATATGAAATAAAACTAATTATCTTATAGGTCTTCCTGCTCACAGAAGAGAACATGAGGGAACATGAGGGATTCAGATGGAATAGAGGTTTCAAGTGAATCATTATGTTCATGCCACGTGCTCGCGGAGGTCTAGGAGTAGGTTATGTAGTGTCCGCTGTAGGTAGTTCCACTATTAGATAATTATTGTTATGAAAGCATCAAAATCTCAAAAACTAAACAAGATATGGAAAAATGTGTAGGGAGAATATCGTTGGACTCGATCAGGTAAACAAAAAGTTATTGGTGAAAATTTTTCATATCTCGAAAAGAAAAAAATTGTGTCTGGACTTGGCCTAAAAAAATTCGTCGTGACTTGTCGAACAGTTTCGTTTCGACGAATTTGAATAAGTCTGTAATATACATATAATGTAATGTAAAATACAAACGAAATATTAAATAAAACTAAGTATCTTATTGGTCTTCCTGCTCATAGAAGAGAACGTGAGGGAACATGAGGAATTCAGATGGAATGGGGGTTTCAAGTGAATCATTATGTTCATGCCACGTGCTCGCGGAAGTCTACAGTAGGCTATGTAGTGTCCGCTGTAGGTAGTTCCACTATTATTTAATAATTGTTATGAAAGCATCAAAATCTCAGAAACTAAAATAGATATGGAAAAATGTGTAGGGAGAATATCGTTGGACTCGATTAGGTAAACAAAAAGTTATTGGCGAAAATTTTTCATATCCCGAAAAAAAAAATTGTGTCTGGACTTAGCCTAAAAAAATTCGTCGTGACTTGTCGAACAGTTTCGTTTCGAAGAATTTGAATAAGTCCGTATTATACACACAATATAATGTAAAATACAAACGAAATAGCTTAGTATAATCTGAAAGGTCTTCCTGCTCTCAGAGAGATCATGGGCATTTTGCTCATGAGGGATTCAGATAAAATTGGGGTTTCAAGTGAATCATTATGTTCATGCCACGTGCTCGCGGAGGTCTAGAGTAGGCTATGTAGTGTCCGCTGTAGGTAGTTCCACTATTAGGTAATTATTGTTATTAAAGCATCAAAATCTCAAAAACTAAACTAGATATGGAAAAATGTGTGGGGAGAATATCGTTGGACTCGATCAGGTAAACAAAAAGTTATTTGTGAAAATTTTTCATATCTCGAAAAAAAAAATTGTGTCTGGACTTAGCCTAAAAAAATTCGTCGTGACTTGTCGAACAGTTTCGTTTCGACGAATTTGAATAAGTCCGTATTATACACACAATATAATGTAAAATACAAACGAAATAGCTTAGTATAATCTGAAAGGTCTTCCTGCTCTCAGAGAGATCATAGGCATTTTGCTCATGAGGGATTCAGATGAAATTGGGGTTTCAAGTGAATCATTATGTTCATGCCACGTGCTCGCAGAGGTCTACAGTAGGCTATGTGGTGTCCGCTGTAGGTAGTTCCACTATTATTTAATAATTGTTATGAAAGCATCAAAATCTCAGAAACTAAAATAGATATGGAAAAATGTGTAGGGAGAATATCGTTGGACTCGATCAGGTAAACAAAAAGTTACTGGTGAAAATTTTTCATATCTCGAAAAAAAAAAATTGTCTGGACTTAGCCTAAAAAAATTCGTCGTGACTTGTCGAACAGTTTCGTTTCGACGAATTTGAATAAGTCTGTAATATACATACAATGTAATGTAAAATACAAACGAAATATTAAATAAAACTAAGTATCTTATTGGTCTTCCTGGTCATAGAAGAGAACATGAGGGAACATGAGGGATTCAGATGGAATGGGGGTTTCAAGTGAATCATTATGTTCATGCCACGTGCTCGCAGAGGTCTACAGTAGGCTATGTAGTGTCCGCTGTAGGTATTTCCACTATTAGGTTATTATTGTTAGGAAAGCATCAAAATCTCAAAAACTGAACTAGATATGGAAAAATGTGTAGAGAAAATATTGTTGGACTCGATTAGGTAAACAAAAAGTTATTGATGAAAATTTTTCATATCTCAAAAAAAAAAATTGTGTCTGGACTTAGCCTAAAAAAATTCGTCATGACTTGTCGAACAGTTTCGTTTCGACGAATTTGAATAAGTCCGTATAACACATACAATGTAATGTAAAATACAAACGAAATATGAAATAAAACTAAGTATCTTATTGGTCTTCCTGCTCATAGAAGAGAACATGAGGGAACATGAGGGATTCAGATGGAATGGGGGTTTCAAGTGAATCATTATGTTCATGCCACGTGCTCGCGGATGTCTACAGTAGGCTAGGTAGTGTCCGCTGTAGGTAGTTCCACTATTATTTAATAATTGTTATGAAAGCATCAAAATCTCAGAAACTAAAATAGATATGGAAAAATGTGTAGGGAGAATATCGTTGGACTCGATTAGGTAAACAAAAAGTTATTTGTGAAAATTTTTCATATCTCGAAAAAAAAAATTGTGTCTTGACTTAGCCTAAAAAAATTCGTCGTGACTTGTCGAACAGTTTCGTTTCGACGAATTTGAATAAGTCCGTAATACACATACAATGTAATGTAAAATACAAACGAAATATGAAATAAAACCAAGTATCTTATAGGTCTTCCTGCTCACAGAGTAGAACAAGAGGGAACATGAGGGATTCAGATGGAATAGGGGTTTCAAGTGAATCATTATGTTCATGCCACGTGCTCGCGGAGGTCTAGAGTAGGCTATGTAGTGTCCGCTGTAGGTAGTTCCACCATTAGATAATTATTGTTATGAAAGCATCAAAATCTCAAAAACTAAACAAGATATGGAAAAATGTGTAGGGAGAATATCGTTTGACTCGATCAGGTAAACATAAAGTTATTAGTGAAAATTTTTCATATCTCGAAAAAAAAATTTGTGTCTGTACTTAGCCTAAAAAAATTCGTCATGACTTGTCGAACAGTTTCGTTTCGACGAATTTGAATAAGTCCGTAATACACATACAATGTAACGTAAAATACAAACGAAATATGAAATAAAACTAAGTATCTTATTGGTCTTCCTGCTCATAGAAGAGAACGTGAGGGAACATGAGGAATTCAGATGGAATGGGGGTTTCAAGTGAATCATTATGTTCATGCCACGTGCTCGCAGAGGTCTACATTAGGCTATGTAGTGTCCGCTGTAGGTATTTCCACTATTAGGTTATTATTGTTATGAAAGCATCAAAATCTCAAAAACTAAACTAGATATGGAATAATGTGTAGAGAGAATATCGTTGGACTCGATCAGGTAAACAAAAAGTTATTTGTGAAAATTTTTCATATCTCGAAAAAAAAAATTGTGTCTGTACTTAGCCTAAAAAAATTCGTCATGACTTGTCGAACAGTTTCGTTTCGACGAATTTGAATAAGTCCGTATTATACACACAATATAATGTAAAATACAAACGAAATAGCTTAGTATAATCTGAAAGGTCTTCCTGCTCTCAGAGAGATCATAGGCATTTTGCTCATGAGGGATTCAGATGAAATTGGGGTTTCAAGTGAATCATTATGTTCATGCCACGTGCTCGCGGAAGTCTACAGTAGGCTATGTAGTGTCCGCTGTAGGTAGTTCCACTATTATTTAATAATTGTTATGAAAGCATCAAAATCTCAGAAACTAAAATAGATATGGAAAAATGTGTAGGGAGAATATCGTTGGACTCGATTAGGTAAACAAAAAGTTATTGGCGAAAATTTTTCATATCCCGAAAAAAAAAATTGTGTCTGGACTTAGCCTAAAAAAATTCGTCGTGACTTGTCGAACAGTTTCGTTTCGAAGAATTTGAATAAGTCCGTATTATACACACAATATAATGTAAAATACAAACGAAATAGCTTAGTATAATCTGAAAGGTCTTCCTGCTCTCAGAGAGATCATGGGCATTTTGCTCATGAGGGATTCAGATAAAATTGGGGTTTCAAGTGAATCATTATGTTCATGCCACGTGCTCGCGGAGGTCTAGAGTAGGCTATGTAGTGTCCGCTGTAGGTAGTTCCACTATTAGGTAATTATTGTTATTAAAGCATCAAAATCTCAAAAACTAAACTAGATATGGAAAAATGTGTGGGGAGAATATCGTTGGACTCGATCAGGTAAACAAAAAGTTATTTGTGAAAATTTTTCATATCTCGAAAAAAAAAATTGTGTCTGGACTTAGCCTAAAAAAATTCGTCGTGACTTGTCGAACAGTTTCGTTTCGACGAATTTGAATAAGTCCGTATTATACACACAATATAATGTAAAATACAAACGAAATAGCTTAGTATAATCTGAAAGGTCTTCCTGCTCTCAGAGAGATCATAGGCATTTTGCTCATGAGGGATTCAGATGAAATTGGGGTTTCAAGTGAATCATTATGTTCATGCCACGTGCTCGCAGAGGTCTACAGTAGGCTATGTGGTGTCCGCTGTAGGTAGTTCCACTATTATTTAATAATTGTTATGAAAGCATCAAAATCTCAGAAACTAAAATAGATATGGAAAAATGTGTAGGGAGAATATCGTTGGACTCGATCAGGTAAACAAAAAGTTACTGGTGAAAATTTTTCATATCTCGAAAAAAAAAAATTGTCTGGACTTAGCCTAAAAAAATTCGTCGTGACTTGTCGAACAGTTTCGTTTCGACGAATTTGAATAAGTCTGTAATATACATACAATGTAATGTAAAATACAAACGAAATATTAAATAAAACTAAGTATCTTATTGGTCTTCCTGGTCATAGAAGAGAACATGAGGGAACATGAGGGATTCAGATGGAATGGGGGTTTCAAGTGAATCATTATGTTCATGCCACGTGCTCGCAGAGGTCTACAGTAGGCTATGTAGTGTCCGCTGTAGGTATTTCCACTATTAGGTTATTATTGTTAGGAAAGCATCAAAATCTCAAAAACTGAACTAGATATGGAAAAATGTGTAGAGAAAATATTGTTGGACTCGATTAGGTAAACAAAAAGTTATTGATGAAAATTTTTCATATCTCAAAAAAAAAAATTGTGTCTGGACTTAGCCTAAAAAAATTCGTCATGACTTGTCGAACAGTTTCGTTTCGACGAATTTGAATAAGTCCGTATAACACATACAATGTAATGTAAAATACAAACGAAATATGAAATAAAACTAAGTATCTTATTGGTCTTCCTGCTCATAGAAGAGAACATGAGGGAACATGAGGGATTCAGATGGAATGGGGGTTTCAAGTGAATCATTATGTTCATGCCACGTGCTCGCGGATGTCTACAGTAGGCTAGGTAGTGTCCGCTGTAGGTAGTTCCACTATTATTTAATAATTGTTATGAAAGCATCAAAATCTCAGAAACTAAAATAGATATGGAAAAATGTGTAGGGAGAATATCGTTGGACTCGATTAGGTAAACAAAAAGTTATTTGTGAAAATTTTTCATATCTCGAAAAAAAAAATTGTGTCTTGACTTAGCCTAAAAAAATTCGTCGTGACTTGTCGAACAGTTTCGTTTCGACGAATTTGAATAAGTCCGTAATACACATACAATGTAATGTAAAATACAAACGAAATATGAAATAAAACCAAGTATCTTATAGGTCTTCCTGCTCACAGAGTAGAACAAGAGGGAACATGAGGGATTCAGATGGAATAGGGGTTTCAAGTGAATCATTATGTTCATGCCACGTGCTCGCGGAGGTCTAGAGTAGGCTATGTAGTGTCCGCTGTAGGTAGTTCCACCATTAGATAATTATTGTTATGAAAGCATCAAAATCTCAAAAACTAAACAAGATATGGAAAAATGTGTAGGGAGAATATCGTTTGACTCGATCAGGTAAACATAAAGTTATTAGTGAAAATTTTTCATATCTCGAAAAAAAAATTTGTGTCTGTACTTAGCCTAAAAAA
Organism: Chrysolina haemoptera; assembly: GCA_958298965.1. Lineage (NCBI taxonomy): Eukaryota > Metazoa > Arthropoda > Insecta > Coleoptera > Chrysomelidae > Chrysolina > Chrysolina haemoptera. The sequence continues at coordinate 17,724,002 of OY282603.1, read as the reverse complement.
ATTCGTCATGACTTGTCGAACAGTTTCGTTTCGACGAATTTGAATAAGTCCGTAATACACATACAATGTAACGTAAAATACAAACGAAATATGAAATAAAACTAAGTATCTTATTGGTCTTCCTGCTCATAGAAGAGAACGTGAGGGAACATGAGGAATTCAGATGGAATGGGGGTTTCAAGTGAATCATTATGTTCATGCCACGTGCTCGCAGAGGTCTACATTAGGCTATGTAGTGTCCGCTGTAGGTATTTCCACTATTAGGTTATTATTGTTATGAAAGCATCAAAATCTCAAAAACTAAACTAGATATGGAATAATGTGTAGAGAGAATATCGTTGGACTCGATCAGGTAAACAAAAAGTTATTTGTGAAAATTTTTCATATCTCGAAAAAAAAAATTGTGTCTGGACTTAGCCTAAAAAAATTCGTCGTGACTTGTCGAACAGTTTCGTTTCGACGAATTTGAATAAGTCCGTATTATACACACAATATAATGTAAAATACAAACGAAATAGCTTAGTATAATCTGAAAGGTCTTCCTGCTCTTAGAGAGATCATAGGCATTTTGCTCATGAGGGATTCAGATGAAATTGGGGTTTCAAGTGAATCATTATGTTCATGCCACGTGCTCGCGGAGGTCTAGAGTAGGCTATGTAGTGTCCGCTGTAGGTAGTTTCCACTATTAGGTAATTATTGTTATGAAAGCATCAAAATCTCAAAAACTAAACTAGATATGGAAAAATATGTGGAGAGAATATCGTTGGACTCGATCAGGTAAACAAAAAGTTATTTGTGAAAATTTTTCATATCTCGAAAAAAAAAAATTGTGTCTGGACTTTGCCTAAAAAAATTCGTCGTGACTTGTCGAACAGTTTCGTTTCAACGAATTTGAATAAGTCCGTATTATTCACACAATATAATGTAAAATACATACGAAATAGCGTAGTATAATCTGGAAGGTCTTCCTGCTCTCAGATAGATCATAGGCATTTTGCTCATGAGGGATTCAGATGAACGTGGGGTTTCAAGTGAATTATGTTCATGCCACGTGCTCGCAGAGGTCTACAGTAGGCTATGTAGTGTCCGCTGTAGGTAGTTCCACTATTATTTAATAATTGTTATGAAAGCATCAAAATCTCAGAAACTAAAATAGATATGGAAAAATGTGTAGGGAGAATAACGTTGGACTCGATTAGGTAAACAAAAAGTTATTGGTGAAAATTTTTCATATCCCGAAAAAAAAATTGTGTCCGGACTTAGCCTAAAAAAATTCGTTGTGACTTGTCGAACAGTTTCGTTTCGACGAATTTGAATAAGTCCGTATTATACACACAATATAATGTAAAATACAAACGAAATAGCTTAGTATAATCTGAAAGGTCTTCCTGCTCTCAGAGAGATCATAGGCATTTTGCTCATGAGGGATTCAGATGAAATTGGGGTTTCAAGTGAATCATTATGTTCATGCCACCTTCTCTCAGAGGTCTACAGTAGGCTATGTAGTGTCCGCTGTAGGTAGTTCCACTATTAGGTAATTATTGTTACGAAAGCATCAAAATCTCAAAAACTAAACTAGATATGGAAAAATGTGTAGGGAGAATATCGTTGGACTCGATCAGGTAAACAAAAAGTTATTGGTGAAAATTTTTCATATCTCGAAAAAAAAAATTGTGTCTGGACTTAGCCTAAAAACATTCGTCATGACTTGTCGAACAGTTTCGTTTCGACGAATTTGAATAAGTCCGTAATATACATACAATGTAATGTAAAATACAAACGAAATATGAAATAAAACTAAGTATCTTATTAGTCTTCCTGCTAGTAGAAGAGAACATGAGGGAACATGAGGGATTCAGATGGAATGGAGGTTTCAAGTGAATCATTATGTTCATGCCACGTGCTCGCGGAAGTCTACAGTAGGCTATGTAGTGTCCGCTGTAGGTAGTTCCACTATTATTTAATAATTGTTATGAAAGCATCAAAATCTCAGAAACTAAACTAGATATGGAAAAATGTGTGGGGAGAATATCGTTGGACTCGATCAGGTAAACAAAAAGTTATTTGTGAAAATTTTTCATATCTCGAAAAAAAAAATTGTGTCTGGACTTAGCCTAAAAAAATTCGTCATGACTTGTCAAATAGTTTCGTTTCGACGAATTTGAATAAGTCCGTAATACACATACAATGTAATGTAAAATACGAACGAAATATGAAATAAAACTAAGTATCTTATAGGTCTTCCTGCTCACAGAAGAGAACATGAGGGAACATGAGGGATTCAGATGGAATAGAGGTTTCAAGTGAATCATTATGTTCATGCCACGTGCTCGCGGAGGTCTAGGAGTAGGCTATGTAGTGTCCGCTGTAGGTAGTTTCACTATTAGATAATTATTGTTATGAAAGCATCAAAATCTAAAATACTAAACAAGATATGGAAAAATGTGTAGGGAGAATATCGTTGTACTCGATAAGGTAAACAAAAAGTTATTGGTGAAAATTTTTCATATCTCGAAAAGAAAAAAATTGTGTCTGGACTTGGCCTAAAAAAATTCGTCGTGACTTGTCGAACAGTTTCGTTTCGACGAATTTGAATAAGTCTGTAATATACATACAATGTAATGTAAAATACAAACGAAATATTAAATAAAACTAAGTGTCTTATTGGTCTTCCTGCTCATAGAAGAGAACGTGAGGGAACATGAGGAATTCAGATGGAATGGGGGTTTCAAGTGAATCATTATGTTCATGCCACATGCTCGCAGAGGTTTACAGTAGGCTATGTAGTGTCCGCTGTAGGTAGTTCCACTATTAGGTAATTATTGTTATGAAAGCATCAAAATCTCAAAAACTAAACTAGATATGGAAAAATGTGTAGAGAGAATATCGTTGGACTCGATCAGATAAACAAAAAGTTATTGATGAAAATTTTTCATATCTCAAAAAAAAAATTGTGTCTGGACTTAGCCTAAAAAATTTCGTCATGACTTGTCGAACAGTTTCGTTTCGACGAATTTGAATAAGTCTGTAATACACATACAATGTAATGTAAAATACAAACGAAATATGAAATAAAACTAAGTATCTTATAGGTCTTCCTGCTCACAGAAGAGAACATGAGGGAACATGAGGGATTCAGATGGAACGGGGGTTTCAAGTGAATCTTTATGTTCATGCCACGTGCTCGCGGAAGTCTACAGTAGGCTATGTAGTGTCCGCTGTAGGTAGTTCCACTATTATTTAATAATTGTTATGAAAGCATCAAAATATCAGAAACTAAAATAGATATGGAAAAGTGTGTAGGGAGAATATCGTTGGACTCGATCAGGTGAACAAAAAGTTATTGATGAAAATTTTTCATATCTCGAAAAAAAAAATTGTGTCTGGACTTAGCCTAAAAAAATTCGTCATGACTTGTCGAACAGTTTCGTTTCGACGAATTTGAATAAGTCCGTAATACACATACAATGTAATGTAAAATACAAACGAAATATGAAATAAAACTAAGTATCTTATAGGTCTTCCTGCTCACAGAAGAGAACATGAGGGATTCAGATGAAATTGGGGTTTCAAGTGAATCATTATGTTCATGCCACGTGCTCGCAGAGGTCTACAGTAGGCTATGTAGTGTCCGCTGTAGGTAGTTCCACTATTATTTAATAATTGTTATGAAAGCATCAAAATCTCAGAAACTAAAATAGATATGGAAAAATGTGTAGGGAAAATATCGTTGGACTCGATTAGGCAAACAAAAAGTTATTGGTGAAAATTTTCCACATCCCGAAATAAAAAATTGTGTCTGGACTTTGCCTAAAAAAATTCGTCGTGACTTGTCGAACAGTTTCGTTTCGACGAATTTGAATAAGTCCGTATTATACACACAATATAATGTAAAATACAAACGAAATAGCTTAGTATAATCTGAAAGGTCTTCCTGCTCTCAGAGAGATCATAGGCATTTTGCTCATGAGGGATTCAGATGAAATTGGGGTGTCAAGTGAATCATTATGTTCATGCCACCTTCTCGCAGAGGTCTACAGTAGGCTATGTAGTGTCCGCTGTAGGTAGTTCCACTATTAGGTAATTATTGTTACGAAAGCATCAAAATCTCAAAAACTAAACTAGATATCGAAAAATGTGTAGATAGAATATCGTTGGACTCGATTAGGTAAACAAAAAGTTATTGGTGAAAATTTTTCATATTCCGAAAAAAAAAATTGTGTCTGGACTTGGCCTAAAAAAATTCGTCGTGACTTGTCGAACAGTTTCGTTTCGACGAATTTGAATAAGTCCGTAATACACATACAATGTAACGTAAAATACAAACGAAATATGAAATAAAACTAAGTATCTTATTGGTCTTCCTGCTCATAGAAGAGAACGTGAGGGAACATGAGGAATTCAGATGGAATGGGGGTTTCAAGTGAATCATTATATTCATGCCACATGCTCGCAGAGGTCTACAGTAGGCTATGTAGTGTCCGCTGTAGGTATTTCCACTATTAGGTTATTATTGTTATGAAAGCATCAAAATCTCAAAAACTAAACTAGATATGGAAAAATGTGTAAAGAGAATATCGTTGGACTCGATCAGATAAACAAAAAGTTATTGATGAAAATTTTTCATATCTCGAAAAAAAAAATTGTGTCTGGACTTGGCCTAAAAAAATTCGTCATGACTTGTCGAACAGTTTCCTTTCGACGAATTTGAATAAGTCCGTAATACACATACAATGTAATGTAAAATACAAACGAAATATGAAATAAAACTAAGTATCTTATAGGTCTTCCTGCTCACAGAAGAGAACATGAGGGATTCAGATGAAATTGGGGTTTCAAGTGAATCATTATGTTCATGCCACGTGCTCGCAGAGGTCTACAGTAGGCTATGTAGTGTCCGCTGTAGGTAGTTCCACTATTAGGTAATTATTGTTATGAAAGCATCAAAATCTCAAAAACTAAACTAGATATGGAAAAATGTGTGGGGAGAATATCGTTGGACTCGATCAGGTAAACAAAAAGTTTTTTGTGAAAATTTTTCATATCTCGAAAAAAAAAATTGTGTCTGGACTTAGCCTAAAAAAATTCGTCGTGACTTGCCGAACAGAGAATATCGTTGGACTCGATCAGGTGAACAAAAAGTTATTGGTGAAAATTTTTCATATCTCGAAAAAAAAAATTGTGTCTGGACTTAGCCTAAAAACATTCGTCATGACTTTTTGAACAGTTTCGTTTCGACGAATTTGAATAAGTCCGTAATATACATACAATGTAATGTAAAATATAAACGAAATATGAAATAAAACTAAGTATCTTATTGGTCTTCCTGCTAGTAGAAGAGAACATGAGGGATTCAGATGGAATGGGGGTTTCAAGTGAATCATTATGTTCATGCCACGTGCTCGCGGAAGTCTACAGTAGGCTATGTAGTGTCCGCTGTAGGTAGTTCCACTATTATTTAATAATTGTTATGAAAGCATCAAAATCTCAGAAACTAAAATAGATATGGAAAAATGTGTAGGAAGAATAACGTTGGACTCGATTAGGTAAACAAAAAGTTATTGGTGAAAATTTTTCATATCCCGAAAAAAAAATTGTGTCCGGACTTGGCCTAAAAAAATTCGTTGTGACTTGTCGAACAGTTGCGTTTCGACGAATTTGAATAAGTCCGTATTATACACACAATATAATGTAAAATACAAACGAAATAGCTTAGTATAATCTGAAAGGTCTTCCTTCTCTCAGAGAGATCATAGGCATTTTGCTCATGAGGGATTCAGATGAAATTGGGGTTTCAAGTGAATCATTATGTTCATGCCACGTGCTCGCGGGGGTCTAGAGTAGGCTATGTAGTGTCCGCTGTAGGTAGTTCCACTATTATTTAATAATTGTTATGAAAGCATCAAAATCTCAGAAACTAAACTACATATGGAAAAATGTGTGGGGAGAATATCGTTGGACTCGATCAGGTAAACAAAAAGTTATTTGTGAAAATTTTTCATATCTCGAAAAAAAAAATTGTGTCTGGACTTAGCCTAAAAAAATTCGTCATGACTTGTCAAATAGTTTCGTTTCGACGAATTTGAATAAGTCCGTAATACACATACAATGTAATGTAAAATACGAACGAAATATGAAATAAAACTAAGTATCTTATAGGTCTTCCTGCTCACAGAAGAGAACATGAGGGAACATGAGGGATTCAGATGGAATAGAGGTTTCAAGTGAATCATTATGTTCATGCCACGTGCTCGCGGAGGTCTAGGAGTAGGCTATGTAGTGTCCGCTGTAGGTAGTTCCACTATTAGATAATTATTGTTATGAAAGCATCAAAATCTAAAAAACTAAACAAGATATGGAAAAATGTGTAGGGAGAATATCGTTGTACTCGATAAGGTAAACAAAAAGTTATTGGTGAAAATTTTTCATAACTCGAAAAGAAAAAAATTGTGTCTGGACTTGGCCTAAAAAAATTCGTCGTGACTTGTCGAACAGTTTCGTTTCGACGAATTTGAATAAGTCTGTAATATACATACAATGTAATGTAAAATACAAACGAAATATTAAATAAAACTAAGTGTCTTATTGGTCTTCCTGCTCATAGAAGAGAACGTGAGGGAACATGAGGAATTCAGATGGAAAGGGGGTTTCAAGTGAATCATTATGTTCATGCCACATGCTCGCAGAGGTTTACAGTAGGCTATGTAGTGTCCGCTGTAGGTAGTTCCACTATTATTTAATAATTGTTATGAAAGCATCAAAATATCAGAAACTAAAATAGATATGGAAAAGTGTGTAGGGAGAATATCGTTGGACTCGATCAGGTGAACAAAAAGTTATTGATGAAAATTTTTCATATCTCGAAAAAAAAAATTGTGTCTGGACTTAGCCTAAAAAAATTCGTCATGACTTGTCGAACAGTTTCGTTTCGACGAATTTGAATAAGTCCGTAATACACATACAATGTAATGTAAAATACAAACGAAATATGAAATAAAACTAAGTATCTTATAGGTCTTCCTGCTCACAGAAGAGAACATGAGGGATTCAGATGAAATTGGGGTTTCAAGTGAATCATTATGTTCATGCCACGTGCTCGCAGAGGTCTACAGTAGGCTATGTAGTGTCCGCTGTAGGTAGTTCCACTATTATTTAATAATTGTTATGAAAGCATCAAAATCTCAGAAACTAAAATAGATATGGAAAAATGTGTAGGGAAAATATCGTTGGACTCGATTAGGCAAACAAAAAGTTATTGGTGAAAATTTTTCACATCCCGAAAAAAAAAATTGTGTCTGGACTTTGCCTAAAAAAATTCGTCGTGACTTGTCGAACAGTTTCGTTTCGACGAATTTGAATAAGTCCGTATTATACACACAATATAATGTAAAATACAAACGAAATAGCTTAGTATAATCTGAAAGGTCTTCCTGCTCTCAGAGAGATCATAGGCATTTTGCTCATGAGGGATTCAGATGAAATTGGGGTGTCAAGTGAATCATTATGTTCATGCCACCTTCTCGCAGAGGTCTACAGTAGGCTATGTAGTGTCCGCTGTAGGTAGTTCCACTATTAGGTTATTATTGTTACGAAAGCATCAAAATCTCAAAAACTAAACTAGATATCGAAAAATGTGTAGATAGAATATCGTTGGACTCGATTAGGTAAACAAAAAGTTATTGGTGAAAATTTTTCATATTCCGAAAAAAAAAATTGTGTCTGGACTTGGCCTAAAAAAATTCGTCGTGACTTGTCGAACAGTTTCGTTTCGACGAATTTGAATAAGTCCGTAATACACATACAATGTAACGTAAAATACAAACGAAATATGAAATAAAACTAAGTATCTTATTGGTCTTCCTGCTCATAGAAGAGAACGTGAGGGAACATGAGGAATTCAGATGGAATGGGGGTTTCAAGTGAATTATTATATTCATGCCACATGCTCGCAGAGGTCTACAGTAGGCTATGTAGTGTCCGCTGTAGGTATTTCCACTATTAGGTTATTATTGTTATGAAAGCATCAAAATCTCAAAAACTAAACTAGATATGGAAAAATGTGTAGAGAGAATATCGTTGGACTCGATCAGATAAACAAAAAGTTATTGATGAAAATTTTTCATATCTCGAAAAAAAAAATTGTGTCTGGACTTGGCCTAAAAAAATTCGTCATGACTTGTCGAACAGTTTCCTTTCGACGAATTTGAATAAGTCCGTAATACACATACAATGTAATGTAAAATACAAACGAAATATGAAATAAAACTAAGTATCTTATAGGTCTTCCTGCTCACAGAAGAGAACATGAGGGATTCAGATGAAATTGGGGTTTCAAGTGAATCATTATGTTCATGCCACGTGCTCGCAGAGGTCTACAGTAGGCTATGTAGTGTCCGCTGTAGGTAGTTCCACTATTAGGTAATTATTGTTATGAAAGCATCAAAATCTCAAAAACTAAACTAGATATGGAAAAATGTGTGGGGAGAATATCGTTGGACTCGATCAGGTAAACAAAAAGTTTTTTGTGAAAATTTTTCATATCTCGAAAAAAAAAATTGTGTCTGGACTTAGCCTAAAAAAATTCGTCGTGACTTGCCGAACAGAGAATATCGTTGGACTCGATCAGGTGAACAAAAAGTTATTGGTGAAAATTTTTCATATCTCGAAAAAAAAAATTGTGTCTGGACTTAGCCTAAAAACATTCGTCATGACTTGTCGAACAGTTTCGTTTCGACGAATTTGAATAAGTCCGTAATATACATACAATGTAATGTAAAATATAAACGAAATATGAAATAAAACTAAGTATCTTATTGGTCTTCCTGCTAGTAGAAGAGAACATGAGGGATTCAGATGGAATGGGGGTTTCAAGTGAATCATTATGTTCATGCCACGTGCTCGCGGAAGTCTACAGTAGGCTATGTAGTGTCCGCTGTAGGTAGTTCCACTATTATTTAATAATTGTTATGAAAGCATCAAAATATCAGAAACTAAAATAGATATGGAAAAATGTGTAGGGAGAATATCGTTGGACTCGATCAGGTAAACAAAAAGTTATTGATGAAAATTTTACATATCTCGAAAAAAAAAATTGTGTCTGGACTTTGCCTAAAAAAATTCGTCGTGACTTGTCGAAAAGTTTCGTTTCGACGAATTTGAATAAGTCCGTATTATACACACAATATAATGTAAAATACAAACGAAATAGCTTAGTATAATCTGAAAGGTCTTCCTGCTCTCAGAGAGATCATAGGCATTTTGCTCACGAGGGATTCGGATGAAATTGGAGTGTCAAGTGAATCATTATGTTCATGCCACCTTCTCGCAGAGGTCTACAGTAGGCTATGTAGTGTCCGCTGTAGGTAGTTCCACTATTATTCAATAATTGTTATGAAAGCATCAAAATATCAGAAACTAAAATAGATATATAAAAATGTGTAGGGAGAATATCGTTGGACTCGATCAGGTAAACAAAATGTTATGGATGAAAATTTTTCATATCTCGAAAAAAAAAATTGTGTCTGGACTTAGCCTAAAAAAATTCGTCGTGACTTGTCGAACAGTTTCGTTTCGACGAATTTGAATAAGTCCGTATTATACACACAATATAATGTAAAATACAAACGAAATAGCTTAGTATAATCTGAAAGGTCTTCCTGCTCTCAGAGATATCATAGGCATTTTGCTCACGAGGGATTCAGATGAAATTGGATTTTCAAGTGACTCATTATGTTCATGCCACGTGCTCAAGGAGGTCTAGAGTAGGCTATGTAGTGTCCGCTGTAGGTAGTTCCACTATTAGGTAATTATTGTTATGAAAGCATCAAAATCTCAAAAACTAAACTAGATATGGAAAAATGTGTGGGGAGAATATCGTTGGACTCGATCAGGTAAACAAAAAGTTTTTTGTGAAAATTTTTCATATCTCGAAAAAAAAAATTGTGTCTGGACTTAGCCTAAAAAAATTCGTCGTGACTTGTCGAACAGTTTCGTTTCACCGAATTTGAATAAGTCCGTATTATACACACAATATAATGTAAAATACAAACGAAATAGCTTAGTATAATCTGAAAGGTCTTCCTTCTCTCAGAGAGATCATAGGCATTTTGCTCATGAGGGATTCAGATGAAATTGGGGTTTCAAGTGAATCATTATGTTCATGCCACGTGCTCGCGGAGGTCTAGAGTAGGCTATGTAGTGTCCGCTGTAGGTAGTTCCACTATTATTTAATAATTGTTATGAAAGCATCAAAATCTCAGAAACTAAACTACATATGGAAAATGTGTGGGGAGAATATCGTTGGACTCGATCAGGTAAACAAAAAGTTATTTGTGAAAATTTTTCATATCTCGAAAAAAAAAATTGTGTCTGGACTTAGCCTAAAAAAATTCGTCGTGACTTGTCGAACAGTTTCGTTTCGACGAATTTGAATAAGTCCGTATTATACACACAATATAATGGAAAATACAAACGAAATAGCTTAGTATAATCTGAAAGGTCTTCCTGCTCTCAGAGAGATCATAGGCATTTTGCTCATGAGGGATTCAGATGAAATTGGGGTTTCAAGTGAATCATTATGTTCATGCCACGTGCTCGCGGAGGTCTAGAGTAGGCTATGTAGTGTCCGCTGTAGGTAGTTCCACTATTAGGTAATTACTGTTACGAAAGCATCAAAATCTCAGAAACTAAAATAGATATGGAAAAATGTGTAGGGAGAATATCGTTGGACTCGATTAGGTAAACAAAAAGTTATTGGTGATTATTTTTCATATCCCGAAAAAAAAAATTGTGTCTGGACTTGGCCTAAAAAAATTCGTCGTGACTTGTCGAACAGTTTCGTTTCGACGAATTTGAATAAGTCCGTATTATACACAAAATATAATGTAAAATACAAACGAAATAGCTTAGTGTAATCTAAAATGGCTTCCTGCTCTCAGAAGAGATCATAGGCATTTTGCTCATGAGGGATTCAGATGAAATTGGGCTTTCAAGTGAATCATTAGGTTCATGCCACGTTCTCGCAGAGGTCTACAGTAGGCTATGTAGTGTCCGCTGTAGGTAGTTCCACTATTAGGTTATTACTGTTACGAAAGCATCAAAATCTCAAAAACTAAACTAGATATGGAAAAATGTGTAGGGAGAATATCGTTTGACTCGATCAGGTAAACATAAAGTTATTGGTGAAAATTTTTCATATCTCGAATAAAAAATTTGTGTCTGTACTTAGCCTAAAAAAATTCGTCATGACTTGTCGAACAGTTTCGTTTCGACGAATTTGAATAAGTCCGTAATACACATACAATGTAACGTAAAATACAAACGAAATATGAAATAAAACTTAGTATCTTATTGGTCTTCCTGCTCATAGAAGAGAACGTGAGGGAACATGAGGAATTCAGATGGAATGGGGGTTTCAAGTGAATCATTATGTTCATGCCACGTGCTCGCAGAGGTCTACATTAGGCTATGTAGTGTCCGCTGTAGGTATTTCCACTATTAGGTTATTATTGTTACGAAAGCATCAAAATCTCAAAAACTAAACTAGATATGGAAAAATGTGTAGGGAGAATATCGTTGGACTCGATCAGGTAAACAAAAAGTTATTGGTGAAAATTTTTCATATCTCGAAAAAAAAAATTGTGTCTGGACTTAGCCTAAAAACATCCGTCATGACTAGTCGAACAGTTTCGTTTCGACGAATTTGAATAAGTCCGTAATATACATACAAAGTAATGTAAAATACAAACGAAATATGAAATAAAACTAAGTATCTTATTAGTCTTCCTGCTAGTAGAAGAGAACATGAGGGAACATGAGGGATTCAGATGGAATGGGGGTTTCAAGTGAATCATTATGTTCATGCCACGTGCTCGCGGAAGTCTACAGTAGGCTATGTAGTGTCCGCTGTAGGTAGTTCCACTATTATTTAATAATTGTTATGAAAGCATCAAAATCTCAGAAAATAAACTAGATATGGAAAAATGTGTGGGGAGAATATCGTTGGACTCGATCAGGTTAACAAAAAGTTATTTGTGAAAATTTTTCATATCTCGAAAAAAAAAATTGTGTCTGGACTTAGCCTAAAAAAATTCGTCGTGACTTGTCGAACAGTTTCGTTTCACCGAATTTGAATAAGTCCGTATTATACACACAATATAATGTAAAATACAAACGAAATAGCTTAGTATAATCTGAAAGGTCTTCCTGCTCTCAGAGAGATCATAGGCATTTTGCTCATGAGGGATTCAGATGAAATTGGGGTTTCAAGTGAATTATGTTCATGCCACGTGCTCGCAGAGGTCTACAGTAGGCTATGTAGTGTCCGCTGTAGGTAGTTCCACTATTATTTAATAATTGTTATGAAAGCATCAAAATCTCAGAAACTAAAATAGATATGGAAAAATGTGTAGGAAGAATAACGTTGGACTCGATTAGGTAAACAAAAAGTTATTGGTGAAAATTTTTCATATCCCGAAAAAAAAATTGTGTCCGGACTTGGCCTAAAAAAATTCGTTGTGACTTGTCGAACAGTTGCGTTTCGACGAATTTGAATAAGTCCGTATTATACACACAATATAATGTAAAATACAAACGAAATAGCTTAGTATAATCTGAAAGGTCTTCCTTCTCTCAGAGAGATCATAGGCATTTTGCTCATGAGGGATTCAGATGAAATTGGGGTTTCAAGTGAATCATTATGTTCATGCCACGTGCTCGCGGAGGTCTAGAGTAGGCTATGTAGTGTCCGCTGTAGGTAGTTCCACTATTATTTAATAATTGTTATGAAAGCATCAAAATCTCAGAAACTAAACTACATATGGAAAAATGTGTGGGGAGAATATCGTTGGACTCGATCAGGTAAACAAAAAGTTATTTTTGAAAATTTTTCATATCTCGAAAAAAAAAATTGTGTCTGGACTTAGCCCAAAAAAATTCGTCGTGACTTGTCGAACAGTTTCGTTTCGACGAATTGGAATAAGTCCGTATTATACACAAAATATAATGTAAAATACAAACGAAATAGCTTAGTGTAATCTAAAATGGCTTCCTGCTCTCAGAAGAGATCATAGGCATTTTGCTCATGAGGGATTCAGATGAAATTGGGCTTTCAAGTGAATCATTAGGTTCATGCCACGTTCTCGCAGAGGTCTACAGTAGGCTATGTAGTGTCCGCTGTAGGTAGTTCCACTATTAGGTTATTACTGTTACGAAAGCATCAAAATCTCAAAAACTAAACTAGATATGGAAAAATGTGTAGGGAGAATATCGTTTGACTCGATCAGGTAAACATAAAAGTATTGGTGAAAAATTTTCATATCTCGAAAAAAAAATGTGTGTCTGTACTTAGCCTAAAAAAAATCGTCATGACTTGTCGAACAGTTTCGTTTCGACGAATTTGAATAAGTCCGTAATACACATACAATGTAACGTAAAATACAAACGAAATATGAAATAAAACTAAGTATCTTATTGGTCTTCCTGCTCATAGAAGAGAACGTGAGGGAACATGAGGAATTCAGATGGAATGGGGGTTTCAAGTGAATCATTATGTTCATGCCACATGCTCGCAGAGGTTTACAGTAGGCTATGTAGTGTCCGCTGTAGGTAGTTCCACTATTAGGTAATTATTGTTATGAAAGCATCAAAATCTCAAAAACTAAACTAGATATGGAAAAATGTGTAGAGAGAATATCGTTGGACTCGATCAGATAAACAAAAAGTTATTGATGAAAATTTTTCATATCTCGAAAAAAAAATTGTGTCTGGACTTAGCCTAAAAAATTTCGTCATGACTTGTCGAACAGTTTCGTTTCGACGAATTTGAATAAGTCCGTAATACACATACAATGTAATGTAAAATACAAACGAAATATGAAATAAAACTAAGTATCTTATAGGTCTTCCTGCTCACAGAAGAGAACATGAGGGAACATGAGGGATTCAGATGGAACGGGGGTTTCAAGTGAATCTTTATGTTCATGCCACGTGCTCGCGGAAGTCTACAGTAGGCTATGTAGTGTCCGCTGTAGGTAGTTCCACTATTATTTAATAATTGTTATGAAAGCATCAAAATATCAGAAACTAAAATAGATATGGAAAAGTGTGTAGGGAGAATATCGTTGGACTCGATCAGGTGAACAAAAAGTTATTGATGAAAATTTTTCATATCCCGAAAAAAAAAATTGTGTCTGGACTTAGCCTAAAAAAATTCGTCATGACTTGTCGAACAGTTTCGTTTCGACGAATTTGAATAAGTCCGTAATACACATACAATGTAATGTAAAATACAAACGAAATATGAAATAAAACTAAGTATCTTATAGGTCTTCCTGCTCACAGAAGAGAACATGAGGGATTCAGATGAAATTGGGGTTTCAAGTGAATCATTATGTTCATGCCACGTGCTCGCAGAGGTCTACAGTAGGCTATGTAGTGTCCGCTGTAGGTAGTTCCACTATTATTTAATAATTGTTATGAAAGCATCAAAATCTCAGAAACTAAAATAGATATGGAAAAATGTGTAGGGAAAATATCGTTGGACTCGATTAGGCAAACAAAAAGTTATTGGTGAAAATTTTTCACATCCCGAAAAAAAAAATTGTGTCTGGACTTAGCCTAAAAAAATTCGTCGTGACTTGTCGAACAGTTTCGTTTCGACGAATTTGAATAAGTCCGTATTATACACACAATATAATGTAAAATACAAACGAAATAGCTTAGTATAATCTGAAAGGTCTTCCTGCTCTCAGAGAGATCATAGGCATTTTGCTCATGAGGGATTCAGATGAAATTGGGGTGTCAAGTGAATCATTATGTTCATGCCACCTTCTCGCAGAGGTCTACAGTAGGCTATGTAGTGTCCGCTGTAGGTAGTTCCACTATTAGGTAATTATTGTTACGAAAGCATCAAAATCTCAAAAACTAAACTAGATATCGAAAAATGTGTAGATAGAATATCGTTGGACTCGATTAGGTAAACAAAAAGTTATTGGTGAAAATTTTTCATATTCCGAAAAAAAAAATTGTGTCTGGACTTGGCCTAAAAAAATTCGTCGTGACTTGTCGAACAGTTTCGTTTCGACGAATTTGAATAAGTCCGTAATACACATACAATGTAACGTAAAATACAAACGAAATATGAAATAAAACTAAGTATCTTATTGGTCTTCCTGCTCATAGAAGAGAACGTGAGGGAACATGAGGAATTCAGATGGAATGGGGGTTTCAAGTGAATCATTATAATCATGCCACATGCTCGCAGAGGTCTACAGTAGGCTATGTAGTGTCCGCTGTAGGTAGTTCCACTATTATTTAATAATTGTTATGAAAGCATCAAAATATCAGAAACTAAAATAGATATGGAAAAGTGTGTAGGGAGAATATCGTTGGACTCGATCAGGTGAACAAAAAGTTATTGATGAAAATTTTTCATATCCCGAAAAAAAAAATTGTGTCTGGACTTAGCCTAAAAAAATTCGTCGTGACTTGTCGAACAGTTTCGTTTCGACGAATTTGAATAAGTCCGTATTATACACACAATATAATGGAAAATACAAACGAAATAGCTTAGTATAATCTGAAAGGTCTTCCTGCTCTCAGAGAGATCATAGGCATTTTGCTCATGAGGGATTCAGATGAAATTGGGGTTTCAAGTGAATCATTATGTTCATGCCACGTGCTCGCGGAGGTCTAGAGTAGGCTATGTAGTGTCCGCTGTAGGTAGTTCCACTATTAGGTAATTACTGTTACGAAAGCATCAAAATCTCAGAAACTAAAATAGATATGGAAAAATGTGTAGGGAGAATATCGTTGGACTCGATTAGGTAAACAAAAAGTTATTGGTGATTATTTTTCATATCCCGAAAAAAAAAATTGTGTCTGGACTTGGCCTAAAAAAATTCGTCGTGACTTGTCGAACAGTTTCGTTTCGACGAATTTGAATAAGTCCGTATTATACACAAAATATAATGTAAAATACAAACGAAATAGCTTAGTGTAATCTAAAATGGCTTCCTGCTCTCAGAAGAGATCATAGGCATTTTGCTCATGAGGGATTCAGATGAAATTGGGCTTTCAAGTGAATCATTAGGTTCATGCCACGTTCTCGCAGAGGTCTACAGTAGGCTATGTAGTGTCCGCTGTAGGTAGTTCCACTATTAGGTTATTACTGTTACGAAAGCATCAAAATCTCAAAAACTAAACTAGATATGGAAAAATGTGTAGGGAGAATATCGTTTGACTCGATCAGGTAAACATAAAGTTATTGGTGAAAATTTTTCATATCTCGAATAAAAAATTTGTGTCTGTACTTAGCCTAAAAAAATTCGTCATGACTTGTCGAACAGTTTCGTTTCGACGAATTTGAATAAGTCCGTAATACACATACAATGTAACGTAAAATACAAACGAAATATGAAATAAAACTTAGTATCTTATTGGTCTTCCTGCTCATAGAAGAGAACGTGAGGGAACATGAGGAATTCAGATGGAATGGGGGTTTCAAGTGAATCATTATGTTCATGCCACGTGCTCGCAGAGGTCTACATTAGGCTATGTAGTGTCCGCTGTAGGTATTTCCACTATTAGGTTATTATTGTTACGAAAGCATCAAAATCTCAAAAACTAAACTAGATATGGAAAAATGTGTAGGGAGAATATCGTTGGACTCGATCAGGTAAACAAAAAGTTATTGGTGAAAATTTTTCATATCTCGAAAAAAAAAATTGTGTCTGGACTTAGCCTAAAAAAATTCGTCATGACTTGTCAAATAGTTTCGTTTCGACGAATTTGAATAAGTCCGTAATACACATACAATGTAATGTAAAATACGAACGAAATATGAAATAAAACTAAGTATCTTATAGGTCTTCCTGCTCACAGAAGAGAACATGAGGGAACATGAGGGATTCAGATGGAATAGAGGTTTCAAGTGAATCATTATGTTCATGCCACGTGCTCGCGGAAGTCTACAGTAGGCTATGTAGTGTCCGCTGTAGGTAGTTCCACTATTATTTAATAATTGTTATGAAAGCATCAAAATCTCAGAAAATAAACTAGATATGGAAAAATGTGTGGGGAGAATATCGTTGGACTCGATCAGGTTAACAAAAAGTTATTTGTGAAAATTTTTCATATCTCGAAAAAAAAAATTGTGTCTGGACTTAGCCTAAAAAAATTCGTCGTGACTTGTCGAACAGTTTCGTTTCACCGAATTTGAATAAGTCCGTATTATACACACAATATAATGTAAAATACAAACGAAATAGCTTAGTATAATCTGAAAGGTCTTCCTGCTCTCAGAGAGATCATAGGCATTTTGCTCACGAGGGATTCAGATGAAATTGGGGTTTCAAGTGAATTATGTTCATGCCACGTGCTCGCAGAGGTCTACAGTAGGCTATGTAGTGTCCGCTGTAGGTAGTTCCACTATTATTTAATAATTGTTATGAAAGCATCAAAATCTCAGAAACTAAAATAGATATGGAAAAATGTGTAGGAAGAATAACGTTGGACTCGATTAGGTAAACAAAAAGTTATTGGTGAAAATTTTTCATATCCCGAAAAAAAAATTGTGTCCGGACTTGGCCTAAAAAAATTCGTTGTGACTTGTCGAACAGTTGCGTTTCGACGAATTTGAATAAGTCCGTATTATACACACAATATAATGTAAAATACAAACGAAATAGCTTAGTATAATCTGAAAGGTCTTCCTTCTCTCAGAGAGATCATAGGCATTTTGCTCATGAGGGATTCAGATGAAATTGGGGTTTCAAGTGAATCATTATGTTCATGCCACGTGCTCGCGGAGGTCTAGAGTAGGCTATGTAGTGTCCGCTGTAGGTAGTTCCACTATTATTTAATAATTGTTATGAAAGCATCAAAATCTCAGAAACTAAACTACATATGGAAAAATGTGTGGGGAGAATATCGTTGGACTCGATCAGGTAAACAAAAAGTTATTTGTGAAAATTTTTCATATCTCGAAAAAAAAAATTGTGTCTGGACTTAGCCCAAAAAAATTCGTCGTGACTTGTCGAACAGTTTCGTTTCGACGAATTGGAATAAGTCCGTATTATACACAAAATATAATGTAAAATACAAACGAAATAGCTTAGTGTAATCTAAAATGGCTTCCTGCTCTCAGAAGAGATCATAGGCATTTTGCTCATGAGGGATTCAGATGAAATTGGGCTTTCAAGTGAATCATTAGGTTCATGCCACGTTCTCGCAGAGGTCTACAGTAGGCTATGTAGTGTCCGCTGTAGGTAGTTCCACTATTAGGTTATTACTGTTACGAAAGCATCAAAATCTCAAAAACTAAACTAGATATGGAAAAATGTGTAGGGAGAATATCGTTTGACTCGATCAGGTAAACATAAAAGTATTGGTGAAAAATTTTCATATCTCGAAAAAAAAATGTGTGTCTGTACTTAGCCTAAAAAAAATCGTCATGACTTGTCGAACAGTTTCGTTTCGACGAATTTGAATAAGTCCGTAATACACATACAATGTAACGTAAAATACAAACGAAATATGAAATAAAACTAAGTATCTTATTGGTCTTCCTGCTCATAGAAGAGAACGTGAGGGAACATGAGGAATTCAGATGGAATGGGGGTTTCAAGTGAATCATTATGTTCATGCCACATGCTCGCAGAGGTTTACAGTAGGCTATGTAGTGTCCGCTGTAGGTAGTTCCACTATTAGGTAATTATTGTTATGAAAGCATCAAAATCTCAAAAACTAAACTAGATATGGAAAAATGTGTAGAGAGAATATCGTTGGACTCGATCAGATAAACAAAAAGTTATTGATGAAAATTTTTCATATCTCGAAAAAAAAATTGTGTCTGGACTTAGCCTAAAAAATTTCGTCATGACTTGTCGAACAGTTTCGTTTCGACGAATTTGAATAAGTCCGTAATACACATACAATGTAATGTAAAATACAAACGAAATATGAAATAAAACTAAGTATCTTATTAGTCTTCCTGCTAGTAGAAGAGAACATGAGGGAACATGAGGGATTCAGATGGAATGGAGGTTTCAAGTGAATCATTATGTTCATGCCACGTGCTCGCGGAAGTCTACAGTAGGCTATGTAGTGTCCGCTGTAGGTAGTTCCACTATTATTTAATAATTGTTATGAAAGCATCAAAATCTCAGAAACTAAACTAGATATGGAAAAATGTGTGGGGAGAATATCGTTGGACTCGATCAGGTAAACAAAAAGTTATTTGTGAAAATTTTTCATATCTCGAAAAAAAAAATTGTGTCTGGACTTAGCCTAAAAAAATTCGTCATGACTTGTCAAATAGTTTCGTTTCGACGAATTTGAATAAGTCCGTAATACACATACAATGTAATGTAAAATACGAACGAAATATGAAATAAAACTAAGTATCTTATAGGTCTTCCTGCTCACAGAAGAGAACATGAGGGAACATGAGGGATTCAGATGGAATAGAGGTTTCAAGTGAATCATTATGTTCATGCCACGTGCTCGCGGAAGTCTACAGTAGGCTATGTAGTGTCCGCTGTAGGTAGTTCCACTATTATTTAATAATTGTTATGAAAGCATCAAAATCTCAGAAAATAAACTAGATATGGAAAAATGTGTGGGGAGAATATCGTTGGACTCGATCAGGTTAACAAAAAGTTATTTGTGAAAATTTTTCATATCTCGAAAAAAAAAATTGTGTCTGGACTTAGCCTAAAAAAATTCGTCGTGACTTGTCGAACAGTTTCGTTTCACCGAATTTGAATAAGTCCGTATTATACACACAATATAATGTAAAATACAAACGAAATAGCTTAGTATAATCTGAAAGGTCTTCCTGCTCTCAGAGAGATCATAGGCATTTTGCTCATGAGGGATTCAGATGAAATTGGGGTTTCAAGTGAATTATGTTCATGCCACGTGCTCGCAGAGGTCTACAGTAGGCTATGTAGTGTCCGCTGTAGGTAGTTCCACTATTATTTAATAATTGTTATGAAAGCATCAAAATCTCAGAAACTAAAATAGATATGGAAAAATGTGTAGGAAGAATAACGTTGGACTCGATTAGGTAAACAAAAAGTTATTGGTGAAAATTTTTCATATCCCGAAAAAAAAATTGTGTCCGGACTTGGCCTAAAAAAATTCGTTGTGACTTGTCGAACAGTTGCGTTTCGACGAATTTGAATAAGTCCGTATTATACACACAATATAATGTAAAATACAAACGAAATAGCTTAGTATAATCTGAAAGGTCTTCCTTCTCTCAGAGAGATCATAGGCATTTTGCTCATGAGGGATTCAGATGAAATTGGGGTTTCAAGTGAATCATTATGTTCATGCCACGTGCTCGCGGAGGTCTAGAGTAGGCTATGTAGTGTCCGCTGTAGGTAGTTCCACTATTATTTAATAATTGTTATGAAAGCATCAAAATCTCAGAAACTAAACTACATATGGAAAAATGTGTGGGGAGAATATCGTTGGACTCGATCAGGTAAACAAAAAGTTATTTGTGAAAATTTTTCATATCTCGAAAAAAAAAATTGTGTCTGGACTTAGCCCAAAAAAATTCGTCGTGACTTGTCGAACAGTTTCGTTTCGACGAATTGGAATAAGTCCGTATTATACACAAAATATAATGTAAAATACAAACGAAATAGCTTAGTGTAATCTAAAATGGCTTCCTGCTCTCAGAAGAGATCATAGGCATTTTGCTCATGAGGGATTCAGATGAAATTGGGCTTTCAAGTGAATCATTAGGTTCATGCCACGTTCTCGCAGAGGTCTACAGTAGGCTATGTAGTGTCCGCTGTAGGTAGTTCCACTATTAGGTTATTACTGTTACGAAAGCATCAAAATCTCAAAAACTCAACTAGATATGGAAAAATGTGTAGGGAGAATATCGTTTGACTCGATCAGGTAAACATAAAGTTATTGGTGAAAATTTTTCATATCTCGAAAAAAAAATGTGTGTCTGTACTTAGCCTAAAAAAATTCGTCATGACTTGTCGAACAGTTTCGTTTCGACGAATTTGAATAAGTCCGTATTATACACACAATATAATATAAAATACAAACGAAATAGCTTAGTATAATCTGAAAGGTCTTCCTGCTCTCAGAGAGATCATAGGCATTTTGCTCATGAGGGATTCAGATGAAATTGGGGTTTCAAGTGAATCATTATGTTCATGCCACCTTCTCGCAGAGGTCTACAGTAGGCTATGTAGTGTCCGCTGTAGGTAGTTCCACTATTAGGTAATTATTGTTACGAAAGCATCAAAATCTCAAAAACTAAACTAGATATGGAAAAATGTGTAGGGAGAATATCGTTGGACTCAATCAGGTAAACAAAAAGTTATTGGTGAAAATTTTTCATATCTCGAAAAAAAAAAAAATTGTGTCTGGACTTAGCCTAAAAACATTCGTCATGACTTGTCGAACAGTTTCGTTTCGACGAATTTGAATAAGTCCGTAATATACATACAATGTAATGTAAAATACAAACGAAATATGAAATAAAACTAAGTATCTTATTAGTCTTCCTGCTAGTAGAAGAGAACATGAGGGAACATGAGGGATTCAGATGGAATGGGGGTTTCAAGTGAATCATTATGTTCATGCCACGTGCTCGCGGAAGTCTACAGTAGGCTATGTAGTGTCCGCTGTAGGTAGTTCCACTATTATTTAATAATTGTTATGAAAGCATCAAAATCTCAGAAACTAAAATAGATATGGAAAAATGTGTAGGGAGAATATCGTTGGACTCGATCAGGTAAACAAAAAGTTATTGATGAAAATTTTTCATATCTCGAAAAAAAAAAATTGTGTCTGGACTTAGCCTAAAAAAATTCGTCATGACTTGTCAAACAGTTTCGTTTCGACGAATTTGAATAAGTCCGTAATACACATACAATGTAATGTAAAATACGAACGAAATATGAAATAAAACTAAGTATCTTATAGGTCTTCCTGCTCACAGAAGAGAACATGAGGGAACATGAGGAATTCAGATGGAATGGGGGTTTCAAGTGAATCATTATGTTCATGCCACGTGCTCGCGGAAGTCTACAGTAGGCTATGTAGTGTCCGCTGTAGGTAGTTACTCTATTATTTAATAATTGTTATGAAAGCATCAAAATCTCAGAAACTAAAATAGATATGGAAAAATGTGTAGGGAGAATATCGTTGGACTCGATCAGGTAAACAAAAAGTTATTGATGAAAATTTTTCATATCTCGAAAAAAAAAATTGTGTCTGGACTTAGCCTAAAAAAATTCGTCATGACTTGTCAAACAGTTTTGTTTCGACGAATTTGAATAAGTCTGTAATACACATACAATGTAATGTACAATACGAACGAAATATGAAATAAAACTAAGTATCTTATAGGTCTTCCTGCTCACAGAAGAGAACATGAGGGAACATGAGGGATTCAGATGGAATAGAGGTTTCAAGTGAATCATTATGTTCATGCCACGTGCTTGCAGAGGTCTAGGAGTAGGCTATGTAGTGTCCGCTGTAGGTAGTTCCACTATTAGATAATTATTGTTATGAAAGCATCAAAATCTCAAAAACTAAACAAGATATGGAAAAATGTGTGGGGAGAATATCGTTGGACTCGATCAGGTAAACAAAAAGTTATTGGTGAAAATTTTTCATATCTCGAAAAGAAAAAAATTGTGTCTGGACTTGGCCTAAAAAAATTCGTCGTGACTTGTCGAACAGTTTCGTTTCGACGAATTTGAATAAGTCTGTAATATACATACAATGTAATGTAAAATACAAACGAAATATTAAATAAAACTAAGTATCTTATTGGTCTTCCTGCTCATAGAAGAGAACGTGAGGGAACATGAGGAATTCAGATGGAATGGGGGTTTCAAGTGAATCTTTATGTTCATGCCACGTGCTCGCGGAAGTCTACAGTAGGCTATGTAGTGTCCGCTGTAGGTAGTTCCATTATTATTTAATAATTGTTATGAAAGCATCAAAATCTCAGAAACTAAAATAGATATGGAAAAATGTGTAGGGAGAATATCGTTGGACTCGATTAGGTACACAAAAAGTTATTGGTGAAAATTTTTCATATCTCGAAAAAAAAAAATTGTGTCTGGACTTAGCCTAAAAAAATTCGTCGTGACTTAACGAACAGTTTCGTTTCGACGAATTTGAATAAGTCTGTAATATACATACAATGTAATGTAAAATTCAAACGAAATATGAAATAAAACTAAGTATCTTATAGGTCTTCCTGGTCATAGAAGAGAACATGAGGGAACATGAGGGATTCAGATGGAATGGGGGTTTCAAGTGAATCATTATGTTCATGCCACGTGCTCGCGGAGGTCTAGAGTAGGCTATGTAGTGTCCGCTGTAGGTAGTTCCACTATTATTTAATAATTGTTATGAAAGCATCAAAATCTCAAAAACTAAACTAGATATGGAAAAATGTGTAATGAGAATATGGTTGGACTCGATCAGGTGAACAAAGACTTATTGGTGAAAATTTTTCATATCTCGAAAAAAAAAATTGTGTCTGGAAATTCGTCGTGACTTGTCGAACAGTTTCGTTTCGACGAATTTGAATATGTCCGTAATACACATACAATGTAATGTAAAATACAAACGAAATATGAAATAAAACCAAGTATCTTATAGGTCTTCCTGCTCACAGAAGAGAACAAGAGGGAACATGAGGGATTCAGATGGAATAGGGGTTTCAAGTGAATCATTATGTTCATGCCACGTGCTCGCGGAGGTCTAGAGTAGGCTATGTAGTGTCCGCTGTAGGTAGTTCCACCATTAGATAATTATTGTTATGAAAGCATCAAAATCTCAAAAACTAAACAAGATATGGAAAAATGTGTAGGGAGAATATCGTTGGACTCGATCAGGTAAACAAAAAGTTATTGGTGAAAATTTTTCATATATCGAAAAAAAAAAAATTGTGTCTGGACTTAGCCTAAAAAAATTCGTCGTGACTTGTCGAACAGTTTCGTTTCGACGAATTTGAATAAGTCTGTAATATACATACAATGTAATGTAAAATACAAACGAAATATGAAATAAAACTAAGTATCTTATTGGTCTTCCTGCTCATAGAAGAGAACATTAGGGAACATGAGGGATTCAGATGGAATGGGGGTTTCAAGTGAATCATTATGTTCATGCCACGTGCTCGCGGAAGTCTACAGTAGGCTATGTAGTGTCCGCTGTAGGTAGTTCCACTATTATTTAATAATTGTTATGAAAGCATCAAAATCTCAGAAACTAAAATAGATATGGAAAAATGTGTAGGGAGAATATCGTTGGACTCGATTAGGTAAACAAAAAGTTATTGGCGAAAATTTTTCATATCCCGAAAAAAAAAATTGTGTCTGGACTTAGCCTAAAAAAATTCGTCGTGACTTGTCGAACAGTTTCGTTTCGACGAATTTGAATAAGTCCGTATTATACACACAATATAATGTAAAATACAAACGAAATAGCTTAGTATAATCTGAAAGGTCTTCCTGCTCTCAGAGAGATCATAGGCATTTTGCTCATGAGGGATTCAGATAAAATTGGGGTTTCAAGTGAATCATTATGTTCATGCCACGTGCTCGCGGAGGTCTAGAGTAGGCTATGTAGTGTCCGCTGTAGGTAGTTCCACTATTAGGTAATTATTGTTATTAAAGCATCAAAATCTCAAAAACTAAACTAGATATGGAAAAATGTGTGGGGAGAATATCGTTGGACTCGATCAGGTAAACAAAAAGTTATTTGTGAAAATTTTTCATATCTCGAAAAAAAAAATTGTGTCTGGACTTAGCCTAAAAAAATTCGTCGTGACTTGTCGAACAGTTTCGTTTCGACGAATTTGAATAAGTCCGTATTATACACACAATATAATGTAAAATACAAACGAAATAGCTTAGTATAATCTGAAAGGTCTTCCTGCTCTCAGAGAGATCATAGGCATTTTGCTCATGAGGGATTCAGATGAAATTGGGGTTTCAAGTGAATCATTATGTTCATGCCACGTGCTCGCAGAGGTCTACAGTAGGCTATGTGGTGTCCGCTGTAGGTAGTTCCACTATTATTTAATAATTGTTATGAAAGCATCAAAATCTCAGAAACTAAAATAGATATGGAAAAATGTGTAGGGAGAATATCGTTGGACTCGATCAGGTAAACAAAAAGTTACTGGTGAAAATTTTTCATATCTCGAAAAAAAAAAAATTGTCTGGACTTAGCCTAAAAAAATTCGTCGTGACTTGTCGAACAGTTTCGTTTCGACGAATTTGAATAAGTCCGTAATACACATACAATGTAATGTAAAATACGAACGAAATATGAAATAAAACTAAGTATCTTATAGGTCTTCCTGCTCACAGAAGAGAACATGAGGGAACATGAGGGATTCAGATGGAATAGAGGTTTCAAGTGAATCATTATGTTCATGCCACGTGCTCGCGGAAGTCTACAGTAGGCTATGTAGTGTCCGCTGTAGGTAGTTCCACTATTATTTAATAATTGTTATGAAAGCATCAAAATCTCAGAAAATAAACTAGATATGGAAAAATGTGTGGGGAGAATATCGTTGGACTCGATCAGGTTAACAAAAAGTTATTTGTGAAAATTTTTCATATCTCGAAAAAAAAAATTGTGTCTGGACTTAGCCTAAAAAAATTCGTCGTGACTTGTCGAACAGTTTCGTTTCACCGAATTTGAATAAGTCCGTATTATACACACAATATAATGTAAAATACAAACGAAATAGCTTAGTATAATCTGAAAGGTCTTCCTGCTCTCAGAGAGATCATAGGCATTTTGCTCATGAGGGATTCAGATGAAATTGGGGTTTCAAGTGAATTATGTTCATGCCACGTGCTCGCAGAGGTCTACAGTAGGCTATGTAGTGTCCGCTGTAGGTAGTTCCACTATTATTTAATAATTGTTATGAAAGCATCAAAATCTCAGAAACTAAAATAGATATGGAAAAATGTGTAGGAAGAATAACGTTGGACTCGATTAGGTAAACAAAAAGTTATTGGTGAAAATTTTTCATATCCCGAAAAAAAAATTGTGTCCGGACTTGGCCTAAAAAAATTCGTTGTGACTTGTCGAACAGTTGCGTTTCGACGAATTTGAATAAGTCCGTATTATACACACAATATAATGTAAAATACAAACGAAATAGCTTAGTATAATCTGAAAGGTCTTCCTTCTCTCAGAGAGATCATAGGCATTTTGCTCATGAGGGATTCAGATGAAATTGGGGTTTCAAGTGAATCATTATGTTCATGCCACGTGCTCGCGGAGGTCTAGAGTAGGCTATGTAGTGTCCGCTGTAGGTAGTTCCACTATTATTTAATAATTGTTATGAAAGCATCAAAATCTCAGAAACTAAACTACATATGGAAAAATGTGTGGGGAGAATATCGTTGGACTCGATCAGGTAAACAAAAAGTTATTTGTGAAAATTTTTCATATCTCGAAAAAAAAAATTGTGTCTGGACTTAGCCCAAAAAAATTCGTCGTGACTTGTCGAACAGTTTCGTTTCGACGAATTGGAATAAGTCCGTATTATACACAAAATATAATGTAAAATACAAACGAAATAGCTTAGTGTAATCTAAAATGGCTTCCTGCTCTCAGAAGAGATCATAGGCATTTTGCTCATGAGGGATTCAGATGAAATTGGGCTTTCAAGTGAATCATTAGGTTCATGCCACGTTCTCGCAGAGGTCTACAGTAGGCTATGTAGTGTCCGCTGTAGGTAGTTCCACTATTAGGTTATTACTGTTACGAAAGCATCAAAATCTCAAAAACTAAACTAGATATGGAAAAATGTGTAGGGAGAATATCGTTTGACTCGATCAGGTAAACATAAAGTTATTGGTGAAAATTTTTCATATCTCGAAAAAAAAATGTGTGTCTGTACTTAGCCTAAAAAAATTCGTCATGACTTGTCGAACAGTTTCGTTTCGACGAATTTGAATAAGTCCGTATTATACACACAATATAATATAAAATACAAACGAAATAGCTTAGTATAATCTGAAAGGTCTTCCTGCTCTCAGAGAGATCATAGGCATTTTGCTCATGAGGGATTCAGATGAAATTGGGGTTTCAAGTGAATCATTATGTTCATGCCACCTTCTCGCAGAGGTCTACAGTAGGCTATGTAGTGTCCGCTGTAGGTAGTTCCACTATTAGGTAATTATTGTTACGAAAGCATCAAAATCTCAAAAACTAAACTAGATATGGAAAAATGTGTAGGGAGAATATCGTTGGACTCAATCAGGTAAACAAAAAGTTATTGGTGAAAATTTTTCATATCTCGAAAAAAAAAAAAATTGTGTCTGGACTTAGCCTAAAAACATTCGTCATGACTTGTCGAACAGTTTCGTTTCGACGAATTTGAATAAGTCCGTAATATACATACAATGTAATGTAAAATACAAACGAAATATGAAATAAAACTAAGTATCTTATTAGTCTTCCTGCTAGTAGAAGAGAACATGAGGGAACATGAGGGATTCAGATGGAATGGGGGTTTCAAGTGAATCATTATGTTCATGCCACGTGCTCGCGGAAGTCTACAGTAGGCTATGTAGTGTCCGCTGTAGGTAGTTCCACTATTATTTAATAATTGTTATGAAAGCATCAAAATCTCAGAAACTAAAATAGATATGGAAAAATGTGTAGGGAGAATATCGTTGGACTCGATCAGGTAAACAAAAAGTTATTGATGAAAATTTTTCATATCTCGAAAAAAAAAAATTGTGTCTGGACTTAGCCTAAAAAAATTCGTCATGACTTGTCAAACAGTTTCGTTTCGACGAATTTGAATAAGTCCGTAATACACATACAATGTAATGTAAAATACGAACGAAATATGAAATAAAACTAAGTATCTTATAGGTCTTCCTGCTCACAGAAGAGAACATGAGGGAACATGAGGAATTCAGATGGAATGGGGGTTTCAAGTGAATCATTATGTTCATGCCACGTGCTCGCGGAAGTCTACAGTAGGCTATGTAGTGTCCGCTGTAGGTAGTTACTCTATTATTTAATAATTGTTATGAAAGCATCAAAATCTCAGAAACTAAAATAGATATGGAAAAATGTGTAGGGAGAATATCGTTGGACTCGATCAGGTAAACAAAAAGTTATTGATGAAAATTTTTCATATCTCGAAAAAAAAAATTGTGTCTGGACTTAGCCTAAAAAAATTCGTCATGACTTGTCAAACAGTTTTGTTTCGACGAATTTGAATAAGTCTGTAATACACATACAATGTAATGTACAATACGAACGAAATATGAAATAAAACTAAGTATCTTATAGGTCTTCCTGCTCACAGAAGAGAACATGAGGGAACATGAGGGATTCAGATGGAATAGAGGTTTCAAGTGAATCATTATGTTCATGCCACGTGCTTGCAGAGGTCTAGGAGTAGGCTATGTAGTGTCCGCTGTAGGTAGTTCCACTATTAGATAATTATTGTTATGAAAGCATCAAAATCTCAAAAACTAAACAAGATATGGAAAAATGTGTGGGGAGAATATCGTTGGACTCGATCAGGTAAACAAAAAGTTATTGGTGAAAATTTTTCATATCTCGAAAAGAAAAAAATTGTGTCTGGACTTGGCCTAAAAAAATTCGTCGTGACTTGTCGAACAGTTTCGTTTCGACGAATTTGAATAAGTCTGTAATATACATACAATGTAATGTAAAATACAAACGAAATATTAAATAAAACTAAGTATCTTATTGGTCTTCCTGCTCATAGAAGAGAACGTGAGGGAACATGAGGAATTCAGATGGAATGGGGGTTTCAAGTGAATCTTTATGTTCATGCCACGTGCTCGCGGAAGTCTACAGTAGGCTATGTAGTGTCCGCTGTAGGTAGTTCCATTATTATTTAATAATTGTTATGAAAGCATCAAAATCTCAGAAACTAAAATAGATATGGAAAAATGTGTAGGGAGAATATCGTTGGACTCGATTAGGTAAACAAAAAGTTATTGGTGAAAATTTTTCATATCTCGAAAAAAAAAAATTGTGTCTGGACTTAGCCTAAAAAAATTCGTCGTGACTTAACGAACAGTTTCGTTTCGACGAATTTGAATAAGTCTGTAATATACATACAATGTAATGTAAAATTCAAACGAAATATGAAATAAAACTAAGTATCTTATAGGTCTTCCTGGTCATAGAAGAGAACATGAGGGAACATGAGGGATTCAGATGGAATGGGGGTTTCAAGTGAATCATTATGTTCATGCCACGTGCTCGCGGAGGTCTAGAGTAGGCTATGTAGTGTCCGCTGTAGGTAGTTCCACTATTATTTAATAATTGTTATGAAAGCATCAAAATCTCAAAAACTAAACTAGATATGGAAAAATGTGTAATGAGAATATGGTTGGACTCGATCAGGTGAACAAAGACTTATTGGTGAAAATTTTTCATATCTCGAAAAAAAAAATTGTGTCTGGAAATTCGTCGTGACTTGTCGAACAGTTTCGTTTCGACGAATTTGAATATGTCCGTAATACACATACAATGTAATGTAAAATACAAACGAAATATGAAATAAAACCAAGTATCTTATAGGTCTTCCTGCTCACAGAAGAGAACAAGAGGGAACATGAGGGATTCAGATGGAATAGGGGTTTCAAGTGAATCATTATGTTCATGCCACGTGCTCGCGGAGGTCTAGAGTAGGCTATGTAGTGTCCGCTGTAGGTAGTTCCACCATTAGATAATTATTGTTATGAAAGCATCAAAATCTCAAAAACTAAACAAGATATGGAAAAATGTGTAGGGAGAATATCGTTGGACTCGATCAGGTAAACAAAAAGTTATTGGTGAAAATTTTTCATATATCGAAAAAAAAAAAATTGTGTCTGGACTTAGCCTAAAAAAATTCGT
This sequence comes from Chrysolina haemoptera, assembly GCA_958298965.1. Classification (NCBI taxonomy): domain Eukaryota; kingdom Metazoa; phylum Arthropoda; class Insecta; order Coleoptera; family Chrysomelidae; genus Chrysolina; species Chrysolina haemoptera. The sequence continues at coordinate 17,694,083 of OY282603.1, read as the reverse complement.
CGTGACTTGTCGAACAGTTTCGTTTCGACGAATTTGAATAAGTCTGTAATATACATACAATGTAATGTAAAATACAAACGAAATATGAAATAAAACTAAGTATCTTATTGGTCTTCCTGCTCATAGAAGAGAACATTAGGGAACATGAGGGATTCAGATGGAATGGGGGTTTCAAGTGAATCATTATGTTCATGCCACGTGCTCGCGGAAGTCTACAGTAGGCTATGTAGTGTCCGCTGTAGGTAGTTCCACTATTATTTAATAATTGTTATGAAAGCATCAAAATCTCAGAAACTAAAATAGATATGGAAAAATGTGTAGGGAGAATATCGTTGGACTCGATTAGGTAAACAAAAAGTTATTGGCGAAAATTTTTCATATCCCGAAAAAAAAAATTGTGTCTGGACTTAGCCTAAAAAAATTCGTCGTGACTTGTCGAACAGTTTCGTTTCGACGAATTTGAATAAGTCCGTATTATACACACAATATAATGTAAAATACAAACGAAATAGCTTAGTATAATCTGAAAGGTCTTCCTGCTCTCAGAGAGATCATAGGCATTTTGCTCATGAGGGATTCAGATAAAATTGGGGTTTCAAGTGAATCATTATGTTCATGCCACGTGCTCGCGGAGGTCTAGAGTAGGCTATGTAGTGTCCGCTGTAGGTAGTTCCACTATTAGGTAATTATTGTTATTAAAGCATCAAAATCTCAAAAACTAAACTAGATATGGAAAAATGTGTGGGGAGAATATCGTTGGACTCGATCAGGTAAACAAAAAGTTATTTGTGAAAATTTTTCATATCTCGAAAAAAAAAATTGTGTCTGGACTTAGCCTAAAAAAATTCGTCGTGACTTGTCGAACAGTTTCGTTTCGACGAATTTGAATAAGTCCGTATTATACACACAATATAATGTAAAATACAAACGAAATAGCTTAGTATAATCTGAAAGGTCTTCCTGCTCTCAGAGAGATCATAGGCATTTTGCTCATGAGGGATTCAGATGAAATTGGGGTTTCAAGTGAATCATTATGTTCATGCCACGTGCTCGCAGAGGTCTACAGTAGGCTATGTGGTGTCCGCTGTAGGTAGTTCCACTATTATTTAATAATTGTTATGAAAGCATCAAAATCTCAGAAACTAAAATAGATATGGAAAAATGTGTAGGGAGAATATCGTTGGACTCGATCAGGTAAACAAAAAGTTACTGGTGAAAATTTTTCATATCTCGAAAAAAAAAAATTGTCTGGACTTAGCCTAAAAAAATTCGTCGTGACTTGTCGAACAGTTTCGTTTCGACGAATTTGAATAAGTCTGTAATATACATACAATGTAATGTAAAATACAAACGAAATATTAAATAAAACTAAGTATCTTATTGGTCTTCCTGGTCATAGAAGAGAACATGAGGGAACATGAGGGATTCAGATGGAATGGGGGTTTCAAGTGAATCATTATGTTCATGCCACGTGCTCGCAGAGGTCTACAGTAGGCTATGTAGTGTCCGCTGTAGGTATTTCCACTATTAGGTTATTATTGTTAGGAAAGCATCAAAATCTCAAAAACTGAACTAGATATGGAAAAATGTGTAGAGAGAATATCGTTGGACTCGATTAGGTAAACAAAAAGTTATTGGTGAAAATTTTTCATATCTCGAAAAAAAAAAATTGTGTCTGGACTTGGCCTAAAAAAATTCGTCGTGACTTGTCGAACAGTTTCGTTTCGACGAATTTGAATAAGTCCGTAATACACATACAATGTAACGTAAAATACAAACGAAATATGAAATAAAACTAAGTATCTTATTGGTCTTCCTGCTCATAGAAGAGAACGTGAGGGAACATGAGGAATTCAGATGGAATGGGGGTTTCAAGTGAATCATTATATTCATGCCACATGCTCGCAGAGGTCTACAGTAGGCTATGTAGTGTCCGCTGTAGGTATTTCCACTATTAGGTTATTATTGTTATGAAAGCATCAAAATCTCAAAAACTAAACTAGATATGGAAAAATGTGTAGAGAGAATATCGTTGGACTCGATCAGATAAACAAAAAGTTATTGATGAAAATTTTTCATATTTCGAAAAAAAAAATTGTGTCTGGACTTGGCCTAAAAAAATTCGTCATGACTTGTCGAACAGTTTCCTTTCGACGAATTTGAATAAGTCCGTAATACACATACAATGTAATGTAAAATACAAACGAAATATGAAATAAAACTAAGTATCTTATAGGTCTTCCTGCTCACAGAAGAGAACATGAGGGATTCAGATGAAATTGGGGTTTCAAGTGAATCATTATGTTCATGCCACGTGCTCGCAGAGGTCTACAGTAGGCTATGTAGTGTCCGCTGTAGGTAGTTCCACTATTATTTAATAATTGTTATGAAAGCATCAAAATCTCAGAAACTAAAATAGATATGGAAAAATGTGTAGGGAAAATATCGTTGGACTCGATTAGGTAAACAAAAAGTTATTGGTGAAAATTTTTCACATCACGAAAAAAAAAATTGTGTCTGGTTTTAGCCTAAAAAAATTCGTCGTGACTTGTCGAACAGTTTCGTTTCGACGAATTTGAATAAGTCCGTATTATACACAAAATATAATGTAAAATACAAACGAAATAGCTTAGTGTAATGTAAAATGGCTTCCTGCTCTCAGAAGAGATCATAGGCATTTTGCTCATGAGGGATTCAGATGAAATTGGGCTTTCAAGTGAATCATTAGGTTCATGCCACGTTCTCACAGAGGTCTACAGTAGGCTATGTAGTGTCCGCTGTAGGTAGTTCCACTATTAGGTTATTACTGTTACGAAAGCATCAAAATCTCAAAAACTAAACTAGATATGGATAAATGTGTAGGGAGAATATCGTTTGACTCGATCAGGTAAACATAAAGTTATTGGTGAAAATTTTTCATATCTCGAAAAAAAAATTTGTGTCTGTACTTAGCCTAAAAAAATTCGTCATGACTTGTCGAACAGTTTCGTTTCGACGAATTTGAATAAGTCCGTAATACACATACAATGTAACGTAAAATACAAACGAAATATGAAATAAAACTAAGTATCTTATTGGTCTTCCTGCTCATAGAAGAGAACGTGAGGGAACATGAGGAATTCAGATGGAATGGGGGTTTCAAGTGAATCATTATGTTCATGCCACGTGCTCGCAGAGGTCTACATTAGGCTATGTAGTGTCCGCTGTAGGTATTTCCACTATTAGGTTATTATTGTTATGAAAGCATCAAAATCTCAAAAACTAAACTAGATATGGAATAATGTGTAGAGAGAATATCGTTGGACTCGATCAGGTAAACAAAAAGTTATTTGTGAAAATTTTTCATATCTCGAAAAAAAAAATTGTGTCTGGACTTAGCCTAAAAAAATTCGTCGTGACTTGTCGAACAGTTTCGTTTCGACGAATTTGAATAAGTCCGTATTATACACACAATATAATGTAAAATACAAACGAAATAGCTTAGTATAATCTGAAAGGTCTTCCTGCTCTTAGAGAGATCATAGGCATTTTGCTCATGAGGGATTCAGATGAAATTGGGGTTTCAAGTGAATCATTATGTTCATGCCACGTGCTCGCGGAGGTCTAGAGTAGGCTATGTAGTGTCCGCTGTAGGTAGTTCCACTATTAGGTAATTATTGTTATGAAAGCATCAAAATCTCAAAAACTAAAATAGATATGGAAAAATGTGTGGGGAGAATATCGTTATACTCGATCAGGTAAACAAAAAGTTATTTGTGAAAATTTTTCATATCTCGAAAAAAAAAATTGTGTCTGGACTTGGCCTAAAAAAATTCGTCGTGACTTGTCGAACAGTTTCGTTTCGACGAATTTGAATAAGTCCGTAATATACATACAATGTAATGTAAAATACAAACGAAATATGAAATAAAACTAAGTATCTTATAGGTCTTCCTGCTCACAGAAGAGAACATGAGGGAACATGAGGGATTCAGATGGAATAGAGGTTTCAAGTGAATCATTATGTTCATGCCACGTGCTCGCGGAGGTCTAGGAGTAGGCTATGTAGTGTCCGCTGTAGGTAGTTCCACTATTATTTAATAATTGTTATGAAAGCATCAAAATCTCAGAAACTAAACTAGATATGGAAAAATGTGTGGGGAGAATATCGTTGGACTCGATCAGGTAAACAAAAAGTTATTTGTGAAAATTTTTCATATCTCGAAAAAAAAAATTGTGTCTGGACTTAGCCTAAAAAAATTCGTCATGACTTGTCAAATAGTTTCGTTTCGACGAATTTGAATAAGTCCGTAATACACATACAATGTAATGTAAAATACGAACGAAATATGAAATAAAACTAAGTATCTTATAGGTCTTCCTGCTCACAGAAGAGAACATGAGGGAACATGAGGGATTCAGATGGAATAGAGGTTTCAAGTGAATCATTATGTTCATGCCACGTGCTCGCGGAGGTCTAGGAGTAGGCTATGTAGTGTCCGCTGTAGGTAGTTCCACTATTAGATAATTATTGTTATGAAAGCATCAAAATCTAAAAAACTAAACAAGATATGGAAAAATGTGTAGGGAGAATATCGTTGTACTCGATAAGGTAAACAAAAAGTTATTGGTGAAAATTTTTCATATCTCGAAAAGAAAAAAATTGTGTCTGGACTTGGCCTAAAAAAATTCGTCGTGACTTGTCGAACAGTTTCGTTTCGACGAATTTGGATAAGTCTGTAATATACATACAATGTAATGTAAAATACAAACGAAATATTAAATAAAACTAAGTGTCTTATTGGTCTTCCTGCTCATAGAAGAGAACGTGAGGGAACATGAGGAATTCAGATGGAATGGGGGTTTCAAGTGAATCATTATGTTCATGCCACATGCTCGCAGAGGTTTACAGTAGGCTATGTAGTGTCCGCTGTAGGTAGTTCCACTATTAGGTAATTATTGTTATGAAAGCATCAAAATCTCAAAAACTAAACTAGATATGGAAAAATGTGTAGAGAGAATATCGTTGGACTCGATCAGATAAACAAAAAGTTATTGATGAAAATTTTTCATATCTCGAAAAAAAAATTGTGTCTGGACTTAGCCTAAAAAATTTCGTCATGACTTGTCGAACAGTTTCGTTTCGACGAATTTGAATAAGTCCGTAATACACATACAATGTAATGTAAAATACAAACGAAATATGAAATAAAACTAAGTATCTTATAGGTCTTCCTGCTCACAGAAGAGAACATGAGGGAACATGAGGGATTCAGATGGAACGGGGGTTTCAAGTGAATCTTTATGTTCATGCCACGTGCTCGCGGAAGTCTACAGTAGGCTATGTAGTGTCCGCTGTAGGTAGTTCCACTATTATTTAATAATTGTTATGAAAGCATCAAAATATCAGAAACTAAAATAGATATGGAAAAGTGTGTAGGGAGAATATCGTTGGACTCGATCAGGTGAACAAAAAGTTATTGATGAAAATTTTTCATATCTCGAAAAAAAAAATTGTGTCTGGTTAGCCTAAAAAAATTCGTCATGACTTGTCGAACAGTTTCGTTTCGACGAATTTGAATAAGTCCGTAATACACATACAATGTAATGTAAAATACAAACGAAATATGAAATAAAACTAAGTATCTTATAGGTCTTCCTGCTCACAGAAGAGAACATGAGGGATTCAGATGAAATTGGGGTTTCAAGTGAATCATTATGTTCATACCACGTGCTCGCAGAGGTCTACAGTAGGCTATGTAGTGTCCGCTGTAGGTAGTTCCACTATTATTTAATAATTGTTATGAAAGCATCAAAATCTCAGAAACTAAAATAGATATGGAAAAATGTGTAGGGAAAATATCGTTGGACTCGATTAGGCAAACAAAAAGTTATTGGTGAAAATTTTTCACATCCCGAAAAAAAAAATTGTGTCTGGACTTTGCCTAAAAAAATTCGTCGTGACTTGTCGAACAGTTTCGTTTCGACGAATTTGAATAAGTCCGTATTATACACACAATATAATGTAAAATACAAACGAAATAGCTTAGTATAATCTGAAAGGTCTTCCTGCTCTCAGAGAGATCATAGGCATTTTGCTCATGAGGGATTCAGATGAAATTGGGGTGTCAAGTGAATCATTATGTTCATGCCACCTTCTCGCAGAGGTCTACAGTAGGCTATGTAGTGTCCGCTGTAGGTAGTTCCACTATTAGGTTATTACTGTTACGAAAGCATCAAAATCTCAAAAACTAAACTAGATATGGAAAAATGTGTAGGGAGAATATCGTTTGACTCGATCAGGTAAACATAAAGTTATTGGTGAAAATTTTTCATATCTCGAAAAAAAAAAATTGTGTCTGGACTTAGCCTAAAAAAATTCGTCATGACTTGTCGAACAGTTTCGTTTCGACGAATTTGAATAAGTCCGTATAACACATACAATGTAATGTAAAATACAAACGAAATATGAAATAAAACTAAGTATCTTATTGGTCTTCCTGCTCATAGAAGAGAACATGAGGGAACATGAGGGATTCAGATGGAATGGGGGTTTCAAGTGAATCATTATGTTCATGCCACGTGCTCGCGGATGTCTACAGTAGGCTAGGTAGTGTCCGCTGTAGGTAGTTCCACTATTATTTAATAATTGTTATGAAAGCATCAAAATCTCAGAAACTAAAATAGATATGGAAAAATGTGTAGGGAGAATATCGTTGGACTCGATTAGGTAAACAAAAAGTTATTTGTGAAAATTTTTCATATCTCGAAAAAAAAAATTGTGTCTTGACTTAGCCTAAAAAAATTCGTCGTGACTTGTCGAACAGTTTCGTTTCGACGAATTTGAATAAGTCCGTAATACACATACAATGTAATGTAAAATACAAACGAAATATGAAATAAAACGAAGTATCTTATAGGTCTTCCTGCTCACAGAAGAGAACAAGAGGGAACATGAGGGATTCAGATGGAATAGGGGTTTCAAGTGAATCATTATGTTCATGCCACGTGCTCGCGGAGGTCTAGAGTAGGCTATGTAGTGTCCGCTGTAGGTAGTTCCACCATTAGATAATTATTGTTATGAAAGCATCAAAATCTCAAAAACTAAACAAGATATGGAAAAATGTGTAGGGAGAATATCGTTGGACTCGATCAGGTAAACAAAAAGTTATTGGTGAAAATTTTTCATATCTCGAAAAAAAAAAAATTGTGTCTGGACTTAGCCTAAAAAAATTCGTCGTGACTTGTCGAACAGTTTCGTTTCGACGAATTTGAATAAGTCTGTAATATACATACAATGTAATGTAAAATACAAACGAAATATGAAATAAAACTAAGTATCTTATTGGTCTTCCTGCTCATAGAAGAGAACATTAGGGAACATGAGGGATTCAGATGGAATGGGGGTTTCAAGTGAATCATTATGTTCATGCCACGTGCTCGCGGAAGTCTACAGTAGGCTATGTAGTGTCCGCTGTAGGTAGTTCCACTATTATTTAATAATTGTTATGAAAGCATCAAAATCTCAGAAACTAAAATAGATATGGAAAAATGTGTAGGGAGAATATCGTTGGACTCGATTAGGTAAACAAAAAGTTATTGGCGAAAATTTTTCATATCCCGAAAAAAAAAATTGTGTCTGGACTTAGCCTAAAAAAATTCGTCGTGACTTGTCGAACAGTTTCGTTTCGACGAATTTGAATAAGTCCGTATTATACACACAATATAATGTAAAATACAAACGAAATAGCTTAGTATAATCTGAAAGGTCTTCCTGCTCTCAGAGAGATCATAGGCATTTTGCTCATGAGGGATTCAGATAAAATTGGGGTTTCAAGTGAATCATTATGTTCATGCCACGTGCTTGCGGAGGTCTAGAGTAGGCTATGTAGTGTCCGCTGTAGGTAGTTCCACTATTAGGTAATTATTGTTATTAAAGCATCAAAATCTCAAAAACTAAACTAGATATGGAAAAATGTGTAGGGAGAATATCGTTGGACTCGATCAGGTAAACAAAAAGTTATTGGTGAAAATTTTTCATATCTCGAAAAGAAAAAAATTGTGTCTGGACTTAGCCTAAAAAAATTCGTCGTGACTTGTCGAACAGTTTCGTTTCGACGAATTTGAATAAGTCCGTATTATACACAAAATATAATGTAAAATACAAACGAAATAGCTTAGTATAATCTGAAAGGTCTTCCTGCTCTCAGAGAGATCATAGGCATTTTGCTCATGAGGGATTCAGATAAAATTGGGGTTTCAAGTGAATCATTATGTTCATGCCACGTGCTCGCAGAGGTCTACAGTAGGCTATGTAGTGTCCGCTGTAGGTATTTCCACTATTAGGTTATTATTGTTAGGAAAGCATCAAAATCTCAAAAACTGAACTAGATATGGAAAAATGTGTAGAGAGAATATTGTTGAACTCGATTAGGTAAACAAAAAGTTATTGATGAAAATTTTTCATATCTCGAAAAAAAAAAATTGTGTCTGGACTTAGCCTAAAAAAATTCGTCATGACTTGTCGAACAGTTTCGTTTCGACGAATTTGAATAAGTCCGTATAACACATACAATGTAATGTAAAATACAAACGAAATATGAAATAAAACTAAGTATCTTATTGGTCTTCCTGCTCATAGAAGAGAACATGAGGGAACATGAGGGATTCAGATGGAATGGGGGTTTCAAGTGAATCATTATGTTCATGCCACGTGCTCGCGGATGTCTACAGTAGGCTAGGTAGTGTCCGCTGTAGGTAGTTCCACTATTATTTAATAATTGTTATGAAAGCATCAAAATCTCAGAAACTAAAATAGATATGGAAAAATGTGTAGGGAGAATATCGTTGGACTCGATTAGGTAAACAAAAAGTTATTTGTGAAAATTTTTCATATCTCGAAAAAAAAAATTGTGTCTTGACTTAGCCTAAAAAAATTCGTCGTGACTTGTCGAACAGTTTCGTTTCGACGAATTTGAATAAGTCCGTAATACACATACAATGTAATGTAAAATACAAACGAAATATGAAATAAAACCAAGTATCTTATAGGTCTTCCTGCTCACAGAAGAGAACAAGAGGGAACATGAGGGATTCAGATGGAATAGGGGTTTCAAGTGAATCATTATGTTCATGCCACGTGCTCGCGGAGGTCTAGAGTAGGCTATGTAGTGTCCGCTGTAGGTAGTTCCACCATTAGATAATTATTGTTATGAAAGCATCAAAATCTCAAAAACTAAACAAGATATGGAAAAATGTGTAGGGAGAATATCGTTGGACTCGATCAGGTAAACAAAAAGTTATTGGTGAAAATTTTTCATATCTCGAAAAAAAAAAAAATTGTGTCTGGACTTAGCCTAAAAAAATTCGTCGTGACTTGTCGAACAGTTTCGTTTCGACGAATTTGAATAAGTCTGTAATATACATACAATGTAATGTAAAATACAAACGAAATATGAAATAAAACTAAGTATCTTATTGGTCTTCCTGCTCATAGAAGAGAACATTAGGGAACATGAGGGATTCAGATGGAATGGGGGTTTCAAGTGAATCATTATGTTCATGCCACGTGCTCGCGGAAGTCTACAGTAGGCTATGTAGTGTCCGCTGTAGGTAGTTCCACTATTATTTAATAATTGTTATGAAAGCATCAAAATCTCAGAAACTAAAATAGATATGGAAAAATGTGTAGGGAGAATATCGTTGGACTCGATTAGGTAAACAAAAAGTTATTGGCGAAAATTTTTCATATCCCGAAAAAAAAAATTGTGTCTGGACTTAGCCTAAAAAAATTCGTCGTGACTTGTCGAACAGTTTCGTTTCGACGAATTTGAATAAGTCCGTATTATACACACAATATAATGTAAAATACAAACGAAATAGCTTAGTATAATCTGAAAGGTCTTCCTGCTCTCAGAGAGATCATGGGCATTTTGCTCATGAGGGATTCAGATAAAATTGGGGTTTCAAGTGAATCATTCTGTTCATGCCACCTTCTCGCAGAAGTCTTCAGTAGGCTATGTAGTGTCCGCTGTAGGTAGTTCCACTATTGGGTTATTACTGTTATGAAAGCATCAAAATCTCAAAAACTAAACTAGATATGGAAAAATGTGTGGGGAGAATATCGTTGGACTCGATCAGGTAAACAAAAAGTTTTTTTTGAAAATTTTTCATATCTCGAAAAAAAAAATTGTGTCTGGACTTAGCCTAAAAAAATTCGTCGTGACTTGTCGAACAGTTTCGTTTCGACGAATTTGAATAAGTCCGTATTATACACACAATATAATGTAAAATACAAACGAAATAGCTTAGTATAATCTGAAAGGTCTTCCTGCTCTCAGAGAGATCATAGGCATTTTGCTCATGAGGGATTCAGATGAAATTGGGGTTTCAAGTGAATTATGTTCATGCCACGTGCTCGCGGAGGTCTAGAGTAGGCTATGTAGTGTCCGCTGTCCACTATTAGATAATTATTTTAATGAAAGCATCAAAATCTCAAAAACTAAACTAGATATGGAAAAATGTGTAATGAGAATATCGTTGGACTCTATCAGGTGCACAAAAACTTATTGGTGAAAATTTTTCATATCTCGAAAAAAAAAAATTGTGTCTGGACTTAGCCTAAAAAAATTCGTCGTGACATGACGAACAGTTTCGTTTCGACGAATTTGAATAAGTCCGTATTATACACGCAATATAATGTAAAATACAAACGAAATAGCTTAGTATAATCTAAAATGTCTTTCTGCTCTCAGAAGAGATCATAGGCATTTTGCTCATGAGGGATTCAGATGAAATGGGGGTTTCAAGTGAATCATTATGTTCATGCCACGTGCTCGCAGAGGTCTACAGTAGGCTATGTAGTGTCCGCTGTAGGTAGTTCCACTATTGGGTTATTACTGTTACGAAAGCATCAAAATCTCAAAAACTAAACTAGATATGGAAAAATGTGTAGGGAGAATATCGTTTGACTCGATCAGGTAAACAAAAAGTTATTGGTGAAAATTTTTCATATCTCGAAAAAAAAATTGTGTCTGGACTTGGCCTAAAAAAATTCGTCATGACTTGTCGAACAGTTTGGTTTCGACGAATTTGAATAAGTCCGTAATACACATACAATGTTATGTAAAATACAAACGAAATTATGAAATAAAACTAAGTATCTTATAGGTCTTCCTGCTCACAGAAGAGAACATGAGGGAACATGAGGGATTCAGATGGAATAGGGGTTTCAAGTGAATCATTATGTTCATGCCACGTGCTCGCGGAGGTCTAGAGTAGGCTATGTAGTGTCCGCTGTCCACTATTAGATAATTATTGTAATGAAAGCATCAAAATCTCAAAAACTAAACAAGATATGGAAAAATGTGTAGGGAGAATATCGTTGGACTCGATCAGGTGAACAAAAACTTATTGGTGAAAATTTTTCATACCTCGAAAAAAAAAATTGTGTCTGGACTTAGCCTAAAAAAATTCGTCGTGACTTGTCGAACAGTTTCGTTTCGACGAATTTGAATAAGTCCGTAATACACATACAATGTAATGTAAAATACGAACGAAATATGAAATAAAACTAATTATCTTATAGGCCTTCCTGCTCACAGAAGAGAACATGAGGGAACATGAGGGATTCAGATGGAATAGAGGTTTCAAGTGAATCATTATGTTCATGCCACGTGCTCGCGGAGGTCTAGGAGTAGGTTATGTAGTGTCCGCTGTAGGTAGTTCCACTATTAGATAATTATTGTTATGAAAGCATCAAAATCTCAAAAACTAAACAAGATATGGAAAAATGTGTAGGGAGAATATCGTTGGACTCGATCAGGTAAACAAAAAGTTATTGGTGAAAATTTTTCATATCTCGAAAAGAAAAAAATTGTGTCTGGACTTGGCCTAAAAAAATTCGTCGTGACTTGTCGAACAGTTTCGTTTCGACGAATTTGAATAAGTCTGTAATATACATATAATGTAATGTAAAATACAAACGAAATATTAAATAAAACTAAGTATCTTATTGGTCTTCCTGCTCATAGAAGAGAACGTGAGGGAACATGAGGAATTCAGATGGAATGGGGGTTTCAAGTGAATCATTATGTTCATGCCACATGCTCGCAGAGGTCTACAGTAGGCTATGTAGTGTCCGCTGTAGGTAGTTCCACTATTAGGTAATTATTGTTACGAAAGCATCAAAATCTCAAAAACTAAACTAGATATGGAAAAATGTGTAGAGAGAATATCGTTGGACTCGATCAGATAAACAAAAAGTTATTGATGAAAATTTTTCATATCTCGAAAAAAAAAATTGTGTCCGGACTTAGCCTAAAAAAATTCGTCATGACTTGTCGAACAGTTTCGTTTCGACGAATTTGAATAAGTCCGTAATACACATACAATGTAATGTAAAATACAAACGAAATATGAAATAAAACTAAGTATCTTATAGGTCTTCCTGCTCACAGAAGAGAACATGAGGGATTCAGATGAAATTGGGGTTTCAAGTGAATCATTATGTTCATGCCACGTGCTCGCAGAGGTCTACAGTAGGCTATGTAGTGTCCGCTGTAGGTAGTTCCACTATTATTTAATAATTGTTATGAAAGCATCAAAATCTCAGAAACTAAAATAGATATGGAAAAATGTGTAGGGAAAATATCGTTGGACTCGATTAGGTAAACAAAAAGTTATTGGTGAAAATTTTTCACATCCCGAAAAAAAAAATTGTGTCTGGACTTAGCCTAAAAAAATTCGTCGTGACTTGTCGAACAGTTTCGTTTCGACGAATTTGAATAAGTCCGTATTATACACAAAATATAATGTAAAATACAAACGAAATAGCTTAGTGTAATGTAAAATGGCTTCCTGCTCTCAGAAGAGATCATAGGCATTTTGCTCATGAGGGATTCAGATGAAATTGGGCTTTCAAGTGAATCATTAGGTTCATGCCACGTTCTCACAGAGGTCTACAGTAGGCTATGTAGTGTCCGCTGTAGGTAGTTCCACTATTAGGTTATTACTGTTACGAAAGCATCAAAATCTCAAAAACTAAACTAGATATGGATAAATGTGTAGGGAGAATATCGTTTGACTCGATCAGGTAAACATAAAGTTATTGGTGAAAATTTTTCATATCTCGAAAAAAAAATTTGTGTCTGTACTTAGCCTAAAAAAATTCGTCATGACTTGTCGAACAGTTTCGTTTCGACGAATTTGAATAAGTCCGTAATACACATACAATGTAACGTAAAATACAAACGAAATATGAAATAAAACTAAGTATCTTATTGGTCTTCCTGCTCACAGAAGAGAACATGAGGGAACATGAGGGATTCAGATGGAATAGAGGTTTCAAGTGAATCATTATGTTCATGCCACGTGCTCGCAGAGGTTTACAGTAGGCTATGTAGTGTCCGCTGTAGGTAGTTCCACTATTAGGTAATTATTGTTATGAAAGCATCAAAATCTAAAAAACTAAACAAGATATGGAAAAATGTGTAGGGAGAATATCGTTGTACTCGATAAGGTAAACAAAAAGTTATTGGTGAAAATTTTTCATATCTCGAAAAGAAAAAAATTGTGTCTGGACTTGGCCTAAAAAAATTCGTCGTGACTTGTCGAACAGTTTCGTTTCGACGAATTTGAATAAGTCTGTAATATACATACAATGTAATGTAAAATACAAACGAAATATTAAATAAAACTAAGTGTCTTATTGGTCTTCCTGCTCATAGAAGAGAACGTGAGGGAACATGAGGAATTCAGATGGAATGGGGGTTTCAAGTGAATCATTATGTTCATGCCACATGCTCGCAGAGGTTTACAGTAGGCTATGTAGTGTCCGCTGTAGGTAGTTCCACTATTAGGTAATTATTGTTATGAAAGCATCAAAATCTCAAAAACTAAACTAGATATGGAAAAATGTGTAGAGAGAATATCGTTGGACTCGATCAGATAAACAAAAAGTTATTGATGAAAATTTTTCATATCTCGAAAAAAAAATTGTGTCTGGACTTAGCCTAAAAAATTTCGTCATGACTTGTCGAACAGTTTCGTTTCGACGAATTTGAATAAGTCCGTAACACACATACAATGTAATGTAAAATACAAACGAAATATGAAATAAAACTAAGTATCTTATAGGTCTTCCTGCTAGTAGAAGAGAACATGAGGGATTCAGATGGAATGGGGGTTTCAAGTGAATCATTATGTTCATGCCACGTGCTCGCGGAAGTCTACAGTAGGCTATGTAGTGTCCGCTGTAGGTAGTTCCACTATTATTTAATAATTGTTATGAAAGCATCAAAATATCAGAAACTAAAATAGATATGGAAAAATGTGTAGGGAGAATATCGTTGGACTCGATCAGGGAAACAAAAAGTTATTGATGAAAATTTTTCATATCTCGAAAAAAAAAATTGTGTCTGGACTTTGCCTAAAAAAATTCGTCGTGACTTGTCGAACAGTTTCGTTTCGACGAATTTGAATAAGTCCGTATTATACACACAATATAATGTAAAATACAAACGAAATAGCTTAGTATAATCTGAAAGGTCTTCCTGCTCTCAGAGAGATCATAGGCATTTTGCTCACGAGGGATTCGGATGAAATTGGAGTGTCAAGTGAATCATTATGTTCATGCCACCTTCTCGCAGAGGTCTACAGTAGGCTATGTAGTGTCCGCTGTAGGTAGTTCCACTATTATTCAATAATTGTTATGAAAGCATCAAAATATCAGAAACTAAAATAGATATATAAAAATGTGTAGGGAGAATATCGTTGGACTCGATCAGGTAAACAAAATGTTATGGATGAAAATTTTTCATATCTCGAAAAAAAAATTGTGTCTGGACTTAGCCTAAAAAAATTCGTCGTGACTTGTCGAACAGTTTCGTTTCGACGAATTTGAATAAGTCCGTATTATACACACAATATAATGTAAAATACAAACGAAATAGCTTAGTATAATCTGAAAGGTCTTCCTGCTCTCAGAGATATCATAGGCATTTTGCTCACGAGGGATTCAGATGAAATTGGGGTTTCAAGTGACTCATTATGTTCATGCCACGTGCTCAAGGAGGTCTAGAGTAGGCTATGTAGTGTCCGCTGTAGGTAGTTCCACTATTAGGTAATTATTGTTATGAAAGCATCAAAATCTCAAAAACTAAACTAGATATGGAAAAATGTGTGGGGAGAATATCGTTGGACTCGATCAGGTAAACAAAAAGTTTTTTGTGAAAATTTTTCATATCTCGAAAAAAAAAATTGTGTCTGGACTTAGCCTAAAAAAATTCGTCGTGACTTGTCGAACAGTTTCGTTTCACCGAATTTGAATAAGTCCGTATTATACACACAATATAATGTAAAATACAAACGAAATAGCTTAGTATAATCTGAAAGGTCTTCCTTCTCTCAGAGAGATCATAGGCATTTTGCTCATGAGGGATTCAGATGAAATTGGGGTTTCAAGTGAATCATTATGTTCATGCCACGTGCTCGCGGAGGTCTAGAGTAGGCTATGTAGTGTCCGCTGTAGGTAGTTCCACTATTATTTAATAATTGTTATGAAAGCATCAAAATCTCAGAAACTAAACTACATATGGAAAATGTGTGGGGAGAATATCGTTGGACTCGATCAGGTAAACAAAAAGTTATTTGTGAAAATTTTTCATATCTCGAAAAAAAAAATTGTGTCTGGACTTAGCCTAAAAAAATTCGTCGTGACTTGTCGAACAGTTTCGTTTCGACGAATTTGAATAAGTCCGTATTATACACACAATATAATGGAAAATACAAACGAAATAGCTTAGTATAATCTGAAAGGTCTTCCTGCTCTCAGAGAGATCATAGGCATTTTGCTCATGAGGGATTCAGATGAAATTGGGGTTTCAAGTGAATCATTATGTTCATGCCACGTGCTCGCGGAAGTCTACAGTAGGCTATGTAGTGTCCGCTGTAGGTAGTTCCACTATTATTTAATAATTGTTATGAAAGCATCAAAATCTCAGAAAATAAACTAGATATGGAAAAATGTGTGGGGAGAATATCGTTGGACTCGATCAGGTTAACAAAAAGTTATTTGTGAAAATTTTTCATATCTCGAAAAAAAAAATTGTGTCTGGACTTAGCCTAAAAAAATTCGTCGTGACTTGTCGAACAGTTTCGTTTCACCGAATTTGAATAAGTCCGTATTATACACACAATATAATGTAAAATACAAACGAAATAGCTTAGTATAATCTGAAAGGTCTTCCTGCTCTCAGAGAGATCATAGGCATTTTGCTCATGAGGGATTCAGATGAAATTGGGGTTTCAAGTGAATTATGTTCATGCCACGTGCTCGCAGAGGTCTACAGTAGGCTATGTAGTGTCCGCTGTAGGTAGTTCCACTATTATTTAATAATTGTTATGAAAGCATCAAAATCTCAGAAACTAAAATAGATATGGAAAAATGTGTAGGAAGAATAACGTTGGACTCGATTAGGTAAACAAAAAGTTATTGGTGAAAATTTTTCATATCCCGAAAAAAAAATTGTGTCCGGACTTGGCCTAAAAAAATTCGTTGTGACTTGTCGAACAGTTGCGTTTCGACGAATTTGAATAAGTCCGTATTATACACACAATATAATGTAAAATACAAACGAAATAGCTTAGTATAATCTGAAAGGTCTTCCTTCTCTCAGAGAGATCATAGGCATTTTGCTCATGAGGGATTCAGATGAAATTGGGGTTTCAAGTGAATCATTATGTTCATGCCACGTGCTCGCGGAGGTCTAGAGTAGGCTATGTAGTGTCCGCTGTAGGTAGTTCCACTATTATTTAATAATTGTTATGAAAGCATCAAAATCTCAGAAACTAAACTACATATGGAAAAATGTGTGGGGAGAATATCGTTGGACTCGATCAGGTAAACAAAAAGTTATTTGTGAAAATTTTTCATATCTCGAAAAAAAAAATTGTGTCTGGACTTAGCCCAAAAAAATTCGTCGTGACTTGTCGAACAGTTTCGTTTCGACGAATTGGAATAAGTCCGTATTATACACAAAATATAATGTAAAATACAAACGAAATAGCTTAGTGTAATCTAAAATGGCTTCCTGCTCTCAGAAGAGATCATAGGCATTTTGCTCATGAGGGATTCAGATGAAATTGGGCTTTCAAGTGAATCAATAGGTTCATGCCACGTTCTCGCAGAGGTCTACAGTAGGCTATGTAGTGTCCGCTGTAGGTAGTTCCACTATTAGGTTATTACTGTTACGAAAGCATCAAAATCTCAAAAACTAAACTAGATATGGAAAAATGTGTAGGGAGAATATCGTTTGACTCGATCAGGTAAACATAAAGTTATTGGTGAAAATTTTTCATATCTCGAAAAAAAAATGTGTGTCTGTACTTAGCCTAAAAAAATTCGTCATGACTTGTCGAACAGTTTCGTTTCGACGAATTTGAATAAGTCCGTAATACACATACAATGTAACGTAAAATACAAACGAAATATGAAATAAAACTAAGTATCTTATTGGTCTTCCTGCTCATAGAAGAGAACGTGAGGGAACATGAGGAATTCAGATGGAATGGGGCTTTCAAGTGAATCATTATGTTCATGCCACGTGCTCGCAGAGGTCTACATTAGGCTATGTAGTGTCCGCTGTAGGTATTTCCACTATTAGGTTATTATTGTTATGAAAGCATCAAAATCTCAAAAACTAAACTAGATATGGAAAAATGTGTAGAGAGAATATCGTTGGACTCGATCAGGTAAACAAAAAGTTATTTGTGAAAATTTTTCATATCTCGAAAAAAAAAAATGTGTCTGGACTTGGCCTAAAAAAATTCGTCGTGACTTGTCGAACAGTTTCGTTTCGACGAATTTGAATAAGTCCGTATTATACACACAATATAATGTAAAATACAAACGAAATAGCTTAGTATAATCTGAAAGGTCTTCCTGCTCTCAGAGAGATCATAGGCATTTTGCTCATGAGGGATTCAGATGAAATTGGGGTTTCAAGTGAATCATTATGTTCATGCCACGTGCTCGCGGAGGTCTAGAGTAGGCTATGTAGTGTCCGCTGTAGATAGTTCCACTATTATTTAATAATTGTTATGAAAGCATCAAAATCTCAAAAACTAAACTAGATATGGAAAAATGTGTGGAGAGAATATCGTTGGACTCGATCAGGTAAACAAAAAGTTATTTGTGAAAATTTTTCATATCTCGAAAAAAAAAATTGTGTATTCGTCGTGCCTTGTCGAACAGTTTCGTTTCAACGAATTTGAATAAGTCCGTATTATACACACAATATAATGTAAAATACAAACGAAATAGCTTAGTATAATCTGGAAGGTCTTCGTGCTCTCAGAGAGATCATAGGCATTTTGCTCATGAGGGATTCAGATGAACGTGGGGTTTCAAGTGAATTATGTTCATGCCACGTGGTCGCAGAGGTCTACAGTAGGCTATGTAGTGTCTGCTGTAGATAGTTCCACTATTATTTAATAATTGTTATGAAAGCATCAAAATCTCAGAAACTAAAATAGATATGGAAAAATGTGTAGGGAGAATAACGTTGGACTCGATTAGGTAAACAAAAAGTTATTGGTGAAAATTTTTCATATCCCGAAAAAAAAATTGTGTCCGGACTTAGCCTAAAAAAATTCGTTGTGACTTGTCGAACAGTTTCGTTTCGACGAATTTGAATAAGTCCGTATTATACACACAATATAATATAAAATACAAACGAAATAGCTTAGTATAATCTGAAAGGTCTTCCTGCTCTCAGAGAGATCATAGGCATTTTGCTCATGAGGGATTCAGATGAAATTGGGGTTTCAAGTGAATCATTATGTTCATGCCACCTTTTCGCAGAGGTCTACAGTAGGCTATGTAGTGTCCGCTGTAGGTAGTTCCACTATTAGGTAATTATTGTTACGAAAGCATCAAAATCTCAAAAACTAAACTAGATATGGAAAAATGTGTAGGGAGAATATCGTTGGACTCAATCAGGTAAACAAAAAGTTATTGGTGAAAATTTTTCATATCTCGAAAAAAAAAAAATTGTGTCTGGACTTAGCCTAAAAACATTCGTCATGACTTGTCGAACAGTTTCGTTTCGACGAATTTGAATAAGTCCGTAATATACATACAATGTAATGTAAAATACAAACGAAATATGAAATAAAACTAAGTATCTTATTAGTCTTCCTGCTAGTAGAAGAGAACATGAGGGAACATGAAGGATTCAGATGGAATGGGGGTTTCAAGTGAATCATTATGTTCATGCCACGTGCTCGCGGAAGTCTACAGTAGGCTATGTAGTGTCCGCTGTAGGTAGTTCCACTATTATTTAATAATTGTTATGAAAGCATCAAAATCTCAGAAACTAAAATAGATATGGAAAAATGTGTAGGGAGAATATCGTTGGACTCGATCAGGTAAACAAAAAGTTATTGATGAAAATTTTTCATATCTCGAAAAAAAAAAATTGTGTCTGGACTTAGCCTAAAAAAATTCGTCATGACTTGTCAAACAGTTTCGTTTCGACGAATTTGAATAAGTCCGTAATACACATACAATGTAATGTAAAATACGAACGAAATATGAAATAAAACTAAGTATCTTATAGGTCTTCCTGCTCACAGAAGAGAACATGAGGGAACATGAGGAATTCAGATGGAATGGGGGTTTCAAGTGAATCATTATGTTCATGCCACGTGCTCGCGGAAGTCTACAGTAGGCTATGTAGTGTCCGCTGTAGGTAGTTACTCTATTATTTAATAATTGTTATGAAAGCATCAAAATCTCAGAAACTAAAATAGATATGGAAAAATGTGTAGGGAGAATATCGTTGGACTCGATCAGGTAAACAAAAAGTTATTGATGAAAATTTTTCATATCTCGAAAAAAAAAATTGTGTCTGGACTTAGCCTAAAAAAATTCGTCATGACTTGTCAAACAGTTTTGTTTCGACGAATTTGAATAAGTCCGTAATACACATACAATGTAATGTACAATACGAACGAAATATGAAATAAAACTAAGTATCTTATAGGTCTTCCTGCTCACAGAAGAGAACATGAGGGAACATGAGGGATTCAGATGGAATAGAGGTTTCAAGTGAATCATTATGTTCATGCCACGTGCTTGCAGAGGTCTAGGAGTAGGCTATGTAGTGTCCGCTGTAGGTAGTTCCACTATTAGATAATTATTGTTATGAAAGCATCAAAATCTCAAAAACTAAACAAGATATGGAAAAATGTGTAGGGAGAATATCGTTGGACTCGATCAGGTAAACAAAGAGTTATTGGTGAAAATTTTTCATATCTCGAAAAGAAAAAAATTGTGTCTGGACTTGGCCTAAAAAAATTCGTCGTGACTTGTCGAACAGTTTCGTTTCGACGAATTTGAATAAGTCTGTAATATACATACAATGTAATGTAAAATACAAACGAAATATTAAATAAAACTAAGTATCTTATTGGTCTTCCTGCTCATAGAAGAGAACGTGAGGGAACATGAGGAATTCAGATGGAATGGGGGTTTCAAGTGAATCTTTATGTTCATGCCACGTGCTCGCGGAAGTCTACAGTAGGCTATGTAGTGTCCGCTGTAGGTAGTTCCATTATTATTTAATAATTGTTATGAAAGCATCAAAATCTCAGAAACTAAAATAGATATGGAAAAATGTGTAAGGAGAATATCGTTGGACTCGATTAGGTAAACAAAAAGTTATTGGTGAAAATTTTTCATATCTCGAAAAAAAAAAATTGTGTCTGGACTTAGCCTAAAAAAATTCGTCGTGACTTGTCGAACAGTTTCGTTTCGACGAATTTGAATAAGTCTGTAATATACATACAATGTAATGTAAAATACAAACGAAATATGAAATAAAACTAAGTATCTTATAGGTCTTCCTGGTCATAGAAGAGAACATGAGGGAACATGAGGGATTCAGATGGAATGGGGGTTTCAAGTGAATCATTATGTTCATGCCACGTGCTCGCGGAGGTCTAGAGTAGGCTATGTAGTGTCCGCTGTAGGTAGTTCCACTATTATTTAATAATTGTTATGAAAGCATCAAAATCTCAAAAACTAAACTAGATATGGAAAAATGTGTAATGAGAATATGGTTGGACTCGATCAGGTGAACAAAGACTTATTGGTGAAAATTTTTCATATCTCGAAAAAAAAAATTGTGTCTGGAAATTCGTCGTGACTTGTCGAACAGTTTCGTTTCGACGAATTTGAATAAGTCCGTAATACACATACAATGTAATGTAAAATACAAACGAAATATGAAATAAAACCAAGTATCTTATAGGTCTTCCTGCTCACAGAAGAAAACAAGAGGGAACATGAGGGATTCAGATGGAATAGGGGTTTCAAGTGAATCATTATGTTCATGCCACGTGCTCGCGGAGGTCTAGAGTAGGCTATGTAGTGTCCGCTGTAGGTAGTTCCACCATTAGATAATTATTGTTATGAAAGCATCAAAATCTCAAAAACTAAACAAGATATGGAAAAATGTGTAGGGAGAATATCGTTGGACTCGATCAGGTAAACAAAAAGTTATTGGTGAAAATTTTTCATATATCGAAAAAAAAAAAATTGTGTCTGGACTTAGCCTAAAAAAATTCGTCGTGACTTGTCGAACAGTTTCGTTTCGACGAATTTGAATAAGTCCGTATTATACACACAATATAATGTAAAATACAAACGAAATAGCTTAGTATAATCTGAAAGGTCTTCCTGCTCTCAGAGAGATCATGGGCATTTTGCTCATGAGGGATTCAGATAAAATTGGGGTTTCAAGTGAATCATTATGTTCATGCCACGTGCTCGCGGAGGTCTAGAGTAGGCTATGTAGTGTCCGCTGTAGGTAGTTCCACCATTAGATAATTATTGTTATGAAAGCATCAAAATCTCAAAAACTAAACAAGATATGGAAAAATGTGTAGGGAGAATATCGTTGGACTCGATCAGGTAAACAAAAAGTTATTGGTGAAAATTTTTCATATATCGAAAAAAAAAAAATTGTGTCTGGACTTAGCCTAAAAAAATTCGTCGTGACTTGTCGAACAGTTTCGTTTCGACGAATTTGAATAAGTCCGTATTATACACACAATATAATGTAAAATACAAACGAAATAGCTTAGTATAATCTGAAAGGTCTTCCTGCTCTCAGAGAGATCATGGGCATTTTGCTCATGAGGGATTCAGATAAAATTGGGGTTTCAAGTGAATCATTATGTTCATGCCACGTGCTCGCGGAGGTCTAGAGTAGGCTATGTAGTGTCCGCTGTAGGTAGTTCCACTATTATTTAATAATTGTTATGAAAGCATCAAAATCTCAGAAACTAAAATAGATATGGAAAAATGTGTAGGGAGAATATCGTTGGACTCGATTAGGTAAACAAAAAGTTATTTGTGAAAATTTTTCATATCTCGAAAAAAAAAATTGTGTCTTGACTTAGCCTAAAAAAATTCGTCGTGACTTGTCGAACAGTTTCGTTTCGACGAATTTGAATAAGTCCGTAATACACATACAATGTAATGTAAAATACAAACGAAATATGAAATAAAACCAAGTATCTTATAGGTCTTCCTGCTCACAGAAGAGAACAAGAGGGAACATGAGGGATTCAGATGGAATAGGGGTTTCAAGTGAATCATTATGTTCATGCCACGTGCTCGCGGAGGTCTAGAGTAGGCTATGTAGTGTCCGCTGTAGGTAGTTCCACCATTAGATAATTATTGTTATGAAAGCATCAAAATCTCAAAAACTAAACAAGATATGGAAAAATGTGTAGGGAGAATATCGTTGGACTCGATCAGGTAAACAAAAAGTTATTGGTGAAAATTTTTCATATATCGAAAAAAAAAAAATTGTGTCTGGACTTAGCCTAAAAAAATTCGTCGTGACTTGTCGAACAGTTTCGTTTCGACGAATTTGAATAAGTCTGTAATATACACACAATATAATGTAAAATACAAACGAAATATGAAATAAAACTAAGTATCTTATTGGTCTTCCTGCTCATAGAAGAGAACATTAGGGAACATGAGGGATTCAGATGGAATGGGGGTTTCAAGTGAATCATTATGTTCATGCCACGTGCTCGCGGAAGTCTACAGTAGGCTATGTAGTGTCCGCTGTAGGTAGTTCCACTATTATTTAATAATTGTTATGAAAGCATCAAAATCTCAGAAACTAAAATAGATATGGAAAAATGTGTAGGGAGAATATCGTTGGACTCGATTAGGTAAACAAAAAGTTATAAGCGAAAATTTTTCATATCCCGAAAAAAAAAATTGTGTCTGGACTTAGCCTAAAAAAATTCGTCGTGACTTGTCGAACAGTTTCGTTTCGACGAATTTGAATAAGTCCGTATTATACACACAATATAATGTAAAATACAAACGAAATAGCTTAGTATAATCTGAAAGGTCTTCCTGCTCTCAGAGAGATCATGGGCATTTTGCTCATGAGGGATTCAGATAAAATTGGGGTTTCAAGTGAATCATTATGTTCATGCCACGTGCTCGCGGAGGTCTAGAGTAGGCTATGTAGTGTCCGCTGTAGGTAGTTCCACTATTAGGTAATTATTGTTATTAAAGCATCAAAATCTCAAAAACTAAACTAGATATGGAAAAATGTGTGGGGAGAATATCGTTGGACTCGATCAGGTAAACAAAAAGTTATTTTTGAAAATTTTTCATATCTCGAAAAAAAAAATTGTGTCTGGACTTAGCCTAAAAAAATTCGTCGTGACTTGTCGAACAGTTTCGTTTCGACGAATTTGAATAAGTCCGTATTATACACACAATATAATGTAAAATACAAACGAAATAGCTTAGTATAATCTGAAAGGTCTTCCTGCTCTCAGAGAGATCATAGGCATTTTGCTCATGAGATATTCAGATGAAATTGGGGTTTCAAGTGAATCATTATGTTCATGCCACGTGCTCGCAGAGGTCTCTACAGTAGGCTATGTGGTGTCCGCTGTAGGTAGTTCCACTATTATTTAATAATTGTTATGAAAGCATCAAAATCTCAGAAACTAAAATAGATATGGAAAAATGTGTAGGGAGAATATCGTTGGACTCGATCAGGTAAACAAAAAGTTACTGGTGAAAATTTTTCATATCTCGAAAAAAAAAAGTTGTCTGGACTTAGCCTAAAAAAATTCGTCGTGACTTGTCGAACAGTTTCGTTTCGACGAATTTGAATAAGTCTGTAATATACATACAATGTAATGTAAAATACAAACGAAATATTAAATAAAACTAAGTATCTTATTGGTCTTCCTGGTCATAGAAGAGAACATGAGGGAACATGAGGGATTCAGATGGAATGGGGGTTTCAAGTGAATCATTATGTTCATGCCACGTGCTCGCAGAGGTCTACAGTAGGCTATGTAGTGTCCGCTGTAGGTATTTCCACTATTAGGTTATTATTGTTAGGAAAGCATCAAAATCTCAAAAACTGAACTAGATATGGAAAAATGTGTAGAGAGAATATTGTTGGACTCGATTAGGTAAACAAAAAGTTATTGATGAAAATTTTTCATATCTCGAAAAAAAAAAATTGTGTCTGGACTTAGCCTAAAAAAATTCGTCATGACTTGTCGAACAGTTTCGTTTCGACGAATTTGAATAAGTCCGTATAACACATACAATGTAATGTAAAATACAAACGAAATATGAAATAAAACTAAGTATCTTATTGGTCTTCCTGCTCATAGAAGAGAACATGAGGGAACATGAGGGATTCAGATGGAATGGGGGTTTCAAGTGAATCATTATGTTCATGCCACGTGCTCGCGGATGTCTACAGTAGGCTAGGTAGTGTCCGCTGTAGGTAGTTCCACTATTATTTAATAATTGTTATGAAAGCATCAAAATCTCAGAAACTAAAATAGATATGGAAAAATGTGTAGAGAGAATATCGTTGGACTCGATTAGGTAAACAAAAAGTTATTTGTGAAAATTTTTCATATCTCGAAAAAAAAAATTGTGTCTTGACTTAGCCTAAAAAAATTCGTCGTGACTTGTCGAACAGTTTCGTTTCGACGAATTTGAATAAGTCCGTAATACACATACAATGTAATGTAAAATACAAACGAAATATGAAATAAAACCAAGTATCTTATAGGTCTTCCTGCTCACAGAAGAGAACAAGAGGGAACATGAGGGATTCAGATGGAATAGGGGTTTCAAGTGAATCATTATGTTCATGCCACGTGCTCGCGGAGGTCTAGAGTAGGCTATGTAGTGTCCGCTGTAGGTAGTTCCACCATTAGATAATTATTGTTATGAAAGCATCAAAATCTCAAAAACTAAACAAGATATGGAAAAATGTGTAGGGAGAATAATCGTTGGACTCGATCAGGTAAACAAAAAGTTATTGGTGAAAATTTTTCATATCTCGAAAAAAAAAAAATTGTGTCTGGACTTAGCCTAAAAAAATTCGTCGTGACTTGTCGAACAGTTTCGTTTCGACGAATTTGAATAAGTCTGTAATATACATACAATGTAATGTAAAATACAAACGAAATATGAAATAAAACTAAGTATCTTATTGGTCTTCCTGCTCATAGAAGAGAACATTAGGGAACATGAGGGATTCAGATGGAATGGGGGTTTCAAGTGTATCATTATGTTCATGCCACGTGCTCGCGGAAGTCTACAGTAGGCTATGTAGTGTCCGCTGTAGGTAGTTCCACTATTATTTAATAATTGTTATGAAAGCATCAAAATCTCAGAAACTAAAATAGATATGGAAAAATGTGTAGGGAGAATATCGTTGGACTCGATTAGGTAAACAAAAAGTTATTGGCGAAAATTTTTCATATCCCGAAAAAAAAAATTGTGTCTGGACTTAGCCTAAAAAAATTCGTCGTGACTTGTCGAACAGTTTCGTTTCGACGAATTTGAATAAGTCCGTATTATACACACAATATAATGTAAAATACAAACGAAATAGCTTAGTATAATCTGAAAGGTCTTCCTGCTCTCAGAGAGATCATAGGCATTTTGCTCATGAGGGATTCAGATAAAATTGGGGTTTCAAGTGAATCATTCTGTTCATGCCACCTTCTCGCAGAAGTCTTCAGTAGGCTATGTAGTGTCCGCTGTAGGTAGTTCCACTATTGGGTTATTACTGTTATGAAAGCATCAAAATCTCAAAAACTAAACTAGATATGGAAAAATGTGTGGGGAGAATATCGTTGGACTCGATCAGGTAAACAAAAAGTTTTTTGTGAAAATTTTTCATATCTCGAAAAAAAAAATTGTGTCTGGACTTAGCCTAAAAAAATTCGTCGTGACTTGTCGAACAGTTTCGTTTCGACGAATTTGAATAAGTCCGTATTATACACACAATATAATGTAAAATACAAACGAAATAGCTTAGTATAATCTGAAAGGTCTTCCTGCTCTCAGAGAGATCATAGGCATTTTGCTCATGAGGGATTCAGATGAAATTGGGGTTTCAAGTGAATTATGTTCATGCCACGTGCTCGCGGAGGTCTAGAGTAGGCTATGTAGTGTCCGCTGTCCACTATTAGATAATTATTGTAATGAAAGCATCAAAATCTCAAAAACTAAACTAGATATGGAAAAATGTGTAATGAGAATATCGTTGGACTCTATCAGGTGCACAAAAACTTATTGGTGAAAATTTTTCATATCTCGAAAAAAAAAAATTGTGTCTGGACTTAGCCTAAAAAAATTCGTCGTGACATGTCGAACAGTTTCGTTTCGACGAATTTGAATAAGTCCGTATTATACACGCAATATAATGTAAAATACAAACGAAATAGCTTAGTATAATCTAAAATGTCTTTCTGCTCTCAGAAGAGATCATAGGCATTTTGCTCATGAGGGATTCAGATGAAATGGGGGTTTCAAGTGAATCATTATGTTCATGCCACGTGCTCGCAGAGGTCTACAGTAGGCTATGTAGTGTCCGCTGTAGGTAGTTCCACTATTGGGTTATTACTGTTACGAAAGCATCAAAATCTCAAAAACTAAACTAGATATGGAAAAATGTGTAGGGAGAATATCGTTTGACTCGATCAGGTAAACAAAAAGTTATTGGTGAAAATTTTTCATATCTCGAAAAAAAAATTGTGTCTGGACTTGGCCTAAAAAAATTCGTCATGACTTGTCGAACAGTTTGGTTTCGACGAATTTGAATAAGTCCGTAATACACATACAATGTTATGTAAAATACAAACGAAATTATGAAATAAAACTAAGTATCTTATAGGTCTTCCTGCTCACAGAAGAGAACATGAGGGAACATGAGGGATTCAGATGGAATAGGGGTTTCAAGTGAATCATTATGTTCATGCCACGTGCTCGCGGAGGTCTAGAGTAGGCTATGTAGTGTCCGCTGTCCACTATTAGATAATTATTGTAATGAAAGCATCAAAATCTCAAAAACTAAACAAGATATGGAAAAATGTGTAGGGAGAATATCGTTGGACTCGATCAGGTGAACAAAAACTTATTGGTGAAAATTTTTCATACCTCGAAAAAAAAAATTGTGTCTGGACTTAGCCTAAAAAAATTCGTCGTGACTTGTCGAACAGTTTCGTTTCGACGAATTTGAATAAGTCCGTAATACACATACAATGTAATGTAAAATACGAACGAAATATGAAATAAAACTAATTATCTTATAGGTCTTCCTGCTCACAGAAGAGAACATGAGGGAACATGAGGGATTCAGATGGAATAGAGGTTTCAAGTGAATCATTATGTTCATGCCACGTGCTCGCGGAGGTCTAGGAGTAGGTTATGTAGTGTCCGCTGTAGGTAGTTCCACTATTAGATAATTATTGTTATGAAAGCATCAAAATCTCAAAAACTAAACAAGATATGGAAAAATGTGTAGGGAGAATATCGTTGGACTCGATCAGGTAAACAAAAAGTTATTGGTGAAAATTTTTCATATCTCGAAAAGAAAAAAATTGTGTCTGGACTTGGCCTAAAAAAATTCGTCGTGACTTGTCGAACAGTTTCGTTTCGACGAATTTGAATAAGTCTGTAATATACATATAATGTAATGTAAAATACAAACGAAATATTAAATAAAACTAAGTATCTTATTGGTCTTCCTGCTCATAGAAGAGAACGTGAGGGAACATGAGGAATTCAGATGGAATGGGGGTTTCAAGTGAATCATTATGTTCATGCCACATGCTCGCAGAGGTCTACAGTAGGCTATGTAGTGTCCGCTGTAGGTAGTTCCACTATTAGGTAATTATTGTTACGAAAGCATCAAAATCTCAAAAACTAAACTAGATATGGAAAAATGTGTAGAGAGAATATCGTTGGACTCGATCAGATAAACAAAAAGTTATTGATGAAAATTTTTCATATCTCGAAAAAAAAAATTGTGTCCGGACTTAGCCTAAAAAAATTCGTCATGACTTGTCGAACAGTTTCGTTTCGACGAATTTGAATAAGTCCGTAATACACATACAATGTAATGTAAAATACAAACGAAATATGAAATAAAACTAAGTATCTTATAGGTCTTCCTGCTCACAGAAGAGAACATGAGGGATTCAGATGAAATTGGGGTTTCAAGTGAATCATTATGTTCATGCCACGTGCTCGCAGAGGTCTACAGTAGGCTATGTAGTGTCCGCTGTAGGTAGTTCCACTATTATTTAATAATTGTTATGAAAGCATCAAAATCTCAGAAACTAAAATAGATATGGAAAAATGTGTAGGGAAAATATCGTTGGACTCGATTAGGTAAACAAAAAGTTATTGGTGAAAATTTTTCACATCCCGAAAAAAAAAATTGTGTCTGGACTTAGCCTAAAAAAATTCGTCGTGACTTGTCGAACAGTTTCGTTTCGACGAATTTGAATAAGTCCGTATTATACACACAATATAATGTAAAATACAAACGAAATAGCTTAGTATAATCTGAAAGGTCTTCCTGCTCTTAGAGAGATCATAGGCATTTTGCTCATGAGGGATTCAGATGAAATTGGGGTTTCAAGTGAATCATTATGTTCATGCCACGTGCTCGCGGAGGTCTAGAGTAGGCTATGTAGTGTCCGCTGTAGGTAGTTCCACTATTAGGTAATTATTGTTATGAAAGCATCAAAATCTCAAAAACTAAAATAGATATGGAAAAATGTGTGGGGAGAATATCGTTATACTCGATCAGGTAAACAAAAAGTTATTTGTGAAAATTTTTCATATCTCGAAAAAAAAAATTGTGTCTGGACTTAGCCTAAAAAAATTCGTCGTGACTTGTCGAACAGTTTCGTTTCGACGAATTTGAATAAGTCCGTATTATACACACAATATAATGTAAAATACAAACGAAATAGCTTAGTATAATCTGAAAGGTCTTCCTGCTCTCAGAGAGATCATAGGCATTTTGCTCATGAGGGATTCAGATGAAATTGGGGTTTCAAGTGAATCATTATGTTCATGCCACGTGCTCGCGGAGGTCTAGAGTGGGCTATGTAGTGTCCGCTGTAGGTAGTTCCACTATTAGGTAATTATTGTTATGAAAGCATCAAAATCTCAAAAACTAAACTAGATATGGAAAAATATGTGGAGAGAATATCGTTGGACTCGATCAGGTAAACAAAAAGTTATTTGTGAAAATTTTTCATATCTCGAAAAAAAAAATTGTGTCTGGACTTTGCCTAAAAAAATTCGTCGTGACTTGTCGAACAGTTTCGTTTCAACGAATTTGAATAAGTCCGTATTATTCACACAATATAATGTAAAATACATACGAAATAGCGTAGTATAATCTGGAAGGTCTTCCTGCTCTCAGATAGATCATAGGCATTTTGCTCATGAGGGATTCAGATGAACGTGGGGTTTCAAGTGAATTATGTTCATGCCACGTGCTCGCAGAGGTCTACAGTAGGCTATGTAGTGTCCGCTGTAGGTAGTTCCACTATTATTTAATAATTGTTATGAAAGCATCAAAATCTCAGAAACTAAAATAGATATGGAAAAATGTGTAGGGAAAATATCGTTGGACTCGATTAGGTAAACAAAAAGTTATTGGTGAAAATTTTTCACATCCCGAAAAAAAAAATTGTGTCTGGACTTAGCCTAAAAAAATTCGTCGTGACTTGTCGAACAGTTTCGTTTCGACGAATTTGAATAAGTCCGTATTATACACAAAATATAATGTAAAATACAAACGAAATAGCTTAGTGTAATGTAAAATGGCTTCCTGCTCTCAGAAGAGATCATAGGCATTTTGCTCATGAGGGATTCAGATGAAATTGGGCTTTCAAGTGAATCATTAGGTTCATGCCACGTTCTCACAGAGGTCTACAGTAGGCTATGTAGTGTCCGCTGTAGGTAGTTCCACTATTAGGTTATTACTGTTACGAAAGCATCAAAATCTCAAAAACTAAACTAGATATGGATAAATGTGTAGGGAGAATATCGTTTGACTCGATCAGGTAAACATAAAGTTATTGGTGAAAATTTTTCATATCTCGAAAAAAAAATTTGTGTCTGTACTTAGCCTAAAAAAATTCGTCATGACTTGTCGAACAGTTTCGTTTCGACGAATTTGAATAAGTCCGTAATACACATACAATGTAACGTAAAATACAAACGAAATATGAAATAAAACTAAGTATCTTATTGGTCTTCCTGCTCATAGAAGAGAACGTGAGGGAACATGAGGAATTCAGATGGAATGGGGGTTTCAAGTGAATCATTATGTTCATGCCACGTGCTCGCAGAGGTCTACATTAGGCTATGTAGTGTCCGCTGTAGGTATTTCCACTATTAGGTTATTATTGTTATGAAAGCATCAAAATCTCAAAAACTAAACTAGATATGGAATAATGTGTAGAGAGAATATCGTTGGACTCGATCAGGTAAACAAAAAGTTATTTGTGAAAATTTTTCATATCTCGAAAAAAAAAATTGTGTCTGGACTTAGCCTAAAAAAATTCGTCGTGACTTGTCGAACAGTTTCGTTTCGACGAATTTGAATAAGTCCGTATTATACACACAATATAATGTAAAATACAAACGAAATAGCTTAGTATAATCTGAAAGGTCTTCCTGCTCTTAGAGAGATCATAGGCATTTTGCTCATGAGGGATTCAGATGAACGTGGGGTTTCAAGTGAATTATGTTCATGCCACGTGCTCGCGGAGGTCTAGAGTAGGCTATGTAGTGTCCGCTGTAGGTAGTTCCACTATTAGGTAATTATTGTTATGAAAGCATCAAAATCTCAAAAACTAAAATAGATATGGAAAAATGTGTGGGGAGAATATCGTTATACTCGATCAGGTAAACAAAAAGTTATTTGTGAAAATTTTTCATATCTCGAAAAAAAAAATTGTGTCTGGACTTAGCCTAAAAAAATTCGTCGTGACTTGTCGAACAGTTTCGTTTCGACGAATTTGAATAAGTCCGTATTATACACACAATATAATGTAAAATACAAACGAAATAGCTTAGTATAATCTGAAAGGTCTTCCTGCTCTCAGAGAGATCATAGGCATTTTGCTCATGAGGGATTCAGATGAAATTGGGGTTTCAAGTGAATCATTATGTTCATGCCACCTTCTCTCAGAGGTCTACAGTAGGCTATGTAGTGTCCGCTGTAGGTAGTTCCACTATTAGGTAATTATTGTTACGAAAGCATCAAAATCTCAAAAACTAAACTAGATATGGAAAAATGTGTAGGGAGAATATCGTTGGACTCGATCAGGTAAACAAAAAGTTATTGGTGAAAATTTTTCATATCTCGAAAAAAAAAATTGTGTCTGGACTTAGCCTAAAAACATTCGTCATGACTTGTCGAACAGTTTCGTTTCGACGAATTTGAATAAGTCCGTAATATACATACAATGTAATGTAAAATACAAACGAAATATGAAATAAAACTAAGTATCTTATTAGTCTTCCTGCTAGTAGAAGAGAACATGAGGGAACATGAGGGATTCAGATGGAATGGAGGTTTCAAGTGAATCATTATGTTCATGCCACGTGCTCGCGGAAGTCTACAGTAGGCTATGTAGTGTCCGCTGTAGGTAGTTCCACTATTATTTAATAATTGTTATGAAAGCATCAAAATCTCAGAAACTAAACTAGATATGGAAAAATGTGTGGGGAGAATATCGTTGGACTCGATCAGGTAAACAAAAAGTTATTGGTGAAAATTTTTCATATCTCGAAAAAAAAAATTGTGTCTGGACTTAGCCTAAAAAAATTCGTCATGACTTGTCAAATAGTTTCGTTTCGACGAATTTGAATAAGTCCGTAATACACATACAATGTAATGTAAAATACGAACGAAATATGAAATAAAACTAAGTATCTTATAGGTCTTCCTGCTCACAGAAGAGAACATGAGGGAACATGAGGGATTCAGATGGAATAGAGGTTTCAAGTGAATCATTATGTTCATGCCACGTGCTCGCAGAGGTCTACATTAGGCTATGTAGTGTCCGCTGTAGGTATTTCCACTATTAGGTTATTATTGTTAGGAAAGCATCAAAATCTCAAAAACTGAACTAGATATGGAAAAATGTGTAGAGAGAATATTGTTGGACTCGATTAGGTAAACAAAAAGTTATTGATGAAAATTTTTCATATCTCGAAAAAAAAAAATTGTGTCTGGACTTAGCCTAAAAAAATTCGTCATGACTTGTCGAACAGTTTCGTTTCGACGAATTTGAATAAGTCCGTATAACACATACAATGTAATGTAAAATACAAACGAAATATGAAATAAAACTAAGTATCTTATTGGTCTTCCTGCTCATAGAAGAGAACATGAGGGAACATGAGGGATTCAGATGGAATGGGGGTTTCAAGTGAATCATTATGTTCATGCCACGTGCTCGCGGATGTCTACAGTAGGCTAGGTAGTGTCCGCTGTAGGTAGTTCCACTATTATTTAATAATTGTTATGAAAGCATCAAAATCTCAGAAACTAAAATAGATATGGAAAAATGTGTAGGGAGAATATCGTTGGACTCGATTAGGTAAACAAAAAGTTATTTGTGAAAATTTTTCATATCTCGAAAAAAAAAATTGTGTCTTGACTAAGCCTAAAAAAATTCGTCGTGACTTGTCGAACAGTTTCGTTTCGACGAATTTGAATAAGTCCGTAATACACATACAATGTAATGTAAAATACAAACGAAATATGAAATAAAACCAAGTATCTTATAGGTCTTCCTGCTCACAGAAGAGAACAAGAGGGAACATGAGGGATTCAGATGGAATAGGGGTTTCAAGTGAATCATTATGTTCATGCCACGTGCTCGCGGAGGTCTAGAGTAGGCTATGTAGTGTCCGCTGTAGGTAGTTCCACCATTAGATAATTATTGTTATGAAAGCATCAAAATCTCAAAAACTAAACAAGATATGGAAAAATGTGTAGGGAGAATAATCGTTGGACTCGATCAGGTAAACAAAAAGTTATTGGTGAAAATTTTTCATATCTCGAAAAAAAAAAAATTGTGTCTGGACTTAGCCTAAAAAAATTCGTCGTGACTTGTCGAACAGTTTCGTTTCGACGAATTTGAATAAGTCTGTAATATACATACAATGTAATGTAAAATACAAACGAAATATGAAATAAAACTAAGTATCTTATTGGTCTTCCTGCTCATAGAAGAGAACATTAGGGAACATGAGGGATTCAGATGGAATGGGGGTTTCAAGTGAATCATTATGTTCATGCCACGTGCTCGCGGAAGTCTACAGTAGGCTATGTAGTGTCCGCTGTAGGTAGTTCCACTATTATTTAATAATTGTTATGAAAGCATAAAAATCTCAGAAACTAAAATAGATATGGAAAAATGTGTAGGGAGAATATCGTTGGACTCGATTAGGTAAACAAAAAGTTATTGACGAAAATTTTTCATATCCCGAAAAAAAAAATTGTGTCTGGACTTAGCCTAAAAAAATTCGTCGTGACTTGTCGAACAGTTTCGTTTCGACGAATTTGAATAAGTCCGTATTATACACACAATATAATGTAAAATACAAACGAAATAGCTTAGTATAATCTGAAAGGTCTTCCTGCTCTCAGAGAGATCATGGGCATTTTGCTCATGAGGGATTCAGATAAAATTGGGGTTTCAAGTGAATCATTCTGTTCATGCCACCTTCTCGCAGAAGTCTTCAGTAGGCTATGTAGTGTCCGCTGTAGGTAGTTCCACTATTGGGTTATTACTGTTATGAAAGCATCAAAATCTCAAAAACTAAACTAGATATGGAAAAATGTGTGGGGAGAATATCGTTGGACTCGATCAGGTAAACAAAAAGTTTTTTGTGAAAATTTTTCATATCTCGAAAAAAAAAATTGTGTATGGACTTAGCCTAAAAAAATTCGTCGTGACTTGTCGAACAGTTTCGTTTCGACGAATTTGAATAAGTCCGTATTATACACACAATATAATGTAAAATACAAACGAAATAGCTTAGTATAATCTGAAAGGTCTTCCTGCTCTCAGAGAGATCATAGGCATTTTGCTCATGAGGGATTCAGATGAAATTGGGGTTTCAAGTGAATTATGTTCATGCCACGTGCTCGCGGAGGTCTAGAGTAGGCTATGTAGTGTCCGCTGTCCACTATTAGATAATTATTGTAATGAAAGCATCAAAATCTCAAAAACTAAACTAGATATGGTAAAATGTGTAATGAGAATATCGTTGGACTCTATCAGGTGCACAAAAACTTATTGGTGAAAATTTTTCATATCTCGAAAAAAAAAATTGTGTCTGGACTTAGCCTAAAAAAATTCGTCGTGACATGTCGAACAGTTTCGTTTCGACGAATTTGAATAAGTCCGTATTATACACGCAATATAATGTAAAATACAAACGAAATAGCTTAGTATAATCTAAAATGTCTTTCTGCTCTCAGAAGAGATCATAGGCATTTTGCTCATGAGGGATTCAGATGAAATGGGGGTTTCAAGTGAATCATTATGTTCATGCCACGTGCTCGCAGAGGTCTACAGTAGGCTATGTAGTGTCCGCTGTAGGTAGTTCCACTATTGGGTTATTACTGTTACGAAAGCATCAAAATCTCAAAAACTAAACTAGATATGGAAAAATGTGTAGGGAGAATATCGTTTGACTCGATCAGGTAAACAAAAAGTTATTGGTGAAAATTTTTCATATCTCGAAAAAAAAATTGTGTCTGGACTTGGCTTAAAAAAATTCGT
The DNA here is from genome assembly GCA_958298965.1 of Chrysolina haemoptera. NCBI lineage: Eukaryota > Metazoa > Arthropoda > Insecta > Coleoptera > Chrysomelidae > Chrysolina > Chrysolina haemoptera. The sequence goes on along the minus strand of OY282603.1, from coordinate 17,658,899 downwards.
CATGACTTGTCGAACAGTTTGGTTTCGACGAATTTGAATAAGTCCGTAATACACATACAATGTTATGTAAAATACAAACGAAATTATGAAATAAAACTAAGTATCTTATAGGTCTTCCTGCTCACAGAAGAGAACATGAGGGAACATGAGGGATTCAGATGGAATAGGGGTTTCAAGTGAATCATCATGTTCATGCCACGTGCTCGCGGAGGTCTAGAGTAGGCTATGTAGTGTCCGCTGTCCACTATTAGATAATTATTGTAATGAAAGCATCAAAATCTCAAAAACTAAACAAGATATGGAAAAATGTGTAGGGAGAATATCGTTGGACTCGATCAGGTGAACAAAAACTTATTGTTGAAAATTTTTCATACCTCGAAAAAAAAAATTGTGTCTGGACTTAGCCTAAAAAAATTCGTCGTGACTTGTCGAACAGTTTCGTTTCGACGAATTTGAATAAGTCCGTAATACACATACAATGTAATGTAAAATACGAACGAAATATGAAATAAAACTAATTATCTTATAGGTCTTCCTGCTCACAGAAGAGAACATGAGGGAACATGAGGGATTCAGATGGAATAGAGGTTTCAAGTGAATCATTATGTTCATGCCACGTGCTCGCGGAGGTCTAGGAGTAGGTTATGTAGTGTCCGCTGTAGGTAGTTCCACTATTAGATAATTATTGTTATGAAAGCATCAAAATCTCAAAAACTAAACAAGATATGGAAAAATGTGTAGGGAGAATATCGTTGGACTCGATCAGGTAAACAAAAAGTTATTGGTGAAAATTTTTCATATATCGAAAAAAAAAAAATTGTGTCTGGACTTAGCCTAAAAAAATTCGTCGTGACTTGTCGAACAGTTTCGTTTCGACGAATTTGAATAAGTCCGTAATACACATACAATGTAACGTAAAATACAAACGAAATATGAAATAAAACTAAGTATCTTATTGGTCTTCCTGCTCATAGAAGAGAACGTGAGGGAACATGAGGAATTCAGATGGAATGGGGGTTTCAAGTGAATCATTATGTTCATGCCACGTGCTCGCAGAGGTCTACATTAGGCTATGTAGTGTCCGCTGTAGGTATTTCCACTATTAGGTTATTATTGTTATGAAAGCATCAAAATCTCAAAAACTAAACTAGATATGGAATAATGTGTAGAGAGAATATCGTTGGACTCGATCAGGTAAACAAAAAGTTATTTGTGAAAATTTTTCATATCTCGAAAAAAAAAATTGTGTCTGGACTTAGCCTAAAAAAATTCGTCGTGACTTGTCGAACAGTTTCGTTTCGACGAATTTGAATAAGTCCGTATTATACACACAATATAATGTAAAATACAAACGAAATAGCTTAGTATAATCTGAAAGGTCTTCCTGCTCTTAGAGAGATCATAGGCATTTTGCTCATGAGGGATTCAGATGAACGTGGGGTTTCAAGTGAATTATGTTCATGCCACGTGCTCGCGGAGGTCTAGAGTAGGCTATGTAGTGTCCGCTGTAGGTAGTTCCACTATTAGGTAATTATTGTTATGAAAGCATCAAAATCTCAAAAACTAAAATAGATATGGAAAAATGTGTGGGGAGAATATCGTTATACTCGATCAGGTAAACAAAAAGTTATTTGTGAAAATTTTTCATATCTCGAAAAAAAAAATTGTGTCTGGACTTAGCCTAAAAAAATTCGTCGTGACTTGTCGAACAGTTTCGTTTCGACGAATTTGAATAAGTCCGTATTATACACACAATATAATGTAAAATACAAACGAAATAGCTTAGTATAATCTGAAAGGTCTTCCTGCTCTCAGAGAGATCATAGGCATTTTGCTCATGAGGGATTCAGATGAAATTGGGGTTTCAAGTGAATCATTATGTTCATGCCACCTTCTCTCAGAGGTCTACAGTAGGCTATGTAGTGTCCGCTGTAGGTAGTTCCACTATTAGGTAATTATTGTTACGAAAGCATCAAAATCTCAAAAACTAAACTAGATATGGAAAAATGTGTAGGGAGAATATCGTTGGACTCGATCAGGTAAACAAAAAGTTATTGGTGAAAATTTTTCATATCTCGAAAAAAAAAATTGTGTCTGGACTTAGCCTAAAAACATTCGTCATGACTTGTCGAACAGTTTCGTTTCGACGAATTTGAATAAGTCCGTAATATACATACAATGTAATGTAAAATACAAACGAAATATGAAATAAAACTAAGTATCTTATTAGTCTTCCTGCTAGTAGAAGAGAACATGAGGGAACATGAGGGATTCAGATGGAATGGAGGTTTCAAGTGAATCATTATGTTCATGCCACGTGCTCGCGGAAGTCTACAGTAGGCTATGTAGTGTCCGCTGTAGGTAGTTCCACTATTATTTAATAATTGTTATGAAAGCATCAAAATCTCAGAAACTAAACTAGATATGGAAAAATGTGTGGGGAGAATATCGTTGGACTCGATCAGGTAAACAAAAAGTTATTGGTGAAAATTTTTCATATCTCGAAAAAAAAAATTGTGTCTGGACTTAGCCTAAAAAAATTCGTCATGACTTGTCAAATAGTTTCGTTTCGACGAATTTGAATAAGTCCGTAATACACATACAATGTAATGTAAAATACGAACGAAATATGAAATAAAACTAAGTATCTTATAGGTCTTCCTGCTCACAGAAGAGAACATGAGGGAACATGAGGGATTCAGATGGAATAGAGGTTTCAAGTGAATCATTATGTTCATGCCACGTGCTCGCAGAGGTCTACATTAGGCTATGTAGTGTCCGCTGTAGGTATTTCCACTATTAGGTTATTATTGTTAGGAAAGCATCAAAATCTCAAAAACTGAACTAGATATGGAAAAATGTGTAGAGAGAATATTGTTGGACTCGATTAGGTAAACAAAAAGTTATTGATGAAAATTTTTCATATCTCGAAAAAAAAAAATTGTGTCTGGACTTAGCCTAAAAAAATTCGTCATGACTTGTCGAACAGTTTCGTTTCGACGAATTTGAATAAGTCCGTATAACACATACAATGTAATGTAAAATACAAACGAAATATGAAATAAAACTAAGTATCTTATTGGTCTTCCTGCTCATAGAAGAGAACATGAGGGAACATGAGGGATTCAGATGGAATGGGGGTTTCAAGTGAATCATTATGTTCATGCCACGTGCTCGCGGATGTCTACAGTAGGCTAGGTAGTGTCCGCTGTAGGTAGTTCCACTATTATTTAATAATTGTTATGAAAGCATCAAAATCTCAGAAACTAAAATAGATATGGAAAAATGTGTAGGGAGAATATCGTTGGACTCGATTAGGTAAACAAAAAGTTATTTGTGAAAATTTTTCATATCTCGAAAAAAAAAATTGTGTCTTGACTAAGCCTAAAAAAATTCGTCGTGACTTGTCGAACAGTTTCGTTTCGACGAATTTGAATAAGTCCGTAATACACATACAATGTAATGTAAAATACAAACGAAATATGAAATAAAACCAAGTATCTTATAGGTCTTCCTGCTCACAGAAGAGAACAAGAGGGAACATGAGGGATTCAGATGGAATAGGGGTTTCAAGTGAATCATTATGTTCATGCCACGTGCTCGCGGAGGTCTAGAGTAGGCTATGTAGTGTCCGCTGTAGGTAGTTCCACCATTAGATAATTATTGTTATGAAAGCATCAAAATCTCAAAAACTAAACAAGATATGGAAAAATGTGTAGGGAGAATAATCGTTGGACTCGATCAGGTAAACAAAAAGTTATTGGTGAAAATTTTTCATATCTCGAAAAAAAAAAAATTGTGTCTGGACTTAGCCTAAAAAAATTCGTCGTGACTTGTCGAACAGTTTCGTTTCGACGAATTTGAATAAGTCTGTAATATACATACAATGTAATGTAAAATACAAACGAAATATGAAATAAAACTAAGTATCTTATTGGTCTTCCTGCTCATAGAAGAGAACATTAGGGAACATGAGGGATTCAGATGGAATGGGGGTTTCAAGTGAATCATTATGTTCATGCCACGTGCTCGCGGAAGTCTACAGTAGGCTATGTAGTGTCCGCTGTAGGTAGTTCCACTATTATTTAATAATTGTTATGAAAGCATAAAAATCTCAGAAACTAAAATAGATATGGAAAAATGTGTAGGGAGAATATCGTTGGACTCGATTAGGTAAACAAAAAGTTATTGACGAAAATTTTTCATATCCCGAAAAAAAAAATTGTGTCTGGACTTAGCCTAAAAAAATTCGTCGTGACTTGTCGAACAGTTTCGTTTCGACGAATTTGAATAAGTCCGTATTATACACACAATATAATGTAAAATACAAACGAAATAGCTTAGTATAATCTGAAAGGTCTTCCTGCTCTCAGAGAGATCATGGGCATTTTGCTCATGAGGGATTCAGATAAAATTGGGGTTTCAAGTGAATCATTCTGTTCATGCCACCTTCTCGCAGAAGTCTTCAGTAGGCTATGTAGTGTCCGCTGTAGGTAGTTCCACTATTGGGTTATTACTGTTATGAAAGCATCAAAATCTCAAAAACTAAACTAGATATGGAAAAATGTGTGGGGAGAATATCGTTGGACTCGATCAGGTAAACAAAAAGTTTTTTGTGAAAATTTTTCATATCTCGAAAAAAAAAATTGTGTATGGACTTAGCCTAAAAAAATTCGTCGTGACTTGTCGAACAGTTTCGTTTCGACGAATTTGAATAAGTCCGTATTATACACACAATATAATGTAAAATACAAACGAAATAGCTTAGTATAATCTGAAAGGTCTTCCTGCTCTCAGAGAGATCATAGGCATTTTGCTCATGAGGGATTCAGATGAAATTGGGGTTTCAAGTGAATTATGTTCATGCCACGTGCTCGCGGAGGTCTAGAGTAGGCTATGTAGTGTCCGCTGTCCACTATTAGATAATTATTGTAATGAAAGCATCAAAATCTCAAAAACTAAACTAGATATGGTAAAATGTGTAATGAGAATATCGTTGGACTCTATCAGGTGCACAAAAACTTATTGGTGAAAATTTTTCATATCTCGAAAAAAAAAATTGTGTCTGGACTTAGCCTAAAAAAATTCGTCGTGACATGTCGAACAGTTTCGTTTCGACGAATTTGAATAAGTCCGTATTATACACGCAATATAATGTAAAATACAAACGAAATAGCTTAGTATAATCTAAAATGTCTTTCTGCTCTCAGAAGAGATCATAGGCATTTTGCTCATGAGGGATTCAGATGAAATGGGGGTTTCAAGTGAATCATTATGTTCATGCCACGTGCTCGCAGAGGTCTACAGTAGGCTATGTAGTGTCCGCTGTAGGTAGTTCCACTATTGGGTTATTACTGTTACGAAAGCATCAAAATCTCAAAAACTAAACTAGATATGGAAAAATGTGTAGGGAGAATATCGTTTGACTCGATCAGGTAAACAAAAAGTTATTGGTGAAAATTTTTCATATCTCGAAAAAAAAATTGTGTCTGGACTTGGCTTAAAAAAATTCGTCATGACTTGTCGAACAGTTTGGTTTCGACGAATTTGAATAAGTCCGTAATACACATACAATGTTATGTAAAATACAAACGAAATTATGAAATAAAACTAAGTATCTTATAGGTCTTCCTGCTCACAGAAGAGAACATGAGGGAACATGAGGGATTCAGATGGAATAGGGGTTTCAAGTGAATCATCATGTTCATGCCACGTGCTCGCGGAGGTCTAGAGTAGGCTATGTAGTGTCCGCTGTCCACTATTAGATAATTATTGTAATGAAAGCATCAAAATCTCAAAAACTAAACAAGATATGGAAAAATGTGTAGGGAGAATATCGTTGGACTCGATCAGGTGAACAAAAACTTATTGTTGAAAATTTTTCATACCTCGAAAAAAAAAATTGTGTCTGGACTTAGCCTAAAAAAATTCGTCGTGACTTGTCGAACAGTTTCGTTTCGACGAATTTGAATAAGTCCGTAATACACATACAATGTAATGTAAAATACGAACGAAATATGAAATAAAACTAATTATCTTATAGGTCTTCCTGCTCACAGAAGAGAACATGAGGGAACATGAGGGATTCAGATGGAATAGAGGTTTCAAGTGAATCATTATGTTCATGCCACGTGCTCGCGGAGGTCTAGGAGTAGGTTATGTAGTGTCCGCTGTAGGTAGTTCCACTATTAGATAATTATTGTTATGAAAGCATCAAAATCTCAAAAACTAAACAAGATATGGAAAAATGTGTAGGGAGAATATCGTTGGACTCGATCAGGTAAACAAAAAGTTATTGGTGAAAATTTTTCATATATCGAAAAAAAAAAAATTGTGTCTGGACTTAGCCTAAAAAAATTCGTCGTGACTTGTCGAACAGTTTCGTTTCGACGAATTTGAATAAGTCTGTAATATACACACAATATAATGTAAAATACAAACGAAATATGAAATAAAACTAAGTATCTTATTGGTCTTCCTGCTCATAGAAGAGAACATTAGGGAACATGAGGGATTCAGATGGAATGGGGGTTTCAAGTGAATCATTATGTTCATGCCACGTGCTCGCGGAAGTCTACAGTAGGCTATGTAGTGTCCGCTGTAGGTAGTTCCACTATTATTTAATAATTGTTATGAAAGCATCAAAATCTCAGAAACTAAAATAGATATGGAAAAATGTGTAGGGAGAATATCGTTGGACTCGATTAGGTAAACAAAAAGTTATAAGCGAAAATTTTTCATATCCCGAAAAAAAAAATTGTGTCTGGACTTAGCCTAAAAAAATTCGTCGTGACTTGTCGAACAGTTTCGTTTCGACGAATTTGAATAAGTCCGTATTATACACACAATATAATGTAAAATACAAACGAAATAGCTTAGTATAATCTGAAAGGTCTTCCTGCTCTCAGAGAGATCATGGGCATTTTGCTCATGAGGGATTCAGATAAAATTGGGGTTTCAAGTGAATCATTATGTTCATGCCACGTGCTCGCGGAGGTCTAGAGTAGGCTATGTAGTGTCCGCTGTAGGTAGTTCCACTATTAGGTAATTATTGTTATTAAAGCATCAAAATCTCAAAAACTAAACTAGATATGGAAAAATGTGTGGGGAGAATATCGTTGGACTCGATCAGGTAAACAAAAAGTTATTTTTGAAAATTTTTCATATCTCGAAAAAAAAAATTGTGTCTGGACTTAGCCTAAAAAAATTCGTCGTGACTTGTCGAACAGTTTCGTTTCGACGAATTTGAATAAGTCCGTATTATACACACAATATAATGTAAAATACAAACGAAATAGCTTAGTATAATCTGAAAGGTCTTCCTGCTCTCAGAGAGATCATAGGCATTTTGCTCATGAGATATTCAGATGAAATTGGGGTTTCAAGTGAATCATTATGTTCATGCCACGTGCTCGCAGAGGTCTCTACAGTAGGCTATGTGGTGTCCGCTGTAGGTAGTTCCACTATTATTTAATAATTGTTATGAAAGCATCAAAATCTCAGAAACTAAAATAGATATGGAAAAATGTGTAGGGAGAATATCGTTGGACTCGATCAGGTAAACAAAAAGTTACTGGTGAAAATTTTTCATATCTCGAAAAAAAAAAGTTGTCTGGACTTAGCCTAAAAAAATTCGTCGTGACTTGTCGAACAGTTTCGTTTCGACGAATTTGAATAAGTCTGTAATATACATACAATGTAATGTAAAATACAAACGAAATATTAAATAAAACTAAGTATCTTATTGGTCTTCCTGGTCATAGAAGAGAACATGAGGGAACATGAGGGATTCAGATGGAATGGGGGTTTCAAGTGAATCATTATGTTCATGCCACGTGCTCGCAGAGGTCTACAGTAGGCTATGTAGTGTCCGCTGTAGGTATTTCCACTATTAGGTTATTATTGTTAGGAAAGCATCAAAATCTCAAAAACTGAACTAGATATGGAAAAATGTGTAGAGAGAATATTGTTGGACTCGATTAGGTAAACAAAAAGTTATTGATGAAAATTTTTCATATCTCGAAAAAAAAAAATTGTGTCTGGACTTAGCCTAAAAAAATTCGTCATGACTTGTCGAACAGTTTCGTTTCGACGAATTTGAATAAGTCCGTATAACACATACAATGTAATGTAAAATACAAACGAAATATGAAATAAAACTAAGTATCTTATTGGTCTTCCTGCTCATAGAAGAGAACATGAGGGAACATGAGGGATTCAGATGGAATGGGGGTTTCAAGTGAATCATTATGTTCATGCCACGTGCTCGCGGATGTCTACAGTAGGCTAGGTAGTGTCCGCTGTAGGTAGTTCCACTATTATTTAATAATTGTTATGAAAGCATCAAAATCTCAGAAACTAAAATAGATATGGAAAAATGTGTAGAGAGAATATCGTTGGACTCGATTAGGTAAACAAAAAGTTATTTGTGAAAATTTTTCATATCTCGAAAAAAAAAATTGTGTCTTGACTTAGCCTAAAAAAATTCGTCGTGACTTGTCGAACAGTTTCGTTTCGACGAATTTGAATAAGTCCGTAATACACATACAATGTAATGTAAAATACAAACGAAATATGAAATAAAACCAAGTATCTTATAGGTCTTCCTGCTCACAGAAGAGAACAAGAGGGAACATGAGGGATTCAGATGGAATAGGGGTTTCAAGTGAATCATTATGTTCATGCCACGTGCTCGCGGAGGTCTAGAGTAGGCTATGTAGTGTCCGCTGTAGGTAGTTCCACCATTAGATAATTATTGTTATGAAAGCATCAAAATCTCAAAAACTAAACAAGATATGGAAAAATGTGTAGGGAGAATAATCGTTGGACTCGATCAGGTAAACAAAAAGTTATTGGTGAAAATTTTTCATATCTCGAAAAAAAAAAAATTGTGTCTGGACTTAGCCTAAAAAAATTCGTCGTGACTTGTCGAACAGTTTCGTTTCGACGAATTTGAATAAGTCTGTAATATACATACAATGTAATGTAAAATACAAACGAAATATGAAATAAAACTAAGTATCTTATTGGTCTTCCTGCTCATAGAAGAGAACATTAGGGAACATGAGGGATTCAGATGGAATGGGGGTTTCAAGTGTATCATTATGTTCATGCCACGTGCTCGCGGAAGTCTACAGTAGGCTATGTAGTGTCCGCTGTAGGTAGTTCCACTATTATTTAATAATTGTTATGAAAGCATCAAAATCTCAGAAACTAAAATAGATATGGAAAAATGTGTAGGGAGAATATCGTTGGACTCGATTAGGTAAACAAAAAGTTATTGGCGAAAATTTTTCATATCCCGAAAAAAAAAATTGTGTCTGGACTTAGCCTAAAAAAATTCGTCGTGACTTGTCGAACAGTTTCGTTTCGACGAATTTGAATAAGTCCGTATTATACACACAATATAATGTAAAATACAAACGAAATAGCTTAGTATAATCTGAAAGGTCTTCCTGCTCTCAGAGAGATCATAGGCATTTTGCTCATGAGGGATTCAGATAAAATTGGGGTTTCAAGTGAATCATTCTGTTCATGCCACCTTCTCGCAGAAGTCTTCAGTAGGCTATGTAGTGTCCGCTGTAGGTAGTTCCACTATTGGGTTATTACTGTTATGAAAGCATCAAAATCTCAAAAACTAAACTAGATATGGAAAAATGTGTGGGGAGAATATCGTTGGACTCGATCAGGTAAACAAAAAGTTTTTTGTGAAAATTTTTCATATCTCGAAAAAAAAAATTGTGTCTGGACTTAGCCTAAAAAAATTCGTCGTGACTTGTCGAACAGTTTCGTTTCGACGAATTTGAATAAGTCCGTATTATACACACAATATAATGTAAAATACAAACGAAATAGCTTAGTATAATCTGAAAGGTCTTCCTGCTCTCAGAGAGATCATAGGCATTTTGCTCATGAGGGATTCAGATGAAATTGGGGTTTCAAGTGAATTATGTTCATGCCACGTGCTCGCGGAGGTCTAGAGTAGGCTATGTAGTGTCCGCTGTCCACTATTAGATAATTATTGTAATGAAAGCATCAAAATCTCAAAAACTAAACTAGATATGGAAAAATGTGTAATGAGAATATCGTTGGACTCTATCAGGTGCACAAAAACTTATTGGTGAAAATTTTTCATATCTCGAAAAAAAAAAATTGTGTCTGGACTTAGCCTAAAAAAATTCGTCGTGACATGTCGAACAGTTTCGTTTCGACGAATTTGAATAAGTCCGTATTATACACGCAATATAATGTAAAATACAAACGAAATAGCTTAGTATAATCTAAAATGTCTTTCTGCTCTCAGAAGAGATCATAGGCATTTTGCTCATGAGGGATTCAGATGAAATGGGGGTTTCAAGTGAATCATTATGTTCATGCCACGTGCTCGCAGAGGTCTACAGTAGGCTATGTAGTGTCCGCTGTAGGTAGTTCCACTATTGGGTTATTACTGTTACGAAAGCATCAAAATCTCAAAAACTAAACTAGATATGGAAAAATGTGTAGGGAGAATATCGTTTGACTCGATCAGGTAAACAAAAAGTTATTGGTGAAAATTTTTCATATCTCGAAAAAAAAATTGTGTCTGGACTTGGCCTAAAAAAATTCGTCATGACTTGTCGAACAGTTTGGTTTCGACGAATTTGAATAAGTCCGTAATACACATACAATGTTATGTAAAATACAAACGAAATTATGAAATAAAACTAAGTATCTTATAGGTCTTCCTGCTCACAGAAGAGAACATGAGGGAACATGAGGGATTCAGATGGAATAGGGGTTTCAAGTGAATCATTATGTTCATGCCACGTGCTCGCGGAGGTCTAGAGTAGGCTATGTAGTGTCCGCTGTCCACTATTAGATAATTATTGTAATGAAAGCATCAAAATCTCAAAAACTAAACAAGATATGGAAAAATGTGTAGGGAGAATATCGTTGGACTCGATCAGGTGAACAAAAACTTATTGGTGAAAATTTTTCATACCTCGAAAAAAAAAATTGTGTCTGGACTTAGCCTAAAAAAATTCGTCGTGACTTGTCGAACAGTTTCGTTTCGACGAATTTGAATAAGTCCGTAATACACATACAATGTAATGTAAAATACGAACGAAATATGAAATAAAACTAATTATCTTATAGGTCTTCCTGCTCACAGAAGAGAACATGAGGGAACATGAGGGATTCAGATGGAATAGAGGTTTCAAGTGAATCATTATGTTCATGCCACGTGCTCGCGGAGGTCTAGGAGTAGGTTATGTAGTGTCCGCTGTAGGTAGTTCCACTATTAGATAATTATTGTTATGAAAGCATCAAAATCTCAAAAACTAAACAAGATATGGAAAAATGTGTAGGGAGAATATCGTTGGACTCGATCAGGTAAACAAAAAGTTATTGGTGAAAATTTTTCATATCTCGAAAAGAAAAAAATTGTGTCTGGACTTGGCCTAAAAAAATTCGTCGTGACTTGTCGAACAGTTTCGTTTCGACGAATTTGAATAAGTCTGTAATATACATATAATGTAATGTAAAATACAAACGAAATATTAAATAAAACTAAGTATCTTATTGGTCTTCCTGCTCATAGAAGAGAACGTGAGGGAACATGAGGAATTCAGATGGAATGGGGGTTTCAAGTGAATCATTATGTTCATGCCACATGCTCGCAGAGGTCTACAGTAGGCTATGTAGTGTCCGCTGTAGGTAGTTCCACTATTAGGTAATTATTGTTACGAAAGCATCAAAATCTCAAAAACTAAACTAGATATGGAAAAATGTGTAGAGAGAATATCGTTGGACTCGATCAGATAAACAAAAAGTTATTGATGAAAATTTTTCATATCTCGAAAAAAAAAATTGTGTCCGGACTTAGCCTAAAAAAATTCGTCATGACTTGTCGAACAGTTTCGTTTCGACGAATTTGAATAAGTCCGTAATACACATACAATGTAATGTAAAATACAAACGAAATATGAAATAAAACTAAGTATCTTATAGGTCTTCCTGCTCACAGAAGAGAACATGAGGGATTCAGATGAAATTGGGGTTTCAAGTGAATCATTATGTTCATGCCACGTGCTCGCAGAGGTCTACAGTAGGCTATGTAGTGTCCGCTGTAGGTAGTTCCACTATTATTTAATAATTGTTATGAAAGCATCAAAATCTCAGAAACTAAAATAGATATGGAAAAATGTGTAGGGAAAATATCGTTGGACTCGATTAGGTAAACAAAAAGTTATTGGTGAAAATTTTTCACATCCCGAAAAAAAAAATTGTGTCTGGACTTAGCCTAAAAAAATTCGTCGTGACTTGTCGAACAGTTTCGTTTCGACGAATTTGAATAAGTCCGTATTATACACACAATATAATGTAAAATACAAACGAAATAGCTTAGTATAATCTGAAAGGTCTTCCTGCTCTTAGAGAGATCATAGGCATTTTGCTCATGAGGGATTCAGATGAAATTGGGGTTTCAAGTGAATCATTATGTTCATGCCACGTGCTCGCGGAGGTCTAGAGTAGGCTATGTAGTGTCCGCTGTAGGTAGTTCCACTATTAGGTAATTATTGTTATGAAAGCATCAAAATCTCAAAAACTAAAATAGATATGGAAAAATGTGTGGGGAGAATATCGTTATACTCGATCAGGTAAACAAAAAGTTATTTGTGAAAATTTTTCATATCTCGAAAAAAAAAATTGTGTCTGGACTTAGCCTAAAAAAATTCGTCGTGACTTGTCGAACAGTTTCGTTTCGACGAATTTGAATAAGTCCGTATTATACACACAATATAATGTAAAATACAAACGAAATAGCTTAGTATAATCTGAAAGGTCTTCCTGCTCTCAGAGAGATCATAGGCATTTTGCTCATGAGGGATTCAGATGAAATTGGGGTTTCAAGTGAATCATTATGTTCATGCCACGTGCTCGCGGAGGTCTAGAGTGGGCTATGTAGTGTCCGCTGTAGGTAGTTCCACTATTAGGTAATTATTGTTATGAAAGCATCAAAATCTCAAAAACTAAACTAGATATGGAAAAATATGTGGAGAGAATATCGTTGGACTCGATCAGGTAAACAAAAAGTTATTTGTGAAAATTTTTCATATCTCGAAAAAAAAAATTGTGTCTGGACTTTGCCTAAAAAAATTCGTCGTGACTTGTCGAACAGTTTCGTTTCAACGAATTTGAATAAGTCCGTATTATTCACACAATATAATGTAAAATACATACGAAATAGCGTAGTATAATCTGGAAGGTCTTCCTGCTCTCAGATAGATCATAGGCATTTTGCTCATGAGGGATTCAGATGAACGTGGGGTTTCAAGTGAATTATGTTCATGCCACGTGCTCGCAGAGGTCTACAGTAGGCTATGTAGTGTCCGCTGTAGGTAGTTCCACTATTATTTAATAATTGTTATGAAAGCATCAAAATCTCAGAAACTAAAATAGATATGGAAAAATGTGTAGGGAAAATATCGTTGGACTCGATTAGGTAAACAAAAAGTTATTGGTGAAAATTTTTCACATCCCGAAAAAAAAAATTGTGTCTGGACTTAGCCTAAAAAAATTCGTCGTGACTTGTCGAACAGTTTCGTTTCGACGAATTTGAATAAGTCCGTATTATACACAAAATATAATGTAAAATACAAACGAAATAGCTTAGTGTAATGTAAAATGGCTTCCTGCTCTCAGAAGAGATCATAGGCATTTTGCTCATGAGGGATTCAGATGAAATTGGGCTTTCAAGTGAATCATTAGGTTCATGCCACGTTCTCACAGAGGTCTACAGTAGGCTATGTAGTGTCCGCTGTAGGTAGTTCCACTATTAGGTTATTACTGTTACGAAAGCATCAAAATCTCAAAAACTAAACTAGATATGGATAAATGTGTAGGGAGAATATCGTTTGACTCGATCAGGTAAACATAAAGTTATTGGTGAAAATTTTTCATATCTCGAAAAAAAAATTTGTGTCTGTACTTAGCCTAAAAAAATTCGTCATGACTTGTCGAACAGTTTCGTTTCGACGAATTTGAATAAGTCCGTAATACACATACAATGTAACGTAAAATACAAACGAAATATGAAATAAAACTAAGTATCTTATTGGTCTTCCTGCTCATAGAAGAGAACGTGAGGGAACATGAGGAATTCAGATGGAATGGGGGTTTCAAGTGAATCATTATGTTCATGCCACGTGCTCGCAGAGGTCTACATTAGGCTATGTAGTGTCCGCTGTAGGTATTTCCACTATTAGGTTATTATTGTTATGAAAGCATCAAAATCTCAAAAACTAAACTAGATATGGAATAATGTGTAGAGAGAATATCGTTGGACTCGATCAGGTAAACAAAAAGTTATTTGTGAAAATTTTTCATATCTCGAAAAAAAAAATTGTGTCTGGACTTAGCCTAAAAAAATTCGTCGTGACTTGTCGAACAGTTTCGTTTCGACGAATTTGAATAAGTCCGTATTATACACACAATATAATGTAAAATACAAACGAAATAGCTTAGTATAATCTGAAAGGTCTTCCTGCTCTTAGAGAGATCATAGGCATTTTGCTCATGAGGGATTCAGATGAACGTGGGGTTTCAAGTGAATTATGTTCATGCCACGTGCTCGCGGAGGTCTAGAGTAGGCTATGTAGTGTCCGCTGTAGGTAGTTCCACTATTAGGTAATTATTGTTATGAAAGCATCAAAATCTCAAAAACTAAAATAGATATGGAAAAATGTGTGGGGAGAATATCGTTATACTCGATCAGGTAAACAAAAAGTTATTTGTGAAAATTTTTCATATCTCGAAAAAAAAAATTGTGTCTGGACTTAGCCTAAAAAAATTCGTCGTGACTTGTCGAACAGTTTCGTTTCGACGAATTTGAATAAGTCCGTATTATACACACAATATAATGTAAAATACAAACGAAATAGCTTAGTATAATCTGAAAGGTCTTCCTGCTCTCAGAGAGATCATAGGCATTTTGCTCATGAGGGATTCAGATGAAATTGGGGTTTCAAGTGAATCATTATGTTCATGCCACCTTCTCTCAGAGGTCTACAGTAGGCTATGTAGTGTCCGCTGTAGGTAGTTCCACTATTAGGTAATTATTGTTACGAAAGCATCAAAATCTCAAAAACTAAACTAGATATGGAAAAATGTGTAGGGAGAATATCGTTGGACTCGATCAGGTAAACAAAAAGTTATTGGTGAAAATTTTTCATATCTCGAAAAAAAAAATTGTGTCTGGACTTAGCCTAAAAACATTCGTCATGACTTGTCGAACAGTTTCGTTTCGACGAATTTGAATAAGTCCGTAATATACATACAATGTAATGTAAAATACAAACGAAATATGAAATAAAACTAAGTATCTTATTAGTCTTCCTGCTAGTAGAAGAGAACATGAGGGAACATGAGGGATTCAGATGGAATGGAGGTTTCAAGTGAATCATTATGTTCATGCCACGTGCTCGCGGAAGTCTACAGTAGG
This sequence comes from Chrysolina haemoptera, assembly GCA_958298965.1. NCBI lineage: Eukaryota > Metazoa > Arthropoda > Insecta > Coleoptera > Chrysomelidae > Chrysolina > Chrysolina haemoptera. Next base: position 17,643,415 of record OY282603.1, on the reverse strand, counting down.
CTATGTAGTGTCCGCTGTAGGTAGTTCCACTATTATTTAATAATTGTTATGAAAGCATCAAAATCTCAGAAACTAAACTAGATATGGAAAAATGTGTGGGGAGAATATCGTTGGACTCGATCAGGTAAACAAAAAGTTATTGGTGAAAATTTTTCATATCTCGAAAAAAAAAATTGTGTCTGGACTTAGCCTAAAAAAATTCGTCATGACTTGTCAAATAGTTTCGTTTCGACGAATTTGAATAAGTCCGTAATACACATACAATGTAATGTAAAATACGAACGAAATATGAAATAAAACTAAGTATCTTATAGGTCTTCCTGCTCACAGAAGAGAACATGAGGGAACATGAGGGATTCAGATGGAATAGAGGTTTCAAGTGAATCATTATGTTCATGCCACGTGCTCGCAGAGGTCTACATTAGGCTATGTAGTGTCCGCTGTAGGTATTTCCACTATTAGGTTATTATTGTTAGGAAAGCATCAAAATCTCAAAAACTGAACTAGATATGGAAAAATGTGTAGAGAGAATATTGTTGGACTCGATTAGGTAAACAAAAAGTTATTGATGAAAATTTTTCATATCTCGAAAAAAAAAAATTGTGTCTGGACTTAGCCTAAAAAAATTCGTCATGACTTGTCGAACAGTTTCGTTTCGACGAATTTGAATAAGTCCGTATAACACATACAATGTAATGTAAAATACAAACGAAATATGAAATAAAACTAAGTATCTTATTGGTCTTCCTGCTCATAGAAGAGAACATGAGGGAACATGAGGGATTCAGATGGAATGGGGGTTTCAAGTGAATCATTATGTTCATGCCACGTGCTCGCGGATGTCTACAGTAGGCTAGGTAGTGTCCGCTGTAGGTAGTTCCACTATTATTTAATAATTGTTATGAAAGCATCAAAATCTCAGAAACTAAAATAGATATGGAAAAATGTGTAGGGAGAATATCGTTGGACTCGATTAGGTAAACAAAAAGTTATTTGTGAAAATTTTTCATATCTCGAAAAAAAAAATTGTGTCTTGACTAAGCCTAAAAAAATTCGTCGTGACTTGTCGAACAGTTTCGTTTCGACGAATTTGAATAAGTCCGTAATACACATACAATGTAATGTAAAATACAAACGAAATATGAAATAAAACCAAGTATCTTATAGGTCTTCCTGCTCACAGAAGAGAACAAGAGGGAACATGAGGGATTCAGATGGAATAGGGGTTTCAAGTGAATCATTATGTTCATGCCACGTGCTCGCGGAGGTCTAGAGTAGGCTATGTAGTGTCCGCTGTAGGTAGTTCCACCATTAGATAATTATTGTTATGAAAGCATCAAAATCTCAAAAACTAAACAAGATATGGAAAAATGTGTAGGGAGAATAATCGTTGGACTCGATCAGGTAAACAAAAAGTTATTGGTGAAAATTTTTCATATCTCGAAAAAAAAAAAATTGTGTCTGGACTTAGCCTAAAAAAATTCGTCGTGACTTGTCGAACAGTTTCGTTTCGACGAATTTGAATAAGTCTGTAATATACATACAATGTAATGTAAAATACAAACGAAATATGAAATAAAACTAAGTATCTTATTGGTCTTCCTGCTCATAGAAGAGAACATTAGGGAACATGAGGGATTCAGATGGAATGGGGGTTTCAAGTGAATCATTATGTTCATGCCACGTGCTCGCGGAAGTCTACAGTAGGCTATGTAGTGTCCGCTGTAGGTAGTTCCACTATTATTTAATAATTGTTATGAAAGCATAAAAATCTCAGAAACTAAAATAGATATGGAAAAATGTGTAGGGAGAATATCGTTGGACTCGATTAGGTAAACAAAAAGTTATTGACGAAAATTTTTCATATCCCGAAAAAAAAAATTGTGTCTGGACTTAGCCTAAAAAAATTCGTCGTGACTTGTCGAACAGTTTCGTTTCGACGAATTTGAATAAGTCCGTATTATACACACAATATAATGTAAAATACAAACGAAATAGCTTAGTATAATCTGAAAGGTCTTCCTGCTCTCAGAGAGATCATGGGCATTTTGCTCATGAGGGATTCAGATAAAATTGGGGTTTCAAGTGAATCATTCTGTTCATGCCACCTTCTCGCAGAAGTCTTCAGTAGGCTATGTAGTGTCCGCTGTAGGTAGTTCCACTATTGGGTTATTACTGTTATGAAAGCATCAAAATCTCAAAAACTAAACTAGATATGGAAAAATGTGTGGGGAGAATATCGTTGGACTCGATCAGGTAAACAAAAAGTTTTTTGTGAAAATTTTTCATATCTCGAAAAAAAAAATTGTGTATGGACTTAGCCTAAAAAAATTCGTCGTGACTTGTCGAACAGTTTCGTTTCGACGAATTTGAATAAGTCCGTATTATACACACAATATAATGTAAAATACAAACGAAATAGCTTAGTATAATCTGAAAGGTCTTCCTGCTCTCAGAGAGATCATAGGCATTTTGCTCATGAGGGATTCAGATGAAATTGGGGTTTCAAGTGAATTATGTTCATGCCACGTGCTCGCGGAGGTCTAGAGTAGGCTATGTAGTGTCCGCTGTCCACTATTAGATAATTATTGTAATGAAAGCATCAAAATCTCAAAAACTAAACTAGATATGGTAAAATGTGTAATGAGAATATCGTTGGACTCTATCAGGTGCACAAAAACTTATTGGTGAAAATTTTTCATATCTCGAAAAAAAAAATTGTGTCTGGACTTAGCCTAAAAAAATTCGTCGTGACATGTCGAACAGTTTCGTTTCGACGAATTTGAATAAGTCCGTATTATACACGCAATATAATGTAAAATACAAACGAAATAGCTTAGTATAATCTAAAATGTCTTTCTGCTCTCAGAAGAGATCATAGGCATTTTGCTCATGAGGGATTCAGATGAAATGGGGGTTTCAAGTGAATCATTATGTTCATGCCACGTGCTCGCAGAGGTCTACAGTAGGCTATGTAGTGTCCGCTGTAGGTAGTTCCACTATTGGGTTATTACTGTTACGAAAGCATCAAAATCTCAAAAACTAAACTAGATATGGAAAAATGTGTAGGGAGAATATCGTTTGACTCGATCAGGTAAACAAAAAGTTATTGGTGAAAATTTTTCATATCTCGAAAAAAAAATTGTGTCTGGACTTGGCTTAAAAAAATTCGTCATGACTTGTCGAACAGTTTGGTTTCGACGAATTTGAATAAGTCCGTAATACACATACAATGTTATGTAAAATACAAACGAAATTATGAAATAAAACTAAGTATCTTATAGGTCTTCCTGCTCACAGAAGAGAACATGAGGGAACATGAGGGATTCAGATGGAATAGGGGTTTCAAGTGAATCATCATGATCATGCCACGTGCTCGCGGAGGTCTAGAGTAGGCTATGTAGTGTCCGCTGTCCACTATTAGATAATTATTGTAATGAAAGCATCAAAATCTCAAAAACTAAACAAGATATGGAAAAATGTGTAGGGAGAATATCGTTGGACTCGATCAGGTGAACAAAAACTTATTGTTGAAAATTTTTCATACCTCGAAAAAAAAAATTGTGTCTGGACTTAGCCTAAAAAAATTCGTCGTGACTTGTCGAACAGTTTCGTTTCGACGAATTTGAATAAGTCCGTAATACACATACAATGTAATGTAAAATACGAACGAAATATGAAATAAAACTAATTATCTTATAGGTCTTCCTGCTCACAGAAGAGAACATGAGGGAACATGAGGGATTCAGATGGAATAGAGGTTTCAAGTGAATCATTATGTTCATGCCACGTGCTCGCGGAGGTCTAGGAGTAGGTTATGTAGTGTCCGCTGTAGGTAGTTCCACTATTAGATAATTATTGTTATGAAAGCATCAAAATCTCAAAAACTAAACAAGATATGGAAAAATGTGTAGGGAGAATATCGTTGGACTCGATCAGGAAAAGAAAAAGTTATTGGTGAAAATTTTTCATATCTCGAAAAGAAAAAAATTGTGTCTGGACTTGGCCTAAAAAAATTCGTCGTGACTTGTCGAACAGTTTCGTTTCGACGAATTTGAATAAGTCTGTAATATACATATAATGTAATGTAAAATACAAACGAAATATTAAATAAAACTAAGTATCTTATTGGTCTTCCTGCTCATAGAAGAGAACGTGAGGGAACATGAGGAATTCAGATGGAATGGGGGTTTCAAGTGAATCATTATGTTCATGCCACATGCTCGCAGAGGTCTACAGTAGGCTATGTAGTGTCCGCTGTAGGTAGTTCCACTATTATTTAATAATTGTTATGAAAGCATCAAAATCTCAGAAAATAAACTAGATATGGAAAAATGTGTGGGGAGAATATCGTTGGACTCGATCAGGTTAACAAAAAGTTATTTGTGAAAATTTTTCATATCTCGAAAAAAAAAATTGTGTCTGGACTTAAGCCTAAAAAAATTCGTCGTGACTTGTCGAACAGTTTCGTTTCGACGAATTTGAATAAGTCTGTAATATACATACAATGTAATGTAAAATACAAACGAAATATTAAATAAAACTAAGTATCTTATTGGTCTTCCTGGTCATAGAAGAGAACATGAGGGAACATGAGGGATTCAGATGGAATGGGGGTTTCAAGTGAATCATTATGTTCATGCCACGTGCTCGCAGAGGTCTACAGTAGGCTATGTAGTGTCCGCTGTAGGTATTTCCACTATTAGGTTATTATTGTTAGGAAAGCATCAAAATCTCAAAAACTAAACTAGATATGGAAAAATGTGTAGAAAGAATATCGTTGGACTCGATCAGATAAACAAAAAGTTATTGATGAAAATTTTTCATATCTCGAAAAAAAAAATTGTGTCCGGACTTAGCCTAAAAAAATTCGTCATGACTTGTCGAACAGTTTCGTTTCGACGAATTTGAATAAGTCCGTAATACACATACAATGTAATGTAAAATACAAACGAAATATGAAATAAAACTAAGTATCAGATAGGTCTTCCTGCTCACAGAAGAGAACATGAGGGATTCAGATGAAATTGGGGTTTCAAGTGAATCATTATGTTCATGCCACGTGCTCGCAGAGGTCTACAGTAGGCTATGTAGTGTCCGCTGTAGGTAGTTCCACTATTATTTAATAATTGTTATGAAAGCATCAAAATCTCAGAAACTAAATTAGATATGGAAAAATGTGTAGGGAAAATATCGTTGGACTCGATTAGGTAAACAAAAAGTTATTGGTGAAAATTTTTCACATCCCGAAAAAAAAAATTGTGTCTGGACTTAGCCTAAAAAAATTCGTCGTGACTTGTCGAACAGTTTCGTTTCGACGAATTTGAATAAGTCCGTATTATACACAAAATATAATGTAAAATACAAACGAAATAGCTTAGTGTAATGTAAAATGGCTTCCTGCTCTCAGAAGAGATCATAGGCATTTTGCTCATGAGGGATTCAGATGAAATTGGGCTTTCAAGTGAATCATTAGGTTCATGCCACGTTCTCACAGAGGTCTACAGTAGGCTATGTAGTGTCCGCTGTAGGTAGTTCCACTATTAGGTTATTACTGTTACGAAAGCATCAAAATCTCAAAAACTAAACTAGATATGGATAAATGTGTAGGGAGAATATCGTTTGACTCGATCAGGTAAACATAAAGTTATTGGTGAAAATTTTTCATATCTCGAAAAAAAAATTTGTGTCTGTACTTAGCCTAAAAAAATTCGTCATGACTTGTCGAACAGTTTCGTTTCGACGAATTTGAATAAGTCCGTAATACACATACAATGTAACGTAAAATACAAACGAAATATGAAATAAAACTAAGTATCTTATTGGTCTTCCTGCTCATAGAAGAGAACGTGAGGGAACATGAGGAATTCAGATGGAATGGGGGTTTCAAGTGAATCATTATGTTCATGCCACGTGCTCGCAGAGGTCTACATTAGGCTATGTAGTGTCCGCTGTAGGTATTTCCACTATTAGGTTATTATTGTTATGAAAGCATCAAAATCTCAAAAACTAAACTAGATATGGAATAATGTGTAGAGAGAATATCGTTGGACTCGATCAGGTAAACAAAAAGTTATTTGTGAAAATTTTTCATATCTCGAAAAAAAAAATTGTGTCTGGACTTAGCCTAAAAAAATTCGTCGTGACTTGTCGAACAGTTTCGTTTCGACGAATTTGAATAAGTCCGTATTATACACACAATATAATATAAAATACAAACGAAATAGCTTAGTATAATCTGAAAGGTCTTCCTGCTCTTAGAGAGATCATAGGCATTTTGCTCAAGAGGGATTCAGATGAAATTGGGGTTTCAAGTGAATCATTATGTTCATGCCACGTGCTCGCGGAGGTCTAGAGTAGGCTATGTAGTGTCCGCTGTAGGTAGTTCCACTATTAGGTAATTATTGTTATGAAAGCATCAAAATCTCAAAAACTAAAATAGATATGGAAAAATGTGTGGGGAGAATATCGTTATACTCGATCAGGTAAACAAAAAGTTATTTGTGAAAATTTTTCATATCTCGAAAAAAAAAAATGTGTCTGGACTTTGCCTAAAAAAATTCGTCGTGACTTGTCGAACAGTTTCGTTTCGACGAATTTGAATAAGTCCGTATTATACACACAATATAATGTAAAATACAAACGAAATAGCTTAGTATAATCTGAAAGGTCTTCCTGCTCTCAGAGAGGTCATAGGCATTTTGCTCACGAGGGATTCGGATGAAATTGGAGTGTCAAGTGAATCATTATGTTCATGCCACCTTCTCGCAGAGGTCTACAGTAGGCTACGTAGTGTCCGCTGTAGGTAGTTCCACTATTATTCAATAATTGTTATGAAAGCATCAAAATATCAGAAACTAAAATAGATATATAAAAATGTGTAGGGAGAATATCGTTGGACTCGATCAGGTAAACAAAATGTTATGGATGAAAATTTTTCATATCTCGAAAAAAAAAATTGTGTCTGGACTTAGCCTAAAAAAATTCGTCGTGACTTGTCGAACAGTTTCGTTTCGACGAATTTGAATAAGTCCGTATTATACACACAATATAATGTAAAATACAAACGAAATAGCTTAGTATAATCTGAAAGGTCTTCCTGCTCTCAGAGAGATCATAGGCATTTTGCTCATGAGGGATTCAGATGAAATTGGGGTTTCAAGTGAATCATTATGTTCATGCCACGTGCTCGCAGAGGTCTACAGTAGGCTATGTGGTGTCCGCTGTAGGTAGTTCCACTATTATTTAATAATTGTTATGAAAGCATCAAAATCTCAGAAACTAAAATAGATATGGAAAAATGTGTAGGGAGAATATCGTTGGACTCGATCAGGTAAACAAAAAGTTACTGGTGAAAATTTTTCATATCTCGAAAAAAAAAAATTGTCTGGACTTAGCCTAAAAAAATTAGTCGTGACTTGTCGAACAGTTTCGTTTCGACGAATTTGAATAAGTCTGTAATATACATACAATGTAATGTAAAATACAAACGAAATATTAAATAAAACTAAGTATCTTATTGGTCTTCCTGGTCATAGAAGAGAACATGAGGGAACATGAGGGATTCAGATGGAATGGGGGTTTCAAGTGAATCATTATGTTCATGCCACGTGCTCGCAGAGGTCTACAGTAGGCTATGTAGTGTCCGCTGTAGGTATTTCCACTATTAGGTTATTATTGTTAGGAAAGCATCAAAATCTCAAAAACTGAACTAGATATGGAAAAATGTGTAGAGAGAATATTGTTGGACTCGATTAGGTAAACAAAAAGTTATTGATGAAAATTTTTCATATCTCGAAAAAAAAAAATTGTGTCTGGACTTAGCCTAAAAAAATTCGTCATGACTTGTCGAACAGTTTCGTTTCGACGAATTTGAATAAGTCCGTATAACACATACAATGTAATGTAAAATACAAACGAAATATGAAATAAAACTAAGTATCTTATTGGTCTTCCTGCTCATAGAAGAGAACATGAGGGAACATGAGGGATTCAGATGGAATGGGGGTTTCAAGTGAATCATTATGTTCATGCCACGTGCTCGCGGATGTCTACAGTAGGCTAGGTAGTGTCCGCTGTAGGTAGTTCCACTATTATTTAATAATTGTTATGAAAGCATCAAAATCTCAGAAACTAAAATAGATATGGAAAAATGTGTAGGGAGAATATCGTTGGACTCGATTAGGTAAACAAAAAGTTATTTGTGAAAATTTTTCATATCTCGAAAAAAAAAATTGTGTCTTGACTTAGCCTAAAAAAATTCGTCGTGACTTGTCGAACAGTTTCGTTTCGACGAATTTGAATAAGTCCGTAATACACATACAATGTAATGTAAAATACAAACGAAATATGAAATAAAACCAAGTATCTTATAGGTCTTCCTGCTCACAGAAGAGAACAAGAGGGAACATGAGGGATTCAGATGGAATAGGGGTTTCAAGTGAATCATTATGTTCATGCCACGTGCTCGCGGAGGTCTAGAGTAGGCTATGTAGTGTCCGCTGTAGGTAGTTCCACCATTAGATAATTATTGTTATGAAAGCATCAAAATCTCAAAAACTAAACAAGATATGGAAAAATGTGTAGGGAGAATAATCGTTGGACTCGATCAGGTAAACAAAAAGTTATTGGTGAAAATTTTTCATATCTCGAAAAAAAAAAAATTGTGTCTGGACTTAGCCTAAAAAAATTCGTCGTGACTTGTCGAACAGTTTCGTTTCGACGAATTTGAATAAGTCTGTAATATACATACAATGTAATGTAAAATACAAACGAAATATGAAATAAAACTAAGTATCTTATTGGTCTTCCTGCTCATAGAAGAGAACATTAGGGAACATGAGGGATTCAGATGGAATGGGGGTTTCAAGTGAATCATTATGTTCATGCCACGTGCTCGCGGAAGTCTACAGTAGGCTATGTAGTGTCCGCTGTAGGTAGTTCCACTATTATTTAATAATTGTTATGAAAGCATCAAAATCTCAGAAACTAAAATAGATATGGAAAAATGTGTAGGGAGAATATCGTTGGACTCGATTAGGTAAACAAAAAGTTATTGGCGAAAATTTTTCATATCCCGAAAAAAAAAATTGTGTCTGGACTTAGCCTAAAAAAATTCGTCGTGACTTGTCGAACAGTTTCGTTTCGACGAATTTGAATAAGTCCGTATTATACACACAATATAATGTAAAATACAAACGAAATAGCTTAGTATAATCTGAAAGGTCTTCCTGCTATCAGAGAGATCATGGGCATTTTGCTCATGAGGGATTCAGATAAAATTGGGGTTTCAAGTGAATCATTCTGTTCATGCCACCTTCTCGCAGAAGTCTTCAGTAGGCTATGTAGTGTCCGCTGTAGGTAGTTCCACTATTGGGTTATTACTGTTATGAAAGCATCAAAATCTCAAAAACTAAACTAGATATGGAAAAATGTGTGGGGAGAATATCGTTGGACTCGATCAGGTAAACAAAAAGTTTTTTGTGAAAATTTTTCATATCTCGAAAAAAAAAATTGTGTCTGGACTTAGCCTAAAAAAATTCGTCGTGACTTGTCGAACAGTTTCGTTTCGACGAATTTGAATAAGTCCGTATTATACACACAATATAATGTAAAATACAAACGAAATAGCTTAGTATAATCTGAAAGGTCTTCCTGCTCTCAGAGAGATCATAGGCATTTTGCTCATGAGGGATTCAGATGAAATTGGGGTTTCAAGTGAATTATGTTCATGCCACGTGCTCGCGGAGGTCTAGAGTAGGCTATGTAGTGTCCGCTGTCCACTATTAGATAATTATTGTAATGAAAGCATCAAAATCTCAAAAACTAAACTAGATATGGTAAAATGTGTAATGAGAATATCGTTGGACTCTATCAGGTGCACAAAAACTTATTGGTGAAAATTTTTCATATCTCGAAAAAAAAAAATTGTGTCTGGACTTAGCCTAAAAAAATTCGTCGTGACATGTCGAACAGTTTCGTTTCGACGAATTTGAATAAGTCCGTATTATACACGCAATATAATGTAAAATACAAACGAAATAGCTTAGTATAATCTAAAATGTCTTTCTGCTCTCAGAAGAGATCATAGGCATTTTGCTCATGAGGGATTCAGATGAAATGGGGGTTTCAAGTGAATCATTATGTTCATGCCACGTGCTCGCAGAGGTCTACAGTAGGCTATGTAGTGTCCGCTGTAGGTAGTTCCACTATTGGGTTATTACTGTTACGAAAGCATCAAAATCTCAAAAACTAAACTAGATATGGAAAAATGTGTAGGGAGAATATCGTTTGACTCGATCAGGTAAACAAAAAGTTATTGGTGAAAATTTTTCATATCTCGAAAAAAAAATTGTGTCTGGACTTGGCCTAAAAAAATTCGTCATGACTTGTCGAACAGTTTGGTTTCGACGAATTTGAATAAGTCCGTAATACACATACAATGTTATGTAAAATACAAACGAAATTATGAAATAAAACTAAGTATCTTATAGGTCTTCCTGCTCACAGAAGAGAACATGAGGGAACATGAGGGATTCAGATGGAATAGGGGTTTCAAGTGAATCATTATGTTCATGCCACGTGCTCGCGGAGGTCTAGAGTAGGCTATGTAGTGTCCGCTGTCCACTATTAGATAATTATTGTAATGAAAGCATCAAAATCTCAAAAACTAAACAAGATATGGAAAAATGTGTAGGGAGAATATCGTTGGACTCGATCAGGTGAACAAAAACTTATTGGTGAAAATTTTTCATACCTCGAAAAAAAAAATTGTGTCTGGACTTAGCCTAAAAAAATTCGTCGTGACTTGTCGAACAGTTTCGTTTCGACGAATTTGAATAAGTCCGTAAAACACATACAATGTAATGTAAAATACGAACGAAATATGAAATAAAACTAATTATCTTATAGGTCTTCCTGCTCACAGAAGAGAACATGAGGGAACATGAGGGATTCAGATGGAATAGAGGTTTCAAGTGAATCATTATGTTCATGCCACGTGCTCGCGGAGGTCTAGGAGTAGGTTATGTAGTGTCCGCTGTAGGTAGTTCCACTATTAGATAATTATTGTTATGAAAGCATCAAAATCTCAAAAACTAAACAAGATATGGAAAAATGTGTAGGGAGAATATCGTTGGACTCGATCAGGTAAACAAAAAGTTATTGGTGAAAATTTTTCATATCTCGAAAAGAAAAAAATTGTGTCTGGACTTGGCCTAAAAAAATTCGTCGTGACTTGTCGAACAGTTTCGTTTCGACGAATTTGAATAAGTCTGTAATATACATATAATGTAATGTAAAATACAAACGAAATATTAAATAAAACTAAGTATCTTATTGGTCTTCCTGCTCATAGAAGAGAACGTGAGGGAACATGAGGAATTCAGATGGAATGGGGGTTTCAAGTGAATCATTATGTTCATGCCACATGCTCGCAGAGGTCTACAGTAGGCTATGTAGTGTCCGCTGTAGGTAGTTCCACTATTAGGTAATTATTGTTACGAAAGCATCAAAATCTCAAAAACTAAACTAGATATGGAAAAATGTGTAGAGAGAATATCGTTGGACTCGATCAGATAAACAAAAAGTTATTGATGAAAATTTTTCATATCTCGAAAAAAAAAATTGTGTCCGGACTTAGCCTAAAAAAATTCGTCATGACTTGTCGAACAGTTTCGTTTCGACGAATTTGAATAAGTCCGTAATACACATACAATGTAATGTAAAATACAAACGAAATATGAAATAAAACTAAGTATCTTATAGGTCTTCCTGCTCACAGAAGAGAACATGAGGGATTCAGATGAAATTGGGGTTTCAAGTGAATCATTATGTTCATGCCACGTGCTCGCAGAGGTCTACAGTAGGCTATGTAGTGTCCGCTGTAGGTAGTTCCACTATTATTTAATAATTGTTATGAAAGCATCAAAATCTCAGAAACTAAAATAGATATGGAAAAATGTGTAGTTAAAATATCGTTGGACTCGATTAGGTAAACAAAAAGTTATTGGTGAAAATTTTTCACATCCCGAAAAAAAAAATTGTGTCTGGACTTAGCCTAAAAAAATTCGTCGTGACTTGTCGAACAGTTTCGTTTCGACGAATTTGAATAAGTCCGTATTATACACAAAATATAATGTAAAATACAAACGAAATAGCTTAGTGTAATGTGAAATGGCTTCCTGCTCTCAGAAGAGATCATAGGCATTTTGCTCATGAGGGATTCAGATGAAATTGGGCTTTCAAGTGAATCATTAGGTTCATGCCACGTTCTCACAGAGGTCTACAGTAGGCTATGTAGTGTCCGCTGTAGGTAGTTCCACTATTAGGTTATTACTGTTACGAAAGCATCAAAATCTCAAAAACTAAACTAGATATGGATAAATGTGTAGGGAGAATATCGTTTGACTCGATCAGGTAAACATAAAGTTATTGGTGAAAATTTTTCATATCTCGAAAAAAAAATTTGTGTCTGTACTTAGCCTAAAAAAATTCGTCATGACTTGTCGAACAGTTTCGTTTCGACGAATTTGAATAAGTCCGTAATACACATACAATGTAACGTAAAATACAAACGAAATATGAAATAAAACTAAGTATCTTATTGGTCTTCCTGCTCATAGAAGAGAACGTGAGGGAACATGAGGAATTCAGATGGAATGGGGGTTTCAAGTGAATCATTATGTTCATGCCACGTGCTCGCAGAGGTCTACATTAGGCTATGTAGTGTCCGCTGTAGGTATTTCCACTATTAGGTTATTATTGTTATGAAAGCATCAAAATCTCAAAAACTAAACTAGATATGGAATAATGTGTAGAGAGAATATCGTTGGACTCGATCAGGTAAACAAAAAGTTATTTGTGAAAATTTTTCATATCTCGAAAAAAAAAATTGTGTCTGGACTTAGCCTAAAAAAATTCGTCGTGACTTGTCGAACAGTTTCGTTTCGACGAATTTGAATAAGTCCGTATTATACACACAATATAATGTAAAATACAAACGAAATAGCTTAGTATAATCTGAAAGGTCTTCCTGCTCTTAGAGAGATCATAGGCATTTTGCTCATGAGGGATTCAGATGAAATTGGGGTTTCAAGTGAATCATTATGTTCATGCCACGTGCTCGCGGAGGTCTAGAGTAGGCTATGTAGTGTCCGCTGTAGGTAGTTCCACTATTAGGTAATTATTGTTATGAAAGCATCAAAATCTCAAAAACTAAAATAGATATGGAAAAATGTGTGGGGAGAATATCGTTATACTCGATCAGGTAAACAAAAAGTTATTTGTGAAAATTTTTCATATCTCGAAAAAAAAAATTGTGTCTGGACTTAGCCTAAAAAAATTCGTCGTGACTTGTCGAACAGTTTCGTTTCGACGAATTTGAATAAGTCCGTATTATACACACAATATAATGTAAAATACAAACGAAATAGCTTAGTATAATCTGAAAGGTCTTCCTGCTCTCAGAGAGATCATAGGCATTTTGCTCATGAGGGATTCAGATGAAATTGGGGTTTCAAGTGAATCATTATGTTCATGCCACGTGCTCGCGGAGGTCTAGAGTGGGCTATGTAGTGTCCGCTGTAGGTAGTTCCACTATTAGGTAATTATTGTTATGAAAGCATCAAAATCTCAAAAACTAAACTAGATATGGAAAAATATGTGGAGAGAATATCGTTGGACTCGATCAGGTAAACAAAAAGTTATTTGTGAAAATTTTTCATATCTCGAAAAAAAAAATTGTGTCTGGACTTTGCCTAAAAAAATTCGTCGTGACTTGTCGAACAGTTTCGTTTCAACGAATTTGAATAAGTCCGTATTATTCACACAATATAATGTAAAATACATACGAAATAGCGTAGTATAATCTGGAAGGTCTTCCTGCTCTCAGATAGATCATAGGCATTTTGCTCATGAGGGATTCAGATGAACGTGGGGTTTCAAGTGAATTATGTTCATGCCACGTGCTCGCAGAGGTCTACAGTAGGCTATGTAGTGTCCGCTGTAGGTAGTTCCACTATTATTTAATAATTGTTATGAAAGCATCAAAATCTCAGAAACTAAAATAGATAGGGAAAAATGTGTAGGGAGAATAACGTTGGACTCGATTAGGTAAACAAAAAGTTATTGGTGAAAATTTTTCATATCCCGAAAAAAAAATTGTGTCCGGACTTAGCCTAAAAAAATTCGTTGTGACTTGTCGAACAGTTTCGTTTCGACGAATTTGAATAAGTCCGTATTATACACACAATATAATGTAAAATACAAACGAAATAGCTTAGTATAATCTGAAAGGTCTTCCTGCTCTCAGAGAGATCATAGGCATTTTGCTCATGAGGGATTCAGATGAAATTGGGGTTTCAAGTGAATCATTATGTTCATGCCACCTTCTCTCAGAGGTCTACAGTAGGCTATGTAGTGTCCGCTGTAGGTAGTTCCACTATTAGGTAATTATTGTTACGAAAGCATCAAAATCTCAAAAACTAAACTAGATATGGAAAAATGTGTAGGGAGAATATCGTTGGACTCGATCAGGTAAACAAAAAGTTATTGGTGAAAATTTTTCATATCTCGAAAAAAAAAATTGTGTCTGGACTTAGCCTAAAAACATTCGTCATGACTTGTCGAACAGTTCCGTTTCGACGAATTTGAATAAGTCCGTAATATACATACAATGTAATGTAAAATACAAACGAAATATGAAATAAAACTAAGTATCTTATTAGTCTTCCTGCTAGTAGAAGAGAACATGAGGGAACATGAGGGATTCAGATGGAATGGAGGTTTCAAGTGAATCATTATGTTCATGCCACGTGCTCGCGGAAGTCTACAGTAGGCTATGTAGTGTCCGCTGTAGGTAGTTCCACTATTATTTAATAATTGTTATGAAAGCATCAAAATCTCAGAAACTAAACTAGATATGGAAAAATGTGTGGGGAGAATATCGTTGGACTCGATCAGGTAAACAAAAAGTTATTTGTGAAAATTTTTCATATCTCGAAAAAAAAAATTGTGTCTGGACTTGGCCTAAAAAAATTCGTCGTGACTTGTCGAACAGTTTCGTTTCGACGAATTTGAATAAGTCCGTAATACACATACAATGTAATGTAAAATACGAACGAAATATGAAATAAAACTAAGTATCTTATAGGTCTTCCTGCTCACAGAAGAGAACATGAGGGAACATGAGGGATTCAGATGGAATAGAGGTTTCAAGTGAATCATTATGTTCATGCCACGTGCTCGCGGAAGTCTACAGTAGGCTATGTAGTGTCCGCTGTAGGTAGTTCCACTATTATTTAATAATTGTTATGAAAGCATCAAAATCTCAGAAAATAAACTAGATATGGAAAAATGTGTGGGGAGAATATCGTTGGACTCGATCAGGTTAACAAAAAGTTATTTGTGAAAATTTTTCATATCTCGAAAAAAAAAATTGTGTCTGGACTTAAGCCTAAAAAAATTCGTCGTGACTTGTCGAACAGTTTCGTTTCGACGAATTTGAATAAGTCTGTAATATACATACAATGTAATGTAAAATACAAACGAAATATTAAATAAAACTAAGTATCTTATTGGTCTTCCTGGTCATAGAAGAGAACATGAGGGAACATGAGGGATTCAGATGGAATGGGGGTTTCAAGTGAATCATTATGTTCATGCCACGTGCTCGCAGAGGTCTACAGTAGGCTATGTAGTGTCCGCTGTAGGTATTTCCACTATTAGGTTATTATTGTTAGGAAAGCATCAAAATCTCAAAAACTAAACTAGATATGGAAAAATGTGTAGAGAGAATATCGTTGGACTCGATCAGATAAACAAAAAGTTATTGATGAAAATTTTTCATATCTCGAAAAAAAAAATTGTGTCCGGACTTAGCCTAAAAAAATTCGTCATGACTTGTCGAACAGTTTCGTTTCGACGAATTTGAATAAGTCCGTAATACACATACAATGTAATGTAAAATACAAACGAAATATGAAATAAAACTAAGTATCAGATAGGTCTTCCTGCTCACAGAAGAGAACATGAGGGATTCAGATGAAATTGGGGTTTCAAGTGAATCATTATGTTCATGCCACGTGCTCGCAGAGGTCTACAGTAGGCTATGTAGTGTCCGCTGTAGGTAGTTCCACTATTATTTAATAATTGTTATGAAAGCATCAAAATCTCAGAAACTAAAATAGATATGGAAAAATGTGTAGGGAAAATATCGTTGGACTCGATTAGGTAAACAAAAAGTTATTGGTGAAAATTTTTCACATCCCGAAAAAAAAAATTGTGTCTGGACTTAGCCTAAAAAAATTCGTCGTGACTTGTCGAACAGTTTCGTTTCGACGAATTTGAATAAGTCCGTATTATACACAAAATATAATGTAAAATACAAACGAAATAGCTTAGTGTAATGTAAAATGGCTTCCTGCTCTCAGAAGAGATCATAGGCATTTTGCTCATGAGGGATTCAGATGAAATTGGGCTTTCAAGTGAATCATTAGGTTCATGCCACGTTCTCACAGAGGTCTACAGTAGGCTATGTAGTGTCCGCTGTAGGTAGTTCCACTATTAGGTTATTACTGTTACGAAAGCATCAAAATCTCAAAAACTAAACTAGATATGGATAAATGTGTAGGGAGAATATCGTTTGACTCGATCAGGTAAACATAAAGTTATTGGTGAAAATTTTTCATATCTCGAAAAAAAAATTTGTGTCTGTACTTAGCCTAAAAAAATTCGTCATGACTTGTCGAACAGTTTCGTTTCGACGAATTTGAATAAGTCCGTAATACACATACAATGTAACGTAAAATACAAACGAAATATGAAATAAAACTAAGTATCTTATTGGTCTTCCTGCTCATAGAAGAGAACGTGAGGGAACATGAGGAATTCAGATGGAATGGGGGTTTCAAGTGAATCATTATGTTCATGCCACGTGCTCGCAGAGGTCTACATTAGGCTATGTAGTGTCCGCTGTAGGTATTTCCACTATTAGGTTATTATTGTTATGAAAGCATCAAAATCTCAAAAACTAAACTAGATATGGAATAATGTGTAGAGAGAATATCGTTGGACTCGATCAGGTAAACAAAAAGTTATTTGTGAAAATTTTTCATATCTCGAAAAAAAAAATTGTGTCTGGACTTAGCCTAAAAAAATTCGTCGTGACTTGTCGAACAGTTTCGTTTCGACGAATTTGAATAAGTCCGTATTATACACACAATATAATGTAAAATACAAACGAAATAGCTTAGTATAATCTGAAAGGTCTTCCTGCTCTTAGAGAGATCATAGGCATTTTGCTCAAGAGGGATTCAGATGAAATTGGGGTTTCAAGTGAATCATTATGTTCATGCCACGTGCTCGCGGAGGTCTAGAGTAGGCTATGTAGTGTCCGCTGTAGGTAGTTCCACTATTAGGTAATTATTGTTATGAAAGCATCAAAATCTCAAAAACTAAAATAGATATGGAAAAATGTGTGGGGAGAATATCGTTATACTCGATCAGGTAAACAAAAAGTTATTTGTGAAAATTTTTCATATCTCGAAAAAAAAAATGTGTCTGGACTTTGCCTAAAAAAATTCGTCGTGACTTGTCGAACAGTTTCGTTTCGACGAATTTGAATAAGTCCGTATTATACACACAATATAATGTAAAATACAAACGAAATAGCTTAGTATATATAATCTGAAAGGTCTTCCTGCTCTCAGAGAGATCATAGGCATTTTGCTCACGAGGGATTCGGATGAAATTGGAGTGTCAAGTGAATCATTATGTTCATGCCACCTTCTCGCAGAGGTCTACAGTAGGCTACGTAGTGTCCGCTGTAGGTAGTTCCACTATTATTCAATAATTGTTATGAAAGCATCAAAATATCAGAAACTAAAATAGATATATAAAAATGTGTAGGGAGAATATCGTTGGACTCGATCAGGTAAACAAAATGTTATGGATGAAAATTTTTCATATCTCGAAAAAAAAAATTGTGTCTGGACTTAGCCTAAAAAAATTCGTCGTGACTTGTCGAACAGTTTCGTTTCGACGAATTTGAATAAGTCCGTATTATACACACAATATAATGTAAAATACAAACGAAATAGCTTAGTATAATCTGAAAGGTCTTCCTGCTCTCAGAGAGATCATAGGCATTTTGCTCATGAGGGATTCAGATGAAATTGGGGTTTCAAGTGAATCATTATGTTCATGCCACGTGCTCGCAGAGGTCTACAGTAGGCTATGTGGTGTCCGCTGTAGGTAGTTCCACTATTATTTAATAATTGTTATGAAAGCATCAAAATCTCAGAAACTAAAATAGATATGGAAAAATGTGTAGGGAGAATATCGTTGGACTCGATCAGGTAAACAAAAAGTTACTGGTGAAAATTTTTCATATCTCGAAAAAAAAAAATTGTCTGGACTTAGCCTAAAAAAATTAGTCGTGACTTGTCGAACAGTTTCGTTTCGACGAATTTGAATAAGTCTGTAATATACATACAATGTAATGTAAAATACAAACGAAATATTAAATAAAACTAAGTATCTTATTGGTCTTCCTGGTCATAGAAGAGAACATGAGGGAACATGAGGGATTCAGATGGAATGGGGGTTTCAAGTGAATCATTATGTTCATGCCACGTGCTCGCAGAGGTCTACAGTAGGCTATGTAGTGTCCGCTGTAGGTATTTCCACTATTAGGTTATTATTGTTAGGAAAGCATCAAAATCTCAAAAACTGAACTAGATATGGAAAAATGTGTAGAGAGAATATTGTTGGACTCGATTAGGTAAACAAAAAGTTATTGATGAAAATTTTTCATATCTCGAAAAAAAAAAATTGTGTCTGGACTTAGCCTAAAAAAATTCGTCATGACTTGTCGAACAGTTTCGTTTCGACGAATTTGAATAAGTCCGTATAACACATACAATGTAATGTAAAATACAAACGAAATATGAAATAAAACTAAGTATCTTATTGGTCTTCCTGCTCATAGAAGAGAACATGAGGGAACATGAGGGATTCAGATGGAATGGGGGTTTCAAGTGAATCATTATGTTCATGCCACGTGCTCGCGGATGTCTACAGTAGGCTAGGTAGTGTCCGCTGTAGGTAGTTCCACTATTATTTAATAATTGTTATGAAAGCATCAAAATCTCAGAAACTAAAATAGATATGGAAAAATGTGTAGGGAGAATATCGTTGGACTCGATTAGGTAAACAAAAAGTTATTTGTGAAAATTTTTCATATCTCGAAAAAAAAAATTGTGTCTTGACTTAGCCTAAAAAAATTCGTCGTGACTTGTCGAACAGTTTCGTTTCGACGAATTTGAATAAGTCCGTAATACACATACAATGTAATGTAAAATACAAACGAAATATGAAATAAAACCAAGTATCTTATAGGTCTTCCTGCTCACAGAAGAGAACAAGAGGGAACATGAGGGATTCAGATGGAATAGGGGTTTCAAGTGAATCATTATGTTCATGCCACGTGCTCGCGGAGGTCTAGAGTAGGCTATGTAGTGTCCGCTGTAGGTAGTTCCACCATTAGATAATTATTGTTATGAAAGCATCAAAATCTCAAAAACTAAACAAGATATGGAAAAATGTGTAAGGAGAATAATCGTTGGACTCGATCAGGTAAACAAAAAGTTATTGGTGAAAATTTTTCATATCTCGAAAAAAAAAAAATTGTGTCTGGACTTAGCCTAAAAAAATTCGTCGTGACTTGTCGAACAGTTTCGTTTCGACGAATTTGAATAAGTCTGTAATATACATACAATGTAATGTAAAATACAAACGAAATATGAAATAAAACTAAGTATCTTATTGGTCTTCCTGCTCATAGAAGAGAACATTAGGGAACATGAGGGATTCAGATGGAATGGGGGTTTCAAGTGAATCATTATGTTCATGCCACGTGCTCGCGGAAGTCTACAGTAGGCTATGTAGTGTCCGCTGTAGGTAGTTCCACTATTATTTAATAATTGTTATGAAAGCATCAAAATCTCAGAAACTAAAATAGATATGGAAAAATGTGTAGGGAGAATATCGTTGGACTCGATTAGGTAAACAAAAAGTTATTGGCGAAAATTTTTCATATCCCGAAAAAAAAAATTGTGTCTGGACTTAGCCTAAAAAAATTCGTCGTGACTTGTCGAACAGTTTCGTTTCGACGAATTTGAATAAGTCCGTATTATACACACAATATAATGTAAAATACAAACGAAATAGCTTAGTATAATCTGAAAGGTCTTCCTGCTCTCAGAGAGATCATGGGCATTTTGCTCATGAGGGATTCAGATAAAATTGGGGTTTCAAGTGAATCATTCTGTTCATGCCACCTTCTCGCAGAAGTCTTCAGTAGGCTATGTAGTGTCCGCTGTAGGTAGTTCCACTATTGGGTTATTACTGTTATGAAAGCATCAAAATCTCAAAAACTAAACTAGATATGGAAAAATGTGTGGGGAGAATATCGTTGGACTCGATCAGGTAAACAAAAAGTTTTTTGTGAAAATTTTTCATATCTCGAAAAAAAAAATTGTGTCTGGACTTAGCCTAAAAAAATTCGTCGTGACTTGTCGAACAGTTTCGTTTCGACGAATTTGAATAATGCCGTATTATACACACAATATAATGTAAAATACAAACGAAATAGCTTAGTATAATCTGAAAGGTCTTCCTGCTCTCAGAGAGATCATAGGCATTTTGCTCATGAGGGATTCAGATGAAATTGGGGTTTCAAGTGAATTATGTTCATGCCACGTGCTCGCGGAGGTCTAGAGTAGGCTATGTAGTGTCCGCTGTCCACTATTAGATAATTATTGTAATGAAAGCATCAAAATCTCAAAAACTAAACTAGATATGGTAAAATGTGTAATGAGAATATCGTTGGACTCTATCAGGTGCACAAAAACTTATTGGTGAAAATTTTTCATATCTCGAAAAAAAAAAATTGTGTCTGGACTTAGCCTAAAAAAATTCGTCGTGACATGTCGAACAGTTTCGTTTCGACGAATTTGAATAAGTCCGTATTATACACGCAATATAATGTAAAATACAAACGAAATAGCTTAGTATAATCTAAAATGTCTTTCTGCTCTCAGAAGAGATCATAGGCATTTTGCTCATGAGGGATTCAGATGAAATGGGGGTTTCAAGTGAATCATTATGTTCATGCCACGTGCTCGCAGAGGTCTACAGTAGGCTATGTAGTGTCCGCTGTAGGTAGTTCCACTATTGGGTTATTACTGTTACGAAAGCATCAAAATCTCAAAAACTAAACTAGATATGGAAAAATGTGTAGGGAGAATATCGTTTGACTCGATCAGGTAAACAAAAAGTTATTGGTGAAAATTTTTCATATCTCGAAAAAAAAATTGTGTCTGGACTTGGCCTAAAAAAATTCGTCATGACTTGTCGAACAGTTTGGTTTCGACGAATTTGAATAAGTCCGTAATACACATACAATGTTATGTAAAATACAAACGAAATTATGAAATAAAACTAAGTATCTTATAGGTCTTCCTGCTCACAGAAGAGAACATGAGGGAACATGAGGGATTCAGATGGAATAGGGGTTTCAAGTGAATCATTATGTTCATGCCACGTGCTCGCGGAGGTCTAGAGTAGGCTATGTAGTGTCCGCTGTCCACTATTAGATAATTATTGTAATGAAAGCATCAAAATCTCAAAAACTAAACAAGATATGGAAAAATGTGTAGGGAGAATATCGTTGGACTCGATCAGGTGAACAAAAACTTATTGGTGAAAATTTTTCATACCTCGAAAAAAAAAATTGTGTCTGGACTTAGCCTAAAAAAATTCGTCGTGACTTGTCGAACAGTTTCGTTTCGACGAATTTGAATAAGTCCGTAATACACATACAATGTAATGTAAAATACGAACGAAATATGAAATAAAACTAATTATCTTATAGGTCTTCCTGCTCACAGAAGAGAACATGAGGGAACATGAGGGATTCAGATGGAATAGAGGTTTCAAGTGAATCATTATGTTCATGCCACGTGCTCGCGGAGGTCTAGGAGTAGGTTATGTAGTGTCCGCTGTAGGTAGTTCCACTATTAGATAATTATTGTTATGAAAGCATCAAAATCTCAAAAACTAAACAAGATATGGAAAAATGTGTAGGGAGAATATCGTTGGACTCGATCAGGTAAACAAAAAGTTATTGGTGAAAATTTTTCATATCTCGAAAAGAAAAAAATTGTGTCTGGACTTGGCCTAAAAAAATTCGTCGTGACTTGTCGAACAGTTTCGTTTCGACGAATTTGAATAAGTCTGTAATATACATATAATGTAATGTAAAATACAAACGAAATATTAAATAAAACTAAGTATCTTATTGGTCTTCCTGCTCATAGAAGAGAACGTGAGGGAACATGAGGAATTCAGATGGAATGGGGGTTTCAAGTGAATCATTATGTTCATGCCACATGCTCGCAGAGGTCTACAGTAGGCTATGTAGTGTCCGCTGTAGGTAGTTCCACTATTAGGTAATTATTGTTACGAAAGCATCAAAATCTCAAAAACTAAACTAGATATGGAAAAATGTGTAGAGAGAATATCGTTGGACTCGATCAGATAAACAAAAAGTTATTGATGAAAATTTTTCATATCTCGAAAAAAAAAATTGTGTCCGGACTTAGCCTAAAAAAATTCGTCATGACTTGTCGAACAGTTTCGTTTCGACGAATTTGAATAAGTCCGTAATACACATACAATGTAATGTAAAATACAAACGAAATATGAAATAAAACTAAGTATCTTATAGGTCTTCCTGCTCACAGAAGAGAACATGAGGGATTCAGATGAAATTGGGGTTTCAAGTGAATCATTATGTTCATGCCACGTGCTCGCAGAGGTCTACAGTAGGCTATGTAGTGTCCGCTGTAGGTAGTTCCACTATTATTTAATAATTGTTATGAAAGCATCAAAATCTCAGAAACTAAAATAGATATGGAAAAATGTGTAGGGAAAATATCGTTGGACTCGATTAGGTAAACAAAAAGTTATTGGTGAAAATTTTTCACATCCCGAAAAAAAAAATTGTGTCTGGACTTAGCCTAAAAAAATTCGTCGTGACTTGTCGAACAGTTTCGTTTCGACGAATTTGAATAAGTCCGTATTATACACAAAATATAATGTAAAATACAAACGAAATAGCTTAGTGTAATGTAAAATGGCTTCCTGCTCTCAGAAGAGATCATAGGCATTTTGCTCATGAGGGATTCAGATGAAATTGGGCTTTCAAGTGAATCATTAGGTTCATGCCACATTCTCACAGAGGTCTACAGTAGGCTATGTAGTGTCCGCTGTAGGTAGTTCCACTATTAGGTTATTACTGTTACGAAAGCATCAAAATCTCAAAAACTAAACTAGATATGGATAAATGTGTAGGGAGAATATCGTTTGACTCGATCAGGTAAACATAAAGTTATTGGTGAAAATTTTTCATATCTCGAAAAAAAAATTTGTGTCTGTACTTAGCCTAAAAAAATTCGTCATGACTTGTCGAACAGTTTCGTTTCGACGAATTTGAATAAGTCCGTAATACACATACAATGTAACGTAAAATACAAACGAAATATGAAATAAAACTAAGTATCTTATTGGTCTTCCTGCTCATAGAAGAGAACGTGAGGGAACATGAGGAATTCAGATGGAATGGGGGTTTCAAGTGAATCATTATGTTCATGCCACGTGCTCGCAGAGGTCTACATTAGGCTATGTAGTGTCCGCTGTAGGTATTTCCACTATTAGGTTATTATTGTTATGAAAGCATCAAAATCTCAAAAACTAAACTAGATATGGAATAATGTGTAGAGAGAATATCGTTGGACTCGATCAGGTAAACAAAAAGTTATTTGTGAAAATTTTTCATATCTCGAAAAAAAAAATTGTGTCTGGACTTAGCCTAAAAAAATTCGTCGTGACTTGTCGAACAGTTTCGTTTCGACGAATTTGAATAAGTCCGTATTATACACACAATATAATGTAAAATACAAACGAAATAGCTTAGTATAATCTGAAAGGTCTTCCTGCTCTCAGAGAGATCATAGGCATTTTGCTCATGAGGGATTCAGATGAAATTGGGGTTTCAAGTGAATCATTATGTTCATGCCACGTGCTCGCGGAGGTCTAGAGTGGGCTATGTAGTGTCCGCTGTAGGTAGTTCCACTATTAGGTAATTATTGTTATGAAAGCATCAAAATCTCAAAAACTAAACTAGATATGGAAAAATATGTGGAGAGAATATCGTTGGACTCGATCAGGTAAACAAAAAGTTATTTGTGAAAATTTTTCATATCTCGAAAAAAAAAATTGTGTCTGGACTTTGCCTAAAAAAATTCGTCGTGACTTGTCGAACAGTTTCGTTTCAACGAATTTGAATAAGTCCGTATTATTCACACAATATAATGTAAAATACATACGAAATAGCGTAGTATAATCTGGAAGGTCTTCCTGCTCTCAGATAGATCATAGGCATTTTGCTCATGAGGGATTCAGATGAACGTGGGGTTTCAAGTGAATTATGTTCATGCCACGTGCTCGCAGAGGTCTACAGTAGGCTATGTAGTGTCCGCTGTAGGTAGTTCCACTATTATTTAATAATTGTTATGAAAGCATCAAAATCTCAGAAACTAAAATAGATATGGAAAAATGTGTAGGGAGAATAACGTTGGACTCGATTAGGTAAACAAAAAGTTATTGGTGAAAATTTTTCATATCCCGAAAAAAAAATTGTGTCCGGACTTAGCCTAAAAAAATTCGTTGTGACTTGTCGAACAGTTTCGTTTCGACGAATTTGAATAAGTCCGTATTATACACACAATATAATGTAAAATACAAACGAAATAGCTTAGTATAATCTGAAAGGTCTTCCTGCTCTCAGAGAGATCATAGGCATTTTGCTCATGAGGGATTCAGATGAAATTGGGGTTTCAAGTGAATCATTATGTTCATGCCACCTTCTCTCAGAGGTCTACAGTAGGCTATGTAGTGTCCGCTGTAGGTAGTTCCACTATTAGGTAATTATTGTTACGAAAGCATCAAAATCTCAAAAACTAAACTAGATATGGAAAAATGTGTAGGGAGAATATCGTTGGACTCGATCAGGTAAACAAAAAGTTATTGGTGAAAATTTTTCATATCTCGAAAAAAAAAATTGTGTCTGGACTTAGCCTAAAAACATTCGTCATGACTTGTCGAACAGTTTCGTTTCGACGAATTTGAATAAGTCCGTAATATACATACAATGTAATGTAAAATACAAACGAAATATGAAATAAAACTAAGTATCTTATTAGTCTTCCTGCTAGTAGAAGAGAACATGAGGGAACATGAGGGATTCAGATGGAATGGAGGTTTCAAGTGAATCATTATGTTCATGCCACGTGCTCGCGGAAGTCTACAGTAGGCTATGTAGTGTCCGCTGTAGGTAGTTCCACTATTATTTAATAATTGTTATGAAAGCATCAAAATCTCAGAAACTAAACTAGATATGGAAAAATGTGTGGGGAGAATATCGTTGGACTCGATCAGGTAAACAAAAAGTTATTGGTGAAAATTTTTCATATCTCGAAAAAAAAAATTGTGTCTGGACTTAGCCTAAAAAAATTCGTCATGACTTGTCAAATAGTTTCGTTTCGACGAATTTGAATAAGTCCGTAATACACATACAATGTAATGTAAAATACGAACGAAATATGAAATAAAACTAAGTATCTTATAGGTCTTCCTGCTCACAGAAGAGAACATGAGGGAACATGAGGGATTCAGATGGAATAGAGGTTTCAAGTGAATCATTATGTTCATGCCACGTGCTCGCGGAAGTCTACAGTAGGCTATGTAGTGTCCGCTGTAGGTAGTTCCACTATTATTTATTAATTGTTATGAAAGCATCAAAATCTCAGAAAATAAACTAGATATGGAAAAATGTGTGGGGAGAATATCGTTGGACTCGATCAGGTTAACAAAAAGTTATTTGTGAAAATTTTTCATATCTCGAAAAAAAAAATTGTGTCTGGACTTAAGCCTAAAAAAATTCGTCGTGACTTGTCGAACAGTTTCGTTTCACCGAATTTGAATAAGTCCGTATTATACACACAATATAATGTAAAATACAAACGAAATAGCTTAGTATAATCTGAAAGGTCTTCCTGCTCTCAGAGAGATCATAGGCATTTTGCTCATGAGGGATTCAGATGAAATTGGGGTTTCAAGTGAATTATGTTCATGCCACGTGCTCGCAGAGGTCTACAGTAGGCTATGTAGTGTCCGCTGTAGGTAGTTCCACTATTATTTAATAATTGTTATGAAAGCATCAAAATCTCAGAAACTAAAATAGATATGGAAAAATGTGTAGGAAGAATAACGTTGGACTCGATTAGGTAAACAAAAAGTTATTGGTGAAAATTTTTCATATCCCGAAAAAAAAATTGTGTCCGGACTTGGCCTAAAAAAATTCGTTGTGACTTGTCGAACAGTTGCGTTTCGACGAATTTGAATAAGTCCGTATTATACACACAATATAATGTAAAATACAAACGAAATAGCTTAGTATAATCTGAAAGGTCTTCCTTCTCTCAGAGAGATCATAGGCATTTTGCTCATGAGGGATTCAGATGAAATTGGGGTTTCAAGTGAATCATTATGTTCATGCCACGTGCTCGCGGAGGTCTAGAGTAGGCTATGTAGTGTCCGCTGTAGGTAGTTCCACTATTATTTAATAATTGTTATGAAAGCATCAAAATCTCAGAAACTAAACTACATATGGAAAAATGTGTGGGGAGAATATCGTTGGACTCGATCAGGTAAACAAAAAGTTATTTGTGAAAATTTTTCATATCTCGAAAAAAAAAATTGTGTCTGGACTTAGCCCAAAAAAATTCGTCGTGACTTGTCGAACAGTTTCGTTTCGACGAATTGGAATAAGTCCGTATTATACACAAAATATAATGTAAAATACAAACGAAATAGCTTAGTGTAATCTAAAATGGCTTCCTGCTCTCAGAAGAGATCATAGGCATTTTGCTCATGAGGGATTCAGATGAAATTGGGCTTTCAAGTGAATCATTAGGTTCATGCCACGTTCTCGCAGAGGTCTACAGTAGGCTATGTAGTGTCCGCTGTAGGTAGTTCCACTATTAGGTTATTACTGTTACGAAAGCATCAAAATCTCAAAAACTAAACTAGATATGGAAAAATGTGTAGGGAGAATATCGTTTGACTCGATCAGGTAAACATAAAGTTATTGGTGAAAATTTTTCATATCTCGAAAAAAAAAAATGTGTCTGGACTTGGCCTAAAAAAATTCGTCATGACTTGTCGAACAGTTTCGTTTCGACGAATTTGAATAAGTCCGTAATACACATACAATGTAACGTAAAATACAAACGAAATATGAAATAAAACTAAGTATCTTATTGGTCTTCCTGCTCATAGAAGAGAACGTGAGGGAACATGAGGAATTCAGATGGAATGGGGCTTTCAAGTGAATCATTATGTTCATGCCACGTGCTCGCAGAGGTCTACATTAGGCTATGTAGTGTCCGCTGTAGGTATTTCCACTATTAGGTTATTATTGTTATGAAAGCATCAAAATCTCAAAAACTAAACTAGATATGGAAAAATGTGTAGAGAGAATATCGTTGGACTCGATCAGGTAAACAAAAAGTTATTTGTGAAAATTTTTCATATCTCGAAAAAAAAAAATGTGTCTGGACTTGGCCTAAAAAAATTCGTCGTGACTTGTCGAACAGTTTCGTTTCGACACAATATAATGTAAAATACAAACGAAATAGCTTAGTATAATCTGAAAGGTCTTCCTGCTCTCAGAGAGATCATAGGCATTTTGCTCATGAGGGATTCAGATGAAATTGGGGTTTCAAGTGAATCATTATGTTCATGCCACGTGCTCGCGGAGGTCTAGAGTAGGCTATGTAGTGTCCGCTGTAGATAGTTCCACTATTATTTAATAATTGTTATGAAAGCATCAAAATCTCAAAAACTAAACTAGATATGGAAAAATGTGTGGAGAGAATATCGTTGGACTCGATCAGGTAAACAAAAAGTTATTTGTGAAAATTTTTCATATCTCGAAAAAAAAAATTGTGTATTCGTTGTGCCTTGTCGAACAGTTTCGTTTCAACGAATTTGAATAAGTCCGTATTATACACACAATATAATGTAAAATACAAACGAAATAGCTTAGTATAATCTGGAAGGTCTTCGTGCTCTCAGAGAGATCATAGGCATTTTGCTCATGAGGGATTCAGATGAACGTGGGGTTTCAAGTGAATTATGTTCATGCCACGTGGTCGCAGAGGTCCACAGTAGGCTATGTAGTGTCTGCTGTAGATAGTTCCACTATTATTTAATAATTGTTATGAAAGCATCAAAATCTCAGAAACTAAAATAGATATGGAAAAATGTGTAGGGAGAATATCGTTGGACTCGATTAGGTAAACAAAAAGTTATTTGTGAAAATTTTTCATATCTCGAAAAAAAAAATTGTGTCTTGACTTAGCCTAAAAAAATTCGTCGTGACTTGTCGAACAGTTTCGTTTCGACGAATTTGAATAAGTCCGTAATACACATACAATGTAATGTAAAATACAAACGAAATATGAAATAAAACCAAGTATCTTATAGGTCTTCCTGCTCACAGAAGAGAACAAGAGGGAACATGAGGGATTCAGATGGAATAGGGGTTTCAAGTGAATCATTATGTTCATGCCACGTGCTCGCGGAGGTCTAGAGTAGGCTATGTAGTGTCCGCTGTAGGTAGTTCCACCATTAGATAATTATTGTTATGAAAGCATCAAAATCTCAAAAACTAAACAAGATATGGAAAAATGTGTAGGGAGAATAATCGTTGGACTCGATCAGGTAAACAAAAAGTTATTGGTGAAAATTTTTCATATCTCGAAAAAAAAAAAATTGTGTCTGGACTTAGCCTAAAAAAATTCGTCGTGACTTGTCGAACAGTTTCGTTTCGACGAATTTGAATAAGTCTGTAATATACATACAATGTAATGTAAAATACAAACGAAATATGAAATAAAACTAAGTATCTTATTGGTCTTCCTGCTCATAGAAGAGAACATTAGGGAACATGAGGGATTCAGATGGAATGGGGGTTTCAAGTGAATCATTATGTTCATGCCACGTGCTCGCGGAAGTCTACAGTAGGCTATGTAGTGTCCGCTGTAGGTAGTTCCACTATTATTTAATAATTGTTATGAAAGCATCAAAATCTCAGAAACTAAAATAGATATGGAAAAATGTGTAGGGAGAATATCGTTGGACTCGATTAGGTAAACAAAAAGTTATTGGCGAAAATTTTTCATATCCCGAAAAAAAAAATTGTGTCTGGACTTAGCCTAAAAAAATTCGTCGTGACTTGTCGAACAGTTTCGTTTCGACGAATTTGAATAAGTCCGTATTATACACACAATATAATGTAAAATACAAACGAAATAGCTTAGTATAATCTGAAAGGTCTTCCTGCTCTCAGAGAGATCATGGGCATTTTGCTCATGAGGGATTCAGATAAAGTTGGGGTTTCAAGTGAATCATTCTGTTCATGCCACCTTCTCGCAGAAGTCTTCAGTAGGCTATGTAGTGTCCGCTGTAGGTAGTTCCACTATTGGGTTATTACTGTTATGAAAGCATCAAAATCTCAAAAACTAAACTAGATATGGAAAAATGTGTGGGGAGAATATCGTTGGACTCGATCAGGTAAACAAAAAGTTTTTTGTGAAAATTTTTCATATCTCGAAAAAAAAAATTGTGTCTGGACTTAGCCTAAAAAAATTCGTCGTGACTTGTCGAACAGTTTCGTTTCGACGAATTTGAATAAGTCCGTATTATACACACAATATAATGTAAAATACAAACGAAATAGCTTAGTATAATCTGAAAGGTCTTCCTGCTCTCAGAGAGATCATAGGCATTTTGCTCATGAGGGATTCAGATGAAATTGGGGTTTCAAGTGAATTATGTTCATGCCACGTGCTCGCGGAGGTCTAGAGTAGGCTATGTAGTGTCCGCTGTCCACTATTAGATAATTATTGTAATGAAAGCATCAAAATCTCAAAAACTAAACTAGATATGGAAAAATGTGTAATGAGAATATCGTTGGACTCTATCAGGTGCACAAAAACTTATTGGTGAAAATTTTTCATATCTCGAAAAAAAAAAATTGTGTCTGGACTTAGCCTAAAAAAATTCGTCGTGACATGTCGAACAGTTTCGTTTCGACGAATTTGAATAAGTCCGTATTATACACGCAATATAATGTAAAATACAAACGAAATAGCTTAGTATAATCTAAAATGTCTTTCTGCTCTCAGAAGAGATCATAGGCATTTTGCTCATGAGGGATTCAGATGAAATGGGGGTTTCAAGTGAATCATTATGTTCATGCCACGTGCTCGCAGAGGTCTACAGTAGGCTATGTAGTGTCCGCTGTAGGTAGTTCCACTATTGGGTTATTACTGTTACGAAAGCATCAAAATCTCAAAAACTAAACTAGATATGGAAAAATGTGTAGGGAGAATATCGTTTGACTCGATCAGGTAAACAAAAAGTTATTGGTGAAAATTTTTCATATCTCGAAAAAAAAATTGTGTCTGGACTTGGCCTAAAAAAATTCGTCATGACTTGTCGAACAGTTTGGTTTCGACGAATTTGAATAAGTCCGTAATACACATACAATGTTATGTAAAATACAAACGAAATTATGAAATAAAACTAAGTATCTTATAGGTCTTCCTGCTCACAGAAGAGAACATGAGGGAACATGAGGGATTCAGATGGAATAGGGGTTTCAAGTGAATCATTATGTTCATGCCACGTGCTCGCGGAGGTCTAGAGTAGGCTATGTAGTGTCCGCTGTCCACTATTAGATAATTATTGTAATGAAAGCATCAAAATCTCAAAAACTAAACAAGATATGGAAAAATGTGTAGGGAGAATATCGTTGGACTCGATCAGGTGAACAAAAACTTATTGGTGAAAATTTTTCATACCTCGAAAAAAAAAATTGTGTCTGGACTTAGCCTAAAAAAATTCGTCGTGACTTGTCGAACAGTTTCGTTTCGACGAATTTGAATAAGTCCGTAATACACATACAATGTAATGTAAAATACGAACGAAATATGAAATAAAACTAATTATCTTATAGGTCTTCCTGCTCACAGAAGAGAACATGAGGGAACATGAGGGATTCAGATGGAATAGAGGTTTCAAGTGAATCATTATGTTCATGCCACGTGCTCGCGGAGGTCTAGGAGTAGGTTATGTAGTGTCCGCTGTAGGTAGTTCCACTATTAGATAATTATTGTTATGAAAGCATCAAAATCTCAAAAACTAAACAAGATATGGAAAAATGTGTAGGGAGAATATCGTTGGACTCGATCAGGTAAACAAAAAGTTATTGGTGAAAATTTTTCATATCTCGAAAAGAAAAAAATTGTGTCTGGACTTGGCCTAAAAAAATTCGTCGTGACTTGTCGAACAGTTTCGTTTCGACGAATTTGAATAAGTCTGTAATATACATATAATGTAATGTAAAATACAAACGAAATATTAAATAAAACTAAGTATCTTATTGGTCTTCCTGCTCATAGAAGAGAACGTGAGGGAACATGAGGAATTCAGATGGAATGGGGGTTTCAAGTGAATCATTATGTTCATGCCACGTGCTCGCGGAAGTCTACAGTAGGCTATGTAGTGTCCGCTGTAGGTAGTTCCACTATTATTTAATAATTGTTATGAAAGCATCAAAATCTCAGAAACTAAAATAGATATGGAAAAATGTGTAGGGAGAATATCGTTGGACTCGATTAGGTAAACAAAAAGTTATTGGCGAAAATTTTTCATATCCCGAAAAAAAAAATTGTGTCTGGACTTAGCCTAAAAAAATTCGTCGTGACTTGTCGAACAGTTTCGTTTCGAAGAATTTGAATAAGTCCGTATTATACACACAATATAATGTAAAATACAAACGAAATAGCTTAGTATAATCTGAAAGGTCTTCCTGCTCTCAGAGAGATCATGGGCATTTTGCTCATGAGGGATTCAGATAAAATTGGGGTTTCAAGTGAATCATTATGTTCATGCCACGTGCTCGCGGAGGTCTAGAGTAGGCTATGTAGTGTCCGCTGTAGGTAGTTCCACTATTAGGTAATTATTGTTATTAAAGCATCAAAATCTCAAAAACTAAACTAGATATGGAAAAATGTGTGGGGAGAATATCGTTGGACTCGATCAGGTAAACAAAAAGTTATTTGTGAAAATTTTTCATATCTCGAAAAAAAAAATTGTGTCTGGACTTAGCCTAAAAAAATTCGTCGTGACTTGTCGAACAGTTTCGTTTCGACGAATTTGAATAAGTCCGTATTATACACACAATATAATGTAAAATACAAACGAAATAGCTTAGTATAATCTGAAAGGTCTTCCTGCTCTCAGAGAGATCATAGGCATTTTGCTCATGAGGGATTCAGATGAAATTGGGGTTTCAAGTGAATCATTATGTTCATGCCACGTGCTCGCAGAGGTCTACAGTAGGCTATGTGGTGTCCGCTGTAGGTAGTTCCACTATTATTTAATAATTGTTATGAAAGCATCAAAATCTCAGAAACTAAAATAGATATGGAAAAATGTGTAGGGAGAATATCGTTGGACTCGATCAGGTAAACAAAAAGTTACTGGTGAAAATTTTTCATATCTCGAAAAAAAAAAATTGTCTGGACTTAGCCTAAAAAAATTCGTCGTGACTTGTCGAACAGTTTCGTTTCGACGAATTTGAATAAGTCTGTAATATACATACAATGTAATGTAAAATACAAACGAAATATTAAATAAAACTAAGTATCTTATTGGTCTTCCTGGTCATAGAAGAGAACATGAGGGAACATGAGGGATTCAGATGGAATGGGGGTTTCAAGTGAATCATTATGTTCATGCCACGTGCTCGCAGAGGTCTACAGTAGGCTATGTAGTGTCCGCTGTAGGTATTTCCACTATTAGGTTATTATTGTTAGGAAAGCATCAAAATCTCAAAAACTGAACTAGATATGGAAAAATGTGTAGAGAAAATATTGTTGGACTCGATTAGGTAAACAAAAAGTTATTGATGAAAATTTTTCATATCTCAAAAAAAAAAATTGTGTCTGGACTTAGCCTAAAAAAATTCGTCATGACTTGTCGAACAGTTTCGTTTCGACGAATTTGAATAAGTCCGTATAACACATACAATGTAATGTAAAATACAAACGAAATATGAAATAAAACTAAGTATCTTATTGGTCTTCCTGCTCATAGAAGAGAACATGAGGGAACATGAGGGATTCAGATGGAATGGGGGTTTCAAGTGAATCATTATGTTCATGCCACGTGCTCGCGGATGTCTACAGTAGGCTAGGTAGTGTCCGCTGTAGGTAGTTCCACTATTATTTAATAATTGTTATGAAAGCATCAAAATCTCAGAAACTAAAATAGATATGGAAAAATGTGTAGGGAGAATATCGTTGGACTCGATTAGGTAAACAAAAAGTTATTTGTGAAAATTTTTCATATCTCGAAAAAAAAAATTGTGTCTTGACTTAGCCTAAAAAAATTCGTCGTGACTTGTCGAACAGTTTCGTTTCGACGAATTTGAATAAGTCCGTAATACACATACAATGTAATGTAAAATACAAACGAAATATGAAATAAAACCAAGTATCTTATAGGTCTTCCTGCTCACAGAGTAGAACAAGAGGGAACATGAGGGATTCAGATGGAATAGGGGTTTCAAGTGAATCATTATGTTCATGCCACGTGCTCGCGGAGGTCTAGAGTAGGCTATGTAGTGTCCGCTGTAGGTAGTTCCACCATTAGATAATTATTGTTATGAAAGCATCAAAATCTCAAAAACTAAACAAGATATGGAAAAATGTGTAGGGAGAATATCGTTTGACTCGATCAGGTAAACATAAAGTTATTAGTGAAAATTTTTCATATCTCGAAAAAAAAATTTGTGTCTGTACTTAGCCTAAAAAAATTCGTCATGACTTGTCGAACAGTTTCGTTTCGACGAATTTGAATAAGTCCGTAATACACATACAATGTAACGTAAAATACAAACGAAATATGAAATAAAACTAAGTATCTTATTGGTCTTCCTGCTCATAGAAGAGAACGTGAGGGAACATGAGGAATTCAGATGGAATGGGGGTTTCAAGTGAATCATTATGTTCATGCCACGTGCTCGCAGAGGTCTACATTAGGCTATGTAGTGTCCGCTGTAGGTATTTCCACTATTAGGTTATTATTGTTATGAAAGCATCAAAATCTCAAAAACTAAACTAGATATGGAATAATGTGTAGAGAGAATATCGTTGGACTCGATCAGGTAAACAAAAAGTTATTTGTGAAAATTTTTCATATCTCGAAAAAAAAAATTGTGTCTGTACTTAGCCTAAAAAAATTCGTCATGACTTGTCGAACAGTTTCGTTTCGACGAATTTGAATAAGTCCGTATTATACACACAATATAATGTAAAATACAAACGAAATAGCTTAGTATAATCTGAAAGGTCTTCCTGCTCTCAGAGAGATCATAGGCATTTTGCTCATGAGGGATTCAGATGAAATTGGGGTTTCAAGTGAATCATTATGTTCATGCCACGTGCTCGCGGAAGTCTACAGTAGGCTATGTAGTGTCCGCTGTAGGTAGTTCCACTATTATTTAATAATTGTTATGAAAGCATCAAAATCTCAGAAACTAAAATAGATATGGAAAAATGTGTAGGGAGAATATCGTTGGACTCGATTAGGTAAACAAAAAGTTATTGGCGAAAATTTTTCATATCCCGAAAAAAAAAATTGTGTCTGGACTTAGCCTAAAAAAATTCGTCGTGACTTGTCGAACAGTTTCGTTTCGAAGAATTTGAATAAGTCCGTATTATACACACAATATAATGTAAAATACAAACGAAATAGCTTAGTATAATCTGAAAGGTCTTCCTGCTCTCAGAGAGATCATGGGCATTTTGCTCATGAGGGATTCAGATAAAATTGGGGTTTCAAGTGAATCATTATGTTCATGCCACGTGCTCGCGGAGGTCTAGAGTAGGCTATGTAGTGTCCGCTGTAGGTAGTTCCACTATTAGGTAATTATTGTTATTAAAGCATCAAAATCTCAAAAACTAAACTAGATATGGAAAAATGTGTGGGGAGAATATCGTTGGACTCGATCAGGTAAACAAAAAGTTATTTGTGAAAATTTTTCATATCTCGAAAAAAAAAATTGTGTCTGGACTTAGCCTAAAAAAATTCGTCGTGACTTGTCGAACAGTTTCGTTTCGACGAATTTGAATAAGTCCGTATTATACACACAATATAATGTAAAATACAAACGAAATAGCTTAGTATAATCTGAAAGGTCTTCCTGCTCTCAGAGAGATCATAGGCATTTTGCTCATGAGGGATTCAGATGAAATTGGGGTTTCAAGTGAATCATTATGTTCATGCCACGTGCTCGCAGAGGTCTACAGTAGGCTATGTGGTGTCCGCTGTAGGTAGTTCCACTATTATTTAATAATTGTTATGAAAGCATCAAAATCTCAGAAACTAAAATAGATATGGAAAAATGTGTAGGGAGAATATCGTTGGACTCGATCAGGTAAACAAAAAGTTACTGGTGAAAATTTTTCATATCTCGAAAAAAAAAAATTGTCTGGACTTAGCCTAAAAAAATTCGTCGTGACTTGTCGAACAGTTTCGTTTCGACGAATTTGAATAAGTCTGTAATATACATACAATGTAATGTAAAATACAAACGAAATATTAAATAAAACTAAGTATCTTATTGGTCTTCCTGGTCATAGAAGAGAACATGAGGGAACATGAGGGATTCAGATGGAATGGGGGTTTCAAGTGAATCATTATGTTCATGCCACGTGCTCGCAGAGGTCTACAGTAGGCTATGTAGTGTCCGCTGTAGGTATTTCCACTATTAGGTTATTATTGTTAGGAAAGCATCAAAATCTCAAAAACTGAACTAGATATGGAAAAATGTGTAGAGAAAATATTGTTGGACTCGATTAGGTAAACAAAAAGTTATTGATGAAAATTTTTCATATCTCAAAAAAAAAAATTGTGTCTGGACTTAGCCTAAAAAAATTCGTCATGACTTGTCGAACAGTTTCGTTTCGACGAATTTGAATAAGTCCGTATAACACATACAATGTAATGTAAAATACAAACGAAATATGAAATAAAACTAAGTATCTTATTGGTCTTCCTGCTCATAGAAGAGAACATGAGGGAACATGAGGGATTCAGATGGAATGGGGGTTTCAAGTGAATCATTATGTTCATGCCACGTGCTCGCGGATGTCTACAGTAGGCTAGGTAGTGTCCGCTGTAGGTAGTTCCACTATTATTTAATAATTGTTATGAAAGCATCAAAATCTCAGAAACTAAAATAGATATGGAAAAATGTGTAGGGAGAATATCGTTGGACTCGATTAGGTAAACAAAAAGTTATTTGTGAAAATTTTTCATATCTCGAAAAAAAAAATTGTGTCTTGACTTAGCCTAAAAAAATTCGTCGTGACTTGTCGAACAGTTTCGTTTCGACGAATTTGAATAAGTCCGTAATACACATACAATGTAATGTAAAATACAAACGAAATATGAAATAAAACCAAGTATCTTATAGGTCTTCCTGCTCACAGAGTAGAACAAGAGGGAACATGAGGGATTCAGATGGAATAGGGGTTTCAAGTGAATCATTATGTTCATGCCACGTGCTCGCGGAGGTCTAGAGTAGGCTATGTAGTGTCCGCTGTAGGTAGTTCCACCATTAGATAATTATTGTTATGAAAGCATCAAAATCTCAAAAACTAAACAAGATATGGAAAAATGTGTAGGGAGAATATCGTTTGACTCGATCAGGTAAACATAAAGTTATTAGTGAAAATTTTTCATATCTCGAAAAAAAAATTTGTGTCTGTACTTAGCCTAAAAAAATTCGTCATGACTTGTCGAACAGTTTCGTTTCGACGAATTTGAATAAGTCCGTAATACACATACAATGTAACGTAAAATACAAACGAAATATGAAATAAAACTAAGTATCTTATTGGTCTTCCTGCTCATAGAAGAGAACGTGAGGGAACATGAGGAATTCAGATGGAATGGGGGTTTCAAGTGAATCATTATGTTCATGCCACGTGCTCGCAGAGGTCTACATTAGGCTATGTAGTGTCCGCTGTAGGTATTTCCACTATTAGGTTATTATTGTTATGAAAGCATCAAAATCTCAAAAACTAAACTAGATATGGAATAATGTGTAGAGAGAATATCGTTGGACTCGATCAGGTAAACAAAAAGTTATTTGTGAAAATTTTTCATATCTCGAAAAAAAAAATTGTGTCTGGACTTAGCCTAAAAAAATTCGTCGTGACTTGTCGAACAGTTTCGTTTCGACGAATTTGAATAAGTCCGTATTATACACACAATATAATGTAAAATACAAACGAAATAGCTTAGTATAATCTGAAAGGTCTTCCTGCTCTTAGAGAGATCATAGGCATTTTGCTCATGAGGGATTCAGATGAAATTGGGGTTTCAAGTGAATCATTATGTTCATGCCACGTGCTCGCGGAGGTCTAGAGTAGGCTATGTAGTGTCCGCTGTAGGTAGTTTCCACTATTAGGTAATTATTGTTATGAAAGCATCAAAATCTCAAAAACTAAACTAGATATGGAAAAATATGTGGAGAGAATATCGTTGGACTCGATCAGGTAAACAAAAAGTTATTTGTGAAAATTTTTCATATCTCGAAAAAAAAAATTGTGTCTGGACTTTGCCTAAAAAAATTCGTCGTGACTTGTCGAACAGTTTCGTTTCAACGAATTTGAATAAGTCCGTATTATTCACACAATATAATGTAAAATACATACGAAATAGCGTAGTATAATCTGGAAGGTCTTCCTGCTCTCAGATAGATCATAGGCATTTTGCTCATGAGGGATTCAGATGAACGTGGGGTTTCAAGTGAATTATGTTCATGCCACGTGCTCGCAGAGGTCTACAGTAGGCTATGTAGTGTCCGCTGTAGGTAGTTCCACTATTATTTAATAATTGTTATGAAAGCATCAAAATCTCAGAAACTAAAATAGATATGGAAAAATGTGTAGGGAGAATAACGTTGGACTCGATTAGGTAAACAAAAAGTTATTGGTGAAAATTTTTCATATCCCGAAAAAAAAATTGTGTCCGGACTTAGCCTAAAAAAATTCGTTGTGACTTGTCGAACAGTTTCGTTTCGACGAATTTGAATAAGTCCGTATAACACATACAATGTAATGTAAAATACAAACGAAATATGAAATAAAACTAAGTATCTTATTGGTCTTCCTGCTCATAGAAGAGAACATGAGGGAACATGAGGGATTCAGATGGAATGGGGGTTTCAAGTGAATCATTATGTTCATGCCACGTGCTCGCGGATGTCTACAGTAGGCTAGGTAGTGTCCGCTGTAGGTAGTTCCACTATTATTTAATAATTGTTATGAAAGCATCAAAATCTCAGAAACTAAAATAGATATGGAAAAATGTGTAGGGAGAATATCGTTGGACTCGATTAGGTAAACAAAAAGTTATTTGTGAAAATTTTTCATATCTCGAAAAAAAAAATTGTGTCTTGACTTAGCCTAAAAAAATTCGTCGTGACTTGTCGAACAGTTTCGTTTCGACGAATTTGAATAAGTCCGTAATACACATACAATGTAATGTAAAATACAAACGAAATATGAAATAAAACCAAGTATCTTATAGGTCTTCCTGCTCACAGAGTAGAACAAGAGGGAACATGAGGGATTCAGATGGAATAGGGGTTTCAAGTGAATCATTATGTTCATGCCACGTGCTCGCGGAGGTCTAGAGTAGGCTATGTAGTGTCCGCTGTAGGTAGTTCCACCATTAGATAATTATTGTTATGAAAGCATCAAAATCTCAAAAACTAAACAAGATATGGAAAAATGTGTAGGGAGAATATCGTTTGACTCGATCAGGTAAACATAAAGTTATTAGTGAAAATTTTTCATATCTCGAAAAAAAAATTTGTGTCTGTACTTAGCCTAAAAAAATTCGTCATGACTTGTCGAACAGTTTCGTTTCGACGAATTTGAATAAGTCCGTAATACACATACAATGTAACGTAAAATACAAACGAAATATGAAATAAAACTAAGTATCTTATTGGTCTTCCTGCTCATAGAAGAGAACGTGAGGGAACATGAGGAATTCAGATGGAATGGGGGTTTCAAGTGAATCATTATGTTCATGCCACGTGCTCGCAGAGGTCTACATTAGGCTATGTAGTGTCCGCTGTAGGTATTTCCACTATTAGGTTATTATTGTTATGAAAGCATCAAAATCTCAAAAACTAAACTAGATATGGAATAATGTGTAGAGAGAATATCGTTGGACTCGATCAGGTAAACAAAAAGTTATTTGTGAAAATTTTTCATATCTCGAAAAAAAAAATTGTGTCTGTACTTAGCCTAAAAAAATTCGTCATGACTTGTCGAACAGTTTCGTTTCGACGAATTTGAATAAGTCCGTATTATACACACAATATAATGTAAAATACAAACGAAATAGCTTAGTATAATCTGAAAGGTCTTCCTGCTCTCAGAGAGATCATAGGCATTTTGCTCATGAGGGATTCAGATGAAATTGGGGTTTCAAGTGAATCATTATGTTCATGCCACGTGCTCGCGGAAGTCTACAGTAGGCTATGTAGTGTCCGCTGTAGGTAGTTCCACTATTATTTAATAATTGTTATGAAAGCATCAAAATCTCAGAAACTAAAATAGATATGGAAAAATGTGTAGGGAGAATATCGTTGGACTCGATTAGGTAAACAAAAAGTTATTGGCGAAAATTTTTCATATCCCGAAAAAAAAAATTGTGTCTGGACTTAGCCTAAAAAAATTCGTCGTGACTTGTCGAACAGTTTCGTTTCGAAGAATTTGAATAAGTCCGTATTATACACACAATATAATGTAAAATACAAACGAAATAGCTTAGTATAATCTGAAAGGTCTTCCTGCTCTCAGAGAGATCATGGGCATTTTGC
Source organism: Chrysolina haemoptera (assembly GCA_958298965.1). Classification (NCBI taxonomy): domain Eukaryota; kingdom Metazoa; phylum Arthropoda; class Insecta; order Coleoptera; family Chrysomelidae; genus Chrysolina; species Chrysolina haemoptera. The sequence continues at coordinate 17,603,250 of OY282603.1, read as the reverse complement.
TCATGAGGGATTCAGATAAAATTGGGGTTTCAAGTGAATCATTATGTTCATGCCACGTGCTCGCGGAGGTCTAGAGTAGGCTATGTAGTGTCCGCTGTAGGTAGTTCCACTATTAGGTAATTATTGTTATTAAAGCATCAAAATCTCAAAAACTAAACTAGATATGGAAAAATGTGTGGGGAGAATATCGTTGGACTCGATCAGGTAAACAAAAAGTTATTTGTGAAAATTTTTCATATCTCGAAAAAAAAAATTGTGTCTGGACTTAGCCTAAAAAAATTCGTCGTGACTTGTCGAACAGTTTCGTTTCGACGAATTTGAATAAGTCCGTATTATACACACAATATAATGTAAAATACAAACGAAATAGCTTAGTATAATCTGAAAGGTCTTCCTGCTCTCAGAGAGATCATAGGCATTTTGCTCATGAGGGATTCAGATGAAATTGGGGTTTCAAGTGAATCATTATGTTCATGCCACGTGCTCGCAGAGGTCTACAGTAGGCTATGTGGTGTCCGCTGTAGGTAGTTCCACTATTATTTAATAATTGTTATGAAAGCATCAAAATCTCAGAAACTAAAATAGATATGGAAAAATGTGTAGGGAGAATATCGTTGGACTCGATCAGGTAAACAAAAAGTTACTGGTGAAAATTTTTCATATCTCGAAAAAAAAAAATTGTCTGGACTTAGCCTAAAAAAATTCGTCGTGACTTGTCGAACAGTTTCGTTTCGACGAATTTGAATAAGTCTGTAATATACATACAATGTAATGTAAAATACAAACGAAATATTAAATAAAACTAAGTATCTTATTGGTCTTCCTGGTCATAGAAGAGAACATGAGGGAACATGAGGGATTCAGATGGAATGGGGGTTTCAAGTGAATCATTATGTTCATGCCACGTGCTCGCAGAGGTCTACAGTAGGCTATGTAGTGTCCGCTGTAGGTATTTCCACTATTAGGTTATTATTGTTAGGAAAGCATCAAAATCTCAAAAACTGAACTAGATATGGAAAAATGTGTAGAGAAAATATTGTTGGACTCGATTAGGTAAACAAAAAGTTATTGATGAAAATTTTTCATATCTCAAAAAAAAAAATTGTGTCTGGACTTAGCCTAAAAAAATTCGTCATGACTTGTCGAACAGTTTCGTTTCGACGAATTTGAATAAGTCCGTATAACACATACAATGTAATGTAAAATACAAACGAAATATGAAATAAAACTAAGTATCTTATTGGTCTTCCTGCTCATAGAAGAGAACATGAGGGAACATGAGGGATTCAGATGGAATGGGGGTTTCAAGTGAATCATTATGTTCATGCCACGTGCTCGCGGATGTCTACAGTAGGCTAGGTAGTGTCCGCTGTAGGTAGTTCCACTATTATTTAATAATTGTTATGAAAGCATCAAAATCTCAGAAACTAAAATAGATATGGAAAAATGTGTAGGGAGAATATCGTTGGACTCGATTAGGTAAACAAAAAGTTATTTGTGAAAATTTTTCATATCTCGAAAAAAAAAATTGTGTCTTGACTTAGCCTAAAAAAATTCGTCGTGACTTGTCGAACAGTTTCGTTTCGACGAATTTGAATAAGTCCGTAATACACATACAATGTAATGTAAAATACAAACGAAATATGAAATAAAACCAAGTATCTTATAGGTCTTCCTGCTCACAGAGTAGAACAAGAGGGAACATGAGGGATTCAGATGGAATAGGGGTTTCAAGTGAATCATTATGTTCATGCCACGTGCTCGCGGAGGTCTAGAGTAGGCTATGTAGTGTCCGCTGTAGGTAGTTCCACCATTAGATAATTATTGTTATGAAAGCATCAAAATCTCAAAAACTAAACAAGATATGGAAAAATGTGTAGGGAGAATATCGTTTGACTCGATCAGGTAAACATAAAGTTATTAGTGAAAATTTTTCATATCTCGAAAAAAAAATTTGTGTCTGTACTTAGCCTAAAAAAATTCGTCATGACTTGTCGAACAGTTTCGTTTCGACGAATTTGAATAAGTCCGTAATACACATACAATGTAACGTAAAATACAAACGAAATATGAAATAAAACTAAGTATCTTATTGGTCTTCCTGCTCATAGAAGAGAACGTGAGGGAACATGAGGAATTCAGATGGAATGGGGGTTTCAAGTGAATCATTATGTTCATGCCACGTGCTCGCAGAGGTCTACATTAGGCTATGTAGTGTCCGCTGTAGGTATTTCCACTATTAGGTTATTATTGTTATGAAAGCATCAAAATCTCAAAAACTAAACTAGATATGGAATAATGTGTAGAGAGAATATCGTTGGACTCGATCAGGTAAACAAAAAGTTATTTGTGAAAATTTTTCATATCTCGAAAAAAAAAATTGTGTCTGGACTTAGCCTAAAAAAATTCGTCGTGACTTGTCGAACAGTTTCGTTTCGACGAATTTGAATAAGTCCGTATTATACACACAATATAATGTAAAATACAAACGAAATAGCTTAGTATAATCTGAAAGGTCTTCCTGCTCTTAGAGAGATCATAGGCATTTTGCTCATGAGGGATTCAGATGAAATTGGGGTTTCAAGTGAATCATTATGTTCATGCCACGTGCTCGCGGAGGTCTAGAGTAGGCTATGTAGTGTCCGCTGTAGGTAGTTTCCACTATTAGGTAATTATTGTTATGAAAGCATCAAAATCTCAAAAACTAAACTAGATATGGAAAAATATGTGGAGAGAATATCGTTGGACTCGATCAGGTAAACAAAAAGTTATTTGTGAAAATTTTTCATATCTCGAAAAAAAAAATTGTGTCTGGACTTTGCCTAAAAAAATTCGTCGTGACTTGTCGAACAGTTTCGTTTCAACGAATTTGAATAAGTCCGTATTATTCACACAATATAATGTAAAATACATACGAAATAGCGTAGTATAATCTGGAAGGTCTTCCTGCTCTCAGATAGATCATAGGCATTTTGCTCATGAGGGATTCAGATGAACGTGGGGTTTCAAGTGAATTATGTTCATGCCACGTGCTCGCAGAGGTCTACAGTAGGCTATGTAGTGTCCGCTGTAGGTAGTTCCACTATTATTTAATAATTGTTATGAAAGCATCAAAATCTCAGAAACTAAAATAGATATGGAAAAATGTGTAGGGAGAATAACGTTGGACTCGATTAGGTAAACAAAAAGTTATTGGTGAAAATTTTTCATATCCCGAAAAAAAAATTGTGTCCGGACTTAGCCTAAAAAAATTCGTTGTGACTTGTCGAACAGTTTCGTTTCGACGAATTTGAATAAGTCCGTATTATACACACAATATAATGTAAAATACAAACGAAATAGCTTAGTATAATCTGAAAGGTCTTCCTGCTCTCAGAGAGATCATAGGCATTTTGCTCATGAGGGATTCAGATGAAATTGGGGTTTCAAGTGAATCATTATGTTCATGCCACCTTCTCTCAGAGGTCTACAGTAGGCTATGTAGTGTCCGCTGTAGGTAGTTCCACTATTAGGTAATTATTGTTACGAAAGCATCAAAATCTCAAAAACTAAACTAGATATGGAAAAATGTGTAGGGAGAATATCGTTGGACTCGATCAGGTAAACAAAAAGTTATTGGTGAAAATTTTTCATATCTCGAAAAAAAAAATTGTGTCTGGACTTAGCCTAAAAACATTCGTCATGACTTGTCGAACAGTTTCGTTTCGACGAATTTGAATAAGTCCGTAATATACATACAATGTAATGTAAAATACAAACGAAATATGAAATAAAACTAAGTATCTTATTAGTCTTCCTGCTAGTAGAAGAGAACATGAGGGAACATGAGGGATTCAGATGGAATGGAGGTTTCAAGTGAATCATTATGTTCATGCCACGTGCTCGCGGAAGTCTACAGTAGGCTATGTAGTGTCCGCTGTAGGTAGTTCCACTATTATTTAATAATTGTTATGAAAGCATCAAAATCTCAGAAACTAAACTAGATATGGAAAAATGTGTGGGGAGAATATCGTTGGACTCGATCAGGTAAACAAAAAGTTATTTGTGAAAATTTTTCATATCTCGAAAAAAAAAATTGTGTCTGGACTTAGCCTAAAAAAATTCGTCATGACTTGTCAAATAGTTTCGTTTCGACGAATTTGAATAAGTCCGTAATACACATACAATGTAATGTAAAATACGAACGAAATATGAAATAAAACTAAGTATCTTATAGGTCTTCCTGCTCACAGAAGAGAACATGAGGGAACATGAGGGATTCAGATGGAATAGAGGTTTCAAGTGAATCATTATGTTCATGCCACGTGCTCGCGGAGGTCTAGGAGTAGGCTATGTAGTGTCCGCTGTAGGTAGTTTCACTATTAGATAATTATTGTTAAGAAAGCATCAAAATCTAAAATACTAAACAAGATATGGAAAAATGTGTAGGGAGAATATCGTTGTACTCGATAAGGTAAACAAAAAGTTATTGGTGAAAATTTTTCATATCTCGAAAAGAAAAAAATTGTGTCTGGACTTGGCCTAAAAAAATTCGTCGTGACTTGTCGAACAGTTTCGTTTCGACGAATTTGAATAAGTCTGTAATATACATACAATGTAATGTAAAATACAAACGAAATATTAAATAAAACTAAGTGTCTTATTGGTCTTCCTGCTCATAGAAGAGAACGTGAGGGAACATGAGGAATTCAGATGGAATGGGGGTTTCAAGTGAATCATTATGTTCATGCCACATGCTCGCAGAGGTTTACAGTAGGCTATGTAGTGTCCGCTGTAGGTAGTTCCACTATTAGGTAATTATTGTTATGAAAGCATCAAAATCTCAAAAACTAAACTAGATATGGAAAAATGTGTAGAGAGAATATCGTTGGACTCGATCAGATAAACAAAAAGTTATTGATGAAAATTTTTCATATCTCAAAAAAAAAAATTGTGTCTGGACTTAGCCTAAAAAATTTCGTCATGACTTGTCGAACAGTTTCGTTTCGACGAATTTGAATAAGTCTGTAATACACATACAATGTAATGTAAAATACAAACGAAATATGAAATAAAACTAAGTATCTTATAGGTCTTCCTGCTCACAGAAGAGAACATGAGGGAACATGAGGGATTCAGATGGAACGGGGGTTTCAAGTGAATCTTTATGTTCATGCCACGTGCTCGCGGAAGTCTACAGTAGGCTATGTAGTGTCCGCTGTAGGTAGTTCCACTATTATTTAATAATTGTTATGAAAGCATCAAAATATCAGAAACTAAAATAGATATGGAAAAGTGTGTAGGGAGAATATCGTTGGACTCGATCAGGTGAACAAAAAGTTATTGATGAAAATTTTTCATATCTCGAAAAAAAAAATTGTGTCTGGACTTAGCCTAAAAAAATTCGTCATGACTTGTCGAACAGTTTCGTTTCGACGAATTTGAATAAGTCCGTAATACACATACAATGTAATGTAAAATACAAACGAAATATGAAATAAAACTAAGTATCTTATAGGTCTTCCTGCTCACAGAAGAGAACATGAGGGATTCAGATGAAATTGGGGTTTCAAGTGAATCATTATGTTCATGCCACGTGCTCGCAGAGGTCTACAGTAGGCTATGTAGTGTCCGCTGTAGGTAGTTCCACTATTATTTAATAATTGTTATGAAAGCATCAAAATCTCAGAAACTAAAATAGATATGGAAAAATGTGTAGGGAAAATATCGTTGGACTCGATTAGGCAAACAAAAAGTTATTGGTGAAAATTTTCCACATCCCGAAATAAAAAATTGTGTCTGGACTTTGCCTAAAAAAATTCGTCGTGACTTGTCGAACAGTTTCGTTTCGACGAATTTGAATAAGTCCGTATTATACACACAATATAATGTAAAATACAAACGAAATAGCTTAGTATAATCTGAAAGGTCTTCCTGCTCTCAGAGAGATCATAGGCATTTTGCTCATGAGGGATTCAGATGAAATTGGGGTGTCAAGTGAATCATTATGTTCATGCCACCTTCTCGCAGAGGTCTACAGTAGGCTATGTAGTGTCCGCTGTAGGTAGTTCCACTATTAGGTAATTATTGTTACGAAAGCATCAAAATCTCAAAAACTAAACTAGATATCGAAAAATGTGTAGATAGAATATCGTTGGACTCGATTAGGTAAACAAAAAGTTATTGGTGAAAATTTTTCATATTCCGAAAAAAAAAATTGTGTCTGGACTTGGCCTAAAAAAATTCGTCGTGACTTGTCGAACAGTTTCGTTTCGACGAATTTGAATAAGTCCGTAATACACATACAATGTAACGTAAAATACAAACGAAATATGAAATAAAACTAAGTATCTTATTGGTCTTCCTGCTCATAGAAGAGAACGTGAGGGAACATGAGGAATTCAGATGGAATGGGGGTTTCAAGTGAATCATTATATTCATGCCACATGCTCGCAGAGGTCTACAGTAGGCTATGTAGTGTCCGCTGTAGGTATTTCCACTATTAGGTTATTATTGTTATGAAAGCATCAAAATCTCAAAAACTAAACTAGATATGGAAAAATGTGTAGAGAGAATATCGTTGGACTCGATCAGATAAACAAAAAGTTATTGATGAAAATTTTTCATATCTCGAAAAAAAAAATTGTGTCTGGACTTGGCCTAAAAAAATTCGTCATGACTTGTCGAACAGTTTCCTTTCGACGAATTTGAATAAGTCCGTAATACACATACAATGTAATGTAAAATACAAACGAAATATGAAATAAAACTAAGTATCTTATAGGTCTTCCTGCTCACAGAAGAGAACATGAGGGATTCAGATGAAATTGGGGTTTCAAGTGAATCATTATGTTCATGCCACGTGCTCGCAGAGGTCTACAGTAGGCTATGTAGTGTCCGCTGTAGGTAGTTCCACTATTAGGTAATTATTGTTATGAAAGCATCAAAATCTCAAAAACTAAACTAGATATGGAAAAATGTGTGGGGAGAATATCGTTGGACTCGATCAGGTAAACAAAAAGTTTTTTGTGAAAATTTTTCATATCTCGAAAAAAAAAATTGTGTCTGGACTTAGCCTAAAAAAATTCGTCGTGACTTGCCGAACAGAGAATATCGTTGGACTCGATCAGGTGAACAAAAAGTTATTGGTGAAAATTTTTCATATCTCGAAAAAAAAAATTGTGTCTGGACTTAGCCTAAAAACATTCGTCATGACTTTTTGAACAGTTTCGTTTCGACGAATTTGAATAAGTCCGTAATATACATACAATGTAATGTAAAATATAAACGAAATATGAAATAAAACTAAGTATCTTATTGGTCTTCCTGCTAGTAGAAGAGAACATGAGGGATTCAGATGGAATGGGGGTTTCAAGTGAATCATTATGTTCATGCCACGTGCTCGCGGAAGTCTACAGTAGGCTATGTAGTGTCCGCTGTAGGTAGTTCCACTATTATTTAATAATTGTTATGAAAGCATCAAAATCTCAGAAACTAAAATAGATATGGAAAAATGTGTAGGAAGAATAACGTTGGACTCGATTAGGTAAACAAAAAGTTATTGGTGAAAATTTTTCATATCCCGAAAAAAAAATTGTGTCCGGACTTGGCCTAAAAAAATTCGTTGTGACTTGTCGAACAGTTGCGTTTCGACGAATTTGAATAAGTCCGTATTATACACACAATATAATGTAAAATACAAACGAAATAGCTTAGTATAATCTGAAAGGTCTTCCTTCTCTCAGAGAGATCATAGGCATTTTGCTCATGAGGGATTCAGATGAAATTGGGGTTTCAAGTGAATCATTATGTTCATGCCACGTGCTCGCGGGGGTCTAGAGTAGGCTATGTAGTGTCCGCTGTAGGTAGTTCCACTATTATTTAATAATTGTTATGAAAGCATCAAAATCTCAGAAACTAAACTACATATGGAAAAATGTGTGGGGAGAATATCGTTGGACTCGATCAGGTAAACAAAAAGTTATTTGTGAAAATTTTTCATATCTCGAAAAAAAAAATTGTGTCTGGACTTAGCCTAAAAAAATTCGTCATGACTTGTCAAATAGTTTCGTTTCGACGAATTTGAATAAGTCCGTAATACACATACAATGTAATGTAAAATACGAACGAAATATGAAATAAAACTAAGTATCTTATAGGTCTTCCTGCTCACAGAAGAGAACATGAGGGAACATGAGGGATTCAGATGGAATAGAGGTTTCAAGTGAATCATTATGTTCATGCCACGTGCTCGCGGAGGTCTAGGAGTAGGCTATGTAGTGTCCGCTGTAGGTAGTTCCACTATTAGATAATTATTGTTATGAAAGCATCAAAATCTAAAAAACTAAACAAGATATGGAAAAATGTGTAGGGAGAATATCGTTGTACTCGATAAGGTAAACAAAAAGTTATTGGTGAAAATTTTTCATAACTCGAAAAGAAAAAAATTGTGTCTGGACTTGGCCTAAAAAAATTCGTCGTGACTTGTCGAACAGTTTCGTTTCGACGAATTTGAATAAGTCTGTAATATACATACAATGTAATGTAAAATACAAACGAAATATTAAATAAAACTAAGTGTCTTATTGGTCTTCCTGCTCATAGAAGAGAACGTGAGGGAACATGAGGAATTCAGATGGAAAGGGGGTTTCAAGTGAATCATTATGTTCATGCCACATGCTCGCAGAGGTTTACAGTAGGCTATGTAGTGTCCGCTGTAGGTAGTTCCACTATTATTTAATAATTGTTATGAAAGCATCAAAATATCAGAAACTAAAATAGATATGGAAAAGTGTGTAGGGAGAATATCGTTGGACTCGATCAGGTGAACAAAAAGTTATTGATGAAAATTTTTCATATCTCGAAAAAAAAAATTGTGTCTGGACTTAGCCTAAAAAAATTCGTCATGACTTGTCGAACAGTTTCGTTTCGACGAATTTGAATAAGTCCGTAATACACATACAATGTAATGTAAAATACAAACGAAATATGAAATAAAACTAAGTATCTTATAGGTCTTCCTGCTCACAGAAGAGAACATGAGGGATTCAGATGAAATTGGGGTTTCAAGTGAATCATTATGTTCATGCCACGTGCTCGCAGAGGTCTACAGTAGGCTATGTAGTGTCCGCTGTAGGTAGTTCCACTATTATTTAATAATTGTTATGAAAGCATCAAAATCTCAGAAACTAAAATAGATATGGAAAAATGTGTAGGGAAAATATCGTTGGACTCGATTAGGCAAACAAAAAGTTATTGGTGAAAATTTTTCACATCCCGAAAAAAAAAATTGTGTCTGGACTTTGCCTAAAAAAATTCGTCGTGACTTGTCGAACAGTTTCGTTTCGACGAATTTGAATAAGTCCGTATTATACACACAATATAATGTAAAATACAAACGAAATAGCTTAGTATAATCTGAAAGGTCTTCCTGCTCTCAGAGAGATCATAGGCATTTTGCTCATGAGGGATTCAGATGAAATTGGGGTGTCAAGTGAATCATTATGTTCATGCCACCTTCTCGCAGAGGTCTACAGTAGGCTATGTAGTGTCCGCTGTAGGTAGTTCCACTATTAGGTTATTATTGTTACGAAAGCATCAAAATCTCAAAAACTAAACTAGATATCGAAAAATGTGTAGATAGAATATCGTTGGACTCGATTAGGTAAACAAAAAGTTATTGGTGAAAATTTTTCATATTCCGAAAAAAAAAATTGTGTCTGGACTTGGCCTAAAAAAATTCGTCGTGACTTGTCGAACAGTTTCGTTTCGACGAATTTGAATAAGTCCGTAATACACATACAATGTAACGTAAAATACAAACGAAATATGAAATAAAACTAAGTATCTTATTGGTCTTCCTGCTCATAGAAGAGAACGTGAGGGAACATGAGGAATTCAGATGGAATGGGGGTTTCAAGTGAATTATTATATTCATGCCACATGCTCGCAGAGGTCTACAGTAGGCTATGTAGTGTCCGCTGTAGGTATTTCCACTATTAGGTTATTATTGTTATGAAAGCATCAAAATCTCAAAAACTAAACTAGATATGGAAAAATGTGTAGAGAGAATATCGTTGGACTCGATCAGATAAACAAAAAGTTATTGATGAAAATTTTTCATATCTCGAAAAAAAAAATTGTGTCTGGACTTGGCCTAAAAAAATTCGTCATGACTTGTCGAACAGTTTCCTTTCGACGAATTTGAATAAGTCCGTAATACACATACAATGTAATGTAAAATACAAACGAAATATGAAATAAAACTAAGTATCTTATAGGTCTTCCTGCTCACAGAAGAGAACATGAGGGATTCAGATGAAATTGGGGTTTCAAGTGAATCATTATGTTCATGCCACGTGCTCGCAGAGGTCTACAGTAGGCTATGTAGTGTCCGCTGTAGGTAGTTCCACTATTAGGTAATTATTGTTATGAAAGCATCAAAATCTCAAAAACTAAACTAGATATGGAAAAATGTGTGGGGAGAATATCGTTGGACTCGATCAGGTAAACAAAAAGTTTTTTGTGAAAATTTTTCATATCTCGAAAAAAAAAATTGTGTCTGGACTTAGCCTAAAAAAATTCGTCGTGACTTGCCGAACAGAGAATATCGTTGGACTCGATCAGGTGAACAAAAAGTTATTGGTGAAAATTTTTCATATCTCGAAAAAAAAAATTGTGTCTGGACTTAGCCTAAAAACATTCGTCATGACTTGTCGAACAGTTTCGTTTCGACGAATTTGAATAAGTCCGTAATATACATACAATGTAATGTAAAATATAAACGAAATATGAAATAAAACTAAGTATCTTATTGGTCTTCCTGCTAGTAGAAGAGAACATGAGGGATTCAGATGGAATGGGGGTTTCAAGTGAATCATTATGTTCATGCCACGTGCTCGCGGAAGTCTACAGTAGGCTATGTAGTGTCCGCTGTAGGTAGTTCCACTATTATTTAATAATTGTTATGAAAGCATCAAAATATCAGAAACTAAAATAGATATGGAAAAATGTGTAGGGAGAATATCGTTGGACTCGATCAGGTAAACAAAAAGTTATTGATGAAAATTTTACATATCTCGAAAAAAAAAATTGTGTCTGGACTTTGCCTAAAAAAATTCGTCGTGACTTGTCGAAAAGTTTCGTTTCGACGAATTTGAATAAGTCCGTATTATACACACAATATAATGTAAAATACAAACGAAATAGCTTAGTATAATCTGAAAGGTCTTCCTGCTCTCAGAGAGATCATAGGCATTTTGCTCACGAGGGATTCGGATGAAATTGGAGTGTCAAGTGAATCATTATGTTCATGCCACCTTCTCGCAGAGGTCTACAGTAGGCTATGTAGTGTCCGCTGTAGGTAGTTCCACTATTATTCAATAATTGTTATGAAAGCATCAAAATATCAGAAACTAAAATAGATATATAAAAATGTGTAGGGAGAATATCGTTGGACTCGATCAGGTAAACAAAATGTTATGGATGAAAATTTTTCATATCTCGAAAAAAAAAATTGTGTCTGGACTTAGCCTAAAAAAATTCGTCGTGACTTGTCGAACAGTTTCGTTTCGACGAATTTGAATAAGTCCGTATTATACACACAATATAATGTAAAATACAAACGAAATAGCTTAGTATAATCTGAAAGGTCTTCCTGCTCTCAGAGATATCATAGGCATTTTGCTCACGAGGGATTCAGATGAAATTGGATTTTCAAGTGACTCATTATGTTCATGCCACGTGCTCAAGGAGGTCTAGAGTAGGCTATGTAGTGTCCGCTGTAGGTAGTTCCACTATTAGGTAATTATTGTTATGAAAGCATCAAAATCTCAAAAACTAAACTAGATATGGAAAAATGTGTGGGGAGAATATCGTTGGACTCGATCAGGTAAACAAAAAGTTTTTTGTGAAAATTTTTCATATCTCGAAAAAAAAAATTGTGTCTGGACTTAGCCTAAAAAAATTCGTCGTGACTTGTCGAACAGTTTCGTTTCACCGAATTTGAATAAGTCCGTATTATACACACAATATAATGTAAAATACAAACGAAATAGCTTAGTATAATCTGAAAGGTCTTCCTTCTCTCAGAGAGATCATAGGCATTTTGCTCATGAGGGATTCAGATGAAATTGGGGTTTCAAGTGAATCATTATGTTCATGCCACGTGCTCGCGGAGGTCTAGAGTAGGCTATGTAGTGTCCGCTGTAGGTAGTTCCACTATTATTTAATAATTGTTATGAAAGCATCAAAATCTCAGAAACTAAACTACATATGGAAAATGTGTGGGGAGAATATCGTTGGACTCGATCAGGTAAACAAAAAGTTATTTGTGAAAATTTTTCATATCTCGAAAAAAAAAATTGTGTCTGGACTTAGCCTAAAAAAATTCGTCGTGACTTGTCGAACAGTTTCGTTTCGACGAATTTGAATAAGTCCGTATTATACACACAATATAATGGAAAATACAAACGAAATAGCTTAGTATAATCTGAAAGGTCTTCCTGCTCTCAGAGAGATCATAGGCATTTTGCTCATGAGGGATTCAGATGAAATTGGGGTTTCAAGTGAATCATTATGTTCATGCCACGTGCTCGCGGAGGTCTAGAGTAGGCTATGTAGTGTCCGCTGTAGGTAGTTCCACTATTAGGTAATTACTGTTACGAAAGCATCAAAATCTCAGAAACTAAAATAGATATGGAAAAATGTGTAGGGAGAATATCGTTGGACTCGATTAGGTAAACAAAAAGTTATTGGTGATTATTTTTCATATCCCGAAAAAAAAAATTGTGTCTGGACTTGGCCTAAAAAAATTCGTCGTGACTTGTCGAACAGTTTCGTTTCGACGAATTTGAATAAGTCCGTATTATACACAAAATATAATGTAAAATACAAACGAAATAGCTTAGTGTAATCTAAAATGGCTTCCTGCTCTCAGAAGAGATCATAGGCATTTTGCTCATGAGGGATTCAGATGAAATTGGGCTTTCAAGTGAATCATTAGGTTCATGCCACGTTCTCGCAGAGGTCTACAGTAGGCTATGTAGTGTCCGCTGTAGGTAGTTCCACTATTAGGTTATTACTGTTACGAAAGCATCAAAATCTCAAAAACTAAACTAGATATGGAAAAATGTGTAGGGAGAATATCGTTTGACTCGATCAGGTAAACATAAAGTTATTGGTGAAAATTTTTCATATCTCGAATAAAAAATTTGTGTCTGTACTTAGCCTAAAAAAATTCGTCATGACTTGTCGAACAGTTTCGTTTCGACGAATTTGAATAAGTCCGTAATACACATACAATGTAACGTAAAATACAAACGAAATATGAAATAAAACTTAGTATCTTATTGGTCTTCCTGCTCATAGAAGAGAACGTGAGGGAACATGAGGAATTCAGATGGAATGGGGGTTTCAAGTGAATCATTATGTTCATGCCACGTGCTCGCAGAGGTCTACATTAGGCTATGTAGTGTCCGCTGTAGGTATTTCCACTATTAGGTTATTATTGTTACGAAAGCATCAAAATCTCAAAAACTAAACTAGATATGGAAAAATGTGTAGGGAGAATATCGTTGGACTCGATCAGGTAAACAAAAAGTTATTGGTGAAAATTTTTCATATCTCGAAAAAAAAAATTGTGTCTGGACTTAGCCTAAAAACATCCGTCATGACTAGTCGAACAGTTTCGTTTCGACGAATTTGAATAAGTCCGTAATATACATACAAAGTAATGTAAAATACAAACGAAATATGAAATAAAACTAAGTATCTTATTAGTCTTCCTGCTAGTAGAAGAGAACATGAGGGAACATGAGGGATTCAGATGGAATGGGGGTTTCAAGTGAATCATTATGTTCATGCCACGTGCTCGCGGAAGTCTACAGTAGGCTATGTAGTGTCCGCTGTAGGTAGTTCCACTATTATTTAATAATTGTTATGAAAGCATCAAAATCTCAGAAAATAAACTAGATATGGAAAAATGTGTGGGGAGAATATCGTTGGACTCGATCAGGTTAACAAAAAGTTATTTGTGAAAATTTTTCATATCTCGAAAAAAAAAATTGTGTCTGGACTTAGCCTAAAAAAATTCGTCGTGACTTGTCGAACAGTTTCGTTTCACCGAATTTGAATAAGTCCGTATTATACACACAATATAATGTAAAATACAAACGAAATAGCTTAGTATAATCTGAAAGGTCTTCCTGCTCTCAGAGAGATCATAGGCATTTTGCTCATGAGGGATTCAGATGAAATTGGGGTTTCAAGTGAATTATGTTCATGCCACGTGCTCGCAGAGGTCTACAGTAGGCTATGTAGTGTCCGCTGTAGGTAGTTCCACTATTATTTAATAATTGTTATGAAAGCATCAAAATCTCAGAAACTAAAATAGATATGGAAAAATGTGTAGGAAGAATAACGTTGGACTCGATTAGGTAAACAAAAAGTTATTGGAGAAAATTTTTCATATCCCGAAAAAAAAATTGTGTCCGGACTTGGCCTAAAAAAATTCGTTGTGACTTGTCGAACAGTTGCGTTTCGACGAATTTGAATAAGTCCGTATTATACACACAATATAATGTAAAATACAAACGAAATAGCTTAGTATAATCTGAAAGGTCTTCCTTCTCTCAGAGAGATCATAGGCATTTTGCTCATGAGGGATTCAGATGAAATTGGGGTTTCAAGTGAATCATTATGTTCATGCCACGTGCTCGCGGAGGTCTAGAGTAGGCTATGTAGTGTCCGCTGTAGGTAGTTCCACTATTATTTAATAATTGTTATGAAAGCATCAAAATCTCAGAAACTAAACTACATATGGAAAAATGTGTGGGGAGAATATCGTTGGACTCGATCAGGTAAACAAAAAGTTATTTTTGAAAATTTTTCATATCTCGAAAAAAAAAATTGTGTCTGGACTTAGCCCAAAAAAATTCGTCGTGACTTGTCGAACAGTTTCGTTTCGACGAATTGGAATAAGTCCGTATTATACACAAAATATAATGTAAAATACAAACGAAATAGCTTAGTGTAATCTAAAATGGCTTCCTGCTCTCAGAAGAGATCATAGGCATTTTGCTCATGAGGGATTCAGATGAAATTGGGCTTTCAAGTGAATCATTAGGTTCATGCCACGTTCTCGCAGAGGTCTACAGTAGGCTATGTAGTGTCCGCTGTAGGTAGTTCCACTATTAGGTTATTACTGTTACGAAAGCATCAAAATCTCAAAAACTAAACTAGATATGGAAAAATGTGTAGGGAGAATATCGTTTGACTCGATCAGGTAAACATAAAAGTATTGGTGAAAAATTTTCATATCTCGAAAAAAAAATGTGTGTCTGTACTTAGCCTAAAAAAAATCGTCATGACTTGTCGAACAGTTTCGTTTCGACGAATTTGAATAAGTCCGTAATACACATACAATGTAACGTAAAATACAAACGAAATATGAAATAAAACTAAGTATCTTATTGGTCTTCCTGCTCATAGAAGAGAACGTGAGGGAACATGAGGAATTCAGATGGAATGGGGGTTTCAAGTGAATCATTATGTTCATGCCACATGCTCGCAGAGGTTTACAGTAGGCTATGTAGTGTCCGCTGTAGGTAGTTCCACTATTAGGTAATTATTGTTATGAAAGCATCAAAATCTCAAAAACTAAACTAGATATGGAAAAATGTGTAGAGAGAATATCGTTGGACTCGATCAGATAAACAAAAAGTTATTGATGAAAATTTTTCATATCTCGAAAAAAAAATTGTGTCTGGACTTAGCCTAAAAAATTTCGTCATGACTTGTCGAACAGTTTCGTTTCGACGAATTTGAATAAGTCCGTAATACACATACAATGTAATGTAAAATACAAACGAAATATGAAATAAAACTAAGTATCTTATAGGTCTTCCTGCTCACAGAAGAGAACATGAGGGAACATGAGGGATTCAGATGGAACGGGGGTTTCAAGTGAATCTTTATGTTCATGCCACGTGCTCGCGGAAGTCTACAGTAGGCTATGTAGTGTCCGCTGTAGGTAGTTCCACTATTATTTAATAATTGTTATGAAAGCATCAAAATATCAGAAACTAAAATAGATATGGAAAAGTGTGTAGGGAGAATATCGTTGGACTCGATCAGGTGAACAAAAAGTTATTGATGAAAATTTTTCATATCCCGAAAAAAAAAATTGTGTCTGGACTTAGCCTAAAAAAATTCGTCATGACTTGTCGAACAGTTTCGTTTCGACGAATTTGAATAAGTCCGTAATACACATACAATGTAATGTAAAATACAAACGAAATATGAAATAAAACTAAGTATCTTATAGGTCTTCCTGCTCACAGAAGAGAACATGAGGGATTCAGATGAAATTGGGGTTTCAAGTGAATCATTATGTTCATGCCACGTGCTCGCAGAGGTCTACAGTAGGCTATGTAGTGTCCGCTGTAGGTAGTTCCACTATTATTTAATAATTGTTATGAAAGCATCAAAATCTCAGAAACTAAAATAGATATGGAAAAATGTGTAGGGAAAATATCGTTGGACTCGATTAGGCAAACAAAAAGTTATTGGTGAAAATTTTTCACATCCCGAAAAAAAAAATTGTGTCTGGACTTAGCCTAAAAAAATTCGTCGTGACTTGTCGAACAGTTTCGTTTCGACGAATTTGAATAAGTCCGTATTATACACACAATATAATGTAAAATACAAACGAAATAGCTTAGTATAATCTGAAAGGTCTTCCTGCTCTCAGAGAGATCATAGGCATTTTGCTCATGAGGGATTCAGATGAAATTGGGGTGTCAAGTGAATCATTATGTTCATGCCACCTTCTCGCAGAGGTCTACAGTAGGCTATGTAGTGTCCGCTGTAGGTAGTTCCACTATTAGGTAATTATTGTTACGAAAGCATCAAAATCTCAAAAACTAAACTAGATATCGAAAAATGTGTAGATAGAATATCGTTGGACTCGATTAGGTAAACAAAAAGTTATTGGTGAAAATTTTTCATATTCCGAAAAAAAAAATTGTGTCTGGACTTGGCCTAAAAAAATTCGTCGTGACTTGTCGAACAGTTTCGTTTCGACGAATTTGAATAAGTCCGTAATACACATACAATGTAACGTAAAATACAAACGAAATATGAAATAAAACTAAGTATCTTATTGGTCTTCCTGCTCATAGAAGAGAACGTGAGGGAACATGAGGAATTCAGATGGAATGGGGGTTTCAAGTGAATCATTATAATCATGCCACATGCTCGCAGAGGTCTACAGTAGGCTATGTAGTGTCCGCTGTAGGTAGTTCCACTATTATTTAATAATTGTTATGAAAGCATCAAAATATCAGAAACTAAAATAGATATGGAAAAGTGTGTAGGGAGAATATCGTTGGACTCGATCAGGTGAACAAAAAGTTATTGATGAAAATTTTTCATATCCCGAAAAAAAAAATTGTGTCTGGACTTAGCCTAAAAAAATTCGTCGTGACTTGTCGAACAGTTTCGTTTCGACGAATTTGAATAAGTCCGTATTATACACACAATATAATGGAAAATACAAACGAAATAGCTTAGTATAATCTGAAAGGTCTTCCTGCTCTCAGAGAGATCATAGGCATTTTGCTCATGAGGGATTCAGATGAAATTGGGGTTTCAAGTGCATCATTATGTTCATGCCACGTGCTCGCGGAGGTCTAGAGTAGGCTATGTAGTGTCCGCTGTAGGTAGTTCCACTATTAGGTAATTACTGTTACGAAAGCATCAAAATCTCAGAAACTAAAATAGATATGGAAAAATGTGTAGGGAGAATATCGTTGGACTCGATTAGGTAAACAAAAAGTTATTGGTGATTATTTTTCATATCCCGAAAAAAAAAATTGTGTCTGGACTTGGCCTAAAAAAATTCGTCGTGACTTGTCGAACAGTTTCGTTTCGACGAATTTGAATAAGTCCGTATTATACACAAAATATAATGTAAAATACAAACGAAATAGCTTAGTGTAATCTAAAATGGCTTCCTGCTCTCAGAAGAGATCATAGGCATTTTGCTCATGAGGGATTCAGATGAAATTGGGCTTTCAAGTGAATCATTAGGTTCATGCCACGTTCTCGCAGAGGTCTACAGTAGGCTATGTAGTGTCCGCTGTAGGTAGTTCCACTATTAGGTTATTACTGTTACGAAAGCATCAAAATCTCAAAAACTAAACTAGATATGGAAAAATGTGTAGGGAGAATATCGTTTGACTCGATCAGGTAAACATAAAGTTATTGGTGAAAATTTTTCATATCTCGAATAAAAAATTTGTGTCTGTACTTAGCCTAAAAAAATTCGTCATGACTTGTCGAACAGTTTCGTTTCGACGAATTTGAATAAGTCCGTAATACACATACAATGTAACGTAAAATACAAACGAAATATGAAATAAAACTTAGTATCTTATTGGTCTTCCTGCTCATAGAAGAGAACGTGAGGGAACATGAGGAATTCAGATGGAATGGGGGTTTCAAGTGAATTATTATGTTCATGCCACGTGCTCGCAGAGGTCTACATTAGGCTATGTAGTGTCCGCTGTAGGTATTTCCACTATTAGGTTATTATTGTTACGAAAGCATCAAAATCTCAAAAACTAAACTAGATATGGAAAAATGTGTAGGGAGAATATCGTTGGACTCGATCAGGTAAACAAAAAGTTATTGGTGAAAATTTTTCATATCTCGAAAAAAAAAAATTGTGTCTGGACTTAGCCTAAAAACATCCGTCATGACTAGTCGAACAGTTTCGTTTCGACGAATTTGAATAAGTCCGTAATATACATACAAAGTAATGTAAAATACAAACGAAATATGAAATAAAACTAAGTATCTTATTAGTCTTCCTGCTAGTAGAAGAGAACATGAGGGAACATGAGGGATTCAGATGGAATGGGGGTTTCAAGTGAATCATTATGTTCATGCCACGTGCTCGCGGAAGTCTACAGTAGGCTATGTAGTGTCCGCTGTAGGTAGTTCCACTATTATTTAATAATTGTTATGAAAGCATCAAAATCTCAGAAAATAAACTAGATATGGAAAAATGTGTGGGGAGAATATCGTTGGACTCGATCAGGTTAACAAAAAGTTATTTGTGAAAATTTTTCATATCTCGAAAAAAAAAATTGTGTCTGGACTTAGCCTAAAAAAATTCGTCGTGACTTGTCGAACAGTTTCGTTTCACCGAATTTGAATAAGTCCGTATTATACACACAATATAATGTAAAATACAAACGAAATAGCTTAGTATAATCTGAAAGGTCTTCCTGCTCTCAGAGAGATCATAGGCATTTTGCTCACGAGGGATTCAGATGAAATTGGGGTTTCAAGTGAATTATGTTCATGCCACGTGCTCGCAGAGGTCTACAGTAGGCTATGTAGTGTCCGCTGTAGGTAGTTCCACTATTATTTAATAATTGTTATGAAAGCATCAAAATCTCAGAAACTAAAATAGATATGGAAAAATGTGTAGGAAGAATAACGTTGGACTCGATTAGGTAAACAAAAAGTTATTGGTGAAAATTTTTCATATCCCGAAAAAAAAATTGTGTCCGGACTTGGCCTAAAAAAATTCGTTGTGACTTGTCGAACAGTTGCGTTTCGACGAATTTGAATAAGTCCGTATTATACACACAATATAATGTAAAATACAAACGAAATAGCTTAGTATAATCTGAAAGGTCTTCCTTCTCTCAGAGAGATCATAGGCATTTTGCTCATGAGGGATTCAGATGAAATTGGGGTTTCAAGTGAATCATTATGTTCATGCCACGTGCTCGCGGAGGTCTAGAGTAGGCTATGTAGTGTCCGCTGTAGGTAGTTCCACTATTATTTAATAATTGTTATGAAAGCATCAAAATCTCAGAAACTAAACTACATATGGAAAAATGTGTGGGGAGAATATCGTTGGACTCGATCAGGTAAACAAAAAGTTATTTGTGAAAATTTTTCATATCTCGAAAAAAAAAATTGTGTCTGGACTTAGCCCAAAAAAATTCGTCGTGACTTGTCGAACAGTTTCGTTTCGACGAATTGGAATAAGTCCGTATTATACACAAAATATAATGTAAAATACAAACGAAATAGCTTAGTGTAATCTAAAATGGCTTCCTGCTCTCAGAAGAGATCATAGGCATTTTGCTCATGAGGGATTCAGATGAAATTGGGCTTTCAAGTGAATCATTAGGTTCATGCCACGTTCTCGCAGAGGTCTACAGTAGGCTATGTAGTGTCCGCTGTAGGTAGTTCCACTATTAGGTTATTACTGTTACGAAAGCATCAAAATCTCAAAAACTAAACTAGATATGGAAAAATGTGTAGGGAGAATATCGTTTGACTCGATCAGGTAAACATAAAAGTATTGGTGAAAAATTTTCATATCTCGAAAAAAAAATGTGTGTCTGTACTTAGCCTAAAAAAAATCGTCATGACTTGTCGAACAGTTTCGTTTCGACGAATTTGAATAAGTCCGTAATACACATACAATGTAACGTAAAATACAAACGAAATATGAAATAAAACTAAGTATCTTATTGGTCTTCCTGCTCATAGAAGAGAACGTGAGGGAACATGAGGAATTCAGATGGAATGGGGGTTTCAAGTGAATCATTATGTTCATGCCACATGCTCGCAGAGGTTTACAGTAGGCTATGTAGTGTCCGCTGTAGGTAGTTCCACTATTAGGTAATTATTGTTATGAAAGCATCAAAATCTCAAAAACTAAACTAGATATGGAAAAATGTGTAGAGAGAATATCGTTGGACTCGATCAGATAAACAAAAAGTTATTGATGAAAATTTTTCATATCTCGAAAAAAAAATTGTGTCTGGACTTAGCCTAAAAAATTTCGTCATGACTTGTCGAACAGTTTCGTTTCGACGAATTTGAATAAGTCCGTAATACACATACAATGTAATGTAAAATACAAACGAAATATGAAATAAAACTAAGTATCTTATTAGTCTTCCTGCTAGTAGAAGAGAACATGAGGGAACATGAGGGATTCAGATGGAATGGAGGTTTCAAGTGAATCATTATGTTCATGCCACGTGCTCGCGGAAGTCTACAGTAGGCTATGTAGTGTCCGCTGTAGGTAGTTCCACTATTATTTAATAATTGTTATGAAAGCATCAAAATCTCAGAAACTAAACTAGATATGGAAAAATGTGTGGGGAGAATATCGTTGGACTCGATCAGGTAAACAAAAAGTTATTTGTGAAAATTTTTCATATCTCGAAAAAAAAAATTGTGTCTGGACTTAGCCTAAAAAAATTCGTCATGACTTGTCAAATAGTTTCGTTTCGACGAATTTGAATAAGTCCGTAATACACATACAATGTAATGTAAAATACGAACGAAATATGAAATAAAACTAAGTATCTTATAGGTCTTCCTGCTCACAGAAGAGAACATGAGGGAACATGAGGGATTCAGATGGAATAGAGGTTTCAAGTGAATCATTATGTTCATGCCACGTGCTCGCGGAAGTCTACAGTAGGCTATGTAGTGTCCGCTGTAGGTAGTTCCACTATTATTTAATAATTGTTATGAAAGCATCAAAATCTCAGAAAATAAACTAGATATGGAAAAATGTGTGGGGAGAATATCGTTGGACTCGATCAGGTTAACAAAAAGTTATTTGTGAAAATTTTTCATATCTCGAAAAAAAAAATTGTGTCTGGACTTAGCCTAAAAAAATTCGTCGTGACTTGTCGAACAGTTTCGTTTCACCGAATTTGAATAAGTCCGTATTATACACACAATATAATGTAAAATACAAACGAAATAGCTTAGTATAATCTGAAAGGTCTTCCTGCTCTCAGAGAGATCATAGGCATTTTGCTCATGAGGGATTCAGATGAAATTGGGGTTTCAAGTGAATTATGTTCATGCCACGTGCTCGCAGAGGTCTACAGTAGGCTATGTAGTGTCCGCTGTAGGTAGTTCCACTATTATTTAATAATTGTTATGAAAGCATCAAAATCTCAGAAACTAAAATAGATATGGAAAAATGTGTAGGAAGAATAACGTTGGACTCGATTAGGTAAACAAAAAGTTATTGGTGAAAATTTTTCATATCCCGAAAAAAAAATTGTGTCCGGACTTGGCCTAAAAAAATTCGTTGTGACTTGTCGAACAGTTGCGTTTCGACGAATTTGAATAAGTCCGTATTATACACACAATATAATGTAAAATACAAACGAAATAGCTTAGTATAATCTGAAAGGTCTTCCTTCTCTCAGAGAGATCATAGGCATTTTGCTCATGAGGGATTCAGATGAAATTGGGGTTTCAAGTGAATCATTATGTTCATGCCACGTGCTCGCGGAGGTCTAGAGTAGGCTATGTAGTGTCCGCTGTAGGTAGTTCCACTATTATTTAATAATTGTTATGAAAGCATCAAAATCTCAGAAACTAAACTACATATGGAAAAATGTGTGGGGAGAATATCGTTGGACTCGATCAGGTAAACAAAAAGTTATTTGTGAAAATTTTTCATATCTCGAAAAAAAAAATTGTGTCTGGACTTAGCCCAAAAAAATTCGTCGTGACTTGTCGAACAGTTTCGTTTCGACGAATTGGAATAAGTCCGTATTATACACAAAATATAATGTAAAATACAAACGAAATAGCTTAGTGTAATCTAAAATGGCTTCCTGCTCTCAGAAGAGATCATAGGCATTTTGCTCATGAGGGATTCAGATGAAATTGGGCTTTCAAGTGAATCATTAGGTTCATGCCACGTTCTCGCAGAGGTCTACAGTAGGCTATGTAGTGTCCGCTGTAGGTAGTTCCACTATTAGGTTATTACTGTTACGAAAGCATCAAAATCTCAAAAACTAAACTAGATATGGAAAAATGTGTAGGGAGAATATCGTTTGACTCGATCAGGTAAACATAAAGTTATTGGTGAAAATTTTTCATATCTCGAAAAAAAAATGTGTGTCTGTACTTAGCCTAAAAAAATTCGTCATGACTTGTCGAACAGTTTCGTTTCGACGAATTTGAATAAGTCCGTATTATACACACAATATAATATAAAATACAAACGAAATAGCTTAGTATAATCTGAAAGGTCTTCCTGCTCTCAGAGAGATCATAGGCATTTTGCTCATGAGGGATTCAGATGAAATTGGGGTTTCAAGTGAATCATTATGTTCATGCCACCTTCTCGCAGAGGTCTACAGTAGGCTATGTAGTGTCCGCTGTAGGTAGTTCCACTATTAGGTAATTATTGTTACGAAAGCATCAAAATCTCAAAAACTAAACTAGATATGGAAAAATGTGTAGGGAGAATATCGTTGGACTCAATCAGGTAAACAAAAAGTTATTGGTGAAAATTTTTCATATCTCGAAAAAAAAAAAAATTGTGTCTGGACTTAGCCTAAAAACATTCGTCATGACTTGTCGAACAGTTTCGTTTCGACGAATTTGAATAAGTCCGTAATATACATACAATGTAATGTAAAATACAAACGAAATATGAAATAAAACTAAGTATCTTATTAGTCTTCCTGCTAGTAGAAGAGAACATGAGGGAACATGAGGGATTCAGATGGAATGGGGGTTTCAAGTGAATCATTATGTTCATGCCACGTGCTCGCGGAAGTCTACAGTAGGCTATGTAGTGTCCGCTGTAGGTAGTTCCACTATTATTTAATAATTGTTATGAAAGCATCAAAATCTCAGAAACTAAAATAGATATGGAAAAATGTGTAGGGAGAATATCGTTGGACTCGATCAGGTAAACAAAAAGTTATTGATGAAAATTTTTCATATCTCGAAAAAAAAAAATTGTGTCTGGACTTAGCCTAAAAAAATTCGTCATGACTTGTCAAACAGTTTCGTTTCGACGAATTTGAATAAGTCCGTAATACACATACAATGTAATGTAAAATACGAACGAAATATGAAATAAAACTAAGTATCTTATAGGTCTTCCTGCTCACAGAAGAGAACATGAGGGAACATGAGGAATTCAGATGGAATGGGGGTTTCAAGTGAATCATTATGTTCATGCCACGTGCTCGCGGAAGTCTACAGTAGGCTATGTAGTGTCCGCTGTAGGTAGTTACTCTATTATTTAATAATTGTTATGAAAGCATCAAAATCTCAGAAACTAAAATAGATATGGAAAAATGTGTAGGGAGAATATCGTTGGACTCGATCAGGTAAACAAAAAGTTATTGATGAAAATTTTTCATATCTCGAAAAAAAAAATTGTGTCTGGACTTAGCCTAAAAAAATTCGTCATGACTTGTCAAACAGTTTTGTTTCGACGAATTTGAATAAGTCTGTAATACACATACAATGTAATGTACAATACGAACGAAATATGAAATAAAACTAAGTATCTTATAGGTCTTCCTGCTCACAGAAGAGAACATGAGGGAACATGAGGGATTCAGATGGAATAGAGGTTTCAAGTGAATCATTATGTTCATGCCACGTGCTTGCAGAGGTCTAGGAGTAGGCTATGTAGTGTCCGCTGTAGGTAGTTCCACTATTAGATAATTATTGTTATGAAAGCATCAAAATCTCAAAAACTAAACAAGATATGGAAAAATGTGTGGGGAGAATATCGTTGGACTCGATCAGGTAAACAAAAAGTTATTGGTGAAAATTTTTCATATCTCGAAAAGAAAAAAATTGTGTCTGGACTTGGCCTAAAAAAATTCGTCGTGACTTGTCGAACAGTTTCGTTTCGACGAATTTGAATAAGTCTGTAATATACATACAATGTAATGTAAAATACAAACGAAATATTAAATAAAACTAAGTATCTTATTGGTCTTCCTGCTCATAGAAGAGAACGTGAGGGAACATGAGGAATTCAGATGGAATGGGGGTTTCAAGTGAATCTTTATGTTCATGCCACGTGCTCGCGGAAGTCTACAGTAGGCTATGTAGTGTCCGCTGTAGGTAGTTCCATTATTATTTAATAATTGTTATGAAAGCATCAAAATCTCAGAAACTAAAATAGATATGGAAAAATGTGTAGGGAGAATATCGTT
Organism: Chrysolina haemoptera; assembly: GCA_958298965.1. Classification (NCBI taxonomy): domain Eukaryota; kingdom Metazoa; phylum Arthropoda; class Insecta; order Coleoptera; family Chrysomelidae; genus Chrysolina; species Chrysolina haemoptera. The sequence goes on along the minus strand of OY282603.1, from coordinate 17,578,231 downwards.
GGACTCGATTAGGTAAACAAAAAGTTATTGGTGAAAATTTTTCATATCTCGAAAAAAAAAAATTGTGTCTGGACTTAGCCTAAAAAAATTCGTCGTGACTTAACGAACAGTTTCGTTTCGACGAATTTGAATAAGTCTGTAATATACATACAATGTAATGTAAAATTCAAACGAAATATGAAATAAAACTAAGTATCTTATAGGTCTTCCTGGTCATAGAAGAGAACATGAGGGAACATGAGGGATTCAGATGGAATGGGGGTTTCAAGTGAATCATTATGTTCATGCCACGTGCTCGCGGAGGTCTAGAGTAGGCTATGTAGTGTCCGCTGTAGGTAGTTCCACTATTATTTAATAATTGTTATGAAAGCATCAAAATCTCAAAAACTAAACTAGATATGGAAAAATGTGTAATGAGAATATGGTTGGACTCGATCAGGTGAACAAAGACTTATTGGTGAAAATTTTTCATATCTCGAAAAAAAAAATTGTGTCTGGAAATTCGTCGTGACTTGTCGAACAGTTTCGTTTCGACGAATTTGAATATGTCCGTAATACACATACAATGTAATGTAAAATACAAACGAAATATGAAATAAAACCAAGTATCTTATAGGTCTTCCTGCTCACAGAAGAGAACAAGAGGGAACATGAGGGATTCAGATGGAATAGGGGTTTCAAGTGAATCATTATGTTCATGCCACGTGTTCGCGGAGGTCTAGAGTAGGCTATGTAGTGTCCGCTGTAGGTAGTTCCACCATTAGATAATTATTGTTATGAAAGCATCAAAATCTCAAAAACTAAACAAGATATGGAAAAATGTGTAGGGAGAATATCGTTGGACTCGATCAGGTAAACAAAAAGTTATTGGTGAAAATTTTTCATATATCGAAAAAAAAAAAATTGTGTCTGGACTTAGCCTAAAAAAATTCGTCGTGACTTGTCGAACAGTTTCGTTTCGACGAATTTGAATAAGTCTGTAATATACATACAATGTAATGTAAAATACAAACGAAATATGAAATAAAACTAAGTATCTTATTGGTCTTCCTGCTCATAGAAGAGAACATTAGGGAACATGAGGGATTCAGATGGAATGGGGGTTTCAAGTGAATCATTATGTTCATGCCACGTGCTCGCGGAAGTCTACAGTAGGCTATGTAGTGTCCGCTGTAGGTAGTTCCACTATTATTTAATAATTGTTATGAAAGCATCAAAATCTCAGAAACTAAAATAGATATGGAAAAATGTGTAGGGAGAATATCGTTGGACTCGATTAGGTAAACAAAAAGTTATTGGCGAAAATTTTTCATATCCCGAAAAAAAAAATTGTGTCTGGACTTAGCCTAAAAAAATTCGTCGTGACTTGTCGAACAGTTTCGTTTCGACGAATTTGAATAAGTCCGTATTATACACACAATATAATGTAAAATACAAACGAAATAGCTTAGTATAATCTGAAAGGTCTTCCTGCTCTCAGAGAGATCATAGGCATTTTGCTCATGAGGGATTCAGATAAAATTGGGGTTTCAAGTGAATCATTATGTTCATGCCACGTGCTCGCGGAGGTCTAGAGTAGGCTATGTAGTGTCCGCTGTAGGTAGTTCCACTATTAGGTAATTATTGTTATTAAAGCATCAAAATCTCAAAAACTAAACTAGATATGGAAAAATGTGTGGGGAGAATATCGTTGGACTCGATCAGGTAAACAAAAAGTTATTTGTGAAAATTTTTCATATCTCGAAAAAAAAAATTGTGTCTGGACTTAGCCTAAAAAAATTCGTCGTGACTTGTCGAACAGTTTCGTTTCGACGAATTTGAATAAGTCCGTATTATACACACAATATAATGTAAAATACAAACGAAATAGCTTAGTATAATCTGAAAGGTCTTCCTGCTCTCAGAGAGATCATAGGCATTTTGCTCATGAGGGATTCAGATGAAATTGGGGTTTCAAGTGAATCATTATGTTCATGCCACGTGCTCGCAGAGGTCTACAGTAGGCTATGTGGTGTCCGCTGTAGGTAGTTCCACTATTATTTAATAATTGTTATGAAAGCATCAAAATCTCAGAAACTAAAATAGATATGGAAAAATGTGTAGGGAGAATATCGTTGGACTCGATCAGGTAAACAAAAAGTTACTGGTGAAAATTTTTCATATCTCGAAAAAAAAAAATTGTCTGGACTTAGCCTAAAAAAATTCGTCGTGACTTGTCGAACAGTTTCGTTTCGACGAATTTGAATAAGTCCGTAATACACATACAATGTAATGTAAAATACGAACGAAATATGAAATAAAACTAAGTATCTTATAGGTCTTCCTGCTCACAGAAGAGAACATGAGGGAACATGAGGGATTCAGATGGAATAGAGGTTTCAAGTGAATCATTATGTTCATGCCACGTGCTCGCGGAAGTCTACAGTAGGCTATGTAGTGTCCGCTGTAGGTAGTTCCACTATTATTTAATAATTGTTATGAAAGCATCAAAATCTCAGAAAATAAACTAGATATGGAAAAATGTGTGGGGAGAATATCGTTGGACTCGATCAGGTTAACAAAAAGTTATTTGTGAAAATTTTTCATATCTCGAAAAAAAAAATTGTGTCTGGACTTAGCCTAAAAAAATTCGTCGTGACTTGTCGAACAGTTTCGTTTCACCGAATTTGAATAAGTCCGTATTATACACACAATATAATGTAAAATACAAACGAAATAGCTTAGTATAATCTGAAAGGTCTTCCTGCTCTCAGAGAGATCATAGGCATTTTGCTCATGAGGGATTCAGATGAAATTGGGGTTTCAAGTGAATTATGTTCATGCCACGTGCTCGCAGAGGTCTACAGTAGGCTATGTAGTGTCCGCTGTAGGTAGTTCCACTATTATTTAATAATTGTTATGAAAGCATCAAAATCTCAGAAACTAAAATAGATATGGAAAAATGTGTAGGAAGAATAACGTTGGACTCGATTAGGTAAACAAAAAGTTATTGGTGAAAATTTTTCATATCCCGAAAAAAAAATTGTGTCCGGACTTGGCCTAAAAAAATTCGTTGTGACTTGTCGAACAGTTGCGTTTCGACGAATTTGAATAAGTCCGTATTATACACACAATATAATGTAAAATACAAACGAAATAGCTTAGTATAATCTGAAAGGTCTTCCTTCTCTCAGAGAGATCATAGGCATTTTGCTCATGAGGGATTCAGATGAAATTGGGGTTTCAAGTGAATCATTATGTTCATGCCACGTGCTCGCGGAGGTCTAGAGTAGGCTATGTAGTGTCCGCTGTAGGTAGTTCCACTATTATTTAATAATTGTTATGAAAGCATCAAAATCTCAGAAACTAAACTACATATGGAAAAATGTGTGGGGAGAATATCGTTGGACTCGATCAGGTAAACAAAAAGTTATTTGTGAAAATTTTTCATATCTCGAAAAAAAAAATTGTGTCTGGACTTAGCCCAAAAAAATTCGTCGTGACTTGTCGAACAGTTTCGTTTCGACGAATTGGAATAAGTCCGTATTATACACAAAATATAATGTAAAATACAAACGAAATAGCTTAGTGTAATCTAAAATGGCTTCCTGCTCTCAGAAGAGATCATAGGCATTTTGCTCATGAGGGATTCAGATGAAATTGGGCTTTCAAGTGAATCATTAGGTTCATGCCACGTTCTCGCAGAGGTCTACAGTAGGCTATGTAGTGTCCGCTGTAGGTAGTTCCACTATTAGGTTATTACTGTTACGAAAGCATCAAAATCTCAAAAACTAAACTAGATATGGAAAAATGTGTAGGGAGAATATCGTTTGACTCGATCAGGTAAACATAAAGTTATTGGTGAAAATTTTTCATATCTCGAAAAAAAAATGTGTGTCTGTACTTAGCCTAAAAAAATTCGTCATGACTTGTCGAACAGTTTCGTTTCGACGAATTTGAATAAGTCCGTATTATACACACAATATAATATAAAATACAAACGAAATAGCTTAGTATAATCTGAAAGGTCTTCCTGCTCTCAGAGAGATCATAGGCATTTTGCTCATGAGGGATTCAGATGAAATTGGGGTTTCAAGTGAATCATTATGTTCATGCCACCTTCTCGCAGAGGTCTACAGTAGGCTATGTAGTGTCCGCTGTAGGTAGTTCCACTATTAGGTAATTATTGTTACGAAAGCATCAAAATCTCAAAAACTAAACTAGATATGGAAAAATGTGTAGGGAGAATATCGTTGGACTCAATCAGGTAAACAAAAAGTTATTGGTGAAAATTTTTCATATCTCGAAAAAAAAAAAAATTGTGTCTGGACTTAGCCTAAAAACATTCGTCATGACTTGTCGAACAGTTTCGTTTCGACGAATTTGAATAAGTCCGTAATATACATACAATGTAATGTAAAATACAAACGAAATATGAAATAAAACTAAGTATCTTATTAGTCTTCCTGCTAGTAGAAGAGAACATGAGGGAACATGAGGGATTCAGATGGAATGGGGGTTTCAAGTGAATCATTATGTTCATGCCACGTGCTCGCGGAAGTCTACAGTAGGCTATGTAGTGTCCGCTGTAGGTAGTTCCACTATTATTTAATAATTGTTATGAAAGCATCAAAATCTCAGAAACTAAAATAGATATGGAAAAATGTGTAGGGAGAATATCGTTGGACTCGATCAGGTAAACAAAAAGTTATTGATGAAAATTTTTCATATCTCGAAAAAAAAAAATTGTGTCTGGACTTAGCCTAAAAAAATTCGTCATGACTTGTCAAACAGTTTCGTTTCGACGAATTTGAATAAGTCCGTAATACACATACAATGTAATGTAAAATACGAACGAAATATGAAATAAAACTAAGTATCTTATAGGTCTTCCTGCTCACAGAAGAGAACATGAGGGAACATGAGGAATTCAGATGGAATGGGGGTTTCAAGTGAATCATTATGTTCATGCCACGTGCTCGCGGAAGTCTACAGTAGGCTATGTAGTGTCCGCTGTAGGTAGTTACTCTATTATTTAATAATTGTTATGAAAGCATCAAAATCTCAGAAACTAAAATAGATATGGAAAAATGTGTAGGGAGAATATCGTTGGACTCGATCAGGTAAACAAAAAGTTATTGATGAAAATTTTTCATATCTCGAAAAAAAAAATTGTGTCTGGACTTAGCCTAAAAAAATTCGTCATGACTTGTCAAACAGTTTTGTTTCGACGAATTTGAATAAGTCTGTAATACACATACAATGTAATGTACAATACGAACGAAATATGAAATAAAACTAAGTATCTTATAGGTCTTCCTGCTCACAGAAGAGAACATGAGGGAACATGAGGGATTCAGATGGAATAGAGGTTTCAAGTGAATCATTATGTTCATGCCACGTGCTTGCAGAGGTCTAGGAGTAGGCTATGTAGTGTCCGCTGTAGGTAGTTCCACTATTAGATAATTATTGTTATGAAAGCATCAAAATCTCAAAAACTAAACAAGATATGGAAAAATGTGTGGGGAGAATATCGTTGGACTCGATCAGGTAAACAAAAAGTTATTGGTGAAAATTTTTCATATCTCGAAAAGAAAAAAATTGTGTCTGGACTTGGCCTAAAAAAATTCGTCGTGACTTGTCGAACAGTTTCGTTTCGACGAATTTGAATAAGTCTGTAATATACATACAATGTAATGTAAAATACAAACGAAATATTAAATAAAACTAAGTATCTTATTGGTCTTCCTGCTCATAGAAGAGAACGTGAGGGAACATGAGGAATTCAGATGGAATGGGGGTTTCAAGTGAATCTTTATGTTCATGCCACGTGCTCGCGGAAGTCTACAGTAGGCTATGTAGTGTCCGCTGTAGGTAGTTCCATTATTATTTAATAATTGTTATGAAAGCATCAAAATCTCAGAAACTAAAATAGATATGGAAAAATGTGTAGGGAGAATATCGTTGGACTCGATTAGGTAAACAAAAAGTTATTGGTGAAAATTTTTCATATCTCGAAAAAAAAAAATTGTGTCTGGACTTAGCCTAAAAAAATTCGTCGTGACTTAACGAACAGTTTCGTTTCGACGAATTTGAATAAGTCTGTAATATACATACAATGTAATGTAAAATTCAAACGAAATATGAAATAAAACTAAGTATCTTATAGGTCTTCCTGGTCATAGAAGAGAACATGAGGGAACATGAGGGATTCAGATGGAATGGGGGTTTCAAGTGAATCATTATGTTCATGCCACGTGCTCGCGGAGGTCTAGAGTAGGCTATGCAGTGTCCGCTGTAGGTAGTTCCACTATTATTTAATAATTGTTATGAAAGCATCAAAATCTCAAAAACTAAACTAGATATGGAAAAATGTGTAATGAGAATATGGTTGGACTCGATCAGGTGAACAAAGACTTATTGGTGAAAATTTTTCATATCTCGAAAAAAAAAATTGTGTCTGGAAATTCGTCGTGACTTGTCGAACAGTTTCGTTTCGACGAATTTGAATATGTCCGTAATACACATACAATGTAATGTAAAATACAAACGAAATATGAAATAAAACCAAGTATCTTATAGGTCTTCCTGCTCACAGAAGAGAACAAGAGGGAACATGAGGGATTCAGATGGAATAGGGGTTTCAAGTGAATCATTATGTTCATGCCACGTGCTCGCGGAGGTCTAGAGTAGGCTATGTAGTGTCCGCTGTAGGTAGTTCCACCATTAGATAATTATTGTTATGAAAGCATCAAAATCTCAAAAACTAAACAAGATATGGAAAAATGTGTAGGGAGAATATCGTTGGACTCGATCAGGTAAACAAAAAGTTATTGGTGAAAATTTTTCATATATCGAAAAAAAAAAAATTGTGTCTGGACTTAGCCTAAAAAAATTCGTCGTGACTTGTCGAACAGTTTCGTTTCGACGAATTTGAATAAGTCTGTAATATACATACAATGTAATGTAAAATACAAACGAAATATGAAATAAAACTAAGTATCTTATTGGTCTTCCTGCTCATAGAAGAGAACATTAGGGAACATGAGGGATTCAGATGGAATGGGGGTTTCAAGTGAATCATTATGTTCATGCCACGTGCTCGCGGAAGTCTACAGTAGGCTATGTAGTGTCCGCTGTAGGTAGTTCCACTATTATTTAATAATTGTTATGAAAGCATCAAAATCTCAGAAACTAAAATAGATATGGAAAAATGTGTAGGGAGAATATCGTTGGACTCGATTAGGTAAACAAAAAGTTATTGGCGAAAATTTTTCATATCCCGAAAAAAAAAATTGTGTCTGGACTTAGCCTAAAAAAATTCGTCGTGACTTGTCGAACAGTTTCGTTTCGACGAATTTGAATAAGTCCGTATTATACACACAATATAATGTAAAATACAAACGAAATAGCTTAGTATAATCTGAAAGGTCTTCCTGCTCTCAGAGAGATCATAGGCATTTTGCTCATGAGGGATTCAGATAAAATTGGGGTTTCAAGTGAATCATTATGTTCATGCCACGTGCTCGCGGAGGTCTAGAGTAGGCTATGTAGTGTCCGCTGTAGGTAGTTCCACTATTAGGTAATTATTGTTATTAAAGCATCAAAATCTCAAAAACTAAACTAGATATGGAAAAATGTGTGGGGAGAATATCGTTGGACTCGATCAGGTAAACAAAAAGTTATTTGTGAAAATTTTTCATATCTCGAAAAAAAAAATTGTGTCTGGACTTAGCCTAAAAAAATTCGTCGTGACTTGTCGAACAGTTTCGTTTCGACGAATTTGAATAAGTCCGTATTATACACACAATATAATGTAAAATACAAACGAAATAGCTTAGTATAATCTGAAAGGTCTTCCTGCTCTCAGAGAGATCATAGGCATTTTGCTCATGAGGGATTCAGATGAAATTGGGGTTTCAAGTGAATCATTATGTTCATGCCACGTGCTCGCAGAGGTCTACAGTAGGCTATGTGGTGTCCGCTGTAGGTAGTTCCACTATTATTTAATAATTGTTATGAAAGCATCAAAATCTCAGAAACTAAAATAGATATGGAAAAATGTGTAGGGAGAATATCGTTGGACTCGATCAGGTAAACAAAAAGTTACTGGTGAAAATTTTTCATATCTCGAAAAAAAAAAATTGTCTGGACTTAGCCTAAAAAAATTCGTCGTGACTTGTCGAACAGTTTCGTTTCGACGAATTTGAATAAGTCTGTAATATACATACAATGTAATGTAAAATACAAACGAAATATTAAATAAAACTAAGTATCTTATTGGTCTTCCTGGTCATAGAAGAGAACATGAGGGAACATGAGGGATTCAGATGGAATGGGGGTTTCAAGTGAATCATTATGTTCATGCCACGTGCTCGCAGAGGTCTACAGTAGGCTATGTAGTGTCCGCTGTAGGTATTTCCACTATTAGGTTATTATTGTTAGGAAAGCATCAAAATCTCAAAAACTGAACTAGATATGGAAAAATGTGTAGAGAGAATATTGTTGGACTCGATTAGGTAAACAAAAAGTTATTGATGAAAATTTTTCATATCTCGAAAAAAAAAAATTGTGTCTGGACTTAGCCTAAAAAAATTCGTCATGACTTGTCGAACAGTTTCGTTTCGACGAATTTGAATAAGTCCGTATAACACATACAATGTAATGTAAAATACAAACGAAATATGAAATAAAACTAAGTATCTTATTGGTCTTCCTGCTCATAGAAGAGAACATGAGGGAACATGAGGGATTCAGATGGAATGGGGGTTTCAAGTGAATCATTATGTTCATGCCACGTGCTCGCGGATGTCTACAGTAGGCTAGGTAGTGTCCGCTGTAGGTAGTTCCACTATTATTTAATAATTGTTATGAAAGCATCAAAATCTCAGAAACTAAAATAGATATGGAAAAATGTGTAGGGAGAATATCGTTGGACTCGATTAGGTAAACAAAAAGTTATTTGTGAAAATTTTTCATATCTCGAAAAAAAAAATTGTGTCTTGACTTAGCCTAAAAAAATTCGTCGTGACTTGTCGAACAGTTTCGTTTCGACGAATTTGAATAAGTCCGTAATACACATACAATGTAATGTAAAATACAAACGAAATATGAAATAAAACCAAGTATCTTATAGGTCTTCCTGCTCACAGAAGAGAACAAGAGGGAACATGAGGGATTCAGATGGAATAGGGGTTTCAAGTGAATCATTATGTTCATGCCACGTGCTCGCGGAGGTCTAGAGTAGGCTATGTAGTGTCCGCTGTAGGTAGTTCCACCATTAGATAATTATTGTTATGAAAGCATCAAAATCTCAAAAACTAAACAAGATATGAAAAAAATGTGTAGGGAGAATATCGTTGGACTCGATCAGGTAAACAAAAAGTTATTGGTGAAAATTTTTCATATCTCGAAAAAAAAAAAATTGTGTCTGGACTTAGCCTAAAAAAATTCGTCGTGACTTGTCGAACAGTTTCGTTTCGACGAATTTGAATAAGTCCGTATTATACACACAATATAATGTAAAATACAAACGAAATAGCTTAGTATAATCTGAAAGGTCTTCCTGCTCTCAGAGAGATCATAGGCATTTTGCTCATGAGGGATTCAGATAAAATTGGGGTTTCAAGTGAATCATTATGTTCATGCCACGTGCTCGCGGAGGTCTAGAGTAGGCTATGTAGTGTCCGCTGTAGGTAGTTCCACTATTAGGTAATTATTGTTATTAAAGCATCAAAATCTCAAAAACTAAACTAGATATGGAAAAATGTGTGGGGAGAATATCGTTGGACTCGATCAGGTAAACAAAAAGTTATTTGTGAAAATTTTTCATATCTCGAAAAAAAAAATTGTGTCTGGACTTAGCCTAAAAAAATTCGTCGTGACTTGTCGAACAGTTTCGTTTCGACGAATTTGAATAAGTCCGTATTATACACACAATATAATGTAAAATACAAACGAAATAGCTTAGTATAATCTGAAAGGTCTTCCTGCTCTCAGAGAGATCATAGGCATTTTGCTCATGAGGGATTCAGATGAAATTGGGGTTTCAAGTGAATTATGTTCATGCCACGTGCTCGCGGAGGTCTAGAGTAGGCTATGTAGTGTCCGCTGTCCACTATTAGATAATTATTGTAATGAAAGCATCAAAATCTCAAAAACTAAACTAGATATGGAAAAATGTGTAATGAGAATATCGTTGGACTCTATCAGGTGCACAAAAACTTATTGGTGAAAATTTTTCATATCTCGAAAAAAAAAAATTGTGTCTGGACTTAGCCTAAAAAAATTCGTCGTGACATGACGAACAGTTTCGTTTCGACGAATTTGAATAAGTCCGTATTATACACGCAATATAATGTAAAATACAAACGAAATAGCTTAGTATAATCTAAAATGTCTTTCTGCTCTCAGAAGAGATCATAGGCATTTTGCTCATGAGGGATTCAGATGAAATGGGGGTTTCAAGTGAATCATTATGTTCATGCCACGTGCTCGCAGAGGTCTACAGTAGGCTATGTAGTGTCCGCTGTAGGTAGTTCCACTATTGGGTTATTACTGTTACGAAAGCATCAAAATCTCAAAAACTAAACTAGATATGGAAAAATGTGTAGGGAGAATATCGTTTGACTCGATCAGGTAAACAAAAAGTTATTGGTGAAAATTTTTCATATCTCGAAAAAAAAATTGTGTCTGGACTTGGCCTAAAAAAATTCGTCATGACTTGTCGAACAGTTTCGTTTCGACGAATTTGAATAAGTCCGTATAACACATACAATGTAATGTAAAATACAAACGAAATATGAAATAAAACTAAGTATCTTATTGGTCTTCCTGCTCATAGAAGAGAACATGAGGGAACATGAGGGATTCAGATGGAATGGGGGTTTCAAGTGAATCATTATGTTCATGCCACGTGCTCGCGGATGTCTACAGTAGGCTAGGTAGTGTCCGCTGTAGGTAGTTCCACTATTATTTAATAATTGTTATGAAAGCATCAAAATCTCAGAAACTAAAATAGATATGGAAAAATGTGTAGGGAGAATATCGTTGGACTCGATTAGGTAAACAAAAAGTTATTTGTGAAAATTTTTCATATCTCGAAAAAAAAAATTGTGTCTTGACTTAGCCTAAAAAAATTCGTCGTGACTTGTCGAACAGTTTCGTTTCGACGAATTTGAATAAGTCCGTAATACACATACAATGTAATGTAAAATACAAACGAAATATGAAATAAAACCAAGTATCTTATAGGTCTTCCTGCTCACAGAAGAGAACAAGAGGGAACATGAGGGATTCAGATGGAATAGGGGTTTCAAGTGAATCATTATGTTCATGCCACGTGCTCGCGGAGGTCTAGAGTAGGCTATGTAGTGTCCGCTGTAGGTAGTTCCACCATTAGATAATTATTGTTATGAAAGCATCAAAATCTCAAAAACTAAACAAGATATGGAAAAATGTGTAGGGAGAATATCGTTGGACTCGATCAGGTAAACAAAAAGTTATTGGTGAAAATTTTTCATATCTCGAAAAAAAAAAAATTGTGTCTGGACTTAGCCTAAAAAAATTCGTCGTGACTTGTCGAACAGTTTCGTTTCGACGAATTTGAATAAGTCCGTATTATACACACAATATAATGTAAAATACAAACGAAATAGCTTAGTATAATCTGAAAGGTCTTCCTGCTCTCAGAGAGATCATAGGCATTTTGCTCATGAGGGATTCAGATAAAATTGGGGTTTCAAGTGAATCATTATGTTCATGCCACGTGCTCGCGGAGGTCTAGAGTAGGCTATGTAGTGTCCGCTGTAGGTAGTTCCACTATTAGGTAATTATTGTTATTAAAGCATCAAAATCTCAAAAACTAAACTAGATATGGAAAAATGTGTGGGGAGAATATCGTTGGACTCGATCAGGTAAACAAAAAGTTATTTGTGAAAATTTTTCATATCTCGAAAAAAAAAATTGTGTCTGGACTTAGCCTAAAAAAATTCGTCGTGACTTGTCGAACAGTTTCGTTTCGACGAATTTGAATAAGTCCGTATTATACACACAATATAATGTAAAATACAAACGAAATAGCTTAGTATAATCTGAAAGGTCTTCCTGCTCTCAGAGAGATCATAGGCATTTTGCTCATGAGGGATTCAGATGAAATTGGGGTTTCAAGTGAATTATGTTCATGCCACGTGCTCGCGGAGGTCTAGAGTAGGCTATGTAGTGTCCGCTGTCCACTATTAGATAATTATTGTAATGAAAGCATCAAAATCTCAAAAACTAAACTAGATATGGAAAAATGTGTAATGAGAATATCGTTGGACTCTATCAGGTGCACAAAAACTTATTGGTGAAAATTTTTCATATCTCGAAAAAAAAAAATTGTGTCTGGACTTGGCCTAAAAAAATTCGTCGTGACTTGTCGAACAGTTTCGTTTCGACGAATTTGAATAAGTCCGTATTATACACACAATATAATGTAAAATACAAACGAAATAGCTTAGTATAATCTGAAAGGTCTTCCTGCTCTCAGAGAGATCATAGGCATTTTGCTCATGAGGGATTCAGATGAAATTGGGGTGTCAAGTGAATCATTATGTTCATGCCACCTTCTCGCAGAGGTCTACAGTAGGCTATGTAGTGTCCGCTGTAGGTAGTTCCACTATTAGGTAATTATTGTTACGAAAGCATCAAAATCTCAAAAACTAAACTAGATATCGAAAAATGTGTAGATAGAATATCGTTGGACTCGATTAGGTAAACAAAAAGTTATTGGTGAAAATTTTTCATATTCCGAAAAAAAAAATTGTGTCTGGACTTGGCCTAAAAAAATTCGTCGTGACTTGTCGAACAGTTTCGTTTCGACGAATTTGAATAAGTCCGTAATACACATACAATGTAACGTAAAATACAAACGAAATATGAAATAAAACTAAGTATCTTATTGGTCTTCCTGCTCATAGAAGAGAACGTGAGGGAACATGAGGAATTCAGATGGAATGGGGGTTTCAAGTGAATCATTATATTCATGCCACATGCTCGCAGAGGTCTACAGTAGGCTATGTAGTGTCCGCTGTAGGTATTTCCACTATTAGGTTATTATTGTTATGAAAGCATCAAAATCTCAAAAACTAAACTAGATATGGAAAAATGTGTAGAGAGAATATCGTTGGACTCGATCAGATAAACAAAAAGTTATTGATGAAAATTTTTCATATTTCGAAAAAAAAAATTGTGTCTGGACTTGGCCTAAAAAAATTCGTCATGACTTGTCGAACAGTTTCCTTTCGACGAATTTGAATAAGTCCGTAATACACATACAATGTAATGTAAAATACAAACGAAATATGAAATAAAACTAAGTATCTTATAGGTCTTCCTGCTCACAGAAGAGAACATGAGGGATTCAGATGAAATTGGGGTTTCAAGTGAATCATTATGTTCATGCCACGTGCTCGCAGAGGTCTACAGTAGGCTATGTAGTGTCCGCTGTAGGTAGTTCCACTATTATTTAATAATTGTTATGAAAGCATCAAAATCTCAGAAACTAAAATAGATATGGAAAAATGTGTAGGGAAAATATCGTTGGACTCGATTAGGTAAACAAAAAGTTATTGGTGAAAATTTTTCACATCCCGAAAAAAAAAATTGTGTCTGGTTTTAGCCTAAAAAAATTCGTCGTGACTTGTCGAACAGTTTCGTTTCGACGAATTTGAATAAGTCCGTATTATACACAAAATATAATGTAAAATACAAACGAAATAGCTTAGTGTAATGTAAAATGGCTTCCTGCTCTCAGAAGAGATCATAGGCATTTTGCTCATGAGGGATTCAGATGAAATTGGGCTTTCAAGTGAATCATTAGGTTCATGCCACGTTCTCACAGAGGTCTACAGTAGGCTATGTAGTGTCCGCTGTAGGTAGTTCCACTATTAGGTTATTACTGTTACGAAAGCATCAAAATCTCAAAAACTAAACTAGATATGGATAAATGTGTAGGGAGAATATCGTTTGACTCGATCAGGTAAACATAAAGTTATTGGTGAAAATTTTTCATATCTCGAAAAAAAAATTTGTGTCTGTACTTAGCCTAAAAAAATTCGTCATGACTTGTCGAACAGTTTCGTTTCGACGAATTTGAATAAGTCCGTAATACACATACAATGTAACGTAAAATACAAACGAAATATGAAATAAAACTAAGTATCTTATTGGTCTTCCTGCTCATAGAAGAGAACGTGAGGGAACATGAGGAATTCAGATGGAATGGGGGTTTCAAGTGAATCATTATGTTCATGCCACGTGCTCGCAGAGGTCTACATTAGGCTATGTAGTGTCCGCTGTAGGTATTTCCACTATTAGGTTATTATTGTTATGAAAGCATCAAAATCTCAAAAACTAAACTAGATATGGAATAATGTGTAGAGAGAATATCGTTGGACTCGATCAGGTAAACAAAAAGTTATTTGTGAAAATTTTTCATATCTCGAAAAAAAAAATTGTGTCTGGACTTAGCCTAAAAAAATTCGTCGTGACTTGTCGAACAGTTTCGTTTCGACGAATTTGAATAAGTCCGTATTATACACACAATATAATGTAAAATACAAACGAAATAGCTTAGTATAATCTGAAAGGTCTTCCTGCTCTTAGAGAGATCATAGGCATTTTGCTCATGAGGGATTCAGATGAAATTGGGGTTTCAAGTGAATCATTATGTTCATGCCACGTGCTCGCGGAGGTCTAGAGTAGGCTATGTAGTGTCCGCTGTAGGTAGTTCCACTATTAGGTAATTATTGTTATGAAAGCATCAAAATCTCAAAAACTAAAATAGATATGGAAAAATGTGTGGGGAGAATATCGTTATACTCGATCAGGTAAACAAAAAGTTATTTGTGAAAATTTTTCATATCTCGAAAAAAAAAATTGTGTCTGGACTTGGCCTAAAAAAATTCGTCGTGACTTGTCGAACAGTTTCGTTTCGACGAATTTGAATAAGTCCGTAATATACATACAATGTAATGTAAAATACAAACGAAATATGAAATAAAACTAAGTATCTTATAGGTCTTCCTGCTCACAGAAGAGAACATGAGGGAACATGAGGGATTCAGATGGAATAGAGGTTTCAAGTGAATCATTATGTTCATGCCACGTGCTCGCGGAGGTCTAGGAGTAGGCTATGTAGTGTCCGCTGTAGGTAGTTCCACTATTATTTAATAATTGTTATGAAAGCATCAAAATCTCAGAAACTAAACTAGATATGGAAAAATGTGTGGGGAGAATATCGTTGGACTCGATCAGGTAAACAAAAAGTTATTTGTGAAAATTTTTCATATCTCGAAAAAAAAAATTGTGTCTGGACTTAGCCTAAAAAAATTCGTCATGACTTGTCAAATAGTTTCGTTTCGACGAATTTGAATAAGTCCGTAATACACATACAATGTAATGTAAAATACGAACGAAATATGAAATAAAACTAAGTATCTTATAGGTCTTCCTGCTCACAGAAGAGAACATGAGGGAACATGAGGGATTCAGATGGAATAGAGGTTTCAAGTGAATCATTATGTTCATGCCACGTGCTCGCGGAGGTCTAGGAGTAGGCTATGTAGTGTCCGCTGTAGGTAGTTCCACTATTAGATAATTATTGTTATGAAAGCATCAAAATCTAAAAAACTAAACAAGATATGGAAAAATGTGTAGGGAGAATATCGTTGTACTCGATAAGGTAAACAAAAAGTTATTGGTGAAAATTTTTCATATCTCGAAAAGAAAAAAATTGTGTCTGGACTTGGCCTAAAAAAATTCGTCGTGACTTGTCGAACAGTTTCGTTTCGACGAATTTGGATAAGTCTGTAATATACATACAATGTAATGTAAAATACAAACGAAATATTAAATAAAACTAAGTGTCTTATTGGTCTTCCTGCTCATAGAAGAGAACGTGAGGGAACATGAGGAATTCAGATGGAATGGGGGTTTCAAGTGAATCATTATGTTCATGCCACATGCTCGCAGAGGTTTACAGTAGGCTATGTAGTGTCCGCTGTAGGTAGTTCCACTATTAGGTAATTATTGTTATGAAAGCATCAAAATCTCAAAAACTAAACTAGATATGGAAAAATGTGTAGAGAGAATATCGTTGGACTCGATCAGATAAACAAAAAGTTATTGATGAAAATTTTTCATATCTCGAAAAAAAAATTGTGTCTGGACTTAGCCTAAAAAATTTCGTCATGACTTGTCGAACAGTTTCGTTTCGACGAATTTGAATAAGTCCGTAATACACATACAATGTAATGTAAAATACAAACGAAATATGAAATAAAACTAAGTATCTTATAGGTCTTCCTGCTCACAGAAGAGAACATGAGGGAACATGAGGGATTCAGATGGAACGGGGGTTTCAAGTGAATCTTTATGTTCATGCCACGTGCTCGCGGAAGTCTACAGTAGGCTATGTAGTGTCCGCTGTAGGTAGTTCCACTATTATTTAATAATTGTTATGAAAGCATCAAAATATCAGAAACTAAAATAGATATGGAAAAGTGTGTAGGGAGAATATCGTTGGACTCGATCAGGTGAACAAAAAGTTATTGATGAAAATTTTTCATATCTCGAAAAAAAAAATTGTGTCTGGTTAGCCTAAAAAAATTCGTCATGACTTGTCGAACAGTTTCGTTTCGACGAATTTGAATAAGTCCGTAATACACATACAATGTAATGTAAAATACAAACGAAATATGAAATAAAACTAAGTATCTTATAGGTCTTCCTGCTCACAGAAGAGAACATGAGGGATTCAGATGAAATTGGGGTTTCAAGTGAATCATTATGTTCATACCACGTGCTCGCAGAGGTCTACAGTAGGCTATGTAGTGTCCGCTGTAGGTAGTTCCACTATTATTTAATAATTGTTATGAAAGCATCAAAATCTCAGAAACTAAAATAGATATGGAAAAATGTGTAGGGAAAATATCGTTGGACTCGATTAGGCAAACAAAAAGTTATTGGTGAAAATTTTTCACATCCCGAAAAAAAAAATTGTGTCTGGACTTTGCCTAAAAAAATTCGTCGTGACTTGTCGAACAGTTTCGTTTCGACGAATTTGAATAAGTCCGTATTATACACACAATATAATGTAAAATACAAACGAAATAGCTTAGTATAATCTGAAAGGTCTTCCTGCTCTCAGAGAGATCATAGGCATTTTGCTCATGAGGGATTCAGATGAAATTGGGGTGTCAAGTGAATCATTATGTTCATGCCACCTTCTCGCAGAGGTCTACAGTAGGCTATGTAGTGTCCGCTGTAGGTAGTTCCACTATTAGGTTATTACTGTTACGAAAGCATCAAAATCTCAAAAACTAAACTAGATATGGAAAAATGTGTAGGGAGAATATCGTTTGACTCGATCAGGTAAACATAAAGTTATTGGTGAAAATTTTTCATATCTCGAAAAAAAAAAATTGTGTCTGGACTTAGCCTAAAAAAATTCGTCATGACTTGTCGAACAGTTTCGTTTCGACGAATTTGAATAAGTCCGTATAACACATACAATGTAATGTAAAATACAAACGAAATATGAAATAAAACTAAGTATCTTATTGGTCTTCCTGCTCATAGAAGAGAACATGAGGGAACATGAGGGATTCAGATGGAATGGGGGTTTCAAGTGAATCATTATGTTCATGCCACGTGCTCGCGGATGTCTACAGTAGGCTAGGTAGTGTCCGCTGTAGGTAGTTCCACTATTATTTAATAATTGTTATGAAAGCATCAAAATCTCAGAAACTAAAATAGATATGGAAAAATGTGTAGGGAGAATATCGTTGGACTCGATTAGGTAAACAAAAAGTTATTTGTGAAAATTTTTCATATCTCGAAAAAAAAAATTGTGTCTTGACTTAGCCTAAAAAAATTCGTCGTGACTTGTCGAACAGTTTCGTTTCGACGAATTTGAATAAGTCCGTAATACACATACAATGTAATGTAAAATACAAACGAAATATGAAATAAAACGAAGTATCTTATAGGTCTTCCTGCTCACAGAAGAGAACAAGAGGGAACATGAGGGATTCAGATGGAATAGGGGTTTCAAGTGAATCATTATGTTCATGCCACGTGCTCGCGGAGGTCTAGAGTAGGCTATGTAGTGTCCGCTGTAGGTAGTTCCACCATTAGATAATTATTGTTATGAAAGCATCAAAATCTCAAAAACTAAACAAGATATGGAAAAATGTGTAGGGAGAATATCGTTGGACTCGATCAGGTAAACAAAAAGTTATTGGTGAAAATTTTTCATATCTCGAAAAAAAAAAAATTGTGTCTGGACTTAGCCTAAAAAAATTCGTCGTGACTTGTCGAACAGTTTCGTTTCGACGAATTTGAATAAGTCTGTAATATACATACAATGTAATGTAAAATACAAACGAAATATGAAATAAAACTAAGTATCTTATTGGTCTTCCTGCTCATAGAAGAGAACATTAGGGAACATGAGGGATTCAGATGGAATGGGGGTTTCAAGTGAATCATTATGTTCATGCCACGTGCTCGCGGAAGTCTACAGTAGGCTATGTAGTGTCCGCTGTAGGTAGTTCCACTATTATTTAATAATTGTTATGAAAGCATCAAAATCTCAGAAACTAAAATAGATATGGAAAAATGTGTAGGGAGAATATCGTTGGACTCGATTAGGTAAACAAAAAGTTATTGGCGAAAATTTTTCATATCCCGAAAAAAAAAATTGTGTCTGGACTTAGCCTAAAAAAATTCGTCGTGACTTGTCGAACAGTTTCGTTTCGACGAATTTGAATAAGTCCGTATTATACACACAATATAATGTAAAATACAAACGAAATAGCTTAGTATAATCTGAAAGGTCTTCCTGCTCTCAGAGAGATCATAGGCATTTTGCTCATGAGGGATTCAGATAAAATTGGGGTTTCAAGTGAATCATTATGTTCATGCCACGTGCTTGCGGAGGTCTAGAGTAGGCTATGTAGTGTCCGCTGTAGGTAGTTCCACTATTAGGTAATTATTGTTATTAAAGCATCAAAATCTCAAAAACTAAACTAGATATGGAAAAATGTGTAGGGAGAATATCGTTGGACTCGATCAGGTAAACAAAAAGTTATTGGTGAAAATTTTTCATATCTCGAAAAGAAAAAAATTGTGTCTGGACTTAGCCTAAAAAAATTCGTCGTGACTTGTCGAACAGTTTCGTTTCGACGAATTTGAATAAGTCCGTATTATACACAAAATATAATGTAAAATACAAACGAAATAGCTTAGTATAATCTGAAAGGTCTTCCTGCTCTCAGAGAGATCATAGGCATTTTGCTCATGAGGGATTCAGATAAAATTGGGGTTTCAAGTGAATCATTATGTTCATGCCACGTGCTCGCGGAGGTCTAGAGTAGGCTATGTAGTGTCCGCTGTAGGTAGTTCCACTATTAGGTAATTATTGTTATTAAAGCATCAAAATCTCAAAAACTAAACTAGATATGGAAAAATGTGTGGGGAGAATATCGTTGGACTCGATCAGGTAAACAAAAAGTTATTTGTGAAAATTTTTCATATCTCGAAAAAAAAAATTGTGTCTGGACTTAGCCTAAAAAAATTCGTCGTGACTTGTCGAACAGTTTCGTTTCGACGAATTTGAATAAGTCCGTATTATACACACAATATAATGTAAAATACAAACGAAATAGCTTAGTATAATCTGAAAGGTCTTCCTGCTCTCAGAGAGATCATAGGCATTTTGCTCATGAGGGATTCAGATGAAATTGGGGTTTCAAGTGAATCATTATGTTCATGCCACGTGCTCGCAGAGGTCTACAGTAGGCTATGTGGTGTCCGCTGTAGGTAGTTCCACTATTATTTAATAATTGTTATGAAAGCATCAAAATCTCAGAAACTAAAATAGATATGGAAAAATGTGTAGGGAGAATATCGTTGGACTCGATCAGGTAAACAAAAAGTTACTGGTGAAAATTTTTCATATCTCGAAAAAAAAAAATTGTCTGGACTTAGCCTAAAAAAATTCATCGTGACTTGTCGAACAGTTTCGTTTCGACGAATTTGAATAAGTCTGTAATATACATACAATGTAATGTAAAATACAAACGAAATATTAAATAAAACTAAGTATCTTATTGGTCTTCCTGGTCATAGAAGAGAACATGAGGGAACATGAGGGATTCAGATGGAATGGGGGTTTCAAGTGAATCATTATGTTCATGCCACGTGCTCGCAGAGGTCTACAGTAGGCTATGTAGTGTCCGCTGTAGGTATTTCCACTATTAGGTTATTATTGTTAGGAAAGCATCAAAATCTCAAAAACTGAACTAGATATGGAAAAATGTGTAGAGAGAATATTGTTGAACTCGATTAGGTAAACAAAAAGTTATTGATGAAAATTTTTCATATCTCGAAAAAAAAAAATTGTGTCTGGACTTAGCCTAAAAAAATTCGTCATGACTTGTCGAACAGTTTCGTTTCGACGAATTTGAATAAGTCCGTATAACACATACAATGTAATGTAAAATACAAACGAAATATGAAATAAAACTAAGTATCTTATTGGTCTTCCTGCTCATAGAAGAGAACATGAGGGAACATGAGGGATTCAGATGGAATGGGGGTTTCAAGTGAATCATTATGTTCATGCCACGTGCTCGCGAATGTCTACAGTAGGCTAGGTAGTGTCCGCTGTAGGTAGTTCCACTATTATTTAATAATTGTTATGAAAGCATCAAAATCTCAGAAACTAAAATAGATATGGAAAAATGTGTAGGGAGAATATCGTTGGACTCGATTAGGTAAACAAAAAGTTATTTGTGAAAATTTTTCATATCTCGAAAAAAAAAATTGTGTCTTGACTTAGCCTAAAAAAATTCGTCGTGACTTGTCGAACAGTTTCGTTTCGACGAATTTGAATAAGTCCGTAATACACATACAATGTAATGTAAAATACAAACGAAATATGAAATAAAACCAAGTATCTTATAGGTCTTCCTGCTCACAGAAGAGAACAAGAGGGAACATGAGGGATTCAGATGGAATAGGGGTTTCAAGTGAATCATTATGTTCATGCCACGTGCTCGCGGAGGTCTAGAGTAGGCTATGTAGTGTCCGCTGTAGGTAGTTCCACCATTAGATAATTATTGTTATGAAAGCATCAAAATCTCAAAAACTAAACAAGATATGGAAAAATGTGTAGGGAGAATATCGTTGGACTCGATCAGGTAAACAAAAAGTTATTGGTGAAAATTTTTCATATCTCGAAAAAAAAAAAATTGTGTCTGGACTTAGCCTAAAAAAATTCGTCGTGACTTGTCGAACAGTTTCGTTTCGACGAATTTGAATAAGTCTGTAATATACATACAATGTAATGTAAAATACAAACGAAATATGAAATAAAACTAAGTATCTTATTGGTCTTCCTGCTCATAGAAGAGAACATTAGGGAACATGAGGGATTCAGATGGAATGGGGGTTTCAAGTGAATCATTATGTTCATGCCACGTGCTCGCGGAAGTCTACAGTAGGCTATGTAGTGTCCGCTGTAGGTAGTTCCACTATTATTTAATAATTGTTATGAAAGCATCAAAATCTCAGAAACTAAAATAGATATGGAAAAATGTGTAGGGAGAATATCGTTGGACTCGATTAGGTAAACAAAAAGTTATTGGCGAAAATTTTTCATATCCCGAAAAAAAAAATTGTGTCTGGACTTAGCCTAAAAAAATTCGTCGTGACTTGTCGAACAGTTTCGTTTCGACGAATTTGAATAAGTCCGTATTATACACACAATATAATGTAAAATACAAACGAAATAGCTTAGTATAATCTGAAAGGTCTTCCTGCTCTCAGAGAGATCATGGGCATTTTGCTCATGAGGGATTCAGATAAAATTGGGGTTTCAAGTGAATCATTCTGTTCATGCCACCTTCTCGCAGAAGTCTTCAGTAGGCTATGTAGTGTCCGCTGTAGGTAGTTCCACTATTGGGTTATTACTGTTATGAAAGCATCAAAATCTCAAAAACTAAACTAGATATGGAAAAATGTGTGGGGAGAATATCGTTGGACTCGATCAGGTAAACAAAAAGTTTTTTTTGAAAATTTTTCATATCTCGAAAAAAAAAATTGTGTCTGGACTTAGCCTAAAAAAATTCGTCGTGACTTGTCGAACAGTTTCGTTTCGACGAATTTGAATAAGTCCGTATTATACACACAATATAATGTAAAATACAAACGAAATAGCTTAGTATAATCTGAAAGGTCTTCCTGCTCTCAGAGAGATCATAGGCATTTTGCTCATGAGGGATTCAGATGAAATTGGGGTTTCAAGTGAATTATGTTCATGCCACGTGCTCGCGGAGGTCTAGAGTAGGCTATGTAGTGTCCGCTGTCCACTATTAGATAATTATTTTAATGAAAGCATCAAAATCTCAAAAACTAAACTAGATATGGAAAAATGTGTAATGAGAATATCGTTGGACTCTATCAGGTGCACAAAAACTTATTGGTGAAAATTTTTCATATCTCGAAAAAAAAAAATTGTGTCTGGACTTAGCCTAAAAAAATTCGTCGTGACATGACGAACAGTTTCGTTTCGACGAATTTGAATAAGTCCGTATTATACACGCAATATAATGTAAAATACAAACGAAATAGCTTAGTATAATCTAAAATGTCTTTCTGCTCTCAGAAGAGATCATAGGCATTTTGCTCATGAGGGATTCAGATGAAATGGGGGTTTCAAGTGAATCATTATGTTCATGCCACGTGCTCGCAGAGGTCTACAGTAGGCTATGTAGTGTCCGCTGTAGGTAGTTCCACTATTGGGTTATTACTGTTACGAAAGCATCAAAATCTCAAAAACTAAACTAGATATGGAAAAATGTGTAGGGAGAATATCGTTTGACTCGATCAGGTAAACAAAAAGTTATTGGTGAAAATTTTTCATATCTCGAAAAAAAAATTGTGTCTGGACTTGGCCTAAAAAAATTCGTCATGACTTGTCGAACAGTTTGGTTTCGACGAATTTGAATAAGTCCGTAATACACATACAATGTTATGTAAAATACAAACGAAATTATGAAATAAAACTAAGTATCTTATAGGTCTTCCTGCTCACAGAAGAGAACATGAGGGAACATGAGGGATTCAGATGGAATAGGGGTTTCAAGTGAATCATTATGTTCATGCCACGTGCTCGCGGAGGTCTAGAGTAGGCTATGTAGTGTCCGCTGTCCACTATTAGATAATTATTGTAATGAAAGCATCAAAATCTCAAAAACTAAACAAGATATGGAAAAATGTGTAGGGAGAATATCGTTGGACTCGATCAGGTGAACAAAAACTTATTGGTGAAAATTTTTCATACCTCGAAAAAAAAAATTGTGTCTGGACTTAGCCTAAAAAAATTCGTCGTGACTTGTCGAACAGTTTCGTTTCGACGAATTTGAATAAGTCCGTAATACACATACAATGTAATGTAAAATACGAACGAAATATGAAATAAAACTAATTATCTTATAGGCCTTCCTGCTCACAGAAGAGAACATGAGGGAACATGAGGGATTCAGATGGAATAGAGGTTTCAAGTGAATCATTATGTTCATGCCACGTGCTCGCGGAGGTCTAGGAGTAGGTTATGTAGTGTCCGCTGTAGGTAGTTCCACTATTAGATAATTATTGTTATGAAAGCATCAAAATCTCAAAAACTAAACAAGATATGGAAAAATGTGTAGGGAGAATATCGTTGGACTCGATCAGGTAAACAAAAAGTTATTGGTGAAAATTTTTCATATCTCGAAAAGAAAAAAATTGTGTCTGGACTTGGCCTAAAAAAATTCGTCGTGACTTGTCGAACAGTTTCGTTTCGACGAATTTGAATAAGTCTGTAATATACATATAATGTAATGTAAAATACAAACGAAATATTAAATAAAACTAAGTATCTTATTGGTCTTCCTGCTCATAGAAGAGAACGTGAGGGAACATGAGGAATTCAGATGGAATGGGGGTTTCAAGTGAATCATTATGTTCATGCCACATGCTCGCAGAGGTCTACAGTAGGCTATGTAGTGTCCGCTGTAGGTAGTTCCACTATTAGGTAATTATTGTTACGAAAGCATCAAAATCTCAAAAACTAAACTAGATATGGAAAAATGTGTAGAGAGAATATCGTTGGACTCGATCAGATAAACAAAAAGTTATTGATGAAAATTTTTCATATCTCGAAAAAAAAAATTGTGTCCGGACTTAGCCTAAAAAAATTCGTCATGACTTGTCGAACAGTTTCGTTTCGACGAATTTGAATAAGTCCGTAATACACATACAATGTAATGTAAAATACAAACGAAATATGAAATAAAACTAAGTATCTTATAGGTCTTCCTGCTCACAGAAGAGAACATGAGGGATTCAGATGAAATTGGGGTTTCAAGTGAATCATTATGTTCATGCCACGTGCTCGCAGAGGTCTACAGTAGGCTATGTAGTGTCCGCTGTAGGTAGTTCCACTATTATTTAATAATTGTTATGAAAGCATCAAAATCTCAGAAACTAAAATAGATATGGAAAAATGTGTAGGGAAAATATCGTTGGACTCGATTAGGTAAACAAAAAGTTATTGGTGAAAATTTTTCACATCCCGAAAAAAAAAATTGTGTCTGGACTTAGCCTAAAAAAATTCGTCGTGACTTGTCGAACAGTTTCGTTTCGACGAATTTGAATAAGTCCGTATTATACACAAAATATAATGTAAAATACAAACGAAATAGCTTAGTGTAATGTAAAATGGCTTCCTGCTCTCAGAAGAGATCATAGGCATTTTGCTCATGAGGGATTCAGATGAAATTGGGCTTTCAAGTGAATCATTAGGTTCATGCCACGTTCTCACAGAGGTCTACAGTAGGCTATGTAGTGTCTGCTGTAGGTAGTTCCACTATTAGGTTATTACTGTTACGAAAGCATCAAAATCTCAAAAACTAAACTAGATATGGATAAATGTGTAGGGAGAATATCGTTTGACTCGATCAGGTAAACATAAAGTTATTGGTGAAAATTTTTCATATCTCGAAAAAAAAATTTGTGTCTGTACTTAGCCTAAAAAAATTCGTCATGACTTGTCGAACAGTTTCGTTTCGACGAATTTGAATAAGTCCGTAATACACATACAATGTAACGTAAAATACAAACGAAATATGAAATAAAACTAAGTATCTTATTGGTCTTCCTGCTCACAGAAGAGAACATGAGGGAACATGAGGGATTCAGATGGAATAGAGGTTTCAAGTGAATCATTATGTTCATGCCACGTGCTCGCAGAGGTTTACAGTAGGCTATGTAGTGTCCGCTGTAGGTAGTTCCACTATTAGGTAATTATTGTTATGAAAGCATCAAAATCTAAAAAACTAAACAAGATATGGAAAAATGTGTAGGGAGAATATCGTTGTACTCGATAAGGTAAACAAAAAGTTATTGGTGAAAATTTTTCATATCTCGAAAAGAAAAAAATTGTGTCTGGACTTGGCCTAAAAAAATTCGTCGTGACTTGTCGAACAGTTTCGTTTCGACGAATTTGAATAAGTCTGTAATATACATACAATGTAATGTAAAATACAAACGAAATATTAAATAAAACTAAGTGTCTTATTGGTCTTCCTGCTCATAGAAGAGAACGTGAGGGAACATGAGGAATTCAGATGGAATGGGGGTTTCAAGTGAATCATTATGTTCATGCCACATGCTCGCAGAGGTTTACAGTAGGCTATGTAGTGTCCGCTGTAGGTAGTTCCACTATTAGGTAATTATTGTTATGAAAGCATCAAAATCTCAAAAACTAAACTAGATATGGAAAAATGTGTAGAGAGAATATCGTTGGACTCGATCAGATAAACAAAAAGTTATTGATGAAAATTTTTCATATCTCGAAAAAAAAATTGTGTCTGGACTTAGCCTAAAAAATTTCGTCATGACTTGTCGAACAGTTTCGTTTCGACGAATTTGAATAAGTCCGTAACACACATACAATGTAATGTAAAATACAAACGAAATATGAAATAAAACTAAGTATCTTATAGGTCTTCCTGCTAGTAGAAGAGAACATGAGGGATTCAGATGGAATGGGGGTTTCAAGTGAATCATTATGTTCATGCCACGTGCTCGCGGAAGTCTACAGTAGGCTATGTAGTGTCCGCTGTAGGTAGTTCCACTATTATTTAATAATTGTTATGAAAGCATCAAAATATCAGAAACTAAAATAGATATGGAAAAATGTGTAGGGAGAATATCGTTGGACTCGATCAGGTAAACAAAAAGTTATTGATGAAAATTTTTCATATCTCGAAAAAAAAAATTGTGTCTGGACTTTGCCTAAAAAAATTCGTCGTGACTTGTCGAACAGTTTCGTTTCGACGAATTTGAATAAGTCCGTATTATACACACAATATAATGTAAAATACAAACGAAATAGCTTAGTATAATCTGAAAGGTCTTCCTGCTCTCAGAGAGATCATAGGCATTTTGCTCACGAGGGATTCGGATGAAATTGGAGTGTCAAGTGAATCATTATGTTCATGCCACCTTCTCGCAGAGGTCTACAGTAGGCTATGTAGTGTCCGCTGTAGGTAGTTCCACTATTATTCAATAATTGTTATGAAAGCATCAAAATATCAGAAACTAAAATAGATATATAAAAATGTGTAGGGAGAATATCGTTGGACTCGATCAGGTAAACAAAATGTTATGGATGAAAATTTTTCATATCTCGAAAAAAAAATTGTGTCTGGACTTAGCCTAAAAAAATTCGTCGTGACTTGTCGAACAGTTTCGTTTCGACGAATTTGAATAAGTCCGTATTATACACACAATATAATGTAAAATACAAACGAAATAGCTTAGTATAATCTGAAAGGTCTTCCTGCTCTCAGAGATATCATAGGCATTTTGCTCACGAGGGATTCAGATGAAATTGGGGTTTCAAGTGACTCATTATGTTCATGCCACGTGCTCAAGGAGGTCTAGAGTAGGCTATGTAGTGTCCGCTGTAGGTAGTTCCACTATTAGGTAATTATTGTTATGAAAGCATCAAAATCTCAAAAACTAAACTAGATATGGAAAAATGTGTGGGGAGAATATCGTTGGACTCGATCAGGTAAACAAAAAGTTTTTTGTGAAAATTTTTCATATCTCGAAAAAAAAAATTGTGTCTGGACTTAGCCTAAAAAAATTCGTCGTGACTTGTCGAACAGTTTCGTTTCACCGAATTTGAATAAGTCCGTATTATACACACAATATAATGTAAAATACAAACGAAATAGCTTAGTATAATCTGAAAGGTCTTCCTTCTCTCAGAGAGATCATAGGCATTTTGCTCATGAGGGATTCAGATGAAATTGGGGTTTCAAGTGAATCATTATGTTCATGCCACGTGCTCGCGGAGGTCTAGAGTAGGCTATGTAGTGTCCGCTGTAGGTAGTTCCACTATTATTTAATAATTGTTATGAAAGCATCAAAATCTCAGAAACTAAACTACATATGGAAAATGTGTGGGGAGAATATCGTTGGACTCGATCAGGTAAACAAAAAGTTATTTGTGAAAATTTTTCATATCTCGAAAAAAAAAATTGTGTCTGGACTTAGCCTAAAAAAATTCGTCGTGACTTGTCGAACAGTTTCGTTTCGACGAATTTGAATAAGTCCGTATTATACACACAATATAATGGAAAATACAAACGAAATAGCTTAGTATAATCTGAAAGGTCTTCCTGCTCTCAGAGAGATCATAGGCATTTTGCTCATGAGGGATTCAGATGAAATTGGGGTTTCAAGTGAATCATTATGTTCATGCCACGTGCTCGCGGAAGTCTACAGTAGGCTATGTAGTGTCCGCTGTAGGTAGTTCCACTATTATTTAATAATTGTTATGAAAGCATCAAAATCTCAGAAAATAAACTAGATATGGAAAAATGTGTGGGGAGAATATCGTTGGACTCGATCAGGTTAACAAAAAGTTATTTGTGAAAATTTTTCATATCTCGAAAAAAAAAATTGTGTCTGGACTTAGCCTAAAAAAATTCGTCGTGACTTGTCGAACAGTTTCGTTTCACCGAATTTGAATAAGTCCGTATTATACACACAATATAATGTAAAATACAAACGAAATAGCTTAGTATAATCTGAAAGGTCTTCCTGCTCTCAGAGAGATCATAGGCATTTTGCTCATGAGGGATTCAGATGAAATTGGGGTTTCAAGTGAATTATGTTCATGCCACGTGCTCGCAGAGGTCTACAGTAGGCTATGTAGTGTCCGCTGTAGGTAGTTCCACTATTATTTAATAATTGTTATGAAAGCATCAAAATCTCAGAAACTAAAATAGATATGGAAAAATGTGTAGGAAGAATAACGTTGGACTCGATTAGGTAAACAAAAAGTTATTGGTGAAAATTTTTCATATCCCGAAAAAAAAATTGTGTCCGGACTTGGCCTAAAAAAATTCGTTGTGACTTGTCGAACAGTTGCGTTTCGACGAATTTGAATAAGTCCGTATTATACACACAATATAATGTAAAATACAAACGAAATAGCTTAGTATAATCTGAAAGGTCTTCCTTCTCTCAGAGAGATCATAGGCATTTTGCTCATGAGGGATTCAGATGAAATTGGGGTTTCAAGTGAATCATTATGTTCATGCCACGTGCTCGCGGAGGTCTAGAGTAGGCTATGTAGTGTCCGCTGTAGGTAGTTCCACTATTATTTAATAATTGTTATGAAAGCATCAAAATCTCAGAAACTAAACTACATATGGAAAAATGTGTGGGGAGAATATCGTTGGACTCGATCAGGTAAACAAAAAGTTATTTGTGAAAATTTTTCATATCTCGAAAAAAAAAATTGTGTCTGGACTTAGCCCAAAAAAATTCGTCGTGACTTGTCGAACAGTTTCGTTTCGACGAATTGGAATAAGTCCGTATTATACACAAAATATAATGTAAAATACAAACGAAATAGCTTAGTGTAATCTAAAATGGCTTCCTGCTCTCAGAAGAGATCATAGGCATTTTGCTCATGAGGGATTCAGATGAAATTGGGCTTTCAAGTGAATCAATAGGTTCATGCCACGTTCTCGCAGAGGTCTACAGTAGGCTATGTAGTGTCCGCTGTAGGTAGTTCCACTATTAGGTTATTACTGTTACGAAAGCATCAAAATCTCAAAAACTAAACTAGATATGGAAAAATGTGTAGGGAGAATATCGTTTGACTCGATCAGGTAAACATAAAGTTATTGGTGAAAATTTTTCATATCTCGAAAAAAAAATGTGTGTCTGTACTTAGCCTAAAAAAATTCGTCATGACTTGTCGAACAGTTTCGTTTCGACGAATTTGAATAAGTCCGTAATACACATACAATGTAACGTAAAATACAAACGAAATATGAAATAAAACTAAGTATCTTATTGGTCTTCCTGCTCATAGAAGAGAACGTGAGGGAACATGAGGAATTCAGATGGAATGGGGCTTTCAAGTGAATCATTATGTTCATGCCACGTGCTCGCAGAGGTCTACATTAGGCTATGTAGTGTCCGCTGTAGGTATTTCCACTATTAGGTTATTATTGTTATGAAAGCATCAAAATCTCAAAAACTAAACTAGATATGGAAAAATGTGTAGAGAGAATATCGTTGGACTCGATCAGGTAAACAAAAAGTTATTTGTGAAAATTTTTCATATCTCGAAAAAAAAAAATGTGTCTGGACTTGGCCTAAAAAAATTCGTCGTGACTTGTCGAACAGTTTCGTTTCGACGAATTTGAATAAGTCCGTATTATACACACAATATAATGTAAAATACAAACGAAATAGCTTAGTATAATCTGAAAGGTCTTCCTGCTCTCAGAGAGATCATAGGCATTTTGCTCATGAGGGATTCAGATGAAATTGGGGTTTCAAGTGAATCATTATGTTCATGCCACGTGCTCGCGGAGGTCTAGAGTAGGCTATGTAGTGTCCGCTGTAGATAGTTCCACTATTATTTAATAATTGTTATGAAAGCATCAAAATCTCAAAAACTAAACTAGATATGGAAAAATGTGTGGAGAGAATATCGTTGGACTCGATCAGGTAAACAAAAAGTTATTTGTGAAAATTTTTCATATCTCGAAAAAAAAAATTGTGTATTCGTCGTGCCTTGTCGAACAGTTTCGTTTCAACGAATTTGAATAAGTCCGTATTATACACACAATATAATGTAAAATACAAACGAAATAGCTTAGTATAATCTGGAAGGTCTTCGTGCTCTCAGAGAGATCATAGGCATTTTGCTCATGAGGGATTCAGATGAACGTGGGGTTTCAAGTGAATTATGTTCATGCCACGTGGTCGCAGAGGTCTACAGTAGGCTATGTAGTGTCTGCTGTAGATAGTTCCACTATTATTTAATAATTGTTATGAAAGCATCAAAATCTCAGAAACTAAAATAGATATGGAAAAATGTGTAGGGAGAATAACGTTGGACTCGATTAGGTAAACAAAAAGTTATTGGTGAAAATTTTTCATATCCCGAAAAAAAAATTGTGTCCGGACTTAGCCTAAAAAAATTCGTTGTGACTTGTCGAACAGTTTCGTTTCGACGAATTTGAATAAGTCCGTATTATACACACAATATAATATAAAATACAAACGAAATAGCTTAGTATAATCTGAAAGGTCTTCCTGCTCTCAGAGAGATCATAGGCATTTTGCTCATGAGGGATTCAGATGAAATTGGGGTTTCAAGTGAATCATTATGTTCATGCCACCTTTTCGCAGAGGTCTACAGTAGGCTATGTAGTGTCCGCTGTAGGTAGTTCCACTATTAGGTAATTATTGTTACGAAAGCATCAAAATCTCAAAAACTAAACTAGATATGGAAAAATGTGTAGGGAGAATATCGTTGGA
This sequence comes from Chrysolina haemoptera, assembly GCA_958298965.1. Taxonomy (NCBI): domain Eukaryota; kingdom Metazoa; phylum Arthropoda; class Insecta; order Coleoptera; family Chrysomelidae; genus Chrysolina; species Chrysolina haemoptera. The sequence continues at coordinate 17,547,301 of OY282603.1, read as the reverse complement.
CTCAATCAGGTAAACAAAAAGTTATTGGTGAAAATTTTTCATATCTCGAAAAAAAAAAAATTGTGTCTGGACTTAGCCTAAAAACATTCGTCATGACTTGTCGAACAGTTTCGTTTCGACGAATTTGAATAAGTCCGTAATATACATACAATGTAATGTAAAATACAAACGAAATATGAAATAAAACTAAGTATCTTATTAGTCTTCCTGCTAGTAGAAGAGAACATGAGGGAACATGAAGGATTCAGATGGAATGGGGGTTTCAAGTGAATCATTATGTTCATGCCACGTGCTCGCGGAAGTCTACAGTAGGCTATGTAGTGTCCGCTGTAGGTAGTTCCACTATTATTTAATAATTGTTATGAAAGCATCAAAATCTCAGAAACTAAAATAGATATGGAAAAATGTGTAGGGAGAATATCGTTGGACTCGATCAGGTAAACAAAAAGTTATTGATGAAAATTTTTCATATCTCGAAAAAAAAAAATTGTGTCTGGACTTAGCCTAAAAAAATTCGTCATGACTTGTCAAACAGTTTCGTTTCGACGAATTTGAATAAGTCCGTAATACACATACAATGTAATGTAAAATACGAACGAAATATGAAATAAAACTAAGTATCTTATAGGTCTTCCTGCTCACAGAAGAGAACATGAGGGAACATGAGGAATTCAGATGGAATGGGGGTTTCAAGTGAATCATTATGTTCATGCCACGTGCTCGCGGAAGTCTACAGTAGGCTATGTAGTGTCCGCTGTAGGTAGTTACTCTATTATTTAATAATTGTTATGAAAGCATCAAAATCTCAGAAACTAAAATAGATATGGAAAAATGTGTAGGGAGAATATCGTTGGACTCGATCAGGTAAACAAAAAGTTATTGATGAAAATTTTTCATATCTCGAAAAAAAAAATTGTGTCTGGACTTAGCCTAAAAAAATTCGTCATGACTTGTCAAACAGTTTTGTTTCGACGAATTTGAATAAGTCCGTAATACACATACAATGTAATGTACAATACGAACGAAATATGAAATAAAACTAAGTATCTTATAGGTCTTCCTGCTCACAGAAGAGAACATGAGGGAACATGAGGGATTCAGATGGAATAGAGGTTTCAAGTGAATCATTATGTTCATGCCACGTGCTTGCAGAGGTCTAGGAGTAGGCTATGTAGTGTCCGCTGTAGGTAGTTCCACTATTAGATAATTATTGTTATGAAAGCATCAAAATCTCAAAAACTAAACAAGATATGGAAAAATGTGTAGGGAGAATATCGTTGGACTCGATCAGGTAAACAAAGAGTTATTGGTGAAAATTTTTCATATCTCGAAAAGAAAAAAATTGTGTCTGGACTTGGCCTAAAAAAATTCGTCGTGACTTGTCGAACAGTTTCGTTTCGACGAATTTGAATAAGTCTGTAATATACATACAATGTAATGTAAAATACAAACGAAATATTAAATAAAACTAAGTATCTTATTGGTCTTCCTGCTCATAGAAGAGAACGTGAGGGAACATGAGGAATTCAGATGGAATGGGGGTTTCAAGTGAATCTTTATGTTCATGCCACGTGCTCGCGGAAGTCTACAGTAGGCTATGTAGTGTCCGCTGTAGGTAGTTCCATTATTATTTAATAATTGTTATGAAAGCATCAAAATCTCAGAAACTAAAATAGATATGGAAAAATGTGTAAGGAGAATATCGTTGGACTCGATTAGGTAAACAAAAAGTTATTGGTGAAAATTTTTCATATCTCGAAAAAAAAAAATTGTGTCTGGACTTAGCCTAAAAAAATTCGTCGTGACTTGTCGAACAGTTTCGTTTCGACGAATTTGAATAAGTCTGTAATATACATACAATGTAATGTAAAATACAAACGAAATATGAAATAAAACTAAGTATCTTATAGGTCTTCCTGGTCATAGAAGAGAACATGAGGGAACATGAGGGATTCAGATGGAATGGGGGTTTCAAGTGAATCATTATGTTCATGCCACGTGCTCGCGGAGGTCTAGAGTAGGCTATGTAGTGTCCGCTGTAGGTAGTTCCACTATTATTTAATAATTGTTATGAAAGCATCAAAATCTCAAAAACTAAACTAGATATGGAAAAATGTGTAATGAGAATATGGTTGGACTCGATCAGGTGAACAAAGACTTATTGGTGAAAATTTTTCATATCTCGAAAAAAAAAATTGTGTCTGGAAATTCGTCGTGACTTGTCGAACAGTTTCGTTTCGACGAATTTGAATAAGTCCGTAATACACATACAATGTAATGTAAAATACAAACGAAATATGAAATAAAACCAAGTATCTTATAGGTCTTCCTGCTCACAGAAGAAAACAAGAGGGAACATGAGGGATTCAGATGGAATAGGGGTTTCAAGTGAATCATTATGTTCATGCCACGTGCTCGCGGAGGTCTAGAGTAGGCTATGTAGTGTCCGCTGTAGGTAGTTCCACCATTAGATAATTATTGTTATGAAAGCATCAAAATCTCAAAAACTAAACAAGATATGGAAAAATGTGTAGGGAGAATATCGTTGGACTCGATCAGGTAAACAAAAAGTTATTGGTGAAAATTTTTCATATATCGAAAAAAAAAAAATTGTGTCTGGACTTAGCCTAAAAAAATTCGTCGTGACTTGTCGAACAGTTTCGTTTCGACGAATTTGAATAAGTCCGTATTATACACACAATATAATGTAAAATACAAACGAAATAGCTTAGTATAATCTGAAAGGTCTTCCTGCTCTCAGAGAGATCATGGGCATTTTGCTCATGAGGGATTCAGATAAAATTGGGGTTTCAAGTGAATCATTATGTTCATGCCACGTGCTCGCGGAGGTCTAGAGTAGGCTATGTAGTGTCCGCTGTAGGTAGTTCCACCATTAGATAATTATTGTTATGAAAGCATCAAAATCTCAAAAACTAAACAAGATATGGAAAAATGTGTAGGGAGAATATCGTTGGACTCGATCAGGTAAACAAAAAGTTATTGGTGAAAATTTTTCATATATCGAAAAAAAAAAAATTGTGTCTGGACTTAGCCTAAAAAAATTCGTCGTGACTTGTCGAACAGTTTCGTTTCGACGAATTTGAATAAGTCCGTATTATACACACAATATAATGTAAAATACAAACGAAATAGCTTAGTATAATCTGAAAGGTCTTCCTGCTCTCAGAGAGATCATGGGCATTTTGCTCATGAGGGATTCAGATAAAATTGGGGTTTCAAGTGAATCATTATGTTCATGCCACGTGCTCGCGGAGGTCTAGAGTAGGCTATGTAGTGTCCGCTGTAGGTAGTTCCACTATTATTTAATAATTGTTATGAAAGCATCAAAATCTCAGAAACTAAAATAGATATGGAAAAATGTGTAGGGAGAATATCGTTGGACTCGATTAGGTAAACAAAAAGTTATTTGTGAAAATTTTTCATATCTCGAAAAAAAAAATTGTGTCTTGACTTAGCCTAAAAAAATTCGTCGTGACTTGTCGAACAGTTTCGTTTCGACGAATTTGAATAAGTCCGTAATACACATACAATGTAATGTAAAATACAAACGAAATATGAAATAAAACCAAGTATCTTATAGGTCTTCCTGCTCACAGAAGAGAACAAGAGGGAACATGAGGGATTCAGATGGAATAGGGGTTTCAAGTGAATCATTATGTTCATGCCACGTGCTCGCGGAGGTCTAGAGTAGGCTATGTAGTGTCCGCTGTAGGTAGTTCCACCATTAGATAATTATTGTTATGAAAGCATCAAAATCTCAGAAACTAAAATAGATATGGAAAAATGTGTAGGGAGAATATCGTTGGACTCGATCAGGTAAACAAAAAGTTATTGGTGAAAATTTTTCATATATCGAAAAAAAAAAAATTGTGTCTGGACTTAGCCTAAAAAAATTCGTCGTGACTTGTCGAACAGTTTCGTTTCGACGAATTTGAATAAGTCCGTATTATACACACAATATAATGTAAAATACAAACGAAATAGCTTAGTATAATCTGAAAGGTCTTCCTGCTCTCAGAGAGATCATGGGCATTTTGCTCATGAGGGATTCAGATAAAATTGGGGTTTCAAGTGAATCATTATGTTCATGCCACGTGCTCGCGGAGGTCTAGAGTAGGCTATGTAGTGTCCGCTGTAGGTAGTTCCACTATTAGGTAATTATTGTTATTAAAGCATCAAAATCTCAAAAACTAAACTAGATATGGAAAAATGTGTGGGGAGAATATCGTTGGACTCGATCAGGTAAACAAAAAGTTATTTGTGAAAATTTTTCATATCTCGAAAAAAAAAATTGTGTCTGGACTTAGCCTAAAAAAATTCGTCGTGACTTGTCGAACAGTTTCGTTTCGACGAATTTGAATAAGTCCGTATTATACACACAATATAATGTAAAATACAAACGAAATAGCTTAGTATAATCTGAAAGGTCTTCCTGCTCTCAGAGAGATCATAGGCATTTTGCTCATGAGGGATTCAGATGAAATTGGGGTTTCAAGTGAATCATTATGTTCATGCCACGTGCTCGCAGAGGTCTACAGTAGGCTATGTGGTGTCCGCTGTAGGTAGTTCCACTATTATTTAATAATTGTTATGAAAGCATCAAAATCTCAGAAACTAAAATAGATATGGAAAAATGTGTAGGGAGAATATCGTTGGACTCGATCAGGTAAACAAAAAGTTACTATTGAAAATTTTTCATATCTCGAAAAAAAAAAATTGTCTGGACTTAGCCTAAAAAAATTCGTCGTGACTTGTCGAACAGTTTCGTTTCGACGAATTTGAATAAGTCTGTAATATACATACAATGTAATGTAAAATACAAACGAAATATTAAATAAAACTAAGTATCTTATTGGTCTTCCTGGTCATAGAAGAGAACATGAGGGAACATGAGGGATTCAGATGGAATGGGGGTTTCAAGTGAATCATTATGTTCATGCCACGTGCTCGCAGAGGTCTACAGTAGGCTATGTAGTGTCCGCTGTAGGTATTTCCACTATTAGGTTATTATTGTTAGGAAAGCATCAAAATCTCAAAAACTGAACTAGATATGGAAAAATGTGTAGAGAGAATATTGTTGGACTCGATTAGGTAAACAAAAAGTTATTGATGAAAATTTTTCATATCTCGAAAAAAAAAAATTGTGTCTGGACTTAGCCTAAAAAAATTCGTCATGACTTGTCGAACAGTTTCGTTTCGACGAATTTGAATAAGTCCGTATAACACATACAATGTAATGTAAAATACAAACGAAATATGAAATAAAACTAAGTATCTTATTGGTCTTCCTGCTCATAGAAGAGAACATGAGGGAACATGAGGGATTCAGATGGAATGGGGGTTTCAAGTGAATCATTATGTTCATGCCACGTGCTCGCGGATGTCTACAGTAGGCTAGGTAGTGTCCGCTGTAGGTAGTTCCACTATTATTTAATAATTGTTATGAAAGCATCAAAATCTCAGAAACTAAAATAGATATGGAAAAATGTGTAGGGAGAATATCGTTGGACTCGATTAGGTAAACAAAAAGTTATTTGTGAAAATTTTTCATATCTCGAAAAAAAAAATTGTGTCTTGACTTAGCCTAAAAAAATTCGTCGTGACTTGTCGAACAGTTTCGTTTCGACGAATTTGAATAAGTCCGTAATACACATACAATGTAATGTAAAATACAAACGAAATATGAAATAAAACCAAGTATCTTATAGGTCTTCCTGCTCACAGAAGAGAACAAGAGGGAACATGAGGGATTCAGATGGAATAGGGGTTTCAAGTGAATCATTATGTTCATGCCACGTGCTCGCGGAGGTCTAGAGTAGGCTATGTAGTGTCCGCTGTAGGTAGTTCCACCATTAGATAATTATTGTTATGAAAGCATCAAAATCTCAGAAACTAAAATAGATATGGAAAAATGTGTAGGGAGAATATCGTTGGACTCGATCAGGTAAACAAAAAGTTATTGGTGAAAATTTTTCATATATCGAAAAAAAAAAAAATTGTGTCTGGACTTAGCCTAAAAAAATTCGTCGTGACTTGTCGAACAGTTTCGTTTCGACGAATTTGAATAAGTCCGTATTATACACACAATATAATGTAAAATACAAACGAAATAGCTTAGTATAATCTGAAAGGTCTTCCTGCTCTCAGAGAGATCATGGGCATTTTGCTCATGAGGGATTCAGATAAAATTGGGGTTTCAAGTGAATCATTATGTTCATGCCACGTGCTCGCGGAGGTCTAGAGTAGGCTATGTAGTGTCCGCTGTAGGTAGTTCCACTATTAGGTAATTATTGTTATTAAAGCATCAAAATCTCAAAAACTAAACTAGATATGGAAAAATGTGTGGGGAGAATATCGTTGGACTCGATCAGGTAAACAAAAAGTTATTTGTGAAAATTTTTCATATCTCGAAAAAAAAAATTGTGTCTGGACTTAGCCTAAAAAAATTCGTCGTGACTTGTCGAACAGTTTCGTTTCGACGAATTTGAATAAGTCCGTATTATACACACAATATAATGTAAAATACAAACGAAATAGCTTAGTATAATCTGAAAGGTCTTCCTGCTCTCAGAGAGATCATAGGCATTTTGCTCATGAGGGATTCAGATGAAATTGGGGTTTCAAGTGAATCATTATGTTCATGCCACGTGCTCGCAGAGGTCTACAGTAGGCTATGTGGTGTCCGCTGTAGGTAGTTCCACTATTATTTAATAATTGTTATGAAAGCATCAAAATCTCAGAAACTAAAATAGATATGGAAAAATGTGTAGGGAGAATATCGTTGGACTCGATCAGGTAAACAAAAAGTTACTATTGAAAATTTTTCATATCTCGAAAAAAAAAAATTGTCTGGACTTAGCCTAAAAAAATTCGTCGTGACTTGTCGAACAGTTTCGTTTCGACGAATTTGAATAAGTCTGTAATATACATACAATGTAATGTAAAATACAAACGAAATATTAAATAAAACTAAGTATCTTATTGGTCTTCCTGGTCATAGAAGAGAACATGAGGGAACATGAGGGATTCAGATGGAATGGGGGTTTCAAGTGAATCATTATGTTCATGCCACGTGCTCGCAGAGGTCTACAGTAGGCTATGTAGTGTCCGCTGTAGGTATTTCCACTATTAGGTTATTATTGTTAGGAAAGCATCAAAATCTCAAAAACTGAACTAGATATGGAAAAATGTGTAGAGAGAATATTGTTGGACTCGATTAGGTAAACAAAAAGTTATTGATGAAAATTTTTCATATCTCGAAAAAAAAAAATTGTGTCTGGACTTAGCCTAAAAAAATTCGTCATGACTTGTCGAACAGTTTCGTTTCGACGAATTTGAATAAGTCCGTATAACACATACAATGTAATGTAAAATACAAACGAAATATGAAATAAAACTAAGTATCTTATTGGTCTTCCTGCTCATAGAAGAGAACATGAGGGAACATGAGGGATTCAGATGGAATGGGGGTTTCAAGTGAATCATTATGTTCATGCCACGTGCTCGCGGATGTCTACAGTAGGCTAGGTAGTGTCCGCTGTAGGTAGTTCCACTATTATTTAATAATTGTTATGAAAGCATCAAAATCTCAGAAACTAAAATAGATATGGAAAAATGTGTAGGGAGAATATCGTTGGACTCGATTAGGTAAACAAAAAGTTATTTGTGAAAATTTTTCATATCTCGAAAAAAAAAATTGTGTCTTGACTTAGCCTAAAAAAATTCGTCGTGACTTGTCGAACAGTTTCGTTTCGACGAATTTGAATAAGTCCGTAATACACATACAATGTAATGTAAAATACAAACGAAATATGAAATAAAACCAAGTATCTTATAGGTCTTCCTGCTCACAGAAGAGAACAAGAGGGAACATGAGGGATTCAGATGGAATAGGGGTTTCAAGTGAATCATTATGTTCATGCCACGTGCTCGCGGAGGTCTAGAGTAGGCTATGTAGTGTCCGCTGTAGGTAGTTCCACCATTAGATAATTATTGTTATGAAAGCATCAAAATCTCAAAAACTAAACAAGATATGGAAAAATGTGTAGGGAGAATAATCGTTGGACTCGATCAGGTAAACAAAAAGTTATTGGTGAAAATTTTTCATATCTCGAAAAAAAAAAAATTGTGTCTGGACTTAGCCTAAAAAAAATCGTCGTGACTTGTCGAACAGTTTCGTTTCGACGAATTTGAATAAGTCTGTAATATACATACAATGTAATGTAAAATACAAACGAAATATGAAATAAAACTAAGTATCTTATTGGTCTTCCTGCTCATAGAAGAGAACATTAGGGAACATGAGGGATTCAGATGGAATGGGGGTTTCAAGTGAATCATTATGTTCATGCCACGTGCTCGCGGAAGTCTACAGTAGGCTATGTAGTGTCCGCTGTAGGTAGTTCCACTATTATTTAATAATTGTTATGAAAGCATCAAAATCTCAGAAACTAAAATAGATATGGAAAAATGTGTAGGGAGAATATCGTTGGACTCGATTAGGTAAACAAAAAGTTATTGGCGAAAATTTTTCATATCCCGAAAAAAAAAATTGTGTCTGGACTTAGCCTAAAAAAATTCGTCGTGACTTGTCGAACAGTTTCGTTTCGACGAATTTGAATAAGTCCGTATTATACACACAATATAATGTAAAATACAAACGAAATAGCTTAGTATAATCTGAAAGGTCTTCCTGCTCTCAGAGAGATCATGGGCATTTTGCTCATGAGGGATTCAGATAAAATTGGGGTTTCAAGTGAATCATTTTGTTCATGCCACCTTCTCGCAGAAGTCTTCAGTAGGCTATGTAGTGTCCGCTGTAGGTAGTTCCACTATTGGGTTATTACTGTTATGAAAGCATCAAAATCTCAAAAACTAAACTAGATATGGAAAAATGTGTGGGGAGAATATCGTTGGACTCGATCAGGTAAACAAAAAGTTTTTTGTGAAAATTTTTCATATCTCGAAAAAAAAAAATTGTGTCTGGACTTAGCCTAAAAAAATTCGTCGTGACTTGTCGAACAGTTTCGTTTCGACGAATTTGAATAAGTCCGTATTATACACACAATATAATGTAAAATACAAACGAAATAGCTTAGTATAATCTGAAAGGTCTTCCTGCTCTCAGAGAGATCATAGGCATTTTGCTCATGAGGGATTCAGATGAAATTGGGGTTTCAAGTGAATTATGTTCATGCCACGTGCTCGCGGAGGTCTAGAGTAGGCTATGTAGTGTCCGCTGTCCACTATTAGATAATTATTGTAATGAAAGCATCAAAATCTCAAAAACTAAACTAGATATGGAAAAATGTGTAATGAGAATATCGTTGGACTCTATCAGGTGCACAAAAACTTATTGGTGAAAATTTTTCATATCTCGAAAAAAAAAATTGTGTCTGGACTTAGCCTAAAAAAATTCGTCGTGACATGTCGAACAGTTTCGTTTCGACGAATTTGAATAAGTCCGTATTATACACGCAATATAATGTAAAATACAAACGAAATAGCTTAGTATAATCTAAAATGTCTTTCTGCTCTCAGAAGAGATCATAGGCATTTTGCTCATGAGGGATTCAGATGAAATGGGGGTTTCAAGTGAATCATTAGGTTCATGCCACGTTCTCACAGAGGTCTACAGTAGGCTATGTAGTGTCCGCTGTAGGTAGTTCCACTATTAGGTTATTACTGTTACGAAAGCATCAAAATCTCAAAAACTAAACTAGATATGGATAAATGTGTAGGGAGAATATCGTTTGACTCGATCAGGTAAACATAAAGTTATTGGTGAAAATTTTTCATATCTCGAAAAAAAAATTTGTGTCTGTACTTAGCCTAAAAAAATTCGTCATGACTTGTCGAACAGTTTCGTTTCGACGAATTTGAATAAGTCCGTAATACACATACAATGTAACGTAAAATACAAACGAAATATGAAATAAAACTAAGTATCTTATTGGTCTTCCTGCTCATAGAAGAGAACGTGAGGGAACATGAGGAATTCAGATGGAATGGGGGTTTCAAGTGAATCATTATGTTCATGCCACGTGCTCGCAGAGGTCTACATTAGGCTATGTAGTGTCCGCTGTAGGTATTTCCACTATTAGGTTATTATTGTTATGAAAGCATCAAAATCTCAAAAACTAAACTAGATATGGAATAATGTGTAGGGAGAATATCGTTGGACTCGATCAGGTAAACAAAAAGTTATTTGTGAAAATTTTTCATATCTCGAAAAAAAAAATTGTGTCTGGACTTGGCCTAAAAAAATTCGTCGTGACTTGTCGAACAGTTTCGTTTCGACGAATTTGAATAAGTCCGTATTATACACACAATATAATGTAAAATACAAACGAAATAGCTTAGTATAATCTGAAAGGTCTTCCTGCTCTTAGAGAGATCATAGGCATTTTGCTCATGAGGGATTCAGATGAAATTGGGGTTTCAAGTGAATCATTATGTTCATGCCACGTGCTCGCGGAGGTCTAGAGTAGGCTATGTAGTGTCCGCTGTAGGTAGTTCCACTATTAGGTAATTATTGTTATGAAAGCATCAAAATCTCAAAAACTAAAATAGATATGGAAAAATGTGTGGGGAGAATATCGTTATACTCGATCAGGTAAACAAAAAGTTATTTGTGAAAATTTTTCATATCTCGACAAAAAAAATTGTGTCTGGACTTAGCCTAAAAAAATTCGTCGTGACTTGTCGAACAGTTTCGTTTCGACGAATTTGAATAAGTCCGTATTATACACACAATATAATGTAAAATACAAACGAAATAGCTTAGTATAATCTGAAAGGTCTTCCTGCTCTCAGAGAGATCATAGGCATTTTGCTCATGAGGGATTCAGATGAAATTGGGGTTTCAAGTGAATCATTATGTTCATGCCACGTGCTCGCGGAGGTCTAGAGTGGGCTATGTAGTGTCCGCTGTAGGTAGTTCCACTATTAGGTAATTATTGTTATGAAAGCATCAAAATCTCAAAAACTAAACTAGATATGGAAAAATATGTGGAGAGAATATCGTTGGACTCGATCAGGTAAACAAAAAGTTATTTGTGAAAATTTTTCATATCTCGAAAAAAAAAATTGTGTCTGGACTTAGCCTAAAAAAATTCGTCGTGACTTGTCGAACAGTTTCGTTTCGACGAATTTGAATAAGTCCGTATTATACACACAATATAATGTAAAATACAAACGAAATAGCTTAGTATAATCTGAAAGGTCTTCCTGCTCTCAGAGAGATCATGGGCATTTTGCTCATGAGGGATTCAGATAAAATTGGGGTTTCAAGTGAATCATTTTGTTCATGCCACCTTCTCGCAGAAGTCTTCAGTAGGCTATGTAGTGTCCGCTGTAGGTAGTTCCACTATTGGGTTATTACTGTTATGAAAGCATCAAAATCTCAAAAACTAAACTAGATATGGAAAAATGTGTGGGGAGAATATCGTTGGACTCGATCAGGTAAACAAAAAGTTTTTTGTGAAAATTTTTCATATCTCGAAAAAAAAAAATTGTGTCTGGACTTAGCCTAAAAAAATTCGTCGTGACTTGTCGAACAGTTTCGTTTCGACGAATTTGAATAAGTCCGTATTATACACACAATATAATGTAAAATACAAACGAAATAGCTTAGTATAATCTGAAAGGTCTTCCTGCTCTCAGAGAGATCATAGGCATTTTGCTCATGAGGGATTCAGATGAAATTGGGGTTTCAAGTGAATTATGTTCATGCCACGTGCTCGCGGAGGTCTAGAGTAGGCTATGTAGTGTCCGCTGTCCACTATTAGATAATTATTGTAATGAAAGCATCAAAATCTCAAAAACTAAACTAGATATGGAAAAATGTGTAATGAGAATATCGTTGGACTCTATCAGGTGCACAAAAACTTATTGGTGAAAATTTTTCATATCTCGAAAAAAAAAATTGTGTCTGGACTTAGCCTAAAAAAATTCGTCGTGACATGTCGAACAGTTTCGTTTCGACGAATTTGAATAAGTCCGTATTATACACGCAATATAATGTAAAATACAAACGAAATAGCTTAGTATAATCTAAAATGTCTTTCTGCTCTCAGAAGAGATCATAGGCATTTTGCTCATGAGGGATTCAGATGAAATGGGGGTTTCAAGTGAATCATTAGGTTCATGCCACGTTCTCACAGAGGTCTACAGTAGGCTATGTAGTGTCCGCTGTAGGTAGTTCCACTATTAGGTTATTACTGTTACGAAAGCATCAAAATCTCAAAAACTAAACTAGATATGGATAAATGTGTAGGGAGAATATCGTTTGACTCGATCAGGTAAACATAAAGTTATTGGTGAAAATTTTTCATATCTCGAAAAAAAAATTTGTGTCTGTACTTAGCCTAAAAAAATTCGTCATGACTTGTCGAACAGTTTCGTTTCGACGAATTTGAATAAGTCCGTAATACACATACAATGTAACGTAAAATACAAACGAAATATGAAATAAAACTAAGTATCTTATTGGTCTTCCTGCTCATAGAAGAGAACGTGAGGGAACATGAGGAATTCAGATGGAATGGGGGTTTCAAGTGAATCATTATGTTCATGCCACGTGCTCGCAGAGGTCTACATTAGGCTATGTAGTGTCCGCTGTAGGTATTTCCACTATTAGGTTATTATTGTTATGAAAGCATCAAAATCTCAAAAACTAAACTAGATATGGAATAATGTGTAGAGAGAATATCGTTGGACTCGATCAGGTAAACAAAAAGTTATTTGTGAAAATTTTTCATATCTCGAAAAAAAAAATTGTGTCTGGACTTAGCCTAAAAAAATTCGTCGTGACTTGTCGAACAGTTTCGTTTCGACGAATTTGAATAAGTCCGTATTATACACACAATATAATGTAAAATACAAACGAAATAGCTTAGTATAATCTGAAAGGTCTTCCTGCTCTTAGAGAGATCATAGGCATTTTGCTCATGAGGGATTCAGATGAAATTGGGGTTTCAAGTGAATCATTATGTTCATGCCACGTGCTCGCGGAGGTCTAGAGTAGGCTATGTAGTGTCCGCTGTAGGTAGTTCCACTATTAGGTAATTATTGTTATGAAAGCATCAAAATCTCAAAAACTAAAATAGATATGGAAAAATGTGTGGGGAGAATATCGTTATACTCGATCAGGTAAACAAAAAGTTATTTGTGAAAATTTTTCATATCTCGACAAAAAAAATTGTGTCTGGACTTAGCCTAAAAAAATTCGTCGTGACTTGTCGAACAGTTTCGTTTCGACGAATTTGAATAAGTCCGTATTATACACACAATATAATGTAAAATACAAACGAAATAGCTTAGTATAATCTGAAAGGTCTTCCTGCTCTCAGAGAGATCATAGGCATTTTGCTCATGAGGGATTCAGATGAAATTGGGGTTTCAAGTGAATCATTATGTTCATGCCACGTGCTCGCGGAGGTCTAGAGTGGGCTATGTAGTGTCCGCTGTAGGTAGTTCCACTATTAGGTAATTATTGTTATGAAAGCATCAAAATCTCAAAAACTAAACTAGATATGGAAAAATATGTGGAGAGAATATCGTTGGACTCGATCAGGTAAACAAAAAGTTATTTGTGAAAATTTTTCATATCTCGAAAAAAAAAATTGTGTCTGGACTTTGCCTAAAAAAATTCGTCGTGACTTGTCGAACAGTTTCGTTTCAACGAATTTGAATAAGTCCGTATTATTCACACAATATAATGTAAAATACATACGAAATAGCGTAGTATAATCTGGAAGGTCTTCCTGCTCTCAGATAGATCATAGGCATTTTGCTCATGAGGGATTCAGATGAACGTGGGGTTTCAAGTGAATTATGTTCATGCCACGTGCTCGCAGAGGTCTACAGTAGGCTATGTAGTGTCCGCTGTAGGTAGTTCCACTATTATTTAATAATTGTTATGAAAGCATCAAAATCTCAGAAACTAAAATAGATATGGAAAAATGTGTAGGGAGAATAACGTTGGACTCGATTAGGTAAACAAAAAGTTATTGGTGAAAATTTTTCATATCCCGAAAAAAAAATTGTGTCCGGACTTAGCCTAAAAAAATTCGTTGTGACTTGTCGAACAGTTTCGTTTCGACGAATTTGAATAAGTCCGTATTATACACACAATATAATGTAAAATACAAACGAAATAGCTTAGTATAATCTGAAAGGTCTTCCTGCTCTCAGAGAGATCATAGGCATTTTGCTCATGAGGGATTCAGATGAAATTGGGGTTTCAAGTGAATCATTATGTTCATGCCACCTTCTCTCAGAGGTCTACAGTAGGCTATGTAGTGTCCGCTGTAGGTAGTTCCACTATTAGGTAATTATTGTTACGAAAGCATCAAAATCTCAAAAACTAAACTAGATATGGAAAAATGTGTAGGGAGAATATCGTTGGACTCGATCAGGTAAACAAAAAGTTATTGGTGAAAATTTTTCATATCTCGAAAAAAAAAATTGTGTCTGGACTTAGCCTAAAAACATTCGTCATGACTTGTCGAACAGTTTCGTTTCGACGAATTTGAATAAGTCCGTAATATACATACAATGTAATGTAAAATACAAACGAAATATGAAATAAAACTAAGTATCTTATTAGTCTTCCTGCTAGTAGAAGAGAACATGAGGGAACATGAGGGATTCAGATGGAATGGAGGTTTCAAGTGAATCATTATGTTCATGCCACGTGCTCGCGGAAGTCTACAGTAGGCTATGTAGTGTCCGCTGTAGGTAGTTCCACTATTATTTAATAATTGTTATGAAAGCATCAAAATCTCAGAAACTAAACTAGATATGGAAAAATGTGTGGGGAGAATATCGTTGGACTCGATCAGGTAAACAAAAAGTTATTTGTGAAAATTTTTCATATCTCGAAAAAAAAAATTGTGTCTGGACTTAGCCTAAAAAAATTCGTCATGACTTGTCAAATAGTTTCGTTTCGACGAATTTGAATAAGTCCGTAATACACATACAATGTAATGTAAAATACGAACGAAATATGAAATAAAACTAAGTATCTTATAGGTCTTCCTGCTCACAGAAGAGAACATGAGGGAACATGAGGGATTCAGATGGAATAGAGGTTTCAAGTGAATCATTATGTTCATGCCACGTGCTCGCGGAGGTCTAGGAGTAGGCTATGTAGTGTCCGCTGTAGGTAGTTCCACTATTAGATAATTATTGTTATGAAAGCATCAAAATCTAAAAAACTAAACAAGATATGGAAAAATGTGTAGGGAGAATATCGTTGTACTCGATAAGGTAAACAAAAAGTTATTGGTGAAAATTTTTCATATCTCGAAAAGAAAAAAATTGTGTCTGGACTTGGCCTAAAAAAATTCGTCGTGACTTGTCGAACAGTTTCGTTTCGACGAATTTGAATAAGTCTGTAATATACATACAATGTAATGTAAAATACAAACGAAATATTAAATAAAACTAAGTGTCTTATTGGTCTTCCTGCTCATAAAAGAGAACGTGAGGGAACATGAGGAATTCAGATGGAATGGGGGTTTCAAGTGAATCATTATGTTCATGCCACATGCTCGCAGAGGTTTACAGTAGGCTATGTAGTGTCCGCTGTAGGTAGTTCCACTATTAGGTAATTATTGTTATGAAAGCATCAAAATCTCAAAAACTAAACTAGATATGGAAAAATGTGTAGAGAGAATATCGTTGGACTCGATCAGATAAACAAAAAGTTATTGATGAAAATTTTTCATATCTCGAAAAAAAATTGTGTCTGGACTTAGCCTAAAAAATTTCGTCATGACTTGTCGAACAGTTTCGTTTCGACGAATTTGAATAAGTCCGTAATACACATACAATGTAATGTAAAATACAAACGAAATATGAAATAAAACTAAGTATCTTATTAGTCTTCCTGCTAGTAGAAGAGAACATGAGGGAACATGAGGGATTCAGATGGAATGGAGGTTTCAAGTGAATCATTATGTTCATGCCACGTGCTCGCGGAAGTCAACAGTAGGCTATGTAGTGTCCGCTGTAGGTAGTTCCACTATTATTTAATAATTGTTATGAAAGCATCAAAATCTCAGAAACTAAACTAGATATGGAAAAATGTGTGGGGAGAATATCGTTGGACTCGATCAGGTAAACAAAAAGTTATTTGTGAAAATTTTTCATATCTCGAAAAAAAAAATTGTGTCTGGACTTAGCCCAAAAAAATTCGTCGTGACTTGTCGAACAGTTTCGTTTCGACGAATTGGAATAAGTCCGTATTATACACAAAATATAATGTAAAATACAAACGAAATAGCTTAGTGTAATCTAAAATGGCTTCCTGCTCTCAGAAGAGATCATAGGCATTTTGCTCATGAGGGATTCAGATGAAATTGGGCTTTCAAGTGAATCATTAGGTTCATGCCACGTTCTCGCAGAGGTCTACAGTAGGCTATGTAGTGTCCGCTGTAGGTAGTTCCACTATTAGGTTATTACTGTTACGAAAGCATCAAAATCTCAAAAACTAAACAAGATATGGAAAAATGTGTAGGGAGAATATCGTTGGACTCGATCAGGTGAACAAAAACTTATAAGTGAAAATTTTTCATACCTCGAAAAAAAAAATTGTGTCTGGACTTAGCCTAAAAAAATTCGTCGTGACTTGTCGAACAGTTTCGTTTCGACGAATTTGAATAAGTCCGTAATACACATACAATGTAATGTAAAATACGAACGAAATATGAAATAAAACTAATTATCTTATAGGTCTTCCTGCTCACAGAAGAGAACATGAGGGAACATGAGGGATTCAGATGGAATAGAGGTTTCAAGTGAATCATTATGTTCATGCCACGTGCTCGCGGAGGTCTAGGAGTAGGTTATGTAGTGTCCGCTGTAGGTAGTTCCACTATTAGATAATTATTGTTATGAAAGCATCAAAATCTCAAAAACTAAACAAGATATGGAAAAATGTGTAGGGAGAATATCGTTGGACTCGATCAGGTAAACAAAAAGTTATTGGTGAAAATTTTTCATATCTCGAAAAGAAAAAAATTGTGTCTGGACTTGGCCTAAAAAAATTCGTCGTGACTTGTCGAACAGTTTCGTTTCGACGAATTTGAATAAGTCTGTAATATACATATAATGTAATGTAAAATACAAACGAAATATTAAATAAAACTAAGTATCTTATTGGTCTTCCTGCTCATAGAAGAGAACGTGAGGGAACATGAGGAATTCAGATGGAATGGGGGTTTCAAGTGAATCATTATGTTCATGCCACATGCTCGCAGAGGTTTACAGTAGGCTATGTAGTGTCCGCTGTAGGTAGTTCCACTATTAGGTAATTATTGTTATGAAAGCATCAAAATCTCAAAAACTAAACTAGATATGGAAAAATGTGTAGAGAGAATATCGTTGGACTCGATCAGATAAACAAAAAGTTATTGATGAAAATTTTTCATATCTCGAAAAAAAATTGTGTCTGGACTTAGCCTAAAAAATTTCGTCATGACTTGTCGAACAGTTTCGTTTCGACGAATTTGAATAAGTCCGTAATACACATACAATGTAATGTAAAATACAAACGAAATATGAAATAAAACTAAGTATCTTATTAGTCTTCCTGCTAGTAGAAGAGAACATGAGGGAACATGAGGGATTCAGATGGAATGGAGGTTTCAAGTGAATCATTATGTTCATGCCACGTGCTCGCGGAAGTCAACAGTAGGCTATGTAGTGTCCGCTGTAGGTAGTTCCACTATTATTTAATAATTGTTATGAAAGCATCAAAATCTCAGAAACTAAACTAGATATGGAAAAATGTGTGGGGAGAATATCGTTGGACTCGATCAGGTAAACAAAAAGTTATTTGTGAAAATTTTTCATATCTCGAAAAAAAAAATTGTGTCTGGACTTAGCCCAAAAAAATTCGTCGTGACTTGTCGAACAGTTTCGTTTCGACGAATTGGAATAAGTCCGTATTATACACAAAATATAATGTAAAATACAAACGAAATAGCTTAGTGTAATCTAAAATGGCTTCCTGCTCTCAGAAGAGATCATAGGCATTTTGCTCATGAGGGATTCAGATGAAATTGGGCTTTCAAGTGAATCATTAGGTTCATGCCACGTTCTCGCAGAGGTCTACAGTAGGCTATGTAGTGTCCGCTGTAGGTAGTTCCACTATTAGGTTATTACTGTTACGAAAGCATCAAAATCTCAAAAACTAAACAAGATATGGAAAAATGTGTAGGGAGAATATCGTTGGACTCGATCAGGTGAACAAAAACTTATAAGTGAAAATTTTTCATACCTCGAAAAAAAAAATTGTGTCTGGACTTAGCCTAAAAAAATTCGTCGTGACTTGTCGAACAGTTTCGTTTCGACGAATTTGAATAAGTCCGTAATACACATACAATGTAATGTAAAATACGAACGAAATATGAAATAAAACTAATTATCTTATAGGTCTTCCTGCTCACAGAAGAGAACATGAGGGAACATGAGGGATTCAGATGGAATAGAGGTTTCAAGTGAATCATTATGTTCATGCCACGTGCTCGCGGAGGTCTAGGAGTAGGTTATGTAGTGTCCGCTGTAGGTAGTTCCACTATTAGATAATTATTGTTATGAAAGCATCAAAATCTCAAAAACTAAACAAGATATGGAAAAATGTGTAGGGAGAATATCGTTGGACTCGATCAGGTAAACAAAAAGTTATTGGTGAAAATTTTTCATATCTCGAAAAGAAAAAAATTGTGTCTGGACTTGGCCTAAAAAAATTCGTCGTGACTTGTCGAACAGTTTCGTTTCGACGAATTTGAATAAGTCTGTAATATACATATAATGTAATGTAAAATACAAACGAAATATTAAATAAAACTAAGTATCTTATTGGTCTTCCTGCTCATAGAAGAGAACGTGAGGGAACATGAGGAATTCAGATGGAATGGGGGTTTCAAGTGAATCATTATGTTCATGCCACATGCTCGCAGAGGTCTACAGTAGGCTATGTAGTGTCCGCTGTAGGTAGTTCCACTATTAGGTAATTATTGTTACGAAAGCATCAAAATCTCAAAAACTAAACTAGATATGGAAAAATGTGTAGAGAGAATATCGTTGGACTCGATCAGATAAACAAAAAGTTATTGATGAAAATTTTTCATATCTCGAAAAAAAAAATTGTGTCCGGACTTAGCCTAAAAAAATTCGTCATGACTTGTCGAACAGTTTCGTTTCGACGAATTTGAATAAGTCCGTAATACACATACAATGTAATGTAAAATACAAACGAAATATGAAATAAAACTAAGTATCTTATAGGTCTTCCTGCTCACAGAAGAGAACATGAGGGATTCAGATGAAATTGGGGTTTCAAGTGAATCATTATGTTCATGCCACGTGCTCGCAGAGGTCTACAGTAGGCTATGTAGTGTCCGCTGTAGGTAGTTCCACTATTATTTAATAATTGTTATGAAAGCATCAAAATCTCAGAAACTAAAATAGATATGGAAAAATGTGTAGGGAAAATATCGTTGGACTCGATTAGGTAAACAAAAAGTTATTGGTGAAAATTTTTCACATCCCGAAAAAAAAATTGTGTCTGGACTTAGCCTAAAAAAATTCGTCGTGACTTGTCGAACAGTTTCGTTTCGACGAATTTGAATAAGTCCGTATTATACACAAAATATAATGTAAAATACAAACGAAATAGCTTAGTGTAATGTAAAATGGCTTCCTGCTCTCAGAAGAGATCATAGGCATTTTGCTCATGAGGGATTCAGATGAAATTGGGCTTTCAAGTGAATCATTAGGTTCATGCCACGTTCTCACAGAGGTCTACAGTAGGCTATGTAGTGTCCGCTGTAGGTAGTTCCACTATTAGGTTATTACTGTTACGAAAGCATCAAAATCTCAAAAACTAAACTAGATATGGATAAATGTGTAGGGAGAATATCGTTTGACTCGATCAGGTAAACATAAAGTTATTGGTGAAAATTTTTCATATCTCGAAAAAAAAATTTGTGTCTGTACTTAGCCTAAAAAAATTCGTCATGACTTGTCGAACAGTTTCGTTTCGACGAATTTGAATAAGTCCGTAATACACATACAATGTAACGTAAAATACAAACGAAATATGAAATAAAACTAAGTATCTTATTGGTCTTCCTGCTCATAGAAGAGAACGTGAGGGAACATGAGGAATTCAGATGGAATGGGGGTTTCAAGTGAATCATTATGTTCATGCCACGTGCTCGCAGAGGTCTACATTAGGCTATGTAGTGTCCGCTGTAGGTATTTCCACTATTAGGTTATTATTGTTATGAAAGCATCAAAATCTCAAAAACTAAACTAGATATGGAATAATGTGTAGAGAGAATATCGTTGGACTCGATCAGGTAAACAAAAAGTTATTTGTGAAAATTTTTCATATCTCGAAAAAAAAAATTGTGTCTGGACTTAGCCTAAAAAAATTCGTCGTGACTTGTCGAACAGTTTCGTTTCGACGAATTTGAATAAGTCCGTATTATACACACAATATAATGTAAAATACAAACGAAATAGCTTAGTATAATCTGAAAGGTCTTCCTGCTCTCAGAGAGATCATAGGCATTTTGCTCATGAGGGATTCAGATGAAATTGGGGTTTCAAGTGAATCATTATGTTCATGCCACGTGCTCGCGGAGGTCTAGAGTAGGCTATGTAGTGTCCGCTGTAGGTAGTTCCACTATTATTTAATAATTGTTATGAAAGCATCAAAATCTCAGAAACTAAACTAGATATGGAAAAATGTGTGTGGAGAATATCGTTGGACTCGATCAGGTAAACAAAAAGTTATTTGTGAAAATTTTTCATATCTCGAAAAAAAAAATTGTGTCTGGACTTAGCCTAAAAAAATTCGTCGTGACTTGTCGAACAGTTTCGTTTCACCGAATTTGAATAAGTCCGTATTATACACACAATATAATGTAAAATACAAACGAAATAGCTTAGTATAATCTGAAAGGTCTTCCTGCTCTCAGAGAGATCATAGGCATTTTGCTCATGAGGGATTCGGATGAAATTGGGGTGTCAAGTGAATCATTATGTTCATGCCACCTTCTCGCAGAGGTCTACAGTAGGCTATGTAGTGTCCGCTGTAGGTAGTTCACTATTATTCAATAATTGTTATGAAAGCATCAAAATCTCAGAAACTAAAATAGATATGGAAAAATGTGTGGGGAGAATATCGTTGGACTCGATCAGGTAAACAAAAAGTTATTTGTGAAAATTTTTCATATCTCGAAAAAAAAAATTGTGTCTGGACTTAGCCTAAAAAAATTTGTCGTGACTTGTCGAACAGTTTCGTTTCGACGAATTTGAATAAGTTCGTATTATACACACAATATAATGTAAAATACAAACGAAATAGCTTAGTATAATCTGAAAGGTCTTCCTGCTCTCAGAGAGATCATAGGCATTTTGCTCATGAGGGATTCAGATGAAATTGGGGTTTCAAGTGAATCATTATGTTCATGCCACGTGCTCGCGGAGGTCTAGAGTAGGCTATGTAGTGTCCGCTGTAGGTAGTTCCACTATTAGGTAATTACTGTTACGAAAGCATCAAAATCTCAGAAACTAAAATAGATATGGAAAAATGTGTAGGGAGAATATTGTTGGACTCGATTAGGTAAACAAAAAGTTATTGGTGATTATTTTTCATATCCCGAAAAAAAAAATTGTGTCTGGACTTAGCCTAAAAAAATTCGTCGTGACTTGTCGAACAGTTTCGTTTCGACGAATTTGAATAAGTCCGTATTATACACAAAATATAATGTAAAATACAAACGAAATAGCTTAGTATAATCTGAAAGGTCTTCCTGCTCTCAGAGAGATCATAGGCATATTGCTCATGAGGGATTCAGATGAAATTGTGGTTTCAAGTGAATCATTATGTTCATGCCACGTGCTCGCAGAGGTCTACAGTAGGCTATGTAGTGTCCGCTGTAGGTAGTTCCACTATTATTTAATAATTGTTATGAAAGCAACAAAATCTCAGAAACTAAAATAGATATGGAAAAACGTGTAATGAGAATATCGTTGGACTCGATCAGGTGAACAAAAACTTATTGGTGAAAATTTTTCATATCTCGAAAAAAAAAATTGTGTCAGGACTTAGCCTAAAAAAATTCGTCGTGACTTGTCGAACAGTTTCGTTTCGACGAAATTGAATAAGTCCGTATTATACACACAATATAATGTAAAATACAAACGAAATAGCTTAGTGTAATCTAAAATGTCTTCCTGCTCTCAGAAGAAATCATAGGTATTTTGCTCATGAGGGATTCAGATGAAATGGGGCTTTCAAGTGAATCATTAGGTTCATGCCACGTTCTCGTAGAGGTCTACAGTAGGCTATGTAGTGTCCGCTGTAGGTAGTTCCACTATTAGGTAATTATTGTTATGAAAGCATCAAAATCTCAAAAACTAAACTAGATATGGAAAAATGTGTAGGGAGAATATCGTTGGACTCGATCAGGTAAACAAAAAGTTTTTTGTGAAAATTTTTCATATCTCGAAAAAAAAAAATTGTGTCTGGACTTAGCCTAAAAAAATTCGTCGTGACTTGCCGAACAGAGAATATCGTTGGACTCGATCAGGTGAACAAAAAGTTATTGGTGAAAATTTTTCATATCTCGAAAAAAAAAATTGTGTCTGGACTTAGCCTAAAAACATTCGTCATGACTTGTCGAACAGTTTCGTTTCGACGAATTTGAATAAGTGTAATATACATACAATGTAATGTAAAATATAAACGAAATATGAAATAAAACTAAGTATCTTATTGGTCTTCCTGCTAGTAGAAGAGAACATGAGGGAACATGAGGGATTCAGATGGAATGGGGGTTTCAAGTGAATCATTATGTTCATGCCACGTGCTCGCGGAAGTCTACAGTAGCCTATGTAGTGTCCGCTGTAGGTAGTTCCACTATTATTTAATAATTGTTATGAAAGCATCAAAATATCAGAAACTAAAATAGATATGGAAAAATGTGTAGGGAGAATATCGTTGGACTCGATCAGGTAAACAAAAAGTTATTGATGAAAATTTTTCATATCTCGAAAAAAAAAATTGTGTCTGGACTTAGCCTAAAAAAATTCGTCGTGACTTGTCGAACAGTTTCGTTTCGACGAATTTGAATAAGTCCGTATTATACACACAATATAATGTAAAATACAAACGAAATAGCTTAGTATAATCTGAAAGGTCTTCCTGCTCTCAGAGAGATCATAGGCATTTTGCTCATGAGGGATTCGGATGAAATTGGAGTGTCAAGTGAATCATTATGTTCATGCCACCTTCTCGCAGAGGTCTACAGTAGGCTATGTAGTGTCCGCTGTAGGTAGTTCCACTATTATTCAATAATTGTTATGAAAGCATCAAAATCTCAGAAACTAAAATAGATATGGAATAATGTGTAGAGAGAATATCGTTGGACTCGATCAGGTAAACAAAAAGTTATTTGTGAAAATTTTTCATATCTCGAAAAAAAAAATTGTGTCTGGACTTAGCCTAAAAAAATTCGTCGTGACTTGTCGAACAGTTTCGTTTCGACCAATTTGAAGAAGTCCGTATTATACACACAATATAATGTAAAATACAAACGAAATAGCTTAGTATAATCTGAAAGGTCTTCCTGCTCTTAGAGAGATCATAGGCATTTTGCTCATGAGGGATTCAGATGAAATTGGGGTTTCAAGTGAATCATTATGTTCATGCCACGTGCTCGCGGAGGTCTAGAGTAGGCTATGTAGTGTCCGCTGTAGGTAGTTCCACTATTAGGTAATTACTGTTACGAAAGCATCAAAATCTCAGAAACTAAAATAGATATGGAAAAATGTGTAGGGAGAATATTGTTGGACTCGATTAGGTAAACAAAAAGTTATTGGTGATTATTTTTCATATCCCGAAAAAAAAAATTGTGTCTGGACTTAGCCTAAAAAAATTCGTCGTGACTTGTCGAACAGTTTCGTTTCGACGAATTTGAATAAGTCCGTATTATACACACAATATAATGTAAATTACAAACGAAATAGCTTAGTATAATATGAAAGGTCTTCCTGCTCTCAGAGAGATCATAGGCATTTTGCTCATGAGGGATTCAGATGAAATTGGGGTTTCAAGTGAATCATTATGTTCATGCCACGTGCTGGCAGAGGTCTACAGTAGGCTATGTAGTGTCCGCTGTAGGTAGTTCCACTATTATTTAATAATTGTTATGAAAGCATCAAAATCTCAGAAACTAAAATAGATATGGAAAAATGTGTAGGGAGAATATCGTTGGACTCGATCAGGTAAACAAAAAGTTATTGGTGAAAATTTTTTATATCTCGAAAAAAAAAATTGTGTCTGGACTTTGCCTAAAAAAATTCGTCGTGACTTGTCGAACAGTTTCGTTTCGACGAATTTGAATAAGTCCGTAATACACATACAATGTAATGTAAAATACAAACGAAATATGAAATAAAACTAAGTATCTTATAGGTCTTCCTGCTCACAGAAGAGAACATGAGGGAACATGAGGGATTCAGATGGAATAGTTGTTTCAAGTGAATCATTATGTTCATACCACGTGCTCGCGGAGGTCTAGAGTAGGCTATGTAGTGTCCGCTGTAGGTAGTTCCACTATTAGATAATTATTGTTATGAAAGCATCAAAATCTCAAAAACTAAACAAGATATGGAAAAATGTGTAGGAAGAATATCGTTGGACTCGATCAGGTAAACAAAAAGTTATTGGTGAAAATTTTTCATATCTCGAAAAAAAAAAAAATTGTGTCTGGACTTAGCCTAAAAAAATTCGTCGTGACTTGTCGAACAGTTTCGTTTCGACGAATTTGAATAAGTCCGTATTATACACACAATATAATGTAAAATACAAACGAAATAGCTTAGTATAATCTGAAAGGTCTTCCTGCTCTCAGAGAGATCATAGGCATTTTGCTCATGAGGGATTCAGATGAAATTGGGGTTTCAAGTGAATCATTATGTTCATGCCACGTGCTCGCGGAGGTCTAGAGTAGGCTATGTAGTGTCCGCTGTAGGTAGTTCCACTATTAGGTAATTACTGTTACGAAAGCATCAAAATCTCAGAAACTAAAATAGATATGGAAAAATGTGTAGGGAGAATATTGTTGGACTCGATTAGGTAAACAAAAAGTTATTGGTGATTATTTTTCATATCCCGAAAAAAAAAATTGTGTCTGGACTTAGCCTAAAAAAATTCGTCGTGACTTGTCGAACAGTTTCGTTTCGACGAATTTGAATAAGTCCGTATTATACACAAAATATAATGTAAAATACAAACGAAATAGCTTAGTGTAATCTAAAATGGCTTCCTGCTCTCAGAAGAGATCATAGGCATTTTGCTCATGAGGGATTCAGATGAAATTGGGCTTTCAAGTGAATCATTAGGTTCATGCCACGTTCTCGCAGAGGTCTACAGTAGGCTATGTAGTGTCCGCTGTAGGTAGTTCCACTATTAGGTTATTACTGTTACGAAAGCATCAAAATCTCAAAAACTAAACTAGATATGGAAAAATGTGTAGGGAGAATATCGTTTGACTCGATCAGGTAAACATAAAGTTATTGGTGAAAATTTTTCATATCTCGAAAAAAAAATTTGTGTCTGTACTTAGCCTAAAAAAATTCGTCATGACTTGTCGAACAGTTTCGTTTCGACGAATTTGAATAAGTCCGTAATACACATACAATGTAACGTAAAATACAAACGAAATATGAAATAAAACTAAGTATCTTATTGGTCTTCCTGGTCATAGAAGAGAACATGGGGGAACATGAGGGATTCAGATGGAATGGGGGTTTCAAGTGAATCATTATGTTCATGCCACGTGCTCGCGGAGGTCTAGAGTAGGCTATGTAGTGTCCGCTGTAGGTAGTTCCACTATTAGGTAATTATTGTTATGAAAGCATCAAAATCTCAAAAACTAAACTAGATATGGAAAAATGTGTGGAGAGAATATCGTTGGACTCGATCAGGTAAACAAAAAGTTATTTGTGAAAATTTTTCATATCTCGAAAAAAAAAAATTGTGTCTGGACTTTGCCTAAAAAAATTCGTCGTGACTTGTCGAACAGTTTCGTTTCAACGAATTTGAATAAGTCCGTATTATACACACAATATAATGTAAAATACAAACGAAATAGCGTAGTATAATCTGGAAGGTCTTCCTGCTCTCAGAGAGATCATAGGCATTTTGCTCATGAGGGATTCAGATGAACGTGGGGTTTCAAGTGAATTATGTTCATGCCACGTGCTCGCAGAGGTCTACAGTAGGCTATGTAGTGTCCGCTGTAGGTATTTCCACTATTAGGTTATTATTGTTATGAAAGCATCAAAATCTCAAGAACTAAACTAGATATGGAAAAATGTGTAGGGAGAATATCGTTGGACTCGATCAGATAAACAAAAAGTTATTGATGAAAATTTTTCATATCTCGAAAAAAAAAAATTGTGTCTGGACTTGGCCTAAAAAAATTCGTCATGACTTGTCGAACAGTTTCGTTTCGACGAATTTGAGTAAGTATGTAATACACATACAATGTAATGTAAAATACAAACGAAATATGAAATAAAACTAAGTATCTTATAGGTCTTCCTGCTCACAGAAGAGAACATGAGGGAACATGAGGGATTCAGATGGAATGGGGGTTTCAAGTGAATCATTATGTTCATGCCACGTTCTCGCCGAAGTCTACAGTAGGCTATGTAGTGTCCGCTGTAGGTAGTTCCACTATTATTTAATAATTGTTATGAAAGCATCAAAATATCAGAATCTAAAATAGATATGGAAAAATGTGTAGGGAGAATATCGTTGGACTCGATCAGGTAAACAAAAAGTTATTGATGAAAATTTTTCATATCTCGAAAAAAAAAATTGTGTCTGGACTTAGCCTAAAAAAATTCGTCATGACTTGTCGAACAGTTTCGTTTCGACGAATTTGAATAAGTCCATAATACACATACAATGTAATGTAAAATACAAACGAAATATGAAATAAAACCAAGTATCTTATAGGTCTTCCTGCTCACAGAAGAGAACATGAGGGATTCAGATGAAATTGGGGTTTCAAGTGAATTATGTTCATGCCACGTGCTCGCAGAGTTCTACAGTAGGCTATGTAGTGTCCGCTGTAGGTAGTTCCACTATTGGGTTATTACTGTTACGAAAGCATCAAAATCTCAAAAACTAAACTAGATATGGAAAAATGTGTAGGGAGAATATCGTTTGACTCGATCTGGTAAACAAAAAGTTATTGGTGAAAATTTTTCATATCTCGAAAAAAAAATTTGTGTCTGTACTTAGCCTAAAAAAATTCGTCATGACTTGTCGAACAGTTTCGTTTCGACGAATTTGAATAAGTCCGTAATACACATACAATGTAACGTAAAATACAAACGAAATATGAAATAAAACTAAGTATCTTATTGGTCTTCCTGCTCATAGAAGAGAACGTGAGGGAACATGAGGAATTCAGATGGAATGGGGGTTTCAAGTGAATCATTATATTCATGCCACATGCTCGCAGAGGTCTACAGTAGGCTATGTAGTGTCCGCTGTAGGTATTTCCACTATTAGGTTATTATTGTTATGAAAGCATCAAAATCTCAAAAACTAAACTAGATATGGAAAAATGTGTAGAGAGAATATCGTTGGACTCGATCAGATAAACAAAAAGTTATTGATGAAAATTTTTCATATCTCGAAAAAAAAAATTGTGTCTGGACTTGGCCTAAAAAAATTCGTCATGACTTGTCGAACAGTTTCGTTTCGACGAATTTGAATAAGTCCGTAATACACATACAATGTAATGTAAAATAGAAACGAAATATGAAATAAAACTAAGTATCTTATAGGTCTTCCTGCTCACAGAAGAGAACATGAGGGAACATGAGGGATTCAGATGGAATGGGGGTTTCAAGTGAATCATTATGTTCATGCCACGTGCTCGCCGAAGTCTACAGTAGGCTATGTAGTGTCCGCTGTAGGTTGTTCCACTATTATTTAATAATTGTTATGAAAGCATCAAAATATCAGAATCTAAAATAGATATGGAAAAATGTGTAGGGAGAATATCGTTGGACTCGATTAGGTAAACAAAAAGTTATTAGTGATTATTTTTCATATCCCGAAATAAAAAATTGTGTCTGGACTTAGCCTAAAAAAATTCGTCGTGACTTGTCGAACAGTTTCGTTTCGACGAATTTGAATAAGTCCGTATTATACACAAAATATAATGTAGGCTATGTAGTGTCCACTGTAGGTAGTTCCAGTATTAGGTAATTATTGTTATGAAAGCATCAAAATCTCAAAAACTAAAATAGATATGGAAAAATGTGTGGGGAGAATATCGTTGTACTCGATCAGGTAAACAAAAAGTTATTTGTGAAAATTTTTCATATCTCGAAAAAAAAAATTGTGTCTGGACTTAGCCTAAAAAAATTCGTCGTGACTTGTCGAACAGTTTCGTTTCGACCAATTTGAATAAGTCCGTATTATACACACAATATAATGTAAAATACAAACGAAATAGCTTAGTATAATCTGAAAGGTCTTCCTGCTCTCAGAGAGATCATAGGCATTTTGCTCATGAGGGATTCAGATGAAATTGGGGTTTCAAGTGAATCATTATGTTCATGCCACGTGCTCGCGGAGGTCTAGAGTAGGCTATGTAGTGTCCGCTGTAGGTAGTTCCACTATTAGGTAATTATTGTTATGAAAGCATCAAAATCTCAAAAACTAAACTAGATATGGAAAAATGTGTGGAGAGAATATCGTTGGACTCGATCAGGTAAACAAAAAGTTATTTGTGAAAATTTTTCATATCTCGAAAAAAAAAAATTGTGTCTGGACTTTGCCTAAAAAAATTCGTCGTGACTTGTCGAACAGTTTCGTTTCAACGAATTTGAATAAGTCCGTATTATACACACAATATAATGTAAAATACAAACGAAATAGCGTAGTATAATCTGGAAGGTCTTCCTGCTCTCAGAGAGATCATAGGCATTTTGCTCATGAGGGATTCAGATGAACGTGGGGTTTCAAGTGAATTATGTTCATGCCACGTGCTCGCAGAGGTCTACAGTAGGCTATGTAGTGTCCGCTGTAGGTATTTCCACTATTAGGTTATTATTGTTATGAAAGCATCAAAATCTCAAGAACTAAACTAGATATGGAAAAATGTGTAGGGAGAATATCGTTGGACTCGATCAGATAAACAAAAAGTTATTGATGAAAATTTTTCATATCTCGAAAAAAAAAAATTGTGTCTGGACTTGGCCTAAAAAAATTCGTCATGACTTGTCGAACAGTTTCGTTTCGACGAATTTGAGTAAGTATGTAATACACATACAATGTAATGTAAAATACAAACGAAATATGAAATAAAACTAAGTATCTTATAGGTCTTCCTGCTCACAGAAGAGAACATGAGGGAACATGAGGGATTCAGATGGAATGGGGGTTTCAAGTGAATCATTATGTTCATGCCACGTTCTCGCCGAAGTCTACAGTAGGCTATGTAGTGTCCGCTGTAGGTAGTTCCACTATTATTTAATAATTGTTATGAAAGCATCAAAATATCAGAATCTAAAATAGATATGGAAAAATGTGTAGGGAGAATATCGTTGGACTCGATCAGGTAAACATAAAGTTATTGGTGAAAATTTTTCATATCTCGAAAAAAAAAATTGTGTCTGTACTTAGCCTAAAAAAATTCGTCATGACTTGTCGAACAGTTTCGTTTCGACGAATTTGAATAAGTCCGTAATACACATACAATGTAACGTAAAATACAAACGAAATATGAAATAAAACTAAGTATCTTATTGGTCTTCCTGGTCATAGAAGAGAACATGGGGGAACATGAGGGATTCAGATGGAATGGGGGTTTCAAGTGAATCATTATGTTCATGCCACGTGCTCGCGGGGGTCTAGAGTAGGCTATGTAGTGTCCGCTGTAGGTAGTTCCACTATTAGGTAATTATTGTTATGAAAGCATCAAAATCTCAAAAACTAAACTAGATATGGAAAAATGTGTGGAGAGAATATCGTTGGACTCGATCAGGTAAACAAAAAGTTATTTGTGAAAATTTTTCATATCTCGAAAAAAAAAATTGTGTCTGGACTTAGCCTAAAAAAATTTGTCGTGACTTGTCGAACAGTTTCGTTTCGACGAATTTGAATAAGTTCGTATTATACACACAATATAATGTAAAATACAAACGAAATAGCTTAGTATAATCTGAAAGGTCTTCCTGCTCTCAGAGAGATCATAGGCATTTTGCTCATGAGGGATTCAGATGAAATTGGGGTTTCAAGTGAATCATTATGTTCATGCCACGTGCTCGCGGAGGTCTAGAGTAGGCTATGTAGTGTCCGCTGTAGGTAGTTCCACTATTAGGTAATTACTGTTACGAAAGCATCAAAATCTCAGAAACTAAAATAGATATGGAAAAATGTGTAGGGAGAATATTGTTGGACTCGATTAGGTAAACAAAAAGTTATTGGTGATTATTTTTCATTCCCGAAAAAAAAAATTGTGTCTGGACTTAGCCTAAAAAAATTCGTCGTGACTTGTCGAACAGTTTCGTTTCGACGAATTTGAATAAGTCCGTATTATACACAAAATATAATGTAAAATACAAACGAAATAGCTTAGTATAATCTGAAAGGTCTTCCTGCTCTCAGAGAGATCATAGGCATATTGCTCATGAGGGATTCAGATGAAATTGTGGTTTCAAGTGAATCATTATGTTCATGCCACGTGCTCGCAGAGGTCTACAGTAGGCTATGTAGTGTCCGCTGTAGGTAGTTCCACTATTATTTAATAATTGTTATGAAAGCAACAAAATCTCAGAAACTAAAATAGATATGGAAAAACGTGTAATGAGAATATCGTTGGACTCGATCAGGTGAACAAAAACTTATTGGTGAAAATTTTTCATATCTCGAAAAAAAAAATTGTGTCAGGACTTAGCCTAAAAAAATTCGTCGTGACTTGTCGAACAGTTTCGTTTCGACGAAATTGAATAAGTCCGTATTATACACACAATATAATGTAAAATACAAACGAAATAGCTTAGTGTAATCTAAAATGTCTTCCTGCTCTCAGAAGAAATCATAGGTATTTTGCTCATGAGGGATTCAGATGAAATGGGGCTTTCAAGTGAATCATTAGGTTCATGCCACGTTCTCGTAGAGGTCTACAGTAGGCTATGTAGTGTCCGCTGTAGGTAGTTCCACTATTAGGTAATTATTGTTATGAAAGCATCAAAATCTCAAAAACTAAACTAGATATGGAAAAATGTGTAGGGAGAATATCGTTGGACTCGATCAGGTAAACAAAAAGTTTTTTGTGAAAATTTTTCATATCTCGAAAAAAAAAAATTGTGTCTGGACTTAGCCTAAAAAAATTCGTCGTGACTTGCCGAACAGAGAATATCGTTGGACTCGATCAGGTGAACAAAAAGTTATTGGTGAAAATTTTTCATATCTCGAAAAAAAAAATTGTGTCTGGACT
Source organism: Chrysolina haemoptera (assembly GCA_958298965.1). NCBI lineage: Eukaryota > Metazoa > Arthropoda > Insecta > Coleoptera > Chrysomelidae > Chrysolina > Chrysolina haemoptera. Next base: position 17,515,721 of record OY282603.1, on the reverse strand, counting down.
TAGCCTAAAAACATTCGTCATGACTTGTCGAACAGTTTCGTTTCGACGAATTTGAATAAGTGTAATATACATACAATGTAATGTAAAATATAAACGAAATATGAAATAAAACTAAGTATCTTATTGGTCTTCCTGCTAGTAGAAGAGAACATGAGGGAACATGAGGGATTCAGATGGAATGGGGGTTTCAAGTGAATCATTATGTTCATGCCACGTGCTCGCGGAAGTCTACAGTAGCCTATGTAGTGTCCGCTGTAGGTAGTTCCACTATTATTTAATAATTGTTATGAAAGCATCAAAATATCAGAAACTAAAATAGATATGGAAAAATGTGTAGGGAGAATATCGTTGGACTCGATCAGGTAAACAAAAAGTTATTGATGAAAATTTTTCATATCTCGAAAAAAAAAATTGTGTCTGGACTTAGCCTAAAAAAATTCGTCGTGACTTGTCGAACAGTTTCGTTTCGACGAATTTGAATAAGTCCGTATTATACACACAATATAATGTAAAATACAAACGAAATAGCTTAGTATAATCTGAAAGGTCTTCCTGCTCTCAGAGAGATCATAGGCATTTTGCTCATGAGGGATTCGGATGAAATTGGAGTGTCAAGTGAATCATTATGTTCATGCCACCTTCTCGCAGAGGTCTACAGTAGGCTATGTAGTGTCCGCTGTAGGTAGTTCCACTATTATTCAATAATTGTTATGAAAGCATCAAAATCTCAGAAACTAAAATAGATATGGAATAATGTGTAGAGAGAATATCGTTGGACTCGATCAGGTAAACAAAAAGTTATTTGTGAAAATTTTTCATATCTCGAAAAAAAAAATTGTGTCTGGACTTAGCCTAAAAAAATTCGTCGTGACTTGTCGAACAGTTTCGTTTCGACGAATTTGAATAAGTCCGTATTATACACACAATATAATGTAAAATACAAACGAAATAGCTTAGTATAATCTGAAAGGTCTTCCTGCTCTTAGAGAGATCATAGGCATTTTGCTCATGAGGGATTCAGATGAAATTGGGGTTTCAAGTGAATCATTATGTTCATGCCACGTGCTCGCGGAGGTCTAGAGTAGGCTATGTAGTGTCCACTGTAGGTAGTTCCAGTATTAGGTAATTATTGTTATGAAAGCATCAAAATCTCAAAAACTAAAATAGATATGGAAAAATGTGTGGGGAGAATATCGTTGTACTCGATCAGGTAAACAAAAAGTTATTTGTGAAAATTTTTCATATCTCGAAAAAAAAAATTGTGTCTGGACTTAGCCTAAAAAAATTCGTCGTGACTTGTCGAACAGTTTTGTTTCGACCAATTTGAATAAGTCCGTATTATACACACAATATAATGTAAAATACAAACGAAATAGCTTAGTATAATCTGAAAGGTCTTCCTGCTCTCAGAGAGATCATAGGCATTTTGCTCATGAGGGATTCAGATGAAATTGGGGTTTCAAGTGAATCATTATGTTCATGCCACGTGCTCGCGGAGGTCTAGAGTAGGCTATGTAGTGTCCGCTGTAGGTAGTTCCACTATTAGGTAATTATTGTTATGAAAGCATCAAAATCTCAAAAACTAAACTAGATATGGAAAAATGTGTGGAGAGAATATCGTTGGACTCGATCAGGTAAACAAAAAGTTATTTGTGAAAATTTTTCATATCTCGAAAAAAAAAATTGTGTCTGGACTTTGCCTAAAAAAATTCGTCGTGACTTGTCGAACAGTTTCGTTTCAACGAATTTGAATAAGTCCGTATTATACACACAATATAATGTAAAATACAAACGAAATAGCGTAGTATAATCTGGAAGGTCTTCCTGCTCTCAGAGAGATCATAGGCATTTTGCTCATGAGGGATTCAGATGAACGTGGGGTTTCAAGTGAATCATTATGTTCATGCCACGTGCTCGCAGAGGTCTACAGTAGGCTATGTAGTGTCCGCTGTAGGTAGTTCCACTATTAGGTAATTATTGTTATGAAAGCATCAAAATCTCAAAAACTAAACTAGATATGGAAAAATGTGTGGGGAGAATATCGTTGGACTCGATCAGGTAAACAAAAAGTTTTTTGTGAAAATTTTTCATATCTCGAAAAAAAAAATTGTGTCTGGACTTAGCCTAAAAAAATTCGTCGTGACTTGTCGAACAGTTTCGTTTCACCGAATTTGAATAAGTCCGTATTATACACACAATATAATGTAAAATACAAACGAAATAGCTTAGTATAATCTGAAAGGTCTTCCTGCTCTCAGAGAGATCATAGGCATTTTGCTCATGAGGGATTCAGATGAAATTGGGGTTTCAAGTGAATTATGTTCATGCCACGTGCTCGCAGAGTTCTACAGTAGGCTATGTAGTGTCCGCTGTAGGTAGTTCCACTATTAGGTTATTACTGTTACGAAAGCATCAAAATCTCAAAAACTAAACTAGATATGGAAAAATGTGTAGGGAGAATATCGTTTGACTCGATCAGGTAAACATAAAGTTATTGGTGAAAATTTTTCATATCTCGAAAAAAAAAATTGTGTCTGTACTTAGCCTAAAAAAATTCGTCATGACTTGTCGAACAGTTTCGTTTCGACGAATTTGAATAAGTCCGTAATACACATACAATGTAACGTAAAATACAAACGAAATATGAAATAAAACTAAGTATCTTATTGGTCTTCCTGCTCATAGAAGAGAACGTGAGGGAACATGAGGAATTCAGATGGAATGGGGGTTTCAGGTGAATCATTATGTTCATGCCACGTGCTCGCAGAGGTCTACAGTAGGCTATGTAGTGTCCGCTGTAGGTATTTCCACTATTAGGTTATTACTGTTTTGAAAGCATCAAAATCTCAAAAACTAAACTAGATATGGAAAAATGTGTAGAGAGAATATCGTTGGACTCGATCAGGTAAACAAAAAGTTATTGATGAAAATTTTTCATATCTCGAAAAAAAGAAATTGTGTCTGGACTTAGCCTAAAAAAATTCGTCATGAATTGTCGAACAGTTTCGTTTCGACGAATTTTAATAAGTCGTAATACACATGCAATGTAATGAAAAAAACGAAATATGAAATAAAACTAAGTATCTTATAGGTCTTCCTGCTCACAGAAGAGAACATGAGGGAACATGAGGGATTCAGATGGAATGGGGGTTTCAAGTGAATCATTATGTTCATGCCACGTGCTCGCGGAAGTCTACAGTAGGCTATGTAGTGTCCGCTGTAGGTAGTTCCACTATTATTTAATAATTGTTATGAAAGCATCAAAATCTCAGAAACTAAAATAGTTATGGAAAAATGTGTAGGTAGAATATCGTTGGACTCGATTAGGTAAACAAAAAGTTATGGGTGAAAATTTTTCATATCCCGAAAAAAAAAATTGTGTCTGGACTTAGCCTAAAAAAATTCGTTCTGACTTGTCGAACAGTTTCGTTTCGACGAATTTGAATAAGTCCGTATTATACACACAATATAATGTAAATTACAAACGAAATAGCTTAGTATAATATGAAAGGTCTTCCTGCTCTCAGAGAGATCATAGGCATTTTGCTCATGAGGGATTCAGATGAAATTGGGGTTTCAAGTGAATCATTATGTTCATGCCACGTGCTGGCAGAGGTCTACAGTAGGCTATGTAGTGTCCGCTGTAGGTAGTTCCACTATTATTTAATAATTGTTATGAAAGCATCAAAATCTCAGAAACTAAAATAGATATGGAAAAATGTGTAGGGAGAATATCGTTGGACTCGATCAGGTAAACAAAAAGTTATTGGTGAAAATTTTTTATATCTCGAAAAAAAAAAATTGTGTCTGGACTTTGCCTAAAAAAATTCGTCGTGACTTGTCGAACAGTTTCGTTTCGACGAATTTGAATAAGTCCGTAATACACATACAATGTAATGTAAAATACAAACGAAATATGAAATAAAACTAAGTATCTTATTGGTCTTCCTGCTCATAGAAGAGAACGTGAGGGAACATGAGGAATTCAGATGGAATGGGGGTTTCAAGTGAATCATTATGTTCATGCCACGTGCTCGCAGAGGTCTACAGTAAGGCTATGTAGTGTCCGCTGTAGGTATTTCCACTATTAGGTTATTACTGTTTTGAAAGCATCAAAATCTCAAAAACTAAACTAGATATGGAAAAATGTGTAGAGAGAATATCGTTGGACTCGATCAGGTAAACAAAAAGTTATTGATGAAAATTTTTCATATCTCGAAAAAAAGAAATTGTGTCTGGACTTAGCCTAAAAAAATTCGTCATGAATTGTCGAACAGTTTCGTTTCGACGAATTTTAATAAGTCCGTAATACACATGCAATGTAATGAAAAAAACGAAATATGAAATAAAACTAAGTATCTTATAGGTCTTCCTGCTCACAGAAGAGAACATGAGGGAACATGAGGGATTCAGATGGAATGGGGGTTTCAAGTGAATCATTATGTTCATGCCACGTGCTCGCGGAAGTCTACAGTAGGCTATGTAGTGTCCGCTGTAGGTAGTTCCACTATTATTTAATAATTGTTATGAAAGCATCAAAATCTCAGAAACTAAAATAGATATGGAAAAATGTGTAGGTAGAATATCGTTGGACTCGATTAGGTAAACAAAAAGTTATAGGTGAAAATTTTTCATATCCCGAAAAAAAAAATTGTGTCTGGACTTAGCCTAAAAAAATTCGTTCTGACTTGTCGAACAGTTTCGTTTCGACGAATTTGAATAAGTCCGTATTATACACACAATATAATGTAAATTACAAACGAAATAGCTTAGTATAATATGAAAGGTCTTCCTGCTCTCAGAGAGATCATAGGCATTTTGCTCATGAGGGATTCAGATGAAATTGGGGTTTCAAGTGAATCATTATGTTCATGCCACGTGCTGGCAGAGGTCTACAGTAGGCTATGTAGTGTCCGCTGTAGGTAGTTCCACTATTATTTAATAATTGTTATGAAAGCATCAAAATCTCAGAAACTAAAATAGATATGGAAAAATGTGTAGGGAGAATATCGTTGGACTCGATCAGGTAAACAAAAAGTTATTGGTGAAAATTTTTTATATCTCGAAAAAAAAAAATTGTGTCTGGACTTAGCCTAAAAAAATTCGTCGTGACTTGTCGAACAGTTTCGTTTCGACGAATTTGAATAAGTCCGTATTATACACACAATATAATGTGAAATACAAACGAAATAGCTTAGTATAATCTGAAAGGTCTTCCTGCTCTTAGAGAGATCATAGGCATTTTGCTCATGAGGGATTCAGATGAAATTGATGTTTCAAGTGAATCATTATGTTCATGCCACGTGCTCGCGGAGGTCTAGAGTAGGCTATGTAGTGTCCACTGTAGGTAGTTCCAGTATTAGGTAATTATTGTTATGAAAGCATCAAAATCTCAAAAACTAAAATAGATATGGAAAAATGTGTGGGGAGAATATCGTTGTACTCGATCAGGTAAACAAAAAGTTATTTGTGAAAATTTTTCATATCTCGAAAAAAAAAATTGTGTCTGGACTTAGCCTAAAAAAATTCGTCGTGACTTGTCGAACAGTTTCGTTTCGACCAATTTGAATAAGTCCGTATTATACACACAATATAATGTAAAATACAAACGAAATAGCTTAGTATAATCTGAAAGGTCTTCCTGCTCTCAGAGAGATCATAGGCATTTTGCTCATGAGGGATTCAGATGAAATTGGGGTTTCAAGTGAATCATTATGTTCATGCCACGTGCTCGCGGAGGTCTAGAGTAGGCTATGTAGTGTCCGCTGTAGGTAGTTCCACTATTAGGTAATTATTGTTATGAAAGCATCAAAATCTCAAAAACTAAACTAGATATGGAAAAATGTGTGGAGAGAATATCGTTGGACTCGATCAGGTAAACAAAAAGTTATTTGTGAAAATTTTTCATATCTCGAAAAAAAAAAATTGTGTCTGGACTTTGCCTAAAAAAATTGGTCGTGACTTGTCGAACAGTTTCGTTTCAACGAATTTGAATAAGTCCGTATTATACACACAATATAATGTAAAATACAAACGAAATAGCGTAGTATAATCTGGAAGGTCTTCCTGCTCTCAGAGAGATCATAGGCATTTTGCTCATGAGGGATTCAGATGAACGTGGGGTTTCAAGTGAATTATGTTCATGCCACGTGCTCGCAGAGGTCTACAGTAGGCTATGTAGTGTCCGCTGTAGGTATTTCCACTATTAGGTTATTATTGTTATGAAAGCATCAAAATCTCAAGAACTAAACTAGATATGGAAAAATGTGTAGGGAGAATATCGTTGGACTCGATCAGATAAACAAAAAGTTATTGATGAAAATTTTTCATATCTCGAAAAAAAAAATTGTGTCTGGACTTGGCCTAAAAAAATTCGTCATGACTTGTCGAACAGTTTCGTTTCGACGAATTTGAGTAAGTATGAAATACACATACAATGTAATGTAAAATACAAACGAAATATGAAATAAAACTAAGTATCTTATAGGTCTTCCTGCTCACAGAAGAGAACATGAGGGAACATGAGGGATTCAGATGGAATGGGGGTTTCAAGTGAATCATTATGTTCATGCCACGTTCTCGCCGAAGTCTACAGTAGGCTATGTAGTGTCCGCTGTAGGTAGTTCCACTATTATTTAATAATTGTTATGAAAGCATCAAAATATCAGAATCTAAAATAGATATGGAAAAATGTGTAGGGAGAATATCGTTGGACTCGATCAGGTAAACATAAAGTTATTGGTGAAAATTTTTCATATCTCGAAAAAAAAATTTGTGTCTGTACTTAGCCTAAAAAAATTCGTCATGACTTGTCGAACAGTTTCGTTTCGACGAATTTGAATAAGTCCGTAATACACATACAATGTAACGTAAAATACAAACGAAATATGAAATAAAACTAAGTATCTTATTGGTCTTCCTGGTCATAGAAGAGAACATGGGGGAACATGAGGGATTCAGATGGAATGGGGGTTTCAAGTGAATCATTATGTTCATGCCACGTGCTCGCGGGGGTCTAGAGTAGGCTATGTAGTGTCCGCTGTAGGTAGTTCCACTATTAGGTAATTATTGTTATGAAAGCATCAAAATCTCAAAAACTAAACTAGATATGGAAAAATGTGTGGAGAGAATATCGTTGGACTCGATCAGGTAAACAAAAAGTTATTTGTGAAAATTTTTCATATCTCGAAAAAAAAAATTGTGTCTGGACTTAGCCTAAAAAAATTCGTCGTGACTTGTCGAACAGTTTCGTTTCGACGAATTTGAATAAGTCCGTATTATACACACAATATAATGTAAAATACAAACGAAATAGCTTAGTATAATCTGAAAGGTCTTCCTGCTCTCAGAGAGATCATAGGCATATTGCTCATGAGGGATTCAGATGAAATTGGGGTTTCAAGTGAATCATTATGTTCATGCCACGTGCTCGCAGAGGTCTACAGTAGGCTATGTAGTGTCCGCTGTAGGTAGTTCCACTATTATTTAATAATTGTTATGAAAGCAACAAAATCTCAGAAACTAAAATAGATATGGAAAAACGTGTAATGAGAATATCGTTGGACTCGATCAGGTGAACAAAAACTTATTGGTGAAAATTTTTCATATCTCGAAAAAAAAAATTGTGTCAGGACTTGTCGAACAGTTTCGTTTCGACGAAATTGAATAAGTCCGTATTATACACACAATATAATGTAAAATACAAACGAAATAGCTTAGTGTAATCTAAAATGTCTTCCTGCTCTCAGAAGAAATCATAGGTATTTTGCTCATGAGGGATTCAGATGAAATGGGGCTTTCAAGTGAATCATTAGGTACATGCCACGTTCTCGTAGAGGTCTACAGTAGGCTATGTAGTGTCCGCTGTAGGTAGTTCCACTATTAGGTAATTATTGTTATGAAAGCATCAAAATCTCAAAAACTAAACTAGATATGGAAAAATGTGTAGGGAGAATATCGTTGGACTCGATCAGGTAAACAAAAAGTTCTTTGTGAAAATTTTTCATATCTCGAAAAAAAAAAATTGTGTCTGGACTTAGCCTAAAAAAATTCGTCGTGACTTGCCGAACAGAGAATATCGTTGAACTCGATCAGGTGAACAAAAAGTTATTGGTGAAAATTTTTCATATCTCGAAAAAAAAAATTGTGTCTGGACTTAGCCTAAAAACATTCGTCATGACTTGTCGAACAGTTTCGTTTCGACGAATTTGAATAAGTCCGTAATATACATACAATGTAATGTAAAATATAAACGAAATATGAAATAAAACTAAGTATCTTATTGGTCTTCCTGCTAGTAGAAGAGAACATGAGGGAACATGAGGGATTCAGATGGAATGGGGGTTTCAAGTGAATCATTATGTTCATGCCACGTGCTCGCGGAAGTCTACAGTAGCCTATGTAGTGTCCGCTGTAGGTAGTTCCACTATTATTTAATAATTGTTATGAAAGCATCAAAATATCAGAAACTAAAATAGATATGGAAAAATGTGTAGGGAGAATATCGTTGGACTCGATCAGGTAAACAAAAAATATTGATGAAAATTTTTCATATCTCGAAAAAAAAAATTGTGTCTGGACTTAGCCTAAAAAAATTCGTCGTGACTTGTCGAACAGTTTCGTTTCGACGAATTTGAATAAGTCCGTATTAAACACACAATATAATGTAAAATACAAACGAAATAGCTTAGTATAATCTGAAAGGTCTTCCTGCTCTCAGAGAGATCATAGGCATTTTGCTCATGAGGGATTCGGATGAAATTGGAGTGTCAAGTGAATCATTATGTTCATGCCACCTTCTCGCAGAGGTCTACAGTAGGCTATGTAGTGTCCGCTGTAGGTAGTTCCACTATTATTCAATAATTGTTATGAAAGCATCAAAATCTCAGAAACTAAAATAGATATGGAATAATGTGTAGAGAGAATATCGTTGGACTCGATCAGGTAAACAAAAAGTTATTTGTGAAAATTTTTCATATCTCGAAAAAAAAAATTGTGTCTGGACTTAGCCTAAAAAAATTCGTCGTGACTTGTCGAACAGTTTCGTTTCGACGAATTTGAATAAGTCCGTATTATACACACAATATAATGTAAAATACAAACGAAATAGCTTAGTATAATCTGAAAGGTCTTCCTGCTCTTAGAGAGATCATAGGCATTTTGCTCATGAGGGATTCAGATGAAATTGGGGTTTTAAGTGAATTATGTTCATGCCACGTGCTCGCAGAGTTCTACAGTAGGCTATGTAGTGTCCGCTGTAGGTAGTTCCACTATTGGGTTATTACTGTTACGAAAGCATCAAAATCTCAAAAACTAAACTAGATATGGAAAAATGTGTAGGGAGAATATCGTTTGACTCGATCTGGTAAACAAAAAGTTATTGGTGAAAATTTTTCATATCTCGAAAAAAAAATTTGTGTCTGTACTTAGCCTAAAAAAATTCGTCATGACTTGTCGAACAGTTTCGTTTCGACGAATTTGAATAAGTCCGTAATACACATACAATGTAACGTAAAATACAAACGAAATATGAAATAAAACTAAGTATCTTATTGGTCTTCCTGCTCATAGAAGAGAACGTGAGGGAACATGAGGAATTCAGATGGAATGGGGGTTCCAAGTGAATCATTATATTCATGCCACATGCTCGCAGAGGTCTACAGTAGGCTATGTAGTGTCCGCTGTAGGTATTTCCACTATTAGGTTATTATTGTTATGAAAGCATCAAAATCTCAAAAATTAAACTAGATATGGAAAAATGTGTAGAGAGAATATCGTTGGACTCGATCAGATAAACAAAAAGTTATTGATGAAAATTTTTCATATCTCGAAAAAAAAAATTGTGTCTGGACTTGGCCTAAAAAAATTCGTCATGACTTGTCGAACAGTTTCGTTTCGACGAATTTGAATAAGTCCGTAATACACATACAATGTAATGTAAAATAGAAACGAAATATGAAATAAAACTAAGTATCTTATAGGTCTTCCTGCTCACAGAAGAGAACATGAGGGAACATGAGGGATTCAGATGGAATGGGGGTTTCAAGTGAATCATTATGTTCATGCCACGTGCTCGCCGAAGTCTACAGTAGGCTATGTAGTGTCCGCTGTAGGTAGTTCCACTATTATTTAATAATTGTTATGAAAGCATCAAAATATCAGAATCTAAAATAGATATGGAAAAATGTGTAGGGAGAATATCGTTGGACTCGATTAGGTAAACAAAAAGTTATTAGTGATTATTTTTCATATCCCGAAAAAAAAAATTGTGTCTGGACTTAGCCTAAAAAAATTCGTCGTGACTTGTCGAACAGTTTCGTTTCGACGAATTTGAATAAGTCCGTATTATACACAAAATATAATGTAAAATACAAACGAAATAGCTTAGTGTAATCTAAAATGGCTTCCTGCTCTCAGAAGAGATCATAGGCATTTTGCTCATGGGAGATTCAGATGAAATTGGGCTTTCAAGTGAATCATTAGGTTCATGCCACGTTCTCGCAGAGGTCTACAGTAGGCTATGTAGTGTCCGCTGTAGGTAGTTCCACTATTAGGTTATTACTGTTACGAAAGCATCAAAATCTCAAAAACTAAACTAGATATGGAAAAATGTGTAGGGAGAATATCGTTTGACTCGATCAGGTAAACATAAAGTTATTGGTGAAAATTTTTCATATCTCGAAAAAAAAATTTGTGTCTGTACTTAGCCTAAAAAAATTCGTCATGACTTGTCGAACAGTTTCGTTTCGACGAATTTGAATAAGTCCGTAATACACATACAATGTAACGTAAAATACAAACGAAATATGAAATAAAACTAAGTATCTTATTGGTCTTCCTGCTCATAGAAGAGAACGTGAGGGAACATGAGGAATTCAGATGGAATGGGGGTTTCAAGTGAATCATTATGTTCATGCCACGTGCTCGCAGAGGTCTACAGTAGGCTATGTAGTGTCCGCTGTAGGTATTTCCACTATTAGGTTATTACTGTTTTGAAAGCATCAAAATCTCAAAAACTAAACTGGATATGGAAAAATGTGTAGAGAGAATATCGTTGGACTCGATCAGGTAAACAAAAAGTTATTGATGAAAATTTTTCATATCTCGAAAAAAAGAAATTGTGTCTGGACTTAGCCTAAAAAAATTCGTCATGAATTGTCGAACAGTTTCGTTTCGACGAATTTTAATAAGTCCGTAATACACATGCAATGTAATGAAAAAAACGAAATATGAAATAAAACTAAGTATCTTATAGGTCTTCCTGCTCACAGAAGAGAACATGAGGGAACATGAGGGATTCAGATGGAATGGGGGTTTCAAGTGAATCAGTATGTTCATGCCACGTGCTCGCGGAAGTCTACAGTAGGCTATGTAGTGTCCGCTGTAGGTAGTTCCACTATTATTTAATAATTGTTATGAAAGCATCAAAATCTCAGAAACTAAAATAGATATGGAAAAATGTGTAGGTAGAATATCGTTGGACTCGATTAGGTAAACAAAAAGTTATAGGTGAAAATTTTTCATATCCCGAAAAAAAAAATTGTGTCTGGACTTAGCCTAAAAAAATTCGTTCTGACTTGTCGAACAGTTTCGTTTCGACGAATTTGAATAAGTCCGTATTATACACACAATATAATGTAAATTACAAACGAAATAGCTTAGTATAATATGAAAGGTCTTCCTGCTCTCAGAGAGATCATAGGCATTTTGCTCATGAGGGATTCAGATGAAATTGGGGTTTCAAGTGAATCATTATGTTCATGCCACGTGCTGGCAGAGGTCTACAGTAGGCTATGTAGTGTCCGCTGTAGGTAGTTCCACTATTATTTAATAATTGTTATGAAAGCATCAAAATCTCAGAAACTAAAATAGATATGGAAAAATGTGTAGGGAGAATATCGTTGGACTCGATCAGGTAAACAAAAAGTTATTGGTGAAAATTTTTTATATCTCGAAAAAAAAAAATTGTGTCTGGACTTTGCCTAAAAAAATTCGTCGTGACTTGTCGAACAGTTTCGTTTCGACGAATTTGAATAAGTCCGTAATACACATACAATGTAATGTAAAATACAAACGAAATATGAAATAAAACTAAGTATCTTATAGGTCTTCCTGCTCACAGAAGAGAACATGAGGGAACATGAGGGATTCAGATGGAATAGTTGTTTCAAGTGAATCATTATGTTCATACCACGTGCTCGCGGAGGTCTAGAGTAGGCTATGTAGTGTCCGCTGTAGGTAGTTCCACTATTAGATAATTATTGTTATGAAAGCATCAAAATCTCAAAAACTAAACAAGATATGGAAAAATGTGTAGGAAGAATATCGTTGGACTCGATCAGGTAAACAAAAAGTTATTGGTGAAAATTTTTCATATCTCGAAAAAAAAAAAAATTGTGTCTGGACTTAGCCTAAAAAAATTCGTCGTGACTTGTCGAACAGTTTCGTTTCGACGAATTTGAATAAGTCCGTATTATACACACAATATAATGTAAAATACAAACGAAATAGCTTAGTATAATCTGAAAGGTCTTCCTGCTCTCAGAGAGATCATAGGCATTTTGCTCATGAGGGATTCAGATGAAATTGGGGTTTCAAGTGAATCATTATGTTCATGCCACGTGCTCGCGGAGGTCTAGAGTAGGCTATGTAGTGTCCGCTGTAGGTAGTTCCACTATTAGGTAATTACTGTTACGAAAGCATCAAAATCTCAGAAACTAAAATAGATATGGAAAAATGTGTAGGGAGAATATTGTTGGACTCGATTAGGTAAACAAAAAGTTATTGGTGATTATTTTTCATATCCCGAAAAAAAAAATTGTGTCTGGACTTAGCCTAAAAAAATTCGTCGTGACTTGTCGAACAGTTTCGTTTCGACGAATTTGAATAAGTCCGTATTATACACAAAATATAATGTAAAATACAAACGAAATAGCTTAGTGTAATCTAAAATGGCTTCCTGCTCTCAGAAGAGATCATAGGCATTTTGCTCATGAGGGATTCAGATGAAATTGGGCTTTCAAGTGAATCATTAGGTTCATGCCACGTTCTCGCAGAGGTCTACAGTAGGCTATGTAGTGTCCGCTGTAGGTAGTTCCACTTTTAGGTTATTACTGTTACGAAAGCATCAAAATCTCAAAAACTAAACTAGATATGGAAAAATGTGTAGGGAGAATATCGTTTGACTAGATCAGGTAAACATAAAGTTATTGGTGAAAATTTTTCATATCTCGAAAAAAAAATTTGTGTCTGTACTTAGCCTAAAAAAATTCGTCATGACTTGTCGAACAGTTTCGTTTCGACGAATTTGAATAAGTCCGTAATACACATACAATGTAACGTAAAATACAAACGAAATATGAAATAAAACTAAGTATCTTATTGGTCTTCCTGGTCATAGAAGAGAACATGGGGGAACATGAGGGATTCAGATGGAATGGGGGTTTCAAGTGAATCATTATGTTCATGCCACGTGCTCGCGGGGGTCTAGAGTAGGCTATGTAGTGTCCGCTGTAGGTAGTTCCACTATTAGGTAATTATTGTTATGAAAGCATCAAAATCTCAAAAACTAAACTAGATATGGAAAAATGTGTGGAGAGAATATCGTTGGACTCGATCAGGTAAACAAAAAGTTATTTGTGAAAATTTTTCATATCTCGAAAAAAAAAATTGTGTCTGGACTTAGCCTAAAAAAATTCGTCGTGACTTGTCGAACAGTTTCGTTTCGACTAATTTGAATAAGTCCGTATTATACACACAATATAATGTAAAATACAAACGAAATAGCTTAGTATAATCTGAAAGGTCTTCCTGCTCTCAGAGAGATCATAGGCATTTTGCTCATGAGGGATTCAGATGAAATTGGGGTTTCAAGTGAATCATTATGTTCATGCCACGTGCTCGCGGAGGTCTAGAGTAGGCTATGTAGTGTCCGCTGTAGGTAGTTCCACTATTAGGTAATTACTGTTACGAAAGCATCAAAATCTCAGAAACTAAAATAGATATGGAAAAATGTGTAGGGAGAATATTGTTGGACTCGATTAGGTAAACAAAAAGTTATTGGTGATTATTTTTCATATCCCGAAAAAAAAAATTGTGTCTGGACTTAGCCTAAAAAAATTCGTCGTGACTTGTCGAACAGTTTCGTTTCGACGAATTTGAATAAGTCCGTATTATACACAAAATATAATGTAAAATACAAACGAAATAGCTTAGTATAATCTGAAAGGTCTTCCTGCTCTCAGAGAGATCATAGGCATATTGCTCATGAGGGATTCAGATGAAATTGGGGTTTCAAGTGAATCATTATGTTCATGCCACGTGCTCGCAGAGGTCTACAGTAGGCTATGTAGTGTCCGCTGTAGGTAGTTCCACTATTATTTAATAATTGTTATGAAAGCAACAAAATCTCAGAAACTAAAATAGATATGGAAAAACGTGTAATGAGAATATCGTTGGACTCGATCAGGTGAACAAAAACTTATTGGTGAAAATTTTTCATATCTCGAAAAAAAAAATTGTGTCAGGACTTAGCCTAAAAAAATTCGTCGTGACTTGTCGAACAGTTTCGTTTCGACGAAATTGAATAAGTCCGTATTATACACACAATATAATGTAAAATACAAACGAAATAGCTTAGTGTAATCTAAAATGTCTTCCTGCTCTCAGAAGAAATCATAGGTATTTTGCTCATGAGGGATTCAGATGAAATGGGGCTTTCAAGTGAATCATTAGGTTCATGCCACGTTCTCGTAGAGGTCTACAGTAGGCTATGTAGTGTCCGCTGTAGGTAGTTCCACTATTAGGTAATTATTGTTATGAAAGCATCAAAATCTCAAAAACTAAACTAGATATGGAAAAATGTGTAGGGAGAATATCGTTGGACTCGATCAGGTAAACAAAAAGTTTTTTGTGAAAATTTTTCATATCTCGAAAAAAAAAATTGTGTCTGGACTTAGCCTAAAAAAATTCGTCGTGACTTGCCGAACAGAGAATATCGTTGGACTCGATCAGGTGAACAAAAAGTTATTGGTGAAAATTTTTCATATCTCGAAAAAAAAAATTGTGTCTGGACTTAGCCTAAAAACATTCGTCATGACTTGTCGAACAGTTTCGTTTCGACGAATTTGAATAAGTCCGTAATATACATACAATGTAATGTAAAATATAAACGAAATATGAAATAAAACTAAGTATCTTATTGGTCTTCCTGCTAGTAGAAGAGAACATGAGGGAACATGAGGGATTCAGATGGAATGGGGGTTTCAAGTGAATCATTATGTTCATGCCACGTGCTCGCGGAAGTCTACAGTAGCCTATGTAGTGTCCGCTGTAGGTAGTTCCACTATTATTTAATAATTGTTATGAAAGCATCAAAATATCAGAAACTAAAATAGATATGGAAAAATGTGTAGGGAGAATATCGTTGGACTCGATCAGGTAAACAAAAAGTTATTGATGAAAATTTTTCATATCTCGAAAAAAAAAATTGTGTCTGGACTTAGCCTAAAAAAATTCGTCGTGACTTGTCGAACAGTTTCGTTTCGACGAATTTGAATAAGTCCGTAATACACATACAATGTAATGTAAAATACAAACGAAATATGAAATAAAACTAAGTATCTTATAGGTCTTCCTGCTCACAGAAGAGAACATGAGGGATTCAGATGAAATTGGGGTTTCAAGTGAATCATTATGTTCATGCCACGTGCTCGCAGAGGTCTACAGTAGGCTATGTAGTGTCCGCTGTAGGTAGTTCCACTATTAGGTAATTATTGTTATGAAAGCATCAAAATCTCAAAAACTAAACTAGATATGGAAAAATGTGTGGGGAGAATATCGTTGGACTCGATCAGGTAAACAAAAAGTTTTTTGTGAAAATTTTTCATATCTCGAAAAAAAAAATTGTGTCTGGACTTAGCCTAAAAAAATTCGTCGTGACTTGCCGAACAGAGAATATCGTTGGACTCGATCAGGTGAACAAAAAGTTATTGGTGAAAATTTTTCATATCTCGAAAAAAAAAATTGTGTCTGGACTAGCCTAAAAACATTCGTCATGACTTGTCGAACAGTTTCGTTTCGACGAATTTGAATAAGTCCGTAATATACATACAATGTAATGTAAAATATAAACGAAATATGAAATAAAACTAAGTATCTTATTGGTCTTCCTGCTAGTAGAAGAGAACATGAGGGAACATGAGGGATTCAGATGGAATGGGGGTTTCAAGTGAATCATTATGTTCATGCCACGTGCTCACGGAAGTCTACAGTAGGCTATGTAGTGTCCGCTGTAGGTAGTTCCACTATTATTTAATAATTGTTATGAAAGCATCAAAATATCAGAAACTAAAATAGATATGGAAAAATGTGTAGGGAGAATATCGTTGGACTCGATCAGGTAAACAAAAAGTTATTGATGAAAATTTTTCATATCTCGAAAAAAAAACTTGTGTCTGGACTTAGCCTAAAAAAATTCGTCGTGACTTGTCGAACAGTTTCGTTTCGACGAATTTGAATAAGTCCGTATTATACACACAATATAATGTAAAATACAAACGAAATAGCTTAGTATAATCTGAAAGGTCTTCCTGCTCTCAGAGAGATCATAGGCATTTTGCTCATGAGGGATTCGGATGAAATTGGAGTGTCAAGTGAATCATTATGTTCATGCCACCTTCTCGCAGAGGTCTACAGTAGGCTATGTAGTGTCCGCTGTAGGTAGTTCCACTATTATTCAATAATTGTTATGAAAGCATCAAAATCTCAGAAACTAAAATAGATATAGAAAAATGTGTGGGGAGAATATCGTTGGACTCGATCAGGTAAACAAAATGTTATAGATGAAAATTTTTCATATCTCGAAAAAAAAAATTGTGTCTGGACTTAGCCTAAAAAAATTCGTCGTGACTTGTCGAACAGTTTCGTTTCGACGAATTTGAATAAGTCCGTATTATACACACAATATAATGTAAAATACAAACGAAATAGCTTAGTATAATCTGAAAGGTCTTCCTGCTCTCAGAGATATCATAGGCATTTTGCTCATGAGGGATTCAGATGAAATTGGGGTTTCAAGTGACTCATTATGTTCATGCCACGTGCTCAAGGAGGTCTAGAGTAGGCTATGTAGTGTCCGCTGTAGGTAGTTCCACTATTAGGTAATTATTGTTATGAAACCATCAAAATCTCAAAAACTAAACTAGATATGGAAAAATGTGTGGGGAGAATATCGTTGGACTCGATCAGGTAAACAAAAAGTTTTTTGTGAAAATTTTTCATATCTCGAAAAAAAAAATTGTGTCTGGACTTAGCCTAAAAAAATTCGTCGTGACTTGTCGAACAGTTTCGTTTCACCGAATTTGAATAAGTCCGTATTATACACACAATATAATGTAAAATACAAACGAAATAGCTTAGTATAATCTGAAAGGTCTTCCTGCTCTCAGAGAGATCATAGGCATTTTGCTCATGAGGGATTCAGATGAAATTGGGGTTTCAAGTGAATTATGTTCATGCCACGTGCTCGCAGAGGTCTACAGTAGGCTATGTAGTGTCCGCTGTAGGTAGTTCCACTATCATTTAATAATTGTTGTGAAAGCATCAAAATCTCAGAAACTAAAATAGATATGGAAAAATGTGTAGGGAGAATAACGTTGGACTCGAATAGGTAAACAAAAAGTTATTGGTGAAAATTTTTCATATCCCGAAAAAAAAATTGTGTCCGGACTTGGCCTAAAAAAATTCGTTGTGACTTGTCGAACAGTTTCGTTTGGACGAATTTGAATAAGTCCGTATTATACACACAATATAATGTAAAATACAAACGAAATAGCTTAGTATAATCTGAAAGGTCTTCCTGCTCTCAGAGAGATCATAGGCATTTTGTTCATGAGGGATTCGGATGAAATTGTGGTGTCAAGTGAATCATTATGTTCATGCCACCTTCTCGCAGAGGTCTACAGTAGGCTATGTAGTGTCCGCTTTAGGTAGTTCCACTATTATTCAATAATTGTTATGAAAGCATCAAAATCTCAGAAACTAAACCACATATGGAAAAATGTGTGGGGAGAATATCGTTGGACTCGATCAGGTAAACAAAAAGTTATTGGTGAAAATTTTTCATATCTCGAAAAAAAAAATTGTGTCTGGACTTAGCCTAAAAACATTCGTCATGACTTGTCGAACAGTTTCGTTTCGACGAATTTGAATAAGTCCGTAATATACATACAATGTAATGTAAAATATAAACGAAATATGAAATAAAACTAAGTATCTTATTGGTCTTCCTGCTAGTAGAAGAGAACATGAGGGAACATGAGGGATTCAGATGGAATGGGGGTTTCAAGTGAATCATTATGTTCATGCCACGTGCTCACGGAAGTCTACAGTAGGCTATGTAGTGTCCGCTGTAGGTAGTTCCACTATTATTTAATAATTGTTATGAAAGCATCAAAATATCAGAAACTAAAATAGATATGGAAAAATGTGTAGGGAGAATATCGTTGGACTCGATCAGGTAAACAAAAAGTTATTGATGAAAATTTTTCATATCTCGAAAAAAAAACTTGTGTCTGGACTTAGCCTAAAAAAATTCGTCGTGACTTGTCGAACAGTTTCGTTTCGACGAATTTGAATAAGTCCGTATTATACACACAATATAATGTAAAATACAAACGAAATAGCTTAGTATAATCTGAAAGGTCTTCCTGCTCTCAGAGGGATCATAGGCATTTTGCTCATGAGGGATTCGGATGAAATTGGAGTGTCAAGTGAATCATTATGTTCATGCCACCTTCTCGCAGAGGTCTACAGTAGGCTATGTAGTGTCCGCTGTAGGTAGTTCCACTATTATTCAATAATTGTTATGAAAGCATCAAAATCTCAGAAACTAAAATAGATATAGAAAAATGTGTGGGGAGAATATCGTTGGACTCGATCAGGTAAACAAAATGTTATAGATGAAAATTTTTCATATCTCGAAAAAAAAAATTGTGTCTGGACTTAGCCTAAAAAAATTCGTCGTGACTTGTCGAACAGTTTCGTTTCGACGAATTTGAATAAGTCCGTATTATACACACAATATAATGTAAAATACAAACGAAATAGCTTAGTATAATCTGAAAGGTCTTCCTGCTCTCAGAGATATCATAGGCATTTTGCTCATGAGGGATTCAGATGAAATTGGGGTTTCAAGTGACTCATTATGTTCATGCCACGTGCTCAAGGAGGTCTAGAGTAGGCTATGTAGTGTCCGCTGTAGGTAGTTCCACTATTAGGTAATTATTGTTATGAAACCATCAAAATCTCAAAAACTAAACTAGATATGGAAAAATGTGTGGGGAGAATATCGTTGGACTCGATCAGGTAAACAAAAAGTTTTTTGTGAAAATTTTTCATATCTCGAAAAAAAAAATTGTGTCTGGACTTAGCCTAAAAAAATTCGTCGTGACTTGTCGAACAGTTTCGTTTCACCGAATTTGAATAAGTCCGTATTATACACACAATATAATGTAAAATACAAACGAAATAGCTTAGTATAATCTGAAAGGTCTTCCTGCTCTCAGAGAGATCATAGGCATTTTGCTCATGAGGGATTCAGATGAAATTGGGGTTTCAAGTGAATTATGTTCATGCCACGTGCTCGCAGAGGTCTACAGTAGGCTATGTAGTGTCCGATGTAGGTAGTTCCACTATTATTTAATAATTGTTGTGAAAGCATCAAAATCTCAGAAACTAAAATAGATATGGAAAAATGTGTAGGGAGAATAACGTTGGACTCGAATAGGTAAACAAAAAGTTATTGGTGAAAATTTTTCATATCCCGAAAAAAAAATTGTGTCCGGACTTGGCCTAAAAAAATTCGTTGTGACTTGTCGAACAGTTTCGTTTCGACGAATTTGAATAAGTCCGTATTATACACACAATATAATGTAAAATACAAACGAAATAGCTTAGTATAATCTGAAAGGTCTTCCTGCTCTCAGAGAGATCATAGGCATTTTGCTCATGAGGGATTCGGATGAAATTGTGGTGTCAAGTGAATCATTATGTTCATGCCACCTTCTCGCAGAGGTCTACAGTAGGCTATGTAGTGTCCGCTTTAGGTAGTTCCACTATTATTCAATAATTGTTATGAAAGCATCAAAATCTCAGAAACTAAACTACATATGGAAAAATGTGTGGGGAGAATATCGTTGGACTCGATCAGGTAAACAAAAAGTTATTTGTGAAATTTTTTCATATCTCGAAAAAAAAAAATTTCTCTGGACTTAGCCTTAAAACATTCGTCATGACTTGTCGAACGGTTTCGTTTCGACGAATTTGAATAAGTCCGTAATATACATACAATGTAATCTAAAATACAAACGAAATATGAAATAAAACTAAGTATCTTATTAGTCTTCCTGCTAGTAGAAGAGAACATGAGGGAACATGAGGGATTCAGATGGGATGGGGGTTTCAAGTGAATCATTATGTTCATGCCACGTGCTCGCGGAAGTCTACAGTAGGCTATGTAGTGTCCGCTGTAGGTAGTTCCACTATCATTTAATAATTGTTATGAGAGCATCAAAATCTCAGAAACTAAACTAGATATGGAAAAATGTGTGGGGAGAATATCGTTGGACTCGATCAGGTAAACAAAAAGTTATTCCTGAAAATTTTTCATATCTCGAAAAAAAAAATTGTGTCTGGACTTAGCCTAAAAAAATTCGTCGTGACTTGTCGAACAGTTTCGTTTCGACGAATTTGAATAAGTCCGTATTATACACACAATATAATGTAAAATACAAACGAAATAGCTTAGTATAATCTGAAAGGTCTTCCTGCTCTCAGAGAGATCATAGGCATTTTGCTCATGAGGGATTCAGATGAAATTGGGGTTTCAAGTGAATCATTATGTCATGCCACGTGCTCGCGGAGGTCTAGAGTAGGCTATGTAGTGTCCGCTGTAGGTAGTTCCACTATTATTTAATAATTGTTATGAAAGCATCAAAATCTCAGAAACTAAACTAGATATGGAAAAATGTGTGTGGAGAATATCGTTGGACTCGATCAGGTAAACAAAAAGTTATTTGTGAAAATTTTTCATATCTCGAAAAAAAAAATTGTGTCTGGACTTAGCCTAAAAAAATTCGTCGTGACTTGTCGAACAGTTTCGTTTCACCGAATTTGAATAAGTCCGTATTATACACACAATATAATGTAAAATACAAACGAAATAGCTTAGTATAATCTGAAAGGTCTTCCTGCTCTCAGAGAGATCATAGGCATTTTGCTCATGAGGGATTCGGATGAAATTGGGGTGTCAAGTGAATCATTATGTTCATGCCACCTTCTCGCAGAGGTCTACAGTAGGCTATGTAGTGTCCGCTGTAGGTAGTTCACTATTATTCAATAATTGTTATGAAAGCATCAAAATCTCAGAAACTAAAATAGATATGGAAAAATGTGTGGGGAGAATATCGTTGGACTCGATCAGGTAAACAAAAAGTTATTTGTGAAAATTTTTCATATCTCGAAAAAAAAAATTGTGTCTGGACTTAGCCTAAAAAAATTTGTCGTGACTTGTCGAACAGTTTCGTTTCGACGAATTTGAATAAGTTCGTATTATACACACAATATAATGTAAAATACAAACGAAATAGCTTAGTATAATCTGAAAGGTCTTCCTGCTCTCAGAGAGATCATAGGCATTTTGCTCATGAGGGATTCAGATGAAATTGGGGTTTCAAGTGAATCATTATGTTCATGCCACGTGCTCGCGGAGGTCTAGAGTAGGCTATGTAGTGTCCGCTGTAGGTAGTTCCACTATTAGGTAATTACTGTTACGAAAGCATCAAAATCTCAGAAACTAAAATAGATATGGAAAAATGTGTAGGGAGAATATTGTTGGACTCGATTAGGTAAACAAAAAGTTATTGGTGATTATTTTTCATATCCCGAAAAAAAAAATTGTGTCTGGACTTAGCCTAAAAAAATTCGTCGTGACTTGTCGAACAGTTTCGTTTCGACGAATTTGAATAAGTCCGTATTATACACAAAATATAATGTAAAATACAAACGAAATAGCTTAGTATAATCTGAAAGGTCTTCCTGCTCTCAGAGAGATCATAGGCATATTGCTCATGAGGGATTCAGATGAAATTGGGGTTTCAAGTGAATCATTATGTTCATGCCACGTGCTCGCAGAGGTCTACAGTAGGCTATGTAGTGTCCGCTGTAGGTAGTTCCACTATTATTTAATAATTGTTATGAAAGCAACAAAATCTCAGAAACTAAAATAGATATGGAAAAACGTGTAATGAGAATATCGTTGGACTCGATCAGGTGAACAAAAACTTATTGGTGAAAATTTTTCATATCTCGAAAAAAAAAATTGTGTCAGGACTTAGCCTAAAAAAATTCGTCGTGACTTGTCGAACAGTTTCGTTTCGACGAAATTGAATAAGTCCGTATTATACACACAATATAATGTAAAATACAAACGAAATAGCTTAGTGTAATCTAAAATGTCTTCCTGCTCTCAGAAGAAATCATAGGTATTTTGCTCATGAGGGATTCAGATGAAATGGGGCTTTCAAGTGAATCATTAGGTTCATGCCACGTTCTCGTAGAGGTCTACAGTAGGCTATGTAGTGTCCGCTGTAGGTAGTTCCACTATTAGGTAATTATTGTTATGAAAGCATCAAAATCTCAAAAACTAAACTAGATATGGAAAAATGTGTAGGGAGAATATCGTTGGACTCGATCAGGTAAACAAAAAGTTTTTTGTGAAAATTTTTCATATCTCGAAAAAAAAAAATTGTGTCTGGACTTAGCCTAAAAAAATTCGTCGTGACTTGCCGAACAGAGAATATCGTTGGACTCGATCAGGTGAACAAAAAGTTATTGGTGAAAATTTTTCATATCTCGAAAAAAAAAATTGTGTCTGGACTTAGCCTAAAAACATTCGTCATGACTTGTCGAACAGTTTCGTTTCGACGAATTTGAATAAGTCCGTAATATACATACAATGTAATGTAAAATATAAACGAAATATGAAATAAAACTAAGTATCTTATTGGTCTTCCTGCTAGTAGAAGAGAACATGAGGGAACATGAGGGATTCAGATGGAATGGGGGTTTCAAGTGAATCATTATGTTCATGCCACGTGCTCGCGGAAGTCTACAGTAGCCTATGTAGTGTCCGCTGTAGGTAGTTCCACTATTATTTAATAATTGTTATGAAAGCATCAAAATATCAGAAACTAAAATAGATATGGAAAAATGTGTAGGGAGAATATCGTTGGACTCGATCAGGTAAACAAAAAGTTATTGATGAAAATTTTTCATATCTCGAAAAAAAAAATTGTGTCTGGACTTAGCCTAAAAAAATTCGTCGTGACTTGTCGAACAGTTTCGTTTCGACGAATTTGAATAAGTCCGTATTATACACACAATATAATGTAAAATACAAACGAAATAGCTTAGTATAATCTGAAAGGTCTTCCTGCTCTCAGAGAGATCATAGGCATTTTGCTCATGAGGGATTCGGATGAAATTGGAGTGTCAAGTGAATCATTATGTTCATGCCACCTTCTCGCAGAGGTCTACAGTAGGCTATGTAGTGTCCGCTGTAGGTAGTTCCACTATTATTCAATAATTGTTATGAAAGCATCAAAATCTCAGAAACTAAAATAGATATGGAATAATGTGTAGAGAGAATATCGTTGGACTCGATCAGGTAAACAAAAAGTTATTTGTGAAAATTTTTCATATCTCGAAAAAAAAAATTGTGTCTGGACTTAGCCTAAAAAAATTCGTCGTGACTTGTCGAACAGTTTCGTTTCGACGAATTTGAATAAGTCCGTATTATACACACAATATAATGTAAAATACAAACGAAATAGCTTAGTATAATCTGAAAGGTCTTCCTGCTCTTAGAGAGATCATAGGCATTTTGCTCATGAGGGATTCAGATGAAATTGGGGTTTCAAGTGAATCATTATGTTCATGCCACGTGCTCGCGGAGGTCTAGAGTAGGCTATGTAGTGTCCACTGTAGGTAGTTCCAGTATTAGTTAATTATTGTTATGAAAGCATCAAAATCTCAAAAACTAAAATAGATATGGAAAAATGTGTGGGGAGAATATCGTTGTACTCGATCAGGTAAACAAAAAGTTATTTGTGAAAATTTTTCATATCTCGAAAAAAAAAATTGTGTCTGGACTTGGCCTAAAAAAATTCGTCGTGACTTGTCGAACAGTTTCGTTTCGACCAATTTGAATAAGTCCGTATTATACACACAATATAATATAAAATACAAACGAAATAGCTTAGTATAATCTGAAAGGTCTTCCTGCTCTCAGAGAGATCATAGGCATTTTGCTCATGAGGGATTCAGATGAAATTGGGGTTTCAAGTGAATCATTATGTTCATGCCACGTGCTCGCGGAGGTCTAGAGTAGGCTATGTAGTGTCCGCTGTAGGTAGTTCCACTATTAGGTAATTATTGTTATGAAAGCATCAAAATCTCAAAAACTAAACTAGATATGGAAAAATGTGTGGAGAGAATATCGTTGGACTCGATCAGGTAAACAAAAAGTTATTTGTGAAAATTTTTCATATCTCGAAAAAAAAAATTGTGTCTGGACTTTGCCTAAAAAAATTCGTCGTGACTTGTCGAACAGTTTCGTTTCAACGAATTTGAATAAGTCCGTATTATACACACAATATAATGTAAAATACAAACGAAATAGCGTAGTATAATCTGGAAGGTCTTCCTGCTCTCAGAGAGATCATAGGCATTTTGCTCATGAGGGATTCAGATGAACGTGGGGTTTCAAGTGAATTATGTTCATGCCACGTGCTCGCAGAGGTCTACAGTAGGCTATGTAGTGTCCGCTGTAGGTATTTCCACTATTAGGTTATTATTGTTATGAAAGCATCAAAATCTCAAGAACTAAACTAGATATGGAAAAATGTGTAGGGAGAATATCGTTGGACTCGATCAGATAAACAAAAAGTTATTGATGAAAATTTTTCATATCTCGAAAAAAAAAAATTGTGTCTGGACTTGGCCTAAAAAAATTCGTCATGACTTGTCGAACAGTTTCGTTTCGACGAATTTGAGTAAGTATGTAATACACATACAATGTAATGTAAAATACAAACGAAATATGAAATAAAACTAAGTATCTTATAGGTCTTCCTGCTCACAGAAGAGAACATGAGGGAACATGAGGGATTCAGATGGAATGGGGGTTTCAAGTGAATCATTATGTTCATGCCACGTTTTCGCCGAAGTCTACAGTAGGCTATGTAGTGTCCGCTGTAGGTAGTTCCACTATTATTTAATAATTGTTATGAAAGCATCAAAATATCAGAATCTAAAATAGATATGGAAAAATGTGTAGGGAGGATATCGTTGGACTCGATCAGGTAAACAAAAAGTTATTGATGAAAATTTTTCATATCTCGAAAAAAAAAAAATTGTGTCTGGACTTAGCCTAAAAAAATTCGTCATGACTTGTCGAACAGTTTCGTTTCGACGAATTTGAATAAGTCCATAATACACATACAATGTAATGTAAAATACAAACGAAATATGAAATAAAACTAAGTATCTTATAGGTCTTCCTGCTCACAGAAGAGAACATGAGGGATTCAGATGAAATTTGGGTTTCAAGTGAATCATTATGTTCATGCCACGTGCTCGCAGAGGTCTACAGTAGGCTATGTAGTGTCCGCTGTAGGTAGTTCCACTATTAGGTAATTATTGTTATGAAAGCATCAAAATCTCAAAAACTAAACTAGATATGGAAAAATGTGTGGAGAGAATATCGTTGGACTCGATCAGGTAAACAAAAAGTTTTTTGTAAAAATTTTTCATATCTCGAAAAAAAAAAATTGTGTCTGGACTTAGCCTAAAAAAATTCGTCGTGACTTGTCGAACAGTTTCGTTTCACCGAATTTGAATAAGTCCGTATTATACACACAATATAATGTAAAATACAAACGAAATAGCTTAGTATAATCTGAAAGGTCTTCCTGCTCTCAGAGAGATCATAGGCATTTTGCTCATGAGGGATTCAGATGAAATTGGGGTTTCAAGTGAATTATGTTCATGCCACGTGCTCGCAGAGTTCTACAGTAGGCTATGTAGTGTCCGCTGTAGGTAGTTCCACTATTGGGTTATTACTGTTACGAAAGCATCAAAATCTCAAAAACTAAACTAGATATGGAAAAATGTGTAGGGAGAATATCGTTTGACTCGATCTGGTAAACAAAAAGTTATTGGTGAAAATTTTTCATATCTCGAAAAAAAAATTTGTGTCTGTACTTAGCCTAAAAAAATTCGTCATGACTTGTCGAACAGTTTCGTTTCGACGAATTTGAATAAGTCCGTAATACACATACAATGTAACGTAAAATACAAACGAAATATGAAATAAAACTAAGTATCTTATTGGTCTTCCTGCTCATAGAAGAGAACGTGAGGGAACATGAGGAATTCAGATGGAATGGGGGTTTCAAGTGAATCATTATATTCATGCCACATGCTCGCAGAGGTCTACAGTAGGCTATGTAGTGTCCGCTGTAGGTATTTCCACTATTAGGTTATTATTGTTATGAAAGCATCAAAATCTCAAAAACTAAACTAGATATGGAAAAATGTGTAGAGAGAATATCGTTGGACTCGATCAGATAAACAAAAAGTTATTGATGAAAATTTTTCATATCTCGAAAAAAAAAATTGTGTCTGGACTTGGCCTAAAAAAATTCGTCATGACTTGTCGAACAGTTTCGTTTCGACGAATTTGAATAAGTCCGTAATACACATACAATGTAATGTAAAATAGAAACGAAATATGAAATAAAACTAAGTATCTTATAGGTCTTCCTGCTCACAGAAGAGAACATGAGGGAACATGAGGGATTCAGATGGAATGGGGGTTTCAAGTGAATCATTATGTTCATGCCACGTGCTCGCCGAAGTCTACAGTAGGCTATGTAGTGTCCGCTGTAGGTAGTTCCACTATTATTTAATAATTGTTATGAAAGCATCAAAATATCAGAATCTAAAATAGATATGGAAAAATGTGTAGGGAGAATATCGTTGGACTCGATTAGGTAAACAAAAAGTTATGAGTGATTATTTTTCATATCCCGAAAAAAAAAATTGTGTCTGGACTTAGCCTAAAAAAATTCGTCGTGACTTGTCGAACAGTTTCGTTTCGACGAATTTGAATAAGTCCGTATTATACACAAAATATAATGTAAAATACAAACGAAATAGCTTAGTGTAATCTAAAATGGCTTCCTGCTCTCAGAAGAGATCATAGGCATTTTGCTCATGGGAGATTCAGATGAAATTGGGCTTTCAAGTGAATCATTAGGTTCATGCCACGTTCTCGCAGAGGTCTACAGTAGGCTATGTAGTGTCCGCTGTAGGTAGTTCCACTATTAGGTTATTACTGTTACGAAAGCATCAAAATCTCAAAAACTAAACTAGATATGGAAAAATGTGTAGGGAGAATATCGTTTGACTCGATCAGGTAAACATAAAGTTATTGGTGAAAATTTTTCATATCTCGAAAAAAAAAATTTGTGTCTGTACTTAGCCTAAAAAAATTCGTCATGACTTGTCGAACAGTTTCGTTTCGACGAATTTGAATAAGTCCGTAATACACATACAATGTAACGTAAAATACAAACGAAATATGAAATAAAACTAAGTATCTTATTGGTCTTCCTGCTCATAGAAGAGAACGTGAGGGAACATGAGGAATTCAGATGGAATGGGGGTTTCAAGTGAATCATTATGTTCATGCCACGTGCTCGCAGAGGTCTACAGTAGGCTATGTAGTGTCCGCTGTAGGTATTTCCACTATTAGGTTATTACTGTTTTGAAAGCATCAAAATCTCAAAAACTAAACTAGATATGGAAAAATGTGTAGAGAGAATATCGTTGGACTCGATCAGGTAAACAAAAAGTTATTGATGAAAATTTTTCATATCTCGAAAAAAAGAAATTGTGTCTGGACTTAGCCTAAAAAAATTCGTCATGAATTGTCGAACAGTTTCGTTTCGACGAATTTTAATAAGTCCGTAATACACATGCAATGTAATGAAAAAAACGAAATATGAAATAAAACTAAGTATCTTATAGGTCTTCCTGCTCACAGAAGAGAACATGAGGGAACATGAGGGATTCAGATGGAATGGGGGTTTCAAGTGAATCATTATGTTCATGCCACGTGCTCGCGGAAGTCTACAGTAGGCTATGTAGTGTCCGCTGTAGGTAGTTCCACTATTATTTAATAATTGTTATGAAAGCATCAAAATCTCAGAAACTAAAATAGATATGGAAAAATGTGTAGGTAGAATATCGTTGGACTCGATTAGGTAAACAAAAAGTTATGGGTGAAAATTTTTCATATCCCGAAAAAAAAAATTGTGTCTGGACTTAGCCTAAAAAAATTCGTTCTGACTTGTCGAACAGTTTCGTTTCGACGAATTTGAATAAGTCCGTATTATACACACAATATAATGTAAATTACAAACGAAATAGCTTAGTATAATATGAAAGGTCTTCCTGCTCTCAGAGAGATCATAGGCATTTTGCTCATGAGGGATTCAGATGAAATTGGGGTTTCAAGTGAATCATTATGTTCATGCCACGTGCTGGCAGAGGTCTACAGTAGGCTATGTAGTGTCCGCTGTAGGTAGTTCCACTATTATTTAATAATTGTTATGAAAGCATCAAAATCTCAGAAACTAAAATAGATATGGAAAAATGTGTAGGGAGAATATCGTTGGACTCGATCAGGTAAACAAAAAGTTATTGGTGAAAATTTTTTATATCTCGAAAAAAAAAAATTGTGTCTGGACTTTGCCTAAAAAAATTCGTCGTGACTTGTCGAACAGTTTCGTTTCGACGAATTTGAATAAGTCCGTAATACACATACAATGTAATGTAAAATACAAACGAAATATGAAATAAAACTAAGTATCTTATAGGTCTCCCTGCTCACAGAAGAGAACATGAGGGAACATGAGGGATTCAGATGGAATAGTTGTTTCAAGTGAATCATTATGTTCATACC
The DNA here is from genome assembly GCA_958298965.1 of Chrysolina haemoptera. Taxonomy (NCBI): domain Eukaryota; kingdom Metazoa; phylum Arthropoda; class Insecta; order Coleoptera; family Chrysomelidae; genus Chrysolina; species Chrysolina haemoptera. The sequence goes on along the minus strand of OY282603.1, from coordinate 17,486,632 downwards.
ACGTGCTCGCGGAGGTCTAGAGTAGGCTATGTAGTGTCCGCTGTAGGTAGTTCCACTATTAGATAATTATTGTTATGAAAGCATCAAAATCTCAAAAACTAAACAAGATATGGAAAAATGTGTGGGAAGAATATCGTTGGACTCGATCAGGTAAACAAAAAGTTATTGGTGAAAATTTTTCATATCTCGAAAAAAAAAAAAATTGTGTCTGGACTTAGCCTAAAAAAATTCGTCGTGACTTGTCGAACAGTTTCGTTTCGACGAATTTGAATAAGTCCGTATTATACACACAATATAATGTAAAATACAAACGAAATAGCTTAGTATAATCTGAAAGGTCTTCCTGCTCTCAGAGAGATCATAGGCATTTTGCTCATGAGGGATTCAGATGAAATTGGGGTTTCAAGTGAATCATTATGTTCATGCCACGTGCTCGCGGAGGTCTAGAGTAGGCTATGTAGTGTCCGCTGTAGGTAGTTCCACTATTAGGTAATTACTGTTACGAAAGCATCAAAATCTCAGAAACTAAAATAGATATGGAAAAATGTGTAGGGAGAATATTGTTGGACTCGATTAGGTAAACAAAAAGTTATTGGTGATTATTTTTCATATCCCGAAAAAAAAAATTGTGTCTGGACTTAGCCTAAAAAAATTCGTCGTGACTTGTCGAACAGTTTCGTTTCGACGAATTTGAATAAGTCCGTATTATACACAAAATATAATGTAAAATACAAACGAAATAGCTTAGTGTAATCTAAAATGGCTTCCTGCTCTCAGAAGAGATCATAGGCATTTTGCTCATGAGGGATTCAGATGAAATTGGGCTTTCAAGTGAATCATTAGGTTCATGCCACGTTCTCGCAGAGGTCTACAGTAGGCTATGTAGTGTCCGCTGTAGGTAGTTCCACTATTAGGTTATTACTGTTACGAAAGCATCAAAATCTCAAAAACTAAACTAGATATGGAAAAATGTGTAGGGAGAATATCGTTTGACTAGATCAGGTAAACATAAAGTTATTGGTGAAAATTTTTCATATCTCGAAAAAAAAATTTGTGTCTGTACTTAGCCTAAAAAAATTCGTCATGACTTGTCGAACAGTTTCGTTTCGACGAATTTGAATAAGTCCGTAATACACATACAATGTAACGTAAAATACAAACGAAATATGAAATAAAACTAAGTATCTTATTGGTCTTCCTGGTCATAGAAGAGAACATGGGGGAACATGAGGGATTCAGATGGAATGGGGGTTTCAAGTGAATCATTATGTTCATGCCACGTGCTCGCGGGGGTCTAGAGTAGGCTATGTAGTGTCCGCTGTAGGTAGTTCCACTATTAGGTAATTATTGTTATGAAATCTCAAAAACTAAACTAGATATGGAAAAATGTGTGGAGAGAATATCGTTGGACTCGATCAGGTAAACAAAAAGTTATTTGTGAAAATTTTTCATATCTCGAAAAAAAAATTGTGTCTGGACTTAGCCTAAAAAAATTCGTCGTGACTTGTCGAACAGTTTCGTTTCGACGAATTTGAATAAGTCCGTATTATACACACAATATAATGTAAAATACAAACGAAATAGCTTAGTATAATCTGAAAGGTCTTCCTGCTCTCAGAGAGATCATAGGCATTTTGCTCATGAGGGATTCAGATGAAATTGGGGTTTCAAGTGAATCATTATGTTCATGCCACGTGCTCGCGGAGGTCTAGAGTAGGCTATGTAGTGTCCGCTGTAGGTAGTTCCACTATTAGGTAATTACTGTTACGAAAGCATCAAAATCTCAGAAACTAAAATAGATATGGAAAAATGTGTAGGGAGAATATTGTTGGACTCGATTAGGTAAACAAAAAGTTATTGGTGATTATTTTTCATATCCCGAAAAAAAAAATTGTGTCTGGACTTAGCCTAAAAAAATTCGTCGTGACTTGTCGAACAGTTTCGTTTCGACGAATTTGAATAAGTCCGTATTATACACAAAATATAATGTAAAATACAAACGAAATAGCTTAGTGTAATCTAAAATGGCTTCCTGCTCTCAGAAGAGATCATAGGCATTTTGCTCATGAGGGATTCAGATGAAATTGGGCTTTCAAGTGAATCATTAGGTTCATGCCACGTTCTCGCAGAGGTCTACAGTAGGCTATGTAGTGTCCGCTGTAGGTAGTTCCACTATTAGGTTATTACTGTTACGAAAGCATCAAAATCTCAAAAACTAAACTAGATATGGAAAAATGTGTAGGGAGAATATCGTTTGACTCGATCAGGTAAACATAAAGTTATTGGTGAAAATTTTTCATATTTCGAAAAAAAAATTTGTGTCTGTACTTAGCCTAAAAAAATTCGTCATGACTTGTCGAACAGTTTCGTTTCGACGAATTTGAATAAGTCCGTAATACACATACAATGTAACGTAAAATACAAACGAAATATGAAATAAAACTAAGTATCTTATTGGTCTTCCTGGTCATAGAAGAGAACATGGGGGAACATGAGGGATTCAGATGGAATGGGGGTTTCAAGTGAATAATTATGTTCATGCCACGTGCTCGCGGGGGTCTAGAGTAGGCTATGTAGTGTCCGCTGTAGGTAGTTCCACTATTAGGTAATTATTGTTATGAAAGCATCAAAATCTCAAAAACTAAACTAGATATGGAAAAATGTGTGGAGAGAATATCGTTGGACTCGATCAGGTAAACAAAAAGTTATTTGTGAAAATTTTTCATATCTCGAAAAAAAAAATTGTGTCTGGACTTTGCCTAAAAAAATTCGTCGTGACTTGTCGAACAGTTTCGTTTCAACGAATTTGAATAAGTCCGTATTATACACACAATATAATGTAAAATACAAACGAAATAGCGTAGTATAATCTGGAAGGTCTTCCTGATCTCAGAGAGATCATAGGCATTTTGCTCATGAGGGATTCAGATGAACGTGGGGTTTCAAGTGAATTATGTTCATGCCACGTGCTCGCAGAGGTCTACAGTAGGCTATGTAGTGTCCGCTGTAGGTAGTTCCACTATTATTTAATAATTGTTATGAAAGCATCAAAATCTCAGAAACTAAAATAGATATGGAAAAATATGTAGGGAGAATATCGTTGGACTCGATTAGGTTAACAAAAAGTTATTGGTGAAAATTTTTCATATCCCGAAAAAAAAAATTGTGTCTGGACTTAGCCTAAAAAAAATCGTTCTGACTTGTCGAACAGTTTCGTTTCGACGAATTTGAATAAGTCCGTATTATACACACAATATAATGTAAATTACAAACGAAATAGCTTAGTATAATATGAAAGGTCTTCCTGCTCTCAGAGAGATCATAGGCATTTTGCTCATGAGGGATTCAGATGAAATTGGGGTTTCAAGTGAATCATTATGTTCATGCCACGTGCTGGCAGAGGTCTACAGTAGGCTATGTAGTGTCCGCTGTAGGTAGTTCCACTATTATTTAATAATTGTTATGAAAGCATCAAAATCTCAGAAACTAAAATAGATATGGAAAAATGTGTAGGGAGAATATCGTTGGACTCGATTAGGTTAACAAAAAGCTATTGGTGGAAATTTTTCATATCCCGAAAAAAAAAATTGTGTCTGGACTTAGCCTAAAAAAATTCGTCGTGACTTGTCGAACAGTTTCGTTTCGACGAATTTGAATAAGTCTGTAATATACATACAATGTAATGTAAAATACAAACGAAATATTAAATAAAACTAAGTATCTTATTGGTCTTCCTGGTCATAGAAGAAAACATGAGGGAACATGAGGGATTCAGATGGAATGGGGGTTTCAAGTGAATCATTTTGTTCATGCCACGTGCTCGCGGAGGTCTAGAGTAGGCTATGTAGTGGCCGCTGTAGGTAGTTCCACTATTAGGTAATTATTGTTATGAAAGCATCAAAATCTCAAAAACTAAACTAGATATGGAAAAATGTGTAATGAGAATATCGTTGGACTCGATCAGGTGAACAAAAACTTATTGGTGAAAATTTTTCATACCTCGAAAAAAAAAATTGTGTTTGGACTTAGCCTAAAAAAATTCGTCGTGACTTGTCGAACAGTTTCGTTTCGACGAATTTGAATAAGTCCGTATTATACACGCAATATAATGTAAAATACAAACGAAATAGCTTAGTATAATCTGAAAGGTCTTCCTGCTCTCAGAGAGATCATAGGCATTTTGCTCATGAGGGATTCAGATGAAATTGGGGTTTCAAGTGAATCATTATGTTCATGCCACGTGCTCGCAGAGGTCTACAGTAGGCTATGTAGTGTCCGCTGTAGGTAGTTCCACTATTATTTAATAATTGTTATGAAAGCAACAAAATCTCAGAAACTAAAATAGATATGGAAAAACGTGTAATGAGAATATCGTTGGACTCGATCAGGTGAACAAAAACTTATTGGTGAAAAGTTTTCATATCTCGAAAAAAAAAATTGTGTCAGGACTTAGCCTAAAAAAATTCGTCGTGACTTGTCGAACAGTTTCGTTTCGACGAAATTGAATAAGTCCGTATTATACACACAATATAATGTAAAATACAAACGAAATAGCTTAGTGTAATCTAAAATGTCTTCCTGCTCTCAGAAGAAATCATAGGCATTTTGCTCATGAGGGATTCAGATGAACGTGGGGTTTCAAGTGAATTATGTTCATGCCACGTGCTCGCAGAGGTCTACAGTAGGCTATGTAGTGTCCGCTGTAGGTAGTTCCACTATTATTTAATAATTGTTATGAAAGCATCAAAATCTCAGAAACTAAAATAGATATGGAAAAATGTGTAGGGAGAATATCGTTGGACTCGATTAGGTTAACAAAAAGTTATTGATGAAAATTTTTCATATCCCGAAAAAAAAAATTGTGTCTGGACTTAGCCTAAAAAAAATCGTTCTGACTTGTCGAACAGTTTCGTTTCGACGAATTTGAATAAGTCCGTATTATACACACAATATAATGTAAATTACAAACGAAATAGCTTAGTATAATATGAAAGGTCTTCCTGCTCTCAGAGAGATCATAGGTATTTTGCTCATGAGGGATTCAGATGAAATTGGGGTTTCAAGTGAATCATTAGGTTCATGCCACGTGCTGGCAGAGGTCTACAGTAGGCTATGTAGTGTCCGCTGTAGGTAGTTCCACTATTATTTAATAATTGTTATGAAAGCATCAAAATCTCAGAAACTAAAATAGATATGGAAAAATGTGTAGGGAGAATATCGTTGGACTCGATTAGGTAAACAAAAAGCTATTGGTGAAAATTTTTCATATCCCGAAAAAAAAAATTGTGTCTGGACTTAGCCTAAAAAAATTCGTCGTGACTTGTCGAACAGTTTCGTTTCGACGAATTTGAATAAGTCCGTATTATACACGCAATATAATGTAAAATACAAACGAAATAGCTTAGTATAATCTGAAAGGTCTTCCTGCTCTCAGAGAGATCATAGGCATTTTGCTCATGAGGGATTCAGATGAAATTGGTGTTTCAAGTGAATCATTATGTTCATGCCACGTGCTCGCAGAGGTCTACAGTAGGCTATGTAGTGTCCGCTGTAGGTAGTTCCACTATTATTTAATAATTGTTATGAAAGCAACAAAATCTCAGAAACTAAAATAGATATGGAAAAACGTGTAATGAGAATATCGTTGGACTCGATCAGGTGAACAAAAACTTATTGGTGAAAATTTTTCATATCTCGAAAAAAAAAATTGTGTCAGGACTTAGCCTAAAAAAATTCGTCGTGACTTGTCGAACAGTTTCGTTTCGACGAAATTGAATAAGTCCGTATTATACACACAATATAATGTAAAATACAAACGAAATAGCTTAGTGTAATCTAAAATGTCTTCCTGCTCTCAGAAGAAATCATAGGCATTTTGCTCATGAGGGATTCAGATGAAATGGGGCTTTCAAGTGAATCATTAGGTTCATGCCACGTCATCGTAGAGGTCTACAGTAGGCTATGTAGTGTCCGCTGTAGGTAGTTCCACTATTAGGTAATTATTGTTATGAAAGCATCAAAATCTCAAAAACTAAACTAGATATGGAAAAATGTGTAGGGAGAATATCGTTGGACTCGATCAGGTAAACAAAAAGTTATTGGTGAAAATTTTTCATATCTCGGAAAAAAAAAAAAATTGTGTCTGGACTTAGCCTAAAAAAATTCGTCATGACTTGTCGAACAGTTTCGTTTCGACGAATTTGAATAAGTCCGTATTATACACATAATATAATGTAAAATACAAACGAAATAGCTTAGTATAATCTAAAATGTCTTCCTGCTCTTAGAAGAGATCATAGGCATTTTGCTCATGAGGGATTCAGACGAAATGGGGCTTTCAAGTGAATCATTAGGTTCATGCCACGTTCTCGCAGAGGTCTACAGTAGGCTATGTAGTGTCCGCTGTAGGTAGTTCCACTATTAGGTAATTATTGTTATGAAAGCATCAAAATCTCAAAAACTAAACAAGATATGAAAAAATGTGTAGGGAGAATATCGTTGGACTCGATCAGGTAAACAAAAAGTTATTGGTGAACATTTTTCATATCTCGAAAAAAAAAAAATTGTGTCTGGACTTAGCCTAAAAAAATTCGTCGTGACTTGTCGAACAGTTTCGTTTCGACGAATTTGAATAAGTCTGTAAAATATATACAATGTAATGTGAAATACAAACGAAATATGAAATAAAACTAAGTATCTTATAGGTCTTCCTGCTCACAGAAGAGAACATGAGGGAACATGAAGGATTCAGATGGAATAGAGGTTTCTAGTGAATCATTATGTTCATGCCACGTGCTCGCGGAGGTCTAGAGTAGGCTATGTAGTGTCAGCTGTAGGTAGTTCCACTATTAGATAATTATTGTTATGAAAGCATCAAAATCTCAAAAACTAAACAAGATATGAAAAAATGTGTAGGGAGAATATCGTTGGACTCGATCAGGTAAACAAAAAGTTATTGGTGAAAATTTTTTATATCTCGAAAAAAAAAAATTGTGTCTGGACTTTGCCTAAAAAAATTCGTCGTGACTTGTCGAACAGTTTCGTTTCGACGAATTTGAATAAGTCCGTATTATACACACAATATAATGTTAAATACAAACGAAATAGCTTAGTATAATATGAAAGGTCTTCCTGCTCTTAGAGAGATCATAGGCATTTTGCTCATGAGGGATTCAGATGAAATTGGGGTTTCAAGTGAATCATTATGTTCATGCCACGTGCTCGCAGAGGTCTACAGTAGGCTATGTAGTGTCCGCTGTAGGTAGTTCCACTATTATTTAATAATTGTTATGAAAGCAACAAAATCTCAGAAACTAAATTAGATATGGAAAAATGTGTAATGAGAATATCGTTGGACTCGATCAGGTGAACAAAAACTTATTGATGAAAATTTTTCATATCCCGAAAAAAAAAATTGTGTCTGGACTTAGCCTAAAAAAAGTCGTCGTGACTTGTCGAACAGTTTCGTTTCGACGAAATTGAATAAGTCCGTATTATACACACAATATAATGTAAAATACAAACGAAATAGCTTAGTGTAATCTAAAATGTCTTCCTGCTCTCAGAAGAAATCATAGGCATTTTGCTCATGAGGGATTCAGATGAAATGGGGCTTTCAAGTGAATCATTAGGTTCATGCCACGTTCTCGTAGAGGTCTACAGTAGGCTATGTAGTGTCCGCTGTAGGTAGTTCCACTATTAGGTTATTACTGTTACGAAAGCATCAAAATCTCAAAAACTAAACTAGATATGGAAAAATGTGTAGGGAGAATATCGTTGGACTCGATCAGGTAAACAAAAAGTTATAAGTGAAAATTTTTCATATCTCGAAAAAAAAAAAAAAATTGTGTCTGGACTTAGCCTAAAAAAATTCGTCATGACTTGTCGAACAGTTTCGTTTCGACGAATTTGAATAAGTCCGTATTATACACACAATATAATGTAAAATACAAACGAAATAGCTTAGTATAATCTAAAATGTCTTCCTGCTCTCAGAAGAGATCATAGGCATTTTGCTCATGAGGGATTCAGACGAAATGGGGCTTTCAAGTGAATCATTAGGTTCATGCCACGTTCTCGCAGAGGTCTACAGTAGGCTATGTAGTGTCCGCTGTAGGTAGTTCCACTATTAGGTAATTATTGTTATGAAAGCATCAAAATCTCAAAAACTAAACAAGATATGAAAAAATGTGTAGGGAGAATATCGTTGGACTCGATCAGGTAAACAAAAAGTTATTGGTGAAAATTTTTCATATCTCGAAAAAAAAAAAATTGTGTCTGGACTTAGCCTAAAAAAATTCGTCGTGACTTGTCGAACAGTTTCGTTTCGACGAATTTGAATAAGTCTGTAAAATACATACAATGTAATGTGAAATACAAACGAAATATGAAATAAAACTAAGTATCTTATAGGTCTTCCTGCTCACAGAAGAGAACATGAGGGAACATGAAGGATTCAGATGGAATAGAGGTTTCTAGTGAATCATTATGTTCATGCCACGTGCTCGCGGAGGTCTAGAGTAGGCTATGTAGTGTCCGCTGTAGGTAGTTCCACTATTAGATAATTATTGTTATGAAAGCATCAAAATCTCAAAAACTAAACAAGATATGAAAAAATGTGTAGGGAGAATATCGTTGGACTCGATCAGGTAAACAAAAAGTTTTTGGTGAAAATTTTTTATATCTCAAAAAAAAAAATTGTGTCTGGACTTTGCCTAAAAAAATTCGTCGTGACTTGTCGAACAGTTTCGTTTCGACGAATTTGAATAAGTCCGTAATACACATACAATGTAATGTAAATTACAAACGAAATATGAAATAAAACTAAGTATCTTATAGGTCTTCCTGCTCACAGAAGAGAACATGAGGGAACATGAGGGATTCAGATGGAATAGTTGTTTCAAGTGAATCATTATGTTCATACCACGTGCTCGCGGAGGTCTAGAGTAGGCTATGTAGTGTCCGCTGTAGGTAGTTCCACTATTAGATAATTATTGTTATGAAAGCATCAAAATCTCAAAAACTAAACAAGATATGGAAAAATGTGTAGGAAGAATATCGTTGGACTCGATCAGGTAAACAAAAAGTTATTGGTGAAAATTTTTCATATCTCGAAAAAAAAAAAATTGTCTGGACTTAGCCTAAAAAAATTCGTCGTGACTTGTCGAACAGTTTCGTTTCGACGAATTTGAATAAGTCCGTATTATACACACAATATAATGCTAAATACAAACGAAATAGCTTAGTATAATCTGAAAGGTCTTCCTGCTCTTAGAGAGATCATAGGCATTTTGCTCATGAGGGATTCAGATGAAATTGGGGTTTCAAGTGAATCATTATGTTCATGCCACGTGCTCGCAGAGGTCTACAGTAGGCTATGTAGTGTCCGCTGTAGGTAGTTCCACTATTATTTAATAATTGTTATGAAAGCAACAAAATCTCAGAAACTAAAATAGATATGGAAAAATGTGTAATGAGAATATCGTTGGACTCGATCAGGTGAACAAAAACTTATTGGTGAAAATTTTTCATATCTCGAAAAAAAAAATTGTGTCAGGACTTAGCCTAAAAAAATTCGTCGTGACTTGTCGAACAGTTTCGTTTCGACGAAATTGAATAAGTCCGTATTATACACACAATATAATGTAAAATACAAACGAAATAGCTTAGTGTAATCTAAAATGTCTTCCTGCTCTCAGAAGAAATCATAGGCATTTTGCTCATGAGGGATTCAGATGAAATGGGGCTTTCAAGTGAATCATTAGGTTCATGCCACGTTCTCGTAGAGGTCTACAGTAGGCTATGTAGTGTCCGCTGTAGGTAGTTCCACTATTAGGTTATTACTGTTACGAAAGCATCAAAATCTCAAAAACTAAACTAGATATGGAAAAATGTGTAGGGAGAATATCGTTTGACTCGATCAGGTAAACAAAAAGTTATTGGTGAAAATTTTTCATATCTCGAAAAAAAAAAAATTGTGTCTGGACTTAGCCTAGAAACATTCGTCATGACTTGTCGAACAGTTTCGTTTCGACGAATTTCGATAAGTCCGTAATATACATACAATGTAATGTAAAATACAAACGAAATATGAAATAAAACTAAGTATTTTATTGGTCTTCCTGCTAGTAGAAGAGAACATGAGGGAACATGTGGGATTCAGATGGAATGGGGGTGTCAAGTGAATCATTATGTTCATGCCATGTGCTCGCGGAGGTATAGAGTAGGCTATGTAGTGTCCGCTGTCCACTATTAGATTATTATTGTTATGAAAGCATCAAAATCTCAAAAACTAAACAAGATATGGAAAAATGTGTAGGGAGAATATCGTTGGACTCGATCAGGTAAACAAAAAGTTATTGGTGAAAATTTTTCATATCTCGAAAAAAAAAATTGTGTCTGGACTTAGCCTAAAAAAATTCGTCATGACTTGTCGAACAGTTTCGTTTCGACGAATTTGAATAAGTCCGTAATACACATACAATGTAATGTAAAATACAAACGAAATATGAAATAAAACTAAGTATCTTATAGGTCTTCCTGCTCACAGAAGAGAACATGAGGGAACATGAGGGATTCAGATGGAATGGGGGTTTCAAGTGAATTATTATGTTCATGCCACGTGCTCGCGGAAGTCTACAGTAGGCTATGTAGTGTCCGCTGTAGGTAGTTCCACTATTATTTAATAATTGTTATGAAAGCATAAAATCTCAGAAACTAAAATAGATATGGAAAAATGTGTAGGGAGAATATCGTTGGACTCGATTAGGTTAACAAAAAGTTATTGGTGAAAATTTTTCATATCCCGAAAAAAAAAATAGTGTCTGGACTTAGCCAAAAAAAATTCGTCGTTACTTGTCGAACAGTTTCGTTTCGACGAATTTGAATAAGTCCGTATTAAACACACAATGTAATGTAAAATACAAACGAAATAGCTTAATATAATCTGAAAGGTCTTCCTGTTCTCAGAGAGATTATAGGCATTTTGCTCATGAGGGATTCAGATGAAATTTGGGTTTCAAGTGAATCATTATGTTCATGCCACCTTCTCGCAGAGGTCTACAGTAGGCTATGTAGTGTCCGCTGTAGGTATTTCCACTATTAGGTTATTACTGTTTTGAAAGCATCAAAATCTCAAAAACTAAACTAGATATGGAAAAATGTGTAGAGAGAATATCGTTGGACTCGATCAGGTAAACAAAAAGTTATTGATGAAAATTTTTCATATCTCGAAAAAAAGAAATTGTGTCTGGACTTAGCCTAAAAAAATTCGTCATGAATTGTCGAACAGTTTCGTTTCGACGAATTTTAATAAGTCCGTAATACACATGCAATGTAATGAAAAAAACGAAATATGAAATAAAACTAAGTATTTTATAGGTCTTCCTGCTCACAGAAGAGAACATGAGGGAACATGAGGGATTCAGATGGAATGGGGGTTTCAAGTGAATCATTATGTTCATGCCACGTGCTCGCGGAAGTCTACAGTAGGCTATGTAGTGTCCGCTGTAGGTAGTTCCACTATTATTTAATAATTGTTATGAAAGCATCAAAATCTCAAAAACTAAACTAGATATGGAAAAATGTGTGGAGAGAATATCGTTGGACTCGATCAGGTAAACAAAAAGTTATTTGTGAAAATTTTTCATATCTCGAAAAAAAAAATTGTGTCTGGACTTTGCCTAAAAAAATTCGTCGTGACTTGTCGAACAGTTTCGTTTCAACGAATTTGAATAAGTCCGTATTATACACACAATATAATGTGAAATACAAACGAAATAGCGTAGTATAATCTGGAAGGTCTTCCTGATCTCAGAGAGATCATAGGCATTTTGCTCATGAGGGATTCAGATGAACGTGGGGTTTCAAGTGAATTATGTTCATGCCACGTGCTCGCAGAGGTCTACAGTAGGCTATGTAGTGTCCGCTGTAGGTAGTTCCACTATTATTTAATAATTGTTATGAAAGCATCAAAATCTCAGAAACTAAAATAGATATGGAAAAATGTGTAGGGAGAATATCGTTGGACTCGATTAGGTTAACAAAAAGTTATTGGTGAAAATTTTTCATATCCCGAAAAAAAAAATTGTGTCTGGACTTAGCCTAAAAAAAATCGTTCTGACTTGTCGAACAGTTTCGTTTCGACGAATTTGAATAAGTCCGTATTATACACACAATATAATGTAAATTACAAACGAAATAGCTTAGTATAATATGAAAGGTCTTCCTGCTCTCAGAGAGATCATAGGCATTTTGCTCATGAGGGATTCAGATGAAATTGGGGTTTCAAGTGAATCATTATGTTCATGCCACGTGCTGGCAGAGGTCTACAGTAGGCTATGTAGTGTCCGCTGTAGGTAGTTCCACTATTATTTAATAATTGTTATGAAAGCATCAAAATCTCAGAAACTAAAATAGATATGGAAAAATGTGTAGGGAGAATATCGTTGGACTCGATTAGGTTAACAAAAAGCTATTGGTGGAAATTTTTCATATCCCGAAAAAAAAAATTGTGTCTGGACTTAGCCTAAAAAAATTCGTCGTGACTTGTCGAACAGTTTCGTTTCGACGAATTTGAATAAGTCTGTAATATACATACAATGTAATGTAAAATACAAACGAAATATTAAATAAAACTAAGTATCTTATTGGTCTTCCTGGTCATAGAAGAAAACATGAGGGAACATGAGGGATTCAGATGGAATGGGGGTTTCAAGTGAATCATTTTGTTCATGCCACGTGCTCGCGGAGGTCTAGAGTAGGCTATGTAGTGGCCGCTGTAGGTAGTTCCACTATTATTTAATAATTGTTATGAAAGCAACAAAATCTCAGAAACTAAAATAGATATGGAAAAACGTGTAATGAGAATATCGTTGGACTCGATCAGGTGAACAAAAACTTATTGGTGAAAATTTTTCATATCTCGAAAAAAAAAATTGTGTCAGGACTTAGCCTAAAAAAATTCGTCGTGACTTGTCGAACAGTTTCGTTTCGACGAAATTGAATAAGTCCGTATTATACACACAATATAATGTAAAATACAAACGAAATAGCTTAGTGTAATCTAAAATGTCTTCCTGCTCTCAGAAGAAATCATAGGCATTTTGCTCATGAGGGATTCAGATGAAATGGGGCTTTCAAGTGAATCATTAGGTTCATGCCACGTCATCGTAGAGGTCTACAGTAGGCTATGTAGTGTCCGCTGTAGGTAGTTCCACTATTAGGTAATTATTGTTATGAAAGCATCAAAATCTCAAAAACTAAACTAGATATGGAAAAATGTGTAGGGAGAATATCGTTGGACTCGATCAGGTAAACAAAAAGTTATTGGTGAAAATTTTTCATATCTCGGAAAAAAAAAAAAATTGTGTCTGGACTTAGCCTAAAAAAATTCGTCATGACTTGTCGAACAGTTTCGTTTCGACGAATTTGAATAAGTCCGTATTATACACATAATATAATGTAAAATACAAACGAAATAGCTTAGTATAATCTAAAATGTCTTCCTGCTCTTAGAAGAGATCATAGGCATTTTGCTCATGAGGGATTCAGACGAAATGGGGCTTTCAAGTGAATCATTAGGTTCATGCCACGTTCTCGCAGAGGTCTACAGTAGGCTATGTAGTGTCCGCTGTAGGTAGTTCCACTATTAGGTAATTATTGTTATGAAAGCATCAAAATCTCAAAAACTAAACAAGATATGAAAAAATGTGTAGGGAGAATATCGTTGGACTCGATCAGGTAAACAAAAAGTTATTGGTGAACATTTTTCATATCTCGAAAAAAAAAAAATTGTGTCTGGACTTAGCCTAAAAAAATTCGTCGTGACTTGTCGAACAGTTTCGTTTCGACGAATTTGAATAAGTCTGTAAAATATATACAATGTAATGTGAAATACAAACGAAATATGAAATAAAACTAAGTATCTTATAGGTCTTCCTGCTCACAGAAGAGAACATGAGGGAACATGAAGGATTCAGATGGAATAGAGGTTTCTAGTGAATCATTATGTTCATGCCACGTGCTCGCGGAGGTCTAGAGTAGGCTATGTAGTGTCCGCTGTAGGTAGTTCCACTATTAGATAATTATTGTTATGAAAGCATCAAAATCTCAAAAACTAAACAAGATATGAAAAAATGTGTAGGGAGAATATCGTTGGACTCGATCAGGTAAACAAAAAGTTATTGGTGAAAATTTTTTATATCTCGAAAAAAAAAAATTGTGTCTGGACTTTGCCTAAAAAAATTCGTCGTGACTTGTCGAACAGTTTCGTTTCGACGAATTTGAATAAGTCCGTATATACACACAATATAATGTTAAATACAAACGAAATAGCTTAGTATAATATGAAAGGTCTTCCTGCTCTTAGAGAGATCATAGGCATTTTGCTCATGAGGGATTCAGATGAAATTGGGGTTTCAAGTGAATCATTATGTTCATGCCACGTGCTCGCAGAGGTCTACAGTAGGCTATGTAGTGTCCGCTGTAGGTAGTTCCACTATTATTTAATAATTGTTATGAAAGCAACAAAATCTCAGAAACTAAATTAGATATGGAAAAATGTGTAATGAGAATATCGTTGGACTCATCAGGTGAACAAAAACTTATTGATGAAAATTTTTCATATCCCGAAAAAAAAAATTGTGTCTGGACTTAGCCTAAAAAAAGTCGTCGTGACTTGTCGAACAGTTTCGTTTCGACGAAATTGAATAAGTCCGTATTATACACACAATATAATGTAAAATACAAACGAAATAGCTTAGTGTAATCTAAAATGTCTTCCTGCTCTCAGAAGAAATCATAGGCATTTTGCTCATGAGGGATTCAGATGAAATGGGGCTTTCAAGTGAATCATTAGGTTCATGCCACGTTCTCGTAGAGGTCTACAGTAGGCTATGTAGTGTCCGCTGTAGGTAGTTCCACTATTAGGTTATTACTGTTACGAAAGCATCAAAATCTCAAAAACTAAACTAGATATGGAAAAATGTGTAGGGAGAATATCGTTGGACTCGATCAGGTAAACAAAAAGTTATAAGTGAAAATTTTTCATATCTCGAAAAAAAAAAAAAAATTGTGTCTGGACTTAGCCTAAAAAAATTCGTCATGACTTGTCGAACAGTTTCGTTTCGACGAATTTGAATAAGTCCGTATTATACACACAATATAATGTAAAATACAAACGAAATAGCTTAGTATAATCTAAAATGTCTTCCTGCTCTCAGAAGAGATCATAGGCATTTTGCTCATGAGGGATTCAGACGAAATGGGGCTTTCAAGTGAATCATTAGGTTCATGCCACGTTCTCGCAGAGGTCTACAGTAGGCTATGTAGTGTCCGCTGTAGGTAGTTCCACTATTAGGTAATTATTGTTATGAAAGCATCAAAATCTCAAAAACTAAACAAGATATGGAAAAATGTGTAGGGAGAATATCGTTGGACTCGATCAGGTAAACAAAAAGTTATTGGTGAAAATTTTTCATATCTCGAAAAAAAAAATTGTGTCTGGACTTAGCCTAAAAAAATTCGTCATGACTTGTCGAACAGTTTCGTTTCGACGAATTTGAATAAGTCCGTAATACACATACAATGTAATGTAAAATACAAACGAAATATGAAATAAAACTAAGTATCTTATAGGTCTTCCTGCTCACAGAAGAGAACATGAGGGAACATGAGGGATTCAGATGGAATGGGGGTTTCAAGTGAATTATTATGTTCATGCCACGTGCTCGCGGAAGTCTACAGTAGGCTATGTAGTGTCCGCTGTAGGTAGTTCCACTATTATTTAATAATTGTTATGAAAGCATAAAATCTCAGAAACTAAAATAGATATGGAAAAATGTGTAGGGAGAATATCGTTGGACTCGATTAGGTTAACAAAAAGTTATTGGTGAAAATTTTTCATATCCCGAAAAAAAAAATAGTGTCTGGACTTAGCCAAAAAAAATTCGTCGTTACTTGTCGAACAGTTTCGTTTCGACGAATTTGAATAAGTCCGTATTAAACACACAATGTAATGTAAAATACAAACGAAATAGCTTAATATAATCTGAAAGGTCTTCCTGTTCTCAGAGAGATTATAGGCATTTTGCTCATGAGGGATTCAGATGAAATTTGGGTTTCAAGTGAATCATTATGTTCATGCCACCTTCTCGCAGAGGTCTACAGTAGGCTATGTAGTGTCCGCTGTAGGTATTTCCACTATTAGGTTATTACTGTTTTGAAAGCATCAAAATCTCAAAAACTAAACTAGATATGGAAAAATGTGTAGAGAGAATATCGTTGGACTCGATCAGGTAAACAAAAAGTTATTGATGAAAATTTTTCATATCTCGAAAAAAAGAAATTGTGTCTGGACTTAGCCTAAAAAAATTCGTCATGAATTGTCGAACAGTTTCGTTTCGACGAATTTTAATAAGTCCGTAATACACATGCAATGTAATGAAAAAAACGAAATATGAAATAAAACTAAGTATTTTATAGGTCTTCCTGCTCACAGAAGAGAACATGAGGGAACATGAGGGATTCAGATGGAATGGGGGTTTCAAGTGAATCATTATGTTCATGCCACGTGCTCGCGGAAGTCTACAGTAGGCTATGTAGTGTCCGCTGTAGGTAGTTCCACTATTATTTAATAATTGTTATGAAAGCATCAAAATCTCAGAAACTAAAATAGATATGGAAAAATGTGTAGGGAGAATATCGTTGGACTCGATTAGGTTAACAAAAAGTTATTGGTGAAAATTTTTCATATCCCGAAAAAAAAAATTGTGTCTGGACTTAGCCTAAAAAAAATCGTTCTGACTTGTCGAACAGTTTCGTTTCGACGAATTTGAATAAGTCCGTATTATACACACAATATAATGTAAATTACAAACGAAATAGCTTAGTATAATATGAAAGGTCTTCCTGCTCTTAGAGAGATCATAGGCATTTTGCTCATGAGGGATTCAGATGAAATTGGGGTTTCAAGTGAATCATTATGTTCATGCCACGTGCTGGCAGAGGTCTACAGTAGGCTATGTAGTGTCCGCTGTAGGTAGTTCCACTATTATTTAATAATTGTTATGAAAGCATCAAAATCTCAGAAACTAAAATAGATATGGAAAAATGTGTAGGGAGAATATCGTTGGACTCGATTAGGTTAACAAAAAGCTATTGGTGGAAATTTTTCATATCCCGAAAAAAAAAATTGTGTCTGGACTTAGCCTAAAAAAATTCGTCGTGACTTGTCGAACAGTTTCGTTTCGACGAATTTGAATAAGTCTGTAATATACATACAATGTAATGTAAAATACAAACGAAATATTAAATAAAACTAAGTATCTTATTGGTCTTCCTGGTCATAGAAGAAAACATGAGGGAACATGAGGGATTCAGATGGAATGGGGGTTTCAAGTGAATCATTTTGTTCATGCCACGTGCTCGCGGAGGTCTAGAGTAGGCTATGTAGTGGCCGCTGTAGGTAGTTCCACTATTAGGTAATTATTGTTATGAAAGCATCAAAATCTCAAAAACTAAACTAGATATGGAAAAATGTGTAATGAGAATATCGTTGGACTCGATCAGGTGAACAAAAACTTATTGGTGAAAATTTTTCATACCTCGAAAAAAAAAATTGTGTTTGGACTTAGCCTAAAAAAATTCGTCGTGACTTGTCGAACAGTTTCGTTTCGACGAATTTGAATAAGTCCGTATTATACACGCAATATAATGTAAAATACAAACGAAATAGCTTAGTATAATCTGAAAGGTCTTCCTGCTCTCAGAGAGATCATAGGCATTTTGCTCATGAGGGATTCAGATGAAATTGGGGTTTCAAGTGAATCATTATGTTCATGCCACGTGCTCGCAGAGGTCTACAGTAGGCTATGTAGTGTCCGCTGTAGGTAGTTCCACTATTATTTAATAATTGTTATGAAAGCAACAAAATCTCAGAAACTAAAATAGATATGGAAAAACGTGTAATGAGAATATCGTTGGACTCGATCAGGTGAACAAAAACTTATTGGTGAAAAGTTTTCATATCTCGAAAAAAAAAATTGTGTCAGGACTTAGCCTAAAAAAATTCGTCGTGACTTGTCGAACAGTTTCGTTTCGACGAAATTGAATAAGTCCGTATTATACACACA
The DNA here is from genome assembly GCA_958298965.1 of Chrysolina haemoptera. NCBI lineage: Eukaryota > Metazoa > Arthropoda > Insecta > Coleoptera > Chrysomelidae > Chrysolina > Chrysolina haemoptera. The sequence goes on along the minus strand of OY282603.1, from coordinate 17,468,501 downwards.
ATATAATGTAAAATACAAACGAAATAGCTTAGTGTAATCTAAAATGTCTTCCTGCTCTCAGAAGAAATCATAGGCATTTTGCTCATGAGGGATTCAGATGATCGTGGGGTTTCAAGTGAATTATGTTCATGCCACGTGCTCGCAGAGGTCTACAGTAGGCTATGTAGTGTCCGCTGTAGGTAGTTCCACTATTATTTAATAATTGTTATGAAAGCATCAAAATCTCAGAAACTAAAATAGATATGGAAAAATGTGTAGGGAGAATATCGTTGGACTCGATTAGGTTAACAAAAAGTTATTGGTGAAAATTTTTCATATCCCGAAAAAAAAAATTGTGTCTGGACTTAGCCTAAAAAAAATCGTTCTGACTTGTCGAACAGTTTCGTTTCGACGAATTTGAATAAGTCCGTATTATACACACAATATAATGTAAATTACAAACGAAATAGCTTAGTATAATATGAAAGGTCTTCCTGCTCTCAGAGAGATCATAGGTATTTTGCTCATGAGGGATTCAGATGAAATTGGGGTTTCAAGTGAATCATTAGGTTCATGCCACGTGCTGGCAGAGGTCTACAGTAGGCTATGTAGTGTCCGCTGTAGGTAGTTCCACTATTATTTAATAATTGTTATGAAAGCATCAAAATCTCAGAAACTAAAATAGATATGGAAAAATGTGTAGGGAGAATATCGTTGGACTCGATTAGGTAAACAAAAAGCTATTGGTGAAAATTTTTCATATCCCGAAAAAAAAAATTGTGTCTGGACTTAGCCTAAAAAAATTCGTCGTGACTTGTCGAACAGTTTCGTTTCGACGAATTTGAATAAGTCTGTAATATACATACAATGTAATGTAAAATACAAACGAAATATTAAATAAAACTAAGTATCTTATTGGTCTTCCTGGTCATAGAAGAGAACATGAGGGAACATGAGGGATTCAGATGGAATGGGGGTTTCAAGTGAATCATTTTGTTCATGCCACGTGCTCGCGGAGGTCTAGAGTAGGCTATGTAGTGGCCGCTGTAGGTAGTTCCACTATTAGGTAATTATTGTTATGAAAGCATCAAAATCTCAAAAACTAAACTAGATATGGAAAAATGTGTAATGAGAATATCGTTGGACTTGATCAGGTGAACAAAAACTTATTGGTGAAAATTTTTCATACCTCGAAAAAAAAAATTGTGTCTGGACTTAGCCTAAAAAAATTCGTCGTGACTTGTCGAACAGTTTCGTTTCGACGAATTTGAATAAGTCCGTATTATACACGCAATATAATGTAAAATACAAACGAAATAGCTTAGTATAATCTGAAAGGTCTTCCTGCTCTCAGAGAGATCATAGGCATTTTGCTCATGAGGGATTCAGATGAAATTGGGGTTTCAAGTGAATCATTTTGTTCATGCCACGTGCTCGCGGAGGTCTAGAGTAGGCTATGTAGTGGCCGCTGTAGGTAGTTCCACTATTAGGTAATTATTGTTATGAAAGCATCAAAATCTCAAAAACTAAACTAGATATGGAAAAATGTGTAATGAGAATATCGTTGGACTCGATCAGGTGAACAAAAACTTATTGGTGAAAATTTTTCATACCTCGAAAAAAAAAATTGTGTTTGGACTTAGCCTAAAAAAATTCGTCGTGACTTGTCGAACAGTTTCGTTTCGACGAATTTGAATAAGTCCGTATTATACACGCAATATAATGTAAAATACAAACGAAATAGCTTAGTATAATCTGAAAGGTCTTCCTGCTCTCAGAGAGATCATAGGCATTTTGCTCATGAGGGATTCAGATGAAATTGGGGTTTCAAGTGAATCATTATGTTCATGCCACGTGCTCGCAGAGGTCTACAGTAGGCTATGTAGTGTCCGCTGTAGGTAGTTCCACTATTATTTAATAATTGTTATGAAAGCAACAAAATCTCAGAAACTAAAATAGATATGGAAAAACGTGTAATGAGAATATCGTTGGACTCGATCAGGTGAACAAAAACTTATTGGTGAAAAGTTTTCATATCTCGAAAAAAAAAATTGTGTCAGGACTTAGCCTAAAAAAATTCGTCGTGACTTGTCGAACAGTTTCGTTTCGACGAAATTGAATAAGTCCGTATTATACACACAATATAATGTAAAATACAAACGAAATAGCTTAGTGTAATCTAAAATGTCTTCCTGCTCTCAGAAGAAATCATAGGCATTTTGCTCATGAGGGATTCAGATGATCGTGGGGTTTCAAGTGAATTATGTTCATGCCACGTGCTCGCAGAGGTCTACAGTAGGCTATGTAGTGTCCGCTGTAGGTAGTTCCACTATTATTTAATAATTGTTATGAAAGCATCAAAATCTCAGAAACTAAAATAGATATGGAAAAATGTGTAGGGAGAATATCGTTGGACTCGATTAGGTTAACAAAAAGTTATTGGTGAAAATTTTTCATATCCCGAAAAAAAAAATTGTGTCTGGACTTAGCCTAAAAAAAATCGTTCTGACTTGTCGAACAGTTTCGTTTCGACGAATTTGAATAAGTCCGTATTATACACACAATATAATGTAAATTACAAACGAAATAGCTTAGTATAATATGAAAGGTCTTCCTGCTCTCAGAGAGATCATAGGTATTTTGCTCATGAGGGATTCAGATGAAATTGGGGTTTCAAGTGAATCATTAGGTTCATGCCACGTGCTGGCAGAGGTCTACAGTAGGCTATGTAGTGTCCGCTGTAGGTAGTTCCACTATTATTTAATAATTGTTATGAAAGCATCAAAATCTCAGAAACTAAAATAGATATGGAAAAATGTGTAGGGAGAATATCGTTGGACTCGATTAGGTAAACAAAAAGCTATTGGTGAAAATTTTTCATATCCCGAAAAAAAAAATTGTGTCTGGACTTAGCCTAAAAAAATTCGTCGTGACTTGTCGAACAGTTTCGTTTCGACGAATTTGAATAAGTCTGTAATATACATACAATGTAATGTAAAATACAAACGAAATATTAAATAAAACTAAGTATCTTATTGGTCTTCCTGGTCATAGAAGAGAACATGAGGGAACATGAGGGATTCAGATGGAATGGGGGTTTCAAGTGAATCATTTTGTTCATGCCACGTGCTCGCGGAGGTCTAGAGTAGGCTATGTAGTGGCCGCTGTAGGTAGTTCCACTATTAGGTAATTATTGTTATGAAAGCATCAAAATCTCAAAAACTAAACTAGATATGGAAAAATGTGTAATGAGAATATCGTTGGACTTGATCAGGTGAACAAAAACTTATTGGTGAAAATTTTTCATACCTCGAAAAAAAAAATTGTGTCTGGACTTAGCCTAAAAAAATTCGTCGTGACTTGTCGAACAGTTTCGTTTCGACGAATTTGAATAAGTCCGTATTATACACGCAATATAATGTAAAATACAAACGAAATAGCTTAGTATAATCTGAAAGGTCTTCCTGCTCTCAGAGAGATCATAGGCATTTTGCTCATGAGGGATTCAGATGAAATTGGGGTTTCAAGTGAATCATTATGTTCATGCCACGTGCTCGCAGAGGTCTACAGTAGGCTATGTAGTGTCCGCTGTAGGTAGTTCCACTATTATTTAATAATTGTTATGAAAGCAACAAAATCTCAGAAACTAAAATAGATATGGAAAAACGTGTAATGAGAATATCGTTGGACTCGATCAGGTGAACAAAAACTTATTGGTGAAAATTTTTCATATCTCGAAAAAAAAAATTGTGTCAGGACTTAGCCTAAAAAAATTCGTCGTGACTTGTCGAACAGTTTCGTTTCGACGAAATTGAATAAGTCCGTATTATACACACAATATAATGTAAAATACAAACGAAATAGCTTAGTGTAATCTAAAATGTCTTCATGCTCTCAGAAGAAATCATAGGCATTTTGCTCATGAGGGATTCAGATGAAATGGGGCTTTCAAGTGAATCATTAGGTTCATGCCACGTCATCGTAGAGGTCTACAGTAGGCTATGTAGTGTCCGCTGTAGGCAGTTCCACTATTAGGTAATTATTGTTATGAAAGCATCAAAATCTCAAAAACTAAACTAGATATGGAAAAATGTGTAGGGAGAATATCGTTGGACTCGATCAGGTAAACAAAAAGTTATTGGTGAAAATTTTTCATATCTCGGAAAAAAAAAAAAATTGTGTCTGGACTTAGCCTAAAAAAATTCGTCATGACTTGTCGAACAGTTTCGTTTCGACGAATTTGAATAAGTCCGTAACTATTATACACATAATATAATGTAAAATACAAACGAAATAGCTTAGTATAATCTAAAATGTCTTCCTGCTCTTAGAAGAGATCATAGGCATTTTGCTCATGAGGGATTCAGACGAAATGGGGCTTTCAAGTGAATCATTAGGTTCATGCCACGTTCTCGCAGAGGTCTACAGTAGGCTATGTAGTGTCCGCTGTAGGTAGTTCCACTATTAGGTAATTATTGTTATGAAAGCATCAAAATCTCAAAAACTAAACAAGATATGAAAAAATGTGTAGAGAGAATATCGTTGGACTCGATCAGGTAAACAAAAAGTTATTGGTGAACATTTTTCATATCTCGAAAAAAAAAAAATTGTGTCTGGACTTAGCCTAAAAAAATTCGTCGTGACTTGTCGAACAGTTTCGTTTCGACGAATTTGAATAAGTCTGTAAAATATATACAATGTAATGTGAAATACAAACGAAATATGAAATAAAACTAAGTATCTTATAGGTCTTCCTGCTCACAGAAGAGAACATGAGGGAACATGAAGGATTCAGATGGAATAGAGGTTTCTAGTGAATCATTATGTTCATGCCACGTGCTCGCGGAGGTCTAGAGTAGGCTATGTAGTGTCCGCTGTAGGTAGTTCCACTATTAGATAATTATTGTTATGAAAGCATCAAAATCTCAAAAACTAAACAAGATATGAAAAAATGTGTAGGGAGAATATCGTTGGACTCGATCAGGTAAACAAAAAGTTATTGGTGAAAATTTTTTATATCTCGAAAAAAAAAAATTGTGTCTGGACTTTGCCTAAAAAAATTCGTCGTGACTTGTCGAACAGTTTCGTTTCGACGAATTTGAATAAGTCCGTATTATACACACAATATAATGTTAAATACAAACGAAATAGCTTAGTATAATATGAAAGGTCTTCCTGCTCTTAGAGAGATCATAGGCATTTTGCTCATGAGGGATTCAGATGAAATTGGGGTTTCAAGTGAATCATTATGTTCATGCCACGTGCTCGCAGAGGTCTACAGTAGGCTATGTAGTGTCCGCTGTAGGTAGTTCCACTATTATTTAATAATTGTTATGAAAGCAACAAAATCTCAGAAACTAAAATAGATATGGAAAAATGTGTAATGAGAATATCGTTGGACTCGATCAGGTGAACAAAAACTTATTGGTGAAAATTTTTCATATCCCGAAAAAAAAAATTGTGTCTGGACTTAGCCTAAAAAAAGTCGTCGTGACTTGTCGAACAGTTTCGTTTCGACGAAATTGAATAAGTCCGTATTATACACACAATATAATGTAAAATACAAACGAAATAGTTTAGTGTAATCTAAAATGTCTTCCTGCTCTCAGAAGAAATCATAGGCATTTTGCTCATGAGGGATTCAGATGAAATGGGGCTTTCAAGTGAATCATTAGGTTCATGCCACGTTCTCGTAGAGGTCTACAGTAGGCTATGTAGTGTCCGCTGTAGGTAGTTCCACTATTAGGTTATTACTGTTACGAAAGCATCAAAATCTCAAAAACTAAACTAGATATGGAAAAATGTGTAGGGAGAATATCGTTGGACTCGATCAGGTAAACAAAAAGTTATAAGTGAAAATTTTTCATATCTCGAAAAAAAAAAAAAATTGTGTCTGAACTTAGCCTAAAAAAATTCGTCATGACTTGTCGAACAGTTTCGTTTCGACGAATTTGAATAAGTCCGTATTATACACACAATATAATGTAAAATACAAACGAAATAGCTTAGTATAATCTAAAATGTCTTCCTGCTCTCAGAAGAGATCATAGGCATTTTGCTCATGAGGGATTCAGACGAAATGGGGCTTTCAAGTGAATCATTAGGTTCATGCCACGTTCTCGCAGAGGTCTACAGTAGGCTATGTAGTGTCCGCTGTAGGTAGTTCCACTATTAGGTAATTATTGTTATGAAAGCATCAAAATCTCAAAAACTAAACAAGATATAAAAAAATGTGTAGGGAGAATATCGTTGGACTCGATCAGGTAAACAAAAAGTTATTGGTGAAAATTTTTTATATCTCGAAAAAAAAAATTGTGTCTGGACTTTGCCTAAAAAAATTCGTCGTGACTTGTCGAACAGTTTCGTTTCGACGAATTTGAATAAGTCCGTAATACACATACAATGTAATGTAAATTACAAACGAAATATGAAATAAAACTAAGTATCTTATAGGTCTTCCTGCTCACAGAAGAGAACATGAGGGAACATGAGGGATTCAGATGGAATAGTTGTTTCAAGTGAATCATTATGTTCATACCACGTGCTCGCGGAGGTCTAGAGTAGGCTATGTAGTGTCCGCTGTAGGTAGTTCCACTATTAGATAATTATTGTTATGAAAGCATCAAAATCTCAAAAACTAAACAAGATATGGAAAAATGTGTAGGAAGAATATCGTTGGACTCGATCAGGTAAACAAAAAGTTATTGGTGAAAATTTTTCATATCTCGAAAAAAAAAAAATTGTCTGGACTTAGCCTAAAAAAATTCGTCGTGACTTGTCGAACAGTTTCGTTTCGACGAATTTGAATAAGTCCGTATTATACACACAATATAATGCTAAATACAAACGAAATAGCTTAGTATAATCTGAAAGGTCTTCCTGCTCTTAGAGAGATCATAGGCATTTTGCTCATGAGGGATTCAGATGAAATTGGGGTTTCAAGTGAATCATTATGTTCATGCCACGTGCTCGCAGAGGTCTACAGTAGGCTATGTAGTGTCCGCTGTAGGTAGTTCCACTATTATTTAATAATTGTTATGAAAGCAACAAAATCTCAGAAACTAAAATAGATATGGAAAAATGTGTAATGAGAATATCGTTGGACTCGATCAGGTGAACAAAAACTTATTGGTGAAAATTTTTCATATCTCGAAAAAAAAAATTGTGTCAGGACTTAGCCTAAAAAAATTCGTCGTGACTTGTCGAACAGTTTCGTTTCGACGAAATTGAATAAGTCCGTATTATACACACAATATAATGTAAAATACAAACGAAATAGCTTAGTGTAATCTAAAATGTCTTCCTGCTCTCAGAAGAAATCATAGGCATTTTGCTCATGAGGGATTCAGATGAAATGGGGCTTTCAAGTGAATCATTAGGTTCATGCCACGTTCTCGTAGAGGTCTACAGTAGGCTATGTAGTGTCCGCTGTAGGTAGTTCCACTATTAGGTTATTACTGTTACGAAAGCATCAAAATCTCAAAAACTAAACTAGATATGGAAAAATGTGTAGGGAGAATATCGTTGGACTCGATCAGGTAAACAAAAAGTTATTGGTGAAAATTTTTCATATCTCGAAAAAAAAAAATTGTGTCTGGACTTAGCCTAAAAAAATTCGTCATGACTTGTCGAACAGTTTCGTTTCGACGAATTTGAATAAGTCCGTAATACACATACAATGTAATGTAAAATACAAACGAAATATGAAATAAAACTAAGTATCTTATAGGTCTTCCTGCTCACAGAAGAGAACATGAGGGAACATGAGGGATTCAGATGGAATGGGGGTTTCAAGTGAATTATTATGTTCATGCCACGTGCTCGCGGAAGTCTACAGTAGGCTATGTAGTGTCCGCTGTAGGTAGTTCCACTATTATTTAATAATTGTTATGAAAGCATAAAATCTCAGAAACTAAAATAGATATGGAAAAATGTGTAGGGAGAATATCGTTGGACTCGATTAGGTAAACAAAAAGTTATTGGTGAAAATTTTTCATATCCCGAAAAAAAAAATAGTGTCTGGACTTAGCCAAAAAAAATTCGTCGTGACTTGTCGAACAGTTTCGTTTCGACGAATTTGAATAAGTCCGTATTAAACACACAATGTAATGTAAAATACAAACGAAATAGCTTAATATAATCTGAAAGGTCTTCCTGTTCTCAGAGAGATTATAGGCATTTTGCTCATGAGGGATTCAGATGAAATTTGGGTTTCAAGTGAATCATTATGTTCATGCCACCTTCTCGCAGAGGTCTACAGTAGGCTATGTAGTGTCCGCTGTAGGTATTTCCACTATTAGGTTATTACTGTTTTGAAAGCATCAAAATCTCAAAAACTAAACTAGATATGGAAAAATGTGTAGAGAGAATATCGTTGGACTCGATCAGGTAAACAAAAAGTTATTGATGAAAATTTTTCATATCTCGAAAAAAAGAAATTGTGTCTGGACTTAGCCTAAAAAAATTCGTCATGAATTGTCGAACAGTTTCGTTTCGACGAATTTTAATAAGTCCGTAATACACATGCAATGTAATGAAAAAAACGAAATATGAAATAAAACTAAGTATTTTATAGGTCTTCCTGCTCACAGAAGAGAACATGAGGGAACATGAGGGATTCAGATGGAATGGGGGTTTCAAGTGAATCATTATGTTCATGCCACGTGCTCGCGGAAGTCTACAGTAGGCTATGTAGTGTCCGCTGTAGGTAGTTCCACTATTATTTAATAATTGTTATGAAAGCATCAAAATCTCAGAAACTAAAATAGATATGGAAAAATGTGTAGGTAGAATATCGTTGGACTCGATTAGGTAAACAAAAAGTTATAAGTGAAAATTTTTCATATCCCGAAAAAAAAAATTGTGTCTGGACTTAGCCTAAAAAAATTCGTTCTGACTTGTCGAACAGTTTCGTTTCGACGAATTTGAATAAGTCCGTATTATACACACAATATAATGTAAATTACAAACGAAATAGCTTAGTATAATATGAAAGGTCTTCCTGCTCTCAGAGAGATCATAGGCATTTTGCTCATGAGGGATTCAGATGAAATTGGGGTTTCAAGTGAATCATTATGTTCATGCCACGTGCTGGCAGAGGTCTACAGTAGGCTATGTAGTGTCCGCTGTAGGTAGTTCCACTATTATTTAATAATTGTTATGAAAGCATCAAAATCTCAGAAACTAAAATAGATATGGAAAAATGTGTAGGGAGAATATCGTTGGACTCGATTAGGTAAACAAAAAGCTATTGGTGAAAATTTTTCATATCCCGAAAAAAAAAATTGTGTCTGGACTTAGCCTAAAAAAATTCGTCGTGACTTGTCGAACAGTTTCGTTTCGACGAATTTGAATAAGTCCGTATTATACACACAATATAATGTAAAATACAAACGAAATAGCTTAGTATAATCTGAAAGGTCTTCCTGCTCTCAGAGAGATCATAGACATTTTGCTCATGAGGGATTCAGATGAAATTGGGGTTTCAAGTGAATCATTATGTTCATGCCACCTTCTCGCAGAGGTCTACAGTAGGCTATGTAGTGTCCGCTGTAGGTAGTTCCATTATTAGGTAATTATTGTTATTAAAGCATCAAAATCTCAAAAACTAAACTAGATATGGAAAAATGTGTAGGGAGAATATCGTTGGACTCGATCAGTTAAACAAAAAGCTATTAGTGAATATTTTTCATATCTCGAAAAAAAAATTGTGTCTGGACTTTGCCTAAAAAAATTCGTCATGACTTGTCGAACAGTTTCGTTTCGACGAATTTGAATAAGTCCGTAATACACATACAATGTAATGTAAAATACAAACGAAATATGAAATGAAAATAAGTATATTATAGGTCTTCCTGCTCACAGAAGAGAACATGAGGGAACATGAGGGATTCAGATGGAATATGGGTTTCAAGTGAATCATTATGTTCATGCCACGTGCTCGCGGAGGTCTAGAGTAGGTTATGTAGTGTCCGCTGTAGGTAGTTCCACTATTAGATAATTATTGTCATGAAAGCATCAAAATCTCAAAAACTAAACAAGATATGGAAAAATGTGTAGAGAGAATATAGTTGGACTCGATCAGGTAAACAAAAAGTTATTGGAGAAAATTTTTCATATCTCGAAAAAAAAAATTGTGTCTGGACTTAGCCTAAAAAAATTCGTCGTGACTTGTCGAACAGTTTCGTTTCGACGAATTTGAATAAGTCTGTAATATACATACAATGTAATGTAAAATACAAACGAAATATTAAATAAAACTAAGTATCTTATTGGTCTTCCTGGTCATAGAAGAGAACATGAGGGAACATGAGGGATTCAGATGGAATGGGGGTTTCAAGTGAATCATTATGTTCATGCCACGTGCTCGCGGAGGTCTAGAGTAGGCTATAAAGTGTCCGCTGTAGGTAGTTCCACTATTAGGTAATTATTGTTATGAAAGCATCAAAATCTCAAAAACTAAACTAGATATGGAAAAATGTGTAGGGAGAATATCGTTGGACTCGATCAGTTAAACAAAAAGCTATTAGTGAAAATTTTTAATATCTCGAAAAAAAAATTGTGTCTGGACTTTGCCTAAAAAAATTCGTCATGACTTGTCGAACAGTTTCGTTTCGACGAATTTGAATAAGTCCGTAATACACATACAATGTAATGTAAAATACAAACGAAATATGAAATGAAACTAAGTATCTTATAGGTCTTCCTGCTCACAGAAGAGAACATGAGGGAACATGAGGGATTCAGATGGAATATGGGTTTCAAGTGAATCATTATGTTCATGCCACGTGCTCGCGGAGGTCTAGAGTAGGTTATGTAGTGTCCGCTGTAGGTAGTTCCACTATTAGATAATTATTGTCATGAAAGCATCAAAATCTCAAAAACTAAACAAGATATGGAAAAATGTGTAGAAAGAATATAGTTGGACTCGATCAGGTAAACAAAAAGTTATTGGTGAAAATTTTTCATATCTCGAAAAAAAAAATTGTGTCTGGACTTAGCCTAAAAAAATTCGTCGTGACTTGTCGAACAGTTTCGTTTCGACGAATTTGAATAAGTCTGTAATATACATACAATGTAATGTAAAATACAAACGAAATATTAAATAAAACTAAGTATCTTATTGGTCTTCCTGGTCATAGAAGAGAACATGAGGGAACATGAGGGATTCAGATGGAATGGGGGTTTCAAGTGAATCATTATGTTCATGCCACGTGCTCGCGGAGGTCTAGAGTAGGCTATGTAGTGTCCGCTGTAGGTAGTTCCACTATTAGGTAATTATTGTTATGAAAGCATCAAAATCTCAAAAACTAAACTAGATATGGAAAAATGTGTGGGGAAAATATCGTTGGACTCGATCAGGTAAATAAAAAGTTATTTGAGAAAATTTTTCATATCTCGAAAAAAAAAATTGTGTCTGGACTTAGCCTAAAAAAATTCGTCGTGACTTGTCGAACAGTTTCGTTTCGACGAATTTGAATAAGTCCGTATTATACACAGAATATAATGTGAAATACAAACGAAATAGCTTAGTATAATCTGAAAGGTCTTCCTGCTCTCAGAGAGATCATAGGCATTTTGCTCATGAGGGATTCAGATGAAATTGGGGTTTCAAGTGAATCACTATATTCATGCCACGTGCTCGCAGAGGTCTACAGTAGGCTATGTAGTGTCCGCTGTAGGTAGTTCCACTATTATTTAATAATTGTTATGAAAGCATCAAAATCTCAGAAACTAAAATAGATACGGAAAAATGTGTAGGGAGAATATCGTTGGAATCGATTAGGCAAACAAAAAGTTATGGATGAAAATTTTTCAAATCCCGAAAAAAAAATTGTGTCTGGACTTGGCCTAAAAAAATTCGTCGTGACTTGTCGAACAGTTTCGTTTCGACGAATTTGAATAAGTCCGTATTATACACACAATATAATGTAAAATACAAACGAAATAGCTTAGTATAATCTGAAAGGTCTTCCTGCTCTTAGAGAGATCATAGGCATTTTGCCCATGAGGGATTCAGATGAAATTGGGGTTTCAAGTGAATCATTATGTTCATGCCACCTTCTCGCAGAGGTCTACAGTAGGCTATGTAGTGTCCGCTGTAGGTAGTTCCACTATTAGGTAATTATTGTTATGAAAGCATCAAAATCTCAAAAACTAAACTAGATATGGAAAAATGTGTAGGGAGAATATCGTTGGACTCGATCAGGTAAACAAAAAGTTATTGGTGAAAATTTTTCAAATCTCGAAAAAAAAAAATTGTGTCTGGACTTTGCCTAAAAAAATTCGTCATTACTTGTCGAACAGTTTCGTTTCGACGAATTTGAATAAGTCCGTATTATACACACAATATAATGTGAAATACAAACGAAATAGCTTAGTATAATCTGAAAGGTCTTCCTGCTCTCAGAGAGATCATAGGCATTTTGCTCATGAGGGATTCAGATGAAATTGGGGTTTCAAGTGAATCACTATATTCATGCCACGTGCTCGCAGAGGTCTACAGTAGGCTATGTAGTGTCCGCTGTAGGTAGTTCCACTATTATTTAAAATTGTTATGAAAGCATCAAAATCTCAGAAACTAAAATATATACGGAAAAATGTGTAGGGAGAATATCGTTGGAATCGATTAGGCAAACAAAAAGTTATAGATGAAAACTTTTCATATCCCGAAAAAAAAAATTGTGTCTGGACTTGGCCTAAAAAAATTCGTCGTGACTTGTCGAACAGTTTCGTTTCGACGAATTTGAATAAGTCCGTATTATACACACAATATAATGTAAAATACAAACGAAATAGCTTAGTATAATCTGAAAGGTCTTCCTGCTCTCAGAGAGATCATAGGCATTTTGCCCATGAGGGATTCAGATGAAATTGGGGTTTCAAGTGAATCATTATGTTCATGCCACCTTCTCGCAGAGGTCTACAGTAGGCTATGTAGTGTCCGCTGTAGGTAGTTCCACTATTAGGTAATTATTGTTATGAAAGCATCAAAATCTCAAAAACTAAACTAGATATGGAAAAATGTGTAGGGAGAATATCGTTGGACTCGATCAGGTAAACAAAAAGTTATTGGTGAAAATTTTTCATATCTCGAAAAAAAAAAATTGTATCTGGACTTTGCCTAAAAAAATTCGTCATGACTTGTCGAACAGTTTCGTTTCGACGAATTTGAATAAGTCCGTAATACACATACAATGTAATGTAAAATACAAACGAAATATGAAATAAAACTAAGTATCTTATTGGTCTTCCTGCTAGTAGAAGAGAACATGAGGGAACATGAGGGATTCAGATGGAATGGGGGTTTCAAGCGAATCATTATGTTCATGCCACGTGCTCGCGGAAGTCTACAGTAGGCTATGTAGTGTCCGCTGTAGGTAGTTCCACTATTATTTAATAATTGTTATGAAAGCATAAAATCTCAGAAACTAAAATAGATATGGAAAAATGTGTAGGGAGAATATCGTTGGACTCGATTAGGTAAACAAAAAGTTATTGGTGAAAATTTTTCATATCCCGAAAAAAAAAAATAGTGTCTGGACTTAGCCAAAAAAAATTCGTCGTGACTTGTCGAACAGTTTCGTTTCGACGAATTTGAATAAGTCCGTATTAAACACACAATGTAATGTAAAATACAAACGAAATAGCTTAATATAATCTGAAAGGTCTTCCTGTTCTCAGAGAGATTATAGGCATTTTGCTCATGAGGGATTCAGATGAAATTTGGGTTTCAAGTGAATCATTATGTTCATGCCACCTTCTCGCAGAGGTCTACAGTAGGCTATGTAGTGTCCGCTGTAGGTATTTCCACTATTAGGTTATTACTGTTTTGAAAGCATCAAAATCTCAAAAACTAAACTAGATATGGAAAAATGTGTAGAGAGAATATCGTTGGACTCGATCAGGTAAACAAAAAGTTATTGATGAAAATTTTTCATATCTCGAAAAAAAGAAATTGTGTCTGGACTTAGCCTAAAAAAATTCGTCATGAATTGTCGAACAGTTTCGTTTCGACGAATTTTAATAAGTCCGTAATACACATGCAATGTAATGAAAAAAACGAAATATGAAATAAAACTAAGTATTTTATAGGTCTTCCTGCTCACAGAAGAGAACATGAGGGAACATGAGGGATTCAGATGGAATGGGGGTTTCAAGTGAATCATTATGTTCATGCCACGTGCTCGCGGAAGTCTACAGTAGGCTATGTAGTGTCCGCTGTAGGTAGTTCCACTATTATTTAATAATTGTTATGAAAGCATCAAAATCTCAGAAACTAAAATAGATATGGAAAAATGTGTAGGTAGAATATCGTTGGACTCGATTAGGTAAACAAAAAGTTATAGGTGAAAATTTTTCATATCCCGAAAAAAAAAATTGTGTCTGGACTTAGCCTAAAAAAATTCGTTCTGACTTGTCGAACAGTTTCGTTTCGACGAATTTGAATAAGTCCGTATTATACACACAATATAATGTAAATTACAAACGAAATAGCTTAGTATAATATGAAAGGTCTTCCTGCTCTCAGAGAGATCATAGGCATTTTGCTCATGAGGGATTCAGATGAAATTGGGGTTTCAAGTGAATCATTATGTTCATGCCACGTGCTGGCAGAGGTCTACAGTAGGCTATGTAGTGTCCGCTGTAGGTAGTTCCACTATTATTTAATAATTGTTATGAAAGCATCAAAATCTCAGAAACTAAAATAGATATGGAAAAATGTGTAGGGAGAATATCGTTGGACTCGATTAGGTAAACAAAAAGCTATTGGTGAAAATTTTTCATATCCCGAAAAAAAAAATTGTGTCTGGACTTAGCCTAAAAAAATTCGTCGTGACTTGTCGAACAGTTTCGTTTCGACGAATTTGAATAAGTCCGTATTATACACACAATATAATGTAAAATACAAACGAAATAGCTTAGTATAATCTGAAAGGTCTTCCTGCTCTCAGAGAGATCATAGGCATTTTGCTCATGAGGGATTCAGATGAAATTGGGGTTTCAAGTGAATCATTATGTTCATGCCACCTTCTCGCAGAGGTCTACAGTAGGCTATGTAGTGTCCGCTGTAGGTAGTTCCATTATTAGGTAATTATTGTTATTAAAGCATCAAAATCTCAAAAACTAAACTAGATATGGAAAAATGTGTAGGGAGAATATCGTTGGACTCGATCAGTTAAACAAAAAGCTATTAGTGAAAATTTTTCATATCTCGAAAAAAAAATTGTGTCTGGACTTTGCCTAAAAAAATTCGTCATGACTTGTCGAACAGTTTCGTTTCGACGAATTTGAATAAGTCCGTAATACACATACAATGTAATGTAAAATACAAACGAAATATGAAATGAAAATAAGTATCTTATAGGTCTTCCTGCTCACAGAAGAGAACATGAGGGAACATGAGGGATTCAGATGGAATATGGGTTTCAAGTGAATCATTATGTTCATGCCACGTGCTCGCGGAGGTCTAGAGTAGGTTATGTAGTGTCCGCTGTAGGTAGTTCCACTATTAAATAATTATTGTCATGAAAGCATCAAAATCTCAAAAACTAAACAAGATATGGAAAAATGTGTAGAGAGAATATAGTTGGACTCGATCAGGTAAACAAAAAGTTATTGGTGAAAATTTTTCATATCTCGAAAAAAAAAATTGTGTCTGGACTTAGCCTAAAAAAATTCGTCGTGACTTGTCGAACAGTTTCGTTTCGACGAATTTGAATAAGTCTGTAATATACATACAATGTAATGTAAAATACAAACGAAATATTAAATAAAACTAAGTATCTTATTGGTCTTCCTGGTCATAGAAGAGAACATGAGGGAACATGAGGGATTCAGATGGAATGGGGGTTTCAAGTGAATCATTATGTTCATGCCACGTGCTCGCGGAGGTCTAGAGTAGGCTATGTAGTGTCCGCTGTAGGTAGTTCCACTATTAGGTAATTATTGTTATGAAAGCATCAAAATCTCAAAAACTAAACTAGATATGGAAAAATGTGTAGGGAGAATATCGTTGGACTCGATCAGTTAAACAAAAAGCTATTAGTGAAAATTTTTCATATCTCGAAAAAAAAATTGTGTCTGGACTTTGCCTAAAAAAATTCGTCATGACTTGTCGAACAGTTTCGTTTCGACGAATTTGAATAAGTCCGTAATACACATACAATGTAATGTAAAATACAAACGAAATATGAAATGAAACTAAGTATCTTATAGGTCGACGAATTTGAATAAGTCCGTATTATACACAGAATATAATGTGAAATACAAACGAAATAGCTTAGTATAATCTGAAAGGTCTTCCTGCTCTCAGAGAGATCATAGGCATTTTGCTCATGAGGGATTCAGATGAAATTAGGGTTTCAAGTGAATCACTATATTCATGCCACGTGCTCGCAGAGGTCTACAGTAGGCTATGTAGTGTCCGCTGTAGGTAGTTCCACTATTATTTAATAATTGTTATGAAAGCATCAAAATCTCAGAAACTAAAATAGATACGGAAAAATGTGTAGGGAGAATATCGTTGGAATCGATTAGGCAAACAAAAAGTTATGGATGAAAATTTTTCAAATCCCGAAAAAAAAATTGTGTCTGGACTTGGCCTAAAAAAATTCGTCGTGACTTGTCGAACAGTTTCGTTTCGACGAATTTGAATAAGTCCGTATTATACACACAATATAATGTAAAATACAAACGAAATAGCTTAGTATAATCTGAAAGGTCTTCCTGCTCTTAGAGAGATCATAGGCATTTTGCCCATGAGGGATTCAGATGAAATTGGGGTTTCAAGTGAATCATTATGTTCATGCCACCTTCTCGCAGAGGTCTACAGTAGGCTATGTAGTGTCCGCTGTAGGTAGTTCCACTATTAGGTAATTATTGTTATGAAAGCATCAAAATCTCAAAAACTAAACTAGATATGGAAAAATGTGTAGGGAGAATATCGTTGGACTCGATCAGGTAAACAAAAAGTTATTGGTGAAAATTTTTCAAATCTCGAAAAAAAAAAATTGTGTCTGGACTTTGCCTAAAAAAATTCGTCATTACTTGTCGAACAGTTTCGTTTCGACGAATTTGAATAAGTCCGTTTTATACACACAATATAATGTGAAATACAAACGAAATAGCTTAGTATAATCTGAAAGGTCTTCCTGCTCTCAGAGAGATCATAGGCATTTTGCTCATGAGGGATTCAGATGAAATTGGGGTTTCAAGTGAATCACTATATTCATGCCACGTGCTCGCAGAGGTCTACAGTAGGCTATGTAGTGTCCGCTGTAGGTAGTTCCACTATTATTTAAAATTGTTATGAAAGCATCAAAATCTCAGAAACTAAAATATATACGGAAAAATGTGTAGGGAGAATATCGTTGGAATCGATTAGGCAAACAAAAAGTTATAGATGAAAACTTTTCATATCCCGAAAAAAAAAATTGTGTCTGGACTTGGCCTAAAAAAATTCGTCGTGACTTGTCGAACAGTTTCGTTTCGACGAATTTGAATAAGTCCGTATTATACACACAATATAATGTAAAATACAAACGAAATAGCTTAGTATAATCTGAAAGGTCTTCCTGCTCTCAGAGAGATCATAGGCATTTTGCCCATGAGGGATTCAGATGAAATTGGGGTTTCAAGTGAATCATTATGTTCATGCCACCTTCTCGCAGAGGTCTACAGTAGGCTATGTAGTGTCCGCTGTAGGTAGTTCCACTATTAGGTAACTATTGTTATGAAAGCATCAAAATCTCAAAAACTAAACTAGATATGGAAATATGTGTAGGGAGAATATCGTTGGACTCGATCAGGTAAACAAAAAGTTATTGGTGAAAATTTTTCATATCTCGAAAAAAAAAATTGTGTCTGGACTTTGCCTAAAAAAATTCGTCATGACTTGTCGAACAGTTTCGTTTCGACGAATTTGAATAAGTCCGTAATACACATACAATGTAATGTAAAATACAAACGAAATATGAAATAAAACTAAGTATCTTATTGGTCTTCCTGCTAGTAGAAGAGAACATGAGGGAACATGAGGGATTCAGATGGAATGGGGGTTTCAAGCGAATCATTATGTTCATGCCACGTGCTCGCGGAAGTCTACAGTAGGCTATGTAGTGTCCGCTGTAGGTAGTTCCACTATTATTTAATAATTGTTATGAAAGCATAAAATCTCAGAAACTAAAATAGATATGGAAAAATGTGTAGGGAGAATATCGTTGGACTCGATTAGGTAAACAAAAAGTTATTGGTGAAAATTTTTCATATCCCGAAAAAAAAAAATAGTGTCTGGACTTAGCCAAAAAAAATTCGTCGTGACTTGTCGAACAGTTTCGTTTCGACGAATTTGAATAAGTCCGTATTGTACACACAATATAATGTAAAATACAAACGAAATAGCTTAGTATAATCTGAAAGGTCTTCCTGCTCTTAGAGAGATCATAGGCATTTTGCCCATGAGGGATTCAGATGAAATTGGGGTTTCAAGTGAATCATTATGTTCATGCCACCTTCTCGCAGAGGTCTACAGTAGGCTATGTAGTGTCCGCTGTAGGTAGTTCCACTATTAGGTAATTATTGTTATGAAAGCATCAAAATCTCAAAAACTAAACTAGATATGGAAAAATGTGTAGGGAGAATATCGTTGGACTCGATCAGGTAAACAAAAAGTTATTGGTGAAAATTTTTCAAATCTCGAAAAAAAAAAATTGTGTCTGGACTTTGCCTAAAAAAATTCGTCATTACTTGTCGAACAGTTTCGTTTCGACGAATTTGAATAAGTCCGTATTATACACACAATATAATGTGAAATACAAACGAAATAGCTTAGTATAATCTGAAAGGTCTTCCTGCTCTCAGAGAGATCATAGGCATTTTGCTCATGAGGGATTCAGATGAAATTGGGGTTTCAAGTGAATCACTATATTCATGCCACGTGCTCGCAGAGGTCTACAGTAGGCTATGTAGTGTCCGCTGTAGGTAGTTCCACTATTATTTAAAATTGTTATGAAAGCATCAAAATCTCAGAAACTAAAATATATACGGAAAAATGTGTAGGGAGAATATCGTTGGAATCGATTAGGCAAACAAAAAGTTATAGATGAAAACTTTTCATATCCCGAAAAAAAAAATTGTGTCTGGACTTGGCCTAAAAAAATTCGTCGTGACTTGTCGAACAGTTTCGTTTCGACGAATTTGAATAAGTCCGTATTATACACACAATATAATGTAAAATACAAACGAAATAGCTTAGTATAATCTGAAAGGTCTTCCTGCTCTCAGAGAGATCATAGGCATTTTGCCCATGAGGGATTCAGATGAAATTGGGGTTTCAAGTGAATCATTATGTTCATGCCACCTTCTCGCAGAGGTCTACAGTAGGCTATGTAGTGTCCGCTGTAGGTAGTTCCACTATTAGGTAATTATTGTTATGAAAGCATCAAAATCTCAAAAACTAAACTAGATATGGAAAAATGTGTAGGGAGAATATCGTTGGACTCGATCAGGTAAACAAAAAGTTATTGGTGAAAATTTTTCAAATCTCGAAAAAAAAAAATTGTGTCTGGACTTTGCCTAAAAAAATTCGTCATTACTTGTCGAACAGTTTCGTTTCGACGAATTTGAATAAGTCCGTATTATACACACAATATAATGTGAAATACAAACGAAATAGCTTAGTATAATCTGAAAGGTCTTCCTGCTCTCAGAGAGATCATAGGCATTTTGCTCATGAGGGATTCAGATGAAATTGGGGTTTCAAGTGAATCACTATATTCATGCCACGTGCTCGCAGAGGTCTACAGTAGGCTATGTAGTGTCCGCTGTAGGTAGTTCCACTATTATTTAAAATTGTTATGAAAGCATCAAAATCTCAGAAACTAAAATATATACGGAAAAATGTGTAGGGAGAATATCGTTGGAATCGATTAGGCAAACAAAAAGTTATAGATGAAAACTTTTCATATCCCGAAAAAAAAAATTGTGTCTGGACTTGGCCTAAAAAAATTCGTCGTGACTTGTCGAACAGTTTCGTTTCGACGAATTTGAATAAGTCCGTATTATACACACAATATAATGTAAAATACAAACGAAATAGCTTAGTATAATCTGAAAGGTCTTCCTGCTCTCAGAGAGATCATAGGCATTTTGCCCATGAGGGATTCAGATGAAATTGGGGTTTCAAGTGAATCATTATGTTCATGCCACCTTCTCGCAGAGGTCTACAGTAGGCTATGTAGTGTCCGCTGTAGGTAGTTCCACTATTAGGTAACTATTGTTATGAAAGCATCAAAATCTCAAAAACTAAACTAGATATGGAAATATGTGTAGGGAGAATATCGTTGGACTCGATCAGGTAAACAAAAAGTTATTGGTGAAAATTTTTCATATCTCGAAAAAAAAAATTGTGTCTGGACTTTGCCTAAAAAAATTCGTCATGACTTGTCGAACAGTTTCGTTTCGACGAATTTGAATAAGTCCGTAATACACATACAATGTAATGTAAAATACAAACGAAATATGAAATAAAACTAAGTATCTTATTGGTCTTCCTGCTAGTAGAAGAGAACATGAGGGAACATGAGGGATTCAGATGGAATGGAGGTTTCAAGCGAATCATTATGTTCATGCCACGTGCTCGCGGAAGTCTACAGTAGGCTATGTAGTGTCCGCTGTAGGTAGTTCCACTATTATTTAATA
Organism: Chrysolina haemoptera; assembly: GCA_958298965.1. Lineage (NCBI taxonomy): Eukaryota > Metazoa > Arthropoda > Insecta > Coleoptera > Chrysomelidae > Chrysolina > Chrysolina haemoptera. Next base: position 17,447,822 of record OY282603.1, on the reverse strand, counting down.
ATTGTTATGAAAGCATAAAATCTCAGAAACTAAAATAGATATGGAAAAATGTGTAGGGAGAATATCGTTGGACTCGATTAGGTAAACAAAAAGTTATTGGTGAAAATTTTTCATATCCCGAAAAAAAAAAATAGTGTCTGGACTTAGCCAAAAAAAATTCGTTGTGACTTGTCGAACAGTTTCGTTTCGACGAATTTGAATAAGTCCGTATTAAACACACAATGTAATGTAAAATACAAACGAAATAGCTTAATATAATCTGAAAGGTCTTCCTGTTCTCAGAGAGATTATAGGCATTTTGCTCATGAGGGATTCAGATGAAATTTGGGTTTCAAGTGAATCATTATGTTCATGCCACCTTCTCGCAGAGGTCTACAGTAGGCTATGTAGTGTCCGCTGTAGGTAGTTCCACTATTAGGTAATTATTGTTATGAAAGCATCAAAATCTCAAAAACTAAACTAGATATGGAAAAATGTGTAGGGAGAATATCGTTGGACTCGATCAGGTAAACAAAAAGTTATTGGTGAAAATTTTTCAAATCTCGAAAAAAAAAAATTGTGTCTGGACTTTGCCTAAAAAAATTCGTCATTACTTGTCGAACAGTTTCGTTTCGACGAATTTGGATAAGTCCGTAATATACATACAATGTAATGTAAAATACAAACGAAATATGAAATAAAACTAAGTATTTTATTGGTCTTCCTGCTAGTAGAAGAGAACATGAGGGAACATGTGGGATTCAGATGGAATGGGGGTGTCAAGTGAATCATTATGTTCATGCCACGTGCTCGCGGAGGTATAGAGTAGGCTATGTAGTGTCCGCTGTCCACTATTAGATTATTATTGTTATGAAAGCATCAAAATCTCAAAAACTAAACAAGATATGGAAAAATGTGTAGGGAGAATATCGTTGGACTCGATCAGGTAAACAAAAAGTTATTGGTGAAAATTTTTCATATCTCGAAAAAAAAAATTGTGTCTGGACTTAGCCTAAAAAAATTCGTCATGACTTGTCGAACAGTTTCGTTTCGACGAATTTGAATAAGTCCGTAATACACATACAATGTAATGTAAAATACAAACGAAATATGAAATAAAACTAAGTATCTTATAGGTCTTCCTGCTCACAGAAGAGAACATGAGGGAACATGAGGGATTCAGATGGAATGGGGGTTTCAAGTGAATTATTATGTTCATGCCACGTGCTCGCGGAAGTCTACAGTAGGCTATGTAGTGTCCGCTGTAGGTAGTTCCACTATTATTTAATAATTGTTATGAAAGCATAAAATCTCAGAAACTAAAATAGATATGGAAAAATGTGTAGGGAGAATATCGTTGGACTCGATTAGGTAAACAAAAAGTTATTGGTGAAAATTTTTCATATCCCGAAAAAAAAAATAGTGTCTGGACTTAGCCAAAAAAAATTCGTCGTGACTTGTCGAACAGTTTCGTTTCGACGAATTTGAATAAGTCCGTATTAAACACACAATGTAATGTAAAATACAAACGAAATAGCTTAATATAATCTGAAAGGTCTTCCTGTTCTCAGAGAGATTATAGGCATTTTGCTCATGAGGGATTCAGATGAAATTTGGGTTTCAAGTGAATCATTATGTTCATGCCACCTTCTCGCAGAGGTCTACAGTAGGCTATGTAGTGTCCGCTGTAGGTATTTCCACTATTAGGTTATTACTGTTTTGAAAGCATCAAAATCTCAAAAACTAAACTAGATATGGAAAAATGTGTAGAGAGAATATCGTTGGACTCGATCAGGTAAACAAAAAACTATTGATGAAAATTTTTCATATCTCGAAAAAAAGAAATTGTGTCTGGACTTAGCCTAAAAAAATTCGTCATGAATTGTCGAACAGTTTCGTTTCGACGAATTTTAATAAGTCCGTAATACACATGCAATGTAATGAAAAAAACGAAATATGAAATAAAACTAAGTATCTTATAGGTCTTCCTGCTCACAGAAGAGAACATGAAGGAACATGAGGGATTCAGATGGAATGGGGGTTTCAAGTGAATCATTATGTTCATGCCACGTGCTCGCGGAAGTCTACAGTAGGCTATGTAGTGTCCGCTGTAGGTAGTTCCACTATTATTTAATAATTGTTATGAAAGCATCAAAATCTCAGAAACTAAAATAGATATGGAAAAATGTGTAGGTAGAATATCGTTGGACTCGATTAGGTAAACAAAAAGTTATTGGTGAAAATTTTTCATATCCCGAAAAAAAAAATTGTGTCTGGACTTAGCCTAAAAAAATTCGTCGTGACTTGTCGAACAGTTTCGTTTCGACGAATTTGAATAAGTCCGTATTATACACACAATATAATGTAAAATACAAACGAAATAGCTTAGTATAATCTGAAAGGTCTTCCTGCTCTCAGAGAGATCATAGGCATTTTGCTCATGAGGGATTCGGATGAAATTGGAGTGTCAAGTGAATCATTATGTTCATGCCACCTTCTCGCAGAGGTCTACAGTAGGCTATGTAGTGTCCGCTGTAGGTAGTTCCACTATTATTCAATAATTGTTATGAAAGCATCAAAATCTCAGAAACTAAAATAGATATAGAAAAATGTGTGGGGAGAATATCGTTGGACTCGATCAAGTAAACAAAATGTTATAGATGAAAATTTTTCATATCTCGAAAAAAAAAATTGTGTCTGGACTTAGCCTAAAAAAATTCGTCGTGACTTGTCGAACAGTTTCGTTTCGACGAATTTGAATAAGTCCGTATTATACACACAATATAATGTAAAATACAAACGAAATAGCTTAGTATAATCTGAAAGGTCTTCCTGCTCTCAGAGATATCATAGGCATTTTGCTCATGAGAGATTCAGATGAAATTGGGGTTTCAAGTGACTCATTATGTTCATGCCACGTGCTCAAGGAGGTCTAGAGTAGGCTATGTAGTGTCCGCTGTAGGTAGTTCCACTATTAGGTAATTATTGTTATGAAACCATCAAAATCTCAAAAACTAAACTAGATATGGAAAAATGTGTGGGGAGAATATCGTTGGACTCGATCAGGTAAACAAAAAGTTTTTTGTGAAAATTTTTCATATCTCGAAAAAAAAAATTGTGTCTGGACTTAGCCTAAAAAAATTCGTCGTGACTTGTCGAACAGTTTCGTTTCACCGAATTTGAATAAGTCCGTATTATACACACAATATAATGTAAAATACAAACGAAATAGCTTAGTATAATCTGAAAGGTCTTCCTGCTCTCAGAGAGATCATAGGCATTTTGCTCATGAGGGATTCAGATGAAATTGGGGTTTCAAGTGAATTATGTTCATGCCACGTGCTCGCAGAGGTCTACAGTAGGCTATGTAGTGTCCGATGTAGGTAGTTCCACTATTATTTAATAATTGTTGTGAAAGCATCAAAATCTCAGAAACTAAAATAGATATGGAAAAATGTGTAGGGAGAATAACGTTGGACTCGAATAGGTAAACAAAAAGTTATTGGTGAAAATTTTTCATATCCCGAAAAAAAAATTGTGTCCGGACTTGGCCTAAAAAAATTCGTTGTGACTTGTCGAACAGTTTCGTTTCGACGAATTTGAATAAGTCCGTATTATACACACAATATAATGTAAAATACAAACGAAATAGCTTAGTATAATCTGAAAGGTCTTCCTGCTCTCAGAGAGATCATAGGCATTTTGCTCATGAGGGATTCGGATGAAATTGTGGTGTCAAGTGAATCATTATGTTCATGCCACCTTCTCGCAGAGGTCTACAGTAGGCTATGTAGTGTCCGCTTTAGGTAGTTCCACTATTATTCAATAATTGTTATGAAAGCATCAAAATCTCAGAAACTAAACTACATATGGAAAAATGTGTGGGGAGAATATCGTTGGACTCGATCAGGTAAACAAAAAGTTATTTGTGAAAATTTTTCATATCTCGAAAAAAAAAAATTTCTCTGGACTTAGCCTTAAAACATTCGTCATGACTTGTCGAACGGTTTCGTTTCGACGAATTTGAATAAGTCCGTAATATACATACAATGTAATCTAAAATACAAACGAAATATGAAATAAAACTAAGTATCTTATTAGTCTTCCTGCTAGTAGAAGAGAACATGAGGGAACATGAGGGATTCAGATGGGATGGGGGTTTCAAGTGAATCATTATGTTCATGCCACGTGCTCGCGGAAGTCTACAGTAGGCTATGTAGTGTCCGCTGTAGGTAGTTCCACTATTATTTAATAATTGTTATGAAAGCATCAAAATATCAGAAACTAAAATAGATATGGAAAAATGTGTAGGGAGAATATCGTTGGACTCGATCAGGTAAACAAAAAGTTATTGATGAAAATTTTTCATATCTCGAAAAAAAAACTTGTGTCTGGACTTAGCCTAAAAAAATTCGTCGTGACTTGTCGAACAGTTTCGTTTCGACGAATTTGAATAAGTCCGTATTATACACACAATATAATGTAAAATACAAACGAAATAGCTGAGTATAATCTGAAAGGTCTTCCTGCTCTCAGAGAGATCATAGGCATTTTGCTCATGAGGGATTCGGATGAAATTGGAGTGTCAAGTGAATCATTATGTTCATGCCACCTTCTCGCAGAGGTCTACAGTAGGCTATGTAGTGTCCGCTGTAGGTAGTTCCACTATTATTCAATAATTGTTATGAAAGCATCAAAATCTCAGAAACTAAAATAGATATAGAAAAATGTGTGGGGAGAATATCGTTGGACTCGATCAGGTAAACAAAATGTTATAGATGAAAATTTTTCATATCTCGAAAAAAAAAATTGTGTCTGGACTTAGCCTAAAAAAATTCGTCGTGACTTGTCGAACAGTTTCGTTTCGACGAATTTGAATAAGTCCGTATTATACACACAATATAATGTAAAATACAAACGAAATAGCTTAGTATAATCTGAAAGGTCTTCCTGCTCTCAGAGATATCATAGGCATTTTGCTCATGAGGGATTCAGATGAAATTGGGGTTTCAAGTGACTCATTATGTTCATGCCACGTGCTCAAGGAGGTCTAGAGTAGGCTATGTAGTGTCCGCTGTAGGTAGTTCCACTATTAGGTAATTATTGTTATGAAACCATCAAAATCTCAAAAACTAAACTAGATATGGAAAAATGTGTGGGGAGAATATCGTTGGACTCGATCAGGTAAACAAAAAGTTTTATGTGAAAATTTTTCATATCTCGAAAAAAAAAATTGTGTCTGGACTTAGCCTAAAAAAATTCGTCGTGACTTGTCGAACAGTTTCGTTTCACCGAATTTGAATAAGTCCGTATTATACACACAATATAATGTAAAATACAAACGAAATAGCTTAGTATAATCTGAAAGGTCTTCCTGCTCTCAGAGAGATCATAGGCATTTTGCTCATGAGGGATTAAGATGAAATTGGGGTTTCAAGTGAATTATGTTCATGCCACGTGCTCGCAGAGGTCTACAGTAGGCTATGTAGTGTCCGATGTAGGTAGTTCCACTATTATTTAATAATTGTTGTGAAAGCATCAAAATCTCAGAAACTAAAATAGATATGGAAAAATGTGTAGGGAGAATAACGTTGGACTCGAATAGGTAAACAAAAAGTTATTGGTGAAAATTTTTCATATCCCGAAAAAAAAATTGTGTCCGGACTTGGCCTAAAAAAATTCGTTGTGACTTGTCGAACAGTTTCGTTTCGACGAATTTGAATAAGTCCGTATTATACACACAATATAATGTAAAATACAAACGAAATAGCTTAGTATAATCTGAAAGGTCTTCCTGCTCTCAGAGAGATCATAGGCATTTTGCTCATGAGGGATTCGGATGAAATTGTGGTGTCAAGTGAATCATTATGTTCATGCCACCTTCTCGCAGAGGTCTACAGTAGGCTATGTAGTGTCCGCTTTAGGTAGTTCCACTATTATTCAATAATTGTTATGAAAGCATCAAAATCTCAGAAACTAAACTACATATGGAAAAATGTGTGGGGAGAATATCGTTGGACTCGATCAGGTAAACAAAAAGTTATTTGTGAAAATTTTTCATATCTCGAAAAAAAAAAATTTCTCTGGACTTAGCCTTAAAACATTCGTCATGACTTGTCGAACGGTTTCGTTTCGACGAATTTGAATAAGTCCGTAATATACATACAATGTAATCTAAAATACAAACGAAATATGAAATAAAACTAAGTATCTTATTAGTCTTCCTGCTAGTAGAAGAGAACATGAGGGAACATGAGGGATTCAGATGGGATGGGGGTTTCAAGTGAATCATTATGTTCATGCCACGTGCTCGCGGAAGTCTACAGTAGGCTATGTAGTGTCCGCTGTAGGTAGTTCCACTATCATTTAATAATTGTTATGAGAGCATCAAAATCTCAGAAACTAAACTAGATATGGAAAAATGTGTGGGGAGAATATCGTTGGACTCGATCAGGTAAACAAAAAGTTATTCTTGAAAATTTTTCATATCTCGAAAAAAAAAATTGTGTCTGGACTTAGCCTAAAAAAATTCGTCGTGACTTGTCGAACAGTTTCGTTTCGACGAATTTGAATAAGTCCGTATTATACACACAATATAATGTAAAATAGAAACGAAATAGCTTAGTATAATCTGAAAGGTCTTCCTGCTCTCAGAGAGATCATAGGCATTTTGCTCATGAGGGATTCAGATGAAATTGGGGTTTCAAGTGAATCATTATGTTCATGCCACGTGCTCGCGGAGGTCTAGAGTAGGCTATGTAGTGTCCGCTGTAGGTAGTTCCACTATTATTTAATAATTGTTATGAAAGCATCAAAATCTCAGAAACTAAACTAGATATGGAAAAATGTGTGTGGAGAATATCGTTGGACTCGATCAGGTAAACAAAAAGTTATTTGTGAAAATTTTTCATATCTCGAAAAAAAAAATTGTGTCTGGACTTAGCCTAAAAAAATTCGTCGTGACTTGTCGAACAGTTTCGTTTCACCGAATTTGAATAAGTCCGTATTATACACACAATATAATGTAAAATACAAACGAAATAGCTTAGTATAATCTGAAAGGTCTTCCTGCTCTCAGAGAGATCATAGGCATTTTGCTCATGAGGGATTCGGATGAAATTGGGGTGTCAAGTGAATCATTATGTTCATGCCACCTTCTCGCAGAGGTCTACAGTAGGCTATGTAGTGTCCGCTGTAGGTAGTTCACTATTATTCAATAATTGTTATGAAAGCATCAAAATCTCAGAAACTAAAATAGATATGGAAAAATGTGTGGAGAGAATATCGTTGGACTCGATCAGGTAAACAAAAAGTTATTTGTGAAAATTTTTCATATCTCGAAAAAAAAAATTGTGTCTGGACTTAGCCTAAAAAAATTTGTCGTGACTTGTCGAACAGTTTCGTTTCGACGAATTTGAATAAGTTCGTATTATACACACAATATAATGTAAAATACAAACGAAATAGCTTAGTATAATCTGAAAGGTCTTCCTGCTCTCAGAGAGATCATAGGCATTTTGCTCATGAGGGATTCAGATGAAATTGGGGTTTCAAGTGAATCATTATGTTCATGCCACGTGCTCGCGGAGGTCTAGAGTAGGCTATGTAGTGTCCGCTGTAGGTAGTTCCACTATTAGGTAATTACTGTTACGAAAGCATCAAAATCTCAGAAACTAAAATAGATATGGAAAAATGTGTAGGGAGAATATTGTTGGACTCGATTAGGTAAACAAAAAGTTATTGGTGATTATTTTTCATATCCCGAAAAAAAAAATTGTGTCTGGACTTAGCCTAAAAAAATTCGTCGTGACTTGTCGAACAGTTTCGTTTCGACGAATTTGATTAAGTCCGTATTATACACAAAATATAATGTAAAATACAAACGAAATAGCTTAGTATAAACTGAAAGGTCTTCCTGCTCTCAGAGAGATCATAGGCATATTGCTCATGAGGGATTCAGATGAAATTGGGGTTTCAAGTGAATCATTATGTTCATGCCACGTGCTCGCAGAGGTCTACAGTAGGCTATGTAGTGTCCGCTGTAGGTAGTTCCACTATTATTTAATAATTGTTATGAAAGCAACAAAATCTCAGAAACTAAAATAGATATGGAAAAACGTGTAATGAGAATATCGTTGGACTCGATCAGGTGAACAAAAACTTATTGGTGAAAATTTTTCATATCTCGAAAAAAAAAATTGTGTCAGGACTTAGCCTAAAAAAATTCGTCGTGACTTGTCGAACAGTTTCGTTTCGACGAAATTGAATAAGTCCGTATTATACACACAATATAATGTAAAATACAAACGAAATAGCTTAGTGTAATCTAAAATGTCTTCCTGCTCTCAGAAGAAATCATAGGTATTTTGCTCATGAGGGATTCAGATGAAATGGGGCTTTCAAGTGAATCATTAGGTTCATGCCACGTTCTCGTAGAGGTCTACAGTAGGCTATGTAGTGTCCGCTGTAGGTAGTTCCACTATTAGGTAATTATTGTTATGAAAGCATCAAAATCTCAAAAACTAAACTAGATATGGAAAAATGTGTAGGGAGAATATCGTTGGACTCGATCAGGTAAACAAAAAGTTTTTTGTGAAAATTTTTCATATCTCGAAAAAAAAAAATTGTGTCTGGACTTAGCCTAAAAAAATTCGTCGTGACTTGCCGAACAGAGAATATCGTTGGACTCGATCAGGTGAACAAAAAGTTATTGGTGAAAATGTTTCATATCTCGAAAAAAAAAATTGTGTCTGGACTTAGCCTAAAAAAATTCGTCGTGACTTGCCGAACAGAGAATATCGTTGGACTCGATCAGGTGAACAAAAAGTTATTGGTGAAAATTTTTCATATCTCGAAAAAAAAAATTGTGTCTGGACTTAGCCTAAAAACATTCGTCATGACTTGTCGAACAGTTTCGTTTCGACGAATTTGAATAAGTCCGTAATATACATACAATGTAATGTAAAATATAAACGAAATATGAAATAAAACTAAGTATCTTATTGGTCTTCCTGCTAGTAGAAGAGAACATGAGGGAACATGAGGGATTCAGATGGAATGGGGGTTTCAAGTGAATCATTATGTTCATGCCACGTGCTCGCGGAAGTCTACAGTAGCCTATGTAGTGTCCGCTGTAGGTAGTTCCACTATTATTTAATAATTGTTATGAAAGCATCAAAATATCAGAAACTAAAATAGATATGGAAAAATGTGTAGGGAGAATATCGTTGGACTCGATCAGGTAAACAAAAAGTTATTGATGAAAATTTTTCATATCTCGAAAAAAAAAATTGTGTCTGGACTTAGCCTAAAAAAATTCGTCGTGACTTGTCGAACAGTTTCGTTTCGACGAATTTGAATAAGTCCGTATTATACACACAATATAATGTAAAATACAAACGAAATAGCTTAGTATAATCTGAAAGGTCTTCCTGCTCTCAGAGAGATCATAGGCATTTTGCTCATGAGGGATTCGGATGAAATTGGAGTGTCAAGTGAATCATTATGTTCATGCCACCTTCTCGCAGAGGTCTACAGTAGGCTATGTAGTGTCCGCTGTAGGTAGTTCCACTATTATTCAATAATTGTTATGAAAGCATCAAAATCTCAGAAACTAAAATAGATATGGAATAATGTGTAGAGAGAATATCGTTGGACTCGATCAGGTAAACAAAAAGTTATTTGTGAAAATTTTTCATATCTCGAAAAAAAAAATTGTGTCTGGACTTAGCCTAAAAAAATTCGTCGTGACTTGTCGAACAGTTTCGTTTCGACGAATTTGAATAAGTCCGTATTATACACACAATATAATGTAAAATACAAACGAAATAGCTTAGTATAATCTGAAAGGTCTTCCTGCTCTTAGAGAGATCATAGGCATTTTGCTCATGAGGGATTCAGATGAAATTGGGGTTTCAAGTGAATCATTATGTTCATGCCACGTGCTCGCGGAGGTCTAGAGTAGGCTATGTAGTGTCCACTGTAGGTAGTTCCAGTATTAGGTAATTATTGTTATGAAAGCATCAAAATCTCAAAAACTAAAATAGATATGGAAAAATGTGTGGGGAGAATATCGTTGTACTCGATCAGGTAAACAAAAAGTTATTTGTGAAAATTTTTCATATCTCGAAAAAAAAAATTGTGTCTGGACTTGGCCTAAAAAAATTCGTCGTGACTTGTCGAACAGTTTCGTTTCGACCAATTTGAATAAGTCCGTATTATACACACAATATAATGTAAAATACAAACGAAATAGCTTAGTATAATCTGAAAGGTCTTCCTGCTCTCAGAGAGATCATAGGCATTTTGCTCATGAGGGATTCAGATGAAATTGGGGTTTCAAGTGAATCATTATGTTCATGCCACGTGCTCGCGGAGGTCTAGAGTAGGCTATGTAGTGTCCGCTGTAGGTAGTTCCACTATTAGGTAATTATTGTTATGAAAGCATCAAAATCTCAAAAACTAAACTAGATATGGAAAAATGTGTGGAGAGAATATCGTTGGACTCGATCAGGTAAACAAAAAGTTATTTGTGAAAATTTTTCATATCTCGAAAAAAAAAATTGTGTCTGGACTTTGCCTAAAAAAATTCGTCGTGACTTGTCGAACAGTTTCGTTTCAACGAATTTGAATAAGTCCGTATTATACACACAATATAATGTAAAATACAAACGAAATAGCGTAGTATAATCTGGAAGGTCTTCCTGCTCTCAGAGAGATCATAGGCATTTTGCTCATGAGGGATTCAGATGAACGTGGGGTTTCAAGTGAATTATGTTCATGCCACGTGCTCGCAGAGGTCTACAGTAGGCTATGTAGTGTCCGCTGTAGGTATTTCCACTATTAGGTTATTATTGTTATGAAAGCATCAAAATCTCAAGAACTAAACTAGATATGGAAAAATGTGTAGGGAGAATATCGTTGGACTCGATCAGATAAACAAAAAGTTATTGATGAAAATTTTTCATATCTCGAAAAAAAAAAATTGTGTCTGGACTTGGCCTAAAAAAATTCGTCATGACTTGTCGAACAGTTTCGTTTCGACGAATTTGAGTAAGTATGTAATACACATACAATGTAATGTAAAATACAAACGAAATATGAAATAAAACTAAGTATCTTATAGGTCTTCCTGCTCACAGAAGAGAACATGAGGGAACATGAGGGATTCAGATGGAATGGGGGTTTCAAGTGAATCATTATGTTCATGCCACGTTTTCGCCGAAGTCTACAGTAGGCTATGTAGTGTCCGCTGTAGGTAGTTCCACTATTATTTAATAATTGTTATGAAAGCATCAAAATATCAGAATCTAAAATAGATATGGAAAAATGTGTAGGGAGGATATCGTTGGACTCGATCAGGTAAACAAAAAGTTATTGATGAAAATTTTTCATATCTCGAAAAAAAAAAATTGTGTCTGGACTTAGCCTAAAAAAATTCGTCATGACTTGTCGAACAGTTTCGTTTCGACGAATTTGAATAAGTCCATAATACACATACAATGTAATGTAAAATACAAACGAAATATGAAATAAAACTAAGTATCTTATAGGTCTTCCTGCTCACAGAAGAGAACATGAGGGATTCAGATGAAATTTGGGTTTCAAGTGAATCATTATGTTCATGCCACGTGCTCGCAGAGGTCTACAGTAGGCTATGTAGTGTCCGCTGTAGGTAGTTCCACTATTAGGTAATTATTGTTATGAAAGCATCAAAATCTCAAAAACTAAACTAGATATGGAAAAATGTGTGGGGAGAATATCGTTGGACTCGATCAGGTAAACAAAAAGTTTTTTGTAAAAATTTTTCATATCTCGAAAAAAAAAATTGTGTCTGGACTTAGCCTAAAAAAATTCGTCGTGACTTGTCGAACAGTTTCGTTTCACCGAATTTGAATATGTCCGTATTATACACACAATATAATGTAAAATACAAACGAAATAGCTTAGTATAATCTGAAAGGTCTTCCTGCTCTCAGAGAGATCATAGGCATTTTGCTCATGAGGGATTCAGATGAAATTGGGGTTTCAAGTGAATTATGTTCATGCCACGTGCTCGCAGAGTTCTACAGTAGGCTATGTAGTGTCCGCTGTAGGTAGTTCCACTATTGGGTTATTACTGTTACGAAAGCATCAAAATCTCAAAAACTAAACTAGATATGGAAAAATGTGTAGGGAGAATATCGTTTGACTCGATCTGGTAAACAAAAAGTTATTGGTGAAAATTTTTCATATCTCGAAAAAAAAATTTGTGTCTGTACTTAGCCTAAAAAAATTCGTCATGACTTGTCGAACAGTTTCGTTTCGACGAATTTGAATAAGTCCGTAATACACATACAATGTAACGTAAAATACAAACGAAATATGAAATAAAACTAAGTATCTTATTGGTCTTCCTGCTCATAGAAGAGAACGTGAGGGAACATGAGGAATTCAGATGGAATGGGGATTTCAAGTGAATCATTATATTCATGCCACATGCTCGCAGAGGTCTACAGTAGGCTATGTAGTGTCCGCTGTAGGTATTTCCACTATTAGGTTATTATTGTTATGAAAGCATCAAAATCTCAAAAACTAAACTAGATATGGAAAAATGTGTAGAGAGAATATCGTTGGACTCGATCAGATAAACAAAAAGTTATTGATGAAAATTTTTCATATCTCGAAAAAAAAAATTGTGTCTGGACTTGGCCTAAAAAAATTCGTCATGACTTGTCGAACAGTTTCGTTTCGACGAATTTGAATAAGTCCGTAATACACATACAATGTAATGTAAAATAGAAACGAAATATGAAATAAAACTAAGTATCTTATAGGTCTTCCTGCTCACAGAAGAGAACATGAGGGAACATGAGGGATTCAGATGGAATGGGGGTTTCAAGTGAATCATTATGTTCATGCCACGTGCTCGCCGAAGTCTACAGTAGGCTATGTAGTGTCCGCTGTAGGTAGTTCCACTATTATTTAATAATTGTTATGAAAGCATCAAAATATCAGAATCTAAAATAGATATGGAAAAATGTGTAGGGAGAATATCGTTGGACTCGATTAGGTAAACAAAAAGTTATTAGTGATTATTTTTCATATCCCGAAAAAAAAAATTGTGTCTGGACTTAGCCTAAAAAAATTCGTCGTGACTTGTCGAACAGTTTCGTTTCGACGAATTTGAATAAGTCCGTATTATACACAAAATATAATGTAAAATACAAACGAAATAGCTTAGTGTAATCTAAAATGGCTTCCTGCTCTCAGAAGAGATCATAGGCATTTTGCTCATGGGAGATTCAGATGAAATTGGGCTTTCAAGTGAATCATTAGGTTCATGCCACGTTCTCGCAGAGGTCTACAGTAGGCTATGTAGTGTCCGCTGTAGGTAGTTCCACTATTAGGTTATTACTGTTACGAAAGCATCAAAATCTCAAAAACTAAACTAGATATGGAAAAATGTGTAGGGAGAATATCGTTTGACTCGATCAGGTAAACATAAAGTTATTGGTGAAAATTTTTCATATCTCGAAAAAAAAATTTGTGTCTGTACTTAGCCTAAAAAAATTCGTCATGACTTGTCGAACAGTTTCGTTTCGACGAATTTGAATAAGTCCGTAATACACATACAATGTAACGTAAAATACAAACGAAATATGAAATAAAACTAAGTATCTTATTGGTCTTCCTGCTCATAGAAGAGAACGTGAGGGAACATGAGGAATTCAGATGGAATGGGGGTTTCAAGTGAATCATTATGTTCATGCCACGTGCTCGCAGAGGTCTACAGTAGGCTATGTAGTGTCCGCTGTAGGTATTTCCACTATTAGGTTATTACTGTTTTGAAAGCATCAAAATCTCAAAAACTAAACTAGATATGGAAAAATGTGTAGAGAGAATATCGTTGGACTCGATCAGGTAAACAAAAAGTTATTGATGAAAATTTTTCATATCTCGAAAAAAAGAAATTGTGTCTGGACTTAGCCTAAAAAAATTCGTCATGAATTGTCGAACAGTTTCGTTTCGACGAATTTTAATAAGTCCGTAATACACATGCAATGTAATGAAAAAAACGAAATATGAAATAAAACTAAGTATCTTATAGGTCTTCCTGCTCACAGAAGAGAACATGAGGGAACATGAGGGATTCAGATGGAATGGGGGTTTCAAGTGAATCATTATATTCATGCCACGTGCTCGCGGAAGTCTACAGTAGGCTATGTAGTGTCCGCTGTAGGTAGTTCCACTATTATTTAATAATTGTTATGAAAGCATCAAAATCTCAGAAACTAAAATAGATATGGAAAAATGTGTAGGTAGAATATCGTTGGACTCGATTAGGTAAACAAAAAGTTATAGGTGAAAATTTTTCATATCCCGAAAAAAAAAATTGTGTCTGGACTTAGCCTAAAAAAATTCGTTCTGACTTGTCGAACAGTTTCGTTTCGACGAATTTGAATAAGTCCGTATTATACACACAATATAATGTAAATTACAAACGAAATAGCTTAGTATAATATGAAAGGTCTTCCTGCTCTCAGAGAGATCATAGGCATTTTGCTCATGAGGGATTCAGATGAAATTGGGGTTTCAAGTGAATCATTATGTTCATGCCACGTGCTGGCAGAGGTCTACAGTAGGCTATGTAGTGTCCGCTGTAGGTAGTTCCACTATTATTTAATAATTGTTATGAAAGTATCAAAATCTCAGAAACTAAAATAGATATGGAAAAATGTGTAGGGAGAATATCGTTGGACTCGATCAGGTAAACAAAAAGTTATTGGTGAAAATTTTTTATATCTCGAAAAAAAAAAATTGTGTCTGGACTTTGCCTAAAAAAATTCGTCGTGACTTGTCGAACAGTTTCGTTTCGACGAATTTGAATAAGTCCGTAATACACATACAATGTAATGTAAAATACAAACGAAATATGAAATAAAACTAAGTATCTTATAGGTCTTCCTGCTCACAGAAGAGAACATGAGGGAACATGAGGGATTCAGATGGAATAGTTGTTTCAAGTGAATCATTATGTTCATACCACGTGCTCGCGGAGGTCTAGAGTAGGCTATGTAGTGTCCGCTGTAGGTAGTTCCACTATTAGATAATTATTGTTATGAAAGCATCAAAATCTCAAAAACTAAACAAGATATGGAAAAATGTGTAGAAAGAATATCGTTGGACTCGATCAGGTAAACAAAAAGTTATTGGTGAAAATTTTTCATATCTCGAAAAAAAAAAAATTGTGTCTGGACTTAGCCTAAAAAAATTCGTCGTGACTTGTCGAACAGTTTCGTTTCGACGAATTTGAATAAGTCCGTATTATACACACAATATAATGTAAAATACAAACGAAATAGCTTAGTATAATCTGAAAGGTCTTCCTGCTCTCAGAGAGATCATAGGCATTTTGCTCATGAGGGATTCAGATGAAATTGGGGTTTCAAGTGAATCATTATGTTCATGCCACGTGCTCGCGGAGGTCTAGAGTAGGCTATGTAGTGTCCGCTGTAGGTAGTTCCACTATTAGGTAATTACTGTTACGAAAGCATCAAAATCTCAGAAACTAAAATAGATATGGAAAAATGTGTAGGGAGAATATTGTTGGACTCGATTAGGTAAACAAAAAGTTATTGGTGATTATTTTTCATATCCCGAAAAAAAAAATTGTGTCTGGACTTAGCCTAAAAAAATTCGTCGTGACTTGTCGAACAGTTTCGTTTCGACGAATTTCAATAAGTCCGTATTATACACAAAATATAATGTAAAATACAAACGAAATAGCTTAGTGTAATCTAAAATGGCTTCCTGCTCTCAGAAGAGATCATAGGCATTTTGCTCATGAGGGATTCAGATGAAATTGGGCTTTCAAGTGAATCATTAGGTTCATGCCACGTTCTCGCAGAGGTCTACAGTAGGCTATGTAGTGTCCGCTGTAGGTAGTTCCACTATTAGGTTATTACTGTTACGAAAGCATCAAAATCTCAAAAACTAAACTAGATATGGAAAAATGTGTAGGGAGAATATCGTTTGACTCGATCAGGTAAACATAAAGTTATTGGTGAAAATTTTTCATATCTCGAAAAAAAAATTTGTGTCTGTACTTAGCCTAAAAAAATTCGTCATGACTTGTCGAACAGTTTCGTTTCGACGAATTTGAATAAGTCCGTAATACACATACAATGTAACGTAAAATACAAACGAAATATGAAATAAAACTAAGTATCTTATTGGTCTTCCTGGTCATAGAAGAGAACATGGGGGAACATGAGGGATTCAGATGGAATGGGGGTTTCAAGTGAATCATTATGTTCATGCCACGTGCTCGCGGGGGTCTAGAGTAGGCTATGTAGTGTCCGCTGTAGGTAGTTCCACTATTAGGTAATTATTGTTATGAAAGCATCAAAATCTCAAAAACTAAACTAGATATGGAAAAATGTGTGGAGAGAATATCGTTGGACTCGATCAGGTAAACAAAAAGTTATTTGTGAAAATTTTTCATATCTCGAAAAAAAAAATTGTGTCTGGACTTAGCCTAAAAAAATTCGTCGTGACTTGTCGAACAGTTTCGTTTCGACGAATTTGAATAAGTCCGTATTATACACACAATATAATGTAAAATACAAACGAAATAGCTTAGTATAATCTGAAAGGTCTTCCTGCTCTCAGAGAGATCATAGGCATATTGCTCATGAGGGATTCAGATGAAATTGGGGTTTCAAGTGAATCATTATGTTCATGCCACGTGCTCGCAGAGGTCTACAGTAGGCTATGTAGTGTCCGCTGTAGGTAGTTCCACTATTATTTAATAATTGTTATGAAAGCAACAAAATCTCAGAAACTAAAATAGATATGGAAAAACGTGTAATGAGAATATCGTTGGACTCGATCAGGTGAACAAAAACTTATTGGTGAACATTTTTCATATCTCGAAAAAAAAAATTGTGTCAGGACTTAGCCTAAAAAAATTCGTCGTGACTTGTCGAACAGTTTCGTTTCGACGAAATTGAATAAGTCCGTATTATACACACAATATAATGTAAAATACAAACGAAATAGCTTAGTGTAATCTAAAATGTCTTCCTGCTCTCAGAAGAAATCATAGGTATTTTGCTCATGAGGGATTCAGATGAAATGGGGCTTTCAAGTGAATCATTAGGTTCATGCCACGTTCTCGTAGAGGTCTACAGTAGGCTATGTAGTGTCCGCTGTAGGTAGTTCCACTATTAGGTAATTATTGTTATGAAAGCATCAAAATCTCAAAAACTAAACTAGATATGGAAAAATGTGTAGGGAGAATATCGTTGGACTCGATCAGGTAAACAAAAAGTTTTTTGTGAAAATTTTTCATATCTCGAAAAAAAAAATTGTGTCTGGACTTAGCCTAAAAAAATTCGTCGTGACTTGCCGAACAGAGAATATCGTTGGACTCGATCAGGTGAACAAAAAGTTATTGGTGAAAATTTTTCATATCTCGAAAAAAAAAATTGTGTCTGGACTTAACCTAAAAACATTCGTCATGACTTGTCGAACAGTTTCGTTTCGACGAATTTGAATAAGTCCGTAATATACATACAATGTAATGTAAAATATAAACGAAATATAAAATAAAACTAAGTATCTTATTGGTCTTCCTGCTAGTAGAAGAGAACATGAGGGAACATGAGGGATTCAGATGGAATGGGGGTTTCAAGTGAATCATTATGTTCATGCCACGTGCTCGCGGAAGTCTACAGTAGCCTATGTAGTGTCCGCTGTAGGTAGTTCCACTATTATTTAATAATTGTTATGAAAGCATCAAAATATCAGAAACTAAAATAGATATGGAAAAATGTGTAGGGAGAATATCGTTGGACTCGATCAGGTAAACAAAAAGTTATTGATGAAAATTTTTCATATCTCGAAAAAAAAAATTGTGTCTGGACTTAGCCTAAAAAAATTCGTCGTGACTTGTCGAACAGTTTCGTTTCGACGAATTTGAATAAGTCCGTATTATACACACAATATAATGTAAAATACAAACGAAATAGCTTAGTATAATCTGAAAGGTCTTCCTGCTCTCAGAGAGATCATAGGCATTTTGCTCATGAGGGATTCGGATGAAATTGGAGTGTCAAGTGAATCATTATGTTCATGCCACCTTCTCGCAGAGGTCTACAGTAGGCTATGTAGTGTCCGCTGTAGGTAGTTCCACTATTATTCAATAATTGTTATGAAAGCATCAAAATCTCAGAAACTAAAATAGATATGGAATAATGTGTAGAGAGAATATCGTTGGACTCGATCAGGTAAACAAAAAGTTATTTGTGAAAATTTTTCATATCTCGAAAAAAAAAATTGTGACTGGACTTAGCCTAAAAAAATTCGTCGTGACTTGTCGAACAGTTTCGTTTCGACGAATTTGAATAAGTCCGTATTATACACACAATATAATGTAAAATACAAACGAAATAGCTTAGTATAATCTGAAAGGTCTTCCTGCTCTTAGAGAGATCATAGGCATTTTGCTCATGAGGGATTCAGATGAAATTGGGGTTTCAAGTGAATCATTATGTTCATGCCACGTGCTCGCGGAGGTCTAGAGTAGGCTATGTAGTGTCCACTGTAGGTAGTTCCAGTATTAGGTAATTATTGTTATGAAAGCATCAAAATCTCAAAAACTAAAATAGATATGGAAAAATGTGTGGGGAGAATATCGTTGTACTCGATCAGGTAAACAAAAAGTTATTTGTGAAAATTTTTCATATCTCGAAAAAAAAAAATTGTGTCTGGACTTAGCCTAAAAAAATTCGTCGTGACTTGTCGAACAGTTTCGTTTCGACCAATTTGAATAAGTCCGTATTATACACACAATATAATGTAAAATACAAACGAAATAGCTTAGTATAATCTGAAAGGTCTTCCTGCTCTCAGAGAGATCATAGGCATTTTGCTCATGAGGGATTCAGATGAAATTGGGGTTTCAAGTGAATCATTATGTTCATGCCACGTGCTCGCGGAGGTCTAGAGTAGGCTATGTAGTGTCCGCTGTAGGTAGTTCCACTATTAGGTAATTATTGTTATGAAAGCATCAAAATCTCAAAAACTAAACTAGATATGGAAAAATGTGTGGAGAGAATATCGTTGGACTCGATCAGGTAAACAAAAAGTTATTTGTGAAAATTTTTCATATCTCGAAAAAAAAAAATTGTGTCTGGACTTTGCCTAAAAAAATTCGTCGTGACTTGTCGAACAGTTTCGTTTCAACGAATTTGAATAAGTCCGTATTATACACACAATATAATGTAAAATACAAACGAAATAGCGTAGTATAATCTGGAAGGTCTTCCTGCTCTCAGAGAGATCATAGGCATTTTGCTCATGAGGGATTCAGATGAACGTGGGGTTTCAAGTGAATTATGTTCATGCCACGTGCTCGCAGAGGTCTACAGTAGGCTATGTAGTGTCCGCTGTAGGTATTTCCACTATTAGGTTATTATTGTTATGAAAGCATCAAAATCTCAAGAACTAAACTAGATATGGAAAAATGTGTAGGGAGAATATCGTTGGACTCGATCAGATAAACAAAAAGTTATTGATGAAAATTTTTCATATCTCGAAAAAAAAAAATTGTGTCTGGACTTGGCCTAAAAAAATTCGTCATGACTTGTCGAACAGTTTCGTTTCGACGAATTTGAGTAAGTATGTAATACACATACAATGTAATGTAAAATACAAACGAAATATGAAATAAAACTAAGTATCTTATAGGTCTTCCTGCTCACAGAAGAGAACATGAGGGAACATGAGGGATTCAGATGGAATGGGGGTTTCAAGTGAATCATTATGTTCATGCCACGTTCTCGCCGAAGTCTACAGTAGGCTATGTAGTGTCCGCTGTAGGTAGTTCCACTATTATTTAATAATTGTTATGAAAGCATCAAAATATCAGAATCTAAAATAGATATGGAAAAATGTGTAGGGAGAATATCGTTGGACTCGATCAGGTAAACAAAAAGTTATTGATGAAAATTTTTCATATCTCGAAAAAAAAAATTGTGTCTGGACTTAGCCTAAAAAAATTCGTCATGACTTGTCGAACAGTTTCGTTTCGACGAATTTGAATAAGTCCATAATACACATACAATGTAATGTAAAATACAAACGAAATATGAAATAAAACTAAGTATCTTATAGGTCTTCCTGCTCACAGAAGAGAACATGAGGGATTTAGATGAAATTGGGGTTTCAAGTGAATCATTATGTTCATGCCACGTGCTCGCAGAGGTCTACAGTAGGCTATGTAGTGTCCGCTGTAGGTAGTTCCACTATTAGGTAATTATTGTTATGAAAGCATCAAAATCTCAAAAACTAAACTAGATATGGAAAAATGTGTGGGGAGAATATCGTTGGACTCGATCAGATAAACAAAAAGTTATTGATGAAAATTTTTCATATCTCGAAAAAAAAAAATTGTGTCTGGACTTGGCCTAAAAAAATTCGTCATGACTTGTCGAACAGTTTCGTTTCGACGAATTTGAGTAAGTATGTAATACACATACAATGTAATGTAAAATACAAACGAAATATGAAATAAAACTAAGTATCTTATAGGTCTTCCTGCTCACAGAAGAGAACATGAGGGAACATGAGGGATTCAGATGGAATGGGGGTTTCAAGTGAATCATTATGTTCATGCCACGTTCTCGCCGAAGTCTACAGTAGGCTATGTAGTGTCCGCTGTAGGTAGTTCCACTATTATTTAATAATTGTTATGAAAGCATCAAAATATCAGAATCTAAAATAGATATGGAAAAATGTGTAGGGAGAATATCGTTGGACTCGATCAGGTAAACAAAAAGTTATTGATGAAAATTTTTCATATCTCGAAAAAAAAAATTGTGTCTGGACTTAGCCTAAAAAAATTCGTCATGACTTGTCGAACAGTTTCGTTTCGACGAATTTGAATAAGTCCATAATACACATACAATGTAATGTAAAATACAAACGAAATATGAAATAAAACTAAGTATCTTATAGGTCTTCCTGCTCACAGAAGAGAACATGAGGGATTTAGATGAAATTGGGGTTTCAAGTGAATCATTATGTTCATGCCACGTGCTCGCAGAGGTCTACAGTAGGCTATGTAGTGTCCGCTGTAGGTAGTTCCACTATTAGGTAATTATTGTTATGAAAGCATCAAAATCTCAAAAACTAAACTAGATATGGAAAAATGTGTGGGGAGAATATCGTTGGACTCGATCAGGTAAACAAAAAGTTTTTTGTGAAAATTTTTCATATCTCGAAAAAAAAAATTGTCTCTGGACTTAGCCTAAAAAAATTCGTCGTGACTTGTCGAACAGTTTCGTTTCACCGAATTTGAATAAGTCCGTATTATACACACAATATAATGTAAAATACAAACGAAATAGCTTAGTATAATCTGAAAGGTCTTCCTGCTCTCAGAGAGATCATAGGCATTTTGCTCATGAGGGATTCAGATGAAATTGGGGTTTCAAGTGAATTATGTTCATGCCACGTGCTCGCAGAGTTCTACAGTAGGCTATGTAGTGTCCGCTGTAGGTAGTTCCACTATTGGGTTATTACTGTTACGAAAGCATCAAAATCTCAAAAACTAAACTAGATATGGAAAAATGTGTAGGGAGAATATCGTTTGAAGCGATCTGGTAAACAAAAAGTTATTGGTGAAAATTTTTCATATCTCGAAAAAAAAATTTGTGTCTGTACTTAGCCTAAAAAAATTCGTCATGACTTGTCGAACAGTTTCGTTTCGACGAATTTGAATAAGTCCGTAATACACATACAATGTAACGTAAAATACAAACGAAATATGAAATAAAACTAAGTATCTTATTGGTCTTCCTGCTCATAGAAGAGAACGTGAGGGAACATGAGGAATTCAGATGGAATGGGGGTTTCAAGTGAATCATTATATTCATGCCACATGCTCGCAGAGGTCTACAGTAGGCTATGTAGTGTCCGCTGTAGGTATTTCCACTATTAGGTTATTATTGTTATGAAAGCATCAAAATCTCAAAAACTAAACTAGATATGGAAAAATGTGTAGAGAGAATATCGTTGGACTCGATCAGATAAACAAAAAGTTATTGATGAAAATTTTTCATATCTCGAAAAAAAAAATTGTGTCTGGACTTGGCCTAAAAAAATTCGTCATGACTTGTCGAACAGTTTCGTTTCGACGAATTTGAATAAGTCCGTAATACACATACAATGTAATGTAAAATAGAAACGAAATATGAAATAAAACTAAGTATCTTATAGGTCTTCCTGCTCACAGAAGAGAACATGAGGGAACATGAGGGATTCAGATGGAATGGGGGTTTCAAGTGAATCATTATGTTCATGCCACGTGCTCGCCGAAGTCTACAGTAGGCTATGTAGTGTCCGCTGTAGGTAGTTCCACTATTATTTAATAATTGTTATGAAAGCATCAAAATATCAGAATCTAAAATAGATATGGAAAAATGTGTAGGGAGAATATCGTTGGACTCGATTAGGTAAACAAAAAGTTATTAGTGATTATTTTTCATATCCCGAAAAAAAAAATTGTGTCTGGACTTAGCCTAAAAAAATTCGTCGTGACTTGTCGAACAGTTTCGTTTCGACGAATTTGAATAAGTCCGTATTATACACAAAATATAATGTAAAATACAAACGAAATAGCTTAGTGTAATCTAAAATGGCTTCCTGCTCTCAGAAGAGATCATAGGCATTTTGCTCATGGGAGATTCAGATGAAATTGGGCTTTCAAGTGAATCATTAGGTTCATGCCACGTTCTCGCAGAGGTCTACAGTAGGCTATGTAGTGTCCGCTGTAGGTAGTTCCACTATTAGGTTATTACTGTTACGAAAGCATCAAAATCTCAAAAACTAAACTAGATATGGAAAAATGTGTAGGGAGAATATCGTTTGACTCGATCAGGTAAACATAAAGTTATTGGTGAAAATTTTTCATATCTCGAAAAAAAAAATTTGTGTCTGTACTTAGCCTAAAAAAATTCGTCATGACTTGTCGAACAGTTTCGTTTCGACGAATTTGAATAAGTCCGTAATACACATACAATGTAACGTAAAATACAAACGAAATATGAAATAAAACTAAGTATCTTATTGGTCTTCCTGCTCATAGAAGAGAACGTGAGGGAACATGAGGAATTCAGATGGAATGGGGGTTTCAAGTGAATCATTATGTTCATGCCACGTGCTCGCAGAGGTCTACAGTAGGCTATGTAGTGTCCGCTGTAGGTATTTCCACTATTAGGTTATTACTGTTTTGAAAGCATCAAAATCTCAAAAACTAAACTAGATATGGAAAAATGTGTAGAGAGAATATCGTTGGACTCGATCAGGTAAACAAAAAGTTATTGATGAAAATTTTTCATATCTCGAAAAAAAGAAATTGTGTCTGGACTTAGCCTAAAAAAATTCGTCATGAATTGTCGAACAGTTTCGTTTCGACGAATTTTAATAAGTCCGTAATACACATGCAATGTAATGAAAAAAACGAAATATGAAATAAAACTAAGTATCTTATAGGTCTTCCTGCTCACAGAAGAGAACATGAGGGAACATGAGGGATTCAGATGGAATGGGGGTTTCAAGTGAATCATTATGTTCATGCCACGTGCTCGCGGAAGTCTACAGTAGGCTATGTAGTGTCCGCTGTAGGTAGTTCCACTATTATTTAATAATTGTTATGAAAGCATCAAAATCTCAGAAACTAAAATAGATATGGAAAAATGTGTAGGTAGAATATCGTTGGACTCGATTAGGTAAACAAAAAGTTATAGGTGAAAATTTTTCATATCCCGAAAAAAAAAATTGTGTCTGGACTTAGCCTAAAAAAATTCGTTCTGACTTGTCGAACAGTTTCGTTTCGACGAATTTGAATAAGTCCGTATTATACACACAATATAATGTAAATTACAAACGAAATAGCTTAGTATAATATGAAAGGTCTTCCTGCTCTCAGAGAGATCATAGGCATTTTGCTCATGAGGGATTCAGATGAAATTGGGGTTTCAAGTGAATCATTATGTTCATGCCACGTGCTGGCAGAGGTCTACAGTAGGCTATGTAGTGTCCGCTGTAGGTAGTTCCACTATTATTTAATAATTGTTATGAAAGCATCAAAATCTCAGAAACTAAAATAGATATGGAAAAATGTGTAGGGAGAATATCGTTGGACTCGATCAGGTAAACAAAAAGTTATTGGTGAAAATTTTTTATATCTCGAAAAAAAAAAATTGTGTCTGGACTTTGCCTAAAAAAATTCGTCGTGACTTGTCGAACAGTTTCGTTTCGACGAATTTGAATAAGTCCGTAATACACATACAATGTAATGTAAAATACAAACGAAATATGAAATAAAACTAAGTATCTTATAGGTCTCCCTGCTCACAGAAGAGAACATGAGGGAACATGAGGGATTCAGATGGAATAGTTGTTTCAAGTGAATCATTATGTTCATACCACGTGCTCGCGGAGGTCTAGAGTAGGCTATGTAGTGTCCGCTGTAGGTAGTTCCACTATTAGATAATTATTGTTATGAAAGCATCAAAATCTCAAAAACTAAACAAGATATGGAAAAATGTGTGGGAAGAATATCGTTGGACTCGATCAGGTAAACAAAAAGTTATTGGTGAAAATTTTTCATATCTCGAAAAAAAAAAAAATTGTGTCTGGACTTAGCCTAAAAAAATTCGTCGTGACTTGTCGAACAGTTTCGTTTCGACGAATTTGAATAAGTCCGTATTATACACACAATATAATGTAAAATACAAACGAAATAGCTTAGTATAATCTGAAAGGTCTTCCTGCTCTCAGAGAGATCATAGGCATTTTGCTCATGAGGGATTCAGATGAAATTGGGGTTTCAAGTGAATCATTATGTTCATGCCACGTGCTCGCGGAGGTCTAGAGTAGGCTATGTAGTGTCCGCTGTAGGTAGTTCCACTATTAGGTAATTACTGTTACGAAAGCATCAAAATCTCAGAAACTAAAATAGATATGGAAAAATGTGTAGGGAGAATATTGTTGGTCTCGATTAGGTAAACAAAAAGTTATTGGTGATTATTTTTCATATCCCGAAAAAAAAAATTGTGTCTGGACTTAGCCTAAAAAAATTCGTCGTGACTTGTCGAACAGTTTCGTTTCGACGAATTTGAATAAGTCCGTATTATACACAAAATATAATGTAAAATACAAACGAAATAGCTTAGTGTAATCTAAAATGGCTTCCTGCTCTCAGAAGAGATCATAGGCATTTTGCTCATGAGGGATTCAGATGAAATTGGGCTTTCAAGTGAATCATTAGGTTCATGCCACGTTCTCGCAGAGGTCTACAGTAGGCTATGTAGTGTCCGCTGTAGGTAGTTCCACTATTAGGTTATTACTGTTACGAAAGCATCAAAATCTCAAAAACTAAACTAGATATGGAAAAATGTGTAGGGAGAATATCGTTTGACTAGATCAGGTAAACATAAAGTTATTGGTGAAAATTTTTCATATCTCGAAAAAAAAATTTGTGTCTGTACTTAGCCTAAAAAAATTCGTCATGACTTGTCGAACAGTTTCGTTTCGACGAATTTGAATAAGTCCGTAATACACATACAATGTAACGTAAAATACAAACGAAATATGAAATAAAACTAAGTATCTTATTGGTCTTCCTGGTCATAGAAGAGAACATGGGGGAACATGAGGGATTCAGATGGAATGGGGGTTTCAAGTGAATCATTATGTTCATGCCACGTGCTCGCGGGGGTCTAGAGTAGGCTATGTAGTGTCCGCTGTAGGTAGTTCCACTATTAGGTAATTATTGTTATGAAAGCATCAAAATCTCAAAAACTAAACTAGATATGGAAAAATGTGTGGAGAGAATATCGTTGGACTCGATCAGGTAAACAAAAAGTTATTTGTGAAAATTTTTCATATCTCGAAAAAAAAAAATTGTGTCTGGACTTAGCCTAAAAAAATTCGTCGTGACTTGTCGAACAGTTTCGTTTCGACGAATTTGAATAAGTCCGTATTATACACACAATATAATGTAAAATACAAACGAAATAGCTTAGTATAATCTGAAAGGTCTTCCTGCTCTCAGAGAGATCATAGGCATTTTGCTCATGAGGGATTCAGATGAAATTGGGGTTTCAAGTGAATCATTATGTTCATGCCACGTGCTCGCGGAGGTCTAGAGTAGGCTATGTAGTGTCCGCTGTAGGTAGTTCCACTATTAGGTAATTACTGTTACGAAAGCATCAAAATCTCAGAAACTAAAATAGATATGGAAAAATGTGTAGGGAGAATATTGTTGGACTCGATTAGGTAAACAAAAAGTTATTGGTGATTATTTTTCATATCCCGAAAAAAAAAATTGTGTCTGGACTTAGCCTAAAAAAATTCGTCGTGACTTGTCGAACAGTTTCGTTTCGACGAATTTGAATAAGTCCGTATTATACACAAAATATAATGTAAAATACAAACGAAATAGCTTAGTGTAATCTAAAATGGCTTCCTGCTCTCAGAAGAGATCATAGGCATTTTGCTCATGAGGGATTCAGATGAAATTGGGCTTTCAAGTGAATCATTAGGTTCATGCCACGTTCTCGCAGAGGTCTACAGTAGGCTATGTAGTGTCCGCTGTAGGTAGTTCCACTATTAGGTTATTACTGTTACGAAAGCATCAAAATCTCAAAAACTAAACTAGATATGGAAAAATGTGTAGGGAGAATATCGTTTGACTCGATCAGGTAAACATAAAGTTATTGGTGAAAATTTTTCATATTTCGAAAAAAAAATTTGTGTCTGTACTTAGCCTAAAAAAATTCATCATGACTTGTCGAACAGTTTCGTTTCGACGAATTTGAATAAGTCCGTAATACACATACAATGTAACGTAAAATACAAACGAAATATGAAATAAAACTAAGTATCTTATTGGTCTTCCTGGTCATAGAAGAGAACATGGGGGAACATGAGGGATTCAGATGGAATGGGGGTTTCAAGTGAATCATTATGTTCATGCCACGTGCTCGCGGGGGTCTAGAGTAGGCTATGTAGTGTCCGCTGTAGGTAGTTCCACTATTAGGTAATTATTGTTATGAAAGCATCAAAATCTCAAAAACTAAACTAGATATGGAAAAATGTGTGGAGAGAATATCGTTGGACTCGATCAGGTAAACAAAAAGTTATTTGTGAAAATTTTTCATATCTCGAAAAAAAAAATTGTGTCTGGACTTTGCCTAAAAAAATTCGTCGTGACTTGTCGAACAGTTTCGTTTCAACGAATTTGAATAAGTCCGTATTATACACACAATATAATGTAAAATACAAACGAAATAGCGTAGTATAATCTGGAAGGTCTTCCTGATCTCAGAGAGATCATAGGCATTTTGCTCATGAGGGATTCAGATGAACGTGGGGTTTCAAGTGAATTATGTTCATGCCACGTGCTCGCAGAGGTCTACAGTAGGCTATGTAGTGTCCGCTGTAGGTAGTTCCACTATTATTTAATAATTGTTATGAAAGCATCAAAATCTCAGAAACTAAAATAGATATGGAAAAATGTGTAGGGAGAATATCGTTGGACTCGATTAGGTTAACAAAAAGTTATTGGTGAAAATTTTTCATATCCCGAAAAAAAAAATTGTGTCTGGACTTAGCCTAAAAAAAATCGTTCTGACTTGTCGAACAGTTTCGTTTCGACGAA
Organism: Chrysolina haemoptera; assembly: GCA_958298965.1. Classification (NCBI taxonomy): domain Eukaryota; kingdom Metazoa; phylum Arthropoda; class Insecta; order Coleoptera; family Chrysomelidae; genus Chrysolina; species Chrysolina haemoptera. The sequence continues at coordinate 17,420,128 of OY282603.1, read as the reverse complement.
TTTGAATAAGTCCGTATTATACACACAATATAATGTAAATTACAAACGAAATAGCTTAGTATAATATGAAAGGTCTTCCTGCTCTCAGAGAGATCATAGGCATTTTGCTCATGAGGGATTCAGATGAAATTGGGGTTTCAAGTGAATCATTATGTTCATGCCACGTGCTGGCAGAGGTCTACAGTAGGCTATGTAGTGTCCGCTGTAGGTAGTTCCACTATTATTTAATAATTGTTATGAAAGCATCAAAATCTCAGAAACTAAAATAGATATGGAAAAATGTGTAGGGAGAATATCGTTGGACTCGATTAGGTTAACAAAAAGCTATTGGTGGAAATTTTTCATATCCCGAAAAAAAAAATTGTGTCTGGACTTAGCCTAAAAAAATTCGTCGTGACTTGTCGAACAGTTTCGTTTCGACGAATTTGAATAAGTCTGTAATATACATACAATGTAATGTAAAATACAAACGAAATATTAAATAAAACTAAGTATCTTATTGGTCTTCCTGGTCATAGAAGAAAACATGAGGGAACATGAGGGATTCAGATGGAATGGGGGTTTCAAGTGAATCATTTTGTTCATGCCACGTGCTCGCGGAGGTCTAGAGTAGGCTATGTAGTGGCCGCTGTAGGTAGTTTCACTATTAGGTAATTATTGTTATGAAAGCATCAAAATCTCAAAAACTAAACTAGATATGGAAAAATGTGTAATGAGAATATCGTTGGACTCGATCAGGTGAACAAAAACTTATTGGTGAAAATTTTTCATACCTCGAAAAAAAAAATTGTGTTTGGACTTAGCCTAAAAAAATTCGTCGTGACTTGTCGAACAGTTTCGTTTCGACGAATTTGAATAAGTCCGTATTATACACGCAATATAATGTAAAATACAAACGAAATAGCTTAGTATAATCTGAAAGGTCTTCCTGCTCTCAGAGAGATCATAGGCATTTTGCTCATGAGGGATTCAGATGAAATTGGGGTTTCAAGTGAATCATTATGTTCATGCCACGTGCTCGCAGAGGTCTACAGTAGGCTATGTAGTGTCCGCTGTAGGTAGTTCCACTATTATTTAATAATTGTTATGAAAGCAACAAAATCTCAGAAACTAAAATAGATATGGAAAAACGTGTAATGAGAATATCGTTGGACTCGATCAGGTGAACAAAAACTTATTGGTGAAAAGTTTTCATATCTCGAAAAAAAAAATTGTGTCAGGACTTAGCCTAAAAAAATTCGTCGTGACTTGTCGAACAGTTTCGTTTCGACGAAATTGAATAAGTCCGTATTATACACACAATATAATGTAAAATACAAACGAAATAGCTTAGTGTAATCTAAAATGTCTTCCTGCTCTCAGAAGAAATCATAGGCATTTTGCTCATGAGGGATTCAGATGAACGTGGGGTTTCAAGTGAATTATGTTCATGCCACGTGCTCGCAGAGGTCTACAGTAGGCTATGTAGTGTCCGCTGTAGGTAGTTCCACTATTATTTAATAATTGTTATGAAAGCATCAAAATCTCAGAAACTAAAATAGATATGGAAAAATGTGTAGGGAGAATATCGTTGGACTCGATTAGGTTAACAAAAAGTTATTGGTGAAAATTTTTCATATCCCGAAAAAAAAAATTGTGTCTGGACTTAGCCTAAAAAAAATCGTTCTGACTTGTCGAACAGTTTCGTTTCGACGAATTTGAATAAGTCCGTATTATACACACAATATAATGTAAATTACAAACGAAATAGCTTAGTATAATATGAAAGGTCTTCCTGCTCTCAGAGAGATCATAGGTATTTTGCTCATGAGGGATTCAGATGAAATTGGGGTTTCAAGTGAATCATTAGGTTCATGCCACGTGCTGGCAGAGGTCTACAGTAGGCTATGTAGTGTCCGCTGTAGGTAGTTCCACTATTATTTAATAATTGTTATGAAAGCATCAAAATCTCAGAAATTAAAATAGATATGGAAAAATGTGTAGGGAGAATATCGTTGGACTCGATTAGGTAAACAAAAAGCTATTGGTGAAAATTTTTCATATCCCGAAAAAAAAAATTGTGTCTGGACTTAGCCTAAAAAAATTCGTCGTGACTTGTCGAACAGTTTCGTTTCGACGAATTTGAATAAGTCTGTAATATACATACAATGTAATGTAAAATACAAACGAAATATTAAATAAAACTAAGTATCTTATTGGTCTTCCTGGTCATAGAAGAGAACATGAGGGAACATGAGGGATTCAGATGGAATGGGGGTTTCAAGTGAATCATTTTGTTCATGCCACGTGCTCGCGGAGGTCTAGAGTAGGCTATGTAGTGGCCGCTGTAGGTAGTTCCACTATTAGGTAATTATTGTTATGAAAGCATCAAAATCTCAAAAACTAAACTAGATATGGAAAAATGTGTAATGAGAATATCGTTGGACTTGATCAGGTGAACAAAAACTTATTGGTGAAAATTTTTCATACCTCGAAAAAAAAAATTGTGTCTGGACTTAGCCTAAAAAAATTCGTCGTGACTTGTCGAACAGTTTCGTTTCGACGAATTTGAATAAGTCCGTATTATACACGCAATATAATGTAAAATACAAACGAAATAGCTTAGTATAATCTGAAAGGTCTTCCTGCTCTCAGAGAGATCATAGGCATTTTGCTCATGAGGGATTCAGATGAAATTGGGGTTTCAAGTGAATCATTATGTTCATGCCACGTGCTCGCAGAGGTCTACAGTAGGCTATGTAGTGTCCGCTGTAGGTAGTTCCACTATTAGGTAATTATTGTTATGAAAGCATCAAAATCTCAAAAACTAAACTAGATATGGAAAAATGTGTAGGGAGAATATCGTTGGACTCGATGAGGTAAACAAAAAGTTATTGGTGAAAATTTTTCATATCTCGGAAAAAAAAAAAATTGTGTCTGGACTTAGCCTAAAAAAATTCGTCATGACTTGTCGAACAGTTTCGTTTCGACGAATTTGAATAAGTCCGTATTATACACATAATATAATGTAAAATACAAACGAAATAGCTTAGTATAATCTAAAATGTCTTCCTGCTCTTAGAAGAGATCATAGGCATTTTGCTCATGAGGGATTCAGACGAAATGGGGCTTTCAAGTGAATCATTAGGTTCATGCCACGTTCTCGCAGAGGTCTACAGTAGGCTATGTAGTGTCCGCTGTAGGTAGTTCCACTATTAGGTAATTATTGTTATGAAAGCATCAAAATCTCAAAAACTAAACAAGATATGAAAAAATGTGTAGGGAGAATATCGTTGGACTCGATCAGGTAAACAAAAAGTTATTGGTGAACATTTTTCATATCTCGAAAAAAAAAAAATTGTGTCTGGACTTAGCCTAAAAAAATTCGTCGTGACTTGTCGAACAGTTTCGTTTCGACGAATTTGAATAAGTCTGTAAAATATATACAATGTAATGTGAAATACAAACGAAATATGAAATAAAACTAAGTATCTTATAGGTCTTCCTGCTCACAGAAGAGAACATGAGGGAACATGAAGGATTCAGATGGAATAGAGGTTTCTAGTGAATCATTATGTTCATGCCACGTGCTCGCGGAGGTCTAGAGTAGGCTATGTAGTGTCCGCTGTAGGTAGTTCCACTATTAGATAATTATTGTTATGAAAGCATCAAAATCTCAAAAACTAAACAAGATATGAAAAAATGTGTAGGGAGAATATCGTTGGACTCGATCAGGTAAACAAAAAGTTATTGGTGAAAATTTTTTATATCTCGAAAAAAAAAAATTGTGTCTGGACTTTGCCTAAAAAAATTCGTCGTGACTTGTCGAACAGTTTCGTTTCGACGAATTTGAATAAGTCCGTATTATACACACAATATAATGTTAAATACAAACGAAATAGCTTAGTATAATATGAAAGGTCTTCCTGCTCTTAGAGAGATCATAGGCATTTTGCTCATGAGGGATTCAGATGAAATTGGGGTTTCAAGTGAATCATTATGTTCATGCCACGTGCTCGCAGAGGTCTACAGTAGGCTATGTAGTGTCCGCTGTAGGTAGTTCCACTATTATTTAATAATTGTTATGAAAGCAACAAAATCTCAGAAACTAAAATAGATATGGAAAAATGTGTAATGAGAATATCGTTGGACTCGATCAGGTGAACAAAAACTTATTGATGAAAATTTTTCATATCCCGAAAAAAAAAATTGTGTCTGGACTTAGCCTAAAAAAAGTCGTCGTGACTTGTCGAACAGTTTCGTTTCGACGAAATTGAATAAGTCCGTATTATACACACAATATAATGTAAAATACAAACGAAATAGCTTAGTGTAATCTAAAATGTCTTCCTGCTCTCAGAAGAAATCATAGGCATTTTGCTCATGAGGGATTCAGATGAAATGGGGCTTTCAAGTGAATCATTAGGTTCATGCCACGTTCTCGTAGAGGTCTACAGTAGGCTATGTAGTGTCCGCTGTAGGTAGTTCCACTATTAGGTTATTACTGTTACGAAAGCATCAAAATCTCAAAAACTAAACTAGATATGGAAAAATGTGTAGGGAGAATATCGTTGGACTCGATCAGGTAAACAAAAAGTTATAAGTGAAAATTTTTCATATCTCGAAAAAAAAAAAAAAATTGTGTCTGGACTTAGCCTAAAAAAATTCGTCATGACTTGTCGAACAGTTTCGTTTCGACGAATTTGAATAAGTCCGTATTATACACACAATATAATGTAAAATACAAACGAAATAGCGTAGTATAATCTGGAAGGTCTTCCTGATCTCAGAGAGATCATAGGCATTTTGCTCATGAGGGATTCAGATGAACGTGGGGTTTCAAGTGAATTATGTTCATGCCACGTGCTCGCAGAGGTCTACAGTAGGCTATGTAGTGTCCGCTGTAGGTAGTTCCACTATTATTTAATAATTGTTATGAAAGCATCAAAATCTCAGAAACTAAAATAGATATGGAAAAATGTGTAGGGAGAATATCGTTGGACTCGATTAGGTTAACAAAAAGTTATTGGTGAAAATTTTTCATATCCCGAAAAAAAAAATTGTGTCTGGACTTAGCCTAAAAAAAATCGTTCTGACTTGTCGAACAGTTTCGTTTCGACGAATTTGAATAAGTCCGTATTATACACACAATATAATGTAAATTACAAACGAAATAGCTTAGTATAATATGAAAGGTCTTCCTGCTCTCAGAGAGATCATAGGCATTTTGCTCATGAGGGATTCAGATGAAATTGGGGTTTCAAGTGAATCATTATGTTCATGCCACGTGCTGGCAGAGGTCTACAGTAGGCTATGTAGTGTCCGCTGTAGGTAGTTCCACTATTATTTAATAATTGTTATGAAAGCATCAAAATCTCAGAAACTAAAATAGATATGGAAAAATGTGTAGGGAGAATATCGTTGGACTCGATTAGGTTAACAAAAAGCTATTGGTGGAAATTTTTCATATCCCGAAAAAAAAAATTGTGTCTGGACTTAGCCTAAAAAAATTCGTCGTGACTTGTCGAACAGTTTCGTTTCGACGAATTTGAATAAGTCTGTAATATACATACAATGTAATGTAAAATACAAACGAAATATTAAATAAAACTAAGTATCTTATTGGTCTTCCTGGTCATAGAAGAAAACATGAGGGAACATGAGGGATTCAGATGGAATGGGGGTTTCAAGTGAATCATTTTGTTCATGCCACGTGCTCGCGGAGGTCTAGAGTAGGCTATGTAGTGGCCGCTGTAGGTAGTTCCACTATTAGGTAATTATTGTTATGAAAGCATCAAAATCTCAAAAACTAAACTAGATATGGAGAAATGTGTAATGAGAATATCGTTGGACTCGATCAGGTGAACAAAAACTTATTGGTGAAAATTTTTCATACCTCGAAAAAAAAAATTGTGTTTGGACTTAGCCTAAAAAAATTCGTCGTGACTTGTCGAACAGTTTCGTTTCGACGAATTTGAATAAGTCCGTATTATACACGCAATATAATGTAAAATACAAACGAAATAGCTTAGTATAATCTGAAAGGTCTTCCTGCTCTCAGAGAGATCATAGGCATTTTGCTCATGAGGGATTCAGATGAAATTGGGGTTTCAAGTGAATCATTATGTTCATGCCACGTGCTCGCAGAGGTCTACAGTAGGCTATGTAGTGTCCGCTGTAGGTAGTTCCACTATTATTTAATAATTGTTATGAAAGCAACAAAATCTCAGAAACTAAAATAGATATGGAAAAACGTGTAATGAGAATATCGTTGGACTCGATCAGGTGAACAAAAACTTATTGGTGAAAAGTTTTCATATCTCGAAAAAAAAAATTGTGTCAGGACTTAGCCTAAAAAAATTCGTCGTGACTTGTCGAACAGTTTCGTTTCGACGAAATTGAATAAGTCCGTATTATACACACAATATAATGTAAAATACAAACGAAATAGCTTAGTGTAATCTAAAATGTCTTCCTGCTCTCAGAAGAAATCATAGGCATTTTGCTCATGAGGGATTCAGATGAACGTGGGGTTTCAAGTGAATTATGTTCATGCCACGTGCTCGCAGAGGTCTACAGTAGGCTATGTAGTGTCCGCTGTAGGTAGTTCCACTATTATTTAATAATTGTTATGAAAGCATCAAAATCTCAGAAACTAAAATAGATATGGAAAAATGTGTAGGGAGAATATCGTTGGACTCGATTAGGTTAACAAAAAGTTATTGGTGAAAATTTTTCATATCCCGAAAAAAAAAATTGTGTCTGGACTTAGCCTAAAAAAAATCGTTCTGACTTGTCGAACAGTTTCGTTTCGACGAATTTGAATAAGTCCGTATTATACACACAATATAATGTAAATTACAAACGAAATAGCTTAGTATAATATGAAAGGTCTTCCTGCTCTCAGAGAGATCATAGGTATTTTGCTCATGAGGGATTCAGATGAAATTGGGGTTTCAAGTGAATCATTAGGTTCATGCCACGTGCTGGCAGAGGTCTACAGTAGGCTATGTAGTGTCCGCTGTAGGTAGTTCCACTATTATTTAATAATTGTTATGAAAGCATCAAAATCTCAGAAACTAAAATAGATATGGAAAAATGTGTAGGGAGAATATCGTTGGACTCGATTAGGTAAACAAAAAGCTATTGGTGAAAATTTTTCATATCCCGAAAAAAAAAATTGTGTCTGGACTTAGCCTAAAAAAATTCGTCGTGACTTGTCGAACAGTTTCGTTTCGACGAATTTGAATAAGTCTGTAATATACATACAATGTAATGTAAAATACAAACGAAATATTAAATAAAACTAAGTATCTTATTGGTCTTCCTGGTCATAGAAGAGAACATTAGGGAACATGAGGGATTCAGATGGAATGGGGGTTTCAAGTGAATCATTTTGTTCATGCTACGTGCTCGCGGAGGTCTAGAGTAGGCTATGTAGTGGCCGCTGTAGGTAGTTCCACTATTAGGTAATTATTGTTATGAAAGCATCAAAATCTCAAAAACTAAACTAGATATGGAAAAATGTGTAATGAGAATATCGTTGGACTTGATCAGGTGAACAAAAACTTATTGGTGAAAATTTTTCATACCTCGAAAAAAAAAATTGTGTCTGGACTTAGCCTAAAAAAATTCGTCGTGACTTGTCGAACAGTTTCGTTTCGACGAATTTGAATAAGTCCGTATTATACACGCAATATAATGTAAAATACAAACGAAATAGCTTAGTATAATCTGAAAGGTCTTCCTGCTCTCAGAGAGATCATAGGCATTTTGCTCATGAGGGATTCAGATGAAATTGGGGTTTCAAGTGAATCATTATGTTCATGCCACGTGCTCGCAGAGGTCTACAGTAGGCTATGTAGTGTCCGCTGTAGGTAGTTCCACTATTATTTAATAATTGTTATGAAAGCAACAAAATCTCAGAAACTAAAATAGATATGGAAAAACGTGTAATGAGAATATCGTTGGACTCGATCAGGTGAACAAAAACTTATTGGTGAAAATTTTTCATATCTCGAAAAAAAAAATTGTGTCAGGACTTAGCCTAAAAAAATTCGTCGTGACTTGTCGAACAGTTTCGTTTCGACGAAATTGAATAAGTCCGTATTATACACACAATATAATGTAAAATACAAACGAAATAGCTTAGTGTAATCTAAAATGTCTTCCTGCTCTCAGAAGAAATCATAGGCATTTTGCTCATGAGGGATTCAGATGAAATGGGGCTTTCAAGTGAATCATTAGGTTCATACCACGTCATCGTAGAGGTCTACAGTAGGCTATGTAGTGTCCGCTGTAGGTAGTTCCACTATTAGGTAATTATTGTTATGAAAGCATCAAAATCTCAAAAACTAAACTAGATATGGAAAAATGTGTAGGGAGAATATCGTTGGACTCGATCAGGTAAACAAAAAGTTATTGGTGAAAATTTTTCATATCTCGGAAAAAAAAAAAAATTGTGTCTGGACTTAGCCTAAAAAAATTCGTCATGACTTGTCGAACAGTTTCGTTTCGACGAATTTGAATAAGTCCGTATTATACACATAATATAATGTAAAATACAAACGAAATAGCTTAGTATAATCTAAAATGTCTTCCTGCTCTTAGAAGAGATCATAGGCATTTTGCTCATGAGGGATTCAGACGAAATGGGGCTTTCAAGTGAATCATTAGGTTCATGCCACGTTCTCGCAGAGGTCTACAGTAGGCTATGTAGTGTCCGCTGTAGGTAGTTCCACTATTAGGTAATTATTGTTATGAAAGCATCAAAATCTCAAAAACTAAACAAGATATGAAAAAATGTGTAGAGAGAATATCGTTGGACTCGATCAGGTAAACAAAAAGTTATTGGTGAACATTTTTCATATCTCGAAAAAAAAAAAATTGTGTCTGGACTTAGCCTAAAAAAATTCGTCGTGACTTGTCGAACAGTTTCGTTTCGACGAATTTGAATAAGTCTGTAAAATATATACAATGTAATGTGAAATACAAACGAAATATGAAATAAAACTAAGTATCTTATAGGTCTTCCTGCTCACAGAAGAGAACATGAGGGAACATGAAGGATTCAGATGGAATAGAGGTTTCTAGTGAATCATTATGTTCATGCCACGTGCTCGCGGAGGTCTAGAGTAGGCTATGTAGTGTCCGCTGTAGGTAGTTCCACTATTAGATAATTATTGTTATGAAAGCATCAAAATCTCAAAAACTAAACAAGATATGAAAAAATGTGTAGGGAGAATATCGTTGGACTCGATCAGGTAAACAAAAAGTTATTGGTGAAAATTTTTTATATCTCGAAAAAAAAAAATTGTGTCTGGACTTTGCCTAAAAAAATTCGTCGTGACTTGTCGAACAGTTTCGTTTCGACGAATTTGAATAAGTCCGTATTATACACACAATATAATGTTAAATACAAACGAAATAGCTTAGTATAATATGAAAGGTCTTCCTGCTCTTAGAGAGATCATAGGCATTTTGCTCATGAGGGATTCAGATGAAATTGGGGTTTCAAGTGAATCATTATGTTCATGCCACGTGCTCGCAGAGGTCTACAGTAGGCTATGTAGTGTCCGCTGTAGGTAGTTCCACTATTATTTAATAATTGTTATGAAAGCAACAAAATCTCAGAAACTAAAATAGATATGGAAAAATGTGTAATGAGAATATCGTTGGACTCGATCAGGTGAACAAAAACTTATTGGTGAAAATTTTTCATATCCCGAAAAAAAAAATTGTGTCTGGACTTAGCCTAAAAAAAGTCGTCGTGACTTGTCGAACAGTTTCGTTTCGACGAAATTGAATAAGTCCGTATTATACACACAATATAATGTAAAATACAAACGAAATAGTTTAGTGTAATCTAAAATGTCTTCCTGCTCTCAGAAGAAATCATAGGCATTTTGCTCATGAGGGATTCAGATGAAATGGGGCTTTCAAGTGAATCATTAGGTTCATGCCACGTTCTCGTAGAGGTCTACAGTAGGCTATGTAGTGTCCGCTGTAGGTAGTTCCACTATTAGGTTATTACTGTTACGAAAGCATCAAAATCTCAAAAACTAAACTAGATATGGAAAAATGTGTAGGGAGAATATCGTTGGACTCGATCAGGTAAACAAAAAGTTATAGGTGAAAATTTTTCATATCTCGAAAAAAAAAAAAAATTGTGTCTGGACTTAGCCTAAAAAAATTCGTCATGACTTGTCGAACAGTTTCGTTTCGACGAATTTGAATAAGTCCGTATTATACACACAATATAATGTAAAATACAAACGAAATAGCTTAGTATAATCTAAAATGTCTTCCTGCTCTCAGAAGAGATCATAGGCATTTTGCTCATGAGGGATTCAGACGAAATGGGGCTTTCAAGTGAATCATTAGGTTCATGCCACGTTCTCGCAGAGGTCTACAGTAGGCTATGTAGTGTCCGCTGTAGGTAGTTCCACTATTAGGTAATTATTGTTATGAAAGCATCAAAATCTCAAAAACTAAACAAGATATAAAAAAATGTGTAGGGAGAATATCGTTGGACTCGATCAGGTAAACAAAAAGTTATTGGTGAAAATTTTTTATATCTCGAAAAAAAAAATTGTGTCTGGACTTTGCCTAAAAAAATTCGTCGTGACTTGTCGAACAGTTTCGTTTCGACGAATTTGAATAAGTCCGTAATACACATACAATGTAATGTAAATTACAAACGAAATATGAAATAAAACTAAGTATCTTATAGGTCTTCCTGCTCACAGAAGAGAACATGAGGGAACATGAGGGATTCAGATGGAATAGTTGTTTCAAGTGAATCATTATGTTCATACCACGTGCTCGCGGAGGTCTAGAGTAGGCTATGTAGTGTCCGCTGTAGGTAGTTCCACTATTAGATAATTATTGTTATGAAAGCATCAAAATCTCAAAAACTAAACAAGATATGGAAAAATGTGTAGGAAGAATATCGTTGGACTCGATCAGGTAAACAAAAAGTTATTGGTGAAAATTTTTCATATCTCGAAAAAAAAAAAATTGTCTGGACTTAGCCTAAAAAAATTCGTCGTGACTTGTCGAACAGTTTCGTTTCGACGAATTTGAATAAGTCCGTATTATACACACAATATAATGCTAAATACAAACGAAATAGCTTAGTATAATCTGAAAGGTCTTCCTGCTCTTAGAGAGATCATAGGCATTTTGCTCATGAGGGATTCAGATGAAATTGGGGTTTCAAGTGAATCATTATGTTCATGCCACGTGCTCGCAGAGGTCTACAGTAGGCTATGTAGTGTCCGCTGTAGGTAGTTCCACTATTATTTAATAATTGTTATGAAAGCAACAAAATCTCAGAAACTAAAATAGATATGGAAAAATGTGTAATGAGAATATCGTTGGACTCGATCAGGTGAACAAAAACTTATTGGTGAAAATTTTTCATATCTCGAAAAAAAAAATTGTGTCAGGACTTAGCCTAAAAAAATTCGTCGTGACTTGTCGAACAGTTTCGTTTCGACGAAATTGAATAAGTCCGTATTATACACACAATATAATGTAAAATACAAACGAAATAGCTTAGTGTAATCTAAAATGTCTTCCTGCTCTCAGAAGAAATCATAGGCATTTTGCTCATGAGGGATTCAGATGAAATGGGGCTTTCAAGTGAATCATTAGGTTCATGCCACGTTCTCGTAGAGGTCTACAGTAGGCTATGTAGTGTCCGCTGTAGGTAGTTCCACTATTAGGTTATTACTGTTACGAAAGCATCAAAATCTCAAAAACTAAACTAGATATGGAAAAATGTGTAGGGAGAATATCGTTTGACTCGATCAGGTAAACAAAAAGTTATTGGTGAAAATTTTTCATATCTCGAAAAAAAAAAATTGTGTCTGGACTTAGCCTAAAAACATTCGTCATGACTTGTCGAACAGTTTCGTTTCGACGAATTTCGATAAGTCCGTAATATACATACAATGTAATGTAAAATACAAACGAAATATGAAATAAAACTAAGTATTTTATTGGTCTTCCTGCTAGTAGAAGAGAACATGAGGGAACATGTGGGATTCAGATGGAATGGGGGTGTCAAGTAAATCATTATGTTCATGCCATGTGCTCGCGGAGGTATAGAGTAGGCTATGTAGTGTCCGCTGTCCACTATTAGATTATTATTGTTATGAAAGCATCAAAATCTCAAAAACTAAACAAGATATGGAAAAATGTGTAGGGAGAATATCGTTGGACTCGATCAGGTAAACAAAAAGTTATTGGTGAAAATTTTTCATATCTCGAAAAAAAAAAATTGTGTCTGGACTTAGCCTAAAAAAATTCGTCATGACTTGTCGAACAGTTTCGTTTCGACGAATTTGAATAAGTCCGTAATACACATACAATGTAATGTAAAATACAAACGAAATATGAAATAAAACTAAGTATCTTATAGGTCTTCCTGCTCACAGAAGAGAACATGAGGGAACATGAGGGATTCAGATGGAATGGGGGTTTCAAGTGAATTATTATGTTCATGCCACGTGCTCGCGGAAGTCTACAGTAGGCTATGTAGTGTCCGCTGTAGGTAGTTCCACTATTATTTAATAATTGTTATGAAAGCATAAAATCTCAGAAACTAAAATAGATATGGAAAAATGTGTAGGGAGAATATCGTTGGACTCGATTAGGTAAACAAAAAGTTATTGGTGAAAATTTTTCATATCCCGAAAAAAAAAATAGTGTCTGGACTTAGCCAAAAAAAATTCGTCGTGACTTGTCGAACAGTTTCGTTTCGACGAATTTGAATAAGTCCGTATTAAACACACAATGTAATGTAAAATACAAACGAAATAGCTTAATATAATCTGAAAGGTCTTCCTGTTCTCAGAGAGATTATAGGCATTTTGCTCATGAGGGATTCAGATGAAATTTGGGTTTCAAGTGAATCATTATGTTCATGCCACCTTCTCGCAGAGGTCTACAGTAGGCTATGTAGTGTCCGCTGTAGGTATTTCCACTATTAGGTTATTACTGTTTTGAAAGCATCAAAATCTCAAAAACTAAACTAGATATGGAAAAATGTGTAGAGAGAATATCGTTGGACTCGATCAGGTAAACAAAAAGTTATTGATGAAAATTTTTCATATCTCGAAAAAAAGAAATTGTGTCTGGACTTAGCCTAAAAAAATTCGTCATGAATTGTCGAACAGTTTCGTTTCGACGAATTTTAATAAGTCCGTAATACACATGCAATGTAATGAAAAAAACGAAATATGAAATAAAACTAAGTATTTTATAGGTCTTCCTGCTCACAGAAGAGAACATGAGGGAACATGAGGGATTCAGATGGAATGGGGGTTTCAAGTGAATCATTATGTTCATGCCACGTGCTCGCGGAAGTCTACAGTAGGCTATGTAGTGTCCGCTGTAGGTAGTTCCACTATTATTTAATAATTGTTATGAAAGCATCAAAATCTCAGAAACTAAAATAGATATGGAAAAATGTGTAGGTAGAATATCGTTGGACTCGATTAGGTAAACAAAAAGTTATAGGTGAAAATTTTTCATATCCCGAAAAAAAAAATTGTGTCTGGACTTAGCCTAAAAAAATTCGTTCTGACTTGTCGAACAGTTTCGTTTCGACGAATTTGAATAAGTCCGTATTATACACACAATATAATGTAAATTACAAACGAAATAGCTTAGTATAATATGAAAGGTCTTCCTGCTCTCAGAGAGATCATAGGCATTTTGCTCATGAGGGATTCAGATGAAATTGGGGTTTCAAGTGAATCATTATGTTCATGCCACGTGCTGGCAGAGGTCTACAGTAGGCTATGTAGTGTCCGCTGTAGGTAGTTCCACTATTATTTAATAATTGTTATGAAAGCATCAAAATCTCAGAAACTAAAATAGATATGGAAAAATGTGTAGGGAGAATAACGTTGGACTCGATTAGGTAAACAAAAAGCTATTGGTGAAAATTTTTCATATCCCGAAAAAAAAAATTGTGTCTGGACTTAGCCTAAAAAAATTCGTCGTGACTTGTCGAACAGTTTCGTTTCGACGAATTTGAATAAGTCCGTATTATACACACAATATAATGTAAAATACAAACGAAATAGCTTAGTATAATCTGAAAGGTCTTCCTGCTCTCAGAGAGATCATAGGCATTTTGCTCATGAGGGATTCAGATGAAATTGGGGTTTCAAGTGAATCATTATGTTCATGCCACCTTCTCGCAGAGGTCTACAGTAGGCTATGTAGTGTCCGCTGTAGGTAGTTCCATTATTAGGTAATTATTGTTATTAAAGCATCAAAATCTCAAAAACTAAACTAGATATGGAAAAATGTGTAGGGAGAATATCGTTGGACTCGATCAGTTAAACAAAAAGCTATTAGTGAATATTTTTCATATCTCGAAAAAAAAATTGTGTCTGGACTTTGCCTAAAAAAATTCGTCATGACTTGTCGAACAGTTTCGTTTCGACGAATTTGAATAAGTCCGTAATACACATACAATGTAATGTAAAATACAAACGAAATATGAAATGAAAATAAGTATATTATAGGTCTTCCTGCTCACAGAAGAGAACATGAGGGAACATGAGGGATTCAGATGGAATATGGGTTTCAAGTGAATCATTATGTTCATGCCACGTGCTCGCGGAGGTCTAGAGTAGGTTATGTAGTGTCCGCTGTAGGTAGTTCCACTATTAGATAATTATTGTCATGAAAGCATCAAAATCTCAAAAACTAAACAAGATATGGAAAAATGTGTAGAGAGAATATAGTTGGACTCGATCAGGTAAACAAAAAGTTATTGGAGAAAATTTTTCATATCTCGAAAAAAAAAATTGTGTCTGGACTTAGCCTAAAAAAATTCGTCGTGACTTGTCGAACAGTTTCGTTTCGACGAATTTGAATAAGTCTGTAATATACATACAATGTAATGTAAAATACAAACGAAATATTAAATAAAACTAAGTATCTTATTGGTCTTCCTGGTCATAGAAGAGAACATGAGGGAACATGAGGGATTCAGATGGAATGGGGGTTTCAAGTGAATCATTATGTTCATGCCACGTGCTCGCGGAGGTCTAGAGTAGGCTATGTAGTGTCCGCTGTAGGTAGTTCCACTATTAGGTAATTATTGTTATGAAAGCATCAAAATCTCAAAAACTAAACTAGATATGGAAAAATGTGTAGGGAGAATATCGTTGGACTCGATCAGTTAAACAAAAAGCTATTAGTGAAAATTTTTAATATCTCGAAAAAAAAATTGTGTCTGGACTTTGCCTAAAAAAATTCGTCATGACTTGTCGAACAGTTTCGTTTCGACGAATTTGAATAAGTCCGTAATACACATACAATATAATGTAAAATACAAACGAAATATGAAATGAAACTAAGTATCTTATAGGTCTTCCTGCTCACAGAAGAGAACATGAGGGAACATGAGGGATTCAGATGGAATATGGGTTTCAAGTGAATCATTATGTTCATGCCACGTGCTCGCGGAGGTCTAGAGTAGGTTATGTAGTGTCCGCTGTAGGTAGTTCCACTATTAGATAATTATTGTCATGAAAGCATCAAAATCTCAAAAACTAAACAAGATATGGAAAAATGTGTAGAAAGAATATAGTTGGACTCGATCAGGTAAACAAAAAGTTATTGGTGAAAATTTTTCATATCTCGAAAAAAAAAATTGTGTCTGGACTTAGCCTAAAAAAATTCGTCGTGACTTGTCGAACAGTTTCGTTTCGACGAATTTGAATAAGTCTGTAATATACATACAATGTAATGTAAAATACAAACGAAATATTAAATAAAACTAAGTATCTTATTGGTCTTCCTGGTCATAGAAGAGAACATGAGGGAACATGAGGGATTCAGATGGAATGGGGGTTTCAAGTGAATCATTATGTTCATGCCACGTGCTCGCGGAGGTCTAGAGTAGGCTATGTAGTGTCCGCTGTAGGTAGTTATGAAAGCATCAATATCTCAAAAACTAAACTAGATATGGAAAAATGTGTGGGGAAAATATCGTTGGACTCGATCAGGTAAATAAAAAGTTATTTGAGAAAATTTTTCATATCTCGAAAAAAAAAATTGTGTCTGGACTTAGCCTAAAAAAATTCGTCGTGACTTGTCGAACAGTTTCGTTTCGACGAATTTGAATAAGTCCGTATTATACACAGAATATAATGTGAAATACAAACGAAATAGCTTAGTATAATCTGAAAGGTCTTCCTGCTCTCAGAGAGATCATAGGCATTTTGCTCATGAGGGATTCAGATGAAATTGGGGTTTCAAGTGAATCACTATATTCATGCCACGTGCTCGCAGAGGTCTACAGTAGGCTATGTAGTGTCCGCTGTAGGTAGTTCCACTATTATTTAATAATTGTTATGAAAGCATCAAAATCTCAGAAACTAAAATAGATACGGAAAAATGTGTAGGGAGAATATCGTTGGAATCGATTAGGCAAACAAAAAGTTATGGATGAAAATTTTTCAAATCCCGAAAAAAAAATTGTGTCTGGACTTGGCCTAAAAAAATTCGTCGTGACTTGTCGAACAGTTTCGTTTCGACGAATTTGAATAAGTCCGTATTATACACACAATATAATGTAAAATACAAACGAAATAGCTTAGTATAATCTGAAAGGTCTTCCTGCTCTTAGAGAGATCATAGGCATTTTGCCCATGAGGGATTCAGATGAAATTGGGGTTTCAAGTGAATCATTATGTTCATGCCACCTTCTCGCAGAGGTCTACAGTAGGCTATGTAGTGTCCGCTGTAGGTAGTTCCACTATTAGGTAATTATTGTTATGAAAGCATTAAAATCTCAAAAACTAAACTAGATATGGAAAAATGTGTAGGGAGAATATCGTTGGACTCGATCAGGTAAACAAAAAGTTATTGGTGAAAATTTTTCAAATCTCGAAAAAAAAAAAATTGTGTCTGGACTTTGCCTAAAAAAATTCGTCATTACTTGTCGAACAGTTTCGTTTCGACGAATTTGAATAAGTCCGTATTATACACACAATATAATGTGAAATACAAACGAAATAGCTTAGTATAATCTGAAAGGTCTTCCTGCTCTCAGAGAGATCATAGGCATTTTGCTCATGAGGGATTCAGATGAAATTGGGGTTTCAAGTGAATCACTATATTCATGCCACGTGCTCGCAGAGGTCTACAGTAGGCTATGTAGTGTCCGCTGTAGGTAGTTCCACTATTATTTAAAATTGTTATGAAAGCATCAAAATCTCAGAAACTAAAATATATACGGAAAAATGTGTAGGGAGAATATCGTTGGAATCGATTAGGCAAACAAAAAGTTATAGATGAAAACTTTTCATATCCCGAAAAAAAAAATTGTGTCTGGACTTGGCCTAAAAAAATTCGTCGTGACTTGTCGAACAGTTTCGTTTCGACGAATTTGAATAAGTCCGTATTATACACACAATATAATGTAAAATACAAACGAAATAGCTTAGTATAATCTGAAAGGTCTTCCTGCTCTCAGAGAGATCATAGGCATTTTGCCCATGAGGGATTCAGATGAAATTGGGGTTTCAAGTGAATCATTATGTTCATGCCACCTTCTCGCAGAGGTCTACAGTAGGCTATGTAGTGTCCGCTGTAGGTAGTTCCACTATTAGGTAATTATTGTTATGAAAGCATCAAAATCTCAAAAACTAAACTAGATATGGAAAAATGTGTAGGGAGAATATCGTTGGACTCGATCAGGTAAACAAAAAGTTATTGGTGAAAATTTTTCATATCTCGAAAAAAAAAAATTGTGTCTGGACTTTGCCTAAAAAAATTCGTCATGACTTGTCGAACAGTTTCGTTTCGACGAATTTGAATAAGTCCGTAATACACATACAATGTAATGTAAAATACAAACGAAATATGAAATAAAACTAAGTATCTTATTGGTCTTCCTGCTAGTAGAAGAGAACATGAGGGAACATGAGGGATTCAGATGGAATGGGGGTTTCAAGCGAATCATTATGTTCATGCCACGTGCTCGCGGAAGTCTACAGTAGGCTATGTAGTGTCCGCTGTAGGTAGTTCCACTATTATTTAATAATTGTTATGAAAGCATAAAATCTCAGAAACTAAAATAGATATGGAAAAATGTGTAGGGAGAATATCGTTGGACTCGATTAGGTAAACAAAAAGTTATTGGTGAAAATTTTTCATATCCCGAAAAAAAAAAATAGTGTCTGGACTTAGCCAAAAAAAATTCGTCGTGACTTGTCGAACAGTTTCGTTTCGACGAATTTGAATAAGTCCGTATTAAACACACAATGTAATGTAAAATACAAACGAAATAGCTTAATATAATCTGAAAGGTCTTCCTGTTCTCAGAGAGATTATAGGCATTTTGCTCATGAGGGATTCAGATGAAATTTGGGTTTCAAGTGAATCATTATGTTCATGCCACCTTCTCGCAGAGGTCTACAGTAGGCTATGTAGTGTCCGCTGTAGGTATTTCCACTATTAGGTTATTACTGTTTTGAAAGCATCAAAATCTCAAAAACTAAACTAGATATGGAAAAATGTGTAGAGAGAATATCGTTGGACTCGATCAGGTAAACAAAAAGTTATTGATGAAAATTTTTCATATCTCGAAAAAAAGAAATTGTGTCTGGACTTAGCCTAAAAAAATTCGTCATGAATTGTCGAACAGTTTCGTTTCGACGAATTTTAATAAGTCCGTAATACACATGCAATGTAATGAAAAAAACGAAATATGAAATAAAACTAAGTATTTTATAGGTCTTCCTGCTCACAGAAGAGAACATGAGGGAACATGAGGGATTCAGATGGAATGGGGGTTTCAAGTGAATCATTATGTTCATGCCACGTGCTCGCGGAAGTCTACAGTAGGCTATGTAGTGTCCGCTGTAGGTAGTTACACTATTATTTAATAATTGTTATGAAAGCATCAAAATCTCAGAAACTAAAATAGATATGGAAAAATGTGTAGGTAGAATATCGTTGGACTCGATTAGGTAAACAAAAAGTTATAGGTGAAAATTTTTCATATCCCGAAAAAAAAAATTGTGTCTGGACTTAGCCTAAAAAAATTCGTTCTGACTTGTCGAACAGTTTCGTTTCGACGAATTTGAATAAGTCCGTATTATACACACAATATAATGTAAATTACAAACGAAATAGCTTAGTATAATATGAAAGGTCTTCCTGCTCTCAGAGAGATCATAGGCATTTTGCTCATGAGGGATTCAGATGAAATTGGGGTTTCAAGTGAATCATTATGTTCATGCCACGTGCTGGCAGAGGTCTACAGTAGGCTATGTAGTGTCCGCTGTAGGTAGTTCCACTATTATTTAATAATTGTTATGAAAGCATCAAAATCTCAGAAACTAAAATAGATATGGAAAAATGTGTAGGGAGAATATCGTTGGACTCGATTAGGTAAACAAAAAGCTATTGGTGAAAATTTTTCATATCCCGAAAAAAAAAATTGTGTCTGGACTTAGCCTAAAAAAATTCGTCGTGACTTGTCGAACAGTTTCGTTTCGACGAATTTGAATAAGTCCGTATTATACACACAATATAATGTAAAATACAAACGAAATAGCTTAGTATAATCTGAAAGGTCTTCCTGCTCTCAGAGAGATCATAGGCATTTTGCTCATGAGGGATTCAGATGAAATTGGGGTTTCAAGTGGATCATTATGTTCATGCCACCTTCTCGCAGAGGTCTACAGTAGGCTATGTAGTGTCCGCTGTAGGTAGTTCCATTATTAGGTAATTATTGTTATTAAAGCATCAAAATCTCAAAAACTAAACTAGATATGGAAAAATGTGTAGGGAGAATATCGTTGGACTCAATCAGTTAAACAAAAAGCTATTAGTGAAAATTTTTCATATCTCGAAAAAAAAATTGTGTCTGGACTTTGCCTAAAAAAATTCGTCATGACTTGTCGAACAGTTTCGTTTCGACGAATTTGAATAAGTCCGTAATACACATACAATGTAATGTAAAATACAAACGAAATATGAAATGAAAATAAGTATCTTATAGGTCTTCCTGCTCACAGAAGAGAACATGAGGGAACATGAGGGATTCAGATGGAATATGGGTTTCAAGTGAATCATTATGTTCATGCCACGTGCTCGCGGAGGTCTAGAGTAGGTTATGTAGTGTCCGCTGTAGGTAGTTTCACTATTAGATAATTATTGTCATGAAAGCATCAAAATCTCAAAAACTAAACAAGATATGGAAAAATGTGTAGAGAGAATATAGTTGGACTCGATCAGGTAAACAAAAAGTTATTGGTGAAAATTTTTCATATCTCGAAAAAAAAAATTGTGTCTGGACTTAGCCTAAAAAAATTCGTCGTGACTTGTCGAACAGTTTCGTTTCGACGAATTTGAATAAGTCTGTAATATACATACAATGTAATGTAAAATACAAACGAAATATTAAATAAAACTAAGTATCTTATTGGTCTTCCTGGTCATAGAAGAGAACATGAGGGAACATGAGGGATTCAGATGGAATGGGGGTTTCAAGTGAATCATTATGTTCATGCCACGTGCTCGCGGAGGTCTAGAGTAGGCTATGTAGTGTCCGCTGTAGGTAGTTCCACTATTAGGTAATTATTGTTATGAAAGCATCAAAATCTCAAAAACTAAACTAGATATGGAAAAATGTGTAGGGAGAATATCGTTGGACTCGATCAGTTAAACAAAAAGCTATTAGTGAAAATTTTTCATATCTCGAAAAAAAAATTGTGTCTGGACTTTGCCTAAAAAAATTCGTCATGACTTGTCGAACAGTTTCGTTTCGACGAATTTGAATAAGTCCGTAATACACATACAATGTAATGTAAAATACAAACGAAATATGAAATGAAACTAAGTATCTTATAGGTCGACGAATTTGAATAAGTCCGTATTATACACAGAATATAATGTGAAATACAAACGAAATAGCTTAGTATAATCTGAAAGATCTTCCTGCTCTCAGAGAGATCATAGGCATTTTGCTCATGAGGGATTCAGATGAAATTGGGGTTTCAAGTGAATCACTATATTCATGCCACGTGCTCGCAGAGGTCTACAGTAGGCTATGTAGTGTCCGCTGTAGGTAGTTCCACTATTATTTAATAATTGTTATGAAAGCATCAAAATCTCAGAAACTAAAATAGATACGGAAAAATGTGTAGGGAGAATATCGTTGGAATCGATTAGGCAAACAAAAAGTTATGGATGAAAATTTTTCAAATCCCGAAAAAAAAATTGTGTCTGGACTTGGCCTAAAAAAATTCGTCGTGACTTGTCGAACAGTTTCGTTTCGACGAATTTGAATAAGTCCGTATTATACACACAATATAATGTAAAATACAAACGAAATAGCTTAGTATAATCTGAAAGGTCTTCCTGCTCTTAGAGAGATCATAGGCATTTTGCCCATGAGGGATTCAGATGAAATTGGGGTTTCAAGTGAATCATTATGTTCATGCCACCTTCTCGCAGAGGTCTACAGTAGGCTATGTAGTGTCCGCTGTAGGTAGTTCCACTATTAGGTAATTATTGTTATGAAAGCATCAAAATCTCAAAAACTAAACTAGATATGGAAAAATGTGTAGGGAGAATATCGTTGGACTCGATCAGGTAAACAAAAAGTTATTGGTGAAAATTTTTCAAATCTCGAAAAAAAAAAATTGGGTCTGGACTTTGCCTAAAAAAATTCGTCATTACTTGTCGAACAGTTTCGTTTCGACGAATTTGAATAAGTCCGTATTATACACACAATATAATGTGAAATACAAACGAAATAGCTTAGTATAATCTGAAAGGTCTTCCTGCTCTCAGAGAGATCATAGGCATTTTGCTCATGAGGGATTCAGATGGAATGGGGGTTTCAAGCGAATCATTATGTTCATGCCACGTGCTCGCGGAAGTCTACAGTAGGCTATGTAGTGTCCGCTGTAGGTAGTTCCACTATTATTTAATAATTGTTATGAAAGCATAAAATCTCAGAAACTAAAATAGATATGGAAAAATGTTTAGGGAGAATATCGTTGGACTCGATTAGGTAAACAAAAAGTTATTGGTGAAAATTTTTCATATCCCGAAAAAAAAAAATAGTGTCTGGACTTAGCCAAAAAAAATTCGTTGTGACTTGTCGAACAGTTTCGTTTCGACGAATTTGAATAAGTCCGTATTAAACACACAATGTAATGTAAAATACAAACGAAATAGCTTAATATAATCTGAAAGGTCTTCCTGTTCTCAGAGAGATTATAGGCATTTTGCTCATGAGGGATTCAGATGAAATTTGGGTTTCAAGTGAATCATTATGTTCATGCCACCTTCTCGCAGAGGTCTACAGTAGGCTATGTAGTGTCCGCTGTAGGTATTTCCACTATTAGGTTATTACTGTTTTGAAAGCATCAAAATCTCAAAAACTAAACTAGATATGGAAAAATGTGTAGAGAGAATATCGTTGGACTCGATCAGGTAAACAAAAAGTTATTGATGAAAATTTTTCATATCTCGAAAAAAAGAAATTGTGTCTGGACTTAGCCTAAAAAAATTCGTCATGAATTGTCGAACAGTTTCGTTTCGACGAATTTCAATAAGTCCGTAATACACATGCAATGTAATGAAAAAAACGAAATATGAAATAAAACTAAGTATCTTATAGGTCTTCCTGCTCACAGAAGAGAACATGAGGGAACATGAGGGATTCAGATGGAATGGGGGTTTCAAGTGAATCATTATGTTCATGCCACGTGCTCGCGGAAGTCTACAGTAGGCTATGTAGTGTCCGCTGTAGGTAGTTCCACTATTATTTAATAATTGTTATGAAAGCATCAAAATCTCAGAAACTAAAATAGATATGGAAAAATGTGTAGGTAGAATATCGTTGGACTCGATTAGGTAAACAAAAAGTTATTGGTGAAAATTTTTCATATCCCGAAAAAAAAAATTGTGTCTGGACTTAGCCTAAAAAAATTCGTTCTGACTTGTCGAACAGTTTCGTTTCGACGAATTTGAATAAGTCCGTATTATACACACAATATAATGTAAATTACAAACGAAATAGCTTCGTATAATATGAAAGGTCTTCCTGCTCTCAGAGAGATCATAGGCATTTTGCTCATGAGGGATTCAGATGAAATTGGGGTTTCAAGTGAATCATTATGTTCATGCCACGTGCTGGCAGAGGTCTACAGTAGGCTATGTAGTGTCCGCTGTAGGTAGTTCCACTATTATTTAATAATTGTTATGAAAGCATCAAAATCTCAGAAACTAAAATAGATATGGAAAAATGTGTAGGGAGAATATCGTTGGACTCGATTAGGTAAACAAAAAGCTATTGGTGAAAATTTTTCATATCCCGAAAAAAAAAATTGTGTCTGGACTTAGCCTAAAAAAATTCGTCGTGACTTGTCGAACAGTTTCGTTTCGACGAATTTGAATAAGTCTGTAATATACATACAATGTAATGTAAAATACAAACGAAATATTAAATAAAACTAAGTATCTTATTGGTCTTCCTGGTCATAGAAGAGAACATGAGGGAACATGAGGGATTCAGATGGAATGGGGGTTTCAAGTGAATCATTTTGTTCATGCCACGTGCTCGCGGAGGTCTAGAGTAGGCTATGTAGTGGCCGCTGTAGGTAGTTCCACTATTAGGTAATTATTGTTATGAAAGCATCAAAATCTCAAAAACTAAACTAGATATGGAAAAATGTGTAATGAGAATATCGTTGGACTCGATCAGGTGAACAAAAACTTATTGGTGAAAATTTTTCATACATCGAAAAAAAAAATTGTGTCTGGACCTAGCCTAAAAAAATTCGTCGTGACTTGTCGAACAGTTTCGTTTCGACGAATTTGAATAAGTCCGTATTATACACACAATATAATGCTAAATACAAACGAAATAGCTTAGTATAATCTGAAAGGTCTTCCTGCTCTTAGAGAGATCATAGGCATTTTGCTCATGAGGGATTCAGATGAAATTGGGGTTTCAAGTGAATCATTATGTTCATGCCACGTGCTCGCAGAGGTCTACAGTAGGCTATGTAGTGTCCGCTGTAGGTAGTTCCACTATTATTTAATAATTGTTATGAAAGCAACAAAATCTCAGAAACTAAAATAGATATGGAAAAATGTGTAATGAGAATATCGTTGGACTCGATCAGGTGAACAAAAACTTATTGGTGAAAATTTTTCATATCTCGAAAAAAAAAATTGTGTCAGGACTTAGCCTAAAAAAATTCGTCGTGACTTGTCGAACAGTTTCGTTTCGACGAATTTGAATAAGTCTGTAATATACATACAATGTAATGTAAAATACAAACGAAATATTAAATAAAACTAAGTATCTTATTGGTCTTCCTGGTCATAGAAGAGAACATGAGGGAACATGAGGGATTCAGATGGAATGGGGGTTTCAAGTGAATCATTATGTTCATGCCACGTGCTCGCGGAGGTCTAGAGTAGGCTATGTAGTGTCCGCTGTAGGTAGTTCCACTATTAGGTAATTATTGTTATGAAAGCATCAAAATCTCAAAAACTAAACTAGATATGGAAAAATGTGTAGGGAGAATATCGTTGGACTCGATCAGTTAAACAAAAAGCTATCAGTGAAAATTTTTCATATCTCGAAAAAAAAATTGTGTCTGGACTTTGCCTAAAAAAATTCGTCATGACTTGTCGAACAGTTTCGTTTCGACGAATTTGAATAAGTCCGTAATACACATACAATGTAATGTAAAATACAAACGAAATATGAAATGAAACTAAGTATCTTATAGGTCTTCCTGCTCACAGAAGAGAACATGAGGGAACATGAGGGATTCAGATGGAATATGGGTTTCAAGTGAATCATTATGTTCATGCCACGTGCTCGCGGAGGTCTAGAGTAGGTTATGTAGTGTCCGCTGTAGGTAGTTCCACTATTAGATAATTATTGTCATGAAAGCATCAAAATCTCAAAAACTAAACAAGATATGGAAAAATGTGTAGAGAGAATATAGTTGGACTCGATCAGGTAAACAAAAAGTTATTGGTGAAAATTTTTCATATCTCGAAAAAAAAAATTGTGTCTGGACTTAGCCTAAAAAAATTCGTCGTGACTTGTCGAACAGTTTCGTTTCGACGAATTTGAATAAGTCTGTAATATACATACAATGTAATGTAAAATACAAACAAAATATTAAATAAAACTAAGTATCTTATTGGTCTTCCTGGTCATAGAAGAGAACATGAGGGAACATGAGGGATTCAGATGGAATGGGGGTTTCAAGTGAATCATTATGTTCATGCCACGTGCTCGCGGAGGTCTAGAGTAGGCTATGTAGTGTCCGCTGTAGGTAGTTCCACTATTAGGTAATTATTGTTATGAAAGCATCAAAATCTCAAAAACTAAACTAGATATGGAAAAATGTGTGGGGAGAATATCGTTGGACTCGATCAGGTAAATAAAAAGTTATTTGAGAAAATTTTTCATATCTCGAAAAAAAAAATTGTGTCTGGACTTAGCCTAAAAAAATTCGTCGTGACTTGTCGAACAGTTTCGTTTCGACGAATTTGAATAAGTTCGTATTATACACACAATATAATGTGAAATACAAACGAAATAGCTTAGTATAATCTGAAAGGTCTTCCTGCTCTCAGAGAGATCATAGGCATTTTGCTCATGAGGGATTCAGATGAAATTGGGGTTTCAAGTGAATCACTATATTCATGCCACGTGCTCGCAGAGGTCTACAGTAGGCTATGTAGTGTCCGCTGTAGGTAGTTCCACTATTATTCAATAATTGTTATGAAAGCATCAAAATCTCAGAAACTAAAATAGATACGGAAAAATGTGTAGGGAGAATATCGTTGGAATCGTTTAGGCAAACAAAAAGTTATAGATGAAAATTTTTCATATCCCGAAAAAAAAAATTGTGTCTGGACTTGGCCTAAAAAAATTCGTCGTGACTTGTCGAACAGTTTCGTTTCGACGAATTTGAATAAGTCCGTATTATACACACAATATAATGTAAAATACAAACGAAATAGCTTAGTATAATCTGAAAGGTCTTCCTGCTCTCAGAGAGATCATAGGCATTTTGCCCATGAGGGATTCAGATGAAATTGGGGTTTCAAGTGAATCATTATGTTCATGCCACGTGCTCGCGGAGGTCTAGAGTAGGCTATGTAGTGTCCGCTGTAGGTAGTTCCACTATTAGGTAATTATTGTTATGAAAGCATCAAAATCTCAAAAACTAAACTAGATATGGAAAAATGTGTGGGGAGAATATCGTTGGACTCGATCAGGTAAATAAAAAGTTATTTGAGAAAATTTTTCATATCTCGAAAAAAAAAATTGTGTCTGGACTTAGCCTAAAAAAATTCGTCGTGACTTGTCGAACAGTTTCGTTTCGACGAATTTGAATAAGTCCGTATTATACACAGAATATAATGTGAAATACAAACGAAATAGCTTAGTATAATCTGAAAGGTCTTCCTGCTCTCAGAGAGATCATAGGCATTTTGCTCATGAGGGATTCAGATGAAATTGGGGTTTCAAGTGAATCACTATATTCATGCCACGTGCTCGCAGAGGTCTACAGTAGGCTATGTAGTGTCCGCTGTAGGTAGTTCCACTATTATTTAATAATTGTTATGAAAGCATCAAAATCTCAGAAACTAAAATAGATACGGAAAAATGTGTAGGGAGAATATCGTTGGAATCGATTAGGCAAACAAAAAGTTATAGATGAAAATTTTTCATATCTCGAAAAAAAAAATTGTGTCTGGACTTGGCCTAAAAAAATTCGTCGTGACTTGTCGAACAGTTTCGTTTCGACGAATTTGAATAAGTCCGTATTATACACACAATATAATGTAAAATACAAACGAAATAGCTTAGTATAATCTGAAAGGTCTTCCTGCTCTCAGAGAGATCATAGGCATTTTGCCCATGAGGGATTCAGATGAAATTGGGGTTTCAAGTGAATCATTATGTTCATGCCACGTGCTCGCGGAGGTCTAGAGTAGGCTATGTAGTGTCCGCTGTAGGTAGTTCCACTATTAGGTAATTATTGTTATGAAAGCATCAAAATCTCAAAAACTAAAATAGATATGGAAAAATGTGTAAGGAGAATATCGTTGGACTCGATTAGGTAAACAAAAATTTATTGGTGAAAATTTTTCATATCTCGAAAAAAAAAATTGTGTCTGGATTTAGCCTAAAAAAATTCGTCGTGACTTGTCGAACAGTTTCGTTTCGACGAATTTGAATAAGTCTGTAATATACATAATATGTAATGTAAAATACAAACGAAATATTAAATAAAACTAATTATCTTATTGGTCTTCCTGGTTATAGAAGAGAACATGAGGGAACATGAGGGATTCAGATGGAATAGAGGTTTCTAGTGAATCATTATGCTCATGCCACGTGCTCGCGGAGGTCTAGAGTAGGCTATGTAGTGTCCGCTGTAGGTAGTTCCACTATTAGGTAATTATTGTTATGAAAGCATCAAAATCTCAAAAACTAAACTAGATATGGAAAAATGTGTAATGAGAATATCGTTGGACTCGATCAGGTGAACAAAAACTTATTGGTGAAAATTTTTCATATCTCGAAAAAAAAAATTGTGTCTGGACTTAGCCTAAAAAAATTCGTCGTGACTTGTCGAACAGTTTCGTTTCGACGAATTTGAATAAGTCCGTATTATACACACAATATAATGTAAAATACAAACGAAATAGCTTAGTATAATCTGAAAGGTTTTCCTGCTCTCAGAGAGATCATAGGCATTTTGCTCATGAGGGATTCAGATGAAATTGGGGTTTCAAGTGAATCATTATGTTCATGCCACGTGCTCGCAGAGGTGTACAGTAGGCTATGTAGTGTCCGCTGTAGGTAGTTCCACTATTAGGTAATTATTGTTATGAAAGCATCAAAATCTCAAAAACTAAACTAGATATGGAAAAATGTGTAGGGAGAATATCGTTGGACTCGATGAGGTAAACAAAAAGTTATTGGTGAAAATTTTTCATATCCCGAAAAAAAAAATTGTGTCTGGACTTTGCCTAAAAAAATTCGTCATGACTTGTCGAACAGTTTCGTTTCGACGAATTTGAATAAGTCCATAATACACATACAATGTAATGTAAAATACAAACGAAATATGAAATAAAACTAAGTATCTTATTGGTCTTCCTGCTAGTAGAAGAGAACATGAGGGAATGAGGGATTCAGATGGAATGGGGGTTTCAAGTGAATCATTATGTTCATGCCACGTGCTCGCGGAAGTCTACAGTAGGCTATGTAGTGTCCGCTGTAGGTAGTTCCACTATTATTTAATAATTGTTATGAAAGCATCAAAATCTCAGAAACTAAAATAGATATGGAAAAATGTGTAGGGAGAATATCGTTGGACTCGATTCGGTAAACAAAAAGTTATTGGTGAAAATTTTTCATATCCCGAAAAAAAAATTGTGTCTGGACTTAGCCTAAAAAAATTCGTCGTGACTTGTCGAACAGTTTCGTTTCGACGAATTTGAGTAAGTTCGTATTATACACACAATATAATGTAAAATACAAACGAAATAGCTTAGTATAATCTGAAAGGTCTTCCTGCTCTCAGAGAGATCATAGGCATTTTGCTCATGAGGGATTCAGATGAAATTGGGGTTTCAAGTGAATCATTATGTTCATTCCACCTTCTCGCAGAGGTCTACAGTAGGCCATGTAGTGTCCGCTGTAGGTAGTTCCACTATTAGGTAATTATTGTTATGAAAGCATCAAAATCTCAAAAACTGAACTAGATATGGAAAAATGTGTAGGGAGAATATCGTTGGACTCGATCAGGTAAACAAAAAGTTATTGGTGAAAATTTTTCATATCTCGAAAAAAAAAATTGTGTCTGGACTTAGCCTAAAAAAATTCGGCATGACTTGTCGAACAGTTTCGTTTCGACGAATTTGAATAAGTCCGTAATACACATACAATGTAATGTAAAATACAAACGAAATATGAAATGAAACTAAGTATCTTATAGGTCTTCCTGCTCACAGAAGAGAACGTGAGGGAACATGAGGGATTCAGATGGAAAAGGGGTTTCAAGTGAATCATTATGTTCATGCCACGTGCTCGCGGAGGTCTAGAGTAGGCTATGTAGTGTCCGCTGTCCACTATTAGATAATTATTGTTATGAAAGCATCAAAATCTCAAAAACTAAACAAGATATGGAAAAATGTGTAGGGAGAATATCGTTGGACTCGATCAGGTAAACAAAAATTTATTGGTGAAAATTTTTCATATCTCGAAAAAAAAAAAATTGTGTCTGGACTTAGCCTAAAAAAATTCGTCGTGACTTGTCGAAAAGTTTCGTTTCGACGAATTTGAATAAGTCCGTATTATACATACAAAGTAATGTAAAATACAAACGAAATATGAAATAAAACTAAGTATCTGATAGGCCTTCCTGCTCATAGAAGAGAACATGAGAAAAACATGAGGGATTCAGATGGAATTGGGGTTTCAAGTGAATCATTATATTCATGCCACGTTCTCGCAGAGGTCTAGAGTAGGCTTGTAGTGTCCGCTGTAGGTAGTTCCACTATTAGGTTATTATTGTTATGAAAGCATCAAAATCTCAAAAACTAAACTAGATATGGAAAAATGTGTAGGGAGAATACCGTTGGACTCGATTAGGTTAACAAAAAGTTATTGATGAAAATTTTTCATATCCCGAAAAAAAAAATTGTGTCTGGACTTAGCCTAAAAAAAATCGTCGTGACTTGTCGAACAGTTTCGTTTCGACGAATTTGAATAAGTCAGTATTATACATACAAAGTAATGTAAAATACAAATGAAATATGAAAAAACACTAAGTATTTTATCTTCCTGCTCATAGAAGTGAACATGAGGAAAAATGAGAGATTCAGATGGAATTGGGGTTTAAAGTATTCACTTTACATTATATTCATGCCACGTTCTCGCAGAGGTCTACAGTAGGCTATTAGTGTCCGCTGTAGGTAGTTCCACTATTAGGTAATTATTGTTATGAAAGCATCAAAATCTCAAATACTAAACTAGATATGGAAAAATGTGTAGGGAGAATATCGTTGTACTCGATCAGGTAAACAAAAAGTTATTGGTGAAAATTATTCATATCTCGAAAAAAAAATTGTGTCTGGACTTAGCCTAAAAAAATTCGTCGTGACTTGTCGAACAGTTCGTTTCGACGACGTTGAATAAGTCCGTATTATACATACAAAGTAATGTAAAATACAAACGAAATATGAAATAAAACTAAGTATCTGATAGGTCTTCCTGCTCATAGAAGAGAACATGAGGGAACATGAGGGATTCAGATGGAATGCGGGTTTCAAGTGAATCATTATGTTCGTGCCACGTGCTTGCGGAGGTCTACAGTAGGCTATGTAGTGTCCGCTGTAGTTAGTTCCACTATTAGGTAATTATTGTTATGAAAGCATCAAAATCTCAAAAACTAAACTATATATGGAAAAATATGTAGGAAGAATATCGTTTGACTCGATTTGGTAAACAAAAAGTTATTGGTGAAAATTTTTCATATCTCTAAAAAAAAAATGGGGCTGGACTTGGCCAAAAAAAATTCGTCGTCACTTGCCGAACAGTTTCGTTTCGACGAATTTGAATAAGTCCGTTTTATACATACAAAGTAATGTAAAATACAAACGTAATATGAAACTAAACTAAGTATCTGATAGGTCTTCCTGCTCATAGAAGAGAACATGAGGGAACATGAGAGATTCAGATGGAATGGGGGTTTCAAGTGAATCATTATGTTCGTGCCACGTGCTCGCGGAGGTCTAGAGTAGGCTATGTAGTGTCCGCTGTAGGTAGTTCCACTATTAGGTAATTATTGTTATGAAAGCATCAAAATCTCAAAAACTAAACTAGATATGGAAAAATGTGTGGGAAGAAAATCGTTGGACTCGATTAGGTAAACAAAAATTTATTGGTGAAAATTTTTCATATCCCGAAAAAAAAATTGTGTCTTGACTTGGCTTAAAAAAATTCGTCGTTACTTGTCGAACAGTTTCGTTTCGACGAATTTGAATAAGTCCGTATTATACACACAATATAATGTAAAATACAAACGAAATAGCTTAGTATAATCTAAAAGGTCTTCCTGCTCTCGGAAAAGATCATAGGCATTTTGCTCATGAGGAATTCAGATGAAATTGGGCTTTCAAGTGAATCATTAGGTTCATGCCACGTTCTCGCGAAGGTCTACAGTAGGCTATGTAGTGTCCGCTGTAGGTAGTTCCACTATTAGGTTATTATTGTTATGAAAGCATCAAACACTCAAAAACTAAACTAGATATGGAAAAATGTGTGGGAAGAATATCGTTGGACTCGATTAGGTAAACAAAAAGTTATTTGTGAAAATTTTTCATATCCTGAGAAAAAAAATTGTGTCTGGACTTAGCCTAAAAAAATTCGTCGTGACTTGTCGAACAGTTTCGTTTCGACGAATTTGAATAAGTCCGTAATATACATACAATGTAATGTAAAATAAAAACGAAATATGAAATAAAACTAAGTATCTTATAGGTCTTCCTGCTCACAGAAGAGATCATGAGGGAACATGAGGGATTCAGATGGAATTGGGGTTTCAAGTATTTACTTTACATTATGTTCATGCCACATTCTCGCAGAGGTCTACAGTAGGCTATGTAGTGTCCGCTGTAGGTAGTTCCACTATTAGGTTATTATTGTTATGAAAGCACCAAACTCTCAAAAACTAAACTAGATATGGAAAAATGTGTGGGTAGAATATCGTTGGACTCGATTAGGTAAACATAAAGTTATTGGTGAAAATTTTTCATATCCTGAAAAAAAAAATTGTGTCTGGACTTAGCCTAAAAAAATTCGTCGTGACTTGTCGAACAGTTTCGTTTCGACGAATTTGAATAAGTCCGTAATATACATACAATGTAATGTAAAATACGAACGAAATATGAAATAAAACTAAGTATCTTATAGGTCTTCCTGCTCACAGAAGAGAACATGAGGGAACATGAGGGATTCAGATGGAATTGGGGTTTCAAGTATTTACTTTGCATTATGTTCATGCCACATTCTCGCAGAGGTCTACAGTAGGCTATGTAGTGTACGCTGTAGGTAGTTCCACTATTAGGTTATTACTATAAAACCATCAAAATCTCAAAAACTAAACTAGATATGGAAAAATGTGTAGGGGGAATAACGTTGGACTCGATTAGGTTAACAAAAAGTTGAGTGAAAATTTTTCATATCCCGAAAAAAAAAATTGTGTCTGGACTTGGCCTAAAAAAATTCGTCGTGACTTGTCGGACAGTTTCGTTTCGACGAATTTGAATAAGTCCGTAATATACACACAATATAATGTAAAATACAAACGAAATATCTTAGTATAATTTGAAAGGTCTTCCTGCTCTCAGAAGAGATCATAGGCATTTTGTTCATGAGGGATTCAGATGAAATTGGGGTTTCAAGTGAATCATTAGGTTCATGCCACGTTCTCGCAGAGGTCTACAGTAGGCTATGTAGTGTCCGCTGTAGATAGTTCCACTATTAGGTAATTATTGTTATGAAAGCATCAAAATCCCAAAAACTAAACTAGATATGGAAGAATGTGTAAGGAGAATATCGTTTGACTCGATTAGGTAAACAAAAAGTTATTGGTTAAAATTTTTCATATCCCGAAATAAAAAATTGTGTCTGGACTTGGCTTAAAAAATTCGTCGTTACTTGTCGAACAGTTTCGTTTCGACGAATTTGAATAAGTCCGGTTTATACATACAAAGTAATGTAAAATACAAACGTAATATGAAAATAAACTAAGTATATGATAGGTCTTCCTGCTCATAGAAGAGAACATGGGGGAACATGAGGGATTCAGATGGAATGGGGGTTTCAAGTGAATCATTATGTTCGTGCCACGTGCTCGCGGAGGTCTAGAGTGGGCTCTGTAGTGTCCGCTGTAGGTAGTTCCACTATTAGGTAATTATTGTTATGAAAGCATCAAAATCTCAAAAACTAAACTAGATATGGAAAAATGTGTGGGAAGAAAATCGTTGGACTCGATTAGGTAAACAAAAATTTATTATTGAAAATTTTTCATATCCTGAAAAAAAAAATTGTGTCTGGACTTGGCCTAAAAAAATTCGTCGTGACTTGTCGAACAGTTTCGTTTCGACGAATTAGAATAAGTCCGTATTATACACACAATATAATGTGAAATACAAACGAAATAGCTTAGTATAATCTAAAAGGTCTTCCTGCTCTCAGAAGAGATCATAGGCATTTTGCTCATGAGGGATTCAGATGAAATTGGGCTTTCAAGTGAATCATTAGGTTCATGCCACGTTCTCGCAGAGGTCTACAGTAGGCTATGTAGTGTCCGCTGTAGGTAGTTCCACTATTAGGTAATTATTGTTATGATAGCATCAAAATCTCAAAAACTAAACTAGATATGTAAAAATTTGTGGGAAGAATATCGTTGTACTCGATTAGGTAAACAAAAATTTATTGGTGAAAATTTTTCATATCCTGAAAAAAAAATTGTGTCTGGACTTGGCCTAAAAAAATTCGTCGTGACTTGTCGAACAGTTTCGTTTCAACGAATTTGAATAAGTCCGTATTATACACACAATATAATGTAAAATAGAAACGAAATAGCTTAGTATAATCTAAAAGGTCTTCCTGCTCTCAGAAGAGATCATAGGCATTTTGCTCATGAGGGATTCAGATGAAATTGGGCTTTCAAGTGAATTATTAGGTTCATGCCACGTTCTCGCAGAGGTCTACAGTAGGCTATGTAGTGTCCGCTGTAGATAGTTCCACTATTAGGTAATTATTGTTATGAAAGCATCAAAATACCAAAACTAAACTAGATATGGAAAAATGTGTAGGGAGAATATCGTTTGACTCGATTAGGTAAACAAAAAGTTATTGGTTAAAATTTTTCATATCCCGAAATAAAAAATTGTGTCTGGACTTGGCTTAAAAAATTCGTCGTTACTTGTCGAACAGTTTCGTTTCGACGAATTTGAATAAGTTCGGTTCATACATACAAAGTAATGTAAAATACAAACGTAATATGAAAATAAACAAAGTATCTGATAGGTCTTCCTGCTCATAGAAGAGAACATGAGGGAACATGAGGGATTCAGATGGAATGGGGGTTTCAAGTGAATCATTATGTTCGTGCCACGTGCTCGCGGAGGTCTACAGTAGGCTATGTAGTGTCCGCTGTAGGTAGTTCCACTATTAGGTAATTATTGTTATGAAAGCATCAAAATCTCAAAAACTAAACTAGATATGGATAAATGTGTAGGGAGAATATCGTTGTACTCGATCAGGTAAACAAAAAGTTATTGGTGAAAATTTTTCATATCTCAAAAAAAAAAATTGTGTCTGGACTTAGCCTAAAAAAATTCGTCGTGACTTGTCGAACAGTTTCGTTTCGACGAATTTGAATAAGTCTGTAATATACATAATATGTAATGTAAAATACAAACGAAATATTAAATAAAACTAATTATCTTATTGGTCTTCCTGGTTATAGAAGAGAACATGAGGGAACATGAGAAATTCAGATGGAATAGAGGTTTCTAGTGAATCATTATGTTCATGCCACGTGCTCGCGGAGGTCTAGAGTAGGCTATGTAGTGTCCGCTGTAGGTAGTTCCACTATTAGGTAATTATTGTTATGAAAGCATCAAAATCTCAAAAACTAAACTAGATATGGAAAAATGTGTAATGAGAATATCGTTGGACTCGATCAGGTGAACAAAAACTTATTGGTGAAAATTTTTCATATCTCGAAAAAAAAAATTGTGTCTGGACTTAGCCTAAAAAAATTCGTCGTGACTTGTCGAACAGTTTCGTTTCGACGAATTTGAATAAGTCTGTAATATACATACAATGTAATGTAAAATACAAACGAAATATTAAATAAAACTAAGTTTCTTATTGGTCTTCCTGGTCATAGAAGAAAACATGAGGGAACATGAGGGATTCAGATGGAATGGGGGTTTCAAGTGAATCATTATGTTCATGCCACGTGCTCGCGGAGGTCTAGAGTAGGCTATGTAGTGTCCGCTGTAGGTAGTTCCACTATTAGGTAATTATTGTTATGAAAGCATCAAAATCTCAAAAACTAAACTAGATATGGAAAAATGTGTGGGGAGAATATCGTTGGACTCGATCAGGTAAACAAAAAGTTATTTGAGAAAATTTTTCATATCTCGAAAAAAAAAATTGTGTCTGGACTTAGCCTAAAAAAATTCGTCGTGACTTGTCGAACAGTTTCGTTTCGACGAATTTGAATAAGTCCGTATTATACACACAATATAATGTAAAATACAAACGAAATAGCTTAGTATAATCTGAAAGGTTTTCCTGCTCTCAGAGAGATCATAGGCATTTTGCTCATGAGGGATTCAGATGAAATTGGGGTTTCAAGTGAATCAGTATGTTCATGCCACGTGCTCGCAGAGGTGTACAGTAGGCTATGTAGTGTCCGCTGTAGGTAGTTCCACTATTATTTAATAATTGTTATGAAAGCATCAAAATCTCAGAAACTAAAATAGATATGGAAAAATGTGTGGGGAGAATATCGTTGGACTCGATTAGGTAAACAAAAAGTTATTGGTGAAAATTTTTCATATCTCGAAAAAAAAAATTGTGTCTGGACTTAGCCTAAAAAAATTCGGCATGACTTGTCGAACAGTTTCGTTTCGACGAATTTGAATAAGTCCGTAATACACATACAATGTAATGTAAAATACAAACGAAATATGAAATGAAACTAAGTATCTTATAGGTCTTCCTGCTCACAGAAGAGAACGTGAGGGAACATGAGGGATTCAGATGGAATAGGGGTTTCAAGTGAATCATTATGTTCATGCCACGTGCTCGCGGAGGTCTAGAGTAGGCTATGTAGTGTCCGCTGTCCACTATTAGATAATTATTGTTATGAAAGCATCAAAATCTCAAAAACTCAACAAGATATGGAAAAATGTGTAGGGAGAATATCGTTGGACTCGATCAGGTAAACAAAAATTTATTGGTGAAAATTTTTCATATCTCGAAAAAAAAAAATTGTGTCTGGACTTAGCCTAAAAAAATTCGTCGTGACTTGTCGAACAGTTTCGTTTCGACGAATTTGAATAAGTCCGTATTATACATACAAAGTAATGTAAAATACAAACGAAATATGAAATAAAACTAAGTATCTGATAGGCCTTCCTGCTCATAGAAGAGAACATGAGAAAAACATGAGGGATTCAGATGGAATTGGGGTTTCAAGTGAATCATTTTATTCATGCCACGTTCTCGCAGAGGTCTAGAGTAGGCTTGTAGTGTCCGCTGTAGGTAGTTCCACTATTAGGTTATTATTGTTATGAAAGCATCAAAATCTCAAAAACTAAAGTAGATATGGAAAAATGTGTAGGGAGAATACCGTTGGACTCGATTAGGTTAACAAAAAGTTATTGGTGAAAATTTTTCAAATCCCGAAAAAAAAAATTGTGTCTGGACTTAGCCTAAAAAAAATCGTCGTGACTTGTCGAACAGTTTCGTTTCGACGAATTTGAATAAGTCAGTATTATACATACAAAGTAATGTAAAATACAAATGAAATATGAAAAAACACTAAGTATTTTATCTTCCTGCTCATAGAAGAGAACATGAGGAAAAATGAGAGATTCAGATGGTATTGGGGTTTCAAGTATTCACTTTACATTATATTCATGCCACGTTCTCGCAGAGGTCTACAGTAGGCTATTAGTGTCCGCTGTAGGTAGTTCCACTATTAGGTAATTATTGTTATGAAAGCATCAAAATCTCAAATACTAAACTAGATATGGAAAAATGTGTAGGGAGAATATCGTTGTACTCGATCAGGTAAACAAAAAGTTATTGGTGAAAATTATTCATATCTCGAAAAAAAAATTGTGTCTGGACTTAGCCTAAAAAAATTCGTCGTGACTTGTCGAACAGTTCGTTTCGACGACGTTGAATAAGTCCATATTATACATACAAAGTAATGTAAAATACAAATAAATATGAAATAAAACTAAGTATCTGATAGGTCTTCCTGCTCATAGAAGAGAACATGAGGGAACATGAGGGATTCAGATGGAATGCGGGTTTCAAGTGAATCATTATGTTCGTGCCACGTGCTCGCGGAGGTCTACAGTAGGCTATGTAGTGTCCGCTGTAGGTAGTTCCACTATTAGGTAATAATTATTGTTATGAAAGCATCAAAATCTCAAAAACTAAACTATATATGGAAAAATATGTAGGAAGAATATCGTTTGACTCGATTTGGTAAACAAAAAGTTATTGGTGAAAATTTTTCATATCTCGAAAAAAAATTGTGTCTGTACTTGGCCAAAAAAAATTCGTCGTCACTTGCCGAACAGTTTCGTTTCGACGAATTTGAATAAGTACGTTTTACACATACAAAGTAATGTAAAATACAAACGTAATATGAAATTAAACTAAGCATGTGATAGGTCTTCCTGCTCATAGAAGAGAACATGAGGGAACATGAGAGATTCAGATGGAATGGGGGTTTCAAGTGAATCATTATATTCGTGCCACGTGCTCGCGGAGGTCTAGAGTAGGCTATGTAGTGTCCGCTGTAGGTAGTTCCACTATTAGGTAATTATTGTTATGAAAGCATCAAAATCTCAAAAACTAAACTAGATATGGAAAAATGTGTGTGAAGAATATCGTTGGACTCGATTAGGTAAACAAAAAGTTATTGGTGAAAATTTTTCATATCCTGAGAAAAAAAATTGTGTCTGGACTTAGCCTAAAAAAATTTGTCGTGACTTGTCGAACAGTTTCGTTTCGACGAATTTGAATAAGTCCGTATTATACTTACAAAGTAATGTAAAATACAAACGAAATATGAAATAAAACTAAGTATCTGATAGGCCTTCCTGCTCATAGAAGAGAACATGAGAAAAACATGAGGGATTCAGATGGAATTGGGGTTTCAAATGAATCATTATATTCATGCCACGTTCTCGCAGAGGTCTAGACTAGGCTTGTAGTGTCCACTGTAGGTAGTTCCACTATTAGGTTATTATTGTTATGAAAACATCAAAATCTCAAAAACTAAACTAGATATGGAAAAATGTGTAGGGAGAATACCGTTGGACTCGATAAGGTTAACAAAAAGTTATTGGTGAAAATTTTTCATATCCCGAAAAAAAAAATTGTGTCTGGACTTAGCCTAAAAAAATTCGTCGTGACTTGTCGAACAGTTTCGTTTCGACGAATTTGAATATGTCCGTATTATACACACAATATAATGTAAAATGCAAACGAAATAGCTTAGTATAATTTGAAAGGTCTTCCTGCTCTCAGAAGAGATCATAGGCATTTTGCTCATGAGGGATTCAGATGAAATTTGGGTTTCAAGTGAATCATTATGTTCATGCCACCTTCTCGCAGAGGTCTACAGTAGGCTATGTAGTGTCCGCTGTAGGTAGTTCCACTATTAGGTTACTATTATGAAAGCATCAAAATCTCAAAAACTAAATTAGATATGGAAAAATGTGTAGGGTGAATATCGTTGGACTCGATTAGGTAAACAAAAAGTTATAGGTGAAAATTTTTCATATCCCGAAAAAAAAACATTGTGTCTGGACTTAGCCTAAAAAAATTCGTCGTGACTTGTCGAACAGTTTCGTTTCGACGAATTTGAATAAGTCCGTATTATACATACAATGTAATGTAAAATACAAACGTAATATGAAATAAAACTAAGTATCTGATAGGTCTTCCTGCTCATAGAAGAGAAAATGAGGGAACATGAGGGATTCAGATGGAATGGGGGTTTCAAGTGAATCATTATGTTCGTGCCACGTGCTCGCAGAGGTCTACAGTAGGCTATGAGGTGTCCGCTGTAGGTAGTTTCACTATTAGGTAATTATTGTTATGAAAGCATCAAAATCTCAAAAACTAAAGTAGATATGGAAAAATGTGTAGAAAGAATATCGTTTGACTTGATTAGGTAAACAAAAAGTTATTGGTGAAAATTTTTCATATTCCGAAAAAAAAATTGTGTCTTGACTTGGCTTAAAAAAATTCGTCGTTACTTGTCGAACAGTTTCGTTTCGACGAATTTGAATAAGTTCGTATTATACACACAATAGAATGTAAAATACAAACGAAATAGCTTAGTATAATCTAAAAGGTCTTCCTGCTCTCGGAAAAGATCATAGGCATTTTGCTCATGAGGAATTCAGATGAAATTGGGCTTTCAAGTGAATCATTAGGTTCATGCCACGTTCTCGCGAAGGTCTACAGTAGGCTATGTAGTGTCCGCTGTAGGTAGTTCCACTATTAGGTTATTATTTTTATGAAAGCATCAAACTCTCAAAAACTAAACTAGATATGGAAAAATGTGTGGAAAGAATATCGTTGGACTCGATTAGGTAAACAAAAAGTTATTGGTGAAAATTTTTCATATCCTGAGAAAAAAAATTGTGTCTGGACTTAGCCTAAAAAAATTCGTCGTGACTTGTCGAACAGTTTCGTTTCGACGAATTTGAATAAGTCCGTAATATACATACAATGTAATGTAAAATACAAACGAAATATGAAATAAAACTAAGTATCTTATAGGTCTTCCTGCTCACAGAAGAGATCATGAGGGAACATGACGGATTCAGATGGAATTGGGGTTTCAAGTATTTACTTTACATTATGTTCATGCCACATTCTCGCAGAGGTCTACAGTAGGCTATGTAGTGTCCGCTGTAGGTAGTTCCACTATTAGGTTATTATTGTTATGAAAGCATCAAACTCTCAAAAACTAAACTAGATATGGAAAAATGTGTGGGTAGAATATCGTTGGACTCGATTAGGTAAACAAAAAGTTATTGGTGAAAATTTTTCATATCCTGAAAAAAAAAATTGTGTCTGGACTTAGCCTAAAAAAATTCGTCGTGACTTGTCGAACAGTTTCGTTTCGACGAATTTGAATAAGTCCGTAATATACATACAATGTAATGTAAAATACAAACGAAATATGAAATAAAACTAAGTATCTTATAGGCCTTCCTGCTCACAGAAGAGAACATGAGGGAACATGAGGGATTCAGATGGAATTGGGGTTTCAAGTATTTACTTTGCATTATGTTCATGCCACATTCTCGCAGAGGTCTACAGTAGGCTATGTAGTGTCCGCTGTAGGTAGTTCCACTATTAGGTTATTACTATAAAACCATCAAAATCTCAAAAACTAAACTAGATATGGAAAAATGTGTAGGGGGAATAACGTTGGACTCGATTAGGTTAACAAAAAGTTGAGTGAAAATTTTTCATATCCCGAAAAAAAAAAATTGTGTCTGGACTTGGCCTAAAAAAATTCGTCGTGACTTGTCGAACAGTTTCGTTTCGACGAATTTGAATATGTCCGTATTATACACACAATATAATGTAAAATGCAAACGAAATAGCTTAGTATAATTTGAAAGGTCTTCCTGCTCTCAGAAGAGATCATAGGCATTTTGCTCATGAGGGATTCAGATGAAATTTGGGTTTCAAGTGAATCATTATGTTCATGCCACCTTCTCGCTGAGGTCTACAGTAGGCTATGTAGTGTCCGCTGTAGGTAGTTCCACTATTAGGTTACTATTATGAAAGTATCAAAATCTCAAAAACTAAATTAGATATGGAAAAATGTGTAGGGTGAATATCGTTGGACTCGATTAGGTAAAC
The DNA here is from genome assembly GCA_958298965.1 of Chrysolina haemoptera. NCBI lineage: Eukaryota > Metazoa > Arthropoda > Insecta > Coleoptera > Chrysomelidae > Chrysolina > Chrysolina haemoptera. The sequence continues at coordinate 17,379,381 of OY282603.1, read as the reverse complement.
AAAAAGTTATAGGTGAAAATTTTTCATATCCCGAAAAAAAAACATTGTGTCTGGACTTAGCCTAAAAAAATTCGTCGTGACTTGTCGAACAGTTTCGTTTCGACGAATTTGAATAAGTCCGTATTATACATACAATGTAATGTAAAATACAAACGTAATATGAAATAAAACTAAGTATCTGATAGGTCTTCCTGCTCATAGAAGAGAAAATGAGGGAACATGAGGGATTCAGATGGAATGGGGGTTTCAAGTGAATCATTATGTTCGTGCCACGTGCTCGCAGAGGTCTACAGTAGGCTATGAGGTGTCCGCTGTAGGTAGTTTCACTATTAGGTAATTATTGTTATGAAAGCATCAAAATCTCAAAAACTAAAGTAGATATGGAAAAATGTGTAGAAAGAATATCGTTTGACTTGATTAGGTTAACAAAAAGTTATTGGTGAAAATTTTTCATATCCCGAAAAAAAAAATTGTGTCTTGACTTGGCTTAAAAAAATTCGTCGTTACTTGTCGAACAGTTTCGTTTCGACGAATTTGAATAAGTCCGTATTATACACACAATATAATGTAAAATACAAACGAAATAGCTTAGTATAATCTAAAAGGTCTTCCTGCTCTCGGAAGAGATCATAGGCATTTTGCTCATGAGGAATTCAGATGAAATTGGGCTTTCAAGTGAATCATTAGGTTCATGCCACGTTCTCGCGAAGGTCTACAGTAGGCTATGTAGTGTCCGCTGTAGGTAGTTCCACTATTAGGTTATTATTGTTATGAAAGCATCAAACTCTCAAAAACTAAACTAGATATGGAAAAATGTGTGGGTAGAATATCGTTGGACTCGATTAGGTAAACAAAAAGTTATTGGTGAAAATTTTTCATATCCTGAAAAAAGAAATTGTGTCTGGACTTAGCCTAAAAAAATTCGTCGTGACTTGTCGAACAGTTTCGTTTCGACGAATTTGAATAAGTCCGTAATATACATACAATGTAATGTAAAATACAAACGAAATATGAAATAAAACTAAGTATCTTATAGGTCTTCCTGCTCACAGAAGAGAACATGAGGGAACATGAGGGATTCAGATGGAATTGGGGTTTCAAGTATTTACTTTACATTATGTTCATGCCACATTCTCGCAGAGGTCTACAGTAGGCTATGTAGTGTCCGCTGTAGGTAGTTCCACTATTAGGTTATTACTATAAAACCATCAAAATCTCAAAAACTAAACTAGATATGGAAAAATGTGTAGGGGGAATAACGTTGGACTCGATTAGGTTAACAAAAATTTGAGTGAAAATTTTTCATATCCCGAAAAAAAAAATTGTGTCTGGACTTGGCCTAAAAAAATTCGTCGTGACTTGTCGGACTGTTTCGTTTCGACGAATTTGAATAAGTCCGTAATATACACACAATATAATGTAAAATACAAACGAAATATCTTAGTATAATTTGAAAGGTCTTCCTGCTCTCAGAAGAGATCATAGGCATTTTGTTCATGAGGGATTCAGATGAAATTGGGGTTTCAAGTGAATCATTATGTTCATGCCACCTTTTCGCAGAGGTCTACAGTAGGCTATGTAGTGTCCGCTGTCCACTATTAGATAATTATTGTTATGAAAGCATCAAAATCTCAAAAACTCAACAAGATATGGAAAAATGTGTAATGAGAATATCGTTGGACTCGATCAGGTGAACAAAAACTTATTGGTGAAAATTTTTCATATCTCGAAAAAAAAAATTGTGTCTGGACTTAGCCTAAAAAAATTCGTCGTGACTTGTCGAACAGTTTCGTTTCGACGAATTTGAATAAGTCTGTAATATACATACAATGTAATGTAAAATACAAACGAAATATTAAATAAAACTAAGTTTCTTATTGGTCTTCCTGGTCATAGAAGAAAACATGAGGGAACATGAGGGATTCAGATGGAATGGGGGTTTCAAGTGAATCATTATGTTCATGCCACGTGCTCGCGGAGGTCTAGAGTAGGCTATGTAGTGTCCGCTGTAGGTAGTTCCACTATTAGGTAATTATTGTTATGAAAGCATCAAAATCTCAAAAACTAAACTAGATATGGAAAAATGTGTGGGGAGAATATCGTTGGACTCGATCAGGTAAACAAAAAGTTATTTGAGAAAATTTTTCATATCTCGAAAAAAAAATTGTGTCTGGACTTAGCCTAAAAAAATTCGTCGTGACTTGTCGAACAGTTTCGTTTCGACGAATTTGAATAAGTCCGTATTATACACACAATATAATGTAAAATACAAACGAAATAGCTTAGTATAATCTGAAAGGTTTTCCTGCTCTCAGAGAGATCATAGGCATTTTGCTCATGAGGGATTCAGATGAAATTGGGGTTTCAAGTGAATCAGTATGTTCATGCCACGTGCTCGCAGAGGTGTACAGTAGGCTATGTAGTGTCCGCTGTAGGTAGTTCCACTATTATTTAATAATTGTTATGAAAGCATCAAAATCTCAGAAACTAAAATAGATATGGAAAAATGTGTGGGGAGAATATCGTTGGACTCGATTAGGTAAACAAAAAGTTATTGGTGAAAATTTTTCATATCTCGAAAAAAAAAATTGTGTCTGGACTTAGCCTAAAAAAATTCGGCATGACTTGTCGAACAGTTTCGTTTCGACGAATTTGAATAAGTCCGTAATACACATACAATGTAATGTAAAATACAAACGAAATATGAAATGAAACTAAGTATCTTATAGGTCTTCCTGCTCACAGAAGAGAACGTGAGGGAACATGAGGGATTCAGATGGAATAGGGGTTTCAAGTGAATCATTATGTTCATGCCACGTGCTCGCGGAGGTCTAGAGTAGGCTATGTAGTGTCCGCTGTCCACTATTAGATAATTATTGTTATGAAAGCATCAAAATCTCATAAACTCAACAAGATATGGAAAAATGTGTAGGGAGAATATCGTTGGACTCGATCAGGTAAACAAAAATTTATTGGTGAAAATTTTTCATATCTCGAAAAAAAAAAATTGTGTCTGGACTTAGCCTAAAAAAATTCGTCGTGACTTGTCGAACAGTTTCGTTTCGACGAATTTGAATAAGTCCGTATTATACATACAAAGTAATGTAAAATACAAACGAAATATGAAATAAAACTAAGTATCTGATAGGCCTTCCTGCTCATAGAAGAGAACATGAGAAAAACATGAGGGATTCAGATGGAATTGGGGTTTCAAGTGAATCATTTTATTCATGCCACGTTCTCGCAGAGGTCTAGAGTAGGCTTGTAGTGTCCGCTGTAGGTAGTTCCACTATTAGGTTATTATTGTTATGAAAGCATCAAAATCTCAAAAACTAAAGTAGATATGGAAAAATGTGTAGGGAGAATACCGTTGGACTCGATTAGGTTAACAAAAAGTTATTGGTGAAAATTTTTCAAATCCCGAAAAAAAAAATTGTGTCTGGACTTAGCCTAAAAAAAATCGTCGTGACTTGTCGAACAGTTTCGTTTCGACGAATTTGAATAAGTCAGTATTATACATACAAAGTAATGTAAAATACAAATGAAATATGAAAAAACACTAAGTATTTTATCTTCCTGCTCATAGAAGAGAACATGAGGAAAAATGAGAGATTCAGATGGTATTGGGGTTTCAAGTATTCACTTTACATTATATTCATGCCACGTTCTCGCAGAGGTCTACAGTAGGCTATTAGTGTCCGCTGTAGGTAGTTCCACTATTAGGTAATTATTGTTATGAAAGCATCAAAATCTCAAATACTAAACTAGATATGGAAAAATGTGTAGGGAGAATATCGTTGTACTCGATCAGGTAAACAAAAAGTTATTGGTGAAAATTATTCATATCTCGAAAAAAAAATTGTGTCTGGACTTAGCCTAAAAAAATTCGTCGTGACTTGTCGAACAGTTCGTTTCGACGACGTTGAATAAGTCCATATTATACATACAAAGTAATGTAAAATACAAATAAATATGAAATAAAACTAAGTATCTGATAGGTCTTCCTGCTCATAGAAGAGAACATGAGGGAACATGAGGGATTCAGATGGAATGCGGGTTTCAAGTGAATCATTATGTTCGTGCCACGTGCTCGCGGAGGTCTACAGTAGGCTATGTAGTGTCCGCTGTAGGTAGTTCCACTATTAGGTAATAATTATTGTTATGAAAGCATCAAAATCTCAAAAACTAAACTATATATGGAAAAATATGTAGGAAGAATATCGTTTGACTCGATTTGGTAAACAAAAAGTTATTGGTGAAAATTTTTCATATCTCGAAAAAAAATTGTGTCTGGACTTGGCCAAAAAAAATTCGTCGTCACTTGCCGAACAGTTTCGTTTCGACGAATTTGAATAAGTACGTTTTACACATACAAAGTAATGTAAAATACAAACGTAATATGAAATTAAACTAAGCATGTGATAGGTCTTCCTGCTCATAGAAGAGAACATGAGGGAACATGAGAGATTCAGATGGAATGGGGGTTTCAAGTGAATCATTATATTCGTGCCACGTGCTCGCGGAGGTCTAGAGTAGGCTATGTAGTGTCCGCTGTAGGTAGTTCCACTATTAGGTAATTATTGTTATGAAAGCATCAAAATCTCAAAAACTAAACTAGATATGGAAAAATGTGTGGGAAGAATATCGTTGGACTCGATTAGGTAAACAAAAAGTTATTGGTGAAAATTTTTCATATCCTGAGAAAAAAAATTGTGTCTGGACTTAGCCTAAAAAAATTCGTCGTGACTTGTCGAACAGTTTCGTTTCGGCGAATTTGAATAAGTCCGTATTAATCATACAATGTTATGTAAAATACATACGAAATATGAAATAAAACTAAGTATCTGATAGGTCTTCCTGCTCATAGTAGAGAACATGAGGGAACATGAGGGATTCAGATGGAATTGGCGTTTCAAATGAATCATTATAATTATGCCACGTTCTCGCAGAGGTCTACAGTAGGCTATGTAGTGTCCGCTGTAGGTAGTTCCACTATTAGGTTATTATTGTAATGAAAGCATCAAAATCTCAAAAACTAAACTAGATATGGAAAAATGTGTGGGGAAAATATCGTTGGAATCGATTAGGTAAACAAAAAGTTATCGGTGAAATTTTTTCATATCCCGACAAAAAAATTGTGTCTGGACTTAGCCTAAAAAAATTTGTCGTGACTTGTCGAACAGTTTCGTTTCGACGAATTTGAATAAGTCCGTATTATACTTACAAAGTAATGTAAAATACAAACGAAATATGAAATAAAACTAAGTATCTGATAGGCCTTCCTGCTCATAGAAGAGAACATGAGAAAAACATGAGGGATTCAGATGGAATTGGGGTTTCAAATGAATCATTATATTCATGCCACGTTCTCGCAGAGGTCTAGACTAGGCTTGTAGTGTCCACTGTAGGTAGTTCCACTATTAGGTTATTATTGTTATGAAAACATCAAAATCTCAAAAACTAAACTAGATATGGAAAAATGTGTAGGGAGAATACCGTTGGACTCGATAAGGTTAACAAAAAGTTATTGGTGAAAATTTTTCATATCCCGAAAAAAAAAATTGTGTCTGGACTTAGCCTAAAAAAATTCGTCGTGACTTGTCGAACAGTTTCGTTTCGACGAATTTGAATATGTCCGTATTATACACACAATATAATGTAAAATGCAAACGAAATAGCTTAGTATAATTTGAAAGGTCTTCCTGCTCTCAGAAGAGATCATAGGCATTTTGCTCATGAGGGATTCAGATGAAATTTGGGTTTCAAGTGAATCATTATGTTCATGCCACCTTCTCGCAGAGGTCTACAGTAGGCTATGTAGTGTCCGCTGTAGGTAGTTCCACTATTAGGTTACTATTATGAAAGCATCAAAATCTCAAAAACTAAATTAGATATGGAAAAATGTGTAGGGTGAATATCGTTGGACTCGATTAGGTAAACAAAAAGTTATAGGTGAAAATTTTTCATATCCCGAAAAAAAAACATTGTGTCTGGACTTAGCCTAAAAAAATTCGTCGTGACTTGTCGAACAGTTTCGTTTCGACGAATTTGAATAAGTCCGTATTATACATACAATGTAATGTAAAATACAAACGTAATATGAAATAAAACTAAGTATCTGATAGGTCTTCCTGCTCATAGAAGAGAAAATGAGGGAACATGAGGGATTCAGATGGAATGGGGGTTTCAAGTGAATCATTATGTTCGTGCCACGTGCTCGCAGAGGTCTACAGTAGGCTATGAGGTGTCCGCTGTAGGTAGTTTCACTATTAGGTAATTATTGTTATGAAAGCATCAAAATCTCAAAAACTAAAGTAGATATGGAAAAATGTGTAGAAAGAATATCGTTTGACTTGATTAGGTAAACAAAAAGTTATTGGTGAAAATTTTTCATATTCCGAAAAAAAAATTGTGTCTTGACTTGGCTTAAAAAAATTCGTCGTTACTTGTCGAACAGTTTCGTTTCGACGAATTTGAATAAGTTCGTATTATACACACAATATAATGTAAAATACAAACGAAATAGCTTAGTATAATCTAAAAGGTCTTCCTGCTCTCGGAAAAGATCATAGGCATTTTGCTCATGAGGAATTCAGATGAAATTGGGCTTTCAAGTGAATCATTAGGTTCATGCCACGTTCTCGCGAAGGTCTACAGTAGGCTATGTAGTGTCCGCTGTAGGTAGTTCCACTATTAGGTTATTATTTTTATGAAAGCATCAAACTCTCAAAAACTAAACTAGATATGGAAAAATGTGTGGAAAAAATATCGTTGGACTCGATTAGGTAAACAAAAAGTTATTGGTGAAAATTTTTCATATCCTGAGAAAAAAAATTGTGTCTGGACTTAGCCTAAAAAAATTCGTCGTGACTTGTCGAACAGTTTCGTTTCGACGAATTTGAATAAGTCCGTAATATACATACAATGTAATGTAAAATACAAACGAAATATGAAATAAAACTAAGTATCTTATAGGTCTTCCTGCTCACAGAAGAGATCATGAGGGAACATGACGGATTCAGATGGAATTGGGGTTTCAAGTATTTACTTTACATTATTTTCATGCCACATTCTCGCAGAGGTCTACAGTAGGCTATGTAGTGTCCGCTGTAGGTAGTTCCACTATTAGGTTATTATTGTTATGAAAGCATCAAACTCTCAAAAACTAAACTAGATATGGAAAAATGTGTGGGTAGAATATCGTTGGACTCGATCAGGTAAACAAAAATTTATTGGTGAAAATTTTTCATATCTCGAAAAAAAAAAATTGTGTCTGGACTTAGCCTAAAAAAATTCGTCGTGACTTGTCGAACAGTTTCGTTTCGACGAATTTGAATAAGTCCGTATTATACATACAAAGTAATGTAAAATACAAACGAAATATGAAATAAAACTAAGTATCTGATAGGCCTTCCTGCTCATAGAAGAGAACATGAGAAAAACATGAGGGATTCAGATGGAATTGGGGTTTCAAGTGAATCATTTTATTCATGCCACGTTCTCGCAGAGGTCTAGAGTAGGCTTGTAGTGTCCGCTGTAGGTAGTTCCACTATTAGGTTATTATTGTTATGAAAGCATCAAAATCTCAAAAACTAAAGTAGATATGGAAAAATGTGTAGGGAGAATACCGTTGGACTCGATTAGGTTAACAAAAAGTTATTGGTGAAAATTTTTCAAATCCCGAAAAAAAAAATTGTGTCTGGACTTAGCCTAAAAAAAATCGTCGTGACTTGTCGAACAGTTTCGTTTCGACGAATTTGAATAAGTCAGTATTATACATACAAAGTAATGTAAAATACAAATGAAATATGAAAAAACACTAAGTATTTTATCTTCCTGCTCATAGAAGAGAACATGAGGAAAAATGAGAGATTCAGATGGTATTGGGGTTTCAAGTATTCACTTTACATTATATTCATGCCACGTTCTCGCAGAGGTCTACAGTAGGCTATTAGTGTCCGCTGTAGGTAGTTCCACTATTAGGTAATTATTGTTATGAAAGCATCAAAATCTCAAATACTAAACTAGATATGGAAAAATGTGTAGGGAGAATATCGTTGTACTCGATCAGGTAAACAAAAAGTTATTGGTGAAAATTATTCATATCTCGAAAAAAAAATTGTGTCTGGACTTAGCCTAAAAAAATTCGTCGTGACTTGTCGAACAGTTTCGTTTCGACGAATTTGAATAAGTCCGTAATATACATACAATGTAATGTAAAATACAAACGAAATATGAAATAAAACTAAGTATCTTATAGGCCTTCCTGCTCACAGAAGAGAACATGAGGGAACATGAGGGATTCAGATGGAATTGGGGTTTCAAGTATTTACTTTGCATTATGTTCATGCCACATTCTCGCAGAGGTCTACAGTAGGCTATGTAGTGTCCGCTGTAGGTAGTTCCACTATTAGGTTATTACTATAAAACCATCAAAATCTCAAAAACTAAACTAGATATGGAAAAATGTGTAGGGGGAATAACGTTGGACTCGATTAGGTTAACAAAAAGTTGAGTGAAAATTTTTCATATCCCGAAAAAAAAAAATTGTGTCTGGACTTGGCCTAAAAAAATTCGTCGTGACTTGTCGAACAGTTTCGTTTCGACGAATTTGAATATGTCCGTATTATACACACAATATAATGTAAAATGCAAACGAAATAGCTTAGTATAATTTGAAAGGTCTTCCTGCTCTCAGAAGAGATCATAGGCATTTTGCTCATGAGGGATTCAGATGAAATTTGGGTTTCAAGTGAATCATTATGTTCATGCCACCTTCTCGCTGAGGTCTACAGTAGGCTATGTAGTGTCCGCTGTAGGTAGTTCCACTATTAGGTTACTATTATGAAAGTATCAAAATCTCAAAAACTAAATTAGATATGGAAAAATGTGTAGGGTGAATATCGTTGGACTCGATTAGGTAAACAAAAAGTTATAGGTGAAAATTTTTCATATCCCGAAAAAAAAACATTGTGTCTGGACTTAGCCTAAAAAAATTCGTCGTGACTTGTCGAACAGTTTCGTTTCGACGAATTTGAATAAGTCCGTATTATACATACAATGTAATGTAAAATACAAACGTAATATGAAATAAAACTAAGTATCTGATAGGTCTTCCTGCTCATAGAAGAGAAAATGAGGGAACATGAGGGATTCAGATGGAATGGGGGTTTCAAGTGAATCATTATGTTCGTGCCACGTGCTCGCAGAGGTCTACAGTAGGCTATGAGGTGTCCGCTGTAGGTAGTTTCACTATTAGGTAATTATTGTTATGAAAGCATCAAAATCTCAAAAACTAAAGTAGATATGGAAAAATGTGTAGAAAGAATATCGTTTGACTTGATTAGGTTAACAAAAAGTTATTGGTGAAAATTTTTCATATCCCGAAAAAAAAAATTGTGTCTTGACTTGGCTTAAAAAAATTCGTCGTTACTTGTCGAACAGTTTCGTTTCGACGAATTTGAATAAGTCCGTATTATACACACAATATAATGTAAAATACAAACGAAATAGCTTAGTATAATCTAAAAGGTCTTCCTGCTCTCGGAAGAGATCATAGGCATTTTGCTCATGAGGAATTCAGATGAAATTGGGCTTTCAAGTGAATCATTAGGTTCATGCCACGTTCTCGCGAAGGTCTACAGTAGGCTATGTAGTGTCCGCTGTAGGTAGTTCCACTATTAGGTTATTATTGTTATGAAAGCATCAAACTCTCAAAAACTAAACTAGATATGGAAAAATGTGTGGGTAGAATATCGTTGGACTCGATTAGGTAAACAAAAAGTTATTGGTGAAAATTTTTCATATCCTGAAAAAAGAAATTGTGTCTGGACTTAGCCTAAAAAAATTCGTCGTGACTTGTCGAACAGTTTCGTTTCGACGAATTTGAATAAGTCCGTAATATACATACAATGTAATGTAAAATACAAACGAAATATGAAATAAAACTAAGTATCTTATAGGTCTTCCTGCTCACAGAAGAGAACATGAGGGAACATGAGGGATTCAGATGGAATTGGGGTTTCAAGTATTTACTTTACATTATGTTCATGCCACATTCTCGCAGAGGTCTACAGTAGGCTATGTAGTGTCCGCTGTAGGTAGTTCCACTATTAGGTTATTACTATAAAACCATCAAAATCTCAAAAACTAAACTAGATATGGAAAAATGTGTAGGGGGAATAACGTTGGACTCGATTAGGTTAACAAAAATTTGAGTGAAAATTTTTCATATCCCGAAAAAAAAAATTGTGTCTGGACTTGGCCTAAAAAAATTCGTCGTGACTTGTCGGACTGTTTCGTTTCGACGAATTTGAATAAGTCCGTAATATACACACAATATAATGTAAAATACAAACGAAATATCTTAGTATAATTTGAAAGGTCTTCCTGCTCTCAGAAGAGATCATAGGCATTTTGTTCATGAGGGATTCAGATGAAATTGGGGTTTCAAGTGAATCATTATGTTCATGCCACCTTTTCGCAGAGGTCTACAGTAGGCTATGTAGTGTCCGCTGTCCACTATTAGATAATTATTGTTATGAAAGCATCAAAATCTCAAAAACTCAACAAGATATGGAAAAATGTGTAATGAGAATATCGTTGGACTCGATCAGGTGAACAAAAACTTATTGGTGAAAATTTTTCATATCTCGAAAAAAAAAATTGTGTCTGGACTTAGCCTAAAAAAATTCGTCGTGACTTGTCGAACAGTTTCGTTTCGACGAATTTGAATAAGTCTGTAATATACATACAATGTAATGTAAAATACAAACGAAATATTAAATAAAACTAAGTTTCTTATTGGTCTTCCTGGTCATAGAAGAAAACATGAGGGAACATGAGGGATTCAGATGGAATGGGGGTTTCAAGTGAATCATTATGTTCATGCCACGTGCTCGCGGAGGTCTAGAGTAGGCTATGTAGTGTCCGCTGTAGGTAGTTCCACTATTAGGTAATTATTGTTATGAAAGCATCAAAATCTCAAAAACTAAACTAGATATGGAAAAATGTGTGGGGAGAATATCGTTGGACTCGATCAGGTAAACAAAAAGTTATTTGAGAAAATTTTTCATATCTCGAAAAAAAAAATTGTGTCTGGACTTAGCCTAAAAAAATTCGTCGTGACTTGTCGAACAGTTTCGTTTCGACGAATTTGAATAAGTCCGTATTATACACACAATATAATGTAAAATACAAACGAAATAGCTTAGTATAATCTGAAAGGTTTTCCTGCTCTCAGAGAGATCATAGGCATTTTGCTCATGAGGGATTCAGATGAAATTGGGGTTTCAAGTGAATCAGTATGTTCATGCCACGTGCTCGCAGAGGTGTACAGTAGGCTATGTAGTGTCCGCTGTAGGTAGTTCCACTATTATTTAATAATTGTTATGAAAGCATCAAAATCTCAGAAACTAAAATAGATATGGAAAAATGTGTGGGGAGAATATCGTTGGACTCGATTAGGTAAACAAAAAGTTATTGGTGAAAATTTTTCATATCTCGAAAAAAAAAATTGTGTCTGGACTTAGCCTAAAAAAATTCGGCATGACTTGTCGAACAGTTTCGTTTCGACGAATTTGAATAAGTCCGTAATACACATACAATGTAATGTAAAATACAAACGAAATATGAAATGAAACTAAGTATCTTATAGGTCTTCCTGCTCACAGAAGAGAACGTGAGGGAACATGAGGGATTCAGATGGAATAGGGGTTTCAAGTGAATCATTATGTTCATGCCACGTGCTCGCGGAGGTCTAGAGTAGGCTATGTAGTGTCCGCTGTCCACTATTAGATAATTATTGTTATGAAAGCATCAAAATCTCATAAACTCAACAAGATATGGAAAAATGTGTAGGGAGAATATCGTTGGACTCGATCAGGTAAACAAAAATTTATTGGTGAAAATTTTTCATATCTCGAAAAAAAAAAATTGTGTCTGGACTTAGCCTAAAAAAATTCGTCGTGACTTGTCGAACAGTTTCGTTTCGACGAATTTGAATAAGTCCGTATTATACATACAAAGTAATGTAAAATACAAACGAAATATGAAATAAAACTAAGTATCTGATAGGCCTTCCTGCTCATAGAAGAGAACATGAGAAAAACATGAGGGATTCAGATGGAATTGGGGTTTCAAGTGAATCATTTTATTCATGCCACGTTCTCGCAGAGGTCTAGAGTAGGCTTGTAGTGTCCGCTGTAGGTAGTTCCACTATTAGGTTATTATTGTTATGAAAGCATCAAAATCTCAAAAACTAAAGTAGATATGGAAAAATGTGTAGGGAGAATACCGTTGGACTCGATTAGGTTAACAAAAAGTTATTGGTGAAAATTTTTCAAATCCCGAAAAAAAAAATTGTGTCTGGACTTAGCCTAAAAAAAATCGTCGTGACTTGTCGAACAGTTTCGTTTCGACGAATTTGAATAAGTCAGTATTATACATACAAAGTAATGTAAAATACAAATGAAATATGAAAAAACACTAAGTATTTTATCTTCCTGCTCATAGAAGAGAACATGAGGAAAAATGAGAGATTCAGATGGTATTGGGGTTTCAAGTATTCACTTTACATTATATTCATGCCACGTTCTCGCAGAGGTCTACAGTAGGCTATTAGTGTCCGCTGTAGGTAGTTCCACTATTAGGTAATTATTGTTATGAAAGCATCAAAATCTCAAATACTAAACTAGATATGGAAAAATGTGTAGGGAGAATATCGTTGTACTCGATCAGGTAAACAAAAAGTTATTGGTGAAAATTATTCATATCTCGAAAAAAAAATTGTGTCTGGACTTAGCCTAAAAAAATTCGTCGTGACTTGTCGAACAGTTCGTTTCGACGACGTTGAATAAGTCCATATTATACATACAAAGTAATGTAAAATACAAATAAATATGAAATAAAACTAAGTATCTGATAGGTCTTCCTGCTCATAGAAGAGAACATGAGGGAACATGAGGGATTCAGATGGAATGCGGGTTTCAAGTGAATCATTATGTTCGTGCCACGTGCTCGCGGAGGTCTACAGTAGGCTATGTAGTGTCCGCTGTAGGTAGTTCCACTATTAGGTAATAATTATTGTTATGAAAGCATCAAAATCTCAAAAACTAAACTATATATGGAAAAATATGTAGGAAGAATATCGTTTGACTCGATTTGGTAAACAAAAAGTTATTGGTGAAAATTTTTCATATCTCGAAAAAAAATTGTGTCTGGACTTGGCCAAAAAAAATTCGTCGTCACTTGCCGAACAGTTTCGTTTCGACGAATTTGAATAAGTACGTTTTACACATACATAGTAATGTAAAATACAAACGTAATATGAAATTAAACTAAGCATGTGATAGGTCTTCCTGCTCATAGAAGAGAACATGAGGGAACATGAGAGATTCAGATGGAATGGGGGTTTCAAGTGAATCATTATATTCGTGCCACGTGCTCGCGGAGGTCTAGAGTAGGCTATGTAGTGTCCGCTGTAGGTAGTTCCACTATTAGGTAATTATTGTTATGAAAGCATCAAAATCTCAAAAACTAAACTAGATATGGAAAAATGTGTGGGAAGAATATCGTTGGACTCGATTAGGTAAACAAAAAGTTATTGGTGAAAATTTTTCATATCCTGAGAAAAAAAATTGTGTCTGGACTTAGCCTAAAAAAATTCGTCGTGACTTGTCGAACAGTTTCGTTTCGGCGAATTTGAATAAGTCCGTATTAATCATACAATGTTATGTAAAATACATACGAAATATGAAATAAAACTAAGTATCTGATAGGTCTTCCTGCTCATAGTAGAGAACATGAGGGAACATGAGGGATTCAGATGGAATTGGCGTTTCAAATGAATCATTATAATTATGCCACGTTCTCGCAGAGGTCTACAGTAGGCTATGTAGTGTCCGCTGTAGGTAGTTCCACTATTAGGTTATTATTGTAATGAAAGCATCAAAATCTCAAAAACTAAACTAGATATGGAAAAATGTGTGGGGAAAATATCGTTGGAATCGATTAGGTAAACAAAAAGTTATCGGTGAAATTTTTTCATATCCCGACAAAAAAATTGTGTCTGGACTTAGCCTAAAAAAATTTGTCGTGACTTGTCGAACAGTTTCGTTTCGACGAATTTGAATAAGTCCGTATTATACTTACAAAGTAATGTAAAATACAAACGAAATATGAAATAAAACTAAGTATCTGATAGGCCTTCCTGCTCATAGAAGAGAACATGAGAAAAACATGAGGGATTCAGATGGAATTGGGGTTTCAAATGAATCATTATATTCATGCCACGTTCTCGCAGAGGTCTAGACTAGGCTTGTAGTGTCCACTGTAGGTAGTTCCACTATTAGGTTATTATTGTTATGAAAACATCAAAATCTCAAAAACTAAACTAGATATGGAAAAATGTGTAGGGAGAATACCGTTGGACTCGATAAGGTTAACAAAAAGTTATTGGTGAAAATTTTTCATATCCCGAAAAAAAAAATTGTGTCTGGACTTAGCCTAAAAAAATTCGTCGTGACTTGTCGAACAGTTTCGTTTCGACGAATTTGAATATGTCCGTATTATACACACAATATAATGTAAAATGCAAACGAAATAGCTTAGTATAATTTGAAAGGTCTTCCTGCTCTCAGAAGAGATCATAGGCATTTTGCTCATGAGGGATTCAGATGAAATTTGGGTTTCAAGTGAATCATTATGTTCATGCCACCTTCTCGCAGAGGTCTACAGTAGGCTATGTAGTGTCCGCTGTAGGTAGTTCCACTATTAGGTTACTATTATGAAAGCATCAAAATCTCAAAAACTAAATTAGATATGGAAAAATGTGTAGGGTGAATATCGTTGGACTCGATTAGGTAAACAAAAAGTTATAGGTGAAAATTTTTCATATCCCGAAAAAAAAACATTGTGTCTGGACTTAGCCTAAAAAAATTCGTCGTGACTTGTCGAACAGTTTCGTTTCGACGAATTTGAATAAGTCCGTATTATACATACAATGTAATGTAAAATACAAACGTAATATGAAATAAAACTAAGTATCTGATAGGTCTTCCTGCTCATAGAAGAGAAAATGAGGGAACATGAGGGATTCAGATGGAATGGGGGTTTCAAGTGAATCATTATGTTCGTGCCACGTGCTCGCAGAGGTCTACAGTAGGCTATGAGGTGTCCGCTGTAGGTAGTTTCACTATTAGGTAATTATTGTTATGAAAGCATCAAAATCTCAAAAACTAAAGTAGATATGGAAAAATGTGTAGAAAGAATATCGTTTGACTTGATTAGGTAAACAAAAAGTTATTGGTGAAAATTTTTCATATTCCGAAAAAAAAATTGTGTCTTGACTTGGCTTAAAAAAATTCGTCGTTACTTGTCGAACAGTTTCGTTTCGACGAATTTGAATAAGTTCGTATTATACACACAATATAATGTAAAATACAAACGAAATAGCTTAGTATAATCTAAAAGGTCTTCCTGCTCTCGGAAAAGATCATAGGCATTTTGCTCATGAGGAATTCAGATGAAATTGGGCTTTCAAGTGAATCATTAGGTTCATGCCACGTTCTCGCGAAGGTCTACAGTAGGCTATGTAGTGTCCGCTGTAGGTAGTTCCACTATTAGGTTATTATTTTTATGAAAGCATCAAACTCTCAAAAACTAAACTAGATATGGAAAAATGTGTGGAAAAAATATCGTTGGACTCGATTAGGTAAACAAAAAGTTATTGGTGAAAATTTTTCATATCCTGAGAAAAAAAATTGTGTCTGGACTTAGCCTAAAAAAATTCGTCGTGACTTGTCGAACAGTTTCGTTTCGACGAATTTGAATAAGTCCGTAATATACATACAATGTAATGTAAAATACAAACGAAATATGAAATAAAACTAAGTATCTTATAGGTCTTCCTGCTCACAGAAGAGATCATGAGGGAACATGACGGATTCAGATGGAATTGGGGTTTCAAGTATTTACTTTACATTATTTTCATGCCACATTCTCGCAGAGGTCTACAGTAGGCTATGTAGTGTCCGCTGTAGGTAGTTCCACTATTAGGTTATTATTGTTATGAAAGCATCAAACTCTCAAAAACTAAACTAGATATGGAAAAATGTGTGGGTAGAATATCGTTGGACTCGATCAGGTAAACAAAAATTTATTGGTGAAAATTTTTCATATCTCGAAAAAAAAAAATTGTGTCTGGACTTAGCCTAAAAAAATTCGTCGTGACTTGTCGAACAGTTTCGTTTCGACGAATTTGAATAAGTCCGTATTATACATACAAAGTAATGTAAAATACAAACGAAATATGAAATAAAACTAAGTATCTGATAGGCCTTCCTGCTCATAGAAGAGAACATGAGAAAAACATGAGGGATTCAGATGGAATTGGGGTTTCAAGTGAATCATTTTATTCATGCCACGTTCTCGCAGAGGTCTAGAGTAGGCTTGTAGTGTCCGCTGTAGGTAGTTCCACTATTAGGTTATTATTGTTATGAAAGCATCAAAATCTCAAAAACTAAAGTAGATATGGAAAAATGTGTAGGGAGAATACCGTTGGACTCGATTAGGTTAACAAAAAGTTATTGGTGAAAATTTTTCAAATCCCGAAAAAAAAAATTGTGTCTGGACTTAGCCTAAAAAAAATCGTCGTGACTTGTCGAACAGTTTCGTTTCGACGAATTTGAATAAGTCAGTATTATACATACAAAGTAATGTAAAATACAAATGAAATATGAAAAAACACTAAGTATTTTATCTTCCTGCTCATAGAAGAGAACATGAGGAAAAATGAGAGATTCAGATGGTATTGGGGTTTCAAGTATTCACTTTACATTATATTCATGCCACGTTCTCGCAGAGGTCTACAGTAGGCTATTAGTGTCCGCTGTAGGTAGTTCCACTATTAGGTAATTATTGTTATGAAAGCATCAAAATCTCAAATACTAAACTAGATATGGAAAAATGTGTAGGGAGAATATCGTTGTACTCGATCAGGTAAACAAAAAGTTATTGGTGAAAATTATTCATATCTCGAAAAAAAAATTGTGTCTGGACTTAGCCTAAAAAAATTCGTCGTGACTTGTCGAACAGTTTCGTTTCGACGAATTTGAATAAGTCCGTAATATACATACAATGTAATGTAAAATACAAACGAAATATGAAATAAAACTAAGTATCTTATAGGCCTTCCTGCTCACAGAAGAGAACATGAGGGAACATGAGGGATTCAGATGGAATTGGGGTTTCAAGTATTTACTTTGCATTATGTTCATGCCACATTCTCGCAGAGGTCTACAGTAGGCTATGTAGTGTCCGCTGTAGGTAGTTCCACTATTAGGTTATTACTATAAAACCATCAAAATCTCAAAAACTAAACTAGATATGGAAAAATGTGTAGGGGGAATAACGTTGGACTCGATTAGGTTAACAAAAAGTTGAGTGAAAATTTTTCATATCCCGAAAAAAAAAAATTGTGTCTGGACTTGGCCTAAAAAAATTCGTCGTGACTTGTCGAACAGTTTCGTTTCGACGAATTTGAATATGTCCGTATTATACACACAATATAATGTAAAATGCAAACGAAATAGCTTAGTATAATTTGAAAGGTCTTCCTGCTCTCAGAAGAGATCATAGGCATTTTGCTCATGAGGGATTCAGATGAAATTTGGGTTTCAAGTGAATCATTATGTTCATGCCACCTTCTCGCTGAGGTCTACAGTAGGCTATGTAGTGTCCGCTGTAGGTAGTTCCACTATTAGGTTACTATTATGAAAGTATCAAAATCTCAAAAACTAAATTAGATATGGAAAAATGTGTAGGGTGAATATCGTTGGACTCGATTAGGTAAACAAAAAGTTATAGGTGAAAATTTTTCATATCCCGAAAAAAAAACATTGTGTCTGGACTTAGCCTAAAAAAATTCGTCGTGACTTGTCGAACAGTTTCGTTTCGACGAATTTGAATAAGTCCGTATTATACATACAATGTAATGTAAAATACAAACGTAATATGAAATAAAACTAAGTATCTGATAGGTCTTCCTGCTCATAGAAGAGAAAATGAGGGAACATGAGGGATTCAGATGGAATGGGGGTTTCAAGTGAATCATTATGTTCGTGCCACGTGCTCGCAGAGGTCTACAGTAGGCTATGAGGTGTCCGCTGTAGGTAGTTTCACTATTAGGTAATTATTGTTATGAAAGCATCAAAATCTCAAAAACTAAAGTAGATATGGAAAAATGTGTAGAAAGAATATCGTTTGACTTGATTAGGTTAACAAAAAGTTATTGGTGAAAATTTTTCATATCCCGAAAAAAAAAATTGTGTCTTGACTTGGCTTAAAAAAATTCGTCGTTACTTGTCGAACAGTTTCGTTTCGACGAATTTGAATAAGTCCGTATTATACACACAATATAATGTAAAATACAAACGAAATAGCTTAGTATAATCTAAAAGGTCTTCCTGCTCTCGGAAGAGATCATAGGCATTTTGCTCATGAGGAATTCAGATGAAATTGGGCTTTCAAGTGAATCATTAGGTTCATGCCACGTTCTCGCGAAGGTCTACAGTAGGCTATGTAGTGTCCGCTGTAGGTAGTTCCACTATTAGGTTATTATTGTTATGAAAGCATCAAACTCTCAAAAACTAAACTAGATATGGAAAAATGTGTGGGTAGAATATCGTTGGACTCGATTAGGTAAACAAAAAGTTATTGGTGAAAATTTTTCATATCCTGAAAAAAGAAATTGTGTCTGGACTTAGCCTAAAAAAATTCGTCGTGACTTGTCGAACAGTTTCGTTTCGACGAATTTGAATAAGTCCGTAATATACATACAATGTAATGTAAAATACAAACGAAATATGAAATAAAACTAAGTATCTTATAGGTCTTCCTGCTCACAGAAGAGAACATGAGGGAACATGAGGGATTCAGATGGAATTGGGGTTTCAAGTATTTACTTTACATTATGTTCATGCCACATTCTCGCAGAGGTCTACAGTAGGCTATGTAGTGTCCGCTGTAGGTAGTTCCACTATTAGGTTATTACTATAAAACCATCAAAATCTCAAAAACTAAACTAGATATGGAAAAATGTGTAGGGGGAATAACGTTGGACTCGATTAGGTTAACAAAAATTTGAGTGAAAATTTTTCATATCCCGAAAAAAAAAATTGTGTCTGGACTTGGCCTAAAAAAATTCGTCGTGACTTGTCGGACTGTTTCGTTTCGACGAATTTGAATAAGTCCGTAATATACACACAATATAATGTAAAATACAAACGAAATATCTTAGTATAATTTGAAAGGTCTTCCTGCTCTCAGAAGAGATCATAGGCATTTTGTTCATGAGGGATTCAGATGAAATTGGGGTTTCAAGTGAATCATTATGTTCATGCCACCTTTTCGCAGAGGTCTACAGTAGGCTATGTAGTGTCCGCTGTCCACTATTAGATAATTATTGTTATGAAAGCATCAAAATCTCAAAAACTCAACAAGATATGGAAAAATGTGTAATGAGAATATCGTTGGACTCGATCAGGTGAACAAAAACTTATTGGTGAAAATTTTTCATATCTCGAAAAAAAAAATTGTGTCTGGACTTAGCCTAAAAAAATTCGTCGTGACTTGTCGAACAGTTTCGTTTCGACGAATTTGAATAAGTCTGTAATATACATACAATGTAATGTAAAATACAAACGAAATATTAAATAAAACTAAGTTTCTTATTGGTCTTCCTGGTCATAGAAGAAAACATGAGGGAACATGAGGGATTCAGATGGAATGGGGGTTTCAAGTGAATCATTATGTTCATGCCACGTGCTCGCGGAGGTCTAGAGTAGGCTATGTAGTGTCCGCTGTAGGTAGTTCCACTATTAGGTAATTATTGTTATGAAAGCATCAAAATCTCAAAAACTAAACTAGATATGGAAAAATGTGTGGGGAGAATATCGTTGGACTCGATCAGGTAAACAAAAAGTTATTTGAGAAAATTTTTCATATCTCGAAAAAAAAAATTGTGTCTGGACTTAGCCTAAAAAAATTCGTCGTGACTTGTCGAACAGTTTCGTTTCGACGAATTTGAATAAGTCCGTATTATACACACAATATAATGTAAAATACAAACGAAATAGCTTAGTATAATCTGAAAGGTTTTCCTGCTCTCAGAGAGATCATAGGCATTTTGCTCATGAGGGATTCAGATGAAATTGGGGTTTCAAGTGAATCAGTATGTTCATGCCACGTGCTCGCAGAGGTGTACAGTAGGCTATGTAGTGTCCGCTGTAGGTAGTTCCACTATTATTTAATAATTGTTATGAAAGCATCAAAATCTCAGAAACTAAAATAGATATGGAAAAATGTGTGGGGAGAATATCGTTGGACTCGATTAGGTAAACAAAAAGTTATTGGTGAAAATTTTTCATATCTCGAAAAAAAAAATTGTGTCTGGACTTAGCCTAAAAAAATTCGGCATGACTTGTCGAACAGTTTCGTTTCGACGAATTTGAATAAGTCCGTAATACACATACAATGTAATGTAAAATACAAACGAAATATGAAATGAAACTAAGTATCTTATAGGTCTTCCTGCTCACAGAAGAGAACGTGAGGGAACATGAGGGATTCAGATGGAATAGGGGTTTCAAGTGAATCATTATGTTCATGCCACGTGCTCGCGGAGGTCTAGAGTAGGCTATGTAGTGTCCGCTGTCCACTATTAGATAATTATTGTTATGAAAGCATCAAAATCTCATAAACTCAACAAGATATGGAAAAATGTGTAGGGAGAATATCGTTGGACTCGATCAGGTAAACAAAAATTTATTGGTGAAAATTTTTCATATCTCGAAAAAAAAAAATTGTGTCTGGACTTAGCCTAAAAAAATTCGTCGTGACTTGTCGAACAGTTTCGTTTCGACGAATTTGAATAAGTCCGTATTATACATACAAAGTAATGTAAAATACAAACGAAATATGAAATAAAACTAAGTATCTGATAGGCCTTCCTGCTCATAGAAGAGAACATGAGAAAAACATGAGGGATTCAGATGGAATTGGGGTTTCAAGTGAATCATTTTATTCATGCCACGTTCTCGCAGAGGTCTAGAGTAGGCTTGTAGTGTCCGCTGTAGGTAGTTCCACTATTAGGTTATTATTGTTATGAAAGCATCAAAATCTCAAAAACTAAAGTAGATATGGAAAAATGTGTAGGGAGAATACCGTTGGACTCGATTAGGTTAACAAAAAGTTATTGGTGAAAATTTTTCAAATCCCGAAAAAAAAAATTGTGTCTGGACTTAGCCTAAAAAAAATCGTCGTGACTTGTCGAACAGTTTCGTTTCGACGAATTTGAATAAGTCAGTATTATACATACAAAGTAATGTAAAATACAAATGAAATATGAAAAAACACTAAGTATTTTATCTTCCTGCTCATAGAAGAGAACATGAGGAAAAATGAGAGATTCAGATGGTATTGGGGTTTCAAGTATTCACTTTACATTATATTCATGCCACGTTCTCGCAGAGGTCTACAGTAGGCTATTAGTGTCCGCTGTAGGTAGTTCCACTATTAGGTAATTATTGTTATGAAAGCATCAAAATCTCAAATACTAAACTAGATATGGAAAAATGTGTAGGGAGAATATCGTTGTACTCGATCAGGTAAACAAAAAGTTATTGGTGAAAATTATTCATATCTCGAAAAAAAAATTGTGTCTGGACTTAGCCTAAAAAAATTCGTCGTGACTTGTCGAACAGTTCGTTTCGACGACGTTGAATAAGTCCATATTATACATACAAAGTAATGTAAAATACAAATAAATATGAAATAAAACTAAGTATCTGATAGGTCTTCCTGCTCATAGAAGAGAACATGAGGGAACATGAGGGATTCAGATGGAATGCGGGTTTCAAGTGAATCATTATGTTCGTGCCACGTGCTCGCGGAGGTCTACAGTAGGCTATGTAGTGTCCGCTGTAGGTAGTTCCACTATTAGGTAATAATTATTGTTATGAAAGCATCAAAATCTCAAAAACTAAACTATATATGGAAAAATATGTAGGAAGAATATCGTTTGACTCGATTTGGTAAACAAAAAGTTATTGGTGAAAATTTTTCATATCTCGAAAAAAAATTGTGTCTGGACTTGGCCAAAAAAAATTCGTCGTCACTTGCCGAACAGTTTCGTTTCGACGAATTTGAATAAGTACGTTTTACACATACATAGTAATGTAAAATACAAACGTAATATGAAATTAAACTAAGCATGTGATAGGTCTTCCTGCTCATAGAAGAGAACATGAGGGAACATGAGAGATTCAGATGGAATGGGGGTTTCAAGTGAATCATTATATTCGTGCCACGTGCTCGCGGAGGTCTAGAGTAGGCTATGTAGTGTCCGCTGTAGGTAGTTCCACTATTAGGTAATTATTGTTATGAAAGCATCAAAATCTCAAAAACTAAACTAGATATGGAAAAATGTGTGGGAAGAATATCGTTGGACTC
Source organism: Chrysolina haemoptera (assembly GCA_958298965.1). Lineage (NCBI taxonomy): Eukaryota > Metazoa > Arthropoda > Insecta > Coleoptera > Chrysomelidae > Chrysolina > Chrysolina haemoptera. The sequence continues at coordinate 17,356,872 of OY282603.1, read as the reverse complement.
GATTAGGTAAACAAAAAGTTATTGGTGAAAATTTTTCATATCCTGAGAAAAAAAATTGTGTCTGGACTTAGCCTAAAAAAATTCGTCGTGACTTGTCGAACAGTTTCGTTTCGGCGAATTTGAATAAGTCCGTATTAATCATACAATGTTATGTAAAATACATACGAAATATGAAATAAAACTAAGTATCTGATAGGTCTTCCTGCTCATAGTAGAGAACATGAGGGAACATGAGGGATTCAGATGGAATTGGCGTTTCAAATGAATCATTATAATTATGCCACGTTCTCGCAGAGGTCTACAGTAGGCTATGTAGTGTCCGCTGTAGGTAGTTCCACTATTAGGTTATTATTGTAATGAAAGCATCAAAATCTCAAAAACTAAACTAGATATGGAAAAATGTGTGGGGAAAATATCGTTGGAATCGATTAGGTAAACAAAAAGTTATCGGTGAAATTTTTTCATATCCCGACAAAAAAATTGTGTCTGGACTTAGCCTAAAAAAATTTGTCGTGACTTGTCGAACAGTTTCGTTTCGACGAATTTGAATAAGTCCGTATTATACTTACAAAGTAATGTAAAATACAAACGAAATATGAAATAAAACTAAGTATCTGATAGGCCTTCCTGCTCATAGAAGAGAACATGAGAAAAACATGAGGGATTCAGATGGAATTGGGGTTTCAAATGAATCATTATATTCATGCCACGTTCTCGCAGAGGTCTAGACTAGGCTTGTAGTGTCCACTGTAGGTAGTTCCACTATTAGGTTATTATTGTTATGAAAACATCAAAATCTCAAAAACTAAACTAGATATGGAAAAATGTGTAGGGAGAATACCGTTGGACTCGATAAGGTTAACAAAAAGTTATTGGTGAAAATTTTTCATATCCCGAAAAAAAAAATTGTGTCTGGACTTAGCCTAAAAAAATTCGTCGTGACTTGTCGAACAGTTTCGTTTCGACGAATTTGAATATGTCCGTATTATACACACAATATAATGTAAAATGCAAACGAAATAGCTTAGTATAATTTGAAAGGTCTTCCTGCTCTCAGAAGAGATCATAGGCATTTTGCTCATGAGGGATTCAGATGAAATTTGGGTTTCAAGTGAATCATTATGTTCATGCCACCTTCTCGCAGAGGTCTACAGTAGGCTATGTAGTGTCCGCTGTAGGTAGTTCCACTATTAGGTTACTATTATGAAAGCATCAAAATCTCAAAAACTAAATTAGATATGGAAAAATGTGTAGGGTGAATATCGTTGGACTCGATTAGGTAAACAAAAAGTTATAGGTGAAAATTTTTCATATCCCGAAAAAAAAACATTGTGTCTGGACTTAGCCTAAAAAAATTCGTCGTGACTTGTCGAACAGTTTCGTTTCGACGAATTTGAATAAGTCCGTATTATACATACAATGTAATGTAAAATACAAACGTAATATGAAATAAAACTAAGTATCTGATAGGTCTTCCTGCTCATAGAAGAGAAAATGAGGGAACATGAGGGATTCAGATGGAATGGGGGTTTCAAGTGAATCATTATGTTCGTGCCACGTGCTCGCAGAGGTCTACAGTAGGCTATGAGGTGTCCGCTGTAGGTAGTTTCACTATTAGGTAATTATTGTTATGAAAGCATCAAAATCTCAAAAACTAAAGTAGATATGGAAAAATGTGTAGAAAGAATATCGTTTGACTTGATTAGGTAAACAAAAAGTTATTGGTGAAAATTTTTCATATTCCGAAAAAAAAATTGTGTCTTGACTTGGCTTAAAAAAATTCGTCGTTACTTGTCGAACAGTTTCGTTTCGACGAATTTGAATAAGTTCGTATTATACACACAATATAATGTAAAATACAAACGAAATAGCTTAGTATAATCTAAAAGGTCTTCCTGCTCTCGGAAAAGATCATAGGCATTTTGCTCATGAGGAATTCAGATGAAATTGGGCTTTCAAGTGAATCATTAGGTTCATGCCACGTTCTCGCGAAGGTCTACAGTAGGCTATGTAGTGTCCGCTGTAGGTAGTTCCACTATTAGGTTATTATTTTTATGAAAGCATCAAACTCTCAAAAACTAAACTAGATATGGAAAAATGTGTGGAAAAAATATCGTTGGACTCGATTAGGTAAACAAAAAGTTATTGGTGAAAATTTTTCATATCCTGAGAAAAAAAATTGTGTCTGGACTTAGCCTAAAAAAATTCGTCGTGACTTGTCGAACAGTTTCGTTTCGACGAATTTGAATAAGTCCGTAATATACATACAATGTAATGTAAAATACAAACGAAATATGAAATAAAACTAAGTATCTTATAGGTCTTCCTGCTCACAGAAGAGATCATGAGGGAACATGACGGATTCAGATGGAATTGGGGTTTCAAGTATTTACTTTACATTATTTTCATGCCACATTCTCGCAGAGGTCTACAGTAGGCTATGTAGTGTCCGCTGTAGGTAGTTCCACTATTAGGTTATTATTGTTATGAAAGCATCAAACTCTCAAAAACTAAACTAGATATGGAAAAATGTGTGGGTAGAATATCGTTGGACTCGATCAGGTAAACAAAAATTTATTGGTGAAAATTTTTCATATCTCGAAAAAAAAAAATTGTGTCTGGACTTAGCCTAAAAAAATTCGTCGTGACTTGTCGAACAGTTTCGTTTCGACGAATTTGAATAAGTCCGTATTATACATACAAAGTAATGTAAAATACAAACGAAATATGAAATAAAACTAAGTATCTGATAGGCCTTCCTGCTCATAGAAGAGAACATGAGAAAAACATGAGGGATTCAGATGGAATTGGGGTTTCAAGTGAATCATTTTATTCATGCCACGTTCTCGCAGAGGTCTAGAGTAGGCTTGTAGTGTCCGCTGTAGGTAGTTCCACTATTAGGTTATTATTGTTATGAAAGCATCAAAATCTCAAAAACTAAAGTAGATATGGAAAAATGTGTAGGGAGAATACCGTTGGACTCGATTAGGTTAACAAAAAGTTATTGGTGAAAATTTTTCAAATCCCGAAAAAAAAAATTGTGTCTGGACTTAGCCTAAAAAAAATCGTCGTGACTTGTCGAACAGTTTCGTTTCGACGAATTTGAATAAGTCAGTATTATACATACAAAGTAATGTAAAATACAAATGAAATATGAAAAAACACTAAGTATTTTATCTTCCTGCTCATAGAAGAGAACATGAGGAAAAATGAGAGATTCAGATGGTATTGGGGTTTCAAGTATTCACTTTACATTATATTCATGCCACGTTCTCGCAGAGGTCTACAGTAGGCTATTAGTGTCCGCTGTAGGTAGTTCCACTATTAGGTAATTATTGTTATGAAAGCATCAAAATCTCAAATACTAAACTAGATATGGAAAAATGTGTAGGGAGAATATCGTTGTACTCGATCAGGTAAACAAAAAGTTATTGGTGAAAATTATTCATATCTCGAAAAAAAAATTGTGTCTGGACTTAGCCTAAAAAAATTCGTCGTGACTTGTCGAACAGTTCGTTTCGACGACGTTGAATAAGTCCATATTATACATACAAAGTAATGTAAAATACAAATAAATATGAAATAAAACTAAGTATCTGATAGGTCTTCCTGCTCATAGAAGAGAACATGAGGGAACATGAGGGATTCAGATGGAATGCGGGTTTCAAGTGAATCATTATGTTCGTGCCACGTGCTCGCGGAGGTCTACAGTAGGCTATGTAGTGTCCGCTGTAGGTAGTTCCACTATTAGGTAATAATTATTGTTATGAAAGCATCAAAATCTCAAAAACTAAACTATATATGGAAAAATATGTAGGAAGAATATCGTTTGACTCGATTTGGTAAACAAAAAGTTATTGGTGAAAATTTTTCATATCTCGAAAAAAAATTGTGTCTGGACTTGGCCAAAAAAAATTCGTCGTCACTTGCCGAACAGTTTCGTTTCGACGAATTTGAATAAGTACGTTTTACACATACAAAGTAATGTAAAATACAAACGTAATATGAAATTAAACTAAGCATGTGATAGGTCTTCCTGCTCATAGAAGAGAACATGAGGGAACATGAGAGATTCAGATGGAATGGGGGTTTCAAGTGAATCATTATATTCGTGCCACGTGCTCGCGGAGGTCTAGAGTAGGCTATGTAGTGTCCGCTGTAGGTAGTTCCACTATTAGGTAATTATTGTTATGAAAGCATCAAAATCTCAAAAACTAAACTAGATATGGAAAAATGTGTGGGAAGAATATCGTTGGACTCGATTAGGTAAACAAAAAGTTATTGGTGAAAATTTTTCATATCCTGAGAAAAAAAATTGTGTCTGGACTTAGCCTAAAAAAATTCGTCGTGACTTGTCGAACAGTTTCGTTTCGGCGAATTTGAATAAGTCCGTATTAATCATACAATGTTATGTAAAATACATACGAAATATGAAATAAAACTAAGTATCTGATAGGTCTTCCTGCTCATAGTAGAGAACATGAGGGAACATGAGGGATTCAGATGGAATTGGCGTTTCAAATGAATCATTATAATTATGCCACGTTCTCGCAGAGGTCTACAGTAGGCTATGTAGTGTCCGCTGTAGGTAGTTCCACTATTAGGTTATTATTGTAATGAAAGCATCAAAATCTCAAAAACTAAACTAGATATGGAAAAATGTGTGGGGAAAATATCGTTGGAATCGATTAGGTAAACAAAAAGTTATCGGTGAAATTTTTTCATATCCCGACAAAAAAATTGTGTCTGGACTTAGCCTAAAAAAATTTGTCGTGACTTGTCGAACAGTTTCGTTTCGACGAATTTGAATAAGTCCGTATTATACTTACAAAGTAATGTAAAATACAAACGAAATATGAAATAAAACTAAGTATCTGATAGGCCTTCCTGCTCATAGAAGAGAACATGAGAAAAACATGAGGGATTCAGATGGAATTGGGGTTTCAAATGAATCATTATATTCATGCCACGTTCTCGCAGAGGTCTAGACTAGGCTTGTAGTGTCCACTGTAGGTAGTTCCACTATTAGGTTATTATTGTTATGAAAACATCAAAATCTCAAAAACTAAACTAGATATGGAAAAATGTGTAGGGAGAATACCGTTGGACTCGATAAGGTTAACAAAAAGTTATTGGTGAAAATTTTTCATATCCCGAAAAAAAAAATTGTGTCTGGACTTAGCCTAAAAAAATTCGTCGTGACTTGTCGAACAGTTTCGTTTCGACGAATTTGAATATGTCCGTATTATACACACAATATAATGTAAAATGCAAACGAAATAGCTTAGTATAATTTGAAAGGTCTTCCTGCTCTCAGAAGAGATCATAGGCATTTTGCTCATGAGGGATTCAGATGAAATTTGGGTTTCAAGTGAATCATTATGTTCATGCCACCTTCTCGCAGAGGTCTACAGTAGGCTATGTAGTGTCCGCTGTAGGTAGTTCCACTATTAGGTTACTATTATGAAAGCATCAAAATCTCAAAAACTAAATTAGATATGGAAAAATGTGTAGGGTGAATATCGTTGGACTCGATTAGGTAAACAAAAAGTTATAGGTGAAAATTTTTCATATCCCGAAAAAAAAACATTGTGTCTGGACTTAGCCTAAAAAAATTCGTCGTGACTTGTCGAACAGTTTCGTTTCGACGAATTTGAATAAGTCCGTATTATACATACAATGTAATGTAAAATACAAACGTAATATGAAATAAAACTAAGTATCTGATAGGTCTTCCTGCTCATAGAAGAGAAAATGAGGGAACATGAGGGATTCAGATGGAATGGGGGTTTCAAGTGAATCATTATGTTCGTGCCACGTGCTCGCAGAGGTCTACAGTAGGCTATGAGGTGTCCGCTGTAGGTAGTTTCACTATTAGGTAATTATTGTTATGAAAGCATCAAAATCTCAAAAACTAAAGTAGATATGGAAAAATGTGTAGAAAGAATATCGTTTGACTTGATTAGGTAAACAAAAAGTTATTGGTGAAAATTTTTCATATTCCGAAAAAAAAATTGTGTCTTGACTTGGCTTAAAAAAATTCGTCGTTACTTGTCGAACAGTTTCGTTTCGACGAATTTGAATAAGTTCGTATTATACACACAATATAATGTAAAATACAAACGAAATAGCTTAGTATAATCTAAAAGGTCTTCCTGCTCTCGGAAAAGATCATAGGCATTTTGCTCATGAGGAATTCAGATGAAATTGGGCTTTCAAGTGAATCATTAGGTTCATGCCACGTTCTCGCGAAGGTCTACAGTAGGCTATGTAGTGTCCGCTGTAGGTAGTTCCACTTTTAGGTTATTATTTTTATGAAAGCATCAAACTCTCAAAAACTAAACTAGATATGGAAAAATGTGTGGAAAAAATATCGTTGGACTCGATTAGGTAAACAAAAAGTTATTGGTGAAAATTTTTCATATCCTGAGAAAAAAAATTGTGTCTGGACTTAGCCTAAAAAAATTCGTCGTGACTTGTCGAACAGTTTCGTTTCGACGAATTTGAATAAGTCCGTAATATACATACAATGTAATGTAAAATACAAACGAAATATGAAATAAAACTAAGTATCTTATAGGTCTTCCTGCTCACAGAAGAGATCATGAGGGAACATGACGGATTCAGATGGAATTGGGGTTTCAAGTATTTACTTTACATTATTTTCATGCCACATTCTCGCAGAGGTCTACAGTAGGCTATGTAGTGTCCGCTGTAGGTAGTTCCACTATTAGGTTATTATTGTTATGAAAGCATCAAACTCTCAAAAACTAAACTAGATATGGAAAAATGTGTGGGTAGAATATCGTTGGACTCGATTAGGTAAACAAAAAGTTATTGGTGAAAATTTTTCATATCCTGAAAAAAAAAATTGTGTCTGGACTTAGCCTAAAAAAATTCGTCGTGACTTGTCGAACAGTTTCGTTTCGACGAATTTGAATAAGTCCGTAATATACATACAATGTAATGTAAAATACAAACGAAATATGAAATAAAACTAAGTATCTTATAGGTCTTCCTGCTCACAGAAGAGAACATGAGGGAACATGAGGGATTCAGATGGAATTGGGGTTTCAAGTATTTACTTTGCATTATGTTCATGCCACATTCTCGCAGAGGTCTACAGTAGGCTATGTAGTGTCCGCTGTAGGTAATTCCACTATTAGGTTATTACTATAAAACCATCAAAATCTCAAAAACTAAACTAGATATGGAAAAATGTGTAGGGGGAATAACGTTGGACTCGATTAGGTTAACAAAAAGTTGAGTGAAAATTTTTCATATCCCGAAAAAAAAAAATTGTGTCTGGACTTGGCCTAAAAAAATTCGTCGTGACTTGTCGAACAGTTTCGTTTCGACGAATTTGAATATGTCCGTATTATACACACAATATAATGTAAAATGCAAACGAAATAGCTTAGTATAATTTGAAAGGTCTTCCTGCTCTCAGAAGAGATCATAGGCATTTTGCTCATGAGGGATTCAGATGAAATTTGGGTTTCAAGTGAATCATTATGTTCATGCCACCTTCTCGCTGAGGTCTACAGTAGGCTATGTAGTGTCCGCTGTAGGTAGTTCCACTATTAGGTTACTATTATGAAAGTATCAAAATCTCAAAAACTAAATTAGATATGGAAAAATGTGTAGGGTGAATATCGTTGGACTCGATTAGGTAAACAAAAAGTTATAGGTGAAAATTTTTCATATCCCGAAAAAAAAACATTGTGTCTGGACTTAGCCTAAAAAAATTCGTCGTGACTTGTCGAACAGTTTCGTTTCGACGAATTTGAATAAGTCCGTATTATACATACAATGTAATGTAAAATACAAACGTAATATGAAATAAAACTAAGTATCTGATAGGTCTTCCTGCTCATAGAAGAGAAAATGAGGGAACATGAGGGATTCAGATGGAATGGGGGTTTCAAGTGAATCATTATGTTCGTGCCACGTGCTCGCAGAGGTCTACAGTAGGCTATGAGGTGTCCGCTGTAGGTAGTTTCACTATTAGGTAATTATTGTTATGAAAGCATCAAAATCTCAAAAACTAAAGTAGATATGGAAAAATGTGTAGAAAGAATATCGTTTGACTTGATTAGGTTAACAAAAAGTTATTGGTGAAAATTTTTCATATCCCGAAAAAAAAAATTGTGTCTTGACTTGGCTTAAAAAAATTCGTCGTTACTTGTCGAACAGTTTCGTTTCGACAAATTTGAATAAGTCCGTATTATACACACAATATAATGTAAAATACAAACGAAATAGCTTAGTATAATCTAAAAGGTCTTCCTGCTCTCGGAAGAGATCATAGGCATTTTGCTCATGAGGAATTCAGATGAAATTGGGCTTTCAAGTGAATCATTAGGTTCATGCCACGTTCTCGCGAAGGTCTACAGTAGGCTATGTAGTGTCCGCTGTAGGTAGTTCCACTATTAGGTTATCATTGTTATTAAAGCATCAAACTCTCAAAAACTAAACTAGATATGGAAAAATGTGTGGGTAGAATATCGTTGGACTCGATTAGGTAAACAAAAAGTTATTGGTGAAAATTTTTCATATCCTGAAAAAAGAAATTGTGTCTGGACTTAGCCTAAAAAAATTCGTCGTGACTTGTCGAACAGTTTCGTTTCGACGAATTTGAATAAGTCCGTAATATACATACAATGTAATGTAAAATACAAACGAAATATGAAATAAAACTAAGTATCTTATAGGTCTTCCTGCTCACAGAAGAGAACATGAGGGAACATGAGGGATTCAGATGGAATTGGGGTTTCAAGTATTTACTTTACATTATGTTCATGCCACATTCTCGCAGAGGTCTACAGTAGGCTATGTAGTGTCCGCTGTAGGTAGTTCCACTATTAGGTTATTACTATAAAACCATCAAAATCTCAAAAACTAAACTAGATATGGAAAAATGTGTAGGGGGAATAACGTTGGACTCGATTAGGTTAACAAAAATTTGAGTGAAAATTTTTCATATCCCGAAAAAAAAAATTGTGTCTGGACTTGGCCTAAAAAAATTCGTCGTGACTTGTCGGACTGTTTCGTTTCGACGAATTTGAATAAGTCCGTAATATACACACAATATAATGTAAAATACAAACGAAATATCTTAGTATAATTTGAAAGGTCTTCCTGCTCTCAGAAGAGATCATAGGCATTTTGTTCATGAGGGATTCAGATGAAATTGGGGTTTCAAGTGAATCATTATGTTCATGCCACCTTTTCGCAGAGGTCTACAGTAGGCTATGTAGTGTCCGCTGTAGGTAGTTCCACTATTAGGTTATTATTGTTATGAAAGCATCAAAATCTCAAAAATTAAACTAGATATGGAAAAATGTGTAGGAAAAATATTGTTTGACTCGATTAGGTAAACAAAAAGTTATTGGTGAAAATTTTTCATATCTCGAAAAAAAAATTGTGTCTGGACTTGGCCTAAAAAAATTCGTCGTCACTTACCGAACAGTTTCGTTTCGACGAATTTGAATAAGTCCGTTTTATACATACAAAGTAATGTAAAATACAAACGTAATATGAAATTAAACTAAGTTTCTGGTAGGTCTTCCTGCTCATAGAAGAGAACATGAGGGAACATGAGGGATTCAGATGGAATGGGGGTTTCAAGTGAATCATTATGTTCGTGCCACGTGCTCGCGGAGGTCTACAGTAGGCTATGTAGTGTCCGCTGTAGGTAGTTCCACTATTAGGTTATTATTGTTATGAAAGCATCAAAACCTCAAAAACAAAACTAGATATGGAAAAATGTGTAGGGAGAATATCGTTGGACTCGATTACCTAAACAAAAAGTTATTGGTGAAAATTTTTCATATCCTGAGAAAAAAAATTGTGTCTGGACTTAGCCTAAAAAAATTCGTCGTGACTTGTCGAACAGTTTCGTTTCGACGAATTTGAATAAGTCCGTAATATACATACAATGTAATGTAAAATACAAACGAAATATGAAATAAAACTAAGTATCTTATAGGTCTTCCTGCTCACAGAAGAGATCATGAGGGAACATGACGGATTCAGATGGAATTGGGGTTTCAAGTATTTACTTTACATTATTTTCATGCCACATTCTCGCAGAGGTCTACAGTAGGCTATGTAGTGTCCGCTGTAGGTAGTTCCACTATTAGGTTATTATTGTTATGAAAGCATCAAACTCTCAAAAACTAAACTAGATATGGAAAAATGTGTGGGTAGAATATCGTTGGACTCGATTAGGTAAACAAAAAGTTATTGGTGAAAATTTTTCATATCCTGAAAAAAAAAATTGTGTCTGGACTTAGCCTAAAAAAATTCGTCGTGACTTGTCGAACAGTTTCGTTTCGACGAATTTGAATAAGTCCGTAATATACATACAATGTAATGTAAAATACAAACGAAATATGAAATAAAACTAAGTATCTTATAGGTCTTCCTGCTCACAGAAGAGAACATGAGGGAACATGAGGGATTCAGATGGAATTGGGGTTTCAAGTATTTACTTTGCATTATGTTCATGCCACATTCTCGCAGAGGTCTACAGTAGGCTATGTAGTGTCCGCTGTAGGTAATTCCACTATTAGGTTATTACTATAAAACCATCAAAATCTCAAAAACTAAACTAGATATGGAAAAATGTGTAGGGGGAATAACGTTGGACTCGATTAGGTTAACAAAAAGTTGAGTGAAAATTTTTCATATCCCGAAAAAAAAAAATTGTGTCTGGACTTGGCCTAAAAAAATTCGTCGTGACTTGTCGAACAGTTTCGTTTCGACGAATTTGAATATGTCCGTATTATACACACAATATAATGTAAAATGCAAACGAAATAGCTTAGTATAATTTGAAAGGTCTTCCTGCTCTCAGAAGAGATCATAGGCATTTTGCTCATGAGGGATTCAGATGAAATTTGGGTTTCAAGTGAATCATTATGTTCATGCCACCTTCTCGCTGAGGTCTACAGTAGGCTATGTAGTGTCCGCTGTAGGTAGTTCCACTATTAGGTTACTATTATGAAAGTATCAAAATCTCAAAAACTAAATTAGATATGGAAAAATGTGTAGGGTGAATATCGTTGGACTCGATTAGGTAAACAAAAAGTTATAGGTGAAAATTTTTCATATCCCGAAAAAAAAACATTGTGTCTGGACTTAGCCTAAAAAAATTCGTCGTGACTTGTCGAACAGTTTCGTTTCGACGAATTTGAATAAGTCCGTATTATACATACAATGTAATGTAAAATACAAACGTAATATGAAATAAAACTAAGTATCTGATAGGTCTTCCTGCTCATAGAAGAGAAAATGAGGGAACATGAGGGATTCAGATGGAATGGGGGTTTCAAGTGAATCATTATGTTCGTGCCACGTGCTCGCAGAGGTCTACAGTAGGCTATGAGGTGTCCGCTGTAGGTAGTTTCACTATTAGGTAATTATTGTTATGAAAGCATCAAAATCTCAAAAACTAAAGTAGATATGGAAAAATGTGTAGAAAGAATATCGTTTGACTTGATTAGGTTAACAAAAAGTTATTGGTGAAAATTTTTCATATCCCGAAAAAAAAAATTGTGTCTTGACTTGGCTTAAAAAAATTCGTCGTTACTTGTCGAACAGTTTCGTTTCGACAAATTTGAATAAGTCCGTATTATACACACAATATAATGTAAAATACAAACGAAATAGCTTAGTATAATCTAAAAGGTCTTCCTGCTCTCGGAAGAGATCATAGGCATTTTGCTCATGAGGAATTCAGATGAAATTGGGCTTTCAAGTGAATCATTAGGTTCATGCCACGTTCTCGCGAAGGTCTACAGTAGGCTATGTAGTGTCCGCTGTAGGTAGTTCCACTATTAGGTTATCATTGTTATTAAAGCATCAAACTCTCAAAAACTAAACTAGATATGGAAAAATGTGTGGGTAGAATATCGTTGGACTCGATTAGGTAAACAAAAAGTTATTGGTGAAAATTTTTCATATCCTGAAAAAAGAAATTGTGTCTGGACTTAGCCTAAAAAAATTCGTCGTGACTTGTCGAACAGTTTCGTTTCGACGAATTTGAATAAGTCCGTAATATACATACAATGTAATGTAAAATACAAACGAAATATGAAATAAAACTAAGTATCTTATAGGTCTTCCTGCTCACAGAAGAGAACATGAGGGAACATGAGGGATTCAGATGGAATTGGGGTTTCAAGTATTTACTTTACATTATGTTCATGCCACATTCTCGCAGAGGTCTACAGTAGGCTATGTAGTGTCCGCTGTAGGTAGTTCCACTATTAGGTTATTACTATAAAACCATCAAAATCTCAAAAACTAAACTAGATATGGAAAAATGTGTAGGGGGAATAACGTTGGACTCGATTAGGTTAACAAAAATTTGAGTGAAAATTTTTCATATCCCGAAAAAAAAAATTGTGTCTGGACTTGGCCTAAAAAAATTCGTCGTGACTTGTCGGACTGTTTCGTTTCGACGAATTTGAATAAGTCCGTAATATACACACAATATAATGTAAAATACAAACGAAATATCTTAGTATAATTTGAAAGGTCTTCCTGCTCTCAGAAGAGATCATAGGCATTTTGTTCATGAGGGATTCAGATGAAATTGGGGTTTCAAGTGAATCATTATGTTCATGCCACCTTTTCGCAGAGGTCTACAGTAGGCTATGTAGTGTCCGCTGTAGGTAGTTCCACTATTAGGTTATTATTGTTATGAAAGCATCAAAATCTCAAAAATTAAACTAGATATGGAAAAATGTGTAGGAAAAATATTGTTTGACTCGATTAGGTAAACAAAAAGTTATTGGTGAAAATTTTTCATATCTCGAAAAAAAAATTGTGTCTGGACTTGGCCTAAAAAAATTCGTCGTCACTTACCGAACAGTTTCGTTTCGACGAATTTGAATAAGTCCGTTTTATACATACAAAGTAATGTAAAATACAAACGTAATATGAAATTAAACTAAGTTTCTGGTAGGTCTTCCTGCTCATAGAAGAGAACATGAGGGAACATGAGGGATTCAGATGGAATGGGGGTTTCAAGTGAATCATTATGTTCGTGCCACGTGCTCGCGGAGGTCTACAGTAGGCTATGTAGTGTCCGCTGTAGGTAGTTCCACTATTAGGTTATTATTGTTATGAAAGCATCAAAACCTCAAAAACAAAACTAGATATGGAAAAATGTGTAGGGAGAATATCGTTGGACTCGATTACCTAAACAAAAAGTTATTGGTGAAAATTTTTCATATCCCGAAAAAAAAAAATTGTGTCAGGACTTGGCCTAAAAAAATTCGTCGTGACTTGTCGAACAGTTTCGTTTCGACGAATTTGAATAAGTCCGTATTATACATACAAAGTAATGTGAAATACAAACGAAATATGAAATAAAACTAAGTATCTGATAGGTCTTCATGCTCATAGAAGAGAACATGAAGGAACATGAGGGATTCAGATGGGATTGGGGTTTCAAGTGAATCATTATGTTCATGCCACGTTTTCGCAGAGGTCTACAGTAGGCTATGTAGTGTCCGCTGTAGGTAGTTCCACTATTATGTAATTATTGTTATAATAGCAACACAATCTCAAAAACTAAAATAGATATGGAAAAATGTGTAGGGAGAATATCATTGAACTTGATCAGTCAACAAAATTTATTGGTGAAAAATTTTCATATCTCGAAAAAAAAAAATTGTGTCTGGACTTGGCCTAAAAAAATTCGTCGTGACGTGGCGAATATTTTCCATTAGACGAAATTGAATAAGTCCGTATTATACACACAATTTAATGAAAAATAGATACAAAATTTGAGATAAAGCTTAGTATAATCTAAAACGTCTTCCTGCCCATAGAAGAGATCATAGGCAGTTTGCTCCTGAGGGATTTAGATGAAATTAGGGTTACGAGTGAATCATTATATTCATGCTACGCGCTCGCGTATGTGTACAGTAGGCTATGTAGTGTCCGCTATCTACATTGGCCGCAGTGGAGAGCCTGATGTATGGGCTCACTCACATTTAAACCTAAACCTAACCTAGTATAATCTAAAAGGTCTCCCTGCACATAGAAGAGATCATAGGCAGATTGCTCCCGAGGGATTCAGATGGAATAAGGTTAACAAGTGAATCATTATATTCATGCCAGGCGCTCGCGGATGTGTACAGTAGGCTATGTAGTGTCCGCTAGGTAGTTCCACAATTAAGTAATTATTGTTATGAAAGCATCAAAATCTCAAAATCTCAAAAACTCAACTAGATATGGAAAAATGTGTAGGGAGAATATTATTGAGCTCAATCAGGTCAACAAAAAGTTTTTCATATTTCGAAAACGAAAATTGTTTCTTGACTTGGCCTAAAAAAATTTGTCGTGACTTGGCGAATATTTTCGTTTCGACGATTTTGAATGAGTCCGTGTTATACAAGCAATATAATGTAAAATACAAACGAATTATGAAATGAAACTAAGTATCTGATGGGTCTTCCTGCTCATGGAAGAGAACATGAGAGAACATGAGAGATTCAGACGGAATTGGGGTTTCAAGTGAATCATTATATTCATGCCACGTGCTCGCGGATGTGTACAGTAGGCTAGTAGTGACCGCTAGGTAGTTCCACTAAGATGTAATTATTTTCATGAAAGCACCAAAATCTCAAACACCAAACTAGATATGGAAAAATGTGTGAAAAGAATATCATTGAACTCGATCAGGTCAACAAAAAGTTATTGGTAAAAAATTTTCATATCTCGAAAAAAAAAAAAATATAGGTCTTCCTGCTCATAGAAGAGAACATAAGGGAACATGAGAGATTCAGATGGAATTGGGGTTTCAAGTGAATCATTATATTCATGTCACGTTCTCGCAGAGGTCTAGAGTAGGCTTGTAGTGTCCGCTGTAGGTAGGTCCACTATTAAGTAATTAGTGTTATGAAAGCATCAAAATCTCAAAAACTAAACTAGAAACTAGATATGAAAAAATGTGTATGGAGTATATCGTTGGACTCGATCAGGTCAACAAAAAGTTATGAGTGAAAATTTTTCATATCTCGAAAAAAAAAAAAATTTTCTGACTTGGCCTAAAAAATTTTTTCGTGATTTGACGAATAGTTTCGTTTCGACGAATTTGAATAAGTCCGTATTATACATACAATATAATGTAAAATATAAACGAAATATGAAAGCTTAGTATAATCTAAAAGGTCATTCTGCTCTTAGGCATTTTGCTCCTGAGGGATTTAGATGAAATTCGGGTACAAGTGAATCATTATATTCATGCAACGCGCTCGCGGATGTGTACAGTAGGCTATGTAGTGTAGTATAGGTATGTAGTGTACTTTTTATGAAGTTTCATAAATAGATGAATACCCCTATAATGGCTTGCCTATCAGAATGTTGTCCAGACTATATACAATGAGTTTAAAAAATTTGCACCATAGGGAAACATTTTTTATTATCGATTTATCAGAAAATTTTATCCTTCATAAAAATAGGTGCATTGCGGAATACTCGTATTCGAGTTATCAAAATTCTAAATTTTCAAACGGTGTACAGGAGGAAACAAAAAATTGTATTTTGATACCCTGGCTGTGGTTTCAAATTTGAATATTATTTTCAATTCTGAACGGTTTTTTGAATGAACTGTTTTATAGTGTCAAAAATAAGGGTTTTTAATAAAATCTAAGTTTCATATATCCAGGACAAAATATTTTTTTTATAAGAACAATTTTTTTGTTATTTTCCAATTGAATATTCTGTTTACGTAAAGAATTATTATGTCAACCTTAACATAGTGATTGGTTGAAAGAATAAATCATATTTTGTCAGGAAAATACAATATCTGTCGTTATAATCTCAGTTTAATTGTTGGAATGACTTAGTTAAGGATTCAATAGACAAATGATGTGTATCTGGTTACATAAATTTCAGTTATAAATTCAGTTGAAGTATTTGGATGACAAGATATATTTTCAAGATGATAAAATATCTATTCAATGTAATTGAACATAGTATTTGATCAATGCAGTAGTATTTCAATTCAATAAAATTTTTAACTTTCAATAACATCGAAAATGGGATATTGGACGCCTGTGGTGTCACTCAATGAGAACAAAAAGTATTTTACCCCTTCACCACACAAGTAATTTAATTCCTAGATGCGCATTTCGATAACAAAGTTACCTTCATCAGTAGGATTACTAAACAAGGATTACAATAACATATAAAATTGTGGAATTGATAAAATTGTTATGCGGATTTACCAAAAAACTTGTTTGTATCAATATAACCTCATCATTCTATTTACTCGTTTTTTTTTTCATCTAACATATTGTTTTATTGGAATTTTACTATTTTTAGTTGAAATTATAAAATCGATATTCTCAAACGTTTTTTCACACACTTTCACACTCATTTCCAACAGAAACAAGGAGATGGTAGATCACTGGAGAGTGAAGACTGCCATTTGTTCCTATTCTGGATCATTACAATTTACATCACTCAGACTGGCTATTTACTTACTCTGGTCCTACGGGATGGAACGGGTTCTAGATTGCGCCACCTTGCGTGAGGTAAAAGAAGCACTCCGGGTATGAAGATCATTCAGATATTTGCTTTGTATATTCAACATAGAGCATATAATGTTAAAACAACAAAATATGTGTTTCTGTTCAAATAAAAACTTTCATCATGCAAGTTAATGGAATTGTTGTATTTGTTGTTATTATTGTTAAATGAACGAAATGCATTTTATTGATCCAACACCAAGGATATTATTAAACCAAGATATTTTTTTTGTGTCAATTGTAAGTTTTGTTGGGCGAAACAAAATTTTGTTTATCTGTACTAAAACTACAATCGAAATGATTTGTTAATTTGAATAAGGTTCTTTTTCGAAATAAACGTTTATCTTGTTATTTTTGCAAAAATCATTCAAAACAACAAGAATTATTTGACCAAAAATTGATTGTTGGTACAACACATTTTTGTTACTGTGAATACAGTACTAACAGGAACATTCTAATTCTTATTTATATTAATATTCATATTCAAATATCCGGGAAGCATATAAGCAAAACGTACCACGTTTGAGTCAATGGAAGATTTCTAGCTCTCTGATTGGTTGTGACCAAACACAGATGCACTTTGCCATCCAGACTAAAACGTAGTGCACTTTGTCGCTCGGAAATTTATTCGAAAAAATTCCCTGTGGTGAACACGCAAGCTAGGTTAGCTTGCTCAGGTTATGTTTGTGTGTACGAAAGCGAAAAAATAATTCACGCATTTTGACTCACAAGCAAGGTTAGCTTGCTTAGGTTAGGTTTGTGTGTCAATTGCAAGCAAAAAACTCATTCACGCTAGTGCAAAATGCACCACCTTTCAGTCTGGATGGGCAAAATGCACCTGTTTTTGGTCACAACCAATCAGAGAGCCAGAATATCTGCCGCTGACTGAAACGTGGTACGTTCTGCTTATATGCGTCCGGGAAATACGTACTTCCTGGACTAGGCCGGAAAAGTGCTACTTTCTCAAAAAGTAGGTACTTCCCGGACGGGTGCCGAAAAAATATATTTCGAAATATTGCATTCTCATATAACTCGTTTCTAGTTTTAGATTTTTTTTATCATCAATTTATCGAGATAAAATGATATTTTATAATTGAGATCTGTAATTGCAAAAGGTATTGCAAAAAGTGGTTTGATGTTGAGATGAAACTCCAATGTATTCATTAGTAGCGGTTCCACTAAGTGCAGTGTATCAAGAACAGACAGTTTAAAAAAAATCCTTTTCTCACAATGTTTAAAATTTATGAAAATATGTTTTCACTGATTTTGTTTTCATCATTTGATGCCATTCATATTAAGTAATACTCATTTCAAACACGGTAATGAGTTCAATGGCACTTGTTGAATATTGAATTTTCGATATATGTCACGATCTTATTTGATTAACTATAAAATCATAGTCCGTAGTGAGTAGTGAGTGAACCCTAGAAATGCTATAGTGAAAGTGTGCTCGTGTTTTGAAATAACGGTCACGCCCAATTATACAATAAGAATGTACGTGCGGTATATTTGAGTTTTGCAAGATATTTCACCAAAATACCTTTCACTTTGTGCTATTTACTCCATTTATGGTTATGTACCTAGTGTCTCACTATTCTTGAGGTGTTGTTACATTTCTCGACATGATTATATCATCGATGATTTTTCATTAGTATCTCCCGAATTTGAATAAGTACGTACGTAATTATTGTCATATCGAAGGAGTAGGCAGATTGAAACCTTAGAGAGAGCCAGTGACGAGACTTGGGGAGTAGGCAGATTGAGACCCCGATGCACATAGGAGTATTCAAATGAAAAACCTGGCCAAAATTATTTCGTACAATGCGGTGCAATGTATCATGTGAAAATATATAAATAAACAATCACATACAGTTTTTCAACGTTTAATACAGGGTCACACATAAAGTTCGCCACATATTGAAGTTTTTTTTTATCAACAAATATAATGAAAATTTGACTTTGCAGTTAGTTTGTGCTTGAAAAATGAGTAGAAAATGACCTGTTTTGTTTTGTCACGTACTACTCTAAACCTGTCAAATTTTACATTTTTTTCAAAAATCCTCAAAAAATCAAGTTTTTTTGGAAATTTCCAAAAGTGCTAAATAAAAAAGTTGCTCAGTTTCCAATTTTATACTTTTGCTTCAAATTTGGACTGTCTACTGTCACATCGATTTTTTTCCAATTTTTTTAATTTTTCGAATCTTTCGCTTCATCGATTCGAACGAAACATGATTCAGAATAATTCATAATTTTAATAAATACGAGACTTCAATGTCATATTTTGCACAGAAAATGCCCACATTGGCCTGTTACCAGAAAAAAAGAATAAATAAACCTCCAGAAAGTTGCAAAGTTCATCTAGTTTTTTTCATTTCATTATCAAACTGATTCTTATTTTCGTAGTATGGACGTTAATATGTTTAGTAACGAATAAACGTATTTCTCTTCATATTTATTATACTCGTATTCCTTTTTTTAACAGATTAGTATCCCGTTATCTGCAGATGAGTTCGAAATATTTTGATGTATGTAGTTTTGGAGCAAATAATAATTTTTCGCAACATTTTTTGAATCAGTTTCATAAAGTTTATATTCTATATTTTCACCATTAGACGTGTAATAAATATTTATCCAAAATAACCCTAACAATATTCACAACAAAACATCGCAACATTCACATTGATTCATCTCAATAATCTTATAAAGAACCCGAATTCATGATTCAGTGTGCCGTCCTTTGTGTTCTATACAAATTAAATTCCTTTCATTCACAGACTTTGTGGTATTTTTAATAAATAGCGAATATGTGAATTATAACTGTACGAAAATTTGTCCACAAAACCAATAATTTAACATCATCCAAAATAGTCCGGTGGCAGGGAGGGGTTTCGTAGCCGATGAAGTGCAAAGATTTTCTTATGTATTTTGACCCGCTGAATCCGAATTCTGAAGGTGATAAGCCGTGAAAGCATCCGAAAAATTGTTATGGACGATTTTCCGAGGGAAATCAAAAAAAAATTTTTTTTTTCAAACACGAATGAATGATATTTTGCATAAAATTCTCTACAAAAATGGTATCTCTAAGTTTTTCTTCAAAAAGCACCGTTTTCGAGTAAAACGTGCTCGAAATTCGAAGATACACATAATGATATTTTTAGGATAACCTGGTTTCAAATTATTCATATATGTCTCGACTATGAATAACAAAAAAGATATTATTGAAAAAATCATTCGTGTGAATTTTCCAGCACTGAATTCCCCGATACTTTTACCTTGCATGGAACCGATTTTTTTTTATTCGCTAAGCTCACGTCGTGGACGAATTTCTTATAGTGTCAATCAAAACGGGTTCAGCATATATTTTGTCATAATCACAAAGCATTTCATTGGCGGAAATACGGAAAATTTTGCTCAAAAGTAAAACAATTTTCTGAGGAATATCGAAAACTCCATTTTTTCCAAAAACAATTGACGCTATGATATATTCCATGAAATTCTCTACGAGAAAGGTCACCACAATTTTTTCTTTAAAATGCACCGTTTTCGAGTAAAATATGCTCGAAAGTTAAAAAAATGCGATTTTTTCAATTTTAAGTGCTCTCATTCAGTCACATAATGATATTTTCAGGATCACCTTGTGCCAAATTATTTATATTTGTCTTGACTATGAATAACAAAAGAGATATTCCTGAAAAAATTAATGGTGTGGATTTCACGGCACTGAATTTCCCGATACTTATACCTTGCATGGAAGCGGCATTTTTTATTTGAAAAGCTCACGTGGACTAATTTCTTATAGTGTCAATTAAAACTGGTTCAGCACATATTTTGTTACGATTGCAAAGCATTTCAGTAGCGGGAAAACGGAAAATTTTATATATGAATATAATTGAGGGTTTTTCGGCTATGAATATTTCCTCAAAGAGTCAAAAGTCATGGTTGAAAGCAGCGTAAATGCTCATCGTCAATGTAGATAATACAACAGCTGATTTTTCTATCGAAATACCACGGTTGAATCAAATATCTTTCGATTTACAACTGCTCAGCTTTTCTTAGCAGCTTGAGCACCAGATAACCGCACTACTTCCATCTTCGATAATTGCCGGGAATGAACTGCATGATGGGGGATTTCCTCCACTGGATAAACCGTCAATCTTTACTCCTCCCCTTTTATTAGATGTTAAGTCTTGCACCCAACTCTTACAATATTATATGATAACATATGACTATATTATGTCATATTTAAGTTGGTATCACTTTTATGGTGGTTATATGTATTCAGTCACTCGCAATCTTTATGGAAAATATAAAACATCAAGCCAAGGGACTTTTGAAAAATAATTTCTGGAGCATACATTTTTCTTGTTGTTAAGTATTGTAGCTTCAAAATTATGAATATTTTTTTGTATTTTCAGTAGACATTCTGGAGCTTCAAAGTACTCTGCTGTGGACTTGGTTTGTTTAACATTATGATAAATATCGAGCATTTTGGTATGTTTAGCAGTATTACGCATAAACATTCCCTTCTCCTGTAAGGTATATTTCCTTTTAATGGGTTTTTCACCTGAACCTTATATAAGCGATGCGGAGGGCTAACTCTAATTGCGGAGCCAGAAAGTTCCTGTACTAGTTCCAGAAATTATTTTAAACTTGTTGAACCATAATACTGTATTCCTCATTTATAAACTGGTACCGATTTACCTACTGCTGAAATATTACTTGTTGAGGGACCCTGCACATTTAGTTGAACTACATTCATTGCTAATTTTGCATCAAACTCTATACAAGTAGCTTTTGCATGCTGTTTAAATTCTGTATCTGAAATTCTATCTTCAGAATCATTTGAAATTTTAAAACGTTTAACTCTCCCTGTAAGAGATGTCAACCTGGTTTATATAATTGTATACATAGGGTATGTTATTGGACCTCTGAAATTTAGTATAAGTGATTCTAAATCTGATAGAGTCATTAATGAATGTTTTCTCATCTTCTATTTGGAACTCTTTATCGTCCAAGTGAATCATGACGGTTTCCTGTCCAAATAATCAACTGAAAATTGTTCTTTTAGAAGTTATAGTGTTTCTAGGAGCTATCGCATCTCGAATACGCAGCTCATGATCTATTTCTTCTTCAGAAAGGTACGATCTACAATCTATTTTCTTTCCATTTTCAATTTTTTTATGGATAAATTCAATAAAAATTCTCAAAAATAACTATATCAACAACACAATGTAATACTCGAAGGGTACTAATAAAGGTAGAAAAATACTGTTATGATTATTTGTATTTCCGAACGTACCCCAAAACAATGAGTTTGCAACAGTGTCGACTGCCACAGAAGGTGACACATGACAGTCAGTATGTCGTCATGTAAGAGAAGCTCACTGTTCTCGTCAAGTTTTTTTGAATAAAAGTAATTTCAAATCAGTCTAGTCTTCCATGTATCATAAATATATAACATAATTTTGGCGACGATGGTCTAGTCATTCCTGCGTGCTCGAGTCTCAAGTCAAAGTGGTAAGTTGTGTCAAGTCCAAGTCTGATCTGGGAGATAACCTTTTCTCTCGCCACGTAAATAAGTAGCAAGTCAAAATGTCGTTAATCGGGACAATAGAAATGTTTAACCCCCGTGAGTCTGATGTGATGTCCTACGTCGAACGCCTTGAGCAACTGTTTATTTGCAATGAAGTCGAGGAAGGAAGTGTCACTTTTTTTAACGTTAATTGGAGGCGAAGCATATACGTCCTAACTCCAGATGCATTAAGCTCAAAGTCGTGTGCGGACCTAAAAAAGGCACTTATTGCCCGAAACGTTTGGTCTTACGCATTTTGGTCTCCTGAACAAAAAATCCGAATGGAATTTTCGGCGGTCTCAAGTAATTTCGGAGATATGGCCTATTTTTGGATTTTGACTGGCATTTTCTAGAGACGTTCCTACCGCGAAATAAACACTCAATAAGTCTCCTTCTTTTCACCAGCCCGATATACACATCCTGCTTTCTCCGTCCCACGCTTTTTTTTATTGGAAACGGAACTTAAAAAAAACATTTTTTTTTCTAATCATGTCAGGGACAATAAGCTAGCGAAGATGACAGATAGGTATTAGTGAATTCGAATTGTATGTATGGTTGTTAACAAATGTAACACTGAAATCAATTATTGTCAAATTCTCAGATTTATTAATAGCTGCGTTTTTTTGTGATTATGTGTGACAGCTCCAGATCCAATCGCATTAACCAGGGAAGATTGGATCTGTGTGCAGTTAGGTCGGGAAATAATAGAGGCGAGCAACGCCAGCCTATCGACGACGAGCGCAACAAGCACCTATTTTAATTTACGTTTAAGGTTAGGTTGGGTTGGGTAGGTTGGGCAGGTTAGGTTATTTTACCTTCTTTTGCCTTAAAAGATTGGATCTGTGTTCAGTTAGGTCGGTACGTTGTAAGTGCGAGCGTAGCGAGTCAAACCTAACCTGAAACGTAAATAAAAGAAGACGCTCGCTGCGCTCACCATTTCGACCTAACTGCACACAGATCCAAACTTTCAAGGCAAGAGAAGGGAAAACAACCTAACCTAGTCACCTAACCTTCGAATCATTGAAGAGCAGGCGTCTGATAATGATCCATTAGAATTAGGTCTTTTGGAAATTTTAGAAATTAGAGATTCAGGGTTAGAAATGAGAGTTTCTGGTGCCTATAAGTCAGTCATTCATGTAGAAGATTATCATAAATGTTTAGTCATTTCAATTTAGAATCAGTCAGTTTCAAGGTACAAGCTGTAATAGGTGAAGAAGTTTCTATTGTTGGTCAAATTTCAGTCAATGTAAGGTATCAGTCTAAAAATTATGTACGTACTGCCTCCTATAATTTCGCAAAGTAAAACTAAATTCGTACCATTACTTGGCAGAAATTGGTTGAAGGTTCTTAACCAAGAATAGAAACATGTTATATTTATTGATTAAAAGTTTGATTTTGTGGAGGAAATCCAGTTCTTGACATAATTTTTTGGGTTTATCACCTTCCACAATCTGAAAATGAAAAATTTTTTTAATCCAAAGAAATCTGTACAAGTGTAGAAGGGCAAATTAATTAATTTGCCCGATAAGTTACTGCGTTCACAAGACTGCTGTCTTGAAAGAAATTAATTTTTGTCAGTAACGTACCCTACACTGAATTTGCCTATATGAAAAAATGAGATCGAATTAACAAAGAATACTTCTCTTTTTTTGAAAACTGTTGACGTTTCGGAGGCTGTATCTGCCTCCGTTATCAAAACTTCTTAGAAAGACGCTGAGAAAACTGAATTTGAATTGCGATTTTGGTAATAAGACCGGTCTTATTACCAAAATCGCAATTCAAATTCAGTTTTCTCAGCGTCTTTCTAAGAAGTTTTGATAACGGAGGCAGATACAGCCTCCGAAACGTCAACAGTTTTCAAAAAAAGAGAAGTATTCTTTGTTAATTCGATCTCATTTTTTCAGATAGGCAAATTCAGTGTAGGGTACGTTACTGACAAAAATTAATTTCTTTCAAGACAGCAGTCTTGTGAACGCAGTAACTTATCGGGCAAATTAATTAATTTGCCCTTCTACACTTGTACAGATTTCTTTGGATTAAAAAAATTTTTCATTTTCAGATTGTGGAAGGTGATAAACCCAAAAAATTATGTCAAGAAATGTTATATTTGATACTGTCAAATTGAAATCTAGTAAAAATGATGTAAATGTTTTAGAATAGTCATATCAGGTTGAAAGTCCGTCTTGGAAGTCAAAAGTTAGTTCTCACTAGTTTTCAAAGAAGAAATGAATTGTTTCATAAAAGATTTCAAAGTGTAAATCAATCTCAAGGACAAAAGTCAACCAATTTTTCACAGGGCATATGAAATGCCATATAGTCTGAAACCATTGTAGTCCGGTGGAAGGGAGGGTTTTCGTAGCCGATGAAGCGCGACGGGATCACCCAAGTTATTCTTATGTATTTTGATCCGCTGAATCCGAATTTCGTGGTCGATAAACCGTGAAAGCACCCGGAAAGTTTTTATGGATGATTTTCCGAGGGGAATCAAAAAAATACATTAAAAAAAAAAATGATGCCATAATATTCTGTATAAAATTTTCTACAAAAAAGGTATTCACAAGTTTTACTTGAAAATGTACCGTTTTCCAGTAAAACGTGCTCGATTTTCTCAATTTTCAGTGCTCTCTCATTCAGCCACATAATAATGTTTTAAGGATCACCTTTTTCCAAATTATTTATATATGTCTCGACTATGAGTAACAGAAGAGACATTCTTAAAAAGTCATTCGTGTGGATTTACCGGCACTGAATTTCCCGATACTTTTACCTTGCACGGAGCTAGCATTTTATTATTCGCGAAGATCACGTAGTGGACGAATTTCTTATAGGGTCAATCAAAACGGGTTCAGCACATATTTTTTCATTATCACAAAGCATTTCAGTAGCGGAAAAACGGAAAATTTTGCTTAAAAATAAAAGAAATTTCCGAGGAAAATCAAAAAATTTATTTTTTCCAAGAACAAATGACGCTTTATTATACTCCATAAAATTTTCTACATAAAAGGTCTGTATATTTTTTCTTTAAAATGCACCGTTTTTGAATAAAACGTGCTCGAAATTCTAAAATATGCGATTTTCTCAATTTTCTCTCATTCAGTCACAATGATATTTTCAGGATCACCTTGTTTCAAATTATTCATATATGTCTCGACTATGAATAACAAAAGAGACATTCTTAAAAAAATCATTCGTGTGGATTCGTGTGAAAATATCATTGTGACTTAATGAGAGAGCACAGAAAATTGAGAAAAATGCATTTTTTCGAATTTCGAGCACGTTTTACTCGAAAGCGGTGCATTTTAAAGAAAAATTTGAATAGAATTTTATGGACTATATTGAAGAGTTATTTTTTTAAATGGATTTTTCGATTTTTCTCGGAAAATTCTTTTACTTTTATGCAAAATTTTCCGTTTTTCCGCTACTGAAATGATTTGTGATCATGAAAAAATATGTGCTGAACCCGTTTTGATTGACACTATAAGGAATTAGTCCACAGCGTGATCTTCGCGAATTAAAAAATACCGGTCCATGCAAGGTAAAAGTATCGGGAAGTTCAGTGTCGGAAAATCTACACGAATGACTTTTTCAAGAATGTCTCTTCTGTTATTCATAGTCGAGACGTATATCAATAATTTAGGAGAAGGTGATCCTGAAAATATTATCATGTGACTGAATGAAAGAGCACTGAAAATTGAGAAAATCGCATTATTTTCTAATTTCGAGCACGTTTTACTCGAAAACGGTGCATTTTCGAGAAAAACTTGTAGATACCTTTTTTGTGGAGAATTTTATACAGAATATCATGATAGTATCTGTTTTTGGAAAAAATGTATTTTTCGATTTCCCTAGGAAAATCGCCCATACAAATTTTCCGGGTGCTTTCATGGCTTATCACCCTCGAAATTCGGATTCAGCGATTCAAAATACATAAGAATAATTTGGGTGATCCTGTCGCGCTTCATCGGCTACGAAAACCCTCCCTGCCACCTGACTATTGGTTGAAAATGTTAAGATGGGAATTTTGAGTAAAGTAGGTCATAGTCAGTGGGCCAGTCCCATCATTGTAGTACCTAAAATAAATTCAGGCAGCATTAAAAAACTCTAAACAAAGTTATCGATACAGATCATTGTGTCTTGCCGATGCCTGAAGATATTTTTTCATGTTGAAAAGGGGAACATTCTCCATGAAAATTAAAAAATGAAAAATGTGAAACATTTGTAATACCAATCCTCCTGAAGAGCTTGGCAAAGCGAAATAGATTTTTGTCGACCAAAATGTATTGGGGATTAAATGCGAGAGAAGCGAACCTTGCTTCAATGAAATGAATGATTTCTGTGAGTGATATTTTTTTAATAACATTCTCTTTATCTGATTTATTTATTGATTTTTTCAAGGAAAAATTTTCACTTTCAGATTTTTTATTTCCTTTTTAGTTAGAGTCTTTTCACAATATCTATCAGATGTAGTTCAATGTCCAGCGTGGCTTGTGCCGGGGAAGTAGTTGTTTTCTGTTAGATATTACAAATAAATCACATTTTTTATTTTTTTATTTTCATGGAGAATGTTCCCCTTTTCAACATGAATACCTCCCAAGAGGTTATCTTGAACGATGGAAAATAGCGACTAAAGTTTGTCTTTCAGTCGCAGATGATTCCACAATAGTTTTTATGAATTTCCAGATCCAAATAGGTGAACTATCGAAAGATCATTTTACTATTAATACTCATCTAGGCTTGTTTAGATACAATCGTTTGACATATGGCATTAGCTTTGCGCCAGGGATTTTTCAGTCAGTCATGGAAACAATTCTTTTAGGAGTACCAAATGACAAATGTTATTTGAATGACATCTTGGTGTATGGTGCTACCCTACATTAATGTCATTAACACACTAGCTCGTCTACAAGAATTTAATGTAAAATTAAATGAGTATGAATTTTATAGAGAACAAGTGAAGTTACTTGGGCATATTATCGATGGTCAGAGTCTTCACCCTACCAATTGAAAAATCGAGTGCATAGAAAAAGCACCTTCTCCGCAAAACATTACCCAACTCAAATCATACTTAGGCCTCTTAAATTATTATGGTATATTTATTGATATGATATATGTAAAATTGAAACCACTTTATGATTTGTGTAAATCAAATGCTCCATTTGAGTGGTCTGAAGAATGTGAAAGAGTATTTCAACTCAGCAAAAAGTGGCTGACTTCAGACAAGATTCTCACTCATTATAACCCGAAATTGCCTATAATAATAATTATAGCATGTGACTCAAGTGGATATGGTTTTGGTGCTGTAATGAGTCAAGTGGACTCAAGCGGATATTGTGTTGGTGCTGTAATGAGTCATGTTATAGATGGTGTAGAAAAACCAATAATGTTTGCTTCTAGTACGTTAACTCGTACAGAACAAAATTTTTCAAATATAGAGAGTTTAAAAAAAATCCACAAATATATTTATGGTCGGAAATTTACCCTGCGTATAGATCACCAACCCTTGCAGTTTATTTTTAATCAAAACAAAGGTATCCTTGCAACGGCTGCAGTTCTCATAACTCGTTGGGCTGTAACACTATCCGCATATGATTATGAGATAGAATATAAAAAAGGAAGTCTTATAGCTAATGCTGATGGTCTTTCTAGATTGATAATACACTTTACAACCGAAATTGCCGATTCAATATATTCATTCACTTCAGTCGAAAATGTACCACTGAGTGCTGATGATATAGCAAAAGCATCTGAAAGATATTTAATCGTGACCAAACCTATATATTTAATTATTCACGATTGGCCAAGCCATATTACAGAACACAAACTCAAACATTACTTTCAGAAAAGGTATGAACTATCTGTACAAAATAATTGTTTGTTAGTTGGTAGTAAAGTGGTAAATCCAAAATCACTGCAGTCAGAAGTTCTCAAAATGTTTCACGAGCAGCATCTTGGTATTGTTCGGACAAAAATGTTATTGAGATCATATTGCTGGTGGCCTGGATTGAATGATGATGTTGAACAGTTCATTGGCTCACGTGATATCTGTCAAGTATGTCAGAATTTCTCGAATAAAAGTTCTCTCTTACTTTAGCCGAATGAACCTAACAATTTTTACAGGGTACACATAGATTTTTTTCATGTATACTCGCACACATTTTTAATTTTCGTAGATAGCAAAACAGAATGGATTGATGTTCGGCTTATGGAAAATGGCACCACAGCCAAAAAAACAATTCTAAAATTGAAAGAAGAATGTTCTATTTTTGGCCTGTCTGTTGAAATTGTGTCTGATAACGGACCCCTATTTAATTCATCAGAATTTAACTCGTTTTGTCAGGCAAATGGTATCAAACAAATTGAGTCACCGTCCTACCATCCACAAGCCAACGGTCTGCTGAGAGAGGAGTTCAAACAGTTGAAAAAAGTTTGGAAAAGTAAGTATTTTTTGAGAAGGAAAAATAAATAAATCTTTGAAATTAATTAGGGAAGGAATTGTTTTGTTTATTGGTATTTCCGAACGTACCCCAAAACAATAAGTTGGCAACAGTGTCGACTGCCCCAGAAGGTGACACATGACAGTCAGTATGTCGTCATGTAAGAGAATCACACTGTACATTAGTCTTTCATGTATTATGAATACATAACACATACAGCATACACTAACACCGATAAATTCCAGAATACACCAATATGAACATGAAACTCATGAAACTACCAAATACTGAGCATTACTAATAAAATCACTGTGTACGAACTTTTCAAAATATGACATACATACAGTATTTATATTTTATTTGCAAGTCCGAAGTCTTCCACAATGCAGTAATTCAATTTCTTTGAATTTTTCGGGCCACACGTTGGCAGTCGCCCAATTTATATAAGGTTATATTCCCGTTCGAATGTGTTTCCACCTAAACCCTATATGAACGATGCGGAGAGCAAACTCTTATTGCGGAGGCAAAGGTCGTGTTACGATTGTTGGTAAATGAACCCAAAGATATTCATAGAAATTCAATTTATGGCAGCGAGAACGAAATAGCTCAATTTATACGCCATCTACAGAAATTCTGATAAAGTATTTCATTTTCAAAGCCAGTCTCTGTAGAAAGTCTTTAACACACTGAAACAGAAAATACTCCAGACACTATTACTATTACATTAAATTGCTAAAAAATAGTATTTTATTAAATAAATGTTGTTAAGTCAAGTTCTGCTTGACGATATCTTGAAAAATCTATAAATACTGATTGTAATCAAGTAGTGTAAAAAAATATCATTTAATAAATTTAACGTTTGTTCAACCAAGTTCGGGGCTTGATGAGATCTTGAAAAGTCTATTAATAATTATTGTAATCAGGTTGTGTGAAGAAAATTTGGTACAGGGTGTATCTTAAATGATGTCATTAATTTTGGGAGGTAATTCCTAATCATATTTTGTGAAGAAAAGTTCACAAAAACGTGTGTCCTAACTTGCTTCGTCTCTATAGAAAGTCTTTATTACACTGAAACAGAAAATACTCCAGACACTATTGCTATTGCATTAAGAATGATCCACACCTGCACCGGAGTTCTGAAAATGCATTAACCTCCAAATTTTGCGGGAGTCTGTAGGCGTGTCCCAATATATGCGAGAGGGATGATCATTGACTAACTATTCGAATGGCATCTTCCAATTCCCTGACGATATTCACAACGCAAAAGGAAGAGCACGTCGTAGAGCAATATTCGCCTTATTGTTGCATTTCACATGATGGCACATCATAGACGGGGATCCGGGTTTTATGTTATTGCTGCAAATACCTAGGGAATCGTAGATAAATACATGCTCAATTGCATGGAAATTGTATCGTCTTGGCAGTCGAGAAGTAGGTAGGTAGGTATATAAGATATTTTTTGGCCCAAGACAAAAAAATTTGAATGTATTTATTTATGTAAAATATGCTCTCGAATGTATTTTACAAAGATTTAATACGCAGGCATAATTTTTTCAATATTTTTTAATTATTCTAACGAATGTGCGCGAAATGCTACTTTGGTGATCGAGAACTGATTTTTTTAATGAGGCTTGCAAAAAAATAGTCGAGATCATCAAAGTATTTCGCGAACGAGATGCAAACAATATTTTTTTTACCAACGTCAAAGAATATTGTTTTAAAATATTAATATGCTTAAGTAGCTTAATTTAAAAAAATAAAATAGGTAGTTTAAATTTTGTCACGATTTGAAAAGTATTTAAAAACCTTAATTATTGTTAAACATTAAGAAATAAATGATTTCTTGGATTTTTGCTTGATTGAAGACCATAAAGGTTAAAATATAAAAATCCCATATAGTTTACACGTAGTGTGCGAAATATATATTTCGCATACTACTTCGCGCACGGTGTCATGGTAACGAATGAAAATAAAAAAGGGTCACTTTGCATATCGTTACCAATGCGCCAACCTTGTAATTTTTTGACGTTTGTAGAAAAAAGTATATATGAACTATCATTCAATCATTCAACAAAATAGAATTTCAAAGAATAATTCCGATCCGGTCAAAAGTTAACAGGGGTGGGGTTACTCAATAAGAGTTCTAATATTATGTACCGTCATTTTGTTTTGGATGAATATTTTTGTTTGAAATTTTGCTGTCGTATAGATAATTGAAAGACGTGTCGAAAGAGGTATCACTGGATCCACTATGCTATTTTAAAAAATCTTCTAAAATGGCGGCCACGTGCCATTTTAAAAGATAGATTATTTTTTGTGGTGTCAAAAAGTAGCTTATGAACAACCTTTTTTAATTTGTTCAAAAGTTAACAGAGGAGGGGGGTTACTTATACATGTAATATAAAACTTAATGAAATTCCGAGTTTCGAAAAAATGTCAATATTATTAAAATACACTTCGAATGTAACATGAGCTGTATGTTTTACTGTCGTGGTGGATTGCGGATTTCCAATTTCCTCGGGTATCTAGGATCTATCAGTTCGGGCAATAGGCAATTCTTGTAAAAAATCTCTAACTTCGGTTTCATATCAACCGCCCAAAATAAATCGTCTCGAACAATCTAAAAAAAAATGACTATCAATTTCGTTATATTATGGAATATAAAACCGAATTCATTCACAACATGTCCAGCCTAAAATTCCAATATTTATAATCAGAACAAAATTACTTGATTAATGGGGACGAATTAATTCTTGTTGAAGGCAGACAAAATATGAATGAATGAATACTAATTTTTTCGCATGAATGATGGTTTTCCGGGTTTTTAGACCGATGTTAATTTTGAGATATTCTCGACGTTTCGCCAACACGAGTGGTTCGCATTTTCAACGGATCAGTGAGAATATCTCAAAATAAACGTCGGCCTAAAAACCCGGAAAACCATCATTCATTCAACGATTGCCGTGAAAGACTTTCACAACCAATTTTTTCGTTTAGGTATCACATATTGTGTGAAGATGTCCCACCTTTTCAACTAACATTCCCAATGGAGTCCAAAATACAAAATAACACAATGTACGCTTAGTTATGTGTAGCTGCCCTTGTACTTGATAGTAATAATTATGATTTCGTTTCAGCTGCATGTGTAGATTCTCATTTAGAGAACAGAAATTTATAATTTTTTGGTCAATTGCTTCCTTGGGGTTCATTTTTGAGGCAGTTTTGGGACACTTCACCTCAACAATGGCGTCATCTCCTATTAACCCATCAGGACTGGCTCGTCAAGGGTAGGATCGTCAAGGTTCAACCTGTGACACAAAAAAAATATGTTTATAAAACTGTAATTAAAAATGATGTTTTTTATTCATTGACATATAAACTAAAAGTACTTTTAACACTAGTGTTAATAGTAAAATGACAGATGAGATGATGGATACTCAGTGATACAGATCTATCTAATAGAAACACTTCAAACAGATATTATAATCAGGATACCTACTCAAGAGGAATCATTTATAAAAGTTCACACATGTATTTGGCCGTTTGTGCAATTGGTAATACTAATTCCTTTTGAAGTTACAAACGAAGTACAGTCGAACTGTAGAAGGTCATTCATCACTGACAAATAATGACATTCACAAATAAAGTGCGTTGGGGTTATTATAGTTGGAGCCTCTGCCTGTTCGAATCCTCATGATCTTTTAATTTTTTAAAATTGATTTTAGTTTGCTTGTGGAGTTGATTCACTCGTTAACGCTCGTTTCGCAATATTCCCCAATCACAGAATAAAATGCCGCTTTAACACTTGTATCATAAATAACTATTTTTAATTAAGTATGTTATTAGAATATTACCCTAACATCAAAATCATTCTCCAGTTGTCTGATTGCAAATGGCTCATGTTCTGTTCCGTACTTGGTGTTTGCGTTTCCTCCAAAGATGGAATAAAGTAAGTTTTTTACCTTATTGGCACAAGATGTTGTTTTTCGCATCTTACAAATGTCACCAAAATGTGAAGCTGTTAAGCGAATACTTCTCTCTTGTTGCCATAAAGGATTGCCAGATTGACCTCTTCTACTAAGTTCAATGAGTTTTATCTCTTCGGGAGTTTTTTTCAAAGAATTCAGAAAATCTTCTTTCTTCCGCTCGAACTGATCAGTAGATAAATCAGGATCAGGGATAGCGTCTGGGCCATAATCCTTATCCGGCAGAGCATATTTCTTACTAGATTTTGGTGGAAGGTCTTTATTCTTGCGTCTTATCATTTTCCGAAGTTCACGTCTCCTTTTCATCTTTTCTACAAATCTTTTAGTATAAAATGGAACTTTGCTTTTTCCAACAACATTATAATATTCCCCAGCAGAGTTGAACGATATGACAGCAGCTTTACAACGTGTCGCATAGGATCTTTTACGGGAATAGTTTATTCTTTTACCTCCAACAAACTTGCAAATGATGCTGTTGTATTGTTCGGCGATATTGGTGTCCTGGTCTGCTAACAAGCTAGCTGCATTGAAAACCAAGCGGTTGATGCACACTTCAATATCGTCCAATAGACCACATGTTCTCATGCTGGGGATATGATCAACTTCACCTAACTTTGGAGAACACTTGAAATATGCTATCTCCTGACATTTTTCATGCTGTCCGAATACATGTGATGGAACATTCTTGAGGTCTTTGCATAAGTTTTCAATTTTTTGGACCAACGAACTTTTTTCTCTAATCCTGGACATCGTAGCAGATTTTATTGAGGTGCGTAGTCTACGGGCACTGCTTTCGACTAGTTTTCTTAGGCCTGGAGGTACTGGCAAATTTTTTGAATTACTTCGCTTTCTAGCTGCATGTAAATTGAACTTTGTTTATTATCTTCATTTCATTTCAAGAATAAAAATAAAGTAGAAAACTATATCATATAATCAGATACCTACCACAAATTTCTCGGATCTTCTTTGAAAAATTCCTCATCATGTGATTACGACACTCAATTGTTTGTATAAGAAGAGTTCCATAAGGTCAAGCTTCAAGAAGTTTTTGATGAACACTGCTATCACCATCTCCAATTAGCTTGTGGAATATCAAACCATGCACGTCAATGCTTCGTTTGAAACCCTCAACTATGATATCGGATTCCATACTGGTTGATGATTCACTCCAATTTTTGTAGCATTTGTGCTCAGGTAAAGCAATATCTTTATTTACCGCGGAACGCGAGCACACGGCACAGAACTTATTTCTGACGCCAAGGAATACAATTTTTCTCGTTCTAGCTCCAATTATACAGGCCTATGGAAAAAGAGCCTAATTATAATTATACATATACATACAAATAATAATAATACAAATGAAGTAATTGTGGGGGTGCAGCTATATTGGGAGGGTATCAAATAAAATCTCTTACTTTCGAGTAAGCTTCCGGAATGGTTTTATTCCTTCTTTAGTATCTCTAAAATGGAATTAACAATAATTTTTGAACGGATTAAGACATTAATAATTACTTGGAGTTTTCAGTTGATACCCTCCCAATATAGCTGCATCCCCACAATTATTTCATATATGTATTAGACCGTCAGCCAGTGACAGATTTAGGTGCCCCATTTTCGCATACAAGCCTCAAATAGGGTTGAAAAGTATATCGATTTGGAGTAAAATGAAGATATTTTTACAAGTGGCTCCTGGGGATAACATATCGAAAATTGATATTTTTTTTTTGTTTTCCTCGTGTTTCCTAAATACGGTACGAAACTACAGGAGGTGATTCGTTAGGTCGTTTCAAGAAAAAAAGTTCCTATGAACATATGTCCGGAGTTGCTTCTTTTCTGAGATACAGGGTGTTGAATTTTTTTTTTTAAAACGACCTATCGAATCACTCCCTGTAGTTTCGTACCGTAGTTAGGAAACACGAGGGAAACAACAATAAAATCAATTTTCGATATGTTATCCCCAGGAGCCACTCGTAAAAATATCTTCATTTTACTCCAAATCGATATACTTTTCAACCCTATTTGAGGCTTGTATGCGAAAATGGGGCACCTAAATCTGTCACTGGCTGACGGTCTATATGTTTAGTTCAACTACGAATATATCAAATATACATGATGCTTTATATTCGGTGCACGCAGCAACTGGCTACCTACCACTCCTGAAGATGCATTATAATTCACAGAGTATGATCTTTTGCTCCAAGCCCCATCAGCTACAACGGTAATCATTGGTATACCGCTTCCATCGACCTCTCCTAACTCCTGAGCTATTCGAGCCTCTTCTTGGCCTGCTTCCTCCATGACCTTCCAAGAAGTCTCTTCAATGATATCAGCCACATTTTCGTGGTGTTGCTGATACGTAGAATTACTCATGAAAGGTACATTCAAAACAGAGAGCATTTCGTTCACTGTAGAGTAGCCACTTCCGGTTGAAACTGTGGCCAACGCCAAAACGCTATTTATGTCCATTTCTACGACGGTTTCTTCTATAAGTTTAATGGTTTTTTCGATATTGCACATTCTGCATACCAATATAATTTTGGTTTTCAAACCCATTCTATATTCATTAATTGGATACATATCACTGAATGTACAATCGAATGGTGGGTGCTTGGATATTTCTGCTAACTGCTTCAATAAATATCCGATATCTACCAAACGCCGCCCCTGAAGAGATATGCCAGTATAGAGGTTACTGAAAAAAAAAAAATAACATGTAGGTTCATACAAGAGATATCAGAACGAATAAATTTCTACCTCTGAAAAATATTGTCAGCCGTTTCCACATTTTGAACGGGTGAAGACACAGCAGGGACATCTTTGCTACACATTGGATGAACATCATCACTGAAATTGTCACTGAAAAATAAATGTTCGATTTATCTTCTGGTTCGTATGCTAACGTATCCTCAAAAAAGTACTACTAGGTATGTTTCGTGAAATAATAATGGATTACCTTTTCGAAACGTGAACAGATGCAGTTGGAAAAGTGGAAATGTACTCTTCGCTGTCGGCAGTGACTGACTTTGTCCTAAAGAAAACGAAATAATTATTTGGCTACGACCTCCTAGAAAATATACTAGGAGGTAATCATTTTTTGCAAATAACACTCAATTAATCGATGTGTTTCGAATATCACACACTCGATGAGGCCAAGACAAATACAAAAATATGTGAAATTGTTAGACAGACATTTGATCAAATGAAAAAAAAAAAGTAACGCAATACAAAGGCTATCAATTGGAAAGTTTAATATTTTCAAAATAAATATTATCATTATAATTTTTTCCCGTAAGGAATATCCCAGCCAGGTCCGTTCAGTTATACCTATGAAAAAACAATGATTTCAGAGCATATGTTTGTCGAAAATATTATGTACTAAGTAGGTACTTATTACAATGCCAAACAATACTCTGGGAATACCTGAAAAACATCGAGATATAAATTGTTCCCCGAAAATTCTATTAACGAATGAAATTTAATGAAATAATTAATAATTACAAATTAAAAGGAAATATGCCCTTAAACAAAAATAATGGCATTATTAAGGGTTACCGGATTTTCCCAAAATTCTAAATCCCAACTTCAATTATACGTATTTTTTTGTGTTTGGTCGACAAAGAAATTAATAATGAACTTTTGAATATGCTAATCTAAAATTAGGGATATCCGAAAATGTCATAAAATCAATTCATAAATCATCTATGAATGAAACATGTGACAACCTGTATACCAATACCAACAAACCAACGATCTAGAGGTATACATTTGATACGTGTTAAGAAATGGGTATATACTTTTTGCTTTTATACATGTATCATTGAGTTACGAAGAAACGTTATTATTAATATTCGATAATTTCATCATAATTCGCTGTATATATAAAAGACAGAATGACGCGATTTTTTCTTCTTCTATGAATATAGAACCGGACATCAATACTAGTTTTGTCATGCAAAAGAAACATTGCATGCAAAATTGAATTCCAATGAATTTGCCCTAACCATAGTTGTTCACTATGTAACCATAGAGAACATTGAATCATAAAGATGTTCAAAAACTTGTATTCACTTAGGGGCAACTCCCATTTTCCGTGATTTGAAAACAATTTATTGTAGATAGTTTTTTTTTGGGTGGAAAATTCGAGAATTAAAAAATCACCCCTCCGAAGAGTATTTTGCATGAAAGAGTAGAATAGTTCCAGGCGGGCATGGAATTCTCTTAACAAAATATAATTCATACACAACTCACCTTTTCAGTGATGCCTCTTTCAGAGCATTCCTACGGCTATGTCTTCTTTCACTTGGATACAAATATTTTCTCTCCTCAGCACCCTTCATTTGTTTTAATTTTCCCATGGTTTAAAATCACACAATAGCACTCAATTCGAACTAGACCGAACCAACAATAAACAAACATTCATACCGAAAGCGAATTTATACGAGAACAGGTAAGTATTTCAGGTCATAAGAAGTTCCTCAATATCATCAAATACCTAAATATACACCAGTAGGTAGAACCGAACCATAATCACTCATTCATATAATGAGCTATTGCTACAAATACCTGAAAAAGCATTAAAATAAAATATGCCCTAATAATAAGCCGCACGCCCTTGGATTATTTGCCGTGGCGATTGCAAACTGCAATGCATCCATCTCTATGGGAAAGGGTCTGTTAGGGGGCGACACTAATCGGGTGCCTTATAATGCATTTTTGACTTTCGCTCTCATTGGTTTAGTTTTCAATATTTCGAAATTAAAACGATATCAGTGTCCTTTATTCAAATGTACAATTCCGGGAAACTCAATGATCATTATACTGGAACATATGAATATTGTTATTAATTCCGAAATTCAAATTAAAAAAAAAAAATAATGAGTTTCCCGGAAAACACATTTTTTTCTGAAACGGTCAGTGAAAATTGCAACTAAATTGGTTAACTAATGTGGATACTAGAGCGAAAGTCGTTTCAAGTGGGTATGGACCCCTCTTAAATTGCTGAAAAATAGTATTTTATTAAATGAATGTTGTTAAGTCAAGTTCAGGGCTTGACGATATCTTGAAGAATCTGTAAATACTGATTGTAATCAAGTAGTGTAAAAAAATATTATTTAATAAATTTAACGTTTGTTAAACCAAGTTGAGGGCTTGATGAGATCTTGAAAAGTATATCAATAATAATTGTTATCAGGTTGTGTGAAGAAAACGCCACTGGAATTGAAATTCAAAATTTAATTTCAGTGAAAAGAATTTTGAGTAATTCGTGAGAAACAAGATTTTTATTAAACTTTTGACACTCTGTTACTCGGAAACGAAGCAAGTTAGGATATACATTTACATAAACTTTATTTCATAAATTGTGACAAGGAATCAACCACCTGAAATTAATGACATCATTTAGGATACACTCTGTATTGGGTTAATGCATTTAAACCTTACATACAATGAGTTTGTAAAGTTCTTTAAACTTTACGGGTCACTTTGACACCCGGGTCCAGGTTCCGGAATGCCTCTGGCGCCACCTCTGTTTAACGTGGGAAGGCCACTTGCTCCGGGCAGCTTCAGTCAAGAAGGTAATACTCCAGGGGTCGTTATGGTATCGACCTAATTGCTGTTGGCCAGAAAGGCAGGCTTTAATTGCCCTTGCTGGGTTCAAATCCTGGGTACCCGCCGCTTTCAGATGTCAGTTAAATAGTGTAATAAGTATTCTCAAAATGAGGAAATAGTCAATCTGAATAATTGAATAACATGCCAATGGAAATTACAACTTTCATTTATTTCAATTACTGCTGGGTTAAAGGCTGTGTTAAAGCTTGGATCAAAGCGGGGGTTGTAGCTCGGCTTAAATTCGGGTTAAAGCTCCGTTAAAGTT
Organism: Chrysolina haemoptera; assembly: GCA_958298965.1. NCBI lineage: Eukaryota > Metazoa > Arthropoda > Insecta > Coleoptera > Chrysomelidae > Chrysolina > Chrysolina haemoptera. The sequence continues at coordinate 17,318,455 of OY282603.1, read as the reverse complement.
CTACTAAAGCTCGGGTCGAAGCTCGTATTAAAGCTCTACTAGCATACAAGCACATTTTCGATTTACCTTCAGGCACGAGATATTCAGAAATAAGTAGATAGCTTGGGGATTCGGACTGAAGCTGCTGCAATAAGTTCAACTTGCATATGATACCCGGGCTGGCTCGACTGGCAAGAAAGACTAGACGGGTTAGAATTACTCTCTGCCGTCGATCCATTAGTTTTATATGTTCGAGCTGACGTCATACCTCCCATCGACTGCTACGTACATCGAGTAAGAACGCGCGCCGATTCCCCAGACTGCCTTCGCTGAGCGCTGTGTAGAATAAATGACATGATACCGGGCGATGGAGATGCTGAATCGGTTCAGTTCTCCAGGAAAATAAGTAATTTCGTTACAAGTTAGAGTACTCTTGATTGGAAACAACCAAACTCTTTTCCTGTGAATATATGTTATATTTCAAACTCTTTAATTCCTCAATTTCTCAACTGAATTTAGGAGTCTTGGAGTATTTAAGCTTGAATACTCACAGAGTTTAAAAAAAGCTTTTCAGTTATATATAAGCTTCTCAATTTTAAATAAGCTTTCAAATAAGCTTTTCAATTTCAAATAAACTTATCAGTTATAAATAAACTTCAGTTTCAAACTGGTAGATCTCACACATAAACAAAATATACTTTGTTGTGAAACATGTCCTTTTGTTGAAAAAAATAGAATTTATATTTATTAATATCAAGAGTGTCCACTGTTTTATATAGAGAGTTGAATGTTGTTTACATATAGATGTCGATAAAAACTTGTCACAGTTGAATATATTTTCCTTTATAAAATAAGTCTTTCTTAAATCATTTTTCCCGCTGCCACAGTTTCCATCAGGTTATGGGCCCAGGAAAGTGCTGAATAACTGTTTTCCGAAGAAAGAAAGATTTTCCGTATAAATGGCAAGTTCGAGTTCAAATGTTCAAATTTTCAAATCGGAAAGTTGATGGGACGAGAGAATTTCTCAACATGGAAATTCGCCATGCAGTCCTATCTGGAACATGAAGATATGTGGAATTGTGTTCTCGGCACAGAGAAGGATGACAAGAAAGTCAAGAAAGCACGAGCAAAAATAATCTTGTCTGTAAACCCAATCATCTTTGTTCATATACAAGAAACCACAACTGCGAAAGAAGCATGGGATAAGTTGAACAGTGCTTTTGAAGACTCTGGTTTAACTAGAAAAGTAGGACTTCTGAGAACGTTAATAACCACTAAACTTGAAAATTGTAAAAGCGTTGACGAATATGTCAATTCCATCATTTCAACTGCTCATAAGTTGAATGGAATTGGTTTTCAAGTCAGTGAAGATTGGATAGGAACTCTACTACTAGCTGGTCTTCCTGATGAATATAGGCCGATGATTATGGGGATTGAGAGTTCTGGTACAAGAATAACTGGTGACTCAATCAAAACCAAACTCTTACAGGACGTGAAGTCAAATGTTAGTGGAAAATCATCCCATCATGATGGTGCATTTCTCAGTAAAAGTAGTCAAGAAAGGAGACATCATTTCAACCCCAAATTCAATTCAAAAGGGCCTAGATGCTTTAAGTGTAACAAATACGGCCACAAATCGAATGAATGTTACAAAGACAACAAATCAAAACCAAAAAGTCAACAGCATGAACCAAAATCATTTTATTCTCAACATTCGAAACAAAATGTTGACATTGAAAAATGGTTCATTGACTCTGGAGCTACAGCTCATATGACCAGAAGAGCAGAATGGTTGGAAAATTCAATAAATGTTTTTGGCGAAACTGAAATAATAATTGCAAATCAAGAACGGATGCCTGTACAAAAAACCGGAAATGTTTCGTTGGCCATAAAAGCAAATGGTGAAGAAGACACAGTGTGTGTGAAAGACGTGTTATTCGTTCCAGACATTGCAACAAACTTATTAAGTGTCAGTCAAATTACCAAAAATGGACATGAAGTACATTTCGATGATAAAGGTTGCAGAATTTATAACAACCATGGAGTTTTATTCGCAACTGGGACTATGAAGAACAATATGTATGAACTTGATAGTACGCCGATTGGATCAGCTCTATTTGCATCTTCACGAAATGTTGCAGACAGTGATATATGGCATAAAAGGCTAGGACACTTGAACTATGATAGTATGCTTTTACTCAAAAACGGATGTGTAGATGGTAGATGTGTAGATTTTGAAAGCAAATACATGCATTTCCTGTTTAAAAGGTAAACAACATCGGTTTGCTTTCGAAAATTCAGGAAACAGGGCATCGGAAATCTTAGAACTTGTTCATTCTGATTTGTGCGGTCCCATGGAAGTCAAATCAATAGGAGGATCAAGATATTTTCTGACTTTCATCGATGACTTTTCCCGTAAGGTGTTCGTATATTTTCTTGAAAGTAAAGACCAAGTGTTACAATCTTTTGAAGACTTCAAATGTTACGCTGAAAACGACACAGGAAAAAAAAAGAATCAAGGTAATTCGCGCACCGATAATGGAACTAAATACAAAAACCGGTCATTTGCGAATTTTCTTCGAAAATCTGGCATCAAACACCAAACCACCGTGACATATGCTCCTGAGCAAAACGGACTAGCAGAAAGATTCAATAGAACGATAGTTGAAAAAGCTCGATGTATGATAGCCGATTCCGATCTGATGAAAGATTTTTGGGCTGAAGCTGTTGCAACCTCTGTATATTTAATTAACAGATCTCCAACGAAGCTGTTGCACAATATCACACCAGAAGAAATATGGTCAAGAAAAAAACCAAATCTGAAACATCTTCGCATTTTTGGTTGTAAGGCCATGGCTCATATTCCGAAACAAAAAAGACGGAAATGGGATCCAAAAAGTGAAGAATGCATTTTCGTGGGATATGCCGACAATATAAAAGGTTACCGTTTGTACAATCTGAAGAAAAATCGAGTTATCATACCTAGAGACGTAATTTTTCTCGAAAATAAATTTGAAGGGCAACCGTCAGAAAACAAGTCAAATTCATCTTTGGACTCATCTTCGTTTTCTCCATTTTTCATGCCAGAGATAAATGAAACAGTGGGAGTTGAAGAAATGACGGTTCAACCTGAAGAATCAGAACAGAATGAAATTCAAGAAATGATAGAAGAAAAATTTCCGGAAGTTCGTCGATCAACAAGACTCATAACAAAATCCAAAACTTTTGATGATTTTATTTGCTGCCAAGTGAAACAATCCGATTTGGCAGATCCGTTGTCAGTAAATGAAATTTTGGAAAGAACTGATAAAGATTTTTGGTTAGAAGCTATGCAGAAAGAATTGAAGTCTCTAGCAGAAAATGATACGTGGGATTTGTCAGATTTACCTCCGAATCGAAAAGCTATCGGAACCAAATGGGTCTTTAAAACGAAACGAAATTCAGAAGGTAACATAGACAGATATAAAGCCAGATTGGTCGTGAAAGGTTGTGCACAGAAACCCGGTGTAGATTTCGAAGAAATTTTCTCACCAGTTGTACGTTACGAATCGCTCCAGTATTTATTGGCGTTAGCTGTCAGGTTTGACATGGATATCGACCAAATGGACGCAGTTTCGGCATTTTTGCAAGGCGATTTGAAAGAGGAAATTTATGTTACCCAGTCAGAAGGATTCATAGTTCCCGGACAAGATTCCAAGGTGTGTCGACTAAAAAAAGCGATATATGGATTACAACAAGCCAGCAGAGCATGGAATCAAAAATTAGATTCAGTTCTTCAAACCATCGGCCTGAATCGATCCAGAGTCGATCCGTGCATCTATTTCAAGATTTCTACTTCGAATCTATTGTTCATTGCAGTCTATGTGGATAATCTGCTTATTTTTTCCAATAACAAGCAGATTAAGGAGGAGATTAAGACGCAGCTAATGATGAACTTCAATATGAAAGATTTGCAAGAGGCCAAGTACTGTTTGGGTATAAAGATTACTCGTGATCGAGAAAATGGCAAGCTTTGGATTGATCAAGAAATGTATATAAACGAAGTCTTGAACAAATTCAATATGAAAAATTGCAACGCAGTCAAAACTCCCATTGATCCAAACCAGAAGTTGTCAAAGGAAATGGGGCCCACTAGTGAATCTGAACGGAAACTGATGAAAAATGTTCCTTACCAAGAGGCGATAGGTAGCATTCTATACGCAGCTAACGCTACAAGGCCTGATTTAGTTTTTGCCGTGAATTATCTTAGCAGATTCAATAAAAATCCTGGCAGCTGTCATTGGAATGCTGTCAAGCGAGTTCTCAGATATTTACGTGGAACTTCACAAACGAAATTAGAATTTTCCACGGATGGAAATGAAAACCTGATATGTTATTGCGATTCCGATTCGGCAAGTGACGTGGATGAGCGAAAATCAGTGACAGGCTACGTTTTTGTTCTTCAAGGTGGTGCTGAGTAGTCAGGAGGCTTTATGGTTGCAAAATTTTATGGTTGAGTTTGGATTAGATTATCAAGTTCCTGTTATATTTTGTGATAATCGAAGTGCAATTGCAATGGCTGAAAATGATGCATACCATGGAAGGACTAAGCACATAGATTTACGCCATCATTTTGTACGAGAAAATGTGGAAAAGAAGAATATATCTCTCAAGTCCGTAGGCACAGATGAAATGGTTGCAGATATGCTCACCAAAGCAGTTTTCAGAGAAAAACATATTTTTTGTGCGAAGAGAATGGGACTACGATTTGAAGAAAGATAAATATGAATTCTAGTGGGAGTGTTGAAAAAAATAGAATTTATATTTATTAATATCAAGAGTGTCCACTGTTTTATATAGAGAGTTGAATGTTGTTTACATATAGATGTCGATAAAAACTTGTCACAGTTGAATATATTTTCCTTTATAAAATAAGTCTTTCTTAAATCATTATTCCCGCTGCCACAGTTTCCATCACCTTTGACGCTATTTGATTGAAGATTAAATTATTTTAAGAGCACTATAAATGATAAAAATATGTAATCCAATGAATTCCACTTCGAATTTTAAATAGATAGTTACCTCTTTATAATAGTCGACACCGATTGAATGATTTTCAAAATAAAAATTTAAATCAGCGAGTTCTTCGCGTGAGACCAGACAAAATGGTGGATAAACGTAAATTCAAAATTTAATCCCTACCTTACGTCAACATTACGAGTGTTATCAGTGTTACCAAATCGTCACATTATCGAAGAAGAGCTGAAAAAATGAACGTTTTTAGAAATACTACCGTTATACACCCTCCTTCTTACAAAAAAAATTTCATCTTCAATTTTTCGTCAACAGTGAATGGTAAGTTTGATCTGTAAAATTCGAAAGCCAAAACTAATAATTTGTTTAGGAATGGTCCAAGGACTCCAACAAAAACTCTAGTGAAAATATAGGATTTCACCATACCTGAAAAGTGTTTACACTGAACACTAAAACACAAAAAAAATGCCTCGGAGGTACTCCAAGCCGTATCGAAGGTTGTCAAACTGACCAGTAGTTTTAACCGGCCCTCTCACCAGTGAAATAGTGGACTCCAATACAAACTTGGCCTCCTACCAACAAAAAGGATCAATTTTCGCCAAAATCTTCAAAAGTTATGTGTTGAGACAGACCAGTTCGATGAACTGTTATCCCAACACTTCTGAGGAAGAATTAATAAATTTCTACCCCTTCTGGTTACAATAAAAAGTGAATAGTACTACTACTGGGCATAACCAACTGGAAACAACTATTTATGTAGCAGTGGTCAATTAATATTCCTTGAGATGAGTGCATTTTCATAATTTTTTTCAACATATTAAAGACCCAAAATATCAAATAATGACACAATACCTACCAGTCATATGAATAAATGAAAACACCTTAAAATTATATATTTTTACTAAAAAAAATTCAAACAGCAATGTCACCGACGTAAGATAGTGCGGAAAAATTTCCCAACTTTCTAAGAACACACAATCTCACTTCTAGTTGGGAACTAACCTTTACCTCGCATTTTAAGAATCAGTGGCATGTTATGTTGAGGTAAACAGTCATAAAATGTATGTAACAGCGGTGTTACTGTTGGAAATTAATTAACCTCTACCTCGAATAACAAGAAACACAAGCCTATTTCATTGAGGTGAGTACTCATAAGTATTATGAACCTCTTCAAAACATGAACAACGGTATTACTGTCGTTGGAAATTTAAAAAAAAATCCAACTATCTGGGGACATGCCAGTCCAAGTCGCTTAATGCCTAAGCAAGGGACAACCAGATTTATTCCCAATTGAAGAAATATTAAGCTACTCATTACTTCAAATACTACAAATAATTGGTGTACCTAAACTAAGAAATATACTAATTATATTTTTTATTGTATCATTGGATATCAAGCTTCCTTTCAGTTGAATCTTTATTACAAATTATTAACATCATAATATCATAACAACACATAATACATTATTTACAATACAATCTTTATAATAGATACCAAATGGCACGCTCAAATGACAATAACGTGACATAACTAAAGTTGTTGATTTTATTTTTACATCATCTTTGTCAATGTCAATGACACGATAAAGCTTTTACTGTAACTAGATTATTATGCAATTTGAATAAATCTCGGAGGTTGCACAGGCGACATCCTCAATTATTATAAATCGCATAATAATCTCATTACGATTTTATTTAGAAAATATGAATGAAACATTCATAAAATCTGTTGTGGAATCATCTGCGACTGAAAGATAACCTCTTGGGAGGTATTCATGTTGAAAAGGGGAACATTCTCCATGAAAATTGAAAAATGAAAAATGTGACTTATTTGTAATATCTAATAAAAAACAACTACTTCCCCGGCATAAGCCACGCTGGACATTGAACTTCTGATAAATATTGTGAAAAGACTCTAACTGAAAAGAAAAGAAAAAATCTGAAAGTGAAAAATTGCATTTTCATTCAGATAGCTGATTTTTTTTAATTCTCTCTAGTTTTCATTGAAAAAATCATTTTCTGTTAGATATTACAAATAAATCACATTTTTCATTTTTCAATTTTCATGGAGAATGTTCCCCTTTTTCAATCTCATTACATAAATAGCTATTTGTGTGTGAAACTATTCCACATTTTTATTTTTCATTCAACTATCCATCTAACTATGCATACATTTTACAGTCTTCAATATTTACAGTTTCAATATATACAGGTTCAATATATACAGGTTCAATTTATACAGGTACCTATCTACTATTGTGTAGTTGATCAGCCACAGTGATTTGGAAACTATTAAAACATCCTACGAAGGAAATATAGAAAGTAAAATTTTCCAAAATCTTGATATAGAGATATCAAAATATACAGTGGAAAACTCAAGTTCCTTTCCACACTATTATGCGCAATAATTTTTAGTGGATCCACATGTAAATGAATAATTTCCTATTCACACAGATAGATATACAGACTCAAATATCAAAATATTTTGTCATCTATAACCAGTCTACTTCATGACTACAAATACCATCAGTCTTCGGGGATGCAATGACCAAAAACGTTGTTATTGCTTGTGCCGTCGCATTTCTACCAGGTTTCATAATAACAAATTTTGAAAAATAGTATGAAGCTACTATTAGGAATTTATTGCCCTTAGAACTTCTAGGGACTGGACCCATAACATCGGTACTTACTAATTGAAATGAAAAACTAACATTTTTTTTCACCCATTAAACCGAAACGTTGGGCATTCAGAGCTTCCTGACTACAACATTCATGACATTGACGATCATATTTTAAAATTTCTTTTCTCATAAGAGGCCAGTAAAATTGTTCAGCAACTTTCTTTAGGGATTTAAAATACCCTAGGTAAGCAGAAGTAGGTGGATCATGTGAATCGAAAATGATTTTCTGTCTCTGATCAAGAGGAACTAACAATTTCCACTCAGAAATATTACTTTTTGATGATATTTTACTGGGAGTATGTTTAAAAAATATAATCGTCTTTGATCATCCGTTGAGGATATTTTTCAAGATTTTCACTGATATTATTTTTCGTTCTTAGTTACCACGGGTCAAGGTTTTCCGAGGAAATGCCTAAACCATTTACTTCTTCTGGTATTATTGGAGCTCGAAACAGAGCATCTGGAGTTATGTGAAGCTTTCCTTAGCGGTTCACCATTTCAAAATCAAAAACAGAAAGTCTCATGGCCCATCAACTGAGCCTGCCAGAACCACCTCACGTCTTAGAGAGATACTCCAAACTAGCATGGTCACTAAGCACTTACCAAGGCCAGACATTCACTCTCCGTAGTAGAATAGTTTCGCTTTGCTCGATTCTAACTGCGACTCGCATAGGCTATCACTTTTTCTTCCCCATCTTGGATATGGGTGAGTACACTTCCTACTCTATAACCTCTTATCACACTGAATGCAGAATTCTAATGAAACATTAGGGGCTGTTGGAATAGGGGTTGAAACTAATTTTTGTTTAATTTCAATGAACGCTTTTTCCACATTATCAGTCCATATAATACCTTGTCTTTTACCTTTTAATAAATCATTCAATGGACTAACCAAAGTACTGAAGTGAGGAATAAAACGTCTGTACCAACAAAACGTTTCACTTCTGTTATAGTCTTAGGTTTAGGAAAATCTACCGAGGCTTTGATCTTTTCAGGGAATGTTCGTAAACCTCTTTTATAAACAACAAAGCCTAAATATTGTGAAGATTCTCTGAAAAATTTGTATTTTTCAAAATTCACTGTTAGATTAGCATCTTTTAAACGTTTATAGGCGTCTTTCAATAACGTAATATGTTCTGAGAAACTTGAACTACATAATACAATATCGTCTTAATGAAAAAAAACTTTTGGCTGTAATTGAGGACCTAACATACGATCCATTAAACGTTACGTAATAGTTGCTAAATTAGATGAGCCAAACGGAAGCCGTTTGAAATGAAACAAACCACGTCCTGCCATTGAAAATGCTGCTTTTCTTCACTCTCCTCATCAAGGCTTATTTGCCAAAGAGCTGATTTTAAATCTATTGTTGAAATGAATTCAGCATCACTTAGCATGTTGAGGATATCATCAATAAAAGAAAGTGGATATGAATCTTTCTTTATGATTCAAGGACCTTCTATCGAAACAAAATATAAACTCACCATCAGATTTCTTTACTAAAAGAACTGGAAAATTCCACGGACTGAATGAAGGTTCTAGGTTTTCATTTAATTATTTGTTGAGATGTTCCAACATACACGGAGACATTCGATATTGTCTGTTTTTGAAAGGAGCATTATCTCCAGTATTTATATGAGCTATTATTTTATCTGTAAAACCTAAACGGTCCTCAGAAAAAATGGATTTGGATATATTCTCTACTTTTTTCATTTCTTTTTGTTGTTCATCATTAAGATTGTTACTCACACCAACATTTGAATCAGTTTTACCTGGAGCTTCTGACAAAACATTTATGTTATTTTCTAGTTCACTTTGGATTTGCCATGAATTATTACTGAAATTGGATCACTTCACATTGAAGAGAAGGTATTACTGAGAGCTTAATTGATTTGCACGTTTTTCCTATGCACATAGGAATTTGACAAATACCTATTACTTTTTGTGCTTTTCCATCAGCAGTAGTTGTCACCTTTCTTCTCTCAGTTCTATCCAGTTTGATCTTATATTTTTTCATCAAATCCAGAGAATGTTTTCCTTTAAAATTTGCTCCACTATCCAATAATGCTATTATAACTTCATCGTAACAATTAATTGAAATGTATGGTCGATTATCAAAAATGATTTAGAAATGAACAAAGGAAAAATATCATCAAATTCAGCCGTATTTTTCAAAGTTATACTGTTTTCTACCGTTTCAACTGTCAATTTTCAAGAATTTTATTCATAAGAATGAAGGGCTTTATAATTTTCTATAATTCGTTTTCCATATCTAAAATTACTACTTTAAGAATTTTATTAGAAGTTTTTCATCATATAATGAAGGCAAAAATGCACTTTCCATACAATCAACTAATTCCTGACAATTATTGACTTCATTTTTAATTGATCTATACCAATTAAAGTTCTACCGGTCAATAAATCTATACATGAATTGAAAAGTTCAGTTTCTGAAACATTACCAGATTAGGAAAGTTCTTATACTAGTTCTAGAAATGATTTTTAACTTGTTGAACCATAATATTGTATTTCCCATTTATAAACTTGTACCGATTTACCTACTGGTGAAATATTACTTGTTGAAGGACCCTGCACATTTACTTGAACTACATTCATTGCTAATTTGGCATCAAACTCTATACAAGTAGCTTTTGCATGCTGTTTAAATTCTGTATCTGAAATTCTATCTTCTACAGGATCATTTGAAATTTTAAAACGTTTGACACTCCCTGTAAGACCTAGTTTCTATAATTTTTTACAGAGGGTCTGTTATTGGACCTCTAAAATCAAGTATTAATGATTCTGAATCTGATAGAGTTTTATTAATGGATATTTTCTCGCAGCTCAAAATCTATTCCTTCTTCAGAAAGGTACAACGGTTCTATTTTTCCTTCAATTAAATTTTTTTTATGGTTAAAATTCAATAAAAATTCTCAAAAATAACCATATCAACAACACAATGTAATACTCGAAGGGCACTAATAAAGGTAATGAAATTCCATACAACATACACTAGCATCGATAAATACCAGAACACACCAATAGGAACATGAAACTACCAAATACTGTGCAATACTAATAAAAAGGTCGTGGTACGATTGTTGGTGAATGAACCCAAAAATATTCATAGAATTTCAATTACTACAGAAATTCTGATGAAGTATTTTATTACACTGAAACAGAAAATACTCCAGACACACAAATAAAACAATTGCTAAAAAAATTGTATTGAATTAAATAAATGTTGTAAAACCAAGTTCAGGGCTTGATGAGATCTTGAAAAGTCTATTAATAATGATCGTAATCAGGTTGTGTGAAGAAAATTTGGTTCCTTGAACTATACTGTGCGTTATTCAAATGGTCATACCAACTTACATGTTTAGAAATATTGGGTTAAATGCATTTAAACCTTACATACTCTTCCTGACCAATGAGTTATAGTACTCTTGATTGAAAACAACCAAACTCTTCTCCTGTGAATATATGTTATATTTTCTAGGGTTCCTTCGTTTTTATATACAGTGACAGCAGCTCTGAATCACTCCTGAATCCACCACCTGGTTCTGGACACCTGACCGAGTGTGTAATTCAGCCAGTCATCATAGGTAGCTACATTCGTTCAGTATTCTGCTATTTCGGTAATCGCCCACCAGCATCATCGCTCATTCAATAGCGAGAAGTGAAGACTCAAATTCCCAACTGAATTAGGAGTCTTGAAGTATTTTAGCTTGAATACTCACAAAGAGTTGAAAAAATTCAAATAAGCTTTCCAGTTATATATAAGCTTTTCAGTTATATATAAGCTTTTCAGTTTTGAATAAGCTTCAGTTATAAACTGGTAGAACTACACACTGTCGCGTAAATTTAATTTTTTCAATTTCATAAATGTGTCAAACTACATGTGTCGCTTTACAACCATTCTTATGGAAATCAATGCATAAAAATGTTACAAATACCTCGATATATAATGAATGCATCACTTTCATTTGTATTCTTATGCTAACCGAAGCACAAATTGCCTGAAAACTGGGGGCCTTTTGAAACCGTTCAGTTTTTCGTCTAAATAATTTTCTTCACCCCCGCCCTTTTATTACATGTTTAGTCTTGCGCCCCAACCGTTATAATATTATTCAACTAACATATGACTATTATATCATTTTTCAGTTGGTATCACTTTTCTATCTTGAGTTAGCACCTCAGGCAATTTTTATCTATTAAATTCAAATTCATTGCTCATCGGTAAAACATTCAAAATATCACAACCCTGTGTACTTGGTGATTTCAAATTCAAATTAATACGATCCGTCTTTTAGTTGATCTTAATATGGCGCCAGTTAGAGTCCCAGAACAGTTCCATTCATGCTGTTGTTGAGAATTGCTCCAATTGAAAAGTCTTCTACGAGTGTGTGTATGTGAAGCAAAGTTGACATCGGATAGTTGTTGTCACGGAACAATTCGAAGAAACTGACTCAATAAATGATACGCAGTGTCTCATTATAATTCCCATTCTTTTTTTTTTTTATAGCTCGACATATAGACTAACGCAGTCATTTCGCATCATTATCTGTTCAACTCTTGAAGTGATCAGACGTGCTGTTTTAAATAAAATTATGTTACCTGTGAAATTTCTTGAGATTTTTTAAAAGTTTTCATAATGGAAAATTTTTTATTTGTGAAAGATACAGTGAAGAAAATTCGTCGTTTCGGAGTACAAGGGAGTAATTTAAAATAAAAGATATTCCAAAGGGTTTTGAATCAGTGAAATATGTTGAAGATGCCATCACTCAAATTGTTCTGAAGGGTACCGAAAGGTAGGAAGCTATTGACTATGTAGGTTTCACTTTCTGTCCGGATGCTTCCTCTAGAGACGAAGGTTGGATACACTTCAAACCTTTGACTGAAATTCCAATAAATCAAAATTAATTTTCGATAGAATCTCCTCGACTGAACACCGAAACATTTTGTCTTGGTGTGACATCAGTCAAATTACCAGTAGGTAAAGGTAGAGGTCAACAACTATAATACTTGACGAAGAGTGCAACAAACGGAGGGGCCTCATTACCATTAACAACAAAGATAACCTCTGTTTGCCTTGCGCTCTCGTCACTGCGAAAGCATCTGTCGTTAAAGACCTTGAAGTTCTAAACGTCGTGATATATCACCTATTTCCTATTTCCTATAGGAAATTTCCTATTTCCTATAGGAAATATTTCCTATTTCCTATTTCCTATTTCCTATTTCCTATAGGAAAGCTTCAAAAACAAAGAGGTGAGAAATTAACTGAAGATTCGGGAGTCATCATTCCGAAAAATAGTTTTGGCTCACCCGAACTACGATTTTTTCAAAGTGATCATCAGGAAAACAAAATTGTAGTGTATCAATATGGCACCAAGGAAAGAAATGTATAGATTTTAAAGGTGAAGGTGCTGGCCCCTCTTTGAATTTATTGTACCATGAAGGTCATTACAATGTAATGACTTCACTGACTGCCACATTTTCCTGTAAATATTTTTGTGAAAACTGTTGTGTTCCATACAAACGCTAAACCGAACATAGGTGTGGCGGCACATGTATAGGGTGTCGGCAAACTCCTGCATGTGATGAAAATAAATTAAAAATCACATGCAAAAGGTTTTTTTGTGAGCAAATATGTTTTGACAATCATATCTGTTCACGTTCCAAGCAAAAAAAGAGCGTGTCATTTATCTCAATAATTCTCAACTTTGAAACAGTGCCATATTTGGACAATCTACTCTCCACATCACAGTGACAAGTGGACAAATAGTTCCAGCATCGTTCCAGGCCTGGAAAGGGACGGCAACCTTAGGGAACAGACGTAAGCTCATTCCAAATGGTCATCTTTTTCCGCATTTTTGGATTTATATTTTCTCATTCTCAGACATTTTGGTCCTTGCATTTTTTACTTTATTATCAATTATTCAATCAAATCTCAACTCGTTGCCTCTTTTTTTATAAAATTGGTAGCCTTTTTTTGCCGCCTATTCACAAAATAGTTCTCGGTAAACGCTTCAAATCAGTAAGGTTTATTTGAACTGTACGCGCACCTCAATTGGCCCTTTGGTAAAGCGCACTTGTCAATTTATTATTTATTCTCTCTCTCGCTACAGATTCATTAGGTTCTGTGCTCGCTCGCGCTAGAATTTCACGACGGCCATCAGCTGATCGCCGGTGTACTTTCGCAATTCAAAATATTATTTTGAATTTTCGCCTTCTGTGGGTTTCAATTATTAATGTACCAGAATCATAAGATTCTTTCATTACCTATTTGGAGCTCCAATCATTTTCTCAGCACTTCTTCATTCTTGGTAGCTTGATATTGATTGTTTGTTTTTTTTTTACCAGTGATAAACAAAAATTTTACTGCTTCAAGGCGTTTGGGAGTTGGTCACCTTTTGAAGCACAGAGTTGTATTCAGTTGCTCTAAATTGTTCTCGATTAGAAATTATTGTTATTCTCTTGTACACTAGGTAAATATAAATTTATCAGTATGTCCTCCGATTCAAAGAAACTTGAGCAGTACATTGCAACTCGGCAAACCGAAATAATTAAAATGTCGGAGATTGAAAAGATTGCAAAAGAAGCGTTAGTAGATAAAAACTCACAACACAATCTGAAGTGTAGGTATAAATATCTCGATGAAATAAAAGATACTTTTGAAAAAACACACGCTAGCATCACTCAAATTGTTTCTACACAAGATGGAGGGGATTCAGATGCCCAAAATAAAATTTACGCTGAATTCAATAAATCATTTTTTGAAGTTCAAGCTATTTATTTGCAAATATTCGAAGGTGATAATTCTCTCAACTTTTCCGATGCTCAAGCAGATTTGACGGCACATTCTAAAAAAACTTGTAATGTGAAACTTCCTAAGCTTTCTATTCCAGTTTTCTCAGGTGACTATAAGCAGTGGCAAACATATTATATAGATATGTACGACTCTATGGTACATAAAAACGATTCTCTAACTAATGTTGATAAATTCAATTATTTACTAACATCTGTCTCGGAAGCAGCCTACAATATTGTGGGTAGTGTTCCACTTCGTGGCACTACTTATATGTCGCGTATAATAATTTACGCAAACGTTATGACAAAAAGTTACTAATAGCCAGGTCGCATTGGCATGATATTTTAAACGCACCTATACTTGAAAATTCGTCTGATTACGAATCACTTCGAAAAATTATCGATACGTTTGATCGTAATTTAGCTATTTTAGATAACTTGGGCCATACAACTGAACATTGGGATTTTGTTCTCTTCAATATGATGTTTGATCGCCTTGATGGAGACACTAAAACTAGATTTGAACTAGACTATCATGACAAGTTGCAGGTGACTCAATATTATAGAACTCTTTTGAACTTTTTGAACAACCAATGCGATGCAATTGACAGCGTTATACTCACAGATAATCCTGAAGGATGTGTCAATAATTCAACCCCTTTTTTAAAGAAAAAAGTAGGAAAAACTCACATGTAAAAATGCGACCTAGTCATTCTCTTGTTGCTAATTCCCAGCAAAAACAAAATACTTGTCAAATATGTCAGCAATCTCATTTGGTTTATGGTTGCCCCAAATTTCTCGCTAAGTCTCCCAAAGATAGATTCCAATTCGTCAAATCTAAAAACTGGTGCTCTAACTGCTTAGGGTATAAGCAGCACAATTCATTTTCTTGCCCATCACAAAGTAAAAAATGCTCAAAACGACATCATACGCTCCTACATTTTGATACTCCACAAAATAATACTATCAATGTCTCGCCCCCAGAAATTGCTAATATTGCTAATGATAGTGTATGCACTAACACTTCCCATGATGTAGCAACTTCTGTCAATCTTTTTTCTCATTGTCAAAGCACTGTATTATTGTCCACAGCTGTTGTAGATGTAAAAGATTCCTTTGGTAATTTCCGACCCGTTCGTGTGATGCTCGACAGTGGTAGTCAGAGTAATTTCATCACAACCAAATGTTGCGCAAAACTTGTTTTGAAAAAAAAAATACCATGTTCCCTAGATATTAGGGGTGTTGGCTCTACGACTTCTCAATCGTCACACGGACTAACTTGTTATTTGAAATCACGCTCTGCTGCCAATTCTCATGTTAGACTTTGTAGTTTTACCACATATATGTTCAGTAACACTTTCGCGTGAAAAATTTCCACAATATTTTAATCTGCAGTTAGCGGATCCCGATTTCAATAAGTCACAAGCTATTAACATGCTCTTGGGTGCAGATGTATTTGCTTCAGTGCTCTAAGGCAATATAACTAACATTTCACAAAATTTACCCACAGCAATCGATACACTATTCGGTTGGGTTATAACGGGAAAAGTTAATACAAATGTTCCAAAAGTCACACATTCTTTTTTGATTTCAACTCAATTTAATCTAGAAAAACAGAATAAGAAGTTTTGGGAACTTGACTGTGTTCCGCATAAGCCAATTCGTTCAAATGAGGATGAATTAGCTGAACAACTATTTCTCCAATCTGTAGAGAATCATTCACAGTTTCTCTTCCATTTCGTAGTGTTGCTCTTGAATTTCCTGGATCTAGAGAATTAGCGCTTAAGCGTTTTCTCGGTCTAGAGCGTACACTTATACATGATCCTAACCTTTATGCACGCTATAAAGAATTTATGAAAGAATACATAGATTTGAAACATATGAAAAAGGTTTCGGTTGACCAGTCATCATCATCGCTGGTTTCATACTATATCCCGCATTATGCTATTACAAAAAATGATCCCTCTTACCTGGTCCGAAATTACAACAAGACATAGTTGCACTACTCATTAAGTTCCGACTACACCCTGTAGCTTTCACAGCAGACGTTAAAAAAATTGTTTCGTCAAATACTCATTTCTGACACTCATCTGGATTTCCAGAAAATTCTATGGAGATTTTCAAATTCCGAGCCCATTCAAGAATATCAACTAAACACTGTAACCTACGGTGTGTCGTCTTCTCCATTTTTAGTGATACGTACCATTCTCCACCTCGCATCAATCTACAAAAAAAAATTCCAAAAGCTGCCAAGCTCCTGGAGGAATATTTGTATGTAGATGATCTACTGGATGGTTGCAACTCTCCCAGTGGAGCTCTTACAATTTTCAAAGAATTAATGGCAATTTTGTCAAAGGGTGGATTTGAGTTGCAAAAATGGGCAAGCAATGACAAACACTTTCTTGCACAATTGCCACCATCTTTACTTCAGTCCGACAAATTTTCTCTCGATTTTGATTCTGAATATAGTTTCAAAATACTAGGGCTTCAGTGGAACCCTCAAAAAGATTTCTTTTGTTATCAGGTACAAAAGTTCAATCAACCGTGCACAAAAAGAGGTATTTTGCTCGGATATTTGATTCGATTGACTTCTTAGCACCCGTTACGTCATACCTAAAGATTCTCATACAGCAACTATGGACTTTAGGTCTCGAATGGGATGCTACTCCCCTGCATAGTATTATTGAAATTTGAAAAAAATTGAAAGAGCAGCTTCCTTTTCTTGGTTCTATACATTCGTTACATGCTAGAGACTTCTTGTCTCGAATATGAACTCCATGCATTCAGTGACGCTTCAAAAAAAGCATATTCAGCCGTAGTGTACTTGAGTCATCAAGCTTCTACGAATATATCCACCTTTCTCATATGTAGCAAAACACGCGTGGCTCCGCTCAAGAAAATTTCAATTGTTTGTTACTTGCTGACTTTTTGTACGTAATACTCTCATGTCGACTTTATCTATTCGCAAAATATCCGCTTATACATATTCCAGAATTGTACTCACTTGGGTGAAGGCCTCACGTCATAAATGGATAACTTTCGTCTCTAATAGAGTCACGCAGATTCAGGAAAAGCTGCCACCTTCAGTGTGGTTTCACGTTCCTTCCGAGAAAAACCCAGCTGACCCTGCATCTAGGGGTGTTCTTCCTCACGTCCTACTCGATCATAAACTTTGGTGGGAAGGTCCAGGTTGGCTTAAACATCCTCGTCCCTTATGGCCAACAAGCATTGTTAATGACGCTGTCACAGAAGTCTCTGATGAACGTCGTCCCATAGTTTTGACTACTACCATAAAAAATTTGAACTTTTTAGAAGCTCTCTTAACACATTTTTCATCGTTGAAAAAAATTCTCAGGATATCTTCGTTTTATTCACAACTCACGTAACCCTTTGAATAGATCTCATCACTCATTCTCCCTATTTGATTTTGATATTGCATTACGTCATCTCGTAAAATTCACTAAGAAACAATATTTTTCTTCGGAAATCATAGCCCTGACTAGGAAGCAAATTTTGCCAAAATGGATTCGAAAGCTCAATCCAGTCCTGGACAATCAAAATATAATTAGGGTAAGGGGAAGACTAGTTCATTGTCAACTTAGTTATTCTGAAAGGCATCCCATTTTATTACCAAGTAGCAGCAGACTCACACAATTGATAATACAAGATTATCACACGCGATACCTGCATCCTGGAATGCAAACCTTGCAATCTTTTCGAGACAAAAATTTCGGGTTCTACCACCCAAACGAGCGATTCATAAAGTCACAGCTCCGTGAATGAAATGCTTCAGAGCTAAACCTACCCCCATTCAACCTCCTATGGGAAACCTGCCAGTTGCCAGAGTTTCACAAATAAAGCCTTTTGGTAGGTGTGGACTATTGTGGGCCCTTTCTCATAACATTGAATCGGACACGTGGTGCCAAGTCAACCAAGACTTATATAGCCTTATTCGTTTGTATGGCCACGAAGGCCATTCATCTAGAATTAGTATCCAGTCTGGATACTGACACATTTCTTGCGGCACTTCGCCGTTTGATATTTCAAAGAGACACAGTTAGCCACATCTACAGTGACTGCGGTACAACTTTTGTAGGTGCGGCACGATTATTGCAGAATGCGGCAGAACAAGAGTCCATAAAATGGCACTTTTATCCCACTTCAGCCCCCAATTTTGAAGGCTTATGGGAGGCAGGGATTAAGTCAGTTAAAACTTATATAGTTCGTGTGGTCGGTGACCAGATCCCCTAATATGAGGAATTCTATACGATTTTAGTACAAATAGAAGCTGTCCTCAATTCACGGCCTTCATCACCACAGAGTTCTGACCCTCACGACCTATTACCGTGCCCCCTGAAGATGACTTGAGCTCTGTAAAATTATCTCGTCTCACACGTTGGCAGCTCATCCAGAGGTTCCACCAGGATTTCTGGACGAGGTGGCATCGTGAATATTTGCACACCCTTCAACAAAGGGGTAAATGGACGTTACTGTCAGTGGAAATCCCATTAAACACTGTCGTCTTACTCGAGGACGAAAATTTGCCACCTTTGAAGTGGTCTCTAGGTCGCGTAATACAACTCCACCCAGGTTCTGATAATATTACTCGCGTAGTCACCGTGCGCACAGCAAAAGGCCTATTTAAGCGACCAGTGAGTAAGCTATGTCCGTTACTTACGGAATAGTCAATAGTTTCCCAAACGATCATTATTCTTCATTATTTTTAATTTTTTTTTCACTACAACTATTTCATGTAATAAGTATTAGTTGTTTATTAAGTTTCATTTGTTAATCTAATAATTCAGTTTGCCTGATCGACTGGATTTTAAAAATATTCATTTTGGTGGCCGGAATGTTCGCGTTCCAAGCAAAAAAAGAGCTACCAAAATCTCATTTCGAATACTTTTCTTTATTTTATACTTTTCTCAAATATTGAATTTGGAATGGGTCCTTTATCACCCTATCTTCGGGCAACTTCGATTACACGAACGCAGCCGACAGACACGAGCGTGTGTGCGCCGTGTGGCAGAAATATACGAAAACGAGCCGGCAAATTGCAAGTGCGCATTTATCTCAATAATTCTCAACTTTGAAACAGTGCCATATTTGGACAATCTACTCTCCACATCACAGTGACAAGTGGACAAATAGTCCCAGCATCATTCCAGGCCTGGAAAGGGACGGCAACCTTAGGGAACAGAGATAAGCTCATTCCAAATGTTCATCTTTTTCCGCGTTTTTGGATTCATATTTGTATGAATTATATTTTCTCATTCTCATTCTCAATTATATTTTCTCATTCTCATTCTCAAATATGTGAGCAAACCCGTAGATGTGAAAATTGCTTCAAAGTTGTGCCCCGCGATAGAAACCATATTTGCGGGGAGATTTTTTGCAAAATTTGTGAAAACATCAACCATCGAATCATCTGCGTTATATTCATCCCGATGTGAAAAAATCCATGACTAAAAATCTTGTTTATTTTTTATGATTTGGAAACAAGACAAGAAAAAACACAAAATAATTATTTTAGGTTTAAGGTTTAAATGTGAGTGAGCCCATATCAGGCCCTCCACTGCGGCCAATGGCCTATTGTGGCTAAAATAATTATTTATTTTATGAACCGAATCTATTTGTTTTTCTTCAGTGTTGCGATGTGATGACCCCATTCCACCATTCGTTCATCACATTTCAAGATATATTTTAACAAGTCCGTTATATTGTTGGCACACAATGGAGGAGGGTTCAACCATAAATTTATTCTTAATTATATTTTAACAAAAACCAACTTGAAGACTGATCTCATTATGAGAGAAACCATAAGGTCACTATACCATCTATCGAATTTTGCAATCCAGACCATTTACGATCCGAAGACCGTGAACAATTAATCAAATGGCATGGTGAACAAGTCGCTGAATGTTACGTTTTCGATTATCAGAAAGAAAACTGCATTTGTGATGTCAATATTCTGATTCAAGCATGCCTTAAATTTCGTCAGTTGATGATGAACGAAACAAACGTCTGTCCCTTCACAGAAGCCACTACTATTGCTTCGGCTTTTAACAAAGTATTCAGATGTAACTTTCTTGAACCTGAATCAATTGGAATTATCCCAAAACGCGGTTATAGATTTCAAGAAAACCAATCGAAACTAGCCATTCAGTGGTTGGTTTGGGAAGAAAGAGATAGGCATATCAATATTCAACATGCAGCAAAGGGACCAGAATTTAAAATAAAAGTAGTGAAAGTGCTGTTATTATCATGGTTTTTCTAATTGTTTCAAATATCAAAGATATGTCCCTACACATGATGATGTTACAGAAACATTGAATTTTCGATACGATCATTGTTAAAAATGAAATATTGAGGGCTAGGGTATGAGATCATTGAGATGTGGGAGTGTGAGTTCAGGCGTCAATTAGCTGCAAACGAACAGTTACAAAAATACGTTAAAGTTCACCCTCATGTTTTACAATCACCTCTTGTAACGGAGGTCGAGCGGGGAATAGTGAGGAATGAATGATGTTTGTTCCTTACATCATTTTATTTGCAAAAACAGCAACTTCTCAATAAGACACCCAAAGATCTTCGTTTGGGAAGAGTGCTCCTCATCAAAACTGTGCACCCCTTCTGGTATGGTTAAGTATAGAATCTCACCAAACGATGGGTTTCATCCTGTTTACCTCAAGAAATAAATAGCAAACTAATGTTCGTTTTGTGTAGAACTTGTGGTGAGACCGTGAATCAGAGCGAATGTTGAACAAAAAGCCCTTACTGGAACCTGGATAATTGAGAAAGTAGTGAAAGCTGTTGAAATTTTCGAAGTATATTCATATAATAATACTATGCGATGTAGTGAAGGAATATCTGGGTTGTTCACCGGAATGATGAATAAATTCATTGAGATTAAACTGGCTGGCCTGAACATTGTCGAACTTTGGAAGGAAAAGAAAAATATATCGAAGAGTTTTTAAAACGTGTAGATATCAGTCTTGCATTTTAAAAAATCCCTAATAATTCAGGGTGGCGTTCTTTAGCAAAACTTATATTGAATTCCTTTTGGGGAAAATTTGCCCAGAGGGAACTTCAGGCACAAACTTCCATTGTGAATACACCTAGTTTTTCACTTTGACGACAAACCATCCCATGAATATTCATGATATTATATTAATAATATACTTTCCACTAACGAAAACACACTCATTGTTAATTGGGAGTACAAGGAAGAATGTTACAATCCTCTTCCTTCAGTTAATATTATAATAGCTGCTTACGTGACAGTTAGGCTTGTTCGAAACTCTATACATATTTGGAAAAACTTGGGGCCAGAGTCTTGTACTATGACACTGATTCTATTATATACATATTGAGCATGGAGAAATTGATATTTCCACAAGTTCATTTATAGGTGATATGACCGTGATAGTTGTATTTTCGAATTTGAGCCGGTAGGCCCCAAAAATTATGCTTATGAAGTTTTGTCCACAAAAAACAATGAGTTCGAAATCGTTCGTAAAGTCGAAGGAATATCACTAAGTTATTCAGCATCGCAATCGATGAATTTTGAATCAATTAAAAAAATGATACTATCCCCTTCTGATCCTATAAACATACATAGTGAGCAAATTCGTCGTACAAAAGAACATGATGTCATCACTATTGATGTTATGAAAAAGTTAAAGTATCGCCTGTATCTTTGAAGCGAAATTTCTTCGAAGATCATAGCTCACAACCTTATGGATGAAAATTTATGATAACTTTCCAAATTGAAAAATTCTTCAATTATTACTAGATGCTGCTAGAACAAAAAAAAAACAGTATTCTTCAGGACTATTCTTTTTTATCCTCTCCTCAAAGAAATCAACAATGAAACAAAAAAACCATTACACCTTCTCAACGAATTAGTGAACCGTTTTTATTAATTTAGGAATCAGTATTCGTGCTATTGGATTTTGAAAAAAATCCAACGAATTGATTTAGAAATCAATATTCGTAATGTTGAATTTAAAAAAAATGTAATTCATAAAAAAAAGGCAATGAATAAGACTTATGAACAAATTATTTGTTAATTTCAATAATGATATTCCTCTCATCCCGGTTTTGACCAACAAGCACATTCCTTTTTCCCCTTCATATTTCAACACTAAATTTATTTCTTTGAAACCTTTTATTTGTGAAAACTATCCGTAATCCTTCTCCGTAATCTTCCAGTTCTTACTATGTTACTATGTATTCACGAGTTTTTCTCTCTCAATATTCACCTTGATATTTATCATTTTTTTTTTCAAAAATAAACCATTGACACTCTGTATATGACTCAACCCCTGAAAATTCACTGAGAACTTGTTATTTCACCAATTGAATATACTACCAATTTGATATTGATTTTTCTGCTCACTTCCAGGATGACAAATCTTTTCAAAATGTTTACTGATTACTAATTCACACAAGCAGAAACTTCAACGATAATTTTCACTTGGTGGTAATGGAATGCGTACTGGGGAAACTTCCACAATAAAAAAGGAAAAGCATTGGTTGTCTTACTTGCTGGGTGATCTGGAAACGGACTTTTGATTTTCAAAATGTCATCATGGAAAATGAGTAGTTTTTCTTTCCCTCATAGCACATGTACGTCTGATGTATGTCCAGTGGATGTACAGCATGGATGTTGTGGACGTTCAACTGACGTCCAGTTACGTCCATAAATGTCCGGTAAACGTCCACCAAATGTCCAGATATACTGGATACAACATCCTATGTACGTCTAACGTGGATGTCCAATGGACGTACAACAAAGAATTCAAATACATTCCCCAGAATGAGAAACAAAAAAGTTCTGTTCTGCATGAAAAGCAACTCTATTTTTTTGCTTGACCGAACCAAAAAAGTTCAAAATTTTCAATTGAGGTTTGTCAATTGAATTTCATATATCTGAAAAACATTTTGTTCCACTGATATGATGAAGTTTGGATGCTTTCAAATGAAATGTTATCGTCAACTATCACACACTTCATCACTTCAACTTCAACACACTTCTACTTTCACAAACTTTAACGACGATATAACATTAACAAGTTAATAATGACAACACTTAACATAGACAACAATAATTTAATCAATGGCGGACTAAAATCCAAAACAAACAATGGATAATCATGCACAAGCATCAAAACATGAACAAACGTGAAGTGTCCCATTATGGAGGATGCTCTGCTCACAGCCAATTAAATGGCTGCTTATGGCATACATGAGTTACGTTTATGCCTCAGCAGTGGTGAGGTTCGTAAGGCATTCTCGTACTTTTTGAAACTAATTTTATTTTGGATAACTCTTTTTCGACATTCATCTTTCGCACAAAAAAAGATTTACTTGAACTCAATGCTTCAATGAACATCAAAAATGCAGGTTACAAGTGACAAAATTAGAATGAATAAAATATTTCTGTGTTTATATTTATAACACAATTCAAACAACGGAACACATATGAAAACAATTCAGCATAAAAATTACGGTAAAAACAATTCAGCATAGATAAATCCCGGTAGATGTTAGAGTTGCAATTTGTCTGGCTGTAGGCTGCAGATCAGGACTCAGGCAGAGAACATATGCCACAGAGAAGCGACAAAACACGTCGGCTTCTTTGATGTTGCGGGTATAGATTTGGACTGGTTACTTTGACCTAAACACAACAGAAACTGCTCTACACTGAAAAACATGTCGATCTTTTGCGTAGAGCAAAAGTATCTGATGTTATAGGAAGTGATTGTAAAAATCGATCGAACGTCAGAGAATATGATATAATCCTAGTTTCTTAAATTTTTAAGAGATGAGCTTCATCATACCGAAGGAGAGTGCAGTCGGTATGTATTTGAAAAAATGACAGTGGAAAAATGATGGGTGAATGTTGTTTTATAATTTGTATTGTTCCATCCAACTTCTATTATTGGGGTTGGTACTAATAATTTTAACAAGTTTACTATTTAAGAAGCAGTCTTGTTATTCACAAAATGATATTACACAGGGAGCTATTTTGGAAACGTTTTGTATGTCCCTTCTGTCTCTAAGTGAGGTGACTTTGATCCGGTAAGTTTGTATGTAAGGAAATAAATACATGAACTTCTTTCTGTTCTCCTGCTGAATCAACAACGGTCGATGATAGTCATAATTCATTCAATTCACCTATTTCATATTTTGACATAGTTACAAAATAGCAATTGGTTGAGAGTTGCAACTATGGTTGAAGGAAATTATAGTTAAACATAACATTTATTAATAAACTTTATTTTCAGTTAACATAACTATTTTTATGTACATTACAAATCATTAATTATAAATGGGATATTTTCAGCTTCCTAACAGATTATTTTGTCCTTGGATCTTTTCAAATCTCTATTTATATATTTGATTGTGTAGAATATTTTCATTCTTATGAATAATTTTATTACATATGATTTTGAAAAATCAGGACAGGATGTATGAAAATTACCTTCTCTATTAAATGAAACAATTGTCTAGAAATGTCCTGTCTCGTACAAAGAGTTTCACATTCAGAAATAAAAAATTGTTTCATTTCATAAACAAAGCTCAAGAATGCTTCTGGGGGTGTAAAAAGACTTATTCCTTCTCCGCTTTTTAAAGTACAACTGCGATATGCACAATACTATTCAGACATTATTAAACACTTTTGTACCTATTAAAATATATATATATATATATATATATATATATGAATAAAATCAACTAATAAAAATGGTGCTCGGCTCCATGCCTAACGCAGTCTAGTTTGTTATTTGTGGAACTGCCACAACAACACAACTTATTTCGCGCAAGCGCACTCCGAAACGAACCGCCCTTTTCGGTCTTATGTCGCTTCTCTGTGGTATATGTTCTCTGAATCAGGAACGTAACTCATGGCCGAACATATCCGAATGGAATCGATCTTTCCCAATTCAAATTTATATATTAAAAATGTGTCTTACATAATAGTGGTGCAATATTCTTCTATCAATAACACTCAAAAACTACGGAAACGAGCGATTTACTGATGACTTACCGGATATTGTTTTGTCAAATATAGACAAAAACATTCACATACATACAAAATAATGAATGTACAGACACCCCAGAGACCTGATAAAAAAGGTCTGTGGGGACTGTGACAGACACCGAACACCTGTAGGTTATGTTCTGTGGTACAGATCTAGTTCAGTATTCTACATCGAAACAAATATGGGAGTTTCCAATTGATCCAGTTTTGTTCATCCAATGGACGTTCAAAAACAACATATTGAACGTACAGATCATGTCCAGGATTCTACATTCGGTGTATATCCATAAACATTCAATTATGGAAGTTTCCAACTGATCCAATTTTGTTCATCCAATGGACGTACAAAACAGTAACATATTGGATGTTCAGATCAAGTCCAGTATTTAACGTTCGATGTACATTCAATAAAAAACAGTTTATGGACGTGCCAAGTTGATCCAGTATTGTTCGTCCAGTGGACGTACATATACGTAAAATAAGTAACATTCGGATATTCGTACATCATTATACATTCAATGTTCATTCAAAATCGTTCTCTTTATTGATGTTTCATGTTGGTCCAATATTGTACGTCCATTGATCATCCATGAGACTTACAATACGAAATAAACAAAGCACATCCAGGAAAGAACATTTATTGGACATCCATATCTTATTTGGACCTGAAATGGTCGTCCACTGGACGTCGTGTGCTATATGGGTTACTTTGAACTGTGGGTTATTGGGAACTGACGATTAATTTCAGCAATCTAAATATTTTTCCTCATTATGACGTTAAATGCATCTTAGTATTTTTGTACGGTGTATTGGAGATCATACTGAAAAATGCTTTTAAAGTTGATTAAAAAACGAAAAATTCTTTTGCTCAGAAAATAGAACAAATTTATATTTTAATATTTATTGAATACAAAAGGACTGCTACATAATCTATAAGCTTCTTCATCTTTCGTTGACTGAATTTACTGGTAGTTCTGACATTTCGTTTGGTATTACAGCTTCTAAGTAAATAGTTTCACTGGCTGAATTTGTATCAAAACTCGTTGAACTCAAAAAATTCAACTGTTCTGCTGATTAAAATTCTGTTTATAGATGTGTCCAGAATTCTGTATCCCGTGGCATTATCTGCATAACTTAAACGAATATTCCTCTTATAACTTACGAAGATGCCTCTTTCTGTTCATGGATCCAATTTGTGTCTCCTTTCTCTCGGAACATGAGCAAAGGCTTCGCACTCGAACGTTCTTAGATCTCTGCTTTTCTCTATTCCAAATTTCAAACGGAGTCGTGTCTATAGATTTACTTTGGAGACGATTTCGTATGTAATTCGCAGTATTGATAGGTTCACGCCAATATTTATTCGGAAGCTTTGCACCGATCAACATACATCTTGCTGATTCAACCAGAATGCGGTTTTTACGCCCAGCTACTCCATTTAGCTCTGGTGAATAAGAAATGGTGGCTTACCTGATTCCCGGGCTTTTCTCATCACTACTTCTATGTTGAAACCTGTTTTTTTTTATCTGATGGAAAATAAAGACCTCTATTATTAATTATAATAATAATACTCCCTCATAAACACTGGTAGAGTGTGCGGGTAGAGGACGGCTATGAAGTTTCGAACGGCCTGCGTCTTGACCGCCAAGCTACCGGCCACCGGTTATTATTATATTCTCCACCATTATGAAATCGGACAACTGTGACAAATTCTACGGACGGAATGCTACAATTTTTTGGAAACTTTGTTTCCAGAATGTAACAGGTAGATTATGGTGAATCTAGATAAAACTAAGAAATTAAAGTTTCTTTCCTGTTCCAGTTCTCATTGGGCCGCAAATATCCTTGTGAATCAAATCGAGACATCTTTTTGATTGCTTACTGATATATTTCGGAAATGGCTCCTCAGACAATTTTCCTTCAATACAACTGACACATTGCAAATACTACCCACAGTTTTCTAAATGCAGCCCTTCAGCAAGTTGTTTTGGAACAATTTTTCTTATATCTTCAGTATTTCTATGTACTGATCGTTATGCCAGAGGTGGATACAACACTGGTGTTTTTCATGTGTAATATGTGCTTTCAGAAATTCTAATTCAAGTTCATAGAGCCGAATTTTGGTTTTTGCTTCTGCATAAATTCAATTTTCATTTTTGAGAGGCATATATAAGGATCAAAAATGACATTGAATCCATTTTCTGTCAGTCGTTTGATGGACAATAGATTGGAACACAAATCAGGAACATATAAAACATCTTTGATGCGAACAGATTCGATTTTTCCCAAAAACTTAATTCTTGAGTCTCCTTCTCAATCGCTGTTCTTACATTGTTATGGCTTTCAGGGGCTTCATGGTTTTTCCTTCTTGTATGTATCTGCTCTCTTTCACTTTTCTTGTAGAAATAACAGTTGTTTTTCAGATGACCCCTCTTCCTGCAATGTAAAACTCTCTGAATTTGTGGATTTATTAGATCGACCACCAAAACTTTTCAAAGCAGTTTGATTGGATTGCTCAGAATTCCTAGTCTTTATATTGAATTAATCTATGAGCTTTCTTTTTACGTATTTCAGCGTTAACTCATCATCAAGTCGCGTATCCAGAACGGTAACTAGTGCTTCATATTTTTCCAATAGGCCTCCAAAGAGTAGAGCAGCAACATGGAAATCCTTAATATCTTCACCTATTACAATTCAACAATCTCTAGGATTTTTATAATATACTCGGACATCGGTTGGCCATTTTCTAGTTTGGTGTGGTTTAGCTTACGGAACAAATACAACTTTTGTTGCTCAGGTTTGCTCTCTCCTGAATTATCTGGATAACTCTCCTGAGATGTTTTGCAATTACAAATATAAAGGATCTGATCATTTTTCACAGACAATGAAATTGTAGACTGTGCTTCCTCGTCCAATATCTTCGATTTTCGACTTCCTCTTGATTCAAATGGTTCAGTTTCATTGATCACTTTCCATGACCCTTCTCTTATCAGCATCATCCTCATTTTGAAGGATAGTAGTTATTATTATTGAGCCTAGAAACCCGAAACTTGCCTTCTGAAGACTCCATTACTTTGGGGAGAGAAACAAGATGTTCTGCCCTACCAGGACGACGCTTATCACCATTATCATAGGATAATGGTGATAATCATATTATCATAGGATAATGGTGATAATCATATCATATCATATCATATCATATTATATCATATCATCATATATCATATCATCATATCATATAATCATATCATAGGAAAATGGTATAGACAATAGGAATAATCCATTGATAAACAACTACTTTCCTGGCTTATACCACGACGAACAGATCTAGTGACTTTCCGTGCAGAGTTCCTACAAAGATGGCTCCGCAATTGCTAGTTGAAACATTTGGACCACCTATAGATCGATTTCTGGGTTGTTGCCCTCATCAGTATAGCGTAGGTCTCTGCAGACAATAACTGATGTCTGCACAAATAGTTCAACAAACTATCCATGTCAAGGCAGAAACTAAACCACGGGCGCCATCTGAACTTCACCCCTCAACCAAACCAATACCCAAAACTTTCGTGATTAATTCAACCACCAATACAAATGAAGAAATCTGCATTGTTCACAATAAGCTTGTCAAGAGAGAAACAAGATGTACTGCCCTACCAGAACCCACCCTATACTGATGAGGGCAAGAACCCAGAAATCGATCTATAGGTGGTCCAAATGTTTCAATGGACATTTCCATGCAACTAGCAATTGCGGAGACATCCTTGTAAGATTTAATTCAACGTTCGTCGTGGTATTGCCAGGAAAGTAGTTGTTTTCTGATGGATTTTCGACCCAATTATTTCTATTGTATAGGATTACGGCATTAAGCGTCGTCCTGGTAGGGCAGGACATATTTTTTCTCTCTTGACAAGCTTATTGCGAACAATGTAGATTTCTTCATTTCCATTACTTTGATATTTTTTCATCAATAAGGCAGTACAAAGTATTAAGAAAATGTACATTACAAAATTTCAAAATAATTCTCTTTCACTTTGTATAAATGAAAACTACAAAAACAAAACCAAAGTAAACTTGATGATTTGGCGAATTCCAACAGAAACTTCCCCAAAACGATTCATATTGCGTCAACAATACTAATCAATCATAGCTGCCCTAACAAAAATTGAAGTTACGGCCGCTCACTAGATGATGTCTGGTTTTGAGGAACAAAAAAAAGCATTTTTATAGCGATAAAAGAGGATGCAACTTTCTACAGGAGCTGATTTATCCACTTGCATTTCTGTTCCTTATTCCTATTTAGCCGATAGCAAACTACGATTTCTTTACTCACAAATGGGAATTATTATACAAGAGTGGGACTGTCGTTGTAAATTGACCATTGTTTCAAATTCACATGGCTGCATGTGTGTAAATGAACGACAGCCAAAAATAATCAATTATTTTGAGAAACCACAGATACTCTTTGGTAACCCAGCTTGAATTATCACAGGTAGAGGAACTGCTCTCACAGCTGAAGAGTTCGTAATGTATTGTAGAAAGGAAGGTACCTATACAACATTTGAAGATAACCTACTAGAGTTCCAAGATGAAGTGGACAAATCGAAAGTAGTCGATCGTACAATCGTTCCATCAACCATTCTGAATTCTGACAGGTGTTAAAATGAGAAACAAGGAAGAACTTATTAGAGCAGAAAGTAAGAAGCAGATTTTGAAAGAACAGGAAGGAAACAGAAGAATCTACAATTCGAGAAGAAATCCATAATCATAAAAGAGAGTAGAAACTATCAAAAGGACTCAATTTGTGAAGCAAGAATCAGAATTCCAAAATGATATCTAGGACCTAAAGAAATAACGAAGGTTTCAGCCAATGAGAGGATCGACCTGAAAAAAGGTTTTCACACAGGACCAATGCGTACTCATACATGTGCAGAAATTATGAAACCATGGATTGATAATCTAAATGAATCCAAGTCAGATTCATATAGTCGTATGGCCGAATGTAGATAGTTGATTTTTACTCTATCCGTTTATTTTATTATTTTGAAAATATAAATGTTATTATTATGTAGTGAATTTATTTTTTTGGTCTATTGGAGTATCACTCAATATAACATTTCGAAAGAACCAGTTTGAATAGCCTTAGAATATAATGGGAAGCTTTCCTAGGATTTACATGATGAAAGATGAGAGATGAAATTGACGTAGAAGAAAAAGGTAGAAAAGACGAAGTAAATCCGTCAGAATATTACTAAAAGACGAACAAGTAGAACCGTTATAAAAGTGAAGGATATCTTCATCAACAAGATTATTAAAAGGGCAAAACTGGGAAACGTATAACGTATAAACTGAATTGAGTTATCATTTTCAATAAATTCTTCTTACCCCTTGAAATCTAATTACCTTGGAACAACTAGAAGAAACTTACATACCAAATGAACTTTTTATTTTGTGAGCAACTCATTGTATTCATATTATTTCAGATCATCAGAATAGAATAAGTTACTGTTTACTTATGCTGTAGTTTTTCTGGGATTTTTAAACAGCCGAAAAGTTAATGCACTATCCAAAAAATTGATTTACCTTTGGAGCAGCACAGCGAATAAATATAATAGGAAGAAACAATATGTCCCACCCTACCAGGACTGCTCATTCCAATAATCCTATAAAATATGAGTAATTCGGTCAAAAATCCATCAGATGTAATTTAACGTTCGTCGTGGTATCAGCCAGGAAATAATTTGTTCTCTGATGGATTTTTTACCGAATTACTTCTATTGTATAGGATTTCTAGATTTCTTTATATGTTATTTTGGTGTTTGCGATCGCAAGTGGGTATTGTTTGGTTGCAAGGCTGAGGTTGAGATAGCGATGGTGGTTTAGTGAACAAATAGTTGTTTTCTGATGAACTTTTTACCCAAATACTCCCATTGTATAGGATTATTACAATGGGCAGGCCTTGTAGGGCAGGGTATCTTGTTTCTCACTTGTTAAGAATTGTAGAAGAATTGTCAAAATAAAATAATTTTTTTCAAAGCAATATTTTAAACGTAGTAAACCATCGTGGCATTCTACACTGTATATATAGATTTATCTCCCACATATTTTCATTTTTAGACATTTTCGACATTGCAGGAAACCATGTCAAGAAAGTGATTATGAAATTTTTGCATTATCAATTTATTTTTATATAACACTGAAAAATAAAAATTTAACATTAACACTATGTATACCATTCACTAACAAGACAAGCATTCCTCAGTTTTTGCGCTCAATTCATTGAAAAATAAATATTTAAGTATTGAGTCCTCACGATATTTTAACGAAGTTGTCTGAAGTGACCTCAAGAATTACTCAAAATTGAATATTGTGTCCTCTCAAAAAAGCGTCGATTTGGCTCGAACCTAGCGCTCCGGCGTTGTCTACAGAAGGCTGGATATAGTACACTGGTTGTTGTAACGCTTGCTGTCGTTGCTGTTCTTGTTCACCTCTTAATCTCTGTTGTTGGGCGTACAGTTGAGCAGAGTTCTGAAACTGTTGTTCTGCTTGTTGTGATTGGTAGGCAACCTGAGAAAAAAAAAGTTTGGCTAGCAGTTTTGCAATATCCTGGATAAATCCCAAATGTGTGAATTTCGATTGGATTGAAAAAATAACTCTAGTTTTCTCAATCTCACCTGACGGTCTGTTATTATAGTAAATTCTATATAGTTAAGTGAGTCATACTGTAAACGGTATGGCTCACTTATCTACGAAACACCCCTGCAACTTTTGTAATTCCAATCAAAATAATTCAGATTTTCTAGATACACAAAAAATATTCAAAATAACTTCGAAGGAATCATTTTCAGGGAAATGCACTGGATGCTGTTAGAGATAAAACCATTCATATACATTTTCGAAAAATCAAAAGTAGGAGGCAAAATGGGCCGAACATATTTTCGAATTCGTAATCAGAACAAGTATTTTACTCTTAATCTACTTAACCTATAACGAAAAAAATCAGTTTTAAGAAATATGTTAATTCTCTAATTTTTTGACGAAATTTCACAGTTCTACATCAAAAATTGCGGAAGAAATAAGACATATTTGAATTTTTTCAAACTTAATTATTTCAGTAAACTGGTTTAGTAGTTAAATGAGTCTGTTTACGAAATCTGTCGGCTAATTCCATATATTTTTGATGTAATTATATAGACAAAAGACGATTTGATCTTCACAAACTTTTATTTAACCACGACATGTTTCCCGGTCACAGTAGCTTCCTGAAGTTACTTAAATCACTTCAGGTGGTTAAATAAAAGTTTGTGAATGTCAAATCGACTTTCGTCTATACAATTACGATGGATCTTCATCAAGTAACGGCCGAATCAATTACGGAAATTACGGTAGTATTTCCATTAGAAGTCTGTTTGTCTGTCTTTCCGGTTCAAAATTTGTGATCAATTTTTCAGACACTCATTGGTATCCGAACGCGTACTTACGAAAATAATAGGATATGGAATACGGAAAATCAGGAAAAAAATAACATGTCAGCCGACGCGGCGGCTGCAATATAGAAATTCAAAAAATCCGTAACACTAGTGAGGAACATCTGAACATTGGAAAAATGTACGTATGTATATATCCAGTACTTGTCGAGAAGCTGGATAGCAAGATATCGCAAGAATACGCTTGCTACCTCTGGGAACCTGGCGCACCACAAATAATTAACCAAAGAACACGTTTTTACTCTTAACAAGGACTAAAGAGAAAAAAATAATTGTCACTTATAATCTCCCTAGTTCTTGAATTAGACTAGATGGTCAATATGGTAGGTTTGTAAAGGTATATCATTCTTTTGCAATGGTTGTAAGAGTCCTTCCTGTTTTCCTCGTTTTCTGTTTGCTAATAGACATTGTACACAAGTTTGAATACATCTGGAGAATTACAGGGTTACAAAAGATGTATACCTTCTTCTATTATTTTCAACTGATACGTGAAAAAATCCATTTTTCAAATCCATCGTACTGAATATTCGGGCGTCTTGTAGTTTATCGAGTTGATCCTCTATAAGTGGTAGTGGAAATCTATCCTTTACTATAATTTTATTAACTTTTCTGTAATCAACGCAAAGTCTGTAAGATCCACATTCCTTCTTAACCAGTACTACTTGGCTGGCATATTCCGAACTACATGGTTCTACGATGCCTTCTTTGATCCATTCGTCTATCTGTTTATCCACGATTTCCCTTTCTGCGAAAGGTAATCATCCTGGATTTGAATATATCGGCTGGTCATCTTTTACAATTATTTTCATTTCTCTGTACTTTCTCTGTACTTTTCACTTGTTTCGGTTTATAATTGTTTACCATATCTGATATTCCTCTTTTCAATTCTGAACTTATATCTTCTCCTATACTGTTCAATAACCATTTATTGTCTTGGCGATTCTTTATACTGATTCCATCTTCGTTGATAGAAATTTCAGCTTTATTCATTAACTCGGTTCCTATGATTGCTTCTATTGATGAAGTTTCATTCGGTACAACATGAATTGTCGAAACGAAAGTGCTACCATCAACTTCAATATGCCTTTCAAAGTTTCCCAAAGTATCAACATAAGTTTTTTCCAATCCATTTAGCTTGATAGTTGAATTCGAGAGTGGTGGAGATCCAATAGAAAAGAAAATATTTTCAGTTATGACGTTGACCTGACTACCGGTATCAATCAGCACGTTGATAAAATGTTCATTCAATTTCACCATTTTATACATTGTCTGAATATTGTGTTTCGTAATCTTATTGACTGATGGTTCTACACGGGCCGTCGTTGGGGTAAATTCTTGATTTCTTCGGGATATACTCTCTTCTGTGCGATTATCACCATTATTCACCCATGGACATTCAAAGGATTTATGTCCATACCTATTGAATTTGAAACATTTTGTACCCAATGTTTTATTGCGACAATCTTGGGATTTGAGGCCATTCAATCCACAATTGAAACAACGGATTCTCGTGTTACTATGGTGTTTACCTTCTATCCTGTCTTCTTTTTTCATCTGTCATCATTTTTGTATGCATCTCTATGGGGAGAAAAACTGGAAAATTTTGTTTTTGTTTTCATTTCTCTGTATATTTTCAGCTTATCTTTGAATTCTTTCAAATTTTTTGCACCGTAAAGTAAAATCTTGTTATTTTGCTCATCATAAATACCGTCAATACATCAGGTTCAATCACACCTCGATTAACAAGAAAGTATTCATGTACGTCTTCATTCTTTCTCATTCTTCGTTCTGTCAACATGTGATGAACTTTCGCGTTATTGATTTTTGAGGAAAATTCACTCAAAAGTGCAGATTTTAAAGTTTTCCAAGAGGTTATACCAACTTCGCCTTGTATAAATAATCTTGCCAAACCAACTAAAGATTTTTTAGCAAATACAAAAGTGTATAAATTACCCCAACTGAAAGTTTGACTCATTTCTTCTACATCCTTTATCCACTTTTCAATAGGAAATGATCCCTTTCCATCAAATTGTTTAATTGAATCTTCCACATCTCGAAAATTCATAACTGTAAATTATGAGATCTTACTTGTGAATCGAAATCACCCTGTGAACTTTCTTTATTATTTCTCTCATTATCTGAGCAGGAATCACCCTGTATACCTCTAGATTTACTTTGTATGTCATTTTCTTCTTCTTTTTCTTCATCTTCTTCTTCTTTGTCCAATTGCATATTCAACATTTCCAGATCCATAAGATTACTAACAATATTGATAATAAGATTTTTCTTATCGGTATTGTAATCTATACCTAAAATATTTGCTATCGAATTTAAGTCGCTAATGGAAAAATTATCATCAATATATTTCAGTTTTTGACTATAAACAACAGAGGATGAATCAAAATCAAAACCAGAAAATGCTCGCAACCTTTTTCTATTATTACGATCACCTTCCACCTCAAAAACAAGTTTATAAAAAGTTTTTATCACTTTGACTGGAGCAACGTTTATGCCCTTCAGAACATTATCAATTTCACCAAGTGTCACCATTTTTGAAAGAAAGTCGAAAATATGAAAATTTCAACGGAAAGTCAATGTTTTTCAAATATTACTGATAGAACTTAACAAATTAAAGTTCACTAAACACACGAGCTTGCGAAATTGTCTATAAAACGACGGTTTTATGTTTCACGGTAAAAATTGTTGGAATAAAGTTTATAAAATCAAATGTTCCGAACTTAAAACAGCGCAAATCAACTCAAAAGTAACTAATATATGAAATGCTTTTCAAATATAAATAAAAAGTCACACAATATTTGATGCAAAATGTCTTTCAGAAGCAAAATGTCTGTCTTTCAGAAGCAGAATATCGGCCTAACTACAAAGCAAAAATAAAACGAATGCTCACCTCGTGTCTCTTTTATGTTACCTGGAATCACTCAATCTTTGATACAGAGCAGATATATCACCGCTTAAGTTTCGTCTTCGCCTATTCTCCCGCAAAATGTCTACACCGTCTGAGCACAATCAAAGTAATGTTGGATTACACCGTTTATTCAAATCGACTTGAAAATGCTTGAAATAGTTTTGGAATATCCCGTACTTCGTTCAAATTAAAAGTGTTTCTCTTTGTCTCTACGATTCAATCGTCTTCGTCGTCTTTATGTCTTCGTCTTTCGCGTTTCTGTAATTTCTTGTCTTTGTATCCTTTCGTCTTCCCGTCTTTGATCCTTTCGTTCTCACGTCTTTGATCCTTTCGTCCTCACGTCTTTGATCCTCTTCGTAATATCACGTCTTAGAATTCGTCGTATATCTTCCACTGTCACCTTGACAGGCTGCACTTTTTCCTCTCAAAAATTGTCGATCCCGGTTGAGCCCCAAATTTATGGGATTCAGGCGATTTTAGTGAGTGGAAAAGTATATTTGAATGAAAAATATAACTAAGTGCAAAATGGAAAATGTATCACAAAAAATATAACGTCTTCACACGTCTTACTGCCGTTTTATACTTGTCATTCCTATCTTCTTTTATTATCTAAAAGATGCTATCCTACATATATAAAAGCAGAAAATCAACTATCACCTGTCAAATATTTGACAGACAAATTTCCACTTATTAATTTTGTCCAGGGCACCTGGAGGATAAAATTTTCCGGAAATTTTTTGGGTTGCCATGGCATCCAAACAGAAACGAATTTTTTGATTGGCCAAAAAAGTAAGGTGTGAAATTTTCAACAGTAATAACACAAGTGATGGTGATTTTTTGATAATTTCAACGAATCTTTGTTGCTTTAGAAATCTCACGGAGGACGAAGTCCACGATTGGCTGACAGGATCGTATAACAAATAATCAATGAAATTACTCTTGGGGAAAGTCGCCCAAAATGTGGACGGCGGTTAAAACGGGGACATGGTGTTTTCGTCTTCTGGGTGCTGTTGTGTTCGTGAGATATGCCGATCATCTTGATCTAGGCCATCATTACTCCAATATGCGGTAAGCTGCTCACTCGAACACGTGTTTATTGTCACCCGAGAACCTTACCAAGTTTTTTACCAAAAATCTTAAGAATTTGGTGTTGTAAATTGGAGTTTCTTTTTAATTCATACATCAGGATAAAATTACGGTGAGTAGATCTTAGTATATTACTATTAGTAATACATTTGACATGTTATACACATGCGTGGATTCATGAGGGGTCATGACCCCCTCCCTGGGCCCAGGCCAACCAGTGATTTTTCATTATCTTCTATAAACTTTCTGATCAAATCAACAACCAAATATAGTAAAAATAAATTAACTTATACAAATTCAATGCTGTATCTCTCTCCAGTCTCGAACAAATATAGTAAAAATAAATTAATTATGGCTAATGACCATAGTAGTCGATGCCAACACACCAAAAAAAAAATTAATTTATACAAATTCAATGTTGTATCTCTCTCCAGTTCCGAACGCGCGGTGTTCTGTATCGCTCTATGTTACTCCAAACGTGAAAATTGTATACAAAATTCAATTGCGTACCATATACACTCGAGAATAGAGCACCTGCATCGAGAAAAAAGATAAAAAATGTACTAGTGGATTTGACACCATTTAAATAATAGCAATACATTTTTTTACTTACGAGCGCTAAAGAGCAGTATTTGCTGGAAATAAAAAAAACCCTGATAATGAGGTATTTACCATTATCAAACTACCCATACTCCGATCAATGGTCGTACTAAGTACAAATAACTTGCTCCATGTCATAATTAAAGATATATAATTGAAGTGTACTTGATAATCATAAATAAACAAAGTGTTTGTTACTATCAGTCGTAGTTTTATTATAAGCATAGAGTTTAATTAGGAAGATCACGGGCATGCGCAAACTTATCACTAACGGCCAATAGTATCGCTTCCCGCGTTTGTCTTAGGAGAACTGCGGTTGTTCTACACTGCACATCAATTTTCGTTCGGACTTCGGAGTGTGAAGATGTATGATTGCGTCATATAGATAGATACACAGGACACGTCTATATTACTGGTGAATTATGAATATCGTGAACTATGAAATGAAATTACTGAAAGCTTGGGTATTATCAATATTTTTCGTTAGTTTCGAAGGTGAGAACAAATTATTGTATCAGGAAAGTTTTTAACGAAGTTTAGACCACTATCATTTATTCATATAAAATATTTCTTGTAGTAGGTATAAAAGTTATCAATTCAGTATGTTCACAATAGTAGTTGTAATATCAGTTTTTTATACTTAAAATTTAAATATTTCACATAAAAAATAATATACTATTTCATTAACTTATTTATAATAAGAAATATTTTATATGGATAATAGATTGTAAACAAAGGTATTTGAAATTCCTCATTATGAAAATATTATACTACCCCCTTAGCGAGTACATATTGCAATATGGAATCCCTGGATGAGATAGTGCTCTGAATATTCACCTCACAAAAAGATCTAGAGGAATAGGAGGGTCGTGATACTTGATACCCTGGGAGATTGGATTATCATCCATAATTCGCGCCGTTTTTAACCTTGAGACCGTCTTCGTGCTCGAAGAGGGTATCTGTGTTGGCAACAATGCGTCACGCAGAACCTGGCGTCGAAAAGTTACGAAGTATAGATTAAACAATCCAAACAGTTTACGACGTAGTTAAACTTTTCATTTGTATCTATATCCTCATTTTCTATCAAAAAATATGGTGCAATGGCTCATTCTCATTATGCCTTGCGTTGTTGAATGTATTCAACAAATTATTTTCACATATTCGTTTTTGACTTGATCCCGTGATGATTGGGTATATAGAGCAAACTTTTCAATTTTACTTTGGTGAACTGCCAGACAAAAGCTTTGTGCAACGACCAAACTGCATTGCCCCCTGCCAACACGGTGCCACTAAAGGAATTTTGAGTTTTCTTCTTTATTTTTAAAAATATTTTTTTCTTTATTTTGAATTCCATTAGTAGGTAAAATGTTTAAATGTATTTTTTCCCTTTTTCGTATTTTTTAATCACAAGATACTTACAAGTACAAAAAGATCATGTTTTCTTTAGGGTAGGGATCAAGTCACCTCACTGGTAGGGAGAGTTGGTCCTTTTGTATTCTTGTAAAAAATTTAAAAATTTTCATTGGCTTTTTTTTAATGATTTCAATGTCGATAAAGTTCAGTCAGTAAACTATTCCGCCATATTTCATTCAGAAATAAGCAGGTACGTGCAAATTATACCAGATTATTCAAAAGGGAGATCAACTAAACATATTTTCTAAGATTTATATATACTGAAACAGAAGAAGTATATACCACAGTTATCCGATAGAAAACACAACTGCGTATGTCAAAAAATGTTCAACCAAACTCCGGAAAAAAAGAGAAGTCATGTTGAATTCTATCAGTACTGTGAAAAAAAGACAAGTCTATACGTGTCTATACGAGTATACAGTATCGGAAACTTTTCATCTGGGGTATAGACAGAAATCTTCGCGAGCAACAAGCAACGCAATGATATGATAATTACAATTATGGCTTCTAGGATTATTCTAACAAAATGGTTCGATTCTAGGCCAGTGCATTTTGCTTCCTCTTCCTCTGGCAATAAGTACATTACAATCAAACAACCAGCAATTGTATCCGATTACAATGCTAAAATGGGAGGTGTTGATTTACTAGACAGGGTGATTGGAAAATATGCATTGCGTGGACGTACCAAAAAATGAACAATACATGCAATCTACCACTTTTTCGATTTCGCAGTAGCTGAATGTTGGCTCGAATATCGTCAAAATGCTAGTACAGAAGGCTTGAGGAGAAAAAACACTTTGGACTATCTCGATTTCTTATCCGTTGCTCAATATTTGATTTTCACAAAAAAACCTTCTGAACAAAGTGAAGTGAATTCAAAACAGAGTGAATGTGATGAAGAAAAGACATCACCTCTGAAACAAAGGAAGGTACAACCTGTTCCGGATAGAAGAGTCAGGACCGTTGGTAACATCGACCTACCAGTATTTACAAAGCAAGAACAAAAATCAAGATCAAAAAGTCGATTTCCAAAATGTCGTTCAATGCTTAATTTTCTCGATGTCTTCAAATTGGTCAACATTTCCAAGTCTTCTTCGTAAAACCTATTGTGTATACAATGACTAAGGTAAAAAAATCAGATGCTATTTTCCGACCAATCAACGGTCAATTACAGTGAACATTTTTTGCTCAAGCGGAAATCCAATGAAATTAGTGGAACTGAGGTCATGTGATTTAATACAACCAATCAGAACAACATTATACTGAAAACAACCCTGGAAACAGATCCCTCTGGTCCCGCGACTACCACGCATTGAAACGGGTTCTAAGCCGCTCCACCTTAAGACAGGAGGAAAAGGCACACCGAGTCTCCGATTTTAGAGATCATTCAGAGCTTTGCTCACGACTTGTGAAAGGTCGATGTAGTTTATTCGGAAAGGAACGAATGTTTATTGAGAAGATGAAGTTCACTTTATGCGCTTCTTGCATAATTGGGCGCACGAGAATTGGACGCGGAGAATTGGTCGCGGCGACAATTGGACGTCGGGGCAGTTGAAATTTTGAAATGGTTTTTATTTATTGCTGAAATAAGTTATCCCTTTTTACCTACAGGTATTTGTAATTATACCTCATTATAGATATAACCCCTGTATTGCATATTTTACACAATAAATTTCATTGAGATTATAAAATTATCTTTATTTTCGCATGCGCCCAATTGTCGCCGCGCCCAACTGACGCCGCGTCCAATTGTCACATGCGTCCAAATGTCGCGCGTCCAATTGACTGCGACCAATAGTCGTGCGTCCAATTTTCCAAGTCCAATTGACGCGACACCATTTGGTATACCTTGGCGGTAACAGCGACGTATTATTATGTATCGCTTTCGTAACATTTAGTGACATGAATGCGACATCTCAAAGATGTTTGTGTTAACTGGGTTAAAAGAAACAGACCGATGTCGTCGAAAGATTTCGAAATCTGTTATAATTATCAATGTCCCTGGGATATTCCCAATAACTGATAAATATGCACCTTGATCATCGTTGTAAATGGTAGTGTTGACATTTTTACCTGGAAAACTGTAACAGTCAGATTAATTTCGAGTTGTCAACGTAACATAAAATTTCGAAATACACTGTCTGTATCACGTAGTTGTGTATCAATCTCCTTGAAATATATTCGAGATCATATTTTCTCAGATAAATTCATTTCAAATTGCATTCATATTTTATTGTCTTTCGATATTTTGTGATGATAATAAAAATATGATCTCTTATGTATTTACCTCCGACAAATGCACTAGTGGCTTTTTCACTCAATAATTTGTTTATCAAGTATGGCGGTGTTGGTTGCCAAAATAAATAGCCTGACATTGATATATTTCTAAATTTCTTATTCATTAAATTGTCCTGCCGAATTGCACTCGATGTTTATATTAATATCGGGTGATTTGTTTTGTTCAAATTCTATTCTAAACTGTTGCCTTTAGCAGTGCGACTCGAAAAACTGTCAACCTAAATCTAAACCTTCGTTGTCGCATTTTTAATAGTTGACAGGTTTCGTCGTCTAATTGCTAGGAAACAGTTTCTCATAAATAAATACTTCTTTTTTTTTCAGGATTTTTTTTTGTGGGGTTTACTTCCGTTTTTTTCATTTTTTCCATTTTCCGTTTTTTTCCTAGATTCCTGAGATACAGGGGGTCTCAAGATATCCGGGTAAGAGCATTTGCTTCAGGTTTATGCATACGACCCAGGGTGCCAAAAGTACGAAAGAAAATTAGATTTGACTTTTTTTTCCAAAACTTCTGAAGGAACAATTTCAAATTTGGTACACTAATAAAGGTTCATTAATGTGATAATTTGAAGTTATAATTTTTAATTTTCGTAAACATAGTTACGATGGTATGTGGCCATATTTTCCTTCATATTTTCTTTGGACAAGTGAATGAACAGATGTTTTGACAGATGAACTGACAAGCAAACCCAACCTTAAATTCATATATCACTCCACTCCGATAAGAGTTGGGGTCTGAAATAATTTTTGCGACAAACTGAAGATAAGTACACTTAATTTATATATTTTGGAGTATAGTTTTTAGAGCATTTTCTGATTGATTTATCAGCATAGTTTTTATGAAGAACAATATTGAAAAATTTTGTGTATTATTCTTTATTCTGATTGTAAGTATAATATTTTCGTAGATAAATCAATCAGGACTGAATATAAAAATGATACATACTCCAACACAAAATTCAACAATTAAGAGAACTTATCTTTGGTTTTTTGAAAACATTATTTCATAACTTAAATCTTATTTGAGTATTATGAATTTGAGGGTGGGAGTTTGTTTGACAGTTGATTTGTCAAAATAATTATATGCAAGGAAGTATGGTAACATATCAGTAAATCCACGACATCGATTCGTTCAAATTATATTTCACGCCTTGTTCTCAATTATCAAATGTAGTACCCCTCGTTTACCGTGAGTGAACACTCTAATTTTTAAAGCAATCGTGTTGCTTCAGGTCAACAAAACGCGCCCATATTTGTACCGTCATATCTGTGGCTCTATACTAACCTAATTTTATTTATTCATTTGTTTTGCGTTGATGTGAAAACATCGTCAAATCCGAACAAGTTTGCAATTGAATAAAGAAATAAAACTTGAAATAAACATTTTTTCGATGATTTTGTCATATTGAAGACGGAAAATTGCCATTTCTGGAAGCTTGAAAGGCGAGATGCTTTTACAATATAATA
Organism: Chrysolina haemoptera; assembly: GCA_958298965.1. Taxonomy (NCBI): domain Eukaryota; kingdom Metazoa; phylum Arthropoda; class Insecta; order Coleoptera; family Chrysomelidae; genus Chrysolina; species Chrysolina haemoptera. Next base: position 17,275,655 of record OY282603.1, on the reverse strand, counting down.
GGTGAGATGCCCACTATTGCTGGAGTGAGATGCCGTCCCCCATGCTTGTTAGTAATATCCAATAATGGTTGAGTTTATATTTATATTTTATTATCATAAATCAAGTTATAGTTATGGTGTCCATCGAATACAACCAGAGTTAGGTTAGAAACATGTATAATGGTCAGAGTTGCCCAAGAGGTCACTAATATCCAATTTTAGTGAAAGTTATTAGAAAAATAAATTATAGTTATGATGTCCATTAGCAAGAGTTTTTCGAGAAAATATCTATAATTGTCAGAAAATAAATTTATAGTTTGGCGTGTAATGGTGTCCATCAGAATGAGTTGGTGGAAAATTGACAAAGATCGATATAAAGAATGACGTTCGCATAGTCCTTGCGTTTTGTTTTGTAAAATCGATTGCAGTACCACGTGATCAACGAAATAACTGAGTGACTATTAATGAACAAATAAACTAACTTTCCATAGGCTAATCTATGAATCTGTTTTGGCTAAATAAGCGAAAATCACAAAGTAAGTGAGAAGCATAAAATAATATATAATATTTGTGTACTGTGTGTGTACACAAAGCAAGTGAAATACGCTAAGGAGCATGGAAATACATCATATCTGGGTTCTATGTGTGTACTTGACGAACCGATTAAATAGATCTGCTAGCTCGGCTCTAATACGCCGGTCGCCGAGTGAAGGCGAACGGAGCAGAAACATTGAAGTAATAGGACGTGTGTTCTGTAGGTGAATTGAGTTGAGCTGTCAGTCATGTCAATGGTTGACATTTCTACACCTGACATTCTACTGTTGTTTACAAATACAAGGCAGTTCAAAGACAAAACTATATCAATGTATTACTAAATTTGTTCAGACTTCTTATCGCCTGAAAACTTGGCGCAAGACAGAAATAAATGAAATAACAATCTTCCTATATTCCCGGCAATCGTTTAACAAGTATTGATCTACTAAGGTTGAAATGTACTGGAGGGGTTATTCAAAGAAATATATTAATAATCCGGCTATTTCCAATTGTCAACCAATGTAAGCCTTCTTGATTGAATTGGTGTGAAGACGCTATAACCAGCTGGTGGGTATACAAAACCAAATCAGGCTATCCTTAGGGCTATAGCCCAGGCTCCCACTAGGTTGGTTAGTAAAAAAGTGGAGGGGAAAAGTAAATTACAGTTGATAAAACTGGTGAGTGAGTTGAACATATATTAGCATACCCTGATTTACTGAAACTGTCAGATTTTTGCCTCATATTTTCCACTTGGTGGAAATGTGCGAAGAGAAGGATATTTTGACTGTATTAAAATTATTTGGTTCATTGATTTAAACTCTTCGACACACATTTTTCGAGCTTGTTTGGATTTCCTACTGGAATACAACAAGACCAGCATTGAGGAAAACGCTAATCGTCACTCCTCATGAGCTATGACTTTTGGGGAAAAACTTAACAGGGAGTACCAACACCAAGGACGCTGAAGCCTTAGAAAAAAGTCCAGGTTGAAGTTAAAGGGCTTTAGAAGCCCGAGACGTTAAAAAATCGAACTAATTATGTTGGGAGCAGAGAGGTTGAAATTACCAATTTGTCTGAACAAACAAATTAACATTGAGATAGTGGAGACTGTGACTGTACTCCCAAATCAAGACCAGTCCTGGTCCAGAATATTTCAGCCCCCTTTTTGTTTTATACAGAATATAAAAACTCTCAACACTTTTATGGACATGGAATACAAGTTCAAGGACAAAAATATAGCAATGAAAAAATTTCAAAAACATTAATGTTCATAATTTATATGATGCACATTTCTTCATACCTGTTCATAGGAAAGACAGAAGTTATCTAAGATTTTACTGTAATAGTGCATACTCTTTTGAGCTCACATATACATTTTGTGGTTTTTCCACAACACATTGACTTTTTTCTAAAATATCTATGGTATCCCAGTTGACAGGAATTGGTTTTCTTTTCGTAAGTGGAGTATATGTTTCTATTAGAAAATACATATATTCATTTCAGGAAGTAAAGCTTTCGCAGTTAACTTATAGAGAAGCCAGTTAATCCCAAAGACAAAAGTGCAAGTTATGAGATTTATTTTTAATTCAGGAGGGGAGTTTCCTTGGGTGTATCCCAAGCGTTTTGGAAAAGAGAAATTCTAAGTCCTTCAGAAAGCATAGTTATGAAAAATTCATTTGGAAAAAAAATCGTTTTCGATGTATCCACTACAGGGTGGATTGATTTTGTGCGAAGTAGAGGATTCCCATGCGTTCAAGTTAAGATATCGAAGAGAATCAAAGAATCAAAACTTCTTGGAAGAACAAATACCAGCCACTCGTAGAGCTTCCAATGTCTCGAGAGAAACCAAACATATGTGTTGCGAGCACATTAGATTATTACACAAAGAAAACTTCCTCATTCAGAGCTGACATTCCTAAGTTAATTTTGACTTATGAGAGATCCTATGAGCAGGTTCTTGCCAAATCATTAGTTGGTGTATAAAATTGTACTACACAACAGTGGTATTGATACAAACTTGTTTCATGCCCCACAGCACTAGGCATGCCTCTACATCTGCTGCTAAGTTGAATGGGGTAACTTTGATATAATAATACGTACCGCAGGCAGGACTGAAAAATCTAACACTTCTGTAAAGTTCTATAATCTTTCATTAAAGGTAAAAATTATTTTGCAAACAAGATTTTGAATCTTGGTTGATAATATGTTGATTGATAATAGGTGCTCAATTATATACCATGTATTTCTATCACATATCAAAGCATATTGTCTTGAAACTTATTCGTTACGTCTCAAATCTTCCAACATCTACATTTGATCATTGAGGACAAGGCGTGAAATACGCCTTGTTCGACGCCTTGTTCCGCCCATAACCAATGGTGAAATGATTTCTTATAATAGGAATCGGACATCATAAGATTCTTGTACCAATCCGAGTTCATATTCTTCACTCACGGGAAACGAGGGTTACTACATTGATCATCTTTGAACAAGGCGTTTCATATAATTGAGTTTGAACTTCACTTAAGGTAAGTTCGTTTTATCTCATACTGATATGATCAATAAAATAATGGAGTTGCTGGTCTCAGTCTGACTCACCCGTACTATGTTTCCGATTCACCAAACATAACAAAATATTCAGGAGGTTAACGAATATTCCGATATTTGCAAGAAAATAGCATTATGTCAAACGCTCATATGTCCATTCACTTGTCCAAAGAAAATATGAAGGAAAATATGGCCACATACCATCGTAACTACGCCACTGGTGTACGAAAAATAAAAATTATAACTTTAAATCATAACGTTAATAAATAAACCTTAATTAGTGTATTTGCTGTGTTTGCTATTTTTTTCCTTCAGAGTTTGCATCTCATAGGAGATGCATTTAAGGACATGTCTTGGAAAAAACTTTTCTTCTCGAAATGAGGTCGGGAATCTGTATTCGGAGTTTGTCGGTCTTATTCTGACTCACCCTGTAAATTGTAATCTCTTTCTTCTTCATCAGAACAGTTTCATAGCCTGATTTTTTCATTCTCATTTTTCTCTTTCATCAATTTATTTTTTTCAATACGAACTGGATAAGTAGAAAAAGTTGTAGACAGGGAGGAAAAGGGGTTATTGAAAACGTGTATGAAGTTCAGATTTTTTAAGATTATTTTCTTCGAAGAAAATCTGTTGTATGTATGTATGTATAAAGTATGCAAAAAGTACTTTTTTGAAAATTATCAAAATCATGAAGTGGTTCATTTTCAAAAAATTAGGTGTTACCTGAGAATTGACGGGCTGTGGACGTAGATTCTGCGAATACAGAGGATTTTGTTGTTGTAGCTGTTGAATATTCAGAACTTGCGTACGTGGCCTCTGCACATAACGTTGTAGTTTTTGTTCAGATTGCGTTGAGGTTTGGAAAATTTGATTTTTGTACTGCCCTGTTGTTGGATCATAAACTAGTGCACTAGAGTAAACTTGACCTGGTGAACCGACGGCTTTAGGTTTGTAGGCGGTACCCTTAGCAACACCTGGAGTCACAGTAGATGACAAAATGTTATTTTCTTGTTGGAATCGTTGAAATTCTTCTTCGAAGCCTAGGTTTTTGTCTGGAGATACCGTAGATGGTGAAATGGACTGCTGAAATTTTCATTGTTATTACTATTTTTTAAATATATTTGAAATAATTTGATGACACGGTTGTAGGCGTCAAAATTATTGCAGTACATTCGCTGGAGTAAAATATACATTATATCTACTCAATAAATAGGCATTGAAATTTTCCTTCGTAAACTGTAAGGAAAGATCCTATATATATAACATAAAACCTCACTAAAGAATCCACCCCTTTGGTGAAAAAGCTTGATTTCGCCTATAACTCGTCAACCGTTGAAAATATCAAAAAAGTATTCAATATAAAAAAGCAAGCTTTATAAATTTTCCAATAGAAAATTTTTGTCTGATAATTTTATTTGAGCTATATTTTACGAGAAAAGGGTATTGCTCGAAAACTACGCAAGCCATGTTGAAAAGTAGAGAAGTAAAAAAATAAAAATACTCCATTTGAAAAAATTACCAGTTTCCTAAAATTTGCAAAATTTTTACTGATTGTTAATTTTTCACCAAAATTTTGAAAAAACACAATAATGTACATTTAGTGTTTTCTTCTGTGTTTAAAATGGATTGATAATAAATTACACTAAAAAAATACCAATATATTTTTCCTCACTTTCGTGTTTTTTCTTCAACAATTCAGTAAAAAATAAACGGTAAGCGAATATTTAACAAATTTTAAGAAGATGATAATTTTTTCGAACGCAATATTCTTTTATTTAACCTTTGGCGCATAAAACTCATACCGATCAACTATGACTGAACACATTCCATGAATTATATTGAACCTCTTCATTTTTCGTATGGCTGAATGCAGTTATGAACACGGAATATCAGTGGATAATTATACTTCTTTCTTTCTTTCAGATATCCAGTCTATGCAGAACCTACTCATTATTCACCTAAGAACAGAATACCTAACAGGTGATAGTCAACCGTAGTGTCGAATCTGCGTCAAAACAACCGACAGCCATTAAGTAACAAATATAGTTGAAGCACTTGCAAATCTGATCATAACTCTGAATCTCTTCAGTTATGATTCAGCAACTCAAAGATGAAAGATGTATTGAATTTGCCGTTACGAGCTTTACTTACGCAGTCATCGTTCACTGTGGTCACGGGTGGCGCATGGGTCGGAAAAGTGGGGGGACACTCATAGAAAGTGGAGGGCACTCATAGAAAGTGGGGGGCACTCATAGAAAGTGGGGGGGCACTCGAAGAGAATATTCTAATTTATTTTCTCGTATCGAGGGTTAGAGACCAACAAATTATATTTTATGGATACTTTATTTAAATGTGGGGGGCTGTGATCCCCCGGGAGCCCTGACACACCACCCCTGACTGTGGTTCTGAAGTTAATTCTGGTCACTATTACACCTTAGCCAAAGACAAAACGGACTGGTACAAATTTGAAGATAGTTGCGTAAATAGAATAGCTACTTACGAACTGGACTTTTTGGAGCCTCTGGAGACACCATACATCCTATTGTACGCAGAGCAGATTTTCACAATTCATCGGACCCCTCCTAAAGTTTTTAAACAATCGACTCTTCAGACAATGAGTGTTTCAAAATTTTTTCGGGTTTTCCCACAGCTGTGAAAGCGAATGCAACAACTATAGTTATTTATGCAACAAGTGCAAAAAGTAGGTGTTTATTGCACTCGACGTGAAATTGTCCAATGAGGCCATCAGGCCGAGTTGGACAACACGTCGAGTGCAATAAACTCTTTTTGCACGAGTTTCATACAATATTTTTTCTACGTTCATGCAAAAACCAGAAAATGTTTCATTTAGGTGGCACTAAACTGTAAGGAAGACATTGTTTGTTTAAATCTATCTGCTAAAAGTAATTCAAAAACATTTTGTGTAATTCAGATGATATTCGAAGGAAATAATTTTATTTTTAACAAATTGTATTTTCTAGTAATTTCATAGTCCATTATATAATGAATATGATGAAACATGCAACTATTTGAAACGTAATACAATCTCACAGAAAATTGGCTAAATTTGGCGTAGATTTGAAAATTTATGTCTGTCATGATGACAGAACGCTATAGTAGAATGACAGACGAGTGCAATAAAGTCTTTATTGCACTCAATGCAATAAAGAGACAGTTTTTCCACCAAATATAGTTCAATAAAGTTTTTTTTTATGCAACAAGTTCAAAAGTAAATGTTTATTGCACTCGACGTGAAATTGAATTGAATCGAAGTTGCAATAAACAATTTTTGCACGAGTTGCATACAACATTTTTTCTACGTTCATGCAAAAAGCAAAGAATGATTTATTAAGGTACGGCACTAGGTGTTGAAAAATGAAAAGTGCAACTTGAATAATTGATTATTACTATCGATTTGCTTCGAAACAGATCACTATCATCTATTTTCCAATAATAATACTCATTTTAAAACTTCAATTCTGTTATAGTCAGAAATAATTTTTGACTGGCGTTTCTATAACCACAGTTGCATTATAAAAATCAAAATCATAGTAACTGTGAGCGCGTATGTTATCACGAGATGTGGTCATAGTACAGACAGTTTACTCTATGCAGGTAGACACGGTTTAGAACAAAGCGGATCAGTTTTGATTATGGAGATTTTCTCGGGAAGGCATTGTTTGTTTAGCTCTGGCTGCTAACATTAATACAAAATATAAAATACGTAACTGTTTAAAACGTATTGCCAATCTCACAGAATATTAAATTTGTAGTGGGTTTGAACGTTTATGTTTGTCATGGTGACAGCACGTTGAAGTTGAATGACAATGAGTGCAATAAAAACTTTATTGCACTAGTGCAATAAAGAACTTCTTTTTCCACTAAATATAGTTCAATAAAGTTTTGCTTTTTGCATGAATGTAGAAAAAATCATTTAAGATGCCTCGAAGCGCTTATTGATTATTTTACCCGCTGGCATAATGACATCGTTATGTCAATATATAAGTGACATAATAAAGTTTATTATGGGCCAAATATCATAATGAATTTCAAAAAGTCCTAGTACCATAATGAAATTCAAATATAACGCTTCTGAATATCTGGCATGAATGAATTTCATATTAAAAAATGTAAGTACGTATTTCAAACAATTTTATTCAAAATACGAAACTTCATGTTTCAAATCGGAAGGCGTGTTTGACAGTGAATGAATAATTTGCCTTTGCACTGTCAACGAAATGGTAAGGCACAACTTGCTCACTATTTTTTACAATGAATAACGTGAATGTATCTGTAGTTTCAAAAATACTAATTTGGAATTGAAAATCAAAATATTTATGTATAAATATTTATTGATGCCAGCAGATAAACTTTTGTATGTAATTCGGATCTTAAACGATATGACAAGAGCTGCAAGTATTTTTGATGACTTTTGATAACTTTCAGAACCCAATTCGATTTTTCGTTATAGCTATAGGCGAAAACAGGGGTGGGATTCTGTGTACCATAGAATTCTATTGTCGACAGTTTTGTCTCTTTCTCTCCCATTGATTCAACCATAAGGACATCTCACTTTTTCTCTCGATAATAGAATTCTATGGTACACAGAATCCCACCCAGGCCTTTTATGACCAAAGGGGTGGTTTTCTAGGTGTGGAGCCATGTCTCTCCAAAACGAATAATTGTGGTTTTATAGAATGGACCTCTACTGACAATTTATAGAAGAATATTTCCTTGCCGGATAATTGTGTGAGAAATTTCTACACCGACTGTACTATTGTAGAAATTATATAAAAAATTGAGTTCCAAATCGTTTTCAGACAAAAGGTGCCTACCTGTAGCTGTCCGGTATATAACAATGGTGTCGGTCTAGGGGTAACAGAAACTTGATGGATCTGTGGCCTGAAGGTAGTAGCAGGCAACTGGGAAATTTTTGACGATGAACTTTGAGTAACTGGTCTGGGAGTGATGGTAATGGGATGAACACTGGACCTGTAAATTATCGAGGCCGGTGTTGTGGTTGAGAAACTTTGAGGTCTTTGATGAACCTGATATTCTTGATCAACTGATGTTTGCTGATAGTATTGTGGACGAGATACATATGTTGGACGACGAACAGTCTAAAAAAAAAAAATAGAATTATACCTCTGATTGATTCGGTCGTTACTTGGTGAAGATTCATAGTAATTGTATAGACAAGAGACGATTTGATCTTCCTCAAGTGGTTATACAATAAGCTACATACATCCATTTATATACCCGTAACATTAATTACAACTAAAAACACCTCTAACTAGACTGCTATTAATAACAATCAACAAGGGTATACCTAACCTACCTGCATTAATAAAATTGTATCCACGATAACAAAGGTAAACAATCTTTCTAGTCCTAAAATAACAAGCATACATGGACATTAGTTCTTTCTAAGAAAATAAATTCAACAATGGTGAATTATTCAAATCAAGTTGTTCGTTGAGTTCGAATTTTTAAGTCTATTTATAATGATTCCTAATGTTTTAGCTTTAATCCTTCATTTTCTATGTGTAAACTCTCAAATTCTCCATCAAAAGTGTGATTTTCTTCTTAAAGATGATTCGAATATATTGAATTTGTTTTCTTATTCAGATAACTCATATGATGTTCATGGGTGCGATTTCTTCATGTTGCTACATGCCAAGGAGAACGCCGCGGCAAACATCATTTCGACTGCTCCATATCCGAAAGTGCCTATAAGAAGATTGAAAAAAACAAAAAGAAATGGAAATGTAACAGCTGCAATCAAGCACCTGGTAAATCTACGAGAACGAATTCTGTTAACAACTACAATGTGATAGTGGATGAGATGGTAGATAAAAGCGAGGAGGTGTCACTGAAAGAAGAGATGAAAAACATCAAAAAATGCTGAACAATATTGCCCATCAACTACAGGATTTCAAAACAATTAAAGAAGAAATACACGCATTGAAAAATAGCACAGACGACTGCTGATTACTAAGAAGTAATCAATATGATGATATCCAGAATGAATTGAAAGAAAACAAAATAAAATTCAGCAATACGGCCGAAACAAAAATATAGAAATAAGTGATATGTCAATATCAAAAGATCAGAGTGTTATAGAAGTTGTCTGTAACATCGCTAAAGTATTGAACAATAACCTGAATTTTTCAGAAATTGATTCAGCAAAACAAGTACCAGCGGGAAATAAGACAAGAATACCCTCAATAATAGTACAGTTCAAATCAAAAGAAGTTCGAGAGAAAATCCTGTCAAAAATGTTTAAAGACACTGCCAAACAAACAAAAGTCTTCATCAACGAACAAATTTCTCCATATTACAAACAACTGCTGATGGTGACCAAACATATATATATAAAAGGCGAGATTTTTGGGTTGAGCAACAAGCAAAACGTGTACTCTTTTAACATTATATTTCCGATATTTCGACAGTGGCTACTATCATCTTCAGGGAAGCTACAATTAATAAGCAAGAATGTAAGCTAAATGGAGTGAAACCCAATAACACCAATACTTACTGAGTTTTTGAGGTTGAATGCTAATGATGTGATGATTGAGATATAAACAATATCGAGTGAAGAACATGAAGTTGATGATAAAATTTAAAATAAAAAGTCAGAACAATTGAAAAATTATTAGTCAAAATTTAAACATTTTAAAATTATATTCACGTGTCGAACATGTGCACAACGTGACCTACACCTTGGTTAGGAAACAGACAGTTAACAAGTGACAAGTGAAATTAAAAAGAAGAAATTATTATTTGACTTATGACAGCAAAACACACGTTTTGGCCTCTGCTTGAGAGTAAATCAGCCAATTGTATCCACTCAAGAAATCGAGCACATTCCCTTATGAAAATTGTTGAAAAATTAATAAAATTGTTATGTGGGTTTTTTATCAATAAGTAATAGGTATGAATAAATTTCACTCAAATGATTGAGATCTGTTCTTTTATTTAAGCAATTTTTTGATTGAGGAATGAAAGCCATTTCCATAAATAGTCTCTTAGTAGAGTTACATTACTTTTTTAATAATGTAAGCGGATAGGAATTATCAATGAATAATTTATATAAAATTTTGAGATTTTTTTGATGAAGTGAAGAGTCAGAAATACAGAGTACTCGATGTTTCATTTGTTTTACCAAATTAATTTTTATGGACTATTTGTGATATGAGTGGTAGTTCATATATCACACTACTTATAGGTTTTCTATACCAGTCAATGACTAAGGTATTATCACGACGAAATTTAGTGTTCAAGAAGGGAACACTTTGTTCCTCATCTTCACGTTCTATACATCAACTATTCTGTAGTTCCTTCTTGTGATAACGCTATAATCAAGTCGTCCATATATTTTTTAATAAAGAATAAATTGAAAGGTAAAACCTGCAAGACCATGTCTAGTATATCATCCATGACATACGTTGCCATTATTGGACTGATTTTTGCCCCCACGGGGGTTCCAAAAGTCTGTTTGTGAAATTTGTTATCAAAAGAGAAATAAGTATTATCGAATAGAAAAATAATCAATTGAAAAAAGGTTTCTTTATTGATACTACAGTGACTGCTGATACGATCCCATCTTCTATCAATGGCTCATAAGCAAGCATCTAAATAAACATTACCGAACAAGGAAACTACATCCAAGCTGACTAAAATATGGCCCTCAGGAAGTTTCATTTTATTAAAAATTGTTGAGTCTTCAGAGGAATCTTTAATATAATATTCATTACTATAATCATATGAAGTAGTCAAAATATCTGTCAAAAAAGATGCCAACGCGTCTGTTAGTATACCAACGGAAGAAATGATCGGTCTAGCTGATAAAGTAGGTTTATGAATTTTAAGTAATGAATAAAATTTGGGGCGAATCCCCTTATAAGTTGTGAGTTTCTTTTTTTGTAATTCGTCTATTTGATTTGATGTGTATAAATTTTTAATTAATTGATTGCACTTAGTCTGAACCTGTGCTGTAGAATCTTTAGGAGGTGAAATGTAAGACTGATTATTGACTATAAGTAAATTGGACAAGTTGATATATTCGGATTTTTCAAGAATGACTGTGACATTTCCTTTGTCAGACATTGTGACCACTAAATTTGGATTTTTTTGAAAATGTAATTGAAGAAAGCATCACAACATTCTTGAAAGAAAATAAATTACTCTCAGAAAAACAATTTGGCGTCCGTGAAAAATTTAATACACAGGATGCTATCACTTTTTCAACAAAAAAAATATATCAGATTATTGACAAATCGAAACTTTCAATGGCAATTTTTCTCGACCTTGCTAAAGCTTGACACGATATCATATGAAAGACTATTGAAGAAACTAGCATCATATGACATCACAGAAAACATACTCAAACTCTTAGCAAGTTATCTTAGCGAAAGAAAACAATGTGTCAAGGTCGGAAATACCAACAATAAACTGCTTACTGTCGGAAGTGGTATACCACAGGGCTACTCTTCACATTGCACATGATATGATATCGTGTCATATGCAGATGACATCGTAATATATGTCGAGGAAAATTGTTGAAAAGAAACGAAAGCCAAAAAATTTTTGCAAAAAATCAAGATATGGTTGGATGATATTTTGCTGAAATTGAATTACTCCAAAAATAAATTCATAACTTTCCCATCAAATTGATGTAAGCAACCAAACATCAACACACTTATAGTTCATGACCATGTATGCCAAATGAACGAAGACTAAATGTTCACTGGAAATACAAAAAACTAGTTCTATAACTCTATATAGCAACATGAAATAGGAAGAGCAAACAACGTCTGTCAAAAATAGACTGAGAAAATTATTATACACCTTCAAAACATTAAAAAACGTGTTGAATAAAAAATGATTACTGACGGCATATTATACATAGTGCAACCAATAATTACTTACGGTCAGCTAGCCTGGGGAGGAGCGTATCAAACATACTTAAAAAAAGTGTCAATTACACATAAACTTCTCATCAAAATAATGTTTAATAGACCGGATCCCCGCAACACAACTTTTCGATGATTGTCGCTTGAGAGATATTCAGTCTCTTTATACTTTAGAGATACTGAAGCATCTATTCAGAACCAGAAAGATAAAACTGATAGAACATTATTATGTCACGAGAGCATTGACCAGTCAAACCGGCGTTACTCATGAGAAAATGATTGGAACAAAACAATTTCATTTATCTCTCATTCAAAATACACAATTTGCTACCCGTAACACCCAGAAATTATGAAAATCACACCTATAATGGATTCGTTGAAATGCTAAATTCTGGATTGAATCAAATAATAATGTAATCAACAACATATTCGACGATATCAGAAAAAAATCTATATCTGAATGTATTTTTAGACACCTAAGAATATAAAAAAAACTCAGCACATAACAATAAAAACAACTCATTGAAATGAAAAATTTCCACTGACAAACTTCTCGATGGGTTTAGAGAAAAATTCTCATATAAAACATCTACCACCCTTGATTGATGCAATGTTACGGATTTCAGGATAAGGATTTATATTTACATGTATATCTCTGGTTATTCAATAATTATAATTACTTACATTTACTTACTTAATTATTGGAGTTAATCCTGAATCAGATAAGCCAAATTATTATGTACTAAAGTTGGTGCAAACGGCCGTTATTTTCCGAATTTGGAAGTTCTGTCTTTATTATTTTAGATAATTGATTTTTGAGATTTTACACATAGAAAATAAAGAATTAAAGCTAAATCATTCGGAATCATTAGAAATAAATAAACTCAAAAATTCAAACCTACTACTCAACAACCAACTTGATTTGAATTATTCACCATTGTTGAATTTATTTTCTAAGAAAGAACTAATGTCCTTGTATTCCTAATCAATCTGCTAACGGCCAGTTCGATAATCATAATCATGATCTTCTTTATTTGCAAAAGTAACCTTTACTTGGAAAATACGTTCCATTATCAAGAATATTATGAATTCATCAAGCTCTAATTCTTCATCAGAGAATGAGGAAGCAATAGTAAGAAGGTCCAAATATATAGAAGTCATTTTTTTTACTTTAGAACGATTTGGATTTTTAAATCGATTTCGGCTAACAAAACTTGCAGTTTGTGACTGTGAAAAGTAAATATTGAAGAAAGATACATCTGCACGAGTGGGTGCTTGATACACTATCCTCAAATTTTTTTTTGTAACTGTGAGAGCTGTAAACTTTGTATTCAGACCATTGCAATGGTATTTATCAATAATTGTGATGCCCAGAAAAGTAGTTTTGGCTATGAGCATTTCAAATCCCACTGCAATAATGTGGTTGCGAAATTGAACCCTCAATTATGTTTTCGACATCTCAGAGATGTTCCCACTGATAAATATTTCCCTAATATAGGTTTTTTTCAATAAAGTTTCCCAGAAGCTCAAAAAGAAATTTCAAATCTACTCTGATAAAAATGTCCCTACATCCTAGCAGAATACTTTTCATTGGTACCTCAATTTAGGATTCATTTTTCGTTTTCATTTTCATTAGTATATATGTAGATATTCTCGTGTTGTCAATTCGTGCTACCAATTTTGTATAGTTCTACTGCTTCTAATAGTTATATACTATATTTTTTATTATGTTATTCTGTGTATGCCAAAAGTGTAATAAAAATTATTGTTTATCTTCAAGTTGAAATCTGAGGAAAAAGTGTGTGTTTGAGTCCAAACTATGCCTACAAAAATGAACCCATATTTACAATTTTTCTCTTTTTTCGCCTTTTAGTGAAAAAAGTAAACAAAACAAAGTTTCCGCTGTGCACGTATTTGCATATTCAATAAAATTTGATTTTCAATGTGAAAGGCGGCTATACACATAAATGCATAGTTTAACGGTACATATGCAAAAATTCATTGTACAAGTATACTGAAGCGTGTGTTGGAGGAAACTTGTACATGTATTGTGATTGTACAGGTGACTTGAGACTGTGCAAGTGAAGGTTGCACAAGTGAAATTAAACGTGTGTAGCGTAAACTTGTACAACATAACACTTGTGGTGAAATTCTCGTTGAGAATTTTTAGATCTGCATATAGGATCTTCCTATGGCAAAGAATCGTAATGTGGCTATCAATCCGTGTAGCGATATAGCCTCTCTCATTACTGTATCATTTCTTTCAATTGAAAGGGTGAAAAGTCCATGCTGGAAGAAAAACAATCTCCAATTCCATTGCGAATTCCGTAAACTTTTAATTTTCATATATTACACTGCCGATAACTTGTGAATTCATTTATTTTACTCAAGAACAAGAATAGCAGACATGAATCATAGAACTACAGAACACATGCTTGATCCTGAATATTAACAAGATAACCACTACTGTGTTCCTAAAAATACTACTTTTCATGGTAGCCAACAGTATAAAACATAACGAATGCCGCTTTAAAGGAGTATTTTTCTAACAGGAGGTGTTGGTACGTTTATGGAACAGAAGTCACTTTAAACTTCACTTGTTAATTGTAATTATTAACAGTCTGGTTGGGGGCGTTTTAAGTTGTAATTAATGTTACGGGTATATGAATTGATGTATGTAGCTTATTTTACAATCACTTGATGAAACTACAGTCAAGGTGAAACATGTCGTGTTTAAATAAAAGTTTGTGAAGATCAAATCGTGTCTTGTCTAGATCACTATATTTTTTGTAGAAACTGACTGAAAATATCATTAAATAAGTAAACAGTAAAAATATTTAGTACCTGGGGGGTTGGTCTCGAAAATTGTTCAGGTTCGGGCTGATCTTCTTGAGCATACGTATTTTGAAACAATGTTACAGCTGGTTTGGGTGATATAGGTCTCTTAATCGGCTGAATGGGCCTAGTCGGATAATTGGCAGGAATGTTCTCATTTTCAGTTTCGTTACTATCCTCGGGTTCTTCTTGATCTTTGGGAGCATTAGGATCGCATGGATTCCCGGATACGTATGTGAATTCTCTTTTATTACCATCAGGATCAACATAACCATATTTTCCTCTCACAACACAATCGGTCCCTGGATATTAAGTTGGTATTATCATTGAATATCAATACAGCAATAAATTGAGATTTCAAATTAAACGGTAACTTAATAAGCAACTCCAAAAATATAACCCTAGGAGATTCAGTCAACAATAACAACGAGATTACTTTCGGGCTGCCATTTTTCTATTTTTTCACCTTGGACAATGAAACTT